>JAUPFV010000005.1:85296442-86793043 GCA_036936605.1 Limnanthes douglasii subsp. nivea | reverse complement strand
TAATATTTCAGAGAACCCGGTACCGCATGATAAAACAAAGCACGTTGAAATAGATAGGCACTTCATAATAGAAAAGATTGAAGATGGGACAGTCGAACTTCCGTTTGTTAGATCCGAAGACCAACTGGCAGAAATCCTGACAAAAGCGGTTGCTGCAAGAACATTCGAATCAGTTTTATCCAAGTTGGGTATTGGTGATCCCACTACACAACTTGAGGGGGAATGTTAGAATATTCGGTGTATTAAGTTTCCTTGTATAGGCTTCTAAGTTCTCTATATATTGAGAGCCTTACTATTGGTCAATTCTTGAATTACATCTCTAATGCATCAATAAAAAAAAGGAACATTTTCTAATAAACACAAAACCTTAGCCGCTTCCTGCGGCTACTTCTCTCTTTGTTTTTTAACAAAGACAACAACTGAGATGCTACGTAGAACATGTGCATGTTAACACTTAATATTCATATTTTCTACAATAGTATGTTAGATTATTCGCTAAGAAGTTAGTACATTGACTATCACTAGGTAACATTTTATTTTCTTTCTTCATACCCAATTCACCTAAGACATATTGTAATCATATCATATCCTTGCTCGGCTCAGTATTAGCAACATATTTAGACTCAACAGTAGACAAGATTACTATCTTCAACAAATTGGAACCTTAACTCACAATAGTATCACCCAAAATATACACATACTCAATAGTTATCTTTTGATTATCAATATCTCCACTCAAATCAGCATTAATATAATCTTACAACTTCATACTAGACCATGTGACGAAAAATGATGTATTTCGTAGTACCTTACAAATACTGAAGTAGCCACTGGACTCCCTCCTAGTGTTGCTTTCCTAAATTACTCATGTAACTACTCACAAGTTCCACTACATGTGTAATATATAGATTGATGAAAACAATAACATATATAAGGCTCTCAAGCTCTGATGCATAAGAAATCTTCTTCGTATAAACCTCATCGTATGTTGTCTTATGTTACTGGTCTTTAGTTAACTTAAAGTGAATACCAAAATATGTGCATATTAGTTTAGCATTCTCCATGTTAAACCACTTCAGAACCGTCTTTACATGTTATGAGTGTGATAACTTCAAGGTACAATGATTGTTATCTCTTGTGATCCTCACACCAAGAATTTACTTTGCAGTTCCCAAATCCATTATGGAAAGTTCTTTTGTAGTTTTTTCTTATAACCATTTATTTCATCACTGTTAGGCCTAATAATAAGCATATCATCCTCATACAACAATAAAATAATAAGGTATATTTATATGTCTTTATGTAGTAACAATAATCTGATTCGAATCTAGTGAAACCGACGGTACCCATAAAATTATCAAACTTCATATATCACTACCTTAGAGCTTGTTTCAAATCATAACATATAAATTATTTCAATTTAAAATTTAGGCTCTATTTTCTATTTGTTGTAAAACCATATGGTTATACCATATAAAAATATTCTTTTAGATCCTCGTGAAGGAATACAGTCTTCACATCTAAATACTCAAGATATAAAATTTGTGCAACCACAACTCATAAAACAAATCTGAATATATTTAGCTTTACAAGTAGAGAGAAAATATCAGTGTAGTGATGCGATCAATAATTTTTGGAGGGTTTTTGTGTAATAAGGTGAAAAGTAATTAAATTTTAGGTAGAAGATGAAGAGATAATTAAGTTGATTATACTAATATTTAGAGAGAGAGTCTAACACTAGAAGTAAATCTTTCATCCATATTAAATGCCCTTAGAGGGCTATTTATAGGCAATATTAGCATTAATGTGCCGAAATAAGATATGAGCACATACTCACACGTGATCCTAAGCCCATTAAATCATAAGCCCAAGTAAAGTAAATTAACTAAAATTAACTAAATTAATAAAATAAGTAAATAAATTAATACATAGTATATATAGGAAAATATATCATTTGTCTGATGTGCCCCTTGAATAATTATGCCCTCATCAGATATCCACATTAGTCCTCACAGAAGTCCTTTTGAGAAGGCTAACATGCAAGCTCTTCGTATCTAAGTTAAATACCCTTTCGGATACATCTTTTCGAATTTTTCTTCAAATTGGTCCAAAAAACCTCGATTTTTCTAATGGAACCATTCATATATACTGGTGATATTCTTATTGTAATGTTTAACCAGAGGCCTCTCTGCACACATATCATCTGTTTATTATACCCAATATTTACCTCTACAATAGGTAAGGCATCTTAACAATT
Organism: Limnanthes douglasii subsp. nivea; assembly: GCA_036936605.1. Classification (NCBI taxonomy): domain Eukaryota; kingdom Viridiplantae; phylum Streptophyta; class Magnoliopsida; order Brassicales; family Limnanthaceae; genus Limnanthes; species Limnanthes douglasii. The sequence continues at coordinate 86,790,786 of JAUPFV010000005.1, read as the reverse complement.
AGAAATGGTTTCACTCCCCTAGAAATTATAGTCGCTGATAACTTTTCCACTTATCTAGAATTATACTTAATGGACTTCTACAGATGTTCCTTCATTTTCTTATGCTAGAAAATTATAGAGAGAGAAACTTAACTTGTAGAGAAAGAAGCTAATCTTTCTTGCCATTTCGAAACTAACCGACGATAACGTTTTCTTGACCTTCCACCACAAGTTCTGCCAAAAGTTTAGTATTCTGTGTCAGTTTACATGTTCACTTCTAAAAATGCTTTAATTATTTTTTTATCAAAAAAGACGAAGAGAAGAAGAAAGCAAGATTAGTTGCAAGATTACCCGCATCTGAAGACATAATTATTAGTTGTCAAACAATTGATTACGGGGATTTTTATCCATATAACTAGAAAAGGTATCACGCCATAACATTCTTCCACCGCCCAATCGTTCACTTCACGAAGTCATTCCTCAAGACCAACACAATCATAACGAGCTACTAGTCGTAAATACCCATCCACATTCAAAGCTATGGGTTCTGATACTAAAGAGAACTCACCTCTAACCTTGACCAAACCTGCCCAAGTTCGCACAAACCCACCTTCAAGGATAAGGAAATCACCCAACAGACTTAACCTTCCCTTGATTCTCAATCACAATATCCAAGCAGGCAAAAAATTAATGTTGAATGACAAAGCAGTAAATATGGAAAGGATATAGCTACCAAATTTGAGCAGAAGAGCTTTCCCCATCATTGGTTTGATGGGTAGGGCCTAACTTTTAAAAGGTTAGCCTCGAGTATCTTATGGCCCTTGACAAAATCTCTCACAACTATTTCCAGTATAATGAATTAAATATTGTATGCAAGAAGTGAGGATTTCCAAAAGAGGTGAAGTTTTGGTTACCCAAACAAGGTGAGACATCTCTAAATTGTAGTCCAAGAGAATTAGTTGATTACCCGGACTTGCTAAACTATGGTCTCCGGTTTCTTTTAAATTCAGATTTTATTAATTACTTTGAATTTGTAGGACTATGGCCAAGATAGACTAGTCCAAATGCTTGGCTTACTCTGATGTCATGTATTATGGCATCTAGGTTACCAAAACATTGAAGGTCAATAGAACAATTTTCTGTCAATGGTGGGTTATCCCAAAATTCATGGATCCTTTTTTTACAACATGGGTGACGAGTATAAAGTTGTGAACGATTTGTAAGAAATGTACAAACTGCGGAAAATGCAGTTTCTCTTTATTAGTGGTTGGTGGAGAATGAGTGGAAGATAAATTTAAAGGATAACCTGAGCTGGGTCACCAGATTTTTGAAAAGCACCAATCTTTCTTTGAATGCATCTTATAATTTCTTTGTTTCTTATCCTCTATATTTATAACTTACTCCAAATTTTTATTTGCAGCAATACTGAAATCGATCTACATCATATGGAGGATGTTAAGATCACATTTAAGAAATGACACCCATGGGCTGAGGAAAATTGGTCAATCGTCTTCCAATTTTTTTTATTCCCAACAACTTAGTTTGGAGTCGCCTTTGGATGACCAAATCTGAACGGGGTCTATCTTGTGAACAATATACTTATCCTCCTTGTTCGCCAGCTATCCTGAACAGGGTTGAGCTCTATTAATATATTTTTTCCAACGAGGACTAGAGCCCCTAGCTATTGGCAGTGGCGGACGTACATAGGAGCCCGGAGGGGCGCTGGCCCCCGCTTACCATAAAATATACATTAAATTATATAGTTTATTTGTGGATAATACGTATTTTAAGTAAAATTTTAATTTAAAAATCTGAAATAATGATTAATTTTAATGAAAATTTTAATTTAAAAATATTAAATAACGGCTATTTTTAAGGAAAATTCTAAATTAAAATCTTGGATAATAGCGGTTTTTAAGGCAAATTTTAAGTTAAAATATTTATAAATTCGAAAATGTAGTATCTGCATCGCAATTTAACCATAGATAAAACTCCATTGATTCTGTAAGTATTCTAATTTTTTATTCAATTTATTTTTTCCAATAAATTGTTTAGATTTTATTTAGTTTAATCTTCCTCTCCAAAAATTTAATTTTTCTTTATCTTTGTCTTCCTCTGTTGTTCTACATTACTAATTTGATTTAAAAGTTAATGGATTATTCATTATCAAATAAAGACTTTAATTAAATAAATTAAAAAAGATGGAAAAAACATGAAAAAAAGATGAAGATTTTAATTAGATAGATTAAAGAAGATGTAAATTTTAATTAAATAAATTAAATAAGATGAAGAAAATGAAGAACAAGACCTTAAATAAATAAATAACATTTATAAATCAAATTCAAAGTTACATATTAGTGAATACATTTACTAATTGTTTTTAGTTAACAAATTTGTATTTACTCCAATCATATCTTTTTAAATAAATTTTAAATAACAATTTTCATTTATTCCTTTAAATGTTTTAAAATATTTTTTAATTAGCAATATATTATGATTTATAAAATAATTAATTTTATTTTTAAATATGTTGACGCCCATGTTAAACAATATATATCGATATATTTTAAAAACAAATCAATAAAATAATTAATTTATATTATAAACTATGTTTTAATACAAAATTGATTTTATTTCCATACATCTTTTATAAAAAAAAATTGATTGTATTTTCATATATTTTTTAAAAATATCTTTTACCTAACAAATTTAATTTTATTTCATCTATTTTTTAAAATAATATCTTAAGAAATATTAATATTTATTTTGAAATATTATTTTTATATGTAATAAATAATATATGGGAGAGTTACAAATATGTACCATAATAGTTTCAAAATCAATTTAAGATACCAAATGAAATTCAAATGACAGATTAATACCAAAAATAATTCAATTACGATAATAACCCTCCTCTTTTCTTTCTCTTCTCTTAGAACTGAATGAGAACAAAGAAAATACGCAGCGACTCTCTTTCTCCTTTAGCCCACTAACACTCTCTTTCTCCTTTAGCTTAATTTCTCTTCACATATAATAATTTCTCTCCATTGAAATGCTAGGTGCCCATTTAGAACAATCTTAATAAATTACAAAGAAAGAAAGAACAAACCCCTTTGTCGTCGACTTTAAATTCGTCTATCATCGGTACAATGTCTACTTCTCAGTTCTCATTCTCGTCTCTCTCTTCTTTTATTCTTTGTCCTTTACTTTGACAAAGGTTTATCACTGTGTATTCTTCACTTAGTTAAAAATTGAATCAAGTGCTAATGTGCGTTTGATCAGGGTTTAGTCACCGGAGTCGGAGTAAGTGAGTAGCAGCAATGTCGGAGAAAGGAGGTAAAGTTTGCAATTCTTTTATCCTTATTCAATTTTGAGTACGGAATCCATGCATGTGGGTGATAGATTCAAGTTTGCATCTCTTAATCGGAAAAGAAATAGAAATCTCCGGAAACGGAAAGTTATCGTGGTAACAATTCTTCTCGTCGGCTGATGGTAGTGATTCTTCGTGAAAAAACAGAAACGTAGAATTTGATATTGTACCTAATCTCTTAATGAATTTAGAAATAGGTCTTATAAGGATAGAATTGATATATTTTTTTTAAATGGCACCTAATTGACTTAAAAACAATTTAATAGGCCATACTAGATATTAGTCATCTAAGGTTGGACCAAAATTGGTTTACCTATTTATTTTGGTATTAAATTGGAAATATCCCATAATATATTTAGATATATTAAAAATACCTTAAAGTAGTAGTTTTTAAAAAAACTGACAATGAAACCATTTTACGACCAAAGAATCGTGTAGAATGAGTTTTGTAAAAACATTTAGCCCCCCTTAGTTTGATTCCTAGATCCGCCACTGGCCATTAGGTCAAGAATGGTGGTGCTAGTAAGAAAGGTTCTAAAAAACATTGTTGATGTTGAAGCTGCAGAGAAACATGATGGATATTTGTCACCAACTCTCGATGTTTAGGGTAATACAACAATAGAGCTTCATATCTTGAAAAAGAAAAAGACACACAAGAGGAGAAAATATACCAGTGATAAAATAGAAAGAAAAAAGAAGAAGAAGACATGTACAGGTACCGGTTCGGGAACCATCCATAGCTCAGTCCAACCCTTCCCTTCTCTAGTAGTCGGCCAACTTGTCATTTGATCCCGACGACAATGGAAAAAAAATATAACGAAGATAATATAATGGGATCCATAGACGAGATAAATTTTGAAGCTTTTGAGAAATAATTTTCTGAGTTAAGTGGATCATTTGAAGAAGTGCCCTTTCAAGACGTTCCCTTTCAACTGGTACAAGATCAAGATATCCTGATTTACACAATGTTGGGTTTTGTAAAACCCATAGCTGATTTAACAATAAAAGTTAAAGCACAAAAAGAAACCATCACTTTGCTTGAATAGGAAAGGGAACATTATAAGAAGGCCTTTAAAGAGGAAAAAACTCGTGTTGATTGATAATGAAAAATCTGGTTAAGGGGTAAAAAGGGAAGATCTGTTAGCTGGTTGATATTAAATATTTTTGTAGAGAGTAGTGAGAGAAATGAGGTATATGCTTGTATTTAATGTTTCTAGAAAAAGTCTAACCCATTTAATGTTGTTGGTTGGGGTATTTATACTTTTTTCTATGATTCATGGGTTGTTCGGGTCGGATCTTGTATTCGGGTCAATCTTATGAGCCCCCAAGCCCAATAATCAATGTGCTAGGCACATAGCTAAGTCATCGGTCCACTCAAGTGACTGTTCAATCATTGAGTTTTATTTAACCTGTCCAAAATGCCCTTCAGATAAAATCAGAATCGCTATGATATTCCTCCAACTACATCTAATCTGATCTTATAGCCCCTTAGCTCTTTTAAAAAATCTTTGGAAGAGCTAATCATGATAGATAATGTTTTATCTGTCTTCGAAGTGAATTTGAAGAGTCAATCGAACAGCTCAAAGGTCGCGACTTTATAAACATATCTACACGTGTCAAGCGGTAATTGGACCCATTAGCCATTTTTTGGGTACTTGTGCCTAAAAATTAAAAAAACTAAATTTACTAGCCCTTAATCATGGCTAGAGGTTCATCTCCCCTAGGTAAAATACTGAAGTATTTCTAAACTATATAAGTGTGATTTTTTACTGTTTCTATTTCTAGTGTGAGGAAAAAATTCAAACTCTGATTCTATATAGAGAAAAACACCCTAATCTTTCAACTTTTCTCAGTTCTTCTATTTTCTCTAAAGTTTGTATGTTCATGGAAAGAACTACCTTAATCAAAGGAGGTTGGCTCAACATGTCTGAGTTAGAGAAAGAGAAAAGAGATGCCATAATCATTGTCGCACTACCTGTTTCTCATGGCGGATTGATCATATAAGAGATACCAAAACAGGACATGAGTTCATCATCTCACAGACCATCAGTAGTTTCCATAAAACTTATCTTGCTCCATCTTTAGCAAATCTTGAACCACCGGTTCAGTTAATTGAAAACCCTTTGACCAAAAATAGAGTCGTTACCAGTCGTAAAGCTACATCTCTTTTCATTTCTATGGGGTCGGATGTAGGAGAAAACACACATCGAAGGATTACTAGGATTTCTAAAGCCAAAACTATAAATTTCTCTTCCATGGATACAGAAGAACTCACTGAAGGTTCTATAATGGTAGAGCTTCTAGTGTTTCCTACTTTGGGTCCAAATCCATCAATTCCACCCACCGAGTCTTCTTGTATTGAAAAATAGGATACTGGACCCAAGTTGGTCGTTCAACAACCACAAGTATTGGATGAGAATATGGAAGATAATGGGGAAGATACCCTATTGGAGACATCTGATCATACTGACGACACTAGTATAGTTTGGGAAAAGAATGAGAAATCAAGACTGCCAGATATCGAACCGCTTCCGGAGTGCCTTGTTGGGTGAGTGGGGCCTAACTTCTCCAAGGTCAGTGTTAAATATCTGTTGGCTCTTCAGAAAAAAAATCTCATATATTTATACATATACGGCTGAGTTGGATAGAATCAGAAAAAATGAGGTTTTCCAGAGTCTATCAAAGTAAGGATTCCTATCCCTGAGAAGACTCTGATGGATAGTAAAACTGGGGAGCTAGTGCTATATACGAAAGTTCTTAATTGGGGCCTTCGGTTCCCTTTGGACCCAGAGATAGTGAGATACTTCCACTTGTTGAGGTTATGCCCAAGTCAGTTAAATCTCAATTCCTGGTACACATTATTAGCCAACATCATAACTTCAAGGTTGTCTAAAATTCTAATGCCTATGAAGGAGTTTGTTGTTGTGGCCAGTTTATGTCGAAATGATCATATACCCTTTTATTATTTCAACATGGGGAATGATTATAAAGTTTTTGATGACTTGTTGGAGGCTAACAAGCCTTGGAGGATCCAATTCCTCTACATCAGTGGTGCTTGGGAAAATGGCAAGAAAATCAAGATTAAATGAAACACTGCTAACGAGATATTGGATAAGTTCATGTAAATGTTCCATGCGTCTCTTTCATTATATGTTGACATTAATCTTCACATCGGATTTTGACTTTAGATTTCACATCATATTTATCTTTCAGTGTTTTCAAAGATGTTCCCAGAATATTTAGAAGCGGGTTGAACTACGTTTATGAAGCTGCATCAGTGGGCCATGGAAAAATGGGGAATTACTTTCCATGATTATTTCACCCCCCAGGAAACACAGTGAGGGCCCACTTGTGGAGAACGGACCCAACTTGGGAACTCTCATTGGAACGATTTACCAATCATCTCGAAGTTGTTGAAATCTTCCAAAGGATAGAGGAAACATATGGTAAGATTTATTTACCAGCCAGGAACAAGGCTCCTAACCATCTTGACGAAATCAAGAAGATAAAGAAGAAAGGTGATGATCCATCTTAAGGGTTTCCCGATGTGGGTAGTTTGGGACTGCCATATGAGATTGATGCTGCATTGTTGGACATTGTTGTGGTTATTGTAGGTGAGGCTAGAGATCCATTACACTCTCCAAGGGTTAAGAGGAAGAAAGAACAAAAGAGGAGCATAAATGGTCGTGATAAGAGAGCGGAAAAGAAAAAAAAAAGTTTTCATAGGTTCGGAGATCGTACTACGACCCGAAGTCCTTCTCTCTATTACTTACATCAAAATTCCTTCCCAAGAAGAGGTACATGTTGACCCTCCCTCTCTAGTGTTTCATGCTGTTGATCAGCCTTCTCTTAAAGGTGAAGTGAAATTAGACGACATCAGAAATTTGTACTTAAATGAGTTTGATAAAAATGATTTTGATAAAAATGATTTTGACAAGACTTTCCCCCAGTCTACTACCATCGCCAATGTCGTGACTTATAATGGCAAATTCTTTGAATTGTCCAGTGATCATGATACTCTGGGCTATGCAGTTTTAGGTTATATAAGGCCAATCGTTGACTTGGAAAGACAAGTCATATCTCAAGCTAGTGACATTATTTCCCTTCGTACTGAAAATCAAGGGCTAAAAGATTCCATCACGTCCAAACAGAGCAAGGTTGATACTTTAGGCACAGAAAAGAAATAACTTAGTGATGATTTGACACAAGCTAAGTTCGATCATGAAATATCACAAGCTAGCTACACCGAATTTCAATCTAACACTTCCAAAGAAATCGAATCCTTGAAGAAAAAAATGACCGATGAGAAGAGTGCTAACGACCACTTACCCAAGGAGAAAAAATAATTACAAGATCTTCTCAAGAAAATGGATGATGAGATTACTTATTTGAAAGAGACCAAAGTGCAAGACATAGTCGTTGCGAGGAACGAGTATGTTGGGGGTGTTAAAATATATCGATTAGAGGGAAGAGTTTGTTAAGTCGGATATGGTCTTATTATTCCATGAAATTGTTTCCCAAACGGTTCCTTGGGGATTTATAGAGATACATGCCCCGTGAAGAAATCCCTTTTCACACTCTGTCTTATGGTGATAAATATGGTGTTCCTTCAAATGACTCCGAGTCTAGAAATGATGTCGAAGGAGATTCAGATAGTGATGAAACACCAAAAGGAGAATGAAGAAGAGAAAGTTTGAAAGAAGACCGAAGGGAATGAGCCCTAAGGTAAGTTAAGTTTGTGTCTGGAACTTCTTGAATTGTGTAAAGAATTTTGTTGTTCTAATTCAGATTTCATTTTTTGGAAGAGTCATTGGATGGCCAAGGCATCTTTTTTTCTGGATTGGATTGTTTTTTAGAAACTCTATATGCACAAGTCCTTGTTGTATACAAGGATTTTTTTTTAATGTGGATCAGATATCTTTAATAACCCTATCAATATTTTACGCCATCTTTACTTTTATTTACTTTGTATTTGTCATTGTCTTCTTTTATACTTACATTAATATCTGATCGTATTTAAAGATGATAAAACCATCTACGTATATTAAATCTGATCAAGGAATTAAAAAGTATTTTCTTTAAATGAATTAAATACTTTAGTCTTGCATTTATCTGAGTCATTCAAATATAATCCATTTGAAGGTAATAAGTATTTAATAATTATTTAATCCATCTGAGCCATCCAAAGGTAGTCAATTTGAAGGCAATAGGTGTTTAATAAGTGTTTAATCCATCCAAGTCATTCTAAGGTAGTCTATTTGAAGTTAATATGTGTTTAATAAGTCTTTAATCCATCTGAGTCATTCAAAGATAATTCATTAGAAGGCAATAGGTGTTTAATAAGTCTTTAATCCATATGATCACAACTAAAACAATTTCTTTAAAAAAGGCAAAGGATAATTTATTGATTGAGATCCGAAAACCTCATCAAAATGTTCCTGCGCCACCAGGGTAGGAAAACGTATGCCCCCAAATATTTATATTAAAGTAATACAAAGTAAATATTTACAAAATGAGTTTATTGCAAGTATAACTTGAGATGCTTAATATTCCAAGGATTCTTCAACAGGTTGCCTTCTTTGTCTCTGTGTTTGTACGTTCCAAGCTTAACTCTTTCAAATATGATGTATGGTCTTTCCCAATTTGGAGTCAGCTTTCCGAACTACATCTCCTTAGTGTGCAGAAAAACTTTTCTCAACACCTTATCTCCAACCTAAAAATATCTTCTTTTTTATTTTAGATGCAAACCTTCTCATCATCAAGCCTTGATAATGTGCAATTTTTAAATGTGCCTTCACTCTTTTCTCTTCATCTAAATTCAACTGAGCTCTCATAGCTATCTCATTCTCTCATTCGGAATAATTTTGAACTCTGAAGGAAGGAAGAGTAGCTTATATATGTGTGATCGTATCCATCCTATAAACTAGAGAAAATGGAGACTCTTGTATAGTTGTATGAGAAGTGGTTCGGTATGCCTATAGTACTTCTTGTAAGTAAGTTGTCCATTTTCCAGCAGCTCTTTCTAAATTATTTTTTAAACCTGATAGAATTTTCTGATTTTCCACTTCAACCTGTCCATTAGATTTGGGATGAAAAGGAGAATAAAAATAGTGTTGAATTTCTCTCGATGCATAAAATACATCCATGTCATTGTTATCAAACTGATGACCGTTGTTTGTGGTGATGCATTTGTGAATACCAAATTGAAAGTATATGTTAGAGAGAATAAATTTAACGACTGCTTTAAATGTTGTTTCAGATAAAGATGCAACTTCTACCCATTTGGAGAAGTAATATGGTTCCACAATTATGGTAAGACAACCCTTAGAGGCCATTGGAATGGGCCCAAGTAGATCAAGTCTTCATCTATTAAAAGGTATAGGTTCAGATATTGATTCCATGGGGACTGTTGGCAAATGAAGTAGATTTCTATACCTTTGACAAAGATCACATCTTTTCACCAAATCTTTAACATTCGTAAGCATATAATATCTTGCAGACAAGACTCTTCTAGTCAAAATTTTATAGTCACAATGTGTTGACCCTTCTCCATCATGTAATGTTGATAGAAAATTTTGAGACTCATTGGATCCGAGATAACACAGTAAAGGCATACTGAAAGAGTTTTTTTTATAAAGAACCCCCCTTAAAACTAGAAAACCACGAGCTTTGTACTTTGTTTTCTTTGCCATAACCTTGTCTGAAGGCAGAACTCCATTAGTGATAAATTCTTGGATTTTATTTCTCCAATATTTAGAAAGTACATTAAATACATGCAAATTTTATCCTACTTCACCCTTGTATCTTGGGGTTACGTCTATGGAAGGACATTTTTGCATAAAAATCCAAGGGTATGCTGCGGAATATGTTATAGTGGCTAAATAATCTGCCATGACATTTTCCGATATGGGGATAAGCTCATATTTGATGCATTTAAAACCGATGGTGACTTCCTTTATCATTTTTAAATATTTTATCAAGTGATCTTTCTTGGTTTCATATTTCCCTTGAACCTGATGAATGAGCGATTGCGAATCACTTATCAGGCTGACTCTTTTAGCCCCACATATTTGAGCTAACCTTAAATCAGCTGTGGCCGCTTCATATTCGGACTCAGTATTGGATGCTCCGAAACCAAAACATATAGCATCGTACATGGTATCACCATAAAGAGAGGTTAAGCAAATTCCAGCTCCACACCTCATTGTACTAGATCCACCATTAGTTTGGATCACCCATTCTTTTTTAAACTTACTGACTTGAGCTTCTTCATGCGGTCTATTAGAATGAAATTCCACTAAACAACCAGCCATGTCTTGAGCTTTGATTGTAGTCTGAGGCACAAATTCAATATCATAGTCTCCAAGCTCAACCGACCATTTAATCATCCTTCCCGATATATCAGCCTTTTGTAGCACATTTTCAGGCGAAAAGAGGTTCGAAATGTGATAGAGTGTACTTGAAAGTAAGGTATCATCTTTCTAACTTCTATCACCAATGTTAAGGCTAATTTTTCCAATTTTAAGTATCTTTTCTCAGCTTCCAACAAACTCTTTCTTATATAGTAAACCGGATGTGGATAATTATCCACTTCACGTACCAAAATAACACTCACCACATTCTGATATTGTTAAATACATATAAAGCCATTCTCTTTGAATAGGTTTTGAACAACGTCTTGGGTGAATATAAGTGTTTCTTGATTTCAAGGAAAGCTTGATCACATTGAGGAGACCAATTAAAGTCTTTAGCATTCCTTAAAACTTGGGAAACAATGAGCACAATTGTCCGTCTGATGATCTCAAAATAAACTGATTTAATGCAGCCAATCTTCCAGTTAATATTTGTACTTCTTTTGTATTTCGAGGTGGATCCATGGCTAACAAAGTATTTAACTGATCTAGATCAGCCCGAATCCCTTTCTCACTTATAATGTACCCCAAAAATTTACCAGATCGGACTCTGAAGGTATATTTCTCTGGATTTAACTTCAAGTTGCTGACTTCTATGTTAGAGAAAGTTTCTTGGAGATCGGATATGTGATTTTCCTCCTTAGGGATTTTGACCATCATGTCATCAATGTAAACTTCTATATTCCTGCCGATCTGATTAGAAAATGCATTATTCACCAGTCGTTATTAAGTAGCTCCATCATTCTTTAACCTAAATAACATTACCTTATAACAATGCATCCCCTATCAATTATAAAGGTAGTGTGATTTTGATCATTCAGATTCATCTGTATTTGATTATACCCAGAAAAAGCATCCGTGAAAGACAACAACTTGTTCCCTAATGTATAGTCCACTAGCTGATCTATCTGTGGCACTGGGAAAGGATCTTTAGGACAAACTTTATTGAGATTTGTGAAGTCAATGCACATACGTCATTTTCCATTCTTTTTCTTGACTAACAATGGTTTAGCTGTCCAAAGAGGGTATTGAGATTCTTTGATATGCCCCATTTTAGTTAACCGATCCACTTCTTGAACAATTGCTTTAGATTTTTCTCTGGAAAAAGCTCTTTTTTCTGCACCACCGGGCTAGTATCAGATCGGATAGATAATTTGTGACTAATCACACTGGCTAGCACTCCAGTAATATCCTCGTTGCACCATGCAAACACATATAGATTATTAGATAAAAAACAATAATTTTTCTTTTAGCTTTAATATTATTTTAGATCTAACGCTCACACTTTTACCCTTTGCCAAGCAATGAATTTCAACTTCTTCAACTCGGATTACCGCACTACGAGCCTCCCTTGGATCATCTATCTAATTTTGGCTGGCAGAAGGCTCCACTAATTGTTATTATTTGTCAGCCTTTAATGCTTTAAACGACTTTGAAGCAAGAACAATGACATAAGATTCACGAGCTACCTTTTGGCTACTTCGCACGACCCCCACTTGTCCTCACACAAAATATTTCAAACATTGGTGGACAGTGGAATCTACAACATGCATCCTAGATAACCAAGATCTACTAAATATGGCGTTGTAAGATGTTGGACAATCAACTATAACAAACAAAACTCTTACCATCTTTATGAATGGTCCTTTCCCCAACAAGACTTCTTCTTCAAATTCTTCAATTACATCACCTGTACTTCCAGTGTACCCTACTATGGTCATATTTGAACGTTGGATGACTGAGGGATTCTTCATTTGCTTGTAAGTTGATAGGAACAATATATTTTCCCAATTGCTTGTATCAATTAAAATCCGACGCATTTCATTGCCTCTAATGGATTCTCCTATCACCACAACATCTTCGTGTGGGCCCGTAATATCCCTTAAATTATTTTCATTAAAGACAATAAATGGATATGGCTTTGATAAATTTGTGTAAACATTTTCCCCTCTAACTAAGTCGCCAGATTATTAACATGTCTTTTTCTTGAACAGCTTGAAGGTGCAGTCACAGTATCTCCTCCAAAAATTATTAGAGATTCAAAAAAGTTACACATATTGGAACCCGTTGACATGTTTTCTACTATCATCCCAACTTGATTCTGATCCTGGTCGGGATCTAGATAATCTGAATCCACGTCAAACCTTTCCATAATCACCATAGTATCTTCTTCTCTAGATGCTCCTATGTTTTTCCCTGGACGAGTTGGTGATGCTGCTTGGGTTGTATTTGTATTAGATTAAGAATGAGTATTAACTTTTCTATTACCCTCTCTTTTTTAACAAAAAATGATAACTTCCATCTCTCAATTAAATTATGGACTTATTTTTTAGGGCGATGCAGTATTGGGTATCATACCCACATAATTTTGGTACTTACAAAAGTGAGTATTCTGATTCTCTCTAGGAGATTGAATTGGTGTTGGTCGTCTAAAGTGCATAACATTCTTAGTTTTATCATAAATGGTAGCCACACTTTCACCTAGTTCGGCAAACCATTCGAGTTGAATCCATGAGCCCCTCTTGGGTTTAAACCATTGGGGTTGACTTGATTGATTTTGTCTTGGCCGATGTGACCCATGTCCAGAATCTTTAGGCCTGTAATTAACTATAGCATGGGATTGAGTACTGGCTTGTGGATTGACGTTGTAAGAGCAGATCTATTCTGGCGTGGTACTCTACATTTCTTGGTTTCATCCACCGTAATCTGTTTTCTGACCTTATTTAATAATTTATCCAATGTCATTGATTTTTTCCGAGTTACTGAATCAGCCAACTCACTCGGATCCAAACCTTACCTTAGAGAGGCGATAGCCACTTGTTCAAAACGATTATCCAATCCGTTCTTCGCATTCACAAAACGGCTGATGTATTTTTTCAAAGATTCATTCGACTCTTAGGAACAATGTATGATAGTGTCATCATTCCCTTTAAGCTCCTTACTCCCCACAAATTATCTCCAAAATTCCATCCAAAACATATCAAATTTCTTCATAGATCCTTGTGGTAAACCATTATACCATTTTAAGGCACTCCCTTAGAACGTTTGTGAGAAAGCCTGACACAAAAGTTTATCATCATCATCGATGTTCATCGTAAAAAATTTGAACTGCTCAAGGTGGTTATCAGGGTCTTTACTTCCATCATATTTTTCCATTTTGGAGTTGTCAAACCGTATGGCCATATATCCGGAGAGTATTTTTAAGGACAAAGGTGATTGCCTCCAATTATGGTTACGACTAAATATTGTATCTTCATCATGAGTGGCAAATATACCTGGTTCGGACTGGGTAGCAAATTGACCACTCAATAGATGATCAATACAGTGATCTGCCAACCCCTTTATTTTTCCCTGATATTTATTATTTTTAATTTCACCCTTCTTGTCCCTTTTCCTTGAATGTTTCTTACTTAACCTTATTTTTGTTTTTGATGACCCTGCTCACTACTGGATGAAGCAGTGGTTAAACTAGAAAAGAATCTGATGCAATAATTACTTGTTTAGACCGATGCACCTTTTTAGAGTTATTAATATGAGCCTTTGGGGACTCATTATTTTCCCTTGCTTGTTATTATCATCAGGCTTATCTGCAGATATACCTCCCGCATCAGATTTTTCTTTCAATGCCCTTTCATCTTGTCTTTGGGTTCTCAGAGATTCAATCTCAGCTCTCAACTGATCACGCTCATCTTGCATGAAAGGTCTTTCCTCCGTGTTGTGATTGACATGAGACACAATAACATGCTCATTCTCGTATTTTATTCCCTCATTTTCATGAGGTAGCACTTCTTGCATATTGAGATCCATATCCTAACAATTTCCAAACTTCGGATTACAAGTAAGGTTTTGAATAAATCTATTCAGTTACCTTTATCTCTCAATGTGGTCGCCAATTTAATGATGGAAAATGTGGTTAAGGGGTAAAAAAGGGAATATCTTTTAGCTGGCTGATATTAAATATTTTTGTAGAGAGTAGTGAGAGAAATGAGGTGTTTGCTTATATTTAATGTTTCTAAAAAAAGTCTAACCCATTTAATATTGTTGCCTGGGGTATTGTACTTTTTTCTCGGATCCATGGGTCGTTCAGGTCAGATCTTGTATCCGAATCAATCCTATGAGCCCCCAAGCCAAAGAGTCAATGTGTCAGGCACATAGCTGAGTTATTGGTCCACTAAAGTTACTGTTCAATTATTGAGTTTTATTTAACCTGTCTGAAATGCTATTCGGATAAAATCAGAATCACTATGATATTTCTCCAACTATATTTGATATGATCATTGATGGCTTAACAAGCTTTGGTGCTTATTGAGGAACTTAGAAAACTGAAAACTGCCCATGAAGAGTTTTATTCATCCAGATCCGTGGAGATCCAAAATTTCAAAGATCAGCAAGCTAGCGACAAGGATGCTATAAAGCATTTATCGAATGAATTAAAAGAGAAAGATGTCATTGCTTAAAAATACGATGGAGAACTCACTGACCTTTGATGAGTTCAGATATTACAGACACCACCTACCAGTTAATCCGGACAGGGGTAATTCGGACCATATCACTCCACTACAAAATCCGAACAAGACAGATGTGAACACCTTTTGACTAAGTTATTTTCTAATCTACTTAAAAACTAATGGGTCATTAAACTCGACCCAGTTTCATAACTTGACCCGGTAAGCCCATGAGTTATTAATTAAAAGTATAAATACCCCAACAACTCTCATTAATGAGTGTGATCAACATTTAATACAAGCAGGCTGCTTAATTATCTCACTAATCCTCACACTAAAAACAAAATACCCCAAACTTACTAAAACACTTTACCAAACTACCCTCAACCTGAAATAAACCAAACCAAATTAGCGACCATAGTGGGAGCACGAAGGTGCTTGAATTTTACATTCAAAACCAGTAAGAAAAATAGTTTTGATGGATCCGAACGAGCAATCTACTCCACCTCTTGTGGTGGAAACGATTAGGGAGAATAATGAATACACTGTTGAGGAGCGAGATCAGCTAAGAGCAGAGACAGAAGCGTTAAGGGCCATAAAACAAGGAGAGAAAGATATCAGGGAGAAATCAAGGGCGTCAACTATTCACCATACTGACAATCCTGGGGAGAATGATCCATCACTAAATACTCATCTTAGTTAAAAAAAAACTCATCTCAGCTCTAAGAAGACACATCGGTCTAAGCCTGTTGAAAGTTCAGAGTCTGAGTCCTCCAGTAGCTCTTCGAATGAGGCTGGGCTTGAGGAATCCATGTCATCAAGCAGTGATGAGGATAGATCTAGAAAAAAGATGAAGTTAATAAAAAATTACTCAAGAAAGAGGGATAGGCATGGCAGGCTTAAAAGGCATTTGGGCAAAGGGTCATCCCACAAGCATGCTGATCAGTTGATGATAGATCATTTTGCTTTTCAGACTGAACCATGTATTTTTCCAACACTTAATGAAGACACAGTCTTTAGTCGTAATAAGAACTGGAGGAAATCACCTTTGTCTATAAAGATACTGTCCGGAAAACTACCTAAAAGAGTTGACATCTCCAAAATGGAAAAGTATGATGGAAATCGAGATCCGGACAACCATCTGGAGCAATTCAAGAACTTCATGATGAATTTTGATGATGATGACAAACTCTTGTGATAGGGATGGCAATCGGCCGGGTTCGGACTGGTTTTGGGATGACCCGCTTGGGCACGTTCTTTTTTACCCGAACCTAAACCCGACCCGAGCTGCAACGGGTTTAATATTTTCGAACCCGAGCCCGTCCTGTTTATGTTCGCGGGTAAGTCCAAACCGGCTCGCAAACATTGTTTTTACTATTCTTAAAATTGAATTATTTTTAATTTAAAACAAAAGTTTAAGACATGAATTTTTAAACCAATGTACCTACAACACAATAACAGAAGAGAAAAACATCCAAAGAACGTGAAAAAGTTAGAAATTATGATCGAGAGTATATATAGGCAAAGATGTGAAGAAATATATTTATAATTTATGGAATTGGTTTATGGAAAAAGAATATAATTAATAAATATATTAGTGATTCTAAAAATAAAATAATAATTACTCAAAGACGGTATATTGTTGGTAAACATATAAATGTCAGTCTTCTAATTATTCGTAAGTATATTGTTTTAGTTATATTTTACAATTTTACAGTTATTTTTTAATACATTTTTTATTTTTTATATATAGTTTATATTTGTGGGCCGAGTCGGGTTGGAAAAATTAAAAATCCATACCCGATTTGACCCGCCTACGTGTCATAATTTGTATATCCGTATCTACCCCGTTAAATGTTTGGAATGGACAAAGTCCGACCGGATTAGGCCGGGTCGGGCCGATTTGAGCCGGCTCGGACTAAGATTGCAACCCTTATCTTGTGCAGATCCTTCTCCCAAACTTTTACGGGGAGTGCTCTTAAATGGAATAATAGCTTATCTCAGAGGTGTATTATAAACTTTGATACATTATGGGTTGCCTTCCGCATGCATTTTGTTGGAAGTAAATAGGTGAATGGTAATGGGGATACCATTATCCATTGTGCTCAAGAACAAAATGAGTCTTTAAAATACTACATAAGTCAATTTGTGAATACGAAGAACGGATTAGCAGATTGCTTCGAGCAGGTGGCAATTGCTTCTCTAAGACAAGGGTTGAATCCTGGGAACCTGGCTGATTCTGTAACCAGGAAAAAAACTATGACTTGGGGTGGTCTATTAAATCAAGTGGGAAAGTAGATTAATGTGGAAGAAACAAATAAAACTAGGGTGCATTGTCAAGTGAGATCTACCACAACAGCCCCTCAAGCCGCTAACTAGTCCGGCTACAAGGCCAAGGAGACCGGACAAGGATCCAACCGCACTAAACAAACTCAATCCAACCAGAATCAGGCTCAGAGCCAACAATCAAGAGGTAAAATAGGTCCTTGGGTTCAACTGGAGTGGTTTGCATAATTAAGGGAAAATGTAGCCACTATCTATGATAAGACTAAGGAGGAAGTCCATTTTCAAAAACCGGCAGCCTTGTAGTCTCCCAGAGAAAGCCGAAATACTTGTTTTTGACAATATCACAATGATATAGGCCATAACACTCAAGACTGCATAGCATTGAAACAGGAAGTGCATAACCTTATTGAAAAAGAAAAACTGGAAGCTTATGTCAAAAGAAGAAATGGAAACAAGCCTGACAATGCTCATCGGATGGGCCCTACAAATAATCCTGGAACATCTGCTCAAGAGGGGGAAATGGTGATTCTTGAAAGATTCGATGTTGATTCTGAGTACCTGGATCCTGATCCAACTCGGAATAAGGTGGGGTTCATAACTGAACAAACCAGGACGGTGTCCGGACTAATCAGTTTCTTTGAATCACTCACCATCTTTGGAGGAGATACTGTGACAACACTCACCCCTTCGTTAAGGAATAGGCATGTCCACGGTTTGGCCACTCAATTGGAATGAGGAATGTCTTCCCATCAGTGCCAAACCCCTTTCCCATTTATATTTTTTGATGAGGATGATTTGAGGAATATTGATGGGTCTCACGAGGATGCAGTGGTTATAGGAGCATCTATTGGGGGAAATGATATACGTCGGATTTGAAGAAGTGTGGTTGGGCAAGAGGCCTTTTAAAAAGATGGTGAGGGTACTATTCGTTGTTGTAGACTGCCCCACATCATACAATGTGATTTTTGGGAGGTCTTGGCTTTCCAGAATGCATGTTGTGGCCTCAACAGTCCATCATTGTTCAAAATAAGCAAGATCTTTTTACCTCTGGCGCTTCTAGTCCTTCAACTACGTTTGATTTTCCTTTGTTCGTAACCTTTTTACTAACGAAGATATCCACGCTTCTTATAAATTTTCAATTTTATGCGTCCCAAAATATATAGTAAAAAATATAATATTTATAAGCAATAAAGAAACATTTCTTGGATTTGATATCAAGTTTTTTTATATAATTATCATCAACATATTCATATGATAAACAACCATTTACTTTCAAGTACTCTGGCAGTTTGAAATACAACAGAATTGTCGGTCCTCTATTGATAAGAAAGTTTCAACTTTGGTTTCATCAACCCAAAAAACATTTGAAAACCATCATGCAACCTCATGATTCTAGTACGTTCATTTAAGAATTGGATCCTACACTCACTTACACCATTATGTTGTGGTGTCCCTGGAATAGTGATTTCCAGTATGATTCAATTCGTAGCAAAATACTTTATAATACCACTATAAACATATCTATCCCTATAATATGATATTAGACACTTAAGTTTCAAATGTGTCTCATTCTCTAATAATAATTTCCATTTATTTAATATATCAAATAAATTATTTTTATTAAACACATATATTCAAAGTCGAATCATCTATAAGTGTGATGTAGTATAATGAGTCATCAAGTGATGGAACTAGAGATGTTCATCATTAGTATGCACCAACTCTAACTTATTTGGCTTTGGAATTCTACCGTATTTGTCGAAGTTGGATTTCTTCTGCTTTCTAATAATGTAACTCTCACACATACCAACATCAGTGGTCTTCAATTATGGTAGTTTCACGTTCGCTTTAAGTACTTTTATTACTTTTGGGGTGGATAATAATCGCCTGAGGGTAGGCTGGTAATTTCAGTTGGTGTTTTATGGTGGTATGTGGGTGTTTAAGTGGTGGTGTGTGGGTGTTTTAAGTGTTTAGAGAGTAGAGAGATAATTAAGCAGTTTGGTAGCAGTTAATTTTCCTTACCCATAGTTAATGCAGGTGGTTGGGTATTTATAACCTGATGTTTGGGCCCTTAAGGGCTTTCGGGTCATATTTAATGGACCCGGGTCACGTTCAAAGACCCATGAGCTCTAAGTAGGTGAGCAAGTAGCTTAGTCAAGAAGTGTTTAGGTTTTTTAGTACTTTTGTCATAGTTCGAACTGTCCTAAGGTTATAGTGTTTAAAGTAATCTGTCCGGTCCATTGTGATCTGTCCGATCTGTCCGGTCCGGAGGCCTTGGACTAAACTGTCCGTGTCCGGGGAGCATGCTGAAATCAGACTCATCAGGGAGCCCCTTTTTTAGGTGTTTGAACAAGTAATCTTGTCAGAGACCTGAAAAACAGTCCGACGTCAGAAGTAGTTTTCAATCCGAACAGGTCTATGGGTTTACCCGGACAAATAAAGCTTCACGAATTCAAAACGGTTTTTGCCAGAGTTCGTGGGACACATGTCACGTTCTGATTGGTTTCTTTAGCCGTTTTTTCACCTTGAATTTCGAACCCACCTTCTTCGAGAAGCAACCTCTTTATTTACAAATGATGACATCAGCGCCGTCTTTTAATCATTGTCAAACTTTTCGAATTCTTCTAGGAATCAACTGCTTTTTCAGATTTACTATAAATTCAGACTCACTTTCTACTGTTTTACTATCTCTTTCATATTTACTCTGCATATTTACTTAGAGCTTTCTCTCTCTAAAGCAAATATTTTCTTGGTAGTTTATGTTTACAGCAAGGACTCCATTGATCAAAGGCGGGTGGCTCAACCTTTCTGAGTTGGAGAAGGCACAAAAAGTCGAGAAGGAAAAACGAATTGCAGCAGGGTTACCTACCTCGCCTGTCGACAGACCAATCTCCTCTGCTGCAGAGTCAGATCAAGGCTCGTCCTCTTCTAAAGGTACCAAGCCCAAAAAACTATTTCAATCCACTCTCTCCCCTATAGTATCTGGTTCCTCAGTTCAGGAGTCAGTGCCTACTGTCGGCCAGGAGTTACAGTCACAAGTTTTAGGAAACCTTCTCCTTTTCTCGCAATAGGATCAGACACAGAGCACTCTCCGGAGAAACTGGTTGTTAAGAGGACAAGCCGACTGGTTAAGGGGCAAGCCTCTAAGAACACTCCCTCAAAATCGGGGGCAAAAAATAGCAGTTCTGGGTCTGGAGTGCCTATCAGAGCTCCCCGGGAAAGACTACCCGGTCCGGAGGCTAGCAGCCCAGCACCCCAAAGAGAGACTTCTGCCTCAGAGCCCCAGCCTGAGACTAGAAGTCAAGAAAACACAGAAAACCAGCAGTCCGGAAGCCAGGTTGTGCCAAATTTGAATTCTCCCCGGGCCACTGCCACTGATATCCCTCCAACGATCATGGAGGAAAGGATGGAGGACTCTCTTGAAGAAATCCCTTTTGAGTCTGAGCCATCCGGTCAGACTAGTAACACTTCTGCTGCCAAAAAAGAGAAGGGCAAAGAAAAACTGTGCTTGAGGCATCCGGAGCTGCCGGAGTGTCTCGAAGGGAAGGTATGGCCCTGTTTTCATAGGGTCGAACTTAAATACCTCTTGGCCTTACAGAAGACCAAGTACGCGTTCATTCATACGACTGAGATAGGTCGAATGCGCACAAAATGGGGGATCCCTGAAAATGTGAAGATAAGGATACCCATAGATCTCGAAACTCCTATGGATTGCAAGCTGAATGAATTAGTCATCTTCACGGAGTTATTTAATTGGGGACTCAGATTCTCATTGGACCCGGAGATTGTCAGATATTTTCATCTGGTCAAACTTTGTCCGAGCCAGCTGAGCCCCAATGGCTGGTATACTCTGATGTCATGCATCATGGCATCAAGGCTGTCCGGGATCCCTCTTCCTATGGAAGAATTTGCAGCAGTGGCCAATCTTTGCAAACATCATCAATTCCCTTTCTATCACTTCAATATGAGGAATGATCTCAAAGTTGTTGATGATCTGCTGGAGTCTGAGAGAAAATGGAGGAGCCAATTTTTGTTTGTCAGTGGCGCTTGGGAAAACGGACGGAAGATCAAGTCCGGAGTGAACCCAAGCCTCCTCAGAAGTAGGTGGTGGAGTGACCGTAAGTTTCCCATTTTAAATCTTTGTCTACTTCTTCCTTCTCATAGTTGACTTAAATTAATTGGTCTTTCTTTTGTCTTAACAGAACTGCCTAAGGAGTTCGGTGATTACTTGAAGGCCGGACAGGTCACTTGTGGCAAAATCAATGCCTGGGCCGCAGAGAACTGGGGGAACCGATTCCACAATGCTTTCACTAGTGGAAATTTGACAAGATCTCACCTGTGGAACACCACAGGTCGGAGAGATTTATCTTGGGAGGAGCTCACCACCCAGCCCTCTCCGGACACAGTTCTTAAGAGGAGCCATGAAGCAGATGGGACACTCTTCTTGCCAGGCCGGGCCAAAGCCCCAAGCAAAATGAAGGGCAAAAAGGTGGTGAGCGATGCTAATCCTGCTGATGCTGAGAAGGATGCTCCAACAGACCTGGAGGGGCCGGCTCAGAGCCAAATCGATGCTACTCTTTTGCAGGTAGTGGAGCAAGAGACCGAAAGGCAGGAAGCAGACCTTCCTCCACCTCCAAGGGCTTCCAAGAGGAGTCGCAAGCAGGGGGGTGAAGGGGCAGACCGGGCAGCCAAGAAGAAAAAGACTGTTAAGAGAGATGAGCTTGCTCTCCAGGATCCGGAGCCTTCTGTACAGGCTAACCCTTCTGATCCAACACATGCTGAAGAAATCCCAAGGGACTTCAATACTGATGAAGTTGAGGGAGGAGAGCTTAACATTGATGAAGTAGACATCACCGGTCTTGGTGAACTTAGAGAATACTTCCTCAACCTCCCCAGAGACGACTTCGCAGGGCCTTACATTCCTCTGAGCAGCTCTAACACTGTCAACTTCAATGGTAAGACTTTCATTGTCTCTAGTGAAAAGGACACCATATCCCATTATTTGCTAAGCAATGTGCAGCCGGTACTTACACTGGAGAGACAAGTTCGGAGTCAAGCAGACACCATCAAAGACCTTAAGTCTGAGAAGGAAAAGCTGTCCGAAGACCTTCGCATTGCTACTGCCAATGCTGACATGCTAAAGGAAGCAAATGAGGAGTTGAAGAAGAGTCAGGAGGAAAGCGACACAAAAGTTGCTACTCTAGAGGAAACCATCAGAGACCTCCGGGAAAAGTTGTCCGGAGTGGAGGAAGACCTCACTGCCTCAAAAGAAGAGTCCAAGGCAAAGGACAAGATCATCACCAACCTAACTACCGATAAGATTGCCCTTGAGAATGCAGTGTCCAAGGCTGCCGAAGAGAAAAATGCGTTGCTAAGGGATCAAGAGGCTACGATCCAAGCCAAGATCAATGCTTATGCCAACCAGATGATTAAAAGTGAAGAGCTATTGATTGAGAAGGTAAGGTCCGACATGGTTCTACTCTTTCATGAAAAATATCCGAAGAGGAACCTAGGGGACTTGTGGCGTTATGTAGATGATGATGACCTTCCATATCATACAATGGCCGAAGAGGATCAGGATGGAGTCTCCAGTTCATCAGATGATGAAGAGCATACCGGGGAGAGCCCAGATGAAGAGAAAGACGATCCCCAGAGCAAGAAGGTATATGAAGGTGAGCCATCTTCAAAGGCTCAACCTTAACTTATGATCTATTTGGTTTAATTTTTATCCAGACTAAAGTCCTTGGAAGGCCAAGGCATTCTTTTGTAATGATGTCCGATGCTCGACCGGACATGTTTTTTGTGTTGTATCTTGACTATTTAAAAGTCCTTGGAAGGCCAAGGCAAGTTTAAGTTATTTTATTCAACGAATATCTCCGTTTTATGCGACCATCATCTTATTTCATTGTTCATTTTAATTTTGATAGCCATAGTTTAAGTAGCCTTTAGTTGTTGCATTGTGAGAGTGTTTAAATTCTCTGCTAGAGTTTAAATAGCCCTTAGATATTTTAGTCCGGATAGTATGACAAGGGATAAAACTTTTAAAAACACTTAGAATTTTTTTAAGAAGGCATCAAATCTTATTTAACAGCCCGGACACCTCATTAAAACCTCTCCGTGCCACCGGGGAGGAAAGAGTATGCCCCCAAATATTTACATGGATGTTTAAACAAGTAAATATTTACACAAGTGTTATTCCAAGTACATCCGGAGATGCTCAATATTCCAAGGATGAGTTAAAACTCTGCCATCTTTGTCTTCCAACCAATAAGTTCCAGGTTTAATTCTTTCAACAACCATATACGGACCCTCCCAAGTTGGGGCCAGCTTTCCAAAGAGCTTTTCTTTAGTGTGTAAGAAGACCTTCCTTAATATTTTGTCCCCTGGTTGGAAATCTCTTCTTTTGACTTTGGAAGAAAACCTGCTCCTCATCAAGCCTTGATAGTGTGCAACTCTAAGGTGAGCTTTAACTCGTCTTTCTTCTATCAAATCAAGTTGACCTCTGATTGCCATCTCATTAGCATGTTCGGAGAAGTTATGAACACGAAAAAAGGGGAGAGTTGCTTCTATAGGAGCTACTGCATCCATCACATAGACCAAGACAAAAGGTGATTCTTGTGTTGCAGCCCCAGGTGTTGTCCGGTAGGCCCACAAGACCTCTTGTAAATAACTAGGCCACTTCCCAGCAGCCCCTTCCAAATTCTTCTTTAAATCGGACAGTATAGTTCTATTAGCCACTTCAACCTGTCCATTTGCTTGTGGGTGGAAAGGTGAAGAAAAACAATGCTGTATACCCCTTGAGGCACAGAAGCTCTCCATTTCTCTATTGTCGAACTGTGGCCCGTTGTCTGTTGTTATTTTCTGTGGGACACCAAATCTGCAACATATGTTGGATAGAATGAATTTTATAACAGCTTTTGATGTTGTCCTTGCCAAAGGGGCTGCTTCTATCCACTTCGAGAAGTAGTCGATGGCCACAATTATAGTCTTGCGCCCTCCGGACGCCACAGGGAGAGGCCCCACTAAGTCCAATCCCCATCGAGCAAAAGGAATAGGCTCAGAAATTGATTCTAAAGGAATGGCTGGTACATGAATTTCATTGCTGTATCTCTGGCATGGGTCACACCTTTTTACCAACTCTTTAGCATCTTTCATGATTGATGGCCAATAATAACCGGAGAGTAAAACTCTTCTTGTCAAAGCTCTAAATCCACAATGGGGTGACCCCTCACCATCATGTAATTCGGAGAGGACCATTTGTGATTCTTCATCCCCCAAACAGCGCAGGAGAGGTTTACTGTAAGACTTCTTGTATAACACTTCCCTTAATATGATGAAACCTCGAGCCTTGTGTTTCAATGTTCTGGCTTGTGACTTATCTGGAGGCACAACACCATCGGAGAGATATTGCATAAGATGAAGTCTCAAGTCGTGAGGCTGTTTTGCTTGTATTTCAAAAATCTTCTCTTTTTTACCCTTACAAAATTGAATAGAGGGGCTTTCAAGCACATGGATCCATGGATATGACTCCGTATAGGCTATGGTTGCCAGTGAGTCTGCTAGCTCATTTTTTGTCCGGGGAATGTGTTCATAGACAACACTTTTAAACTTAAGCGCTTCATTTTTTAGGAGGAGTAAATATTTCACAAGTTGTTCCTTTTTAGCCTCAGACTGGCCTTGGGCATGGTGGATAATCAGTTGGGAGTCGCTTAGCAGCCTGACCCTCTTAGCCCCACAAATGTAGGCCAATTTTAGCCCAGCTATAGTTGCTTCGTATTCGGACTCGTTATTAGATGCCCTGAAAGCAAAACAAATAGTCTGGTACATTTTGTCTCCATATGGGGAAGTTAAGCGCACTCCTGCTCCGCATCCCATTGTGCTAGATCCACCATCTGTTCGGACAACCCATACTTTTTTATCTTTTGTATCAGTAGCTTGCTCTGAATCCCTGTCGGAGTGGAATTCGACCAGAAAATCAGCCATAACTTGGGCTTTGACTGCTGTTCGGGGAGCAAAGTCTATGTCGAAGTCCCCCAACTCTACTGACCACTTAGTCATTCTGCTCGAAATATCTGCTTTTAAAAGGAAATTCTTCAAGGGAAAAGAAGTCCGGACGATAATGGGATGAGCCTGGAAATAAGGCCTCATCTTTCTTGCAGCTATCACCAGGGCTAATGCCAATTTTTCAAGTTTTAAGTAACGCTTCTCTGCATCTATCAAGCTTTTGCTGATGTAGTACACTGGATGGGGATGACTATCGACCTCTCTTACCAGCACAGCACTGATGGCACAACTTGAAACTGCCAAATATACAAAGAGAGTCTCCCCATCGACTGCCTTGAACAAAGTTTTGGGGGAGGACAAGTGTTTCTTGATCTCATTGAAAGCCTCATCACACTGCGGGGGTCCATTCAAAGCCCTTTGCACCCTTCAAAGTTTGAAAGAAAGGAGCACACCTGTCCGAAGACCTTGAAATAAATCTGTTTAAGGCAGCTAATCTCCCCGTTAACCGCTGTACTTCTTTGATGTTTTGAGGAGGCTCCATTTGGAATAGAGCATTGAGCTGGTCCGGATCGGGCTGTATTCCATGCTCACTTATGATATAGCCTAGAAACTTCCCGGACTGCACTCCGAACACACACTTTTCAGGGTTTAACTTTAAATTCACTTTTACCAAGTTGGCAAAAGTTTCTTGTAGATCGGACAAGTACAACTGCTCATCCACACTCTTCACCATCATATCGTCAATGTATACTTCCATATTTCTTCCAATTTGATCAGCAAATGCCTTGTTGACTAACCTCTGATAAGTAGCCCCAGCATTTTTCAAACCAAATGGCATTACTTTGTAGCAATGAAGACCTCTGTCAGTGACAAATGTGGTATGCTCTTGATCCTTTGGATCTACTTGAATCTGATTGTATCCGGAAAAAGCATCCATAAAGGAAAGCAGCTTGTTCCCAGAGGTAGAGTCTACTAACTGATCAATCCGGGGAACCGGGTACAAGTCTTTTGGGCAAGCTCTGTTAAGGTCTGTGAAGTCAATGCACATGCGCCACTTGCCATTCTTCTTTTTCACCAAGACAGGATTGGCAGTCCACAAAGGGTACTGAGATTCCTTGATGTACCCCATCTTTGTGAGCCTGTCAACCTCTTGCACAATGACATCAGCCTTTTCTTTGGAAAAAGCTCTTCTTTTCTGAACTACTGGAGCCACATCTCTCCAGACGGATAGGTGGTGTGAAATCACATCTGATGGGACCCCAGTAACATCAGCATTGCACCAAGCAAAAACATGTTGATGGTTCTTTAAAAACTTCAACATTTCATTCTTCAACATATGTGGCATTTTAGACCCTATCTTGACATTTTTTCCATCTTCCAAACAGTGCGTCTCCACCTCTTCAACCGGTATCAGCACTCCGGGGGTCTCTCTGGGGTCATCAATTTCACCCTCACCCCCAGGGAGGCCCTCAAACTACTATTGTTCATCGATACGGACTGCCCCCAGCGTTCGAGGAGCCAAGGCAGTGGCATAACATTCTCTTGCAATCTTTTGGCTGCTCCGGACAACCCCAACCTGCCCCTGAACAGCATACTTCAAGCATTGGTGGACTGTTGAAGCCACTGCATGCATCCTAGAGAGCCAAAACCTCCCTAGAATAGCATTATAACAAGTGGGACAATCCACCACAATAAAGAGTATTCTGACCATTTTCTTGAAAGGGCCCTTGCCCAATAACACCTCTTCTTCGAACTCCCCGATCACATCTGCTGAGCTGCCTGTGAAGCCCACGATTGACCTGTCCGAATTCTGAATTACAACTGGATTTTTCATTTTCTTGTAAGTGGTTAGAAAAAGGATATTGGCTGAGCTTCCAGTATCCACCAAGATTTGTCTTATGTCATTGCCCCCTATAGATGCTCCTATGACAACATCATCCTCATGAGGGCCAGCAATGTTTCTTAAATCATCTTCATCAAACACAATGAAGGGAAATGAGTTTGGTGACTGATAAGATGTCATGCCTCCTTCTAGCTGGGAGGCTAAAGTATGAACATGCCTCTTCCTCGAAGAAGCAGTAGGAGCTGTCATAGTGTCCCCTCCGAAAATTGTAAGTGACTCGAAAAACTTAATGAGCCCGGAGACTGATCTAGAACATTCCTCTATAGTACCCACTCTGTTTCGAGTTGGATCAGGATCCAAGTATTCAGATTCCACGTCAAACCTTTCAACTATAACCATGGCCCCCTCCGGAGCAACATTACTTGGACCAACCCGGTGAGAGTTGTCAGGCCTGTTGCCTCCTCTTCTTTTAACGTAAGCTCCCAGCTTCCATCTTTCAATTAAGTTCTGAACTTCTTGCTTCAATGATATACAATCATCAGTGGTATGACCAATATCATTGTGATATTGGCAAAAAGAGTTGTTGCGATGCTCTCTGGGAGACTGCAGTGTTGCCGGTCTCCGGTAATGCACCTCATCCTTTGTTTTATCAAAGATAGTGGTCACGCTTTCTTTTAACTCTGTGAACCACTCCGGCTGGACCCATGGCCCTCTTTTGTTCCTGGACTGTTGACTCTGAGCAGGAGCTGCTGGCTGAGACTGAGCCTTCGCCCTACCATGCCTCTGTCCGGTTTCTCTTGCTTTGTTCCCGGACTGATTTTGATTGGGATTTGGTGTCACCGGGGTAGACCTCGCCTGCCTGTGCACCCTGGTTTTTATTTGTTTCATCGAAGTTTATTTGTTTGCCAACCTGATTCAGCAACCCTCCCCACGTCATGGCCTTCTTTCTGGTCACTGAATCAGCTAGATTGCCTGGGTTCAAACTCTGTCTCAAGGATGCTATTGCTACTTGTTCGAAACAATCAGCCAACCCATTCTTTGTGTTCACAAAATGACTTATGTATTCTTTCAAAGACTCATTTGGCTCCTGGGCACAATGGATTATTGTGTCTCCATTGCCCTTCAGCTCTTTACTCCCTACGAACTGCCTTCGAAAGGCCACCCAAAACGTATCAAAATCTTTAATACAACCCTGAGGCAGGCTGTTGTACCATTTCAGAGCACTCCCCGTAAAGGATTGGGAGAATGCCCTACAAAGTAGTTTATCATCATTGTCAAAGTTCATCATGAAGTTTTTAAATTGCTCCAGATGATTGTCCGGATCAGTACTGCCATCGTACTTCTCTATTTTGGTGCTGTCAAACCTCTTGGGGAGGTTTCCGGACAGAATTTTAGAGGACAATGGAGATTGCCTCCAATTCCTTCCACGACTGAACACAGTATCCTCATTGGGAGTTGCAAAGATACGTGGTTCATCGTGGAAGGCAAAGGGATCCATCAGCATCTTTTCTATATGCCTCCGGTTATGAGATGACCCTTTGCCAATATGCTTCTTCATTCTTCCATGTCTATCTCTTTTTCTTGAATATTTTTTTATTTGCTTTTGCTTTTTTCTGGTTCGACCCTCATCGCTGCTAGAGGACAAGGATTTTTCAACTCCATCACTGTCCGAAGAGCTATCAGAAGATTCTGAGCTCGAGTCAGAACTCTCCACAGGCTTGGACCGGTGAGACTTCTTAGAACTGGCATGAGTCTTTTTAGTGCTCACATGAGTCTTCGAAGACTCATGCTCTCTGGGGTTATCGGTGTGATGAGCAACCGATGCTTTGGATTTTTCTTTCACGCCCATCTTGGCCTTCTCAGCCCTCAGAGCCTCTATTTCACACTTTAGCCTGTCACGCTCTTCGACAATGTATTCATCGTTCTCTTCCACCACTTCGAGCAAAGCCGGTGGAAGCTCTGGATTGTCCGGGTTCATACGGACAGAGTTTCTTGGCAGGTTTTGAATGCTTGATTCAGGAACCTTTCTCCTCCCACTGTGGTCGCCAATTTGGTGTGGATAATGATCACTTGAGGGTAGGCTGGTAATTTCAGTTGGTGTTTTATGGTGGTATGTGGATGTTTAAGTGGTGGTGTGTGGGTGTTTTAAGTGTTCAGAGAGTAGAGAGATAATTAAGCAGCTTGGTAGCAGTTAATTTTCCTTACCCATAGTTAATGCAGGTGGTTGGATATTTATACCCTGATGTTTAGGCCCTTATGGGCTTTCGGGTCATGTTTAATGGACTCGGGTCACGTTCAAAGACCCATGAGCTCTAAGTAGGTGAGCAAGTAGCTTAGTCAAGAAGTGTTTAGGTTTTTTAGTACTTTTGTCATAGTTCGAACTGTCCTAAGGTTATAGTGTTTAAAGTAATTTGTCCGGTCCATTGTGATCTGTCCGATCTGTCCGGTCCGGAAGCCTTGGACTAAACTGTCCGTGTCCGGGGAGCATGCTGAAATCGGACTCATCAACTTTCTCATTCATATTCCTAAGATTTTATTTTCATAGAATATCATTAGATTCATCAACTACAATTATGTATATTACGCACAAATGTATTGTTGTCATGTCAACAATAGACAAGTCTCTTAAACTATAATAATAAATAGTACTCGCCTTGTAACCATAAAAACTACCAAAAGTTATCTGGTCACCTTTTTATCTACCACCACCAAAATAAATATTATGACATTCATCATAAAGTTAGCTAATACAAATTCAATTTATCTTTAACCTTGGAATGTATCTAACCTTGTATATTAAACTTATCTATTGTATTTCTTAATATGGATATCTCTAATACCTTATTATCTGGAATGGTTTATTATCAACTAAATAATCAGGTATAGAGTTACATGTAGTGTAGTTGATAAATAGTTATTGGTTTAATGAGATATGTCAAGAAGCTCCTGAGTCGAGAACCCAAGAGTCTATGGGAATTTCAATAATAAGAAACAATGCATATTGCATAGTTTTTGTAACAATATTTGCATTTTTTCTCCGTTCTTTTTAGGATCTTTGTGTCGCATTTGCACGTGTCCCATCTAACCGTAGTTCCACCATCTAGACGGATCTTGTGGTTGGCTCTTGTTTTGCCATATTCTAGATTTATATATTTACATATTCTAATTTTTCTAAAATGCCATGCATTTTGATTTGATGTTAAAAGTGACATAATTATTCGAATAATCATTAAAATCTTTCATTCGAACTTTTTTACTAAGAGCTAGATCTAATATATTATTATAATTTAACTTTTATTACTACTTTAGTTTTCATAACTTCCTAGGGCAGAGAAGATAAAAAGATTATGGAAAAATATTATCATCAAATTCGATCACAACAGATGATAGAGCCTTCACAATTTTGCTGAATTCTTTTTTGTAAGTGCTTTGTATTTTAAGCGTCTGTTGCCATGTTTAATATGAACACTTTATTCATAAGATACATATTGTTGTCCGCCGAAGATTTTCCATACATACATACTTGCCAAGGCTGCTACCAGAAAAACAACAGTTTTTTGCAACACTATTTAGAATTAACTTGGCTAGGGTCAACCAAAAAACCCATGGAACCTTATGACCCATAAGATTCTAATATGCCTCAAGCATCCTATATGGCTTTATTAAATCTAAAATATTTTTCTGCAATTTTATTTTATATATATAATCTTCAATCTACATCCTTTAGTATATGAAGTTTGACGCGTTAAACTTTTTTATTGTAACACCTCTAGAGTTGATTGCAACATCTTCAGATTTAATTACAAGCATAAATAATTTTATCGTCTCTTTATATACAATTTTATCTTCTTATTTTTCCATCTATTATTTTTAAGTTATCCAAAAATATAACGAAAGAAGAAACACGTAATTTTTATTTGACTCACTCAAAATAGGCTACGTTTAAAGAATAACTATAGTTTTTCACTATGTTCAGAAAAAAGTATTTACAACAATGCAAAATCCTAATAAGAATAATAGAAATATATAGAGAAAGACATTATACGACTACATCCATCCATGGTGCATATGAAAATATATCAAAATCCATAAAATGATAAGGAGCGAATGAATGGTGATTTGCATAACTCGTTTTGCAACATTTTTAACCTCTTCCTTGTTGTCGTCAAGGAGTCGATCATGGTTATTTTAAGTTTTGTCTATATTGCTCGACACTCATCGAGAACATTATAAGTGATGACATAAAACCCATACCTCTTCACATAATTATCATACCGAGTCGTCGTCATTTTGCAGATTCCGATAAGGTATGTGTCATACGGTCCACAACAAGAAAATCATTACGCCATTGTTCCCAGTGTTATGGGTGAATAACATATCAGCTGTGTTTTATTTTCTCAATAATCACTCTAGGTTCTTAAGGATCTAACGGGTTTTCATGTATCTAACTGAACTGCCACATTACTCAATCTAACATATATCCTTCTGCCGTGAAGATAATATAAATCAGATTGACATAGAGTCACACCTCTTGTTCCGAAAACCTCTCCCTCATATCTGCATATGGTTGAAATATCACCAACAAACAAACACATAACAAACTAATATACACTTTAGGTTTGAAAATAGTAAAAGACAAAATTAAAGAGTAATTACATAATTCTTCTTGAGCCCAACAAGGATGTCGTGATACTAAGTTTATGGTCAAATATTGGTTCTTGTAAGATTCTTTTACAACCATCTAACAAGGGTAATGGTCGTACATCCAGTAATCTAACAAATCGACGAAGCCATAAGATTTTTCATCGACCACTTCGAAACTTCTCTCATACCCCTATATAGCTACGTCAACACGAACGTACCCTACGTTATATCACCAAGTTGATTTATGTGTTTCAAATATATCATGTATGCATGTGCATCATATACGACCATATCATCCGTACGATTCAGATTTGAATCCAATTACTAATCTTTAGTAAAGGTATCACATAAACCATCTAAGACCAAACTCGACTCCTTTTTACGCCTCTAACTCCTCACAAACCATGTTGAATCTAACCCCCAATGAACGAGCATAATGTGTTTATACTTCACCATAAGTATCGCTCTCTTCACCTTTGATTATTCTTCCCACAATTAGGAGGCCAGTAATGACAAACATGTCGTCTAACACGATAGTCATTTTGTTGAATGAGAACTAAAAAATGTTAGTATTTTAATACCACCGTTCAACGAAAGCCTCGTTCAAATGCGAGTTTGAGTAAAACCTACTCAAGTTTAGAATGATAGGTCCAAATTAAGTCACATTCAACATATTTTTAACCACCACCTGGTTTCTGAGATACCATATGTTTAACTATCCATACATGGCATGCATGTTAATACCCGTCTGAGACTGTAAAAACAGAAACAAAATCAAACAAAAAATATTCTTATAATCTATTAATCGATAAACCAAATTAAAAAAATAAAATAAAATAAATTTTTAAACTTATATTCCCAATGTAGGTGTTGTATGCCTCGTGAATCTTGTAGTCCGAATACAATATAATACTATTTATGCTAAAAATAGATTCATGAGATCGGGAGCATTACTCGATCTTTGAGTAGGAATGTTAGACTCAATTGTCTCATAACGTGTATCATTGTTTCGTGATACTTCACGACAACTAGATGAGTCACCCCACCTATTTTTTGTTCTCTTAAAGCTTGGTACTTGTTTACCCACAAATAGCGTTTTGTATGCACATGCTCATTAGCCTCAACGGTAAAGGGACCGGCACAGGTTTCTTCGGTTCGTGAGGTATGTCTACGTTTACCTCATCATTTTTCCGTATATTGAGCCTCTTTTATAGTTTTCAAGGTACTTTATGACCTACCACTCACTTGCCTACAATACAAATAAAAAATTAGTTAGTTAAATGTGTTTAAAACAAGAAATTTTATAGTACTTGCGGTATTGTTTAACGACACCAACAGTATAGACATGTTGTATCGCCACTATGGATGGGTGGTACTGTCGGTGAAAAAAATATGTTTGACACCGTTGTTGTTATTGTACCATACTAACGGTACACCATGTCTATACCATCAGTGCTCAAGAACATCAAAACCCAAAGACTAGGTACGACGATGTCATTCATCCATACTGGCGGTACAGAGCTTTCATACCGTCGATGCTCAAGAATAGTGACGATATCTAAAAAACAAACTCGCGATAAAACCCTAAAAAAATCTAAATCTAACACAAAATTAACAAAAAAATACCATCAAATCAATATCGAAGCGTTTCTAATCTTACATTAACTAATTTCAACTAATTATAATATTCTAAATGAGTTAAATCGAGATTGAGAAGAAAGTGAATTCAAAAATAAAATTGAATCAAAGCAAAATTGAAAAGAAAGTTTTAATTTATCCGTCGATGAAGTTTATGTTTTTTTAGAGGAATAAAATATCCTATTTGTTCATGAGAAGATGAATATCGAGTTATTTTATATTTCGTTCTTAAAAATTGAAAAGTTAAATATACAATTTTTTTTAAAATGAAATAAATTTGTATATGAATGAGAGAATTTAGTTTTTGAACCGGATTATTTTTTATATAAAATATGAAAACTTATTTGATTGATGAAAAAACTTATATTTGAAAACTTTTTTAATATTTATATAACAACTTTAAAGAAACTTTTATTTTGAATCAAATGGAGTACTAGGAGTATTATAAAAGGAATAATTTGTAAGCCATGTATCTTAATACCAACCTATCGGAATAAGTCATGATTGACGTTTTGGTAACTTAAATTTTAAGATGAATCCAACTAACCATTATAGTTTGTATAATTCTTTTTAAATTGCTAGAAAAAAACCAAAAATATTTGTACACATTATACAAATCTTTAGATAAAGTTATCGGTTAAAATTAAAAAAAAAATTAAATAATCATTTTTCCATTATCTATTTAATTGTTTTTTAAATAATAGATATTTTCTATATCTAGTCCAAAATAAAAGATATGTTGAAGACCTGAGATATTTATTTTTATTTTCAAAATCAATAAGGGTAAAAGAACCGTCTAAGTTACAAAAGGTCTTTTCTTTTCAATTGTTCCATTTGAATTGAACAGGTACACACACATCTGATTCATACCACTCTTCTCTCTCTTTCTCTATCTCTGTCTCTCTCTAGCGGGCGACTGATTTTCCTTACTCTTTCGCTTGCCTTTTCTTTATGTCTTAATTCGGTCTCTACCTTAACATTCTTCCATCAAAACCCTAACTTATTCCTCGTTCTTCTCTCCTCAAAATTCCACAGCTATCCTTCCTGAAATTTTGGTATATTAGAGTAATTGTTTTCTCTGTTGGGTTTTACTTCCGCTTCAATTCCTCATCCCCTAGTTCTCCATCGAACAATTTTGTTTTTGTTTTTCTATATCTAGTAGTTTCACCTACTGTGTTTTCTCAAACAGTTTATAAAAAAAATGGACTCAAGAAAATTCGAGAAATCCGAAAGCTCTGCAGAAACAAAGAAACCAGAAGCCCAAACCGGATTAAAGGAAGCCAAACCACTAAGAAGGTCGATGTCGGAATCAAGGTTGGCGAAAGATGCGGATGACAACAGCAAAGAGACTTATTTTCGAGCTGATATGATCGATTTCACGAAGTGGGATATGCAGCTGGAGAAGCACTTGAGCCGGGTTTGGTCGAAAGATATGGAAGCAACGCCATCTAAGAAAGAAGAATGGGAAATCGAATTGGTTAAACTCGATATAAGGCATGTCATAGCTCATGGCACTTATGGTACTGTCTACCGCGGTGTCTACGATGGTCAAGATGTTGCAGGTATAAGATTATAAGATTTAGTATTTATATAAGTGTATGTCTTATGACTTTAGTTGTTCATATTGTATTTGATGATTTACTTGATCTTGATAGCTTTGTGTAAATCTCTTTTTGTTTGTTCATTTTTGGTTGCAGTGAAAGTATTGGACTGGGGTGAGGACGGTTATGCCACACCTGCAGAAGCTGCAGCTCTCAGGTCGTCGTTCCAGCAAGAGGTTGCTGTTTGGCATAAGCTTGACCATCCAAATGTTACAAAGGTTGAAACCTTTTTTATGCCTTACTCGTCTTTTAGTATATCCCACCTCATCAGAAATTGGTGGCATGTTGGGATCCTGATATTCTATCTCAGTAAGTCTGGTTACGTAGGTCTGTCATATTTGACCCTATAAGTCTTGTAGTATATCTCACCTCATCATGTATTGGGGGCATGTTGGTATCCAGGTATTCTAGCGTAAGAGTAAGTTTGGCTATGTAGGTCTGTCGTATTTTACTCGATGTGTTATTTTTGGGCTAGGGTCGACAGTCTGGCAAAAAAAATCGTGACGACCCAAACACAACACACTAAAAGAGGTGGTGTTTGATTGATGTGTTTTTCGACATTCGACCCTTAACTTAAATTTGACATACATAGCAGTCAATATATAACACCAACATGTAAACCCCACACCATATTTTAGTGGTATGGTCAAAACATATTACACTTGATGAAGTTTATAAACACAGAGTTTCGGAAAAATGGTTTGGTGTGTACGGGCCATGTATTTTTATACCCAACCCAAAACGACCACTTACACGAAATTGACACTGATTGAAGTCGTATGTCAAATATTTAATCACTGTTCCATATTACACAGTTTGTAGGAGCTTCAATGGGAACCTCCAACCTAAAGATTCCTATATGCGGTGCTGCAAACGATAGGCAAAACCCGCTTCCTTCAAGAGCGTGCTGTGTTGTTGTCGAATACCTTCCTGGTGGTACACTAAAAAAATTTCTAATCAGAAATCGGAGGAAGAAACTTGCCATGAAAGTTGTGATTCAGCTTGCATTAGATCTCTCTCGAGGGTGTGTACATTTATTTTGGTAAAGTTTATCTCCTGATTATAAAAAAAATCATGATATTTTACAGTTTGGTCATATGGTATTGCAGTTTGAGTTATCTTCACTCGAAAAAGATTGTGCACCGTGATGTGAAGACAGAAAATATGCTGTTAGACACTAGTAGAACTTTGAAAATCGCTGATTTTGGAGTGGCCCGTGTTGAAGCTCAAAATCCGAGGGACATGACAGGAGAAACCGGTACTCTTGGGTATATGGCACCAGAGGTATGTGCTTTACTGCCTTAACTTATTTGTTATTTGAACTAGCCATAAGAGTTTATTATTTATATAAGTTATTATTTTCTTATAGGTTTTGGATGGTAAACCTTACAATAGGAAATGCGACGTCTACAGTTTTGGCATATGCTTGTGGGAAACTTATTGCTGTGACATGCCTTATGCCGATCTTAGTTTTGCCGAAATTTCATCTGCAGTTGTGGGACAGGTTAGTGTCTTGTTGTATCTATCTGCTAAGGTGTTGTTTAGTGTAAATATGCTAAAAACGTAGCTTTAATAATTAAATTGATCTGTACGAACAAGCTGAAGACAGTCTGGTGCATGGTTTCTAAGCTACAAAACTGGCTCTAAAATAAAATATTAGCTTTTAAAGAGAAAACCTCAGTGAAAAAAGTTAGTTTTAATATTATTAAAACAGATACTTTGGTGTTAAGAGAGAACATAAAACCAGAAATATAAACCAGTAATGTTACCCGAACCTATTTGTATAGAGAGAAAAGCAAGAACATATAGTTGGAAAAGATAGTAGAACAAAGATTAAATTGTAGGTTTTTGGACTTTTTAAAATCTTGTTTTAACCCAAAAAGCTAAAACATTTATAGCCCTACAAACAACCTCTTTCGTTTATAAACCTAACAACCAAAAGCTGTATGGAAAGGAATCTTATTTTTCACGATATATCGTCTATG
This sequence comes from Limnanthes douglasii subsp. nivea, assembly GCA_036936605.1. Classification (NCBI taxonomy): domain Eukaryota; kingdom Viridiplantae; phylum Streptophyta; class Magnoliopsida; order Brassicales; family Limnanthaceae; genus Limnanthes; species Limnanthes douglasii. The sequence goes on along the minus strand of JAUPFV010000005.1, from coordinate 86,753,579 downwards.
GTTGTTTGTTTAATATTTGAATGTTTATACAGAATCTAAGGCCAGATATCCCTAGATGCTGCCCAAGCTCACTAGCCAGCATCATGCGGAAATGCTGGGACGCACACCCAGAGAAACGGCCTGATATGGACGAAGTAGTGAAGTTGCTTGAAGCAGTGGATACAAGCAAAGGTGGTGGCATGATACCAGACGACCAAGCTCATGGTTGTTTCTGTTTTGGCCGTACTCGCGGTCCGTGATTTCGAGTCGAGAGGTGTAGTAGTAGTAGTCCGTTGAATTAGATCCACTGCCTTCTAGTGCATATGTTTTAAGCCTTGTATTTACCACATGAAACCTGATGATATTTTAATAGTTTTGTCCTGGTTTGTAACTTTAAGCAATTTTCAGATGAATTTTATAGTATCTAAATAGTTATATGGGTTGTAAAATTTTGGGCTGAAAGGTAAAAAAGTAATTTCTTTATATTTGCCTTTATCTTTTAGTTTAGTTCTGTAATTCGGGACCTGGTAGATCCAAATCTGATTATTCAAAACAGCTGTTTTTGTCTGGTCAACTGAAGCCAACTATTTTTTGGATTTAAATTCGTTACGTGGAAATCTACTTGTGAGGATTTGGAATCAATAGAAGGATTGAAAAATGAACCTTTCTTCTCTCTCAAGAAAGCTTCAAGAAGAGAAGTTATTTCTTAACCTTTATAAGAAAGCTTCTTCTCTGCATGGTTTGTTCAATCTAATTGCTTCTTTCAATTGTGGGATTGTAGTGATATAGCTATTGCAGGCTGGTTTTTGCTGAGTTTTGTGGCTCAAGGATGGGTTCTCTTGACAAGATAGACTTCCCACCATTAAACAGTGAGAATTCGGCTAATCAAGCGGCTCCTACAAACAGATTGTATGCTGATGTTGTGAGGCAAAAGGTAGTCACTCCAGAGTTTAAGTCGGAAAGTATTGTATCTCATGCTGACTACAATGAGGTAACGTTTTCAAGAAAGGTGAAAGATGAACTCCGATCACAATCAAGAACCACTATGGTGGCAAAGTTTAACGAAGGAATTCCAAAGAAACAGGCATTTCATAGCTTTCTTGAATCTTTTAAATTCAAGGGTGCGTATACTTATGTAACAATGGATTCTAGACAGATTCTTGTGGAGTTCGCCGTTCTAGAAGATGCAGGTAGGTTCTGGGTGAACAGATTTTGGAAGGTAGATGGTAAGTTGATGAGAGTAATAAAGTGGTGTCCTGATAGTTCAAGAAGCTTTGAGTGCCCAGTGGCTCTGCTTTGGGTTCGCTTTGAAAAGCTACCTGAGTTCATGTACAACAGCTCTGTGATTCATGCTTTGGCTTCATCTCTTGGGGTGGTACATCACGTTGTGATTCCTGAAGTTAACAGAGCTAGTTGGAATGCATGTTTTGCATTAATAGAGATAGACGTTTCCATTGTATTAAAGAGAAGGTTGTGTGTGGACTTTGAAGATGGAAAGGTGTTTGTTATCAGAGTAAGTTATAAAAATGCGCCAAGCTACTGTAAAGTCTGTCACCATATAGGGCATGAACCTGATAAGTGCAAGAAGAATCTAAATATGGAATCCAAGAATGAGAAAGCTAAGGAGAAAGCTAAGGAGAAAGTTGATATTATTGATGGAAAGAAGATACAACAGGAGTCTTTACAAGAAGTAGATAAGATTGACAGTGTTGCAAAGTCTACAAAGGTTCAAACATTTACACAGGTTTACAAGAGGAAACTAAAGTCTATAGTTACAAAGAAAGATAGGCCATATGTTTCTTGTCCTTCTACAAATGTGGGAAGCCCAGTGATAGATAGATCTGCCTCAAATAATGAACCAGATATCATCAGCGCGCTTCAAAATCTTGAAGAGGAAGAAAACTATCAAGACAGGATCAACTTGCAGCTTTCTCCTAAAGGTAGAAAGACTGGGAGTTACAATCCATCTCCTCGGGCGAGTTCCAATGGGGTTGAGCAAGATTTTGAGACCGTCATTTCCAGGAAGATTAAAGCTGCAAACAAATACACAGTAACTCAAAAAGATTGGCAATAAACTCTCTTGAGAAGAGAGAAAAGGCTTTCAAAAATTCTGCATCTGATAATGATTAGATTCATTAGCTGGAATGCACGGGGGGTACACAACAATCCTACGATTGCTAGGCTAAAGTTTATTGTTGAAAAGGAAAAAGTTATGCTGGTTACTATACAGGAGCCAATGGCTAGGATAGATAAGATTGAATTGGTTGCAAGGAGAATTGGGTTTGAGAACTTTATGTTCAATACTTCAAATAAAGTTTGGATGTTTTGGTCAAATGAAGTCACTATTTCAGTTATTGAGGATCATGACCAGTATTTACATGTTAAACTAAATCAGGCTGCATTTAACTGTTGTTTCACCTCTGTTTATGCAAAAAACTCTAGAATACAAAGAAGGATACTATGGAATCAACTAAGTAACATCACCTGTGATGTGCCTTGGATATGTGCTGGAGATTTCAACACCACTAGATGCCCTGATGATCAGCTACATTGCTTAAATTATGATGGGGTAAGTGCTGAGGAGTTCAACGAGTTCATAAGATGCTGCAATTTGGAAGTGCCTGCTTACAGTGGTTCCAGATATACCTGGAGCAACAACAACAACTGGAAGAGGTTAGATTGGGTGCTGACCAACCAGAAAATGCTTAATGATTTAAGCATCCAGGTTTGTCACATGGTCAGAACTTGTTCTGACCATGCTCCACTGTTAATCACTATTAGTATGAACTCAAACAATATTTCTAATAAAAAGAAGGGATCTTTTAAATTCATCAATGCTTGGACAAACCATCCAGAGTTCATGACAATGGTAAGTCAGAACTGGTCCAAGCATTGTTATGGAGATGACAGTAATATATTCTGGTACAAGCTCAAAAGATTGAAAAAGCAGTTAATAAATTGGAATTTAACTACATTTGGAAACATTTTTTGTAAGGTTAAAGAGGCTACCACTGAAGTTGAAAACTGTGAGCTGCTTCATCAGTCTAATAAGGATAATGATTCAAAATCTAAGGTGTCTAAGGCTAATAGCACCCTCATTCTTGCATTAAAGAATGAGGAATGCTATTGGAAGCAGAAATGCTTCAACACTTGGTTAAGTGACTGTGATGACAATACTAAACTTTATCATAGTTATGTAACTAAAAAAAGAAAAAGAAACTTTATTGCTGGAATAAAAGACAATGATAGTTGGCTTACAGATCAAAGTGAGATAGCCTCTTCTGCTGTAGAATATTTTAAAATGACCCTGTCACATGAACCTGATGTCAGTGATACTGTTAATGACCAGGATTCTATACTAAACAATATTCCTAAGCTTGTTTTGGACAGGGATAACATTGAGATCACTAAACCTACATCTAGTGAGGAGGTCTGGGCTACTATAAAGGAAATGAAGAAAGATAGTGCACCAGGAACAGATGGGTTTAACAATTTCTTTCTTAAGCAATGTTGGGAAATAATTAAGTGTGATTTATGCAAAGCTATTAATGCTTACCTGGTTGGCAGTGATATCCCAAAGGGAGTGTTTGCCACTGGGATTGTACTGGTCCCTAAGATGGCAAACCCAATTACCTGGAACAATTATAGACCATTAAGCATGTGCACAATTATGAATAGACTAATCTCTGCCCTCATCAATAGGAGAATTTCTTGTATTCTCCCTAGAATTATATCTAGAGGGCAGAGTGCCTTTGTGAAAGACAGAATTATACATGAGAACATTTTAATCATAAAAGAAATGCTACACAACATAAAAAGAAAGCCTTCAAAAGGCAACATTATATTACAGTTAGACATGACTAAAGCGTTCGACAGAATGTCTCACACTTTTGTGATTAAAACATTAAAGTGTTTTGGATTTTCAGATGATATTGTATCTTTGATATACAAGTTAATTTCAAATGTTATTTTATCAGTACTAATTAATGGTTCCAGTTCTGGATATTTCCCTCAAAAGTCTGGATTAAGGCAAGGAGATCCTTTATCTCCTTGTCTGTTTATCCTGGCTGAAGAAGCCCTTTTGAGGGGAATGGAGAACCTCTATGCAGTTAATAACAAAATGCAGTTTTATATCAAATCAGGTTATGTCTTACCATGTCTTGCCTTTGCAGATGATATAGTCATATTCACCAACAGCTCTCCATCTTCAATAAGCAGCCTGAGTAACCTGTTAAACAAGTACCAACATGAGTCAGGGCAAATGATCAATATAAACAAGACAAAAGTCATTACATCTACAAGATGCTCTAGGACAAATATTGCCAGGATCAACACTACTATGGGCTTTGAGACAGTAAATGCACCTTTCAACTATTTGGGGATTACCATTGCTGATAGCAACAAAGGGAAGTATTATTCATCTCTTTTAGCTAAAGTTTTAAACAAAATTAATGAATGGGATTTGAAGAACCTGTCTTATAGTGGCAGATTGTCACTTATAAGGCATGTTCTTCATCCCATTATCTTTTTCTGGATGCAAAACAGCTTTATACCAAATAGTATATTGAACAAAATTGAACTTGTTTTAAATAAATTTTTGTGGAGGGCTAAAGTAAATGAGAGTGCAATTCACTGGTCTAGTTGGAGGAATCTATGTATGCCCTTTGAGGAGGGTGGTTTGAATGTCAAACTACTCTCAGATATGCAGCTCTCATTCGCTTACAAGCTCTGGTATAACTTTAGAAAAGGGAAATCCCTTTGGTCAGAGCTAATATCTAAAACTTATTGTGTTGAAAGGCATCCTATAAATGCTAAGTGTGGGATTGGGGACTCTATTGTATGGAAGGGTCTCTGTGCTATAAGGGAAAATGCTGAACAATATATTCAATGGAATGTAGGCTGTGGAAACGTGGATTTTTGGAGGGACTCATGGCATAACATGGGTCCTATAATCACTGACAGAAACTCATGGTATCTTCCAGCAAAAGTGAAAACATTTTGGAATAATGAAAAGTGGGACTCTAGTATGTTGTCTTCTCTATCACATGAAAGGCAGCAACATATAAATGGTATTAATATAAAACATGATAGAGAAGACAGCATAGAGTGGACTTTATCAAACGATAAAAAATTTTGTACTAAGAAAACATGGGAAACCATAAGAATAAAAAACAGTAGTTCTTTCTTTTTCAAAAGAATTTGGCACAGTTTTATACCATCCAAGTTCTCATTTCTTAGTTGGAAGATACTAAAGAGTTTTATTCCTACAGATGACATTTTATCTAGAAAGCATTTCATAATAGTATCTAAATGCCAATTTTGCTGCAATTGTGAGGACTTAACTCACCTCTTTGTCAATTGCAGCTTCGCTTGGCATTTATGGAACTATTATGGTATTTTGTTTAAAGTTCAAGTCAGAAGATACATGAGTGTGAGACATATGTTTTGGGTCTGGTTTAAGACTATAAGTAACAAATTTCATGTTAACCAAATTGTGCCACAATTGATAATATGGACAGTTTGGTTTAACAGAAACCATTGTAAGCATGATAAGCCTATTGACAGTTTTCATAATGCAGTTAATAGGATTAACAGGTTCATTTTGGGATTAGACTCGAAATTAAAAACTAAACACCGGTTCAATGTGGAAGATGCAGGGTTTAAGATCGGAGTGCAATCCATTTGTAAAAGGAAAGTTACTTACAGGTGTTGGAGAGCGCCTGCTCAAGGAAGAATCAAAATAAACACCGATGGGGCGTGCGACTTCACTGGAGAAGCATCTGGAGGCTTCATCGTTAGAGACCATCTGGGAAATTGCTTAGAAGGGGCCGGCTTTATGTTTGGAAAGCTCAGCCCTTTGCAAGCAGAAAGGCGAGCTTTCATTGAAGCTCTACTGCTATGCAATAAAAAACGATGGACGAATGTAGATTTCGACCTTGATTGCTTGACCCTCGTTAACAATGTGACCGATGGCTCGACACACTGTCAGGCTACTGAGCTGTGTAAAACCCTAATCCTTCCATCTATGAAGATTTGCCATGTATCCAGATCGGAAAACATGGCTGCAGATTGGATATCGAAATGGTCTAGGGTGGTGAAGAAGAGCTGGGTTTTTGATAGCTTAGAAGTACCTAATGCACTCCTAGCAATTATGGTGCTTGATAGTATGGGTGTAGGGTACATAGACCCTGGCTAGAGTTGGCTTCGTGGTAAATTGGATTGGAGGCTGAAAGAGAGAAGGAAGGGATGATACTGTTGAAATTAGGGTTTTCAACGAGGAATTTGGATCCTTGTTTGTGAGCCTACTTTGGACCGGATCCATGTATGTAAGCCTATTTTTGGGCCTTTGTTTGTTTCTTTCTTGGTCACACATGTATTGGCCTTTGACTGTGGATCAAATTTATAAATAAATGGCAGTTTACTTAAAAAAAAAAGCAAAAAAAACACTGTAATATTATAAAAAAAAAAAAGAAATCTACTTGTGAGGATTTTAACTAAAGTTTTAAAGACTTTTAACTTTTATCTTATAAAAGATATTAAAAGCTAATGGTGAGGAATGGATTTTAACAGAAATTTTAAAGATTCTAATATTTATTCTATAAAAATAAATATTGGGAAATGTACCACGTAACGGCTAGATTTAGGGCTATTATTGTTAGATTTCGCATCTAATCCATTTTTTCCAAAGCTAAAATTAGAAATTTCAAATATTTCATCGACCTTTACTAATGACGAATGTCATTTTAATAAAAAAATAATTAAATTTTTTAAAATATTAAACTTTAAATATCTTAAATTTATACAATTTAATGAATGACGAAGATCTATACAGCTTATTATCTGTTTTTTTTTACAATAAAGATAAAGACACTAGTATATAGAAAACTTTTTCAATTTTAAAATTACAAATTTTCGAATTGTATGATATGTTTGATGAACTTGTATAAAATTGCACCGAGAGTACGATTTCACATAGTTTAGTAGTACTAACCATTCAATTTTAAGTAGTTTCATCGCAAATCTCCTTACATTTAGTTTAGTTTATTTGCATATTGGGTGTGACGTAGTGTAATTTTGTCGCATATTATAATGCGACATTATGTGTTATTATCTATGCATATGTGCGACTAAGTAATCCGGTAGATGAGGAAAACTCTTAGAATAACCTACAAATGCGAGATATACGATATTTATAATCCAAAACTAACCGAGAAACTTTAAAGAAAAAAGTGTACAACTAGAAAATTCGATTGACCATTTGAATTAAAAGCGTTTCTGGTTGATGTACTAACTGCTTATTAGTGATTGACCATTGTAAACGGGAACACAACCACGAACTTTAGGCACGGTTAAACGGTCATTCGCAAGCATGTAGACTCAAGGCGGATGAAAATGAACTAGTTCGTAGTTTATCTTTCTTTGGTCCGCGTACTAGGAAAATATATATTGGTTTGAAGATGCATAACTCGAAAAATGTTTCCAACATGCGTATGATCTACAATTCGTAAAAAAATAATCTATCGTTGACAAAATTGAAGGAACATAATTACTACGTGTGGCATCAGAAAAATGATACAACAAACGTGATATTTTCTTTTGCGCATCCTACAAGTATTGACTTGTTCCGTACATTCTCACATGTACTTATCATGGATTGTACTTACAAGACGACGATGTATAAAATGACATTGCTTGTAATTGTTGGTGTAACTTCAACACAGTTTATATTTATTGTTGGTTATGTGTTTATGAATGCGGAGAAGCAAACCAACTTCAAGTGGGTTTAAGTGTTCTATGAAGTGTAATGGTGGAATATATGTGTACGTTATAGTGTCATTTGACAGATCGGGAGTTAGCGTTAATTGTAGCTATTGAAGAACTATTTTTTATCGCAATCCATTTGTTATGCAGGTGGTCTATAAAGAAGAACATACTTGCCATGATTCGAAAAATGAAGCCCTTTAAAAAAATCGAAGTATTTTATGAAATTTTATAACTTTGTTGTCGAAACAAACACGATAGAAGCTTAAAACAAATATCCAGCATCATTGTGTGAATTGTTCGTCGCCTACCCAAAATGTATATATTATGTTATGACATGGATACAAAAATACGGTGAAACAAATTATTAATCATCGAACCAACGAGATCAACATTATGACAATAGAACAACCAATGGGTAAACACAAATTTCATTTTCAATGTTACATTTTATATTACAAAACTTCAGTGTTATAATAATAAATTTTTATTTCTATAGGTGTGAGAGTGCATACGAGACCCTAAAACGTTACCTTGGTACTAACCAATGTTATTTTAAACTTTTTTCGGATAAAGTTTGTAAGTTGCTACATTCTTAATTTTCAAAAATATTTGAATATTTCGAGCGAAGTAAGTTACTTGAGTTATTGGGAACATTTCATTGAGAAACCCAAGATTTCTAGCACACGCGTGGATACCAGCAGGTACATCTGCTGCCTAAAAAATCTTTCGTTATTTGTATTTAAACCTTCCACCACCAAAAAGAAAGTATGACGGTAAAAAAAAACTAACAATGGAAGTGTGCACATAATTTTAAATATTTACGTATAATGTATCCCGACATTCTTACACTCTTTTATTACTACTTTGGTAGATATTGCAGCAGACAAAAAATGCGATTATTGGATCGTATCAAGAGCAATATACGATAAATAAGACAATTGAAATTCTATTAGACGTGATTTGATCTTCGAATAAAATGGACACCGAGATTTTATGGTTGGATGTTTAGATGATATACTACACAGGTTAGATTGGTTCAAAATTCATCTAGAACCATGTTATTGGATGATATTTTCGAACATCGGATTAGTGATAGCCACGCGATACCAATGTATTGTATACCATATATCTCTAGTTACTTATTTAACGTATTCATCAATATATGGTTGTCCACCTTATTTCATACATGTTATAGATATTCAATTACTTCCATACATGACGTCCATTTTGTACACGTAAGTATATCAATAAAATTATTTATTTTAAATTTTTAAAGTTTATAATGTTTATCTAATTCCTAAATTTAATTTTATAAGTTACTCATCCGGATCGTTATCGAAATTATACTTTATATGAAGTTGCTAATATATAGAGGAATTGAGTGTTTGGTCGGTTTTGTATTATAATAGATTCAACAAACTTACCTAAATCATGTTGGTCAAGGCACCAAAGCGTAACAAATATGCAATACCAATCGACATGACCAAGGATGGCGTTTGATTATATTATTTTTCATTTTCAATCTTTTTTATGCATATCTATATTATATTAGTACACTCTCAAAGTTAATTACTACTTATGTTTGTATTAATTTTCCATCACGTGCCAATTATAAAATTCTCTCTAAATATGATTTCCAACTTGTAGGAGTTCCTATCAAATAAGATTTCCTGCCACTCTTATAATTCACTTCTTTATATACTGCAACTCAAACATGACATATTTATTCATATACAAAATAACATATCATAGATAAACATGAACTATCTTAGGTATAAAATGGACCACTGACAAAGACTTGCTTTGAGTTGTCAATTTTGTTCAAAGAATAAGGTCGGATGAGACCACCAATATTTTTTTAATGAAAGTTTGTGTATAAATTACTACATGTACAGCCGTCTAGGAGACCACTCTTTGCCTCCACGCTTTTGTGAAGAAGTATATACCAAGTATAATATTTTGAAATATGAATAAATGGTTCAGGTGTTCGACCTAGCGTATGAACTAAAACAATAGGTGTTCAATGTGCGACATGTGGAAATTATTGATTTCATTACAAGAGATATGATAAATTACTTGGAGGAGCGTCTTGCTGAACAAGCGAATGCAATAGCAAATTGCACACCTCGTGAATTTAACTTTATATATGACTTTGACTAATAAGTTATTATATTTATTGTAGTTTATTATAAATATTATTTATGTAAGTTAATATTATCCTATATTGATAGTTTATTGATTTTTTATCTTATGTTTAATATTATCTCAAATCATGGTTAATATAGGATGTTTGGTCTTAAACTCCACGGGCTATTGTGAATTGTGCATTCTTTGCGCTATATGTCTCACTTATCGCACGTAATGCGCGAACGAATGTTAAATTTTTTGCCTTTGAAATAGAAAAAGAACACCTTATTGCACGGTATGCGCGATATATAATACAAGTTCCGCAGTCTATGCGATAACATAGTTTATTTCTATTTTAAAAGAAAAAAACTTAGTCTTCGATCGCACATTACGTGAGGCCGAAGGCTAGATTATTTTCTCTACATATGACTTAGAACAATGAAATCGCGTAGATTGCACGATTTCCGTATTAGAAAATGAACAATCTATATAATTTAATGTTCTAGTTGGCCCCATAAAAAACTGAACCAAAATATGAATATCACGTCAATATTAAGATCTCTATCATCCTCCACACATTCAATAAGAAGTCGCTATTATATATATTATATGAATTCGATTTCAAATATTCGGGTTTCCGACCTCCCGCATGATACCATCGAAACAACTAGTATGTTGTTTCTTTTTCATATTTATAATTCCATTAAACAATATATGGTTGAATTTCTGAATGATCGCATTCTCGAACAATGTTTGGAACAATAAGATTTAGATATTAACCTCGTATAAGCATAAATTGGAGGATTTAACTCTTTAATGGACTAATGTACTTGTTATGATATTTTTCAATCTATGTTCAGTGTATATGTTGTTCATGTTCCATGTATTGTTTTTGTATGTGTTTCAATTTTATTTTATATTTTATTTATTTAATTTTGATAATTTGTGATATATTTTCAAAGAGTTTGTAAACATGTTCATTTGGTCTGTACAAACATATCAATGACATGGTATTTATATAAATAAATAAAAAATCATAAATGTCATAACTTATACAAGCTATAAACAAAGATCATAATAGTCATAAACAAGATACATAATAGTCGTAAACAAAGATCATAGCAGTTCATACAAGTCATAAGGAAATAATAAAATATGTTGTATAAGTAACAACAAACAAAAACTATAATATGTCAATAGCCTCGATATCGATATACAATACGGTATCACTCCTATAATTCATGTGCATTCTCCTCCAACATCATCATATCACTATGTGTCTCAATGGCGAATATTTGATCAAGAGGATCATATACGTTACCGTGAGTGCCCGCGGGAGGGTTTGCCCCAAAATATGTATCGTTGCCAACTGTGTTTGAATTTCCCACTATGTACCACAAGTTAGTCCTAACCCAAACATTATACAACGGGTATGTACCAACCGACCTACCCTCGTATATGATGAGTTCAGATTATCCAGTCACAGCCCACTGTATTATCCGGACAAGGGAAATTCAGACAATAACGTACCATTGAACTATCCGGACAGGACAAAAGTAAAAACACTTAAACACCTTTTGACTAAGCTATGTGCTAATCAGCTTAAAAGATTAATGGATCCTTAAACTTGACCCGATTTCATAACTTGACCCATAAGCCCATGGGTCCTTAATTAAGGGTATAAATACCCCAACCACTCTCATTAATGAGGGTAATGAATATTTAATACAACAAGGATGCTCAAATCTCTCACTACTTTACACCAAACAGTTAATACTCAAAATACTTTACAAAACACTTTACAAAATTACCCCTAGTCCAAAATAAACCAAACCAAATTGGCAACCATAGTGGGAGGCGACGGTGCATGAATCTTGCATTCAAAACCAGTAGAAAAGACCAGTTCGGATGGATCTGAAAGAGCAAGCAACTCCACCACCTGTGGTGGAGGTAGTTGGGGAAACAAGGGAATACACCATCGAAGAGCGAGACAAGTTGAGAGTAGAAATAGAGGCGTTGATGGCCATAAAACAAGAAGAAATGGGTATAAATAAGAAGTCAAGGGCGTCAGCCATCCATCATACTGACAATTCTAGGGAGAATGATCCATCATCAAAGACTCATTTGAGTTCTAAAAAGACCCATGTCAGTTTTTAGAAGACTCACCAGTCTAAGCCGGTTGAAAGTTCAGATTCTGAGTCCTCCAGCAGCTCTTCGAACGAGGCTGAGCTTGAAGAGTCTTTGTCATCAAACAGTAATGAAGGGAGGTCCAAGAAGAAACAAAAATTAGTTAAAAAATATTCAAGAAAGAGAGATTGGCATGAGAGACTGAAAATGAATCTGGGCAAAGGGTCATCTCATAGCCACAGTTATAGGCATGTAGATCAGTTGCTAATCGGTCCTTTTGCTTTTCAGACCGAACCATGTATTTTCGCAATTCCTAATAAAGACACAGTCTTCAGTCGTAATAGGAATTGGAGACAGTCACCATTGTCTGCCAAAATACTGTCCGGAAACCTACCCAAAAGGTTTGACAACTCCAAAATGTAGAAATATGATGGGAGTAAGGATCAGGACAATCATCTGGAGCAGTTCAAGAACCTCATGATGAATTTTGATGATAATGACAAAATTCTGTGTAGAGCCTTCTCACAATCTTTTACGGGAAGTGCTCTTAAGTGGTACAATAGCTTACCCCAGGGGTGTATCAGAAACTTTGATACATACTGGTTTGCCTTCCGAAGGCAATTTGTGGGAAGTAAGGAGGTGAAAGGCAATGGAGATACTATTATCCATTGTGCCATAGAGCCAAATGAGTCTTTAAAGGACTACATAAGTCGGTTTGTAAATACAAAGAACGGGTTAGCAGATTGCTTCAAACAGGTGGAAATTGCTTCCTTAAGACAAGGGTTGAACCTTGGGAATCTGGCTGATTCGGTGACCAGGAAGAAGGCCATGACTTGGGGTGGCTTATTAAATCAGGTGGGGAAGTAGATTAATGTGGATGAAACCAAGAAAACCAGGGTGCACCGTCAGGTGAGGTCCACCACAACAGCTCAAAACCAGTCTGAGTATAAGGCTAAGGAGACCTGACAAGGGTCTAACAGGGCTAAACAAGCTCAGTCCACAAAATCAATCTCAGAGCCAACAGTTAAGGAGTAAAAGAGGTCATTGGGTTCAACCGGAGTGGTTTGCAGAATTAAAAGAGAATGTGGCCATAATTTATGACAATACCAAGGATGAAGTCCATTTCCGGAAACCAGCAACACTGTAGTCTCCGAGAGACATTCGAAATACTTGTTTTTGCCAATATCATAATGATATTGGCCATAACACCCAAGACTGCATTGCTCTGAAGTAGGAAGTACAAAATTTTATTGAAAGAGGTAAGTTGGGGCTTATGTAAAAAAAGAAGTGGAAACAGGCTTGACAATGCTCCTCGAACTGGCCATACGAACAATGTGAGAACATCTACTCCGGAGGGGGAAATGGTGATCCTTGAAAGATTTGATATTGATTCGGAGTACTTGGATCATGATCCAACCCGAAATAAAATAGGGGTCATAACATAGCAAACTAAGACGGTGTCCGGACTCATTAGTTTCTTTGAGTCACTCACTATATTCGGAGGGGATACCATGACAACGCCCACTCCTTCATCAAGAAAGAGGCATGTTCACTCTCTGGCTACTCAGTTGGAAGGAGGAATGTTTTTTTATCAGTTCCAAACCCCTTTTCCATTTATAGTCTTTGATGAGGATGATTTAAGAAATTTTGTTGGGCCTCATGAGGATGTTGTGGTGATAGGAGCACCTATTGGGGGCAATGATATCAGACGAATTCTGATAGACACATGCAGTTCAGCAAATATCCTTTTTTTTAAGTTCTTACAAGCAGATGAAAAATCCGGTCATTATTCAACGGTCAAACAGAACCATCGTCGGCTTCACAAGAAGCTCTGCGGATGTAATCGGAGAGTTTGAGGAAGAGGTGCTGTTGGGAAAGGGACCTTTTAAAAAGATGGTCAGAGTGTTATTTGTTGTGGTAGATTGCCCCACATGTTACAATGCAATCTTTGGGAGGTCTTGGCTCTCTAGAATGCATATTGTGGCCTCAACAGTCCACCAATGTTTGAAGTATGCGGTTCAAGGGCAGGTGGGTGTTGTCCAAAGTAGTCAGAAGATAGCAAATGAGTGTTATACAACTGCACTTGCTCCTAAAACTTTGGGAGCATTTCGAATTAATGAAGATTAGCAGTTAATGGGGCCTTCTGAGGGGGAGGGTGAGATTGATGACCCCAGAGAGGCCCCTAGTATTATAATACCGGTGGAAGAGGTTAAAACCCACTCCTTGGTAGAGGGTAGAAGTATCAAGGTTGGCTCCAAGATGACGCCAGAGTTAAAAAAGAAATTGTTGTCCTTTTATCAGACAATCAACATGTTTTCACTTGGTGCAATGGTGATGACCGGAGTACCTACAAGTGTTATCTCACACAAACTATCAATTCAGAGTGATGTTGCACCTTTAGTGCAGAAAAGGAGGGCCTTCTCTAAGGAGAAAGCTGATGTAATAGTCCTAGAAGTTGATCGGCTTACCACGATGGGGCACATAAAGGAGTCCCAGTATCCTTTATAGACTGCAAATCCGGTGTTAGTCAAGAACGGGAAATGGCGTATGTGTATTGATTTTACTGACCTCAACAGAGCTTGCCCAAAAGATCTTTATCCAGTCGGACAATAACTTGTTTCCAGACATTGAGTCCACCAACTGATCTATCTAGTCCCCCGGATAGATCAGTTAGTGGACTCAATGTCTGGAAACAAGTTATTGTCCTTCATGGATGCCTTCTCTAGGTACAACCAGATACAGGTGGATCCGAAAGACCAAGATCATACTACATTTGTTACAGACAGAGGTCTCCATTTCTATAAGGTGATGCCTTTTGGGTTGAAGAATGCTGAGGCTACTTACTAGAGGCTAGTAAACAAAAAATTTGCTAATCAGATTGGCAGGAATATAGAGGTGTACATAGATGACATGATGGTTAAAATCCTAGAGGAGGATTTGCATATAATTGACCTTCGAGAAACTTTTTCCAATGTGACAATGGTGAATTTGAAATTGAATCCAGAAAAGTGCGTCTTTGGGGTTCGATCTGGAAATTTTTTGGGGTATGTGACAAATGAGAAAGGGATACAACCCGATCTGGATCAGTTGAATGCCCTATTAGAAATGGATCCTCCCCGGAATATTAAGAAAGTCCAGAGGCTTACTAGAAGGTTGGCTGCCTTGAATCGTTTTATTTCAAGATCTTCAGATAAGTGTGCTCCGTTTTTCCAAACCTTGAAGAGTGCTAAAGACTTTAATTGGTCTCCACAATGCAGTCAAGCTTTTGATGAAATAAAGAAATACTTATTTTCACCAAAGACTCTTTTTAAGCCCATACAATATGAAACACTGTATGTATACTTGGCTGTGTCAGACTGCACTATAAGTGCAGTATTGGTAAGAGAGATGGACAATTACCCTCATCCGGTGTACTACATCAGCAAAAGCCTGATAGATGCTGAGAAGAGGTACTTGAAGCTTGAAAAGTTTGCACTAGCCTTAGTGGTTGCTACAAGAAAAATGAGGCCGTATTTTCAGTCTCATTCCATCATTGTCCGAACATCTTTCCCTTTGAAGAATGTTCTTCAGAAAGCATACATATTAAGTAGGATGACCAAGTGGTCAGTAGAATTGGGTGATTATGACATTGATTTTTCCCCACGAACTGCTATCAAAGCTCAATCTGTTGCTGATTTCCTGGTAGAATTCCATTGGGATAGGAGTTCTAAACAAGTTTCAAAAGGGAAAACCAAAAAAGAATGGGTAGTACGGATCGATGGTGGATCAAGCACAATGGGTTGTGGAGCTGGAATTTGCCTAACCTCTCTATATGGTGATAAAATGTACCAAGCTATATTCTTTGGGTTTAGGGCCTCTAACAATGAGTCTGAATATGAAGCGGCTATAACATGTCTCAAATTAGCTTTCCTATGTGGGGCTAAAAGAGTTAGGTTGATGATTGATTCCCAGCTTCTTATCCATCATATTCAAGGTCAATTTGAGGCCAAGAAGGAACAACTGATCAAATACTTACTCATCCTTAAAGAGGTGGCAGCCAACTTCAAAAGTGTTTGTTATGAGCATATTCATAGATCAGAAAATACACTAGCAGATTCTTTGGCAACCATAGCATATTCTGAGTCATACCCTTGGATTTATGTATAAGAATTCTCATCCATACAATCAAGACAGAACAAGGAAGAGGAGGAAATCTTGAGTATACAAGTAGTTCAACTTAGAGATTGGAGATTTCTCCGTCTTCAATATATTTCTGATGGGGTTTTGCTTCCGGATAAAGCTATGGAAAGAAAAATTATACACAGGGCTCATGGTTTTTTTATCATAAAGGAAGTTCCCGATAAAATAAATCTTTCAGTAGACCTCTCTGCATTGTTTGGGGTTGAAGAATCTCAAGTTGTTTTCTCCGAACTACGCGATGGAGAAGGGTCAGCACATTGTGACTATAGAGCACTAACCCGGAGAGTATTATTGGCTGGGTATTATTGGTCATCCATAATGGCAGATGCTAAAGAAATTGCAAAGAAGTGTGATCCATGTCAAAGGCATGGCAACAAAATTCATGTGCTAACAGTACCTATGAAGTCAATTTCTGAGCTAGTACATTTTGCTTGTTGGGGATTGGATTTAGTTGGGCCTCTGCCAATGGCGTCCAGAAGGTCCAAGACTATTATAATTACTATTGATTACTTCTCGAAATGGATAGAGGAAGCTCCTTTGTCATGAACCACTTTGAAAGCTGTCATAAATTCATCTTATCCAATATATGTTGCAGATTTAGGATTCCTCAAAAGATTACCACAGATAACGGACCACGGTTTGATAACAAGGATATGAAGAGTTTTTGTGCCTCTAAAGGCATTCAACACTGCTTCTCTTCTCTTTTTCAGCCACAAGCGAACGGTCAGGTTGAAGTTTCCAACAGGACCATTTTATCCGGGTTAAAAAAGAATCTAAAGGAGGCTGCAAGGAAGTGGCCAAGCTATCTGTAAGAAGTATTGTGGGCATACTGAACTACTCTTTGGGCTGCTACACAAGAATCTCCTTTTGCCTTGGTGTATGGGATGGATGTCATTACCCCCATTGAAGCTACCCTACCATCATACAGGGTCCATAACTATTCCGAACAGGCTAATGAGATAGCAATTAGGAATCAGTTGGACTTAATATAAGAAAGAAGAGTTAAAGCTCACTTGAGAACAACCCATTATCAAGGATTGATGATAAGCAGGTTTGCTTCTAAGGTCAAGAGAAGAGATTTTCAACTGGGATATAAAGTTTTGAGAAAAGTTTTCTTACACACCAAGGAGAAGCAGTTTGGTAAGCTGGCTCCGAACTAGGAAGGCCCCTATGAGGTTTCCGAAAAGCTTAAGCCTGGGACATATAGGCTTCATGACAAAGAAGGGAAGGTTTTGAAGCACCCATGAAATATTGAACATCTCAGGTTATATTTAGAATAAAAGTTGTGTGGAAATATTTACTTGTTAGATATCAATGTAAATATTATGGAGCATACTCTTTCCTACCCCGGTGGCGCGGGGAGGTTTTAACGAGGTCTCCAGTTTTTTCGTTCAATAAAATGTGATGCATTCTTAAAACATCCGGTGTGGTTTAGCTACAATTCAATTCAAGTACAAATCTTTGGTTCAACACTTTGGATCTTTGATAGATCGGATAAACCTGGTTGAGTGATGACCATTAAATACATGTCATATGAGATATTAAACACTCTCACTATAATGCTTCTGAAAAACTAGGGGCTATTTAAAAATTAGCCATTAAAATTTAAAGGAAAGAAAGTGTTAAATAAATGAAGAATGGATAAATAAACCTATTCGGACTTTAACCGAATAGGAATAACAAAACATGCATTGGATATCCAATGACTTTAAGTAGTTCAAAGACTTATCTGGACTCTGACCGGATAACATTACAAAATGTGTCTTGGCCATCCAAGGACTTTAAATGTTCAAAAAAGATAAAAATTATGATTAAACCTTAGGGTTTGTTCCCTTCAGATGTCTCACCACCACCACCTTTCTTGGGGATTTTGAGTTCAACACTTGAACTCTCACCAGTTCCCTCTTCATCATCCGTAGTGGAATTAATTCCACTGTACTAGTTGTACTTGTCACCAGTTTCCATGGTATAATGAGGAAGGTCTTCGTATTCCACATATTTCCATAGGGGACCAAGGGTCCTCTTCGGAAAGGTCTCATGGAAGAGAAGCACCATATCAGACCTGACTTCATCTTATCTTTTTTCAAGGGTATCTATCACTTCGTTGGTATATTTATCAATACCTGCCTAAATAGCTTGCTCCTGCTGCTTGACCAATTCCTCTTTCTCCTTGGCCATCTTAGACACAGTACCTTGTAAGGAAGTCTTCTCATTGGATAGGGTTTGAATGACACCATCTTTGGTCTTCAGGTCCTCCCTTAATGTTATGAGGTCATTTTCCAAACTGGAGTACTTAGTTTGGAGCTCAATACTGGCAGTCTCCGAAGTGGCCAACTTGGTTGATAGATCTTCCTTGTCCTTAATCAATGCTTCTATCTCCTTCTTCAGTTCTTCTATGTTCTTATTAGCATTAAGAAGATTGGTTGATAGAGACTCCTTGCGGTGGTAAGAGAATTGATGAGAGTGGTCTGGCGATTCACTTGTCTCTCCAGGTCAAGAACTGGCTGGATGCGACCAAGAAGAGAATGGCTTAAAATATCTTGCTCTCCGGAGAAGGAGAATGACTTACCATTATAGGTTACCATGTTAGCAGAGCTCGAAGGGCAGTAGGGACCAGCACAATCATCCTTCTCAGAGTCATTGAAGTATAAATCAATGTCTTGAATGACACTAATGTCCACTTCTTCAGTCCCTCCCCAACAACCTCTCCGAACTGCAGACCTGTTGGGATCTTCTCTTGTCAAGTAGGATCAACAGGGGCTGGTGGAGGTAGAGGCTCCGAAGGGCGAATAATTATTTCCTCTCCTAAGGTGACCTTCTTCTTTTTGGCAGCCTTTTCGTCACTGATGGCCCTTCTTTTCTGGTCCTTTTTCTGTAACTCTCCACCTCCCTTACAGTTTCAGCCTCTACCACTTTGAGCAGGGCAACGTCAATTCCCCCTTGGTTCCCCAAACCATTCCTCTCTATGGCAGCTTGAACCGGCTCTGTTGCAGCTTTATTCTTCTTCCCTTTCATTTTGTTGGGAGCTTTTGCCCTAAAAGGTAAGACCAATTTACCATCTTTGGCCTCCGTTCGCTTGAGAATTACACCAGGAGGAGGCGGCGTAGTTAGCTCTTCCCATGAGAGGTCTCTCCGACCTGTGGTGTTCCACATATGAGACCTCACAAGATTGTCTGAGGTAAAAAAATTATGGAAGGCATTCCCCTAACGCTCCACAACCCATGCATTAAGCTTGGCACAGGTTTTTTGCCCCTCTAGGTGTCCGGAGAACTCTTTCGGCGGCGCTGAAAAATGAATGACAAATTAATCAGGAATGGTAATACTTATGATTTAAAAAGAAAAGCATGAAAAATAAAGATAAAAAAAAACTTACCAGTACTCTTCCACCTGTTAGTTAACATGCTGGGATTGGTGTTGGCCTTGATCTTCCTACCGTTCTCCCATGTCCCACTGATGAACACGAACTGTGTCCTTCAGTTCTTCTCAGACTCCAGCAAGTCGTCTACCACCTTGAAATTGTTCTCCATATTATGATGGTAAAATGGAATGTGGTGGTTCTTACATAGACTTTCCACAGTGTCAAATTGCTCTATTGAGAATGGGATTTTTGATAACCTTGATACCATTATGCAAGCAAGGAGGGAATACCAGGCATTTGGGCTTAGCTGGCTTGGGCAGAGTTTAACCATGTGTAAATATCTGACGATATCTGGGTCCAATGGGAACCCAAGTCCCCAGTTTAGCACCTCAGTGAAGATAACCACCTCGTTGAGTGATAGATATCCTTACCTTCACTAACTCTGGGATCCCCCATTTCGTCCGGATCCAGCCCAACTCAGCAGTGTAAGTGTAGACATAGTTGATATTTTGTAGAGTCAACAGATATTTAACACTGAAATTTTTAAAGCAAGGGCCTACCTTGCCCTCTAGGCACTCCGGAAGCTCCGGATGGGTCAAACAAACCTTGACTTTGCCTTTTCCCTTCTTTTCAGAAGCAGTATCCATCGTTTGACTTGGTGCTTCAGTTTCAAAGGGAGCATCCTCGATACTGGCTTCCATTACTTCTTACATCACTGTGGAAGTTTTATCAATTGCCTTGGATGGATGGGGATCAGCTTCTGGCACCAAAGGTTGTTCGGATGGATGAGCTCTTGCTGATTCTGAAGGCATGTTGTCCGGTTGAGATTGGGATCTGGAGGGCTTGGCCCTTGGGCCTACTTTAGATGCCTCTGATCTGGAGGGATTATCTTTTGAGGTAGATTTAGATGCCTCTGATCCATAGGGATTTGGCAGTGAAGCAGTAGTTTGGGCTTTAGTTAGACGAGTCGTACATCGAGGATTTGACTTCTCCGGAGACTTCTCAGCGTCAAAACCCATGGCTATGAAGGGGGAAGGTTTTCTGACACTCAAAACCACTTTTTCTTTAGTAAGAAAAGGTTGAGACTCTTGAACAGAAGATCCTGAGGGAAGGGTAGAGAGGCTTGGTTTGAATAACTGTCTAGGCTTAGGATTTCTGGAAGAGGATGATCCTTGGTCAGCTTCTTGGGTCGGTTCACTAGATTTCTCACTTGGGGAAACTGAGAGACCGGCAACAATGCGATTCTCCCTTTCAACTTTTTCGCCTTTTCTAGCTCTGATAAGTTTAACCGGCCACATTTAACAAATGTTTTTCTGGCTGTGAACATAAAACTCTTCAAGAACAAGTTTAAAGATAAGACTGAAAATCTCTCTAGAAAGGTTTTGAGTGATGAAGACAATGAAATAGTGAAAAATGATTTATATAACAGTAGAAAAAAGTAAATGTTACCTAGGAGAAATTGAAGAGGGTTTGGCAATGATTAAAGACGACGCAAATGTGTGAAGGATTAAATGCTTAGGTAACTTTCTAGACTTAGTGGGTGCGCCGATCTAGGAAGAATAACGGTTGGTAGGTCAAACCATATTGTGACACGTATCCCACGATTCAAGAAGAAAACTTTTAGAATTCTGGAAAGAGAAATTAGTCCGGACAGACTTCGAACTGAGTTAATGATGAGAATAAATCTCCTAGTACGGATTACACATGCAGATCGGACAAAGTCACTACTGGCTAAGTAGATTTTTTTAGTCCTACCAAAATTATTTGGCAAGGCCTAAAAAAGGGGCTATTAATGAGTTCAGATTATCCAGTCACAGTCCACTATATTATCCGGACAAGGGCAATTCGAACAATAACGTACCACTGAACTATCCGGACAGGAAAAAAGTAAAAACACATAAAGACCTTTTGACTAAGTTATGTGCTAATCAGCTTAAAAGATTAATGGGTCCTTACACTTGACCCGATTTCATAACTTGACCCATAAGCTTATGGGTCCTTAATTAAGGGTATAAATTCCCCAACCACTCTCATTAATGAGGGTAATGAACATTTAATACAACCAGGCTTCTCAAATCTATCACTACTTTACACCAAACACTTAATACTTAAAATACTTTACAAAACACTTTACAAAACTACCCCTAGTCCAAAATAAACCAAACCAATATATATCACCTATATATGTGATGAGATTACGAAACCAACTCTCCCAAATAAACTCATCCCATGCAAACCGAGGGAAATCGTGTATATGTTTTCTAGGACATTGATGTAGTAAATGGTCTGGTAACATTTGAATATGCCCCAACTGGCATGCCAAAATAGACTCACTCTTGTTTCTTTTATCTTTGGTCTTCATGCTTTGAAACAACTATATACCATGTTTGGTGGGAGAGGAACTCAAGATTGTTTTTGCTCCCGTGGCATACTTTCCTCTACGATATCCACATTTGTCCGGCCAATGTAATTTCTTCGCTTGTTTTTTAACTTATCATTGTTGTATATAGTTGGCTATTGAACCAAATGGTTTTTAGAATTCAGTGCTCGATGTAATATCTTTATAGTCATGTTGTTCGACTTTATATGGATGACATATGGTCTAGTATTTTTAGATATCATCTACTATTTTAGTATTTTTAGGTTCCATATCTCTTTTTATGGCTACCGTGCCTTTTGGTATCGCAATTAAAAAAAATTGGATCATAAAACTCTTGGATTACATGCTCGATTTTATTTTTTAGATTCATGTTTCCAATATTTTGTTTGGTTGGTTTAGCTTTTAGTCCCTTTTCGGATTCTTCTTTCTAGGAAGTTACACTTTTATGTTTCTAGGATTTATGTTTTTTTTACAAAATTGTTCTGATTGTTTAAGTAACAAAATTATATATTTTTATTTAATATTTTTTATGGGTGAGTTACTAATAGATGCTCGTTAAACAAACCTATTATAAGTAAAAGCCCAAAATATTTGGGTAACTTTCTTCCAAAATTAGCCCTGATATAAATACACATTTGAAAATATAAAATGTTCAGCAAACCTATCAACCCCTTTATCGTTTCAAGAACCTCACTCTACAAACTAGAATCTTCATTTCCCAACCCAAAAATTACAAAAATCAAAACCATTCAAGTTCTGATTACTTTCCAATCAAAGGTTCAAACTACTCCAAATCAAAATTTATGTTAAAAGACAATAAGAAAGTCTAGTTCCGATCATCATCTTCTTCAAAATTACAGTTTGATTTACTATTATTACAAAATTAGGGTTTCATAGTGAGACTTCGATTTATTTGTTATTGTAGTTATCATCTTCTTTATTTATATCAGTTTTGGGTGATATTTACTAGATATTCATTTTGTAAAATATAAGTACTTTGTCTCTCATCTATCAACATATACTGCTTACCCGTGTCTTGCGAGATACCAACGTGCATTCGTCAATTTTCAGTAGTTACCAAATAATTACTGCAAAACTAAGTCCAGAATTATATTTTTACAGTTCTGCATCTATCAAAACTATGTATATCATCTGGTGTGGTTTATTTTTGTCTGAGGGTAAGTTTGTAATTTCTGTTTAGAGTTTTGTGGAGTTTTGTAAGTATTTAATGTTTGAGTAGAGTGTAGAGGGAGAATTAAGCAGTCTGGTTGTATTTAATTTTCATTACCCTCATTTAATGTTGGTGGTTGGGTATTTATACCCTTATATTTGGGCCTTATGGGCTTTCGGGTCGTGTTTATTTGACCCATTAGTTCTAAGTAGGAGAACAGGAAGCTTAGTCAGGAAGTGATTAGGTTTTAAGTAATTTAGTTCTGTTCGAACTGTTCAATGGATGATGGTGTCCGAACTGTCTTTGTCCGGTAAAGTGGACACTGTCCGGTTCCAAAAAGCATGGTGGCAAATTCCGGACTCATCAGTAGCCCCTTTTTTAGGTGGTGTTCAAAAACCTTTAACAAGACCTAAAAAATAATCCGTTGCCGGTGACAGTTACATCCGGACAGATCCTTCGAACAGAGTTATAGCTTTATCCGGACTGATAAAGTTTTTCGAAAACCAAACGGTTTTTGCCAGAGTTCGTGGGACACGTGTCTCTCTCTGGTTCGTTATTTCAGCCGTTTTTTCACCTTGAATCTCGCTCCCACCTTCTCTGAAAAGCAACCTCTTCATTAAATGAAGATGACATCAGCGTCGTTCCTTAATCATTGCAAATCCTTTCGAATTCTCCTAGGAATCAAAGCACATTTTTGTGTGTTTAGTATAAATTAACCACTTCTATACTGTTTCATCATCTTCATACATACTTTGCTAAATTTGAGAGTTTTCTCTCTCAAACACAAATTCTTCTTTTTGGTTATGAGTTTATGTTCACAGCTAGGAACGCTTTAATCAAAGGCGGGTTGCTTAACTTATCAGAGTTAGAAAGGGCTCAAAAAGTCGAAAGAGAAAGGCGCATTGCTGCAGGCCTTCTTGCTTCCCCTGTTGACAAACCAGAAGTTTCAAGCACAGAGCCTGACCAGAGCTCTTCTTCAACCAGGAGTGTTAAACCGAGGAGATTGTTTCAAGCCAATCTTTCGCCCATTGTTTCAAGCTCGTCGGTTCCAGAATCGGAGCCCACTATTGAACCAGGGCAAGCAGTTACCAGTTTAAAAAAGCCTTCTCCATTCATCGCCATGGGATCAGATGCAAATATCTCTCCCAATAAATTAGTTGATCGAAGAAGAGGTCGCCTGGTAAAAGGGCAGGTTTCAAAGGGTACTCCATCAAAATCAGGGGCAAAAAACAACAACACAGGGTCAGAGGCACCCATGAAAGTTCCCAAGGACAAGTCGTCCGGACCGGAGGCCCCTAGCCCAAGCCTCCGGAAAGAAACAATCACACCTGAGCCCCAGTCGGAGGTCAGGATTCAGGAAAGTACTGGAGCCCAACAATCCGGAGGGCAAACTGATCCAACTCTTAACTCCCCTCTCCCAAAAACAGTTGAGAACCCCTCCTCGGTAATGGAGGAAGTAATGGAGGATTCTGTCGAAGAGGCTCCGTTTGAGTCCGAAGTTTCCGGACAGACTAGTGATGCTGGTGTTGCTAGGAAGGATAAAGGCAAAGAAAAACTGTGCCTTAGGCACCCAGATCTGCCAGAAATCCTTGAGGGAAAAGTGGGACCTTGTTTCCACAAGGTTAGTGTTAAATACCTTCTTGCCTTACAAAAAATTACTTATGCTTTCATCCATACAGCCGAATTGGGTCGGATGCGTACGAAGTGGGGGATTCCGGAGAACGTGAAAATAAGAATCCCCATAAACCCTAAAACTCCAATGGACTGCAAACTCAGTGAAATAGTCATCTTCACTGAGCTCTTTAACTGGGGGCTAAGGTTTCCCTTAGACCCGGAGATAGTTAGGTACTTCCACCTCGTCAAGTTTTGCCCAAGCCAACTGAGCCCTAATGCCTGGTACACTCTCATGGCCTGTATCATGGCCTCCAGGCTCTCCGGAATTTCTCTACCAATGGAGGAATTCACAGTTGTGGCAAGTCTCTGCAGAAACCACTATATTCCTTTCTATCACTACAACATGGGTGATAATTACAAACCAGTGGATGAACTGCTTGAGTCGGAGAGAAATTGGAGGACTCGCTTCTTGTTCGTTAGTGGCGCTTGGGAAAATGGGAAGAAGATCAAAGCCGGAGTCAACCCAAGTCTCCTTAAAAGCAGATGGCGAAGTGATCGTAAGAATCCCACCTTACACTCTTATTTTTATTTTTATCAAATTTGTTTAACTGACTGAACTTGTCTCTTTTCTTGACAGAGCTGCCCAAAGATTTTAGTGACTATCTAGAAGCCGGACTGGTCACTTGTTCCAAAATCAACACTTGGGCTACTGAAAAGTGGGGAAACCGTTTCCATGACGCCTTTTTGGAGGCAATCTCGCAAGATCTCATCTCTGGAACACTACTGGCCGGAGGGACTTGACCTGGGAAGAACTCACCACTCCACCCCCTCCGGATGTATTCCTCAAGAGAACACACGAACCGGACGGGTCACTATACTTGCCAGGTCGAGCCAAGGCCCCAAGTAAGATGAAAGGAAAGAAAAGGAAGGGGAAGAAGAGTGCGGTTGAGGCTAACCCTGCTGAAGTGGAGGAAACTGCTCCAAAAACCCAAGAGAGGCCAGCTCCAAGTCATATTGATGCTGCTCTCCTAGAAGTGGTGGAGCAGGAGAGTGTTAGGGAATAGTAGGGTCTCCCAAACCTCCAAGGGTTCCTAAGAGAGACCGAAAATGTGGAGCATAAAACAAGGAGAGGGAGGCCAAAAATAAAAAGACCTCCAGGGGTGATGAATTTTCTCTCCGGCCTCCGGAGCCTCTCCCTCCTGTTGACCCTACTGATCCAACAAGAGCAGAAGAGATCCCTGGTGACTTTCGAACTGACGAGGTTGGAGGAGGAGACCTCAGCATTGATGGTGTTGACATCACTGAGCTTGAGGGGCTTGGTGAATACTTTGAGAACCTCCCCAGAGATGACTTTGTTGGGCCCTACCTCCCTCCAAGTACTTCAAACTCCGTTACTTTCAATGGTAAGACTTTTACTGTTTCAAGTGAAAGGGATATTATAACTCACTCCATATTAAGTAATGTTCAGCCAGTGCTTGTTCTGGAGAAACAAGTTCGAGGTCAGGCAGATATTATCAAAGATCTCAAATCTGACTAGGAGAAACTGTCCAACGACCTCCTTACTGCCACCCAAAATGCTGACATTCTGAAGGGAGAAAACGAGGAGTTAAAGAAGAACCAGGAGGGTTGGGTTACAAAGGAGGTTAGCTTAGAAGATACTATCAGAGACCTCCGAGCAAAGCTATCCGGGTTGGAGAAAGATCTCTCCTTTTCGAAAGAGGAAGTGAAGGCCAAAGACCAAGTCATCCATACTCTGACTAATGACAAAATCGTTCTTGAGGATTCGGTGTCCTAAGCCGTACAGGAGAAAGCATATCTGCTAAGGGAGCAAGAGGCCAAAATTCAGGCCAAGATCGATGCTTATGCCAACAATGTAATAGATACTCAAGAGCAAATGTATGCCAAAGTGAGGTCGGACATGGTCTTGCTCTTTCATGAGAAGTTCCCGAAGAGGAACCTGAGAGATTTATGGCTTCATGTAGAGTACGAAGACCTTCCCTTCCACACTATGGCTGATGGAGACTTGCATGATTACTCTAGTGCTTCCTCCTCTGACGATGAAGAGAACACCGGGGAGAGCCCAAATAAGGAGAAGGACGATCCCAAGAAGAAGAAGACAAGTGAGGCTGAGCCATCTTCAAAGGCTCAGTCTTAGATTATGAATTATCTTTTCACCTTTTACGTTGTCTGAACTAAAGTCCTTGGAAGGCCAAGGCATTTTTGTAATTGTGTCCGGCATTTGACCGGATAGATTTTTTGTTTTGTCTGACAGTTTTAAAGTCCTTGGAAGGCCAAGGCACTTGGGTTATTTCAATGAATATCTTTGTTTTGCACAACTCTTGCATTTTCATAGCTTTTCAATTTTGATGGCTAATGTTTAAACAACCCTTAGTTATTTCATAAACATCTTTAAGTGAGAGTATTTAAATTCTCCGATGACAAAATGTTTAAATAGTCATCATTTCTTCAATTCAATCCGGCCCATGTTTAAACAAAAATTTAATAAGAAACAAAGTAAGAACACTCCGAATTTTTAAGAAGGCATCACATTTCATAAAAAAGCCCGGATACCTCATTAAAACCTCCTCGCGCCACCAGGGTAGGAAAGAGTATGCCCCCAAATATTTACATGGAGTTTAAAACAAGTAAATATTTACATGAGTTTTATTCCAAATACAACCGGAGGTGTTCAACGTTCCAGGGTGATTTAAAACCCTTCCATCCTTGTCTTATAACCAGTATGTCCCCGGTTTGAGCCTTTCGATGACCATGTAAGGTCCTTCCCAAGTTGGGGCTAGTTTGCCGAGTTGCTTTTCTTTAGTGTGTAAGAAGACTTTCTTTAACACCTTATCCCCCGGCTGAAGATCTCTTCTTTTAACTTTAGAAGCAAACCTGCTTCTCATCAAACCTTGCTAGTGCACAGCCCTAAGGTGGGCCTTAACTCTTCTTTCCTCTATCAAGTCAAGCCGTCCTCTGATAGCCCCTTCGTTAGTGTGTTCGGAGAAATTGTGAACTCAATATGAAGGGGGAGTTGCTTCTATGGGAGCTATAACATCTATCCCATAGACCAAGGCAAAAGGTGATTCTTGAGTAGCAGCCCCAGGTGTCATCCGGTAAGACTAGAGGTGTCAAACGGTTTGAACCAGCACCAACCCGCACCGTTTAAGTCTGAACCACGGGTTGCAGTCTCGGCGGGTTGCGGTCTCGGCGGGTTGCGGTCTCGGCGGGTTGCGGTCTCGGCGGGTTGCGGTCTCGGCGGGTTGCTCCTTATGCGGTCTCGGCGGGTTGCGGTCTCGGCGGGTTGCAGTCGTAATGGGCCAGTTTCACAGTTAAACCGCCAGTTCAAACCACCAGACGAACCATTTAAGAGCCGTTTACCAGTTCAAACCATCAGCCAAACCATTTAACCATTTAAGAACCGTTTATCAGAATATATTATAATGTTATTTAAAATTAATTTGTAAGTGTTAATTGAATCTAATTTCAATAATTGAGTTAATTATTCTATTTCATGTATTTTAATTTAAATATGTTATCATTTTAATCGAAATTTTATAATCATCAATTATATTTTAAAAAAATAATTGTAATTTGATTTTGATACGTTTGAATAATATATTACTATTAAATAATATATACCTATTAGACATATAATTGTATTAAAATTTTAAATTATTAGGTGATTCTTTAGATTCTTTCAAGCTTGAAGTGTTTATGGTTAGATGAATTATATAGTTTATTGTATTTTCGAACTATTCAATATTAGAAGTTTATATGCATAAACATAAATTACTTGTAAGTTGTAAAGAACAAAATAAAAATTGAAAGCTAGGTAAGTGATTTAAATAACATTTAATAAAAAATAGAAGCAAAACAAACAATTCATTAAAAATAAAAACCAAACAAGTAACATAGTTTTCCAATCAAATAAAAAAGAAAAACATTACAACGATAATGAAAATCAATTGCGAAAAACTAAGGAGCTTCATCGTTGTTGTTGTTGTTAGGTGATGGACCTTGCAAATGCATGTTCTCCATCATCTGTCGCATATACTCCGACTGTTGGGCTTGAGAGTTTGCAAATCGCTCATTCCATTGATCTTGTCCATGATGCCACTGCTCGTATTGACCATGCCACTGCTCGTATTGACCATGCCACTGCTGGAGGTGACCAAGTTGATCATTCACCCCTACTTGCCACTGCTGTATCTGGCTAAGCTGGTCATTTACCCCCCCTGCCAATTTTGAAATTCACCTTGCCATTTTGTAAAATCATCATGCCAAACCATTTGTTGAGTATGCGCAAACTCAGCAAATTCGCGATCGGTTCGTCTTTGTTGTGGCGGTACTCGCGAAGAACCACTAGCATTTGGATCGAAAGACACTTCAGCCTCAACTCGATACTGAGTAGGTGGATTTGGCGGTTTTGTAAGACCGTTCGCAATATATATCTGATTCAAGTCTTCTCTATGGTGGTTCCATGCCTCTAATTTCGAAATCAACTCTCCATCCCAAGAGTATATTTCCTGCAAACGCAAAGAGTTTCTACCTATAGCACTAGTCGGCCTCACCTTCACCGGAGTGTACATACTCACATCAGCTCCTTTCGAAACAAGCAATTTACTCAATATCATCCCATAAGGTAGTTTATCCGTACCACACCTCGCAGCCATATTTCGAATCATCAAGCTGGGTAAATTAATTATTCCCTGATTTCGAATCATAAAAGCAGTAACAAATGTTTGAATATATGAAAGCTGCGAATCATTGTTACTAGGTGGAAGAAATATACTATTTACCAATTTCAAAGCTAATTTCCCAATACCATCCAAATTACCCCGCATGGCTCGAAATTTACCGCTAATTTCCGGAGCTTCCGCACCAGGACAAGTAAGAATCTCTACCGCTTCTTCGTAAGACAAAGGCCAATCAGCACTCCATATCGTAGGGCGATAACTAATGGGAGGTAATTTATTACCGGTATAGATATCATGGGTTGGAACGGAAAAAAGATCGTAGAAATCAGTTTCAAAAAAACTAATGTCTTTACCATCAATCAAACAATTCAATCCTAAACCTCTTGGATCATTTTCGATTAATCTAGCCGTGGAATAAAACTTTCGCACTAGTTCTATATACCAATCACATTTGAATCTAGCTAGATTCATCCAACCTTGGCCATTAGTAGGCTCAATAAGTTTGAAAAATTTTTGCATACCCTCTATTTGGATCAGTTCCTCGTAGTTCAGAAACATACCAGACCAAATTTTTGTTACACCTCGACCTCCTTGCTGATTACTACGGATGCGAATCTCCCCCTCGGGGCGATGTTCGATAGTCTCGCTCTCCGTTACCTCATGCTCCATGGTATGCAACAACATTTCTTCCACCTCTCTCAATTCGGAAGTGGTTGGTTCACTACGTCCACCTTTACGAGCATTCTTTTTTGTTTTCGAAGACATTTGCGAAACCTGAAATTTAAATAGAGTTTGAAAAATATAAAAAAAATTTAGAGAAGTGTAGTAGAGAGAGGGGATAGATTTGTAGTGGAGAGGGAGAGATTTGTAGTGAAAAATATAGGAGGATGTAGGGTGTATTTATAGGGTAATTTTGTGTTTTTTTTTTTTTTTCTACTAGCCGTTTGATGACGTCAGCATGACGTCATCAAGCGGACCATCCGGCCACGCGTGCGGATGGTCCGCTTTTGGCCGTTGCCAACGGCTAGTTCGTTTGAACTAGCCGTTGGTTGAACCGGGGCATCCGGATGATCGTCCGGATGCCCCGGTTTATCCAACGGCTAGTTCAAACGAACTAGCCGTTGGTTGAACCGGGGCATCCGGACGATCGTCCGGATGCCCCGGTTCCAATCGGACCATCCGGATGGGCGTCCGGATGGTCCGAATTGTCTGTCCGGGCGTCCGGGCGAAACTGTCCGGATGCCCCGGATGGTCCGGGCGATTTTTTTTTTTTGTTTTTTCGGTTTTTTTTTTTTTGGGTCTCCCCTATAAGTAGAGGAGACCCCAACACCAATACTCACACCTCTCAAACAACTCTCTACTTCTCTCTAAATCTATCTATTTGTTCGATAAGTTCTAGAAAACTACAATTAGTTATTTTACTTATTCTACTCCTACTTTCGAAATTGTTTGATTTTTGTTTTTCCGCAAATTGTTTCTTAGTTGTTATTAGTCTAAATTTAGTTGTTCTATCTTGTTATTAGTCTAAATTTAGTTGTTATATCTTGTTATTAGTCTAAATTGTGATTTTATTATTAGTATTTTATTGCATATTTGAAAAAAAAACTGTTATTAGTTTTAAAATGAATTCAAAACGTAGAAATACTGGGATAAACCCACCATCTAATGTGGATCTCAATACCATGGATGATTTTTCTACAGAATTCCCTCACGTTGACACACTCTCCTCCCACGAAAGTGGTGGTGGAAGTACTAGTGGGGGGAGATCTCGTAAGAAAACATCTTGGATTTGGAAACACTATACTCTATCAGAAGATGGTTTGTTTTGTTATTGTAAAGAGTGCAATAAACGTTATCTTCACGTAAGTGGATCTAGAAATATGGGCACTAGCACTATGGTAAAACATTTATCGAAACATGAAATATATGATCCTACAAAACCTAACCCAACTAATGTTTGCACGAACCCTCAAACAGGTCTTCCTTTTGAGTTTAACCACGATACGTATAGGGAAGCAACAATGATTTATGCAGTCGGTAGTTTACAACCATTTAGTTTTGGGGATTCTTGGAGATACGAAAATTGGATGCAAGTTGGGGTAAACCCACAGGCAACACGCATTCCACGTACCTCTTTGCGATCGCTAGCCTTTAAATATTATTTACAAAGAAAAAAAGAGATTATTCAAACTATGCAGACTTTGCCATGGAATGTTTCGATTACTAGTGACATAGCTACTTTTACTGATTTAGATATGATATGTGTTACCCTCCATTGGATGGACGCCCAATGGGTCCTCCAAAGGAGAATTATATGGTTTGAATCAATTGGGAAGCATACCGCACAAATAATTAGGGAGAGTATGACTGAATGCATGAATGTTTATGGCATTAAAAACAAGATTATGTCTATTTCGTTGGATAATGCATCTTCTAATATTAGTGCTATAACATATCTTATAGCAGATTGCAATCCTCCTTTTCCAAAATTGTTTCACACCAAATGTTTATGCCACGTACTTCAATTAATTGCGAAAGAAGGAATACGTAAGGTTCAGGGTGATTATATTACCCCTATAAAAAATGGGATCCTATTTTGCTCGACATCCGCTGCTAAAAAAAGAGCTTTTAAAACACTTGTTCTTTCAAATGGGAAAAAATATAAGAAACTTTTATTAGATGTCGAAACTAGATGGAATTCTACTTACACAATGCTTGCACGTGCGCATGTTTTTAAAGAAGAGATATCGACGCTTTATAATACATATCGTGAAACACCAATTGAACCAGATCATTGGAAATTTTGTGCACACATGTTAAGATTTTTAAGACTTTTTAAAGAAAACACCCTAACCTTTTCTTCACAAAATCAACCTAATGCTCATTTGGCCCTTTTCACGATTGCTAATCTTGCCATGCATATGGATGAATTTAAATCACATTATGCATGCGTAGACATGGTGCCTGGAATGGAATATAAGTTCACAAAGTATTTTCATCCAATCCCTGATAGTTATTCATTTGCTTGCCTTTTAGATCCTTTTTCACGAAAAGAAAATTTTGAATTGCTAGTTGATTGCTTTTATAAATCTGTACGGTTTCCTACAGATATACCACCGACCGAACCAATTGACCCTAAAGGATATATTAGCGGTATATATGATAGTTTGTATAATATCTATGATAAGTATGCTGGAAGATATAGATCAAATACATCTACAAATGTAAGCAGTAGTAACAATAGGGGTAGAGGGAGAAATACTAACTATATTCGATTGGCAATGTTACGAAACAACAATGTTACAGAAACCCCTCAATCTGATAATGAGTTGTATAGATATTGGACCACTAGGTTTGACTTTACGAATTATCAAGACCAAGGTATTGAAGATATCATACGATGGTGGGGTACCAAAACTGAAGAGTTTCCTATTCTTTGCAGGATTGTTAAAGAGATTTATGCTATACCTATGTCTACAGTTGCAAGTGAGTGTGCTTTCAGCCAAGCGAGGTTGCAATACACGACTAAGAGAACAAGATTGACGGGCAAAGCACTTGGAGTGCTTGTGGCAGTTAAGGATTGGACAGCGGCGGATAAAAGGATGCAAGACATAGAGTTCAGAGACGAAGTGAACGTAGACGACATCTTCGAAGATTATCCGGATGATTACGAAGATACACTTGAACAAGAAATTGCGGAAGAAAACGAAGCTGACGGCGAAGATTTTACTTACGAAGAAGACGAAGCTGAAGATGAATGATGTTTGTAATAGTTTTTTACTATTTTGTATTGTAATTTGAAAACATTTGTACAACTCCTGGCCCGCACGAGTATAAACTGTGAACGGCTAAATTATCCAAAAATGACTTTACCTTTTATTATAACAACAACAAATGTATTATGAAATACTTATAACTTCATAAGATCTAATTTTGGTTTAAAAAATAATATCAAACACTTGTAAAATTTAAAACCAAATCACAATAGTAATCAAAATGTAATATTAAAATTATAACCGTAGAATTTGTAATATTTTAACATGATAAGATATAGTTTTGCTTTGTATTAGATATAAAAACATAATAATAATAATATTCAAAATATGATAATAACATAAGTAATATTTAAAATTTTAGACTATATAATAATTACAACACTTAAAATATTAATAACCAAAACAAATTAATATTAACAAAAATGTAATAATAATTCTATAATAATATTCAATCTCAATATTTTTTAAATATAACATTTTGGATATAAAATAAATAAAATCAGCATAATATTTACCAATAAACCACCGGTTTTTTACAAATAAACCGTGGTTTCGCAGTCCTGCCGGGTTGCGGTCTCGGCGGGTTGCGGTCTCGGCGGGTTGCGGTCTCGGCGGGTTGCTCCTTATGCGGTCTCGGCGGGTTGCGGTCTCGGCGGGTTGCGGTCTCGGCGGGTTGCAGTCCTAATGGGCCAGTTTCGCAGGTAGACCGCCAGTTCTTAAGCAGGTTGTCAGCTTTAAACCATGGTTCCTGAACCATTAGACACCTCTAGGTAAGACCATAAAACCTCTTGTAGATAACTAGGCCATTTTCCAGCAGCCCCTTCTAAATTTTTCTTCAAACCGGACAGTATAGTTCTGTTAGCCACTTCAACCTGGCCATTTGCTTGTGGGTGGAAAGGTGAAGAGAAACAATGTTGTATACCTCTGGAGGCACAGAAACTCTCCATCTCCTTATTGTCGAACTGTGGCCCATTGTCTGTTGTTATCTTTTGTGGGATTCCAAATCTGCAATAGATATTGGATAAAATGAATATTATGACAGTTTTCGATGTTGTACCTGCCAATGGAGCTGCTTCGATCCATTTTGAAAAATAATCAATAGCAACAATTATTGTTCTGCGCCCTCCGGATGCCATAGGTAGAGGTCCCACCAAATCCAGCCCCCATCGAGCAAAGGGCACAAGCTCAGAAATTGACTCTAAAGGGATGGCTAGAACATGAATTTCATTACTATATCTCCGGCATGGGTCACACTTCCTCGCCAATTCTTTAGCATCTTGCATTATAGAGGTCCAATAATACCCAGCCAACAAAACTCTCCTCGTTAGAGCCCTGAATCCACAGTGAGCTGATCCCTCACCATCATGTAATTCAGAGAGCACCACTTGAGATTCATCAATCCCCAAACATCGCAAGAGGGGTTTACTCCCAGGCACCGTCGTACTCCCACTGTGGTCGTCAATTTGGTGTGGTTTATTTTCGTCTGAGGGTAAGTTTGTAATTTCTGTTTAGAGTTTTGTGGAGTTTTGTAAGTATTTGATGTTTGAGTAAAGTGTAGAGGGAGAATTAAGTAGTCTGGTTGTATTTAATTTTCATTACCCTCATTTAATGTTGGTGGTTGGGTATTTATACCCTTATATTTGGGCCTTATGGGCTTTCGGGTCGTGTTTAATAGACCCATTAGTTCTAAATAGGAGAACAGGTAGCTTAGTCCGGAAGTGATTAGGTTTTAAGTACTTTAGTTCTGTTCGAACAGTTCAATGGATGATGGTGTCCGAACTGTCTTTGTCCGGTAAAGTGAACACTGTCCGAATTGGCCCTGTCCGGTTCCAAAAAGCATGGTGGCAGATTCCGGACTCATCATCATCTACTTGGTATTACTTCATTTAAGTTTCGAGTCGTTTAAAACTTATGCCATGATATTATTTCTCATCATCTATAATTAGACTGGTTTAACATATATCATAGTTGGTCTGGTTTATCATCTATCATAGTTAACCTGGTTTAACATCAATGCAATTCTAAGTTTTGTTATATAGTTACTCTGGTTTTGCATAATATATCGTTCCACATTTATCATAGTTGGCCTTGTTTAACATCTATACAATTCCAAGTTTTGTTACTTAGTTATCTTGGTTTAGCATAATATATTATTCTACATATATTATAGTTACCATCGTTTCACATAATATATCGTTCTGCATCTATTATAGTTATGATGGTTTAGCATGATATAGTGTTTTGAATCTATCATAGGTTGGCATGGTTTAACATAATATACCGTTCCGCATTTATCATAGTTGTCATGGTTTCATATAATATATCGTTTCACATTTATCATAGTTGGCATTTTTCTCATTT
This sequence comes from Limnanthes douglasii subsp. nivea, assembly GCA_036936605.1. Classification (NCBI taxonomy): domain Eukaryota; kingdom Viridiplantae; phylum Streptophyta; class Magnoliopsida; order Brassicales; family Limnanthaceae; genus Limnanthes; species Limnanthes douglasii. Next base: position 86,718,046 of record JAUPFV010000005.1, on the reverse strand, counting down.
TGTTTATTTTACAGGAAAAATGCCTCCAAAAGCTTGTTTCTTCAGATTAGGCCTATTTGCCTTGATAAAACAGATGAAAAAACAAAAACAAAACTCGAACACCTAGAAGAAGCAAAAAACACTATTTTATTCCCTCATAACGGCAGCATGCAAACTCTGAAAAAAAACACGACTTACAAAAAAGGATTTGATTGTAGAATTAGTAAAAACTTATGATGATGAAAATCAAGCCTTCAAATTAGGCCAAAAGTTGGCACCCCTTACAACCAACGATGTCAAGGTTATCTTTGGTTTAAAATATGGAAACCAACATATACCACCACACACAATTTTTTTAACTAAGACATTCAGGATCAAAAGATGAAGAAGAAATCCAAGATTATTAATACATACTTTTTGATGATACATCAAGAAAATTTAATAAAAACCAATCACAAATAAAATGATAAAGGTATGTAATTCTAAGTTTTGTTGTATAGTTACCCTCGTTTAACATAATAATATCGTTCTGCATCTATCATAGTTGTCATGGTTTGGCATAATATATCATTTCACAACTATCATAGTTTCCCTGGTTTGGCATAATATATCGTTTCACAACTATCATAGTTGCCCTTGTTTAACATCATATATCATCATGCATCGATCATAGTTGCCCTGATTTGGTATAATATATTGTTATACATCTATTGTAGTTGCTCTGGTTTAACATAATATATTTTGAATCTATCATATCTGCTGTGGTTTTACATAATATATCATTCCACATATATCATAGTTTCCATGGTTTCTCATAATATATTGTTCCGCATCTATCATAGCTGACTTGGTTTAGGATAATATATCATTCTGCACCTATCACATATAATTTGTATGGTTGCGCATGTTATTGTTTTTCATCTATATATTAAATAATGCTTTCACATGTTTATAGGATGCTATAAATAAAGCAAGAAAAACACATGGAGAGAGAAGACAGTAAAATATGTTGTGATATTGTTCATAATATTAATCTGCTCAACATTGTTTTTCTCCAAGGACAACCCTTTCAATATTTTTTTGTGCAATAAACAATTACTCTTTGTTTATTATTAATGCAGATATTTGAAAGTAAAACGTTTGTTTATACATATGTTTCAAAAACATGCCCAACACCACTAATGCCATCAACCTAACCAATAGTAGCAAGTTGTTTGTTCTTGCGGCAAATAAAATTGATACAGAACTTTGACAAATTTATCCAGAAATGAAATCTTCATTTGAAGCTTAAAATAAACTTTGAGAAGTTTCTCTAACATTATCACCAACAACAACATTACTTTCAACATCAATAGTAACAATTGAAACCCCCAAAGTATCAACAACTGATACCAAAACAACTAAATCACCATCACAACCTAAGATAACGGTTTCTAGGTCACCACAACAGGTCTTAATATGAATTTACCCAAAACCAACGTATCATATCTACTTAATGTTTTTTAGTAATATCTTCAAAATCATCAAACAGACCAAGATCATAGATTGCAAGATTGTCGTTTAGTTTAAATATACATAGTCGACTTCTAGATATCGCGTACCTATATTTGACAATTCAAAAAACTAAAAATCATAAGCACCCATTACCTATCATTACAGAAAATACACAGATTTTGCACCTCTCATTACAAAAAATACACAGGTTTCACATATATCTCTACAAAAATAACTAGCAGAAAATACACAAGTTTAACATATATCGTTATAGAAATAAACATGTTTCCTAACTAGAAAAAAATAAAAGGTTTCACAACTATCTTTATAGAAAATACATAAGTTTTGCAACTATCATTACAAAAATTAAAATGGGTTTTACATCTAGCAAAACTCCATCTTCTTCGTAACCTTTATCTTTTTTATTTACTATAAAAACCTTTCTCAACGACATTTTGCTAGGAAAAAAAACTAAAAACAAATAAAGCCTAAATCAATGCAACATATCAACTACAAATCAAAGTAAAAATAGATAAAATCAAAAATCACGAGTAAAACGGAAAAAAACTCAAGAACAAAGAATCTGTAGAAAAATCGAGTTATATGAACAAAAATAAATAAATAAATATGAAGTCGAATAAAAAAACAATGAAGTTGAAAACTAAAAAGAAAATCATATGGAAAAAAAAATAATCGAAAGGGAAGTTGAATCGTCACCTGTAGATACCGTAGATTGTAAATATATAGAGAGAGAGGGAGAGAAAGAAACATAATCAGTAATATTATGGTAAAAAAAAGTAGTAAAAAAGTCAGTAATATATAGTTAATTAAGGGTATTTTAGGTATTATAAAAAATATTTGGATATAGATGGTAAATAGAGGAGTTAATGAATGTTTCTTAAAGATATATGAAAACAAGGATAGTAAATGGATAATAGTTCGACTTTTGGACCTTAATCGGTACTCAACTTTTTATTTATTTTTAAAAAATAAAAATATATTAATTAAGTAATAATAATTAGGTTTTGGCTAAAGCATCGCATCAAATATTATAAGTAGTTCCAATTTAGGTCTACCCAAAACTCATGTTAAGTTAACCCTATTTCTTCCAAAAATACCCCCAGCCAAAAACCCTAGGTCTACCCAATCCACCCAACAATTCCTCTAAGTGTACCCAAGAACATTTTTCCTCTCAAATTTCATCTTCAACCTTCTATCTGAATATTCAGTTACAACCTTCGAATACTCTCAAAAACACCAAAAAGCTAAAACCCAAACTCTCAACACTATACCATTTCATCTCAATACCTAAAAGAGTAAGTTTTCTTCCTTTTTTAAGATTTAATTTTACTTTTTATATTATGTTGATTTTTGGTATATTTATATAAGGTATTTAATTAGTTAGTTCTAGTGTTATAAGTGAGTTCAGTTAGTTTTTAGTTAGTTTGTATAGTTCATTTATAGTTAGAAATTGTTTTTTTACTGTTAAGTTTTAGATTTGTAGAACTCATGTCGAAGAACATGAGTTTGAGTTCACTTATGTCGAAGAACATGAGTTTGAGTTCACTCATGTTCTTCGACACTGAAGGTGTATTTAGTTTCAACCGGTGGCGTGAGTGAATCACACTAACAATGCAATGAGGTGGTGGAGTTGTACTGCTGCCAGCATGGTTCATTCACACTATCGGTTGAAACTAAATACACAAACAACGTATAATAACATGATACAGTTTTTTTTTTCATTCATTGACTTATTGATATTCATGTTTTATTTTTAAATTTCTTCAGTCAAATGGTGATAATACAGAACCCATCATCGAAGACATACTCGCCAGGCTGATGGAGAACCTCATTGCACATTCAAGTGCGTATCAAAACCATGATGTTCTTTGATTTCAAAGGTTCACTAAAGTCCATTTAAAACAAGAATTTTTGTTTGATAAACTAATCTGGAATCGTAGTGGTACAATAGAGTGTTTTGATTATAATTTATTTCTTTTTGTCCATGCATCGACGCTTACATTTTTAAGAACTTCAACTAATTATTATCTTGATTTGTTGTCATCGTGCAACGGTTTAGTTTCTGTTTTAAGATACATGCCCGTGAATTTAGTGTGTGCTTATAGAACCCATGCAGATATCTAAAAAAATATTGTTTTTGCTTATGATCATTCCACCGATGATTACACAATCGTATTTTTTATATTCTAATAATCAAATATTTGAATTGGTCAGGATATCTTTTGAAGGTCGTAATCTATATTCATAAAACACCCGCTTCTATAGGGTTATATTGTAACAGAGTTATTTATTGAATGAATATCAATCTTTTGGTTTTTGAATTAGCCACCGAAAGTTTCAAGCATATACCATTACTGGAGGAGTTGGATCCTAGAAGTATGCAATTATTGATTTTACAAGGACGACTATGTTGTGAATTAGGTCATAAGAATAGCTATATGGAGAAATCTATGTATTATTCATGTTAGAGAATCTATGAATATGGTTTGAATGGATGTTGGACTAATATGTTTTTCCTACATGTGTCTGGTCCATGTAAACGTGTGATATGCTTTACCCAATGTAACAAGGTTATGATGATGTCAACACGTTGTTGCTTGTTGGTGAAATTTGATCTTAAGGATAACAATATGTCTCATCCGCTATATGCAATATGTAACGATGGAGATTTGATGGTTTACATGGAGACTATAATCTCACCATAATATCTTCTTATTTTTAATTTTCTACCTACAAACTTATAATATGTAATTACTAGTTTAGTTCTCACCTTATTATATTTTTTTGCTTTATTTTGTGCTAATGAACTTATAATATGTAATGACAATTTTAATCACACCTTAGTAAATTTTGAATGTGTTTGTTATATTTTTGTTCGCCGTATCAATAGATGTATGTTTACATGTTGGGTTTAGTTAATTTAAAAATATTCACGTTATTCGTTTTGTAGTATCGCACTGTTGGTGCTACCTGTCGGGACCAACGATCTAATATTCAAACGCCAGTAAGAAATACAACAACCATCGGTGCTCTATGAAGTTGGCAGTATACAATATTAACACCATTGGTGGCACACGACTTCGACGGTAAAAAAGACTACAATCGGCAGCGACCTATAACACCGCTGGTTGTAAAATCCCGCACCAGTGGTGTATGATATTTAAAAACTATATGCGTGGATTTGAATTTATGATGATCACACCGACGACATGTTGTTGTACACATCACCGGCCTAAAATACATACACCGGGGTGGTAATTAAATCTCACGCCGTCGGGGTTGTGTTTATTGTAAATATATACACTGAATTTTAACTTTCCAATGACTCAATGGCGGTGCGTTCGGTCTACCCTCCAAGTATGATGGCCTAACAACCACCCACGTGCTGAATTCCTAAAAAATAATGAAATTACATATATGTAACTTCCTATAGATAAGAAATTTGTACTAAAATATAATGGAAATACAAACGTAGACAAGCAAAATGGATACAAAGTTGAAGTTGATATCGATAGAATTTAACGAGATCAAATTTGATAACATTCATAGAAATGCTAAACCAAGTTGAAGTTGATATCGATAGAGTTTAACGAGATCCAATTTGATAATATTCATAGAAATGCTAAACCCTTACATGGCAGTCAAGTTTTTTCCGTGAAAAATACTACGTCAATTACAATTAGAAATAGTTTGATGATAATATTACACGTAAATTAAACGAAATTGGATAGATTGGTTACTTCAAAACATTATCTTTGAATTTCAACATACCCCTTGCAACGGGGAATAATCGGTAATTGCGAAGACTAAGATTTGCCATATTATTTCCCCAATTTCGTACAAGAATGATGTATCTTGTTGCACAGATTGTAAGCCGCAATAGTAAGCTGCATAAGAAAAAACATTACAATGTTAATATCTAAAACATTTGGTAACCACAATCAAATATTTTAGTCGATACTTACATTGACAAAGTGGTTGCCATTAACCCAATCCAATCAGTTTTTTTCCTCTCTGACATCGGAGGAGATACTCATCGTAAAGGCAAATAAGTGAAACTATACAAAGTGGAGGATGCAGTTAAACTTTGATGCAATCATAATTCCCATCCCAGGCATCGTCATCCAATACTCATAAGTACCGATACCATTGTCACACTTTACACGTTCCGCAACCTGAGATAACTCCTCTAAACTACCATATATCCTCATGTAATCGGTCGGATAATCCATGAGCTCGTGGTAGAGGGAATTCGTAACAGACTTCCATCAATATTCTTGCATGTACAAGCCAAAAGTAATAGACCGGTATCCACAATGCCGGTCTGCTAACATCGTTGATGGAAGTTATGAAAAGTCTATAAGAGATATAGAATTAAGTAACCTTCCATATGAGAATCCCATTGTATCTTGATAGGGATCATGTCACTTGCGCTACAACCAACCATTCCACTCGGTAGTGAATGCATCGTACAACTTCCAAATGAGAATTGAACTTTAAACGGTTTGTCGGGAGGAGCAATATGAACACTTGATTGCGTACGTACTCCGCTTTGTTTTCGTACTTTAATTAGCAGAGTTGTGTTGTCTCGTATAATAGACGATAGAGCATTGAAAGTTTGGTATAATGATGGTTCACTCGCTTTCCCCTTATCTAACATATGTTCTTGTCGTGACTTGTCTTGCTTAGTGGACGAATTCGATTCAACAATTTATGTTTTTTGTTTTATAATTGGCCGACCACGTGTTTTTAGTTTGTCCTTTGGTTCTAAAAGAGAAGATGTTTGCGGATAAACTACACCAAATCATTTATTGTACACATGTTTTATGCGTGTATTATTGTCGATTTGCATAACAACATAAACTAGTTTATTTATTTTCTCTTTTAATACCTCTTTCGCCGCTGCATTATTACAGAAAACTATATTTAACCTCTTCCAATGATCTTGGAATAAGTGCAAAGGTACCGCTAACCCTTTTTTAAAAAAATTAAAAATTATGTGCGAACAAGGTATATATCGTGCGTAGTTCATATAAGACATGAGCAATTTGACCTGTCATTAGCTACCATGTTTGAGAAATTTCAACCTCCATTAAAAACAATTCTAAAATTTTGTGAGAGATGTTACCTCTTAGGTCTTCGTACACCTTATGCAAAAATTTGTGTAGGGCTAAAACGCGATTCTTCTCGAACGACCCTCTAATAACTCCATGTTGCAAACCGATCAAAGTATGAAGTTTTAACCAAAATGACTCAAAATTACCTTTGCTCATACCAATGGTCCACTTAAGCGTGGAATGAGCGCATAAAGATTCGTGAGAGACATTACCTTTTAGGTTTCCGTAAAATTTGTGCCGAAATTTGTGTAGGGCTAAAACTCGACTCTTCTCGAACGACCATCTAATAAATCCATGTTGGAAACCGATCAAAGTATGAACCTTTAACCAAAATGACTCAAAATTTCCTTTGCTCGTACCAAGGGTCTGCTTAAGCGGGGAATGAACGCTCTCGACACAGTTGGTGGTTTGGTTACCGGAATGAAAGAATTTGTTTGAAAGTTTTTTTTAAATATTTTTTCCTTTCGATTTTGTTTAAGAAGTATGAAAAAATATATTGAATGTTTTTATCGAGTTTATTAATTTTGTGTTGGTGTCTAGGAAGCTAACTTCACTTTACATACAATATAATCAATTCTTTTTATTTAAAGACAAAATAATTAAAAAAATACCCCTATTCTTTTAGAACTATAGAGAGTTTTGATCTAATTTTTTTACCCAAAACCTAATAGTAAGCGATATCTTAGATATTTATTAATAATTAAGTTCAATTTATCAAAAAAGAAAAGATCGAAATTCTTGGCTATATAGGAATCAATGGTGTAGGATGAAAGGAGAGATGACATTGTTCTCCATCGAGGTTTCAACAACTCTGTTTCTAATTGTTCTAATAAGATTTGGGTGACATGGGTGGATGAAATTAAGCTTGAGATTCTTTTGAATCATGAGAAATGTATTCATTGTGATGTTACTGACACTTGCTCTAATAAACAATTTTTGTTAACTGCTGTTTACGCTAAGTGTAATAGGATCAACAAAAGATACCTCTGGGACCAGATGAGGTCTGTGTCTACTACATAAAAAGCTTGGATAACTGTTGGGGACTTCAATGTGATTGCCTCCTCAGATGAGCAAATATGATGCACTATTCTTTGTCAGAATAACATGGAGGATTTCAATGATATGATGATCAGTTGCAACCTTGAAGACAATGGCTTTGTTGGATCCAAGTTCACCTGGAACAAAACAAACAAGTGGAAAAGATTAGACCGCGTTATGATAAATCATAATTGGTTTGAAACCTTTAACAAAACTCAGGTCACTAACATGGTCAGAACTTGTTCTGACCATGCCCCTTTGCTTATATATGCTAAATTACTCTGTAATAATTTCATTAACAATAAGAATCATTTTAAGTTTATGGATATGTGGACTACTGATGTCAATTTTATTAGTGTTGTGGACAAGAACTGGAATCTTATGATGGATGGTCAGCCTAACCAAGTTTTCTGGTTCAAGCTGAAGAGATTAAAAGTTTGTCTTAAAGATTGTAATGCTACACATTTTGGCAATATTTTTAACAAAGTTAAAGACACTGTTGATGAAGTCAGAATAATGGAGGAGAAACATGTCAACATAAACAATGACAACTCAAAGGCTGATCTTGCCAAGGCAAACAATTTATATATTCAGGCCCTAAGAAACGATGGGATCTTCTGGAGACAGAAATGTTATAACAGATGGCTCAGTGATGGAGACATGGCAAAACTTTTCATGCCTATGTTGCTAAGAAGAGAAGAAAGAATAAGATTCAGGGTATTAAAGAGAATAATATCTGGCTCCAAGATCTGAAGAATATTTGTAATTCAGCTGTTAGAATCTATAAAGATAGCTTAACTATGAAGCCTTACAGAAGTAAAGAGGAGGAGCAAGAGCTAATGAAGGACAACATTTTTGAGTGTATTCCTTGTTGTGGTAATAAAGATGACAATGACAAGTTACTCAAAGACACTGATGAGAAGGAGATTTGGCAAACTATCAATAACATGAGTGCTGCCAGTGCTCCTGGGCTAGATGGTTACAATCTCCACTTCTTTAAAGTTTGTTGGAACATCATCAAAGGTGACCTTTGTATCGCTCTCAACTCTTACCTTAACGGTTATAGTATTCCTAGACGTATATTTTCCACTGGGATTTGTCTCATCCTTAAATCGCAAACCCTATGAACTGGAGCAACTACAGGCCAATTAGCTTATGCTCCATGCTCAACAGAATTCTATCTAAAATTATTAATACTCGTTTAACTGTGATTCTTCCCAAGATCATTTCTGATTACCAAACTGCTTTCGTTAAATGCAGACCCATTCACGATAATATACCTATTGCTAGAGAGATTTTCCATGACATAAATAAAAGACCTAGGACATGTAACAATGTTATCCAATAAGATATCTCGAAAGCGTTCGAAAAGATGTCCCACCAATTCATTCTTAAAATCCTCTATCCTTTTGGATTCTCTAACAGTTTCACTAAGTTAATTAAAGACCTTATTACTGAGGTTAATACTTCCATCTTGATTAATGGAAAGGTCATTGGTTACTTCAAACCCAAGAGAGGTCTGAGGCAAGAGGATCCCCTATCCCCAAGCCTCTTCATTATTGAGGAAGAAGTCTTAACCAGAGGCCTCTTCAATCTCTTTACCAATAATCCTAACATGAGATTTCACTCTATAACTGACATTTTGATCCCCTGTATGGCCTTTGCAGACGATATTTTAGTCTTTAAAAACTGTAAGAATGACTCTATTAATATGTTAAGTAAGTTCTTAGGCATGTATCAAGCTGTATCGGGGAAAGCTATTAATAAGTAAAAAACTAAGCTTATTACCTCTAGCAAGATACAGCTCAACAGAATCCATAACCTGGATAGTCATACTGGTTTTACTGTTGAGACTCTTCCCACATGTCATCTTGGTGTCATGATTAGCAATAACAATTATGCCAGGAACTACTACAACATTATTGACAACGTTATATCTAAAATAAAAGACTGGAATGGTAAAAATTTAACTTTTGGAGTCAGGCTCACCTTGATATCTTCATTTCTCATGGCCATACCAGGCTATTGTCTTCAAAATTCCATTATTCCTAATTGTAGCATCAAGAGGCTTGAGCTTATTTTCAATAAGTTCTTATGGAGATCTAACTTCAATGAAAAGAGTACCCACTAGTGCACCTGGTTGAAGATTTTCAGGCCCTTTGATGAGGGTGGTCTCAATATTAGAAGTCTGCTTGATTTGCGGCTTACTTTTTCTCAGAAATTATGGTTCAATTACAGAAAGAAGAATAGCTTATGGGCCAGTGTAATGCATAATATTTACAGCAACAACAAGCATCATTTAACTCCTTACACTCACAAGAACTCATCTCTTACCTGGAAAATGATGACTGCTTTTAAGGATGTAGCAGAACGTAACATTAAGTGGCTGCTTAGGAAAGGTGAGTTGGACTTCTGGAGAGAAGACTGGCACAACCAACCTCCCATCCTGGATCACTATAATAGCACCAGTAATACTTGGTACCTGGAAGCCAAACTGAACTCTTTCTGGAGGAATGATAGGTGGGATACTAAGCAGTTGGAAAACTTTCTGTCTGTTGAGAGAATTAAGCAACTTCAAAGTGTTAGAGTTGAAAAATCCAAAGAGTTCAAGATTATTTGGGCTCTATCTCCTGATTATGGTTTCAACAGCAAGCTTATGTGGAATAACATCAAAAAGCACTACTCAAAGTCTGGTCTATACAAGAAAATTTGGAATCCTCTCACTCCTAGGAAGTATTCCTTTCACTTATGGAAACTTTTAAAAAACTTCAGTTCTACTGATTATAACTTACAGAGAAGACACCTGAGTTTGGCTTCAAAATGTCAGTTTTGTTCAAACTCAGAGGTCACCAATCATCTGTTCGTTAACTGTAAGTATTCTTGGAACATCTGGAATCACTATAAAAATCTATTTAACATTCAAATCGAGAGATATATGGTTGTGCCTCACATTGTTCGAACCTGGTTTTGGTTCTCTAAATCTAAAGCCCATATAACTCACACATTTCCTGCTATAACCTGCTACATGATTTGGAAAAACAGAAATAATTCTAGACATAAAGGGCACTATGATATCGTTTCTAAAACTATAAGTAATATTGATATTGTGATCACTGGTTTAGACATTTCTAACAAATTGCAATACAAGCATTGGTTTCAGGTCACTAATGTTGGTGTTAGTCTGGGTTGTTCTTCTGCTATTAGAAAAAACATCAAGATAGATTACATTAAATGCACCTGATGAAGGAAGGTCGAAGTTGAATGGTAACGCGGCCTGCCTCAGTAATGGAAAATCAAGCGGAGGAATTGTTATCCATAATAATAAGGGTGAAATCATCCACTGCTCGGGGAACACTTATGGTAAGTTATCGTCGATGTTAGAAGAAGCAAGAGCTTTGCTTGAAGGGTTGATGACGTGCGCTAAAAACAACTGGAGAAAGGTGGGCGTTGAATCAGATTGTCTTCTGCTTAAAAACCTTCTAGCAAAGAGTAATTCTCCCTTGTTTCTCTCATCTCTTATCAAGATTTGTAGAAGCTTGATTTCCTCAACCATGAATATCAAATATATCTCAAGAATTCAGAATCAAGCTGCTAATTTTCTCGCCAAATGGTCTTTTAAGTCTCCGAATAAGATAAGTTTCCCTTACCATAAGATACCAAATCAGCTACTAGCAATAACATTTCTTGAGAATTTGGGTCTAGGTTACCTTAATCCAAGCTCGGACTAATCTTAAATTGAAAAATGTTTGCAAAAGAATGTTGTTCTGATTTTAATGAGGTTGTTGTTAAAGATGAAGAGCTGAAATTTGTAAAGTTGGACTTGAAGGAATGAAGAGGGTGAAAGATTTTTCTTTCTCCTGCTAAATGATTTCTTTGTTTTAGGTTGTCAAAATGGTGTTAAAGAGGCTTGCTGTGTAAGAAGAAGGGCTGAAAGTTGTGAAGTAGTTGTTGAAGATGGTGAAAGATTCTTTGAAATTTTGTTTTTCCCCTACTAAATGTTTTTCCTTACCTTTAGCAAGAATTTTTTCATTTGAATTCTTCTAATATTGGCGCATATTGCCAAATTTACGTTTTTAAGGCTTGTGGTGGGCCATGGCCCTTTAATTAATAAATGAAGTATTTTTGACAAAAAAAATCAATTTATAAATATTTAACGATATTATACGTAATTAAAGTTAGGAAAATTACACCTAAGGTACCCACTCAACTATTTTATTATCATCTAGTACCCAAGGTTTGATCTATTATCTCTTAATATCCATCTCAACTACCTAATTACCATATAGTACCTAAAATTATTTTAATACCCTAACTACCCTCACCCTTCATGAACAACCACGTAACCAAAATTTATCTTTCTTACTTTTTCTTATTATTTTATTTTTAAAAGATCAATATCTTTCAAACCAGAGCTCGAAAAAAATAAATGAAAGTACTATCGCTTTTGTTTTTTTAAAATGAACAAAACTAGTTTCATTGATGATATTTTTTGATTTTTTAAAAAATAAAATTTCACCAGTAACAACTTTTAGAAAATCCTGAGAGTTGTTCAGGAAATCCTGAGTTGAAAACAACTCTCACGATATCCTGCGAGTTGTTCAGGAAATCCAGAGTTGTAAACAACTCTCAAGATATCATGAGAGCTGTTTAGGAAATCCTAAGAGTTGCAAACAACTCTCAGGATATCGTGAGTGTTGTTTAGGAAATCCTGAGAGTTGTTCAGGAAAACCTGAGTTGCAAACAACTCTCAGGATATCGTGAGAGTTGTTCATGAAATCCTAAGTTGCAAACAACTCTCAGGATATCCTGAAAGTTATTCATGAAATCCTAAGTTGCAAACAACTCTGAGGATATCATGAGAGTTTCAAACCGCTCGACGTATCAGCAAGTATATATTATCGGGGGTATTTTTGTCCAAATTTCAATTCGTGGTACGAAGTGACACTGTCCAAAAAAACGGGTACCAGTAGGTAGTTAAATAGTTGATAGGGTATTTACTGGTACTTTTCTCTTAAAGTTATATAAATTAAGGGTTAGGCTATATTGGGATCTCATTTGGTTATAACGAGACCCCAAAATCACAATTTTTTTCCTTAATGTGAAATGTCCATTTTATCATTCATTTGTAAGACCAAGTTTGTAACAAAAAATCAATTTTCTTTTACTTCTCCCTTAAGCTTTCTCTCTCTAAAAATCCTAAAAACACAAAAACCCATGGATGTGAGTGATTTGAATGAAGATTTCAGCTGCAGTATTGATGATTTTGCGTCGGAGGAGGAGGAGCCGTTGACGGATCATCTGGAAACCCAAGATGAGGTAATTTTCGTGTTTTTTAGTTTCAGTGCAAATATAGCGCTGGTAGCGCTACAAATAGGACGAACTGCGAACCCAAGGTGCGCAGATGGGAACGTCCAAAATAGGCCAAATCGTGCACTGGCTGTTCGCGGATATGCCTAATGGACGAACGGCTAGTTCACGATTTGGCCAAACATGCACGTCGTCCGTTCGTCCATTAGGCATATATGCGAACGACCAGTGCACGATTTGGCCAAATACTCGCACTTGGTTTTCGCGATTTGGACAAATACCATCACCTAACATTATCGTCACCGATATGGAGTTGGCTTTAATGAATGCTATCGATGATATATTTTCGGACGCAACTCATATGCTATGCAATTGGCATATTGGTAAAAAAATCAACTCTTACGCTAAGAAAGTTTTACCGAATTCGGACATGGCCGATGAGTTCGTCGAATATTACCAAAGGGTTGCCTATTCGGCCATGCTCGAAGATTATAACAAAAACCTTGCCGAATTGCACCACACGTACGCATTTTGTCCAATGGTTTTCGAGTACGTTATGAAGCAATGGATTGACGATTATGGACATAAATTTCTCAATATTCACACGAACAAATTTAAACATTTGGGCAACCAAACTAGCAATCGGTGAGTTATATTTCCATCTCCACACAATAGTTTTTAATATCAAGTGTTAAAAATCTAATTTATTTTATCTCCCATTATAGGGTGGAGAGTACTCACTCGAGCCTCAAGCGGGCAATTGGTAGTAGTCTATGCACGTTTAAGCAATTTTGGAAAAATGTTCATGCATCGTTTACCGCTCAACACTCTAACATTTTCGAATCATTCGAGCGTAGTACGTATCGTCCAAGAAACTCAACTAGGGGCCTAACAAAACTATCTACAAGGATGTCAAAGGTGACCTTTCATGTATGACTATAGAAATAATAGAGACAAACCTTGCAACGACCTTGAATATATGGTTCACTCCCGGAATGTGTGGGTGTGTTATTAGGACAACTCATAATTTACCATGTGCATGCAAACTAGCTTTGATTTATAAAGAAGGAAGGACGGTTAGAAAAGATGAGTGTGATATTTATTGAAGTACGTTAAAGATCAAACCTAATGATGAGGTTGGTACCGAAGACGAGCTCATGAGAAAAATCTACTTAATAGATAGCACCATCTACGGTTACGGGCAACACGTCCAAGATCACGTCATAAATAGGATGATGCAAATCGTAGATCCCGCTAGAAGTCATGTTTTCGAACCTAAGGAGCCGGTTGTCACTAAAGGTAGGAAAAAAGCCGACCGGGACAAATCAACTAAACGGGACCCATCCGAGTGGGAATACGATGGTAGTCTAGGCGCTAGCACTCCCGGTACGATAGGTAGCACGACCGCCTCGGTAGCTAATAACAATTTTTTAGCACCAAAAGACAAGGCGAAAGATAAAGCGAAAACCAAGGCTCAACCCTAGAAAGAGAGAGTGGCTCGATCGAAAAAATTATCGAAAGGAAAATATTTTAACGGCTACGAGAGTTGGTTTCCTAACTATTTGCATGACTACATTTCTAGCGTCGAAGACGTGTCTCCCGACGGTAATGGCGGATTTCGGGCTGTTGCTTTGACGGTATACGGTAAATCTGATTCATGGGACCGAGTTAGACGGGATTTGATCGGTGAATTGCAAAATGAACGCGATCTATGGGAGAGAGTGTTTGATGGTTCACATGGTGTAGATAACCTAGTGAAAAGGTTGAACATTTTTGAATTGTATGGGAACGGTAATTGGCATTGGATGACGTTACCCGACTTAGGCTTAGTGATAGCCACTATATACCAATGTATCGTATACCACCCATCACTCCACCAATCATACACGTATCTACCTCTACGCGGTGTGCCTCCTCGATCGTGTCCTAATATGGAAGTTGGTATAGGTTTTGTACACGGTAACCATTTCGTGAAAGTAAGTATACCAATGAATCCTTTAATATTATATATTATTTTATGACCAAGTATTCATCTTAGTTTTATTTGTGTATGTTGTGTTGAATGGACCACTTCCGGAAATCTATCCTACTTGGTTTCCGTTTCGCACGGAAGAAGCCGTCACCGGTTGGGCAATACTGCTCGACAAACGATTCAACAAACATAACCAAATCAAACCCGCCCAAGCATCGACCGCACGCGAAGAGCCACCACGTGTCTAGGATTTGGCCGAAGACTCATGATTTGTTTATGCATTAGTTGTTTTTAACTTTCACAGTTACGAATACTTTATTTTACTTTCACCTCGGTGTGTAATCGATACTTCCACGTTTTATTTATTTAAAAAATTCCATTTCCGACATTATTGTAAAATAAATAACCATCTTAAATAACCATTTCCACATAAAATTTCGATTTCAGCAAAAAACGGTGGAACCAAATTCACTTAATCGTCACAGTGGCAGATTCGCGAAGACATAAAGTTGGATTGTGACCGGCAACGTCCCCGTCATATCACCAAAAAAGAAGTGAAAGCTGTTGGTCTCCGAATGTCACCTCTCAAGAAACAAATCTACCAGGTGTACATTGGTACTCTAACACTCCAAGACATCGGTGAAGGGACCGAAGCAAGACATCATAACCTGACGTCTGACCCTGCCCTGCCCAGTAAGATCCCATGCACGATGGGTACCGTACATCGCGTAGCACCGCGACGGCGGATGAGCCTACAGAAAACATCAATAACTTATACATAATATAAAAAACCATACGTCGTACTTTAAACCAATCATTACTTACCTCTCCTCTAAAGACGTTGTATGCCTCGTGCATTGTATAGTCTGGGTAAATAGCAGACACATGCGGATTGACCTTCCGAAAAAGTCGATCCAGCGTCCCAATCGTATGGGATGCAGTAGGTGCTGGAGTGGCAGCGCTAGGCCTACGCCTGATAGACCGTGACCGTGACCGTGGCCGTGAACGTGAAACAACCTCCTCATGCTCGCTATCACTGTCCGATCCTGAATTACGAACATGTGTATGTTATGTGCGAGGCATGCTGAAATACAAGAAATAAAATCACCGTGAATATGCAAGTAATTTTAGGGAATAAAATAGGAGAAGGTGGCAAAACAGACAAAATCGCGCACGGAGAGTGCTCAATTTTGGTGAAATTGCGAACGGACATCTCGCAATTTCACCATTGCTATTTGTGCAGGATCGCGTGTGTCTTGCTCGCGATCTTGCACACACAATAACTCCAAACCCTAAGATTCAAATCGAACCCAAATCCCAAAAAACCCAACCAAATTTAACAAAACTGGTACCAAAACGCCGATAATCACTAGACTAACACATATCTACAATTTGTTTTCAAAAAAAGATAACAACATTTAGATGAAAATTCGATTTTTCTAAAAAAACGTAGAACTCTAAATATCACTACAAATACCTAACTAAAATGAATAAAATTACATCAATATAGATTCATACCTTGATGTGTTTGTGAGTTCGGATTTGAGAAATGTTGAGTTTTTTTGTCCGATTTTAAAAGTTTTTTGTGTAAAAAGGAGAGAAAAGAGAAAAGTTCTGAAATGAAGCTTTCGTATAAAAAATAAATCGATCATTTTTGGGTCTTATTATAGCCAAAATAAATCTATCTCATCATAGTCAAATGGGATCTATTTAACCTTGACGATAAATTAATTTGTTTTAAATAGATAATAAGATTTTATAATTACTGCACACCCAACAAGAAACTGCAAACTTCGTAGAACCCTAATTGCAACTCGAAATCACAGCAGCTGCGTTGCTGTCACTGACCTAATTGCGTTCTGCGGCTCAGCTCTTGTCACTTATTCAATTTAGGTACCTTTGGCTTCATCTTTCCAGATATATTCAATAGCGTATGGATTTTTAATTATACAACTCGTGATAACTTTGGTATATTTAGAATCCCAAATGCTGCTTCTCTTGCCTTTTTTTTGCGTTTGCTTGGCCGGAATTTCAAAGTTGGAACTTTTATTTTGTTGTTGTTAAAGTTTTTGATTTTTTGATATTCTTAATGGCGAATTATTCACATCTGATTACATGCTTTTGCTCTACTTTCGTGACTTTGCTTTCAACACAATCTGTTTGGTTGCTGCGAAAACTGATGACTAGAACAAATAACGAAAACCAGGAAAAGAAGAAACTATATATATATATATATATATATATATATATATATATATATATATATATGACTAAGAAACAAAGTAATTATCTTTACTTGTTATTTTCCAGTTTTGAGTTTTTCTTCTATAATGTTGTAAAATTGATTACGACATCTCCGGATTTTTGGGTTTCTGTTTATACTTTCAATAGCGTCATTGGATTTCTTGTCGAGTTAGAGTTTATAGAGATGGAGTTAGATATATTTGTTTGATCAGTAAACTTTTGCTTAAATATATATATATATATATATATATATATATATATATATATTTTAATCTAAACCGAACTTTTTTTTTTAGAAAATAACAATTGATTTTTGCCTTCTCCCAACAGTTTTACAACATAGAATTTAACATATTCGATACTTGGCGATGAAAGGTCGGAAAAAGCGCTCTGCGCTCCAAGATTTGGTTTTGAATTGATCTTTCCTTTCTTCTCCGGCCTTCTCCGGTCATCTCCTCCGATTTCCCTAAACATTCCTCTTCTCCTCCCTTTGGATAGAAACTCTTCTATCGTCGATTTCTATCGCCCTGTTTTGTTCCATCTCTGTTTTAGGTTCTTTTCATCTCTCTGTTTTAAGTCTTCTCCTTAGTATTCTGTCTTCTGTTGCCTGGTTTAAATTCTTTTGAATCTGGTATCATGAGTCGTCATTAATAGTCTGTTTCTGCACTATAATCGGCGGCTAATGGAGCACTTTCCGTCTGTTCGGGAAGCATATGGATCTTCAGATGCCAAAAACTGTCAGGATCGGGATGATGAACCAAATCGGTACAGAGGAGTTACGTATGCCAACATTGTAACTGCTTCTCACAAGTGTGAAGATCTGATTCAAGAAAATGTTTCTTACAAAATGGATCATGTGTCTTTGCAATATAATGATAAATCTTTGAGTTACTTAAAGTCTAAATCCAAGCACACAGTTGTGTGTAAATGTTCAGCAGGATTACCGAAAAGGGCTGTGTTTCAGGAATTTCTTAACAAATTCCATTTTACTCAGGAGTTTAACTATTCTATTAAGGATTCCAATTTGAGTCTTTTGAGGATTACTACAAGTTTTGGAAGAAAAGTGTTTGGACTCTGGTAACTACTCGGTCCAGGTTGTTAAAATGGAATGAAAGTTTTAATACTAGGATTGAGAGTTCTATAACGCCAATTTGGATAAGAATCGAAGGCCTTCCAGAGCATATGTATAACAAGGAAATCATTACTGATATTGCATCTTCTTTAGGGTCTCCCATGGAGGTCAAGGTTCCTTTGAAGAACAGGGCTCATTATAACCACTGTATGGCCAGAATTGAATTGGATATTGCTAGTAAAATATATAATGATGTCTGGGTTGGATTCGGTTGTAACATGGGTTGTTGGGTGAGAATTGTTTATTTAAACTTGCCTAAATATTGTAACTCATGCTTCCACATTGGTCACGATGTCGAGCAATGCAAAAGACATGTTAAAGTGGCAGATGATGGCAAGAAATCTCAAAAAGATCAATCTGGTATCAAGAATGATGATCTTCCTCAGGTCCCTGTCTCTGATACTGATAACAAGATTCAAAGTGTAACTGTAAATGGTTTGGCGGTTAAAAATGTGAGTAATGGTGGTTTCCAAGGTGTCGATGCTGGTTGCCTCAAAAATAATGATAAAATTATATCTTCTCAAGAAGTTAATGGTGCTGTTCAAGCCTTGGAATTTGGTTTTAGCATTGTTGAAAAATCTAGAATCTGTACCACTCCAGAGGATTCTCAATATGGAAGTCTACCAAATTCTCCTCTGCGTGGTTCCAATAATAATGAGGATGCTCGGTCAGATCCTGGTTTGCTCAACAATGAAGATAGAAACATTTCTGTTATAGGTGTGAATGAAAGTAATGTCACTATGAATCTGCAGAGTTATGTAGACAAAAATGTGGAAAGGATTCGTTACTCTGATAGGCAAGGTTCTGTTAGCAAGAGTGATGAAATTATCGGGGCGCTTCAAAGTCCTGAAGAGGCTATCAACAACATGGGTTATGAGAACTTAGCCTCTGACTCTTCACCTAAAGCTGGAAAGATCTGTTCTATGGTCTCTGAGAGTCAATCTAAGGTTGCTAAGGGTAAAGAGCTTGTTCCTGGGAAAAGGTTGACAAGAAGACAACTCAGGAAGGATGCATCTGAGGATGAAGAGGATTTCAGTATGATAATTAGCAAGCAAGTTAGGCAAGCACGAAAGAAATGGCTGGCCAAAAGGCAGCTTTCTGTCTCAAGTAACTCTAAACGATCTCTTACTTATGATTAACATCATTAATTGGAACATTCGTGGTGTTAAGGATAAATCTTCCTTTCGAAGACTTAAGTTTCTTTCTAATAAAAACAAGGCTTGTATTGTGGCCATTCAAGAACCGTTAATTGGTAGTGACAATGTTAGGGCTTATGCTTCTAAGCTTGGTTTTAGTAACTTTGCTAGCAATTGTTCTAACAAAATTTGGGTTTTTTGGAATGATAGTATTATGGTTAATGTCTTGGTTGATCATGTTCAGTGTTTACACTTTGAGGCCAGCCATGTTCTTCTCAACATTAGCTCTTTATTTACGATTGTCTATGCTAAATGTCAACGTCTTAACAGGATCAGTCTTTGGGATACTCTTAATAATATTGCTAACACTGATAAACCGTGGTTAATTTGTGGAGATTTTAATGCCATCAGATCGATTGATGATCAGGTGGGTTGTTCCACCTTCTGTCAAAACAGCACTGATGATTTCAACAGAATGATTCTTGGCTGTGGGTTGCAGGAGGTTGGGTTTGTTGGCTCTCGTTTTACCTGGTCCAACAAGACCAAATGGCGTCGTCTTGATTGGGTCTTCATTAATGATGCCTGGCTTTCTTTGTTCAATAATAATTCTGTTATGCATAAAGCTCGTACTGGGTCTGATCATGTAGCTATGCTTATTAGTGCTTCTAACCTTTCTCATTCTTATAATAAGAGTTTCGGGTTTCAGAACATGTGGCTTTTGGATGAAGATTTTATGAAAGTTGTTTCTAATAGCTGGGTTATGACCATGGATGGTGATCCTCTTTGCATTTTTTGGCATAAGTTAAAGTGTTTGAAAGACTGTCTGTGTGCTTGGAACAGAGAGCATTTTGGTGATATTTTTTGCAAGATTAAAACTATTGAAGATGAGGTTCTTAGGACTGAAATTACTCACCAACAAGTTAATGACAATGGTTCTAAGACAAATCTCAATAAATATAATGCATTGCTATTAAACGCTTACAAAGTTGAAGAGGAGTTTTGGTTACAGAAGTGTAATGTTGAATGGATAAAAGATGGAGACAATAACTCCAAATTTTTCCATAGCTATGTTACAAATAAAAGAAAAAAACAGGCTATACATGGAGTGAAGGTTGATAGTTCATGGATTCTAGATAAAGAAGCTGTTGGAGCCTTTGCTGTTGATTTCTTCACTAATGCCCTGGCCACCAGTCCCTACAAAGACAGTCAAGCTGAGTTAGAAAGCTTAAATCATATCATGTTTGAGAATATTACTAATGTTATCACTGAGGATGAGAATAAAAGCCTTCTTAAGCTTCCTAATGATGATGAAGTCTACAAGACAATCTGCAGTCTTAAGGCATCTAGTGTAGCAGGTTTGGATGGCTTTAATCAAACCTTTTATAAGCACTGTTGGGAGATCATTAAACATGATCTGGTTGCTGCTTTGCATCATTTTATCAGAGGTTTCAAAATTCCTAAAGGGGTTTTGGCTACTGGGATTTGCCTAATTCCCAAAACTATTAATCCTATAGGTTGGTCTGATTATAGACCTATTAGCCTCTGTACTTTGCTTAACAGAATCATGGCTAGGCTTATCAACGATAGGCTTGTTTTATTGCTTCCTAAAATCATATCCAAAACTCAGGGGGGGTTTGTCCCTGGCAATTCCATTCATTCTAATATTATAACTGCTAAGGAACTTCTCTTTGACCTCAATAGAAAGCTTAAGCATAATAACATTATTGTTCAACTAGACATGTGCAAAGCATTTGATAAACTAAGTCATTCTTTTATCCTGAAAGTGCTTAAAAAGTTTGGTTTTTCTAATAGATTTGTCAGTCTTATTGCTAGTATGATTACTAATATTAGTGTCTCTATTCTTATCAATGGTGCTTCTTATGGGTATTTCAAAACAATGAAAGGGCTCAGGCAGGGGGACCCTTTGTCCCATAGCCTTTTTATCATTGCTGAGGAAGTCTTCCTTAGAGGTATCACTTCTCTTTTTCTGAGTAACAAAGGAATGAGATATAAAAGTCGTAGTAAACTATGTATTAGTAATTTAGCCTTTGCAGATGATATTTTATTATTTACTAACTGTAAGGAGGCAACTCTAGTTTCTCTTAACAATTTTTTACAGGAATATCAAGCTGTCTCTGGTCAAGTCATTAACAAGCATAAGACTAAAGTCATTATTGCTAATGGTACTAGTGTGGCTAAAATCAAGACTATTGCTATTACCACTGGCTTTAATAACACATCTCTGCCTACAGTCTACCTTGGTATTACTATTGGTACTAATAATAACTCATCTATATACATTAACCTGCTTAAGAAAATAAATGATCGAATATCTATGTGGGAGTCTAAACACTTGTCATTTGCTGGTCGTTTAACTCTTATTAATTCTGTCCTTATGAATATAGTCATTTATTGGATGCATGCTAACACAATCCCTATCAATGTCATTTCTAAGATTGAAAAGGCATTTAATAGTTTCCTTTGGGGTTCTACTAGTACTGATAGCAGGATACATTGGTGCACTTGGAAGAATGTTTGTAAATGTTTTAATGAGGGAGGTCTAAACATCAGGAACTTGTCTGATGTTCAAACATCTATTTCCTGCAAGCTTTGGTTGCAGTTCAGAGACAACAAGATGCTTTGGGCTAATCTACTTCATGATATTCATTGTGTTTTGGTCTGCTTAATCTTGTTCACAGGAATTCATATAGGCCTCTAATAACTAAATGGATGGCTCCTGTTTCTGGTCGTCTTAAACTTAATACTGATGCTAGTGTAGCATACAATGGGGAGGCTTCAGGTGGGGTGATACTTAGAGATCATGATGGTTTTCTTATCCAAGCATATGGCAACCTATACGGCTCTTTGCTCTGTGGTTGCTTGATTCTGCTCAAAGCTGTGTTGGGTTCCTGGTTGCTGCTCTCCTTTGTTTCGATTCATCATCGTATCTGGATCTCCTGTTTGATCTCTGTACTCTGAAGTTCCATTTATGGGCGAAATGTGTGTTGGGAAGGAGTTTCTCTTTGGAGTTTGAATCTTTCCTGGGCTCGATTCTTCATCTTTGTCTGATTCTGGATCTCATGGATGTTTCCGATCTCAGGAGCACCATCTCTTTTCCTTCATTTCTGGCGAAATGTGTACTTGGAGAGAGCTGCACTAAGATCGAAGCCTTCCATTTACCTGATTTCGAAGAAGTTTCTTCATGAATGAATCTTTGAAATTTCGATTTTGTGTAGAAGATGGGATTTGGTATTCTTTTTTCGTTAAGGAGGGAACCCGCAGCCGCTACTCAGAGTGCAATGAGTGCGCACAGGGTAAACCCTCAGTCTGACGCGATAGCCTGCAAACCAACGCCAGAAGGTAAACCACACAAGGTGACAGGCTCAGCCGAGAAAGCGTATGCAGAGGGACTCGAACTCATGACCTTTTGGTTATAAGAATGTCATGCTCAACCAACTCGGCTACCCCTTGGGGGCGGGATTTGGTATTCTGGATACTGAAAGAGAGGATAGAATAGAAGGGTTGAAATTGGTTTAGGGTTTGAGTTGTTTTCTGATTTAGGGTTTCGATACGAGGCTGATGGTTTTGTGAGAAGTTTGTTTGGGAAAGGTTAGATCTAGGGTTTTGTTAATTTGGGGCCTTTTCTGTTGGGCTAGAAATTCGGTCCATCTGTTATTGTGTCCTTCTAAATATACAACATACTTATGGACATAAATTCAAATGCAAAATGTTTCTATCAAGAAAGTTCGTACGAAAAAGGCTCATTCATATAGGAAGAACAGATGGAAGCTGTAGTCCTGGTCTTGAGGACCATCCTTTTGTGTTTCGATACGTTTCTATTGCCTGCAACCGCAGTCTCTCTTTGGAAGCACTATATGCAGCCTTTGGTGCCTTTGGAACTGTAACCCATTTCGGAGGAGCAAGTACCACTTCGCCAAATCTTATTTTCTCGTGTCCAGGGAAGCCTGAATTATCTTCTGTTTTACCTTTCTTATGCTTATTTTTCTTTGCTTCCCAATACGCTTTCTTTCGCTCTTTCCTTTTTGAACCATCTAATTCCTCCATTACTTTTTCGAACCTAAGGTCCTTGACTTGCTTTCTCTTTCTCTTTTTCTTCTTCTTTTCCGTATCAGCATCATGAACATGTGCATCACTGTTAATCTTTTGATCAGAAGACCTAATAGTGCCATCATCATTTCCATCCTTTATGTTTGCATCTTCGGTCTGGCTCTCGTTCTGTCCTTTACCTCGCTTCTTCTTAGGATTGGCGGAGAGATTACTCTTCTCTTCACCGTCTTTCGAATCCTTCGGTGACACGCGAGGAGTAGTGTAGGACAGTAGCAGTCGCAGTTTAGAGGGTAAAGCATCCGGTTTTGATAGATCAGGTGGCGGAGGAAGCCTTGCGTCACCACCGTGAGCTGCTAGATAGTTCTTCTCTCTCCTCTTCTTTCCCTTTACTCCCATCTCTCTAGCGAAGAGCCCTAAAACCCCAACAAGCTTAGTATTAGAAGCGAAATTGGGCCCAAACTTTATTAATAACAAAATTGAAAGTTAACAGAAAATTTGAAAGACTAATAAAACTGAAGGCCAAAGAAAAGCCGAACAAAAAAAGCCTAACAAAAAAGCCCCAATTAAAAAACCCTAGAATAATCCTTTCCATCAACTTCACATAAGCACCCAACCCCTTCTGCCTCCAAACAAATCCCTAAATCAGAGCTCCAACTCGAAACCCTAAATCAGAACTTCAACTCGAAACACAGATCTCCCACTAAACCCTCCTTCCCATCGAAACACAAAATCCAACCGTTCCAAAACTCACAACCGAATCCAACCCTAGATCTGTGCTCAACTTTTGCTTAAATATATTTCAATTGTATGCTCTGAAATCTATTTAGCCAACTTAGTTGATTCTTGTAGTTGTAGGTGGCAGTTTTAAGGTCTGGTCTAGCTTACAGCGATGGAGGTTAAGGCTGATGGTGAAAATAATTCTCTCGTTCTCATCAAGCAAGGAGCTGAAGCTGTGAGTCATACTACTCCTCGTTTAAGTATTTATATATTAAAAGGCTCAAGCTCGATTAACGGGACATATGTGTGAAGTAGTGATTCTCTTATTTGCTCAACCATTTGTGTTATTATTCTTTTCTTACAGAGAGTTTTTGAGTCAACATTTGTCGGAAGGAGATCTATAGTCAAGGAAAGATTTTCCAAAAAGTACCGCCATCCAAGTTTGGATTCCAAACTCACTCTCAAGCGTTTAAATGCGGTTGGTTATCTTGATTAATTTTAGGGATTAGTCATTACCAAGATCCCCTTTAGTTTTCTTAAAAATTACCAACTTTTATCGTTTCATACTTAGATTTCTTATTTGTTGTTGGAGTAGGAGGCAAGGTGCATGACAAAGGCGAGAAAACTCGGAGTTCGTACACCAGTTCTTTTTGCAGTGGATCCTGTTCTACATACTTTAACATTCGAATATATTGACGGTCCATCTGTGAAAGATGTATTCCTCGAATTGGGTATCAATGGTATAGTTGAAGAACGATTAACCGATATAGCCACACAGATTGGTAATGCAATTGCTAAGTTACATGATGGTGGTTTAGTTCACGGAGATTTGACTACTTCAAATATGTTAATCAGGAGCGGTGTCAATCAGTTGGTCAGTTGTTGATTTTATCCTTTTTCTAATTGAAAATATGGTTATATGTATAGTCTTTGCTCATCAGCTGCTTCATAACAAAGATATTTTATTTTTATTTTTAGGTTCTGATTGATTTCGGTTTGAGTTATACGTCAGCTTTGCCAGAAGATAAAGCTGTTGATTTATACGTTCTTGAACGAGCCTTGCTCTCGATGCATTCATCTTGCGGGAATGTGGTAAAATATTTAGTTATTTATGAAGTCAATGTTTTCATTTTTCTAAATCAACATCAAACACTGTTTTTACAGTTATGAGAGTAGAAAATATGATGATTCCTAAATAGAATCTTGTATCGATAACTCTGAATATTACTTTGGAATTTGACTCGAATGACCAATTTAGTCCCATCCGCAAAAATATAGACATGGGTTTGAATTTCACTTCTGAAATCTCTGTTCGGACAAAGAGAAATCGTCTAATTTGAACATTCTTATTAATCAATCAGATACGGGTATTAAAAAGTGATCAACACTGGTCTTAATCCAGAGCAGAAAATCCACAGGGTTTGAGAAGATAAAAGTAATTTACAACTTTACGTAAGAATTCCCACTAAAACATGGTACTGGCGGGTTCTAGCTGGCCTTGTTAATACCCCCAACCCCCCATTAGGTATGCTATTAACTGAGTCAGTTATGACTATGAGTTGTATACATTAAATAGTGGGTTTGGATTCAGACACACATGCCCAAAATCCAGGTTGGAGTCTGGCATAATAATGGCTTTTCTGACTCGGATCTTCTAACGTTATCATGTTGATGTATAGATGGAGCATATACTGTCCGCGTACAGGAAATCCTCGAAGCAGTGGTCTTCAACATGGAATAAGCTAGCTCAAGGTACTAATCCACATCCGACCCAAAAACTAACATTGTACAATAGTTAAACCGTTATGTATTTTATTGCAGTGCGGCAAAGGGGTCGAAAACGCACTATGGTTGGATAAGCCTTCTTTACTTTGGTAATTTTTGTAGTTTTTCCTTCTCATCATCCGCAATAAATATTTGTCCCATAAACTATATTTAGTCTTGAAAATAATTGAAGTTCTTTGTGATTTGTTTCTTTGTGAAAATAGCAATTACATCTTGATGTTTTGCAAGTGTTTTTGTTTTCTTTTCCAAGCCGACCCGGAATTATTGTTTTTCAAGACCTATATTTGACCAGTTAGTCTAAATGTCCAAAAGCAGACATGCCCCGATTTTAAACTGGACAGTCTTTTTATGTCACTCAGAAAGTTGACTTAGTGTAGTACTTATGTTTGTTTTTTGGATTGGACAAGATTTCGCTACTACTAAAAAGGCCTGTAATCTAATATGATTTTGACAAGTTCTATCTTTTCTTTGTAGGGAGTCTGATATGCAGGACCAAAGCAAATTTCCTATCAATTTGGTAAGATGTTTCGATCACGGCCTGTGGTTTTCTGGTCAGTAAATTTTCTACAGTGTAGGCTACCTGAAGAATCAGTTTACTTTGCATACCGATTGAATGCTGTTGTATATTTATATTAATCAAGAATCAAATCGTTTTGATTTAACATTCCGATGCAATAAACTGAGTGTATCAAATTACTTATTGCTAAGCATTAGATGATAATTAATCATATGCCCTATCTGAGTTTTGCTTGAATTTGAATCTGTTCCTTTAAACTGGGTCAAAGTCCAGGTCAAAATATACATGTTCAATATTCTGTTCTTGATCGGGTTCGGGCCACCAATTATTAGACGGTTTTAGATCGGATTCTGATGGATTACAACTAGAATGTTTTGTTCTTAGATCGGATTATGATCGGATTCTAATGTTCCGGTAACAAGATATTTACAGATGAAGCCAAGTCATATAAACATAGAATCTATAAACATAACCTATTTTATCAAAACTTTCAGAGGAAATTCTAAAGTCTGCACTAGAAACTTAGTTACAATCCTTTTAGATGTTAAGACTGTAGAGATTAATAGGGGATATATGATTCTTACAAGTGATATATGTAAAAGATTTGAAGTTATCTTAATTTTAGGTTGAGATATTGACTTAGGTAAACAATATACACTAGAATGTTTTGTTCTTAGATGCTGTGCACATGTTTATGTGCTTATTTGACGGACAAAATGTAAATAAAGTTAAGGTACCGTTCTACCAACGATGATCAATGTTTCTTATTATTTGTTGTTGCGTAGTGTCATGTGAAATGGTCATTGTGTTAAAAGATGACCAATGTATCCTGCCAAATACATCCATAGTGTATTACGAACTAATTTTTTTTAGCTTGGGAAACGTTTCCGCTAGCATATAGTAGTAAAAAATGACGAAAAGAATTATAAAAAAATCGTCATTTGTTAAAAGATAATTCTTTTAGATCATGCGATGGGCAAAGAAATAATTTGCAAGTAAAATAACGAATTAGCACCAGCAGTTATAAAAAGCCTCCGAAAGTAGCAGCAGTTTTAAAAAGTCCTCGAACCTGTGTCATTTTGTATGGTTGCGGTAAACTAAGTTAGTTTACCTCGTTGGTTTATCCCGTGCGTATTCATTCCACTTTGAATAGCGGCCGCGGGTTCCTTCCAAAAAAAAATAAAAATAGTTTTAAAAAATCGTGTAATAAAAATCATTTTTTATAATTTCATTTTAAAATTATAAAAAATAGAAGTTTGTTAAAATAATTAATAAAAAAAAAAAAAAGGTTTTTATTGTCAAATGCTGCCTTAGTAAACTTTATTTTTGGTTTTTAGATTTGAAATAAAACTAAATATGATAATACAATTACAAATTGATGTCGTTATACATAAATAAGCGACAATTTCTTTTATAGTAAGTTTTTCAAAACAGACTTTTTCTTTTCCAAAATGTGAAATGAACAAATTATAGAATGGTATAAAAACTTCAATTTTAGTATTAAATTTATTTATACCCCTCCTTTTTCATCTATCTACTCTTCCAACATTGACCTTTAACTTTAAAATTCACAAAACAACACACCAAATCTCGAGTGGTATTAATGGTGATTTTAGCTCCAATGTGGATAATATTGGTTCGGATTAGCAGGAACCATAACTGACAATCTAGAAACTGGAGTTGAAGTAATTTTTTTATTTTACGGTTTTTAAATTCCAGCATGTAATTTGATTTGTTTCGCGCGTTGCGATGTGCATGAACACGCAAGAACACACGTTTAAGGTGTAAAATCACGCAAGAACACACCTGAATTTACGAAAATCGCGCGTACTATTCACCGCGATTCTACCAAATCAAGGCATGATTTAATGCCAACTTTTGTCAATTCAAAGCACGATTTCATGCGCGATTTTTCGCAATTCAATATAATTGTGCGTGGATTTGCATTTTTGTCCGTTATTTGAATGTTTATATACATGGAAGAACTTGTTTATAAATTGAAGGAGTTACTTTGTTGTTATATTGTATAAAAAACTTGTTGTTTGTTGAATGAGTTATTTTGTTGTTATTTTGCTTAAAATAACTGGTTGTTAATTGAATAATGCTAGAACTTCTTGTTAATTGAATGAATTACGATAATGTAGCAATTTGTTTTCATGCATTACGTAGGAACCGAAACTTCCACCATGTTCCATGGCCGATTGCACTAGAATTTTTACTACGCAAAGCATTTACACCAAATCCGAATTGGTGCATAGGTTGATAAGGAAAGCCTAAAAATAGAATTCATTATTTTGGTTGATAAAGATGACGATGGTAGTAAAAACGATAAAACTCCAAGACTATATTTTAAGTGTGAGAGGCACGATGTTTACAAACTGATGACCAAACCAGGGACGGTGAAGAAGCGTTAAGAGTGTTCATCGTAAAAATATGGTTTTTTGTTCATGTTAAAGGGAAATCCGGTCTTAGAACTACCTGATTATTGGAAATTGGTAGTGGTAAATAAGAAACACAACCACCAACCATTTTTACATTTGGATGGTCATTCACGAGCCGTGAGGCTAAAAGCGGACGAGCAGGAGTATGTTCGTAAACTCACAACAATCGGTTCTCGCCCAAGAGATATATATCGTGGTTTGAAGATAAGATATTCAAAAAAATGTATCTGGTATGCGTACGATCTACAATTGCATTCGGACACCCTCTAGTATCCCGAAATCTTTTTTTTAAATTTATAAATAATCATTTTTTAACAAATGTGTTTGTACATTCTATAACATTTTTTAACGAATATGGATACCCTTTTTTAAAATTAATAAATAGTTGTTTTTAACAAAGGCGTTTAGACACTCCATAGCATTTTTTATTTTCAATAATTGGGCATTATCCTTAAACAACAACACTACTAAATAATAATTTTTGGAAACCCACATATCGTATTACTGGTATAGTACACTTTAAAAATAAATACACATTTTGTAGAACAATAAACATAAAAAAATCAAGAAAGTAAAGTTTCTAGCAATAAGCAAAATAATCCATTTTGCAGTGCAGTACAAAATTTAAAAACAAAGATAATAAAGTTTTAATTAAAAAATAGAGTGACATATATAACTGACAACTATATCAGCAAAATATTTTTCTGAATAAGTGCGGACAAAACTTAAAGAGTTATGGAAGATATTGAATATTTGATACCAGTTTGAACTGGATTTGAACGACCAAAGCATCGTCTTTTATGTAACCTTTTGATAACAGATTCAATTAAGTAAGATGTAATATGCTTAGAGAACCCCGATATCTGCTTTTCAAAGTAAAATAACGATTAAAACTGCAATATATAGATGAATGTATTATATATCAAACGATGAAATATATGAAAGAAAAACATCATGCTAAAAATTTCAAATGAGGGACAAAACTATATTATGAGTTTATGTAAGAATACGTTATATACTGATAGAAATGAAGACAAACATGTTCATCTTGAGGTCTTGGAATGGAAGTTAATCTTTTATTTTTAGTATGTATTCGACATAAACGTTTCTTCTAGATTTTAGAGTCGGACCAGACTATATTATTAAGACCAATGTCAAGCTGTCGCCTACTTCATCTCCATATCCTTTGGGATAAACTAGTAATTTCCTAAAAACAAACATGAGAAACAACATGATTGAATTGTGCCAAAACCGCGCATGAATTCGTGTGTAATTTGGTACAATTCAGACATGTGGATCCGGTATTTCCACGCACGTCTGGGTTCCTGGGAATACCGGATGTACGGACAATACTGCGAGGAAATACGATGATAGGCAGCCCCAACTGAAAATCCAAATCTTATGTTCTATTATACCAAATTGAGCAACTGACATACCAAATCGAAGCCTACAACCTAAATAAGCATATACATATAATCACAGCTCCAAACAAAAACTACTAATGTAAGAATATAAAATTTTAAAAAATAAAAATAAAACTCTAAAAATCATTAGAAATATCGACGTAAACTGAAAAAAAATTCTACCATGATAAAGAGAATATTAAGAAACAAAGAGAATAAATATAGAAGTAGCCTCCAAGAAGAGGCTAGGGTTTATTATGTAAACAGTGTATGTATTACACCCTTATATCTCTAACACCCTCTCTCAAACTCACAATGCAACAATAATAAGCATTGAGAGTTTCTCACAAAGAAAATGAAACTGCGCTGTTGACTGAGCCTTTGTGAAAATATCAGCAACCTGCAAAGCTGATGGAACATATGGAAGTGAGATAATGCCAATATGAAGATGATGCCGAGTGAAGTAACAATCTATTTCAATGTTCTTCATCCTCTCATGAAATAAAAAAATTATTTGTTGTCTGCATGGTGCTTTTGTTATCACAATGTAAGGAAGTAGGTTTAGTAACATTAACCCCCATATATGCAAGAAGCCATCGTAACCAAACAGTCTCACATGTGGTCACAACCATAACATAGTACTCAGTTTCAGTAGACGATCTAGAGACATCATCTTGTTTCTTACTTTTCCATGAGATTAGTGAAGCTCTAAGGAAAATACAGAAACCAATAGTATATTTTCGGTCATGAGGATCACTATCCCAATCAACATCGATATTGGCACACAGTTCAAGTGAAGAGGTTGAAAGAAACAAAATGCTCTCGAACTGAGTTCCACGAAGATATCTCAATATTTGAATAACAGCTCCCCGATGGACGGATGTAGGAGCAGTAACAAACTGACTAACCACATGAACATCATAAGCTATATCTGGTCGAGTAACTGTAAGATAGACCAAGCACCCTATGAGAGTTCGATATAGAGTTGGGTCTCACAAAGGAACACCATCAGTCGGAGAATGCCAAGCATTGGTTTCAAGAGGTGTATCTTTCGTCATGTTATCCGAAAGTCACGCTCGCTCGAATAAATCAGATATATATTTTGTGTGAGAGTGAATATAACCTTTTGGAGAGTGAGCCATCTCAATACCTAAAAAATAACGCAATAGTCCCAAATCCTTCATCGCAAAGCGCTGAGCCAAAACAAGTTTTAGTGCCTTAATACCATCAATATTATCACCTGTAATGATCATATCATCTACATATAGGGGTAAAATAATTCGTCATGCACTTGCACATCTGATAAACAAGGCCAAATCATGATTGCTAGCAAGAAAACCAAGTGAAGTAATAACCGTAGAGAATTTTTCAAACTAAGCACGAGGAGCTTGTTTGAGACCATATAAAGATTTCCTAAGTTGACAAACTTTACCTATTTTGTGAGCAAAACCCGGAGGAGGAGTCATGTAAACCTTCTCATGAAGATCACCATTAAAAATGCATTTTTGACATCTAGTTGGAAGATATTTCATTGGCAAACGGATGCAACCACTATGAGAGTACGAACTGTCGTCATTTTTGCTATTGGAGAAAATATATCATCATATTCCATACCATAATTCTGTGAATACCTTTTTACTCCGAGATGAGCCTTATATCTTTCAAAAAACCCATCAGACTTTGTTTTAATTTTAAAAACCAATCGAGAGCCGATTATATGCTTACCGGATGGAAGATTAACTATATCCCATGTATGAGTCTCACAAAGAGCGGTAAGCTCTTAGACTATTTCATTTTGCCAACGGGGATCAGAAACAATTTTTTTAAACGACCGAGGTTCATATAAATCATGTATGTTTTCTATGAAAGAGATGAAAGGAGTTAAGTCAGAAGAATATGCAAAATCTAGTAGTTTGGTAGACTTACTTGTAGGAGTGGATCTTCTGAAGGGTGAAGCTGGTTGTTCACTAAAAGAATGAGTTGACTCAGGACTTGATGGATTAGAAGTAGTATCAGCTGTAGCCGATGTCTCATGAGCTGGCACATCAATATCAATGGTTATGTCGCTATTATTTTTTAAAAGATCAATAGTCCGAAGTTTGGTACTTATTATATCACGTGATTTAGATAGAATCGAATAAAACGGGATATTCTCACGAAATTTAACACGTCGAGAGACATAAAGTTTATGACTAGTGGGATCAAAACAACGATAACCTTTCTGTCTAACACCATAACCCAAGAAAACACATATTGAGGATTTATGGCCCAATTTGTTGCGTTCTACATGAGAGCGAAGGATAATACATGTACATCCAGACATTCATAAGGAAAAATAATCTGGAATTTGTCCGTATAACATGTACAACAGTATGAATTTCTTCTCCACAAAAAATAGTAGGAACATCGGCAGATAAAAGCAAAGACCGAACAGTCTCAACAAGGTGACGATATTTTCTTCTACAACACCATTTTGTTGAGGGGTGTTAGTGCAAGAAGACTAATGTATGGTACCATCAGATGCAAGTAACTAAGTAAAATCATTGGATGTATATTTACCCTCTAAGTCACACCTGAAGCATTTTATTACAACAGAATGTTGAGTCCTAACAAGTGCCCGAAATTTTCTATAAATTCCAAGGAAATATGATCTCCATTTTATAAGGTAACCCCAAGTATATCGAGTTTAATCATCGATAAAAGAAACATAGTAGGACGAACCACCCTTTGTGGAGACAGGAGATGGACCCCAGATATCAGAATGAATAATATCAAACAGATCAATAGAAGAAGTAACACTTTCATTAAACGGTAACACCGAAATTTTTATAAGTTTACAACCACTACAATCCGAGATATTACAAGTGTTTAACTAACCTAAAGCACCTATAGAGACTAAATTTTTTAAACACGATGCAGATACATGTCCTAGACGAGAATATCAAATATAAAAATCAAACGATGAAGGATTCAAATGAAACGAAGACAAATCAACACCAAAGACAATAACATTAGTCAAGTATGTTTCAACACCATATACGCCCACATCTATTACTTAGAGTTTCTCTAAAACATAGAGTTCTCCTATTTTATGACCAATCCCAATCACTCTATGAGTCTGTTGATTTTGTATAGCACAAACAAAATCAGAAACAAGACGTAATAACCAGATTTACACAATTGCTAACTGAAACAAGATTCAAAGCAAGGATGGGGACGTAGTAAACATCAGATAACAATATATGAGGGGTACAAATAGAGCCAATACTCTCTACTGACATTGGTGTAGCACTAGCAGACAAAACAGATATGGGTGAAAGATGAGACAACAAAACAAAGTTCGAGGTGTGAGGTGACATATGATGAGACGCACCCGAACCCAAAATCCACAATGATGAATCAATACATGAAGTGGAAGACAAAGACATACCTGAATAGTATGCAGATGTAGATATAATAAAGTTCTTCTTATTCAGTTTGTTACTAGCATACTGTAGAAAATCATATTTTTCTATCATATTCGCAATACGATTCACAATCGCTAATAAAATAAAAATCAAATAAAAATCTTAATCAAACCCAGTCCAAATTCAAAATCTCAATAGTCCAACGAAATCAAATCGAATACTCAATCCAAATACTCAATTCAAATCCAAATCCAAAATCAGGTCCAAATACCAAACTAAATCCAAATACCAAATGCAATACCAAACAACAAACCTGTTGCACTGTTCCACTAGCGATTTCTCCCGAACCGTAGCACTGAATCATAATCCAACTCGTTAGATTGAAGGATTGGATGTCCTGAACACGCTCTCTAAAATTCCACAAAAACGGACACCGTTTGCCTTTCGATCAGACCGTTTGACTGGGAATGCACACAACAAATCTGAAAACCGAAAACTGTATATATTTTGACGAAAAATAGATCAAAATTTCCAACACAAATCCTATTGAAACACAAGGGAACAAATTGGAAACCACACGAAAGCCGATCCAAAATAAAACCAAAATCCAACTCAAATCACAATCGAAATCCAAATAAAAAAATCAGTGGAGCTTTTACGACAAACATCTTTTCTATTCTGAATCAGAGTAAAAAATTAATGCTCTGTAATAAATTATACCAATTAATTTCTTGCAATTTCACCAATTAATTAACTGATGCAATTTTACCAATAATTCAATATTGCAATAATATCTCATCTTCTGCATTTTTACCAATTGATTTGATATTAATTCGGCTGCAATTTCATCAATTAATAGAAACTCAATAACAATTTTATCAATTAAGATTAGATAGTACTCATCTTTTCTATCGACAATTTTATCAATTAATACGTTCACGATAATACTTATCTTTTCCATCCGGTTTGTGATTGGCCGACTTCTTTACTAGTAGATCTATAAAATAGGGGAATTCTTATGCTTCCCCGATCAAATTACTTAAGGATCTGATACTATATTAAGAAACAAAGAGGGAAAAGAAAAAATTAGCCTCCAAGAAACGGCTAGGGTTTATTATTTAGAAAGTGTATGTATTACATGAAACATAGGCTTATATTTATAGATAAAATAAAGAGCTAATTGGCTTGGGCCCTTATATCTATAACATAGAAAACATACCTTAATATGGTTTTATGGCTGGATTTGATGAATATGGAACTTTTCGAAATAAAAATAGAGAGGTTTAGGATTTGCAAGAAATGAAAAGAGGTGAATTTGTAAAGAATGAGTTTTTTATGGATGACATTACTGTAAATATGCTAGGTCTACCTATAAAAAAATGATCTCGTTATATAAAAAGTCTTGAATTAGCCTAGTCCTAAAATAATTTATGATTGGTTATCATAACTTTATTGTTATTCTTGTGTAGTGCATGTTAATTTTATTCTATTTAAATGTATCATTTATAGTTTAGTTTAAAAATTATTTGATTTAATTTTGCTAATTAGATAATTTGATTTTCAAATGTACAAATTAGGAAAATAATTTTTATATAAGTAACAATGACTGGATTTAAATTCTTAGTTAAAAAATGTTATAATTTATATATTGAATATTATTTCAGTTAAAGTAAAACATCATAGTTTAGTGTATGCAAAATCAAATTCTCTTAAAAAATGGTTAATATTTCAACATAAATGATTACGTTATATATATATATATATATATATATATATTGAAAATTTTGTTTTTATAAAGATTTATAAAGTTTCTAATATTATTCAGATTTTGAAAGGAGGATATCATATATAATTAGAATTAAAGAAGTTTTAAAATTGTTTTTAAAAAATGCAAGCTAATTTCCATTATACGATATTTTATTTATATGAGATGAATGACGTACTAGAGCGAAATAATTTCACATTAAAATATATAATAAACTATATAAAGAGTCATTCAATTTAATCGATGTACACTATGTTTTAAAAAAAATATTTCTAACAAAAACATGTATTAAAACTTCGTATGGGGTTTGGATCAAAAATAGATATAGTTTACAAAGTTAACATATTTTGAGATCACGAGTTAATGCAAAATCATATATGTTGAGTGAAAAACAATTGGAATTAAAAACGGCTAACATATATTTTATTTGATATTTTAACGATTTTATATGATTTAAATTTATCATTCAATGAACATTTTTGAAACATGAACGATAAAATATTTTAAAAAATTGAGTTTGTTAGAATATAAATATTACAATAAAAGCACTTAATGTAAGAAAGAATCTGTTAAGATTCATGAATGTTGAAAAACACGATGTTATTGTGTTACTACGAATCATTTTTGAGTTGTTAGCATATGAAGACTAAAAAAAGAATCTTCGTCTTCCACTGGAAGTTGAAATTGTTTAGGTTGAATAAAATAAATTGATTTAGTTCAACATAGTGAAGTATTTAAAAAAAAACTCACATTTTCAATAATAAGTACAAACCGAAGTAATCATACATTTATAGGTATAGAATGGATAGACTAAATCTATATGTTCAAACTATTTGGTGTATTCATAATTACACAAAGATTTTTGTAGTGTGATAAAAATGATCCTTTCAATTCTTATGAAGTCTTACGAATTCTAGCTCTTAGTTATGATCAAAGAAATAATCAATGCAAGTTAACATATTTTGGGATATTTTCCTATTATACAAGGGACAAAGCGGATTGGTTGTAAATTGATGTATAAAACCGAATAAGATTTGATATGTATTATGAAAAAACATTAAAAAAAATGCTTGTCGGGAAATATTTTGCTTGGTGTAAAAGAATTGACTTTAGAAATATATATTTTTTTATTTTAGCGAATTATTCTTTTTCGACATTCATAACACTAGCTCCACATTATAACTTTAAGTTTCATCATCAAACGGATTTGAAAACAAATTTTTTCTAGCAACCACATTTTACAAACTTATTCAACATGGATTCTTTCCACTTTTAGACGTGTCTTCACCCACATCTTTAGCTTTGACTATTCGATCTTCTTCTTCTCCTTCATAGTTGTGGAGTTGTCTTGAAGACTTTCCATATTCAAGTTTATATTGAAAAACTATATCTTTGCTACGACTAATCGACTCTTCAACTCTCTTAAAGACTTATAGAAAACCTTCACAAAAAAATGCTATAAAGAACTTGAGGTGACCAACACCCACAGTTAAGTATAATTATGCACAAATAAAAATAAAACTGTAAAACCTGTCACAAAATTAATAGTTAAAAAAATAAAGTAAGACAATATAGACCAAATAAATAAAAAAGAAAAAAAATACTAATGTTAATGAGGATCTTTAGATCATTAAAAAACTCTCAATAAGATTTATAGTTTATCGCGTCAATCTTTAATTTTCCATAAAACTGACCCACCCACTCGATAATCTTTAATTTAAGATAAAACATACAATTAATAAAATGTTTAGCATACACCAAGGAGGATTCCCAGCTGCAAAAGGTACCACGAGAGTTTTTCTTTGAAATCAAGTTGGAATGATATTGTTCAAAATTATAAGTATTTAACTTATTCGTCGACCAAATATCCATATTTTTAATGTTTTCCAAGCCTCTTAAATTTTACATACCTTAACAAATGGACATATACCTCCTCCAATATGTTGGGATCTTTGACACTTTCACTTTCACATCGGCCAACCTAGCCTTTAGACCTGAAGGGTCAACAATGATTGATGCATTTGAAGACTTCTTTACATCATCCCTATCGGTCTGTCAATCAAGAGAAACCATGATCGTCCATGGTCACAAAAACCAACTGTGCATAAAAACATCAATTTTAGCTCGGTATGGTAAACCTGTTTAACATGTATTCCCCATAATTATGATTATAAAGGTGTGTATATACTTCTCACTAACAAGGAGCAGAAGTTCAACAAATATGTTTGCTCAACTTCAACAAAAGAGTCTTCATTAAATAAAGATAAACATCAAAGAAAAGAAAATCAAGAATACACTATCGAGAACATTAACAAAAACCATACAAGGTTAAAATCAATAATCTTGATAAATATCTTAAGAAAATTCACTTTCTTGGTAACTACACATTCTCTTAACCACGAACCTCAACAAAAAAATATCTCCTTTCAGTCATGCTTCAACTCAGACAAACCATTACATATGCGATAACTTGATAATATTATGCTTTAGTAGAAAATGGTTGAATACTATTGTTGAATCCCGCACGAAACTAATTCGATCAACTACACACATGCGTTATTCTTCTTTCTCACCATAATAAAAATAATTAAAATTAACCACGCATTGTGTATCACATGTTATAAAGCACACCATAATTCTTAACTTTATAAACTTAAAAAAAGAGGCAATAAGAGGTTGTGTCAATCCAATTTTTAAGTACTCATGAACAAACGCATCTCATATTGTTTTATCGAAGTCGAAAGCTCTCCTTTTATGGGAACCTTAAAGGTGATATAATAAAAAAAATACAACAGTTATTTTTAACTTATCAACTACTTATAAGACGTCAATTTTTTTGTGAATTTTTCTCAATGATATTTATGTTATTGTCAAATATCATATAGTCTGGATGACTATCATAATCGTCCTCATACATAAAACATTAGATTTTTTTGGGACCACTCAAAAATCTTCTTCATCACAAATTCAATCAATTGTGTTAGCACAGATATCAGTTTGAACACTTCACGCACAACATCTTTGGCACACTTCGTGTCTAGATTAATAACCTTTATAGGCATCATCAATCTTAATATCAACATCCTTAGTATAATGCGTCTGTCACTCTTCAATAATACGAAAATCCTTAGCTATAATATCTTCAAAAGTAAGTTATCACCATCACTGGTCATATATTTATTTGTTGACTCATCAAACACTTAATGACTGAAAAATGGCACAAAAAGCGATGTAAACTTTATAACCTTAAATACTCAAAATAAAAAATTACATATAACTTAACCTTATAGTAAATAATTTACCTCCGACATGCAAACCATAAGAAGCACCCGAAGGCCGAGGTGACCAACCTAAAGTTATTCAAACTCTAAAAATGGATAAACAATTAAAACTGACTAAAAGAATCCAAAACAGCAAAAGCCTATTATTATTATTTGCACATCAACCTCAATCATACTAAAAATTTGTATTCCTCAATTCAAACTAACAAGAACATAAAAAATGTCACAATCCACAACATGTAGCTCAAACATGTAAACCAAAATAAGAATTAAACACCACATGAAATAGATAAAATAAAATAAATACAATCAAACACAGATATATAAACATAAAAATAAAATAAATAAGATCAACAAGAATATAAGAAAAATTGATAGAGAAAAATAAAAAATAAAAAATAAGAAAAGTTGAAGAGTAGATGAACATATGGTATCTTCAATAGCTATTTTTAAACAAAAACTCTCACCCACTAATTTTATAGAAAATTGAGTAGTGAGATAATTGATACGGGAGATATATGAAGAAGATATATTCATGACATAGATCGAAACACCTTCAATTTTAGACTAAGCTTTGACCAACCTACATGATTATTTGGCAAAACCGAACCGGACCGCTAAAGTTATCGGTTCGAACCGAACCGAACCGGTAACATTTCGGTTCCGTTTTGCAGAACCGAACCGGAACCGATAAGAATCGGTTCGGTTCGGTCCGATCCGGTTTACCAAACCGATAACAATTTTTTTGGTAAAAATTTAGACTAATTGTATAGCCCTACAATTTGTGGGCTATGTTTCTATTTCTTTTAATAGGACTTTTAAAAGTAACTTACTAAGTAGGTTGTGTTCCTTTATATAGAATTTGTGGGTTGTTGCTTGTTTCCGATATATCGATGTGGGATTGAAGTAAAAGACATTTATAAATCATTTTTACTATTTTCAAATATTAGGTGGGATTGAATATCAATTTCTCTCTCTCCCAAATCCTTTGATCAACAGAGAGACCTAAATCCCACCAGTTCCGATTCAATCATGGTTTGCATAGCTTGTTTATTGCCTCTCTTCCTCGTCCCCATCGTCAACGTATTACCTCTTCTTTTCTTCTATGTCATGGGGAAAGTATATGCACTTTTTGGATGGGAATACAAGAGACCAGAAAGGGCTCCTGTAGCATGTCCTTACAAGCCTGCTACTCAAAGTAGCAACACAACCAAAGTAGGAGCAGAAGGTGAAGTTAATACAGGAGAATCGTAACTATTATATATATATATATATATTATTTTTATTTATTTTATCGGTCGGTTCCGAATCGGTTCTAGCGGTTCGGTTTCTTATCGGTTTTACTATTTCGGTTCCTTATCGGTTTCGGTTTTCAAAATGGAACCGTAAACCGGACCGTTAAAGTTCGGTCCGGTTTCGGTCCGGTCCTTATCGGTTCGGTTCTCGGTTCTACGGAACCATTAACAGCCCTAAATATAACTATTTTCAGATAAAATATCTTATGAATTTATTTATCAGATAACCGAGTTGTGAGGAATAGTTGATAGAGATATTTGGAGAAGGTATACTCATATCATAGGTCAACATCTTACTTATTGAATTCTTTTTAGCCAAAAATTAAAACACCTTCTCTTTTAGATTAACTTTGACCAAGCTACATAAGTAAAATTACATAAGCCAAGAATGTGTTAACATCATTAAATCTTTTTAATCATGTTTATCAAATAAATATAAAATTATTATATTCTTTTAATAATGTAATAATGTCCAACATTTATTGTAAATTATGCACTTATAATAGTTTTAAATAATATAAATAGAATAAAAAATAATGAAATTATCTTTACTATTTTCCAAACTCTTATTATTTTTTCGATCAATTAGTGCTCTTAATACATCACTAAATCTTATTTAGACTCTTATTTGTTCTCTATATTCATCTATATTAATTTTTTAATAATCTATCCATTAATATTTCTCAAACTATAACACATTATTATATTCTTTCTACGTTTTGTTCACCAACCATTCGTTGTTCGTTCTATAATTATCGTTACTCTGTTTTAGATCAACTCAATATCCCACAAATTATTTCTAACTTTGATAATTCATACTATTTATATTTTATCAAAAGTATCTAGCGTACTAAAATCCACACTACATTAAAGGTACCTAACATAATAATAGACTTGTATAATTACATACCATGAATAAAATTGTTTCATAATATGTATTTATTTTTAAAATATCTTTTACCAATTAAAATATATATATTTTTTGAATTTTGAATATATCATCATAAGCATAATAAAAATTATGAATAACACAATTTTTGTACAATTATTTTTTAGTTATTTTTTATAATATACTGTATTAAAGCAAAATATTTTGAAATAACAACCATATAAGCTTACAATTTATAAAAGTTAAAATTAGTAAATAAAGTATATATATATAATAATTGATTAAATAAATCTAAAAAATGACTTGATATTTTGTTTTTTTATTTATTTAACATACATAACAAAACTTCTCATATATCAAAAATCTATATCAAATTGGATACCTAACATACCAACTTATAATAAAAAAAGTTTAGATTTACAAATAAGAAAAAAAACAGTCTTACTAAGTCTAGATAATTAAGTTTTTTTTATATTTATCTACATTAATCTAATAACTAAGATTGTCTAACCTTTGCAATTATCAAAAAACAATTACAAATAAAGAATAAAATATAAATCATGAACTAAACAATCAAACTATATTTACTTTTTCTCCAAAATATATGATATAAAATAAATACAAATTGTCATTAGTATTATCTAAATTGTGATAGTTATAATATTTTCATATTATTATCTTTTGATATTTAATTCCATATCATCTTATAGTTATAATATTGTAATCACTGTCATTCAAAATTAAGGACTTTCTAAGTTGTTGCACGAAGTTTAAGAATTATAATGATTGATTTCGATAAATAAAAAGTAGATATACATTTAATTAATTAACTTTCGTTGAAAGCTAACAAATAGTTAAAATAATTACAAGACAAAAGATAAAATAGTAAACTCTATATCAAATTTGCAATGAGATTCTGAAACGACTTTTTGTTTTTAAATAAATTATTTTTTCTAAAAAATATACTTATTGTGAACTGAGAGGAGTAATATTTATATATTATATCTCTTTCGTTCACAAATGAAACAATGATAAATGACGAGTCTCTTATGGTTGCTAACTATAATAAATGAATTAAAAAAATCTACAACCATTATTATTGACTTTACATGCAAAATTCGAAGATTTTCCTTCTACAAATAATAGCACTTCATTATTTTCAAACATAGGCCTTCTCTCCCGTTGACGTATGTAAAATTAGCCGAACCACATTTAACCCTTTTATATCATTTTGATATA
The DNA here is from genome assembly GCA_036936605.1 of Limnanthes douglasii subsp. nivea. Classification (NCBI taxonomy): domain Eukaryota; kingdom Viridiplantae; phylum Streptophyta; class Magnoliopsida; order Brassicales; family Limnanthaceae; genus Limnanthes; species Limnanthes douglasii. The sequence goes on along the minus strand of JAUPFV010000005.1, from coordinate 86,675,799 downwards.
TGTTTCTGCAGTGGTGTGATTATTTTCTAATAACCTGTATCAAGAATTATATGTTTATATACTTATCATTCAAATATATTTTACGTGAATACTATTGAATATCGCTAAGTTCACTATTAATGGATATTGGTAAATTATGAAAGTCAAAAATAATTTTATCCATCATTTTAATTTTAATACCGTATTTCGCAGTCGATTGTTGTATTTTGGATACCCATTTTTTTAGTTGGGTTTGATATTTTGTATGGCGTATTATTCAACCAATTTTGACAACTTATTAAACATTGTCTATATGGTTGATTTTTACATTTTTATACCTCCTTAATGATTGTTTTGTTATTTGTTATGATTTGAAATTTTATATTTTTTCATAAAATACGTAGTAGCAAAGACTATAAAGCTACATTGTATAATCATTATTCTATAATCTTTTGTTGTTGAATTTTTAGCCGTACAAAACGGAGGAACACACTTGTGTTAGCTCTTAACAATTCAGTACCACAAAGAAATGTGATTTTAGATATGATAAAAGAAATGATCAACATAAAATACAAAATAGGAGTTGCGCAAATAGTTTCTGGTCCCTCTCAGAGACAAGCACTACTCACTGAAAAAGGAAGAATTAAACGTAAAACATTTCTCTAGAGATAAAAAATTTAAAATAAAGTTTAGATGTATATAAAAGTAAAAAGGAGACTGACTACACTTGCAATTATTTTCATAAACCTCACATTTCAAGAACAATTGTTGGAAGTTGAAAAAAAAATCTAAATAAAATATTGAACACAATAGAGAAAATGTAATATTTATATTTAATGATGGTGAGACATGTTCCATATAATGATGACATATGTGTCAATCTAGCATGACAAGATACATGGATGATTTATTGAGCATCATTATATGAAACAACTAATAGAAGTCTTTTGTCCAGTTATACAAGTGATGAGCTTGATTTTTTCAACACAAAAAATGAAGCGAGATGCAAAATTATGATGGAACACTTAAAGTACCAAACGTTGCAAGATATTATTAAAATATGTTCTAAATATCCGTACCAGTTTGATCTCTATAAGGAAACTTGATGAGATGAGATAAGAATATAATTTTGAAAGCTTAAAAGAGAGAATATGGTCGTGGCGAAAGGTAAAAAAATTGATCATTTTTGGTACATCAGACTTGGTCATATGAGTAAGTGTTGGCTTAAAATTTTCATAAAATAAAATATTAAACTAAACCTTCAAAACACTTCCTTAAAACAAAACACTAATTATTTAACAGTAAAATAACATAGAGTTATATTTCTAGCACGACGACCACACCGAAAGAATCATATTCTTAAACTAATTCATACAGATGTATGTTTTGAGGATGAGATAAGCATTATTGGATCATTATAATTTTTCACATTTATTGATGGTCATTTTACAAAAGTGTGGGCTTATATTTTGAATACCAAAGATGACGTGTTAGAAGTATTCAAGAATTTTATTGCCAGTGTTGAAAGGTAAACTTATGAAATGTATTCGTTCGACCATTTGAAATATATTACAAACTTCATGGTATCATTATTGATATATCAATGCCCAACATACTGATGTTTTAGAAAGAATAAATAAAACCATATGTAACAAGTTCGTTTGTACGTTATCTCATTCAAGATTGTCAAAATCCTTATGGGTGAGGTATTAATGATGATGATTTATTTTATCAACCTATCTCATTGTGTTCCTTTAGAAGGTTTAGTTCTTGAAAAAATATAGACCGGAAAAGACATAACCTACAAACACTTGAAGATTTTTGGTTGTAAAGTTTTCGTACATCTTCCTCCAGACAAAAATTAAAAAATAGACGAGAAAACAAAAAAAATGCATCTTTCTTAGTTAGGGACATGCCGATTTGGATATAGACTTTGGAATTTAAGAATTAGAAAAGCATCTGGAAATAGAGATGTTGTGTTCTTCAATGATCAAACTCTTGGATATACAAAGTACATTGAGAATACAAATTCACATGTTAATATTAAAATTGAATTGGTTACATATGCACCTTTTAGTGTTGAGTATAATGATCATGATGAGGCTCATGATCCTAAATAACAACAGTGAAGTTGAACAAAATAATATTGAAGAATCTTATTTAAGTATTAGATATCATCAACCTTCGACTATATATCCAACAAATTAGTAAGAATTATTAATTGACAGAGAGAACGTGAACGTTTTGAAGAAGCTATATTGGATATCTAGAAGAAATAATGATAGAAGACCATACAATAATAGAAGAAGTCATTTCATAGAAATCACACATACGATTTGGTAAAGCTAACCAAAAAGAAAAAAACTACTCAGCAACAAATATGTATTTATGTTGAAACTGAAGAATGAAATTCAAAACCAAGATACAAGTCATGGTTGGTTATTAAAGGATTTTGTCAGAAAAAAGGAATCGATTTGAAATTAAAAAAAAAACAAATGTTGTAAAAATATCTTATACTCGAGTTGTTCTTGGAAGATTTGTTAACTTGAATTTGAAAGTCAAACAACTTGATGTGAAAACTACTTTTCTTCATGGTGATTTGAAAGAAGAGATTTATATGAAGCAACCTTAAGGGTTTGAGGCTAAAGATAAATAACATTTGGTGAGAAAAGTAAATAAGAGTTTGTAAGGTCTCAAACAAGCCCTGCGATACTGGTATAACTTGTTTTGATTTTTTTATGGTATAATACAAGTACAATATAACTTCATATGACCACTATGTCTTTATCAAAATATTTTCTAAAGATTATTTTATCATATATATGCTCTGATAAGTTGATTGTTGATTGTGGTATTGAACATATAAAGAATTGAATAGGGAACTAAGCAAGTCGTTTGCAATGAAGCATTTGGGTTCCACAAAACAAATTCTTGGAATAAGGATACTTCAGTATATGAAAAACAATAAATTATGGTTATCCTAAGATAAAGATATTGATAAGGTTTTAGAAAACAATAGCATGAGTACAGAAAAACCTATCATTTATCCACTTGCATGATAGTTTAAGCTTACTTCCAAGCAATCGCTTACAAATGAGAACGACATGAAAGAAATGAATAAAATATATTACTCATCAATCGTGCGTCGTTTGATGTATTCCATAATTTGACCAAGACCTAATATTACTCATGTTTTCGGAATACTTAACATATTTATATCTAGTTATCGGAAAAAACATTGGGAAGTTGTATGAATATTAAGGTATATTTATGGAATTCTCAATTATTTTTATGTTTTGGCCATGATAACTATTTTGGAAGGTTACACGAATGATGACTTTGAAGCAGAGAATCTACTTTGGGATATTCGATGATATTTTCAGGGTACCAACTTTGTGGCAATCAAGATTATAAAAGTGTGTTGCATTTTCCACTACCAAGACTGAATATATTGCTATGACTGAAGCTAGTAAATAAATTTATGGTTGAAAAAGTTTCTTATATAGTTGAGAAATAATCAAGTAAAGTATACTCTTCATTGCAATAGTAAAATGACAATCAAGCAATAATCCAAGTTTGCATTCGAGATCGAAAAATATTGATATTCGATACCATTGAACTCGTGAAGTTTTAGAATAAAACCAATGGAGTGTTGAGAATTTCCATATTAATGATAATCGATGAGATATGTTTCCAAAACCATTAATCAAGTTAAATCTTGATGTATGCAAAAATATTTTAGGACTGGTAACACTCTCCTCTTGAGAATGCGAAGTGATTTGTAGGGGTTTTGTGACGTTTTATACAAGATCTATTCGATTTGCTCATGTCTTTAACAAATTGTTCAAAGAACTACATCACGAAAAACGTAGAAATTCTACTAAAAATTAACAAATTAATAACAAAGTAAGATAAATTTTGAACACAAATATTTATAGCGGTTCAACAACTTTCCTACTTTCACTATGAGCCACAAAAAATATCATTATGATGGTTGTTCTCTGATCGTCTTCCAAGATCGTTCTCTGATTTACTAAGTATATTTTCACTCTTTCTTTGTGTTACACACTCCACAAAGTTCCGTAAGAATCTTTGAAGTCTAAAGAGCACTTATATATAATGTTTGGTGATAACCTCTCTGCTCAATACAATGTTACAAACTCCTCAACAAAAATAATTGTTTTGTTGTAACAAGGAGTAACTGATTCTGGTGTAACTATAGATTATTCTGACCACTATAACTAATACTCTATACCACCTGCCATACTTAAGAGCTTAATTCCAGGTTTTCACCTACTTGTCTAGTGCAGAATTTACTTCATCTATAATTCTTTTGACCGAAAAAACCTTTGCCTTGCCTTAAGGACCCTAGTCCACTGATCTCGTTCATATTTACCAATTGTCTTCCTAATGAAAGTACTAAATGGTTTTGCCTAAGCTTCCTAGCAGATAAACTTTCTTGATTTGACTAATGGGTAACTCTTTGAAACTATCAAAGTCTTAGATGATATCCCTCTAGTATGAGCAATTGCTTCGACTTAATCTAAGGCTTCCAGGCTGAAGCAGGCAATACCTTAATCGAAGAAACCGATACTTTGAAAATTCTTAGGCTTATACAGTCGATGCATCGACAACACCTAATCATATATGGTTGAAATAGTCAATTAGTTATGATTTACTCAACCAAATCAGAACTATACTTCCATAATTTTCCACATTGGTTTTGACTTCTCAAAATAAAATGCAATTGTGGCTCTACCTGCCCCCCTACAAGGGCTTCAAACCATCATTTTCTCCATACATAGCCCCAGACTATTAGATCCCTTAATGCACCTCATAACCCACTTAACAATCTGCCAATGATCATGTGAGGGCTTCGACATGAATATACTCACCAAGCTCGAATCATAAGCCAAATCAGGCCTACTATAGACCATGACATACATTATACTTCCCACAACATTGGAATAAAGAATGTCTTCCACTTTTTGCATCTTCGCACCTTCAAAATCAACCTTAAAAATGTTAATTTAAAATGTTGAGCAATAGGATAGGTGACTAGTTTTGCCTCTATCATACCAAACATATCAAGCACCGTCCTTAGACAACCTTCATGTGATAGGAACAGGGTCCCCCGATATCTATCCCTAGTTATCTCAATTCTAAAAAAATCTTCTTAGTTGAACTCAAAATCTTACTCTCAAAGTCTTTTTCTTTTTACCAATAAAAAAGTAATAAATAACGATCCTTATAATAGTCAATTGTCATAAACGAATAAAAATAATTATCAATATTGCTATTTACTTCATATTTGAAGTTTTACCTCCTATAAATAGCACTAATATTCTATAAAAAATTCACATACAGTATTTGAGTAAGAGTGTAAGTTTGTTTTGTAAAAAAAATGGTTTATAAATTATACGAGACTTTTATTTTTATTTAATATAAAGTTTTACATAAAAAAATGAATGTATAATATTTTAGTGGGTGGAATAAAATTCCCATTTTATAGTATTTTAAAATTATAATGATTTTTCTACGGCAACCAAAAGTTATTAACAAAAACTGAGAGTTCGTGTTTTGGATGTGCAAAATCTTCGAAAGTGGTAATACTAATCATTTTCAGTTCAATCCAATTTATTGAATATAAGATGTCCATATAAAAAACAACATAAATTAAATATATAAAAGAACTTTGGTAAACAAAAATCAGACTAAAAGAGAAAGAAAACCAGTGCATTAATGTCTTTATTTATTTTTTCACTATTTACTACGGCAAAAGTGAAAAAAGAAGTTGAGGTAAGAAAATTGGAGGGTAGGGACGAGAAGCATAAATCGAAACTGATCTATTTATTGCCTTTTTTCTTCATGTAGTCGTTTGATTCCCATAGACGCTATCTCTGTGTTTTCTCTGTCTCTGTCCCCATCAATTTGGATTACATCATTTAATAACCATTCTAATTTTGTACCCTCGATTGCTTCATACTTCCAAACTCTAACTCGTATTTTCGCTTATATAGGTTTTATTTAATCATAAATGTATAATGATAATTTTTATTCAAAATATTATAATAATAAATGTCTGTAGTGTAGAGTCTGATTAATATTTTGGGTGGGGTTATTTATTATTTTACGGTAAACCGGTCCATACGAAAAGAGAGAGTAAATAGTAAATGTGGAAATTGAAATTAAAGTTGAGAAAAAGTAAAGAAAAAGAAGGTCAAGTTACTTACAAGTTACAAGTAAAACAAGAAGCAGAGATGTAGATACTTTGGCCTGCCAAAGTACAAATTAAAGTTCATCATTTGACTACCTTGCCTTGCTAAACAATAACCAAATCTCTTCTGAATTTAACCCACTGTTGTTGTACTTTTAATTCTAACCGAAAACTACAGCAGAGAAAATGGGTTGGTTTCTCAAGTTGATAGTGTATCGGTCAAACATCCCCACATTGGAGGTTTAGAGAATCGAAAGAAAAACATCAATATTCAGCTAATAAATTTGTGAGGTATATTTGTAAAAATATTCTGAATTTCGAAGGTTTTATCACTGGAAAATATTGCAGTATTTTATTTATAATCCATTTAGAACATAAGGGTGATCCTTATGTTTTTAGGGTTTATTATCCTAAAACAATTTAGTATTTCGAATTGGTATTAGAGAAACATGTTGTTATATATTTTCTAAGAAGAACACTTTTCAGTTTGATTTCTCAAAACTTCAATTATATAGTAGGTTTGGTTTAACGAGAATTTTTATATCATTTTATGGTTATGATAGGATATTAGAGAAAATATTACATTTTCTCAAAAGCTGATTGATGAAAAAAACAACTTCATCGGTTACATGGATAGTTACCAATTCACACCGTGCAACGTATTCTTGTTAAGAAGAGATAACATTTTGTGAAAGAGTTTTGAACAAAATGTTATCTCACATTCTAATAAAAAAACTTATATATTATATATTTTGAGGCATAAAAAATGGTGTAAAAATAACTTTCATTGAAGCATGTTAAAATAGTAAGAATATAAAGGTGATTCTATTTTTATTGATAATGAAATGATAGACATGTTTTAGTAATTTTTAAAAAGAAATAACATCAATCTAAAAAAGTAATTTACAAAATGGACATGTCTTAGTAATTTTGATTGACGGCTATTGATGTTATGTTTAAGTAGTTTCATCTATTGACAATAGAATTATATTATCTATATTAAGTGGATGCAACTTTTAGTAGTATATGCTGATATAAATGAGAGATTATTGGAAACTATGTATTAGGATGGGCCATCATATGCTTATTCATGCATTAGCTATTGTCAATAAGTGATCCAATTAATAAGTTATTTGATAAAAAAAATAGACTAATAGATAAAAACCTTTATGGAGGTAATTTTATAGATATCATGTTAGATTCGGATTATGTGAAGGATTAACTACAAATATTGACACTTAAGTGTAAACTACAAAGCTTTGAGACTAATTTATAAAGAAACAATTAGTCAAGGTTATGGTCATTAATCACATATATGGAAGTAAGCGATGTGATTGCAAGTCAAAATAAGTTAAAACCCTAATTGCAATCTTATGTGAAGAGAAAGATAAATGAATTTTCATTCATGTCACTTACCTACAGATTCTGTCGTTGATGGTGGTTGGAAACTCATAGCCTGTAAGTGCATATACAGTTCTTCTCTTGAGGTCTTTATCAAAGATACAACAAATAAAGAACAATGATACAATAAATTATGAACTAATACAAGAACAAAAAAAAAAATAGGTGTGATGTATACATATACGGAGAAATTCATACTCTTAGAGAAGTATGTATTACAAAGTTGGATTGAGATTTATGTGATATAAACGCTAACAACGTTTAGTCGTAATAAGTCTTGGAAACCAAAAAAATTCTCAAGGGGTTTTTCAATCATAGAGTTTGTCTTTAATATAGAATATCATGATATTAATATTTTGTATTATTTTTTACAATTAGAAAATTGATGTATATATGGTTTCACTTGCTATTTTTGTGAATCACTTTTATCTGACGATTAATGATAAAAGGTAATTCCATTTTGTCTTAGTAATTTACAAAATATAATCACCTTTATATTTTTACTCGTATATGACGATTACCGACAAAAGGGCTAAATAAATTTTCAATGCAAATATGTGCAAATAGATGCAACAGCCTTACATTATTTCCACCAATCGATTGCGTAAATATATTATGGTGTATAACATAAGAACACATGGCATTCTTGAACAAACTTCTACAATCACATGGCCAGCTTGGACGTCTCAAGCATGCAATTAATTCCACTACTATAGTGGATGATGCAACTAGTGTTACTTTACACTATTACATTATGTAGTACCTCCAACTAATAAGAATATGATGCCCAAAATACTTTGAAGTATGACCATATTCCTTACCAAAATAGAGTCAGAATACCCAATAATCTCAAGATTATTCGACTTCATATATATCAATATGTGTAATTTTGTTTGTTGTTAATAAAAGAGAATCCATTTAACCACTTTTCAGCGGTCTATCTCCGACCAATAAATTAGACTTTAGTTGTCTCTTTTTGGAATAGGGGTACTTAATAACTTATTATTTGATTTTCCATAACATTGAAACATACTTTTATATATTCTTTTTGTGAAAATCCCAAGATTCTATGAGAATAATCACGATGAATCTGGACTCCTAATACAAAATCCACATCACTAAGATCTTTATATCAAATTTCTCTGACCTTAATCCCTTTGTAGTATATAATAACTATTTATTATGTATGGGAAAAATCATGTAAACAATATACGATGATAAACTTGTGAACTTACTCCTATTTAACCTTTGATACGTATATTTCTAAATCTAGATAACCTCAAAACCAAAGGATTCTATTACCTCAATGAAATTATGGTCCCAGTGTTGAGATGCTTGTTTAAGCACATATATGAATTTTTTAATTTTGCATATCACTGAGTTTTAATCACCAATTACAAAGCTCCCATATTGCACCATATAAATCATTTTTAATGTCCTCACTAAGAAAAATGGTCTCAAGCCATTTGATGAAGCTTTAGATTAAAGAGTACAATTAATGTCATGACTTTATTAAGAGAATCATGTGATGAAACTGGACAAAATGTTTCTTTAAAGTCAATTGATTAACAAAGAGTATAACCTTTTGCAAGTCATATGTTATATCTACCTTGTCATCTGTTTTGTAAATCCACTTATGACTAATCGAATTTTTTTCTTTAGGTAATGAGAGAAGCTCTTAAATCGTATTATCCTGTATTGACTTATACTCTTCTTTCTTATCATTTATTCACAATTAAGAATCATAAATCTATATAGCTTTACGGGAATACGATGGATCATTTAGCGTTAAACCACATGAATTTTCATGTACTTGAAGATACATCATATAATCTGAAGATATAATAATCTTCATTTTCTAGTGGACCTTCTTGAGGGCACTATCTATTCAGTTTTCAATTTTTAAAGGGTTAGAATATTATTTTCTTAAAAAATTTCATTTTATTCCCTATGTGGAATACAAATATCATCTTGAATATCTTTATGTTCTACTAAAATTATTGGGATTAAAATCAAACATATGATACATGAGTATCAATTCACCAACAAGGATCATAATGATGTGATATGTTGGTTTCATGACCTACTTATCTTTGTTAGAACCTTAACGAGCCTTTATAGATTTTATTCCTTAAAATGAACATTTATCCTTATTCTTGACCTTAAACACAACATCATTAAAGAACCTTGTTGTTCTTGAATCAAACAAACTTTTAGTATAAGTATTATAAAACTTAAAAGCCCTTGCATGTTCAAAATTTCTAATGAAATAACATCCCATCATTTTATGTTTTGATTATTATTATTATTTTGGTTATAAGGTTTCCCTTCAGATAAACATCCCCAAATATGGAGATGCATTAATATAGGTTCGCGCTCAATCCAAAGTTCACGTGGGGTCTTAATAGTTGCTTTTGTGGTAAATATAGTGATAATATATGCAACACTTTTCAAGACATCACCTAAAGTGATATTGGTGGATTTTAATGACTAATCATACACCTCACCATTTTCTTAAGCATATACTTTTGTCTCTCATATACATCTTTTATGTTGGGCGAACCTGGTACGCTACGCTAGTTACTTTGTAAATAATCCATGATGTTTTTCATCAAAATCATAATATCTTCAATAATATTCACCACCACAGTCAGATCTGATGCATTTAATGCTCTTACAAAGTTGTTTAACTATGTTCTTAAAAGCTATGAACTTATCTTAGGGATTCTAGTATCTCATGAATAAGATACAAATAACTGTACCAGGAGAATTACTTTATAAATTATATAAAATAATGTTTCATATTCTATGATAGCTTTGGGAAATGTCAACATATATCGATATGTACCTAACCTTTTCACTTTGGCATGTTTTCCCTTGATATATTTGATACAAGCACCAAATATTGAATAATCAAGAGAATCTAATAAAGCTTTTAACAAAAAACTTATCAACTCTTGCTTTAAATATATAACCTAAGTGTTTGTGCCAAACATTTCTTAAAGTTTTAACCTTATAATTTAGTTTATTATGTTCACGTATCTTCATTGTTTCTTCATGATGTTTGGTGTGGAATATTTATGATCAAATTGTATTTTTAGTCTTTCGTTTACTAGGGTATTAGCTCTTAAATTAGAAGATAAAAAGATAAAAGATGTGTGTGCTTGTAGTTAATATTCTTAGAAAACTTCCAACCTATTAAATGTGGTTGGTTGAGGTATTTATACTCTTATTTTGTTACCCATCGGCCGTTCGGGTCAGATCTTGGACTTGGATCCATCTCAAGGTTTCCAAAGCCCAAAACTATAAACGGTTTAAAATACAACTGAGTCATAATACACTTAGGTCTACTATTCATCGAAAGTTTAGTATGAAATATGTCAGAATTACCCTTTTGGATTTTGTTTCAATAACCTTCCAAAAATATCAGAGCCTATCAATGTTTACTAGTATTTAATAAATATAATTTATCACCCATTGTTAAATATCCAAGTGTTTATCAAATCATCATATAAGGAAGGAGTAATTTTATTATTTATCGAAAGACTTGAATATCCAAAAGTGTCTTTTTATAGGCTAATGATTAAATTCTTTCGAATATTTTTCAATTACAAGAGATATTCACTAGAAAGCAATAATTAAACATAAAAATAGATTAAACTAAGCATGAACTATCCTTTACTTGATAGATGTATATTTCACAATCACTAAGGCTTCAACTTCCTTATTATATTGTACATAGATACACAAAAATGATGATCACAATTGTATCAACCTACTTTCTTGCAATTAAACAAAATAATTTTTTGAACGAGCCGAAGTGTGAGAAAAATATTAGCTTTCATATAAGATCGATACTTTTCATACTCTCTTTTTTAGCCATGTCCTCCTATAAAAAACACCAACGGGTAGCAGGTGATTCCTTAGGTTTCCTTACTCCTGAACAAAAAGTCGTATTAAATATTCTATCATAATTTTGTTTCTCTGCTCTTCTTTGTTGAGAGTTCACCATATGAACATCATGAATTTTTTGTTTCAGCCTTTCATCCCCCTCAATATCACAAGAAACCATTTTACTAACTGTCTACTTCTCACACTAAGGATTCAACTGTAACGCAAACCCTAACAGAATTTACTCGGGAAAAATATTCTTAGACCTTTTTAACTTTGAATCTATCAGTGACATCCAAAAAATATGTTGCTTTATCATTATCTTTTCATGAAAGTTCAAGATGGAGAGTTACGTCAGTAGAATTTTAATCTTCACTTTATAAATCTTGGCAAAACTTTTCTCAACTACTTTGAGAAACTTATTACATATGTGATCTCAGTTGGGATAATCCTATAAAATATCATAGGTATTAATTACTTCATGATTTCTAAGCATAACCTATTTAACGTTTCTCACTACTCAAATTATTTCTTCTCTTATGAGAACTATCTTTAGTGACGGGAGTAAGCTATTTAGACCTTAATGGATTAAAGGTATTTACACATACTATAATATTGCATATAAACAACAATACATAAGAAACAATCATTGAGATATAAAATTAAAATAATGTTTAAATATAAATTTAACATGTAAAATATAACCTTACGTCATTAATAAGATACTATGGGAAAAATATTAACATGTACTGGTATGATTTTGAGACAAGTCATTGTTTATTCAACCAAACAATTAATGAAAACTCAAAATTGAAAGTATATTGATCACTATTAATTATGACAAATATTAAATATCATTTGGTCAGTAATGCATACAATATTATTAATCATGAACCCATCAGAACCCTAAGTGTAACAATTCACTGGCATGTATTGCTTTGATGATTTATTAGTTTCATGACCTATCTATGATGTTAAGACGATCTTAAACATGCAATCTAATATAATACATAAGCACCAAACAAACACAAGAATATACTAAAGTACTAAGATAGCATGTGGTTCAAGTCTAAAACAATACAATGTTGCAATAAGGCTTTTTTACTATATTAACATCGGTGTTGTTGTGGCAACCAAGGGTGGCGTCGTGACACTTCATAGTGTTACCGTAACAACATAAAGGTTTGTCACAAATATAACTAAAAAATAATGTTATCGTTACAGAAACATTAAGACTTATCATGGTAAAAAATCATTATCATGTTTCCAGTTTAAATTTGGGTTTCTGTGTGAGGGTACTTTTGTAAAGTATTTTGGATGTTTTGTGGAATTTAATGTTTAGAGTGGTGAGTAGTGAGATAATTAAGCTGTGTGCTAGTAATAAATTATGATTACCCTCATTAATGAAAGTGGTTGGGGTATTTATACTTAATTACTGACCCATGGGCTTCTTGGGTCGGATCGTAAAGTTTGATCAAGTTTAAGGACCCATTAGTAATCTGGTTTGAAGTGACCAACAACTAGCTTAGTCAACATTTATTACATTTGTCCTGTTCGGAGTTTTATAATAGTGGTCATGGTCCGAACTGACCTTCGGATTAAGTCAGGACACAATAGCTAAAATATCTGATCTCGTCAGTAGCCCTTTTAAGTTTTGCAAAAAATCTTTGGAAGAGCTAACTCTTAAAAATCAATACCAAAATTTCCTTACCTGTTGTTTCTTCCGAATTGTAAACTTTACCTTTAAGAGTGACTTTGTTCGAATTTGGGTGGAAATGATTTCTCATTTCAGAATTCTAAGAGTCTTCTTTTGATCGTGGGACACATGTCAGGCTCTGGTTCGACCTCTCAGCCGTTTTTTCTCCTAGATTCTCGTACCTACTAGGCTAGAAAATTACCTAGGCTTTAACTTTCATACCTTACAACTTTTAATCATTACCCAAATCGATTTACCTTATCCTAGGTAACTGCCATTTTCACTGTTGTATATAAACCTTATTACTGGTTCCATTGTCTTCACAAAGTACAAACATTCATAGTGACAGAAATCTTACTTCATTTCAAATTCGTGCTTGAATTATATATGTTCATAGCCAGAAACACCTTAGTAAAATTAGGTTGGTTGAAATTATCTGAGTTAGAGAAAGCGAGAAAATTCGTAAGAGACGAACGCATTGCTGCTGGTCTTCATGTTTCTCCTAGTGAAAGAAACAATCAACCACAAGTAAATACAAACCAGGTTTCATCATCTTCAAAAGCTTCCAAGGTTAGAAAATTTCCCTTTGTCACAAGTATTTCACCTCTTCCATCAGGGTCCTCTATTTAGGAGTCCCAAGACCCTCTCCCTAAGGATAAAGTTGTATCAAGCATTAGAAAACCCTCGCCTTTTATCGCAATGGGGTCACATGCAGAGAAATCTCCAGATAAACTAACTCAGTGCTGAGTCAATCATCAGTCCAAATCAAAATCCACACCTACTTCTTCAAAACCCTTTCGGAAGTAGTAAAAAGACCGACAAAAATCAAACCATCTGGATTGCAGCCCCTGGCAGAAGCCATACCATCCGAACAGTCATCCCAACAACCATATGTACAACCATCCAAACAATCTTCCACTGGGATGGAAGAAAACATGGAGGACAGTTTAGATGAAGCCCCTTTTGAGGCGTCCGGTCAAACGGGGGACACAACTGTAGATTGGAAAGGCAAGACCAAAGTAGGTATGTCCCATCCTGATGCGCTCCCGGAGAGTCTGGAGGGTAGAGTAGGGCCCAAATTTAAGAAGGTTAGTGCAAAGTATTTTACTGGCCCTTCAAAATATACCATACGTATACACTCACACTGCTGAGCTGGGTCGTATTCGTACTAAGTGGAGAATCCCAGAGTCTATGAAGGTGAGAATTTCAGTCACCCCAGAAACTCCGATGGACTACAAGCCTAATGAACTGGTGGTCTATACAGAAGTGCTGAATTGGGGACTCCGGTTTCCTTTAGATCTGGAGATAGTCAGATACTTCCATCTGACCAAGCTATGTCCTAGCTAACTGAGCCCCAACACTTGGTATACTCTATTGGCATGCATCATGGCATCCAGGCTGTCTAAGATTTCACTACCAATGGAATAGTTTGTTGTGGAAAACTTGTGAAAAAAAGTCACATCCCCTTCTACCACTACAACATGGGGAATGACTACAAGGTAATAAACGATCTCTTGGAGTCAGAAAAGTTGTGAAGAACGCAACTCTTATTCATCAGTGGGGCTTGGGAAAACGGGAAAAAGATCAAGGTTGACTCCAACCCCAACCAGTTGACCAACTGCTGGAAGAGCATTGGTGAGTTTCTTTTATTTCTTCTTTAATCTTTTAAGCATTAAGTTCTTAATCCGAACTGATTCATACTTCTTCATCATGTTTCCGAATGAGTTTTCGGACTATGTGGAGGCAGGTCAGGATACCTGTGCAAAACTGAATGTTTGGGCCTTAGAGAAGTGGGACAATGCTTTCCGTAACTGCTTCACATCAGGGAACTGTGTGAGGTCTCATCTGTTGAACACCACAGGAAAAAGGACCTCAACTGGGAAGAGTTGACCACCCTTCCTCCTGTAGATGTCATTCTGAGGAGAACATAGGCTAAATATGTTAAACTTACCTCCCTTCAAGAGTCAAAGCCACTAGTCATCTGAATAAGATGAAGAATAAGAGGAAGAAGAAAACCACAACATACCCACCTTAAACAACCACTGAATGGACCGGTTTGGAGAACCAAGGTATTAACGCTGCTTTACTCGAAGAAGTAGAAGATACTGTGAAGCCGGCTGGTGGGTCAGACAACCCACCGAAGATTTTGAAGAAGGACAAGAAGCGTAAGGCTAGCAGTGATGAGAAAGCTGCCAAAAAGAAGAAAGTTACTCTGGGAGTAGAGATAATTCTTCATCCTTCTGAAGTCCCTCCTCCAGCTCCTACCGATCCTACCTTGCAAGAAGAAATTCCAACCAATCTTCATTTCGAACAGGTTACTAGTGATGGTATCGAAAAGGTAGACCTTGACGCTTTTCAGAACATCAACATTTATTTCAAAGACTTAGAAAAAGATTATTTCGCGGGGCCTTACCGTCCTCCTAGTTCTTCCAATGTTGTGACTTATAACGGTGAGACTTACACGATATATAGCGAGCAAGATACCTTGAGTCATGCCCTCTTGGGTTATGATCGACCAGTGCTTGATCTGGAGAGATGGGTAAGGGATTAAACTGTTACCATCAATACCCTGACTATAGAGAAGCAAAACTTTTCAAACGATCTTCTCAGTGCTCAGCAGAGCATAGAATTATTAAGGAAGGAAAAAGAGGATTTAGCTGCAAAACTACTTAAGTCAGAAACGGCCAGCAAAGAGCTTCAAAACAAGCACTCTGATCTGGAGACTTCTTTCTCAAATGATATCACAACTTTGAAGGAGCAACTACAAACTAGGGACAGTACTATCTAGACTTTATCCAATAAAAAAGTCAAGTTGGAGAATACTATCCGAGAGGGGACCAAAGAGAAAACAGCCTTAGAACATCAATAGGCTCAAGCAATAACTGCATGGACAGAGAAATATGCCGGTGGAGTAGTGGATTCTCTGGAGAAGAGAGATGATGGTATTAAGTCTGATATGGTCTTATTGTTCCATGAGACTTTTCTTAAGAGGACTCTTGGTCCTTTGTGGAAATATATAGACTATGATGATCTCCCTTTCCATACGATGGCTGATGGTGACAAGCGCAACTACTCCAGTGGAATAGACTCTGATGATGATGAAGAAGTGGGTGAGAGTTCAAGTGTTGAACTCAAAAGTCCTAAAAATTAGGGATGGTAATTTAAACCGGAACCGTGGGTACCCGAACCGAACCGAACCGACGGGGTGGGTTATCCGAAAAAAAAACGGGGCGGGTTATGGTTTTTATTTTTACTATCCGTTCGGGTTCGGGTTTGGTTTCGGTTTTGAATATAAAACACCTTTCAATATCTAATCTGTCTCATTTTTCACTTATAAAAAATACCTTTCACTTATATAAATATAAATATTATTTATTGATTTTATTTTTAGCCCCTTATAAAGACTAAATATTCAACCTTAATAATATTATTATTTATTGTAGCCCGTTATAAATGTTATTTATTACCGTATGTATGTAATGTAGCCCAATAATATTCCTAGTATGTAATGTAGCCCAATAATATTCCTAACCCTAAAAGAAAAACAAAACCTATCAATATCTAATCTGTCTCATCTTTCACTGCCAATTCTCTCGTTTTGATTTTCTCACATAGAACCATCACTACTGTACCAACCGCCACGATTTGTTGTTCCGTTCTTTGGGTTTCAGTTGTCACTCGCTTCCTTCCTAATACTCAGGTTTTTTTCTCTATTACGGGGATTTTTTTTCTGTTTCTTTTTTTTCTATGTTCTTGAGAGTAATCGGTTTTTTATTTTTTTTCTCTAAAAATCATTCATGTTTTCTAAAAATGGTTTTACAATAATTATTTCTCTTTGTCTGATTTATATATATAAATTGTTTATGTTTTTAAAAAAACTAATAAAAATCATTATGTATATTAATGATTGTTTGGATTATATATGCTGTATATTATATAGTTTATATATATTAATATATAAATCATTACTTTTTCCTAAAAAAGTAATAAAAATCCTAAAATTCTATATGCATAGATTTGATATTAAATACTAAAATTCAATTTTTTATCGTATAAAATATTTAATTCTGAATATATATAAAGATTATATATATATATATATATATATATTCAATTTTATATTATATTTTAAATATATCTATATATTCTATATAGATTTTAAAATTTATTTTTGAATATATTCTATATATTTGATACAGAATTTTATCGAACAGTATATTATTTGTTTTTGAATATATATATATATATATTTCAATTTTTATCATATATATTTTTAATTTTTAAATATATATATATATATATACAAATTTAATATAGATTTTTGATATAATATTTATTTTTGAGTAAATACATCGATTTGTTAATGATTTGGTTATGGGCAACATAAATGAAAGCATGCGGTAATATATTTTCATCATTTAAATATATTGATATATTTTAATTGAATATTGTTTATAAATGATACTTTATTTTATTTTTTATTAGATGGTTCGTTTATGCATTCGGACGGGTATTCAACTATTTATGATGATGTCGATGATAACGGTTTGGACCGTCCAGTCTTCGCGGTAAGTAATGTACTTATTATATAAAAATTTTGGATTTACGGTGTATTATTTAATCTTATGTTTAATAAAATTTATTTTTAAAGAGGAATAATTGAAGTTTTTGCAATGGATGGTCGATTATTGGTGCTTTAAGGATGAAAGCTAACGAAGACATTTATTTTTTACTTTAAAATATTTAAATGTTTATTTTTAATTTTATAAGTCTGTTTTATTGAGAAGATCAAGTCGATGAAGTTTATAATTTATTGTAGTATTTTGTTAAATTTATTGTTAGATTTTTACTTTTATTTTTTTTTATAGATTTGGTTTATGTTCGGTTCGTATTCGGTTCGGGTATCTACAACGGTTTTCTTCAGCGGGTACCCGTGTGGGTAACCCGAACCCACGGATTCGGATTTGGTATGGAAAAAAATATCTTTCGGATTTCGGGGCGGGTTCGGGTATCAGTTATTTACTACGGGGCGGGTTGTGGATATATAGGTACCCGCCCCCGATCCGTCCCGTTGCCATCCCTACTAAAAATGATGGTGGTGAAGAAAAATCTGAAAGGAACAAACCCTAAGATTATATTATATACTTTTTGTTTTGAAAGATTAAAGTCCTTAGATAGCCAAGGCATTTTGTTGCAATGTTTGTTTAACCTCTATGTTTTAAGACTTTATAGTCCTTGAACAACCAAGGCATTTTTTGTGTACCAATGTTCGGTTTAAGTCCGACCAGATTCTAATTATCATATTCCCCTTTGTTTAAATTTTGTTTAACTCTTTTATGGCCAATGTTTGAATAGCCTTTAATATTTTAGATGTGTTGAACAAAAGTATCCAACATCTCCGACCACATGTTTTTAATAAATATGATCAAGTGCTTAACGTATCTGATCAGCTCAAAAATGCTTGAGAGTCGGGGTGTTGAATAAGTATTTAATATCCGAACTGAAACAAAATTTTACTAGACTTTTGAAGAAGGCATCATATATTATTGAAAAACTCAGACACCTCATTAAACTCCCCCCTGGCCACTAGGGTAGGAAATAGTATGCCCCATAATATTTACATTGATATTTAAAAAGTAAATATTTATAAAAAAGTTTTATTCTAAGTATAACCTGAGATGCTCAACGTTCCATGAGTGCTTTAGAGCTCTCCTTTCTTTGTCTTGGAGCCTATATGTTCCTGGTTTAATCTTTTCACATATCACATAAGGGCCTTCCCAATTCGGAGCCAGCTTACTGAACTCTTTTTCCTTGGTTTGTAAAAAGACTTTTCTTAATCTTTGTCTCCTATTCGAAAATCCCTTCTTTTAACTTTGGAAGCAAATATGCTCCTCATCAACCCTTGGTAATGCGTTGTTCTCATATGTGCTTTAACTCTTTTTTTCTTCTATCAAGTCTAACTGATTCCTAACTGCTAAATTATTAGCATGTTCAAAATATTTTTGGACTCCGTGAGATGGTAAAGTAGCTTCTATGGGAGGTATTGCATCCATCCCATATACCAAAGCAAAAGGAGACTCTTGTGTGGCAGCTCGAGGAGTATTTCGATAGGCCCATAATAATATTTGGAAATAACTTGGCCACTTTTCTACAGCTTCTTCCAAATTATTCTTTAATCCGGACAAGATAGTTTTATTTCCAACCTCAACTTGGTTATTTGCTTGAGGGTGGAAAAGAGAAGAAAAACAATGTTGAATCCCTCTGGAGGTACAGAAGGCTTCCATATCTTTATTATCAAACTGTGGCCCATTGTTTGTAGTAATCTTTTGAGGAACCCCAAATACACAACATAGGTTAGATAAGATAAATTTAATAACTGCCTTCGAAGTGGTTCCAGCTAAAGGATCTGCCTCTATCCACTTAGAGAAATAGTCAATAACGACTATGATTGTTCTACGTCCACCACACGTCATAGGAAGAGGCCCAACTAGATTCATACCTTATTTGGCAAAGGGCTCTGGTTCTGATATGGACTCTATAGGAACTGCTGGCACATGAATTTCATTTCCATATTTTTGACAAGGATCATACTTTTTCACCATCTCTTTAGCATTTGCCATTATGGTTGGCCAGTAGTATCCTGCTAATATGACCCTTCTGGTTAAAGCCCTATAGCCACATTGTAGGAGATACTTCTCCATCATGTAGTTCAGATAATACAACTTGGGATTCTTCAAATCCTAAATAATGTAGGAGAGGTCTGTTGAAACCATGAGCCTTGTACTTGATCTTCTTTGCCACAGCTTTATCCGGAGGCAATATCCCATCAGAGATGTAGTGGAGAAGAGTATATCTCCAATATTTAGGTTGAATAACGAGTATATTCATATTTTCTTCACTCTCTTTTTCCCGATATGTTTGTACGGATGGACATTCCTGCACAAGAATCCATGGGTAGGATTTAGAATAGGCTATAATTCCCGCACATAGTGTTTTCTGATCTAGAAATGTGCTCATAGTAAATATTTTTAAAGTTTGCGGGAACTTCTTTGAACATAAGCAAGTATTTAATCAATTGTTATTTCTTTGCTTCAGATTAGCCCCCAAAAAATGGTGAATGAGCAATTGAGAATCACTCATTAACCGGACTCTCTTAGCCCCATATAGGAGAGCCAGCTTAAGACCAGTTATGGCTGCTTCATATTCAAACTCATTGTTAGAAGCTCTGAACCCAAAACATATGGCCTGATACATTTTGTCACCATATGGAGAAGTTAGACAAACCCCAGCTCCATAGGCCATAGTACTTGATCCACCATCAGTTCGAACTACTCATTCTTTCTTAAATCTATTTTCTGATTCATGTCTGAATGATCTATCAGCATGAAATTGTACCAAGAAGTCAGCCACTGACTGGGCTTTAATCGCTGTTCGAGGGGAAAAGTCAATATCATAATCACCCAACTCCACTGACCACTTGGTCATTTTGCTTGATGCATAAGCTTTCTGAAGAACGCCTTTTAAGGGAAAAGATGTTTGAATAACAATGAAATGAGCTTGGAAGTATGGTCTCATTTTTCTCGCTGCAATTACTAAGGCCAATGCCAATTTTTACAATTTCAAATATATTCTCTCACTAGCACAACACTTATTGCATATTCTGATACAACTAGATACACATAGATCTTTTCCCCCCGAACAAGTTTGAAAAGAGTTTTAGGAAAGGATAAATGCTTCTTTATTTCAATAAAAGCATGGTCACACTATGGAGACCAATTGAAGTTTTAGAATTCCTCAATACTTGGAAGAATGGAGTGCACTTATCTGATGATCTTAAGATAAACCTATTCAACGCAGCTAATCGTCCTGTCAGCCTTTGAACTTATTTAATATTCTGAGGAGGGTCTATTACTAGTAAGGTATTAAGTTGATCCGGATCAGGCTGAATTCCCTTCTCACTTATAATGTAGCCCAAGAAATTTCTTGATTGGACCCCAAATACACACTTCTCAGAGTTCAATTTTAATTTTACAACTTCTAAATTGGAGAATGTCTCTTAAAGGTCAGATATATGTGAATCTTCCTCCAAGCTCTTAACTATCATATCATCTATGTAAACCTCCATGTTTTTACCAATGTGATTAGCAAAAGCTTTATTCACTAGCCTATGATAAGTGGCCCACGCATTTTTCAATCCGAACGACATCACCTTATAACAATGAAGACTTTTGTTTGTGATGAAAGTAGTGTGATCTTGATCCTTCGAATCTACTTGTATCTGGTTGTACCATGAGAAGACATCCATAAACACAAAAGTTTGTTTCCAGAGGTAGAATCCACCAACTGATCAATCATAGGAACATGATAAAGATCCTTAGGGCATGCCCTATTGAGGTCAGTGAAATCAATGCACATACGCCACTTACCATTCTTTGTCTTAACTAACACAGGGTTAGCAATCCACAAAGGGTACTGAGATTCTTTAATGTGACCCATCTTGGTTAAACGGTCAACTTCTTGAACAATCACATCTGCTTTTTCCTTAGAAAAATACCTCAACTTCTGTACAACTGGTGCAATATCACTCCAGATTGACAATTTATGAGAAATAATATCTGCTGGAACTCCAGTAACATCACTGTTACACCATGCAAAAACATGTTGATTTTTTATTAAAAAGGATAATAACCGGTACTTTAATTCCGGTGCCATCTTGGAACAAATCTTAACAGTCTTACCTTCTGCAAGGGAGTGAGTTTCAACCTCCTCAATCGGTATTATAACACTGGGAGCCTCCATGGGATCATCAATTTCATTTTCCTCAGTAGAAGGCTCAAATAACTGCTAATCTTTGTTAATTCTGACTGCTCCTAGAGTTTTAGGGGCAAGGGCTATTGCATAACACTCCCTGGCTATCTGTTGACTGCTTCGGACAACACCTACTTGTCCTTGGACATCATGCTTTAAACATTGGTGGACCTTAGAGGCCACAACATGCATTCTAGAGAGCCAAGACCTCCCAAATATTGTATTGTACAATGTTGGGCAATCCACCACAACAAACAACACTCTTACCATCTTTTTAAAGGGTTATTTGCCTAAAAATACTTCATTTTCGAACTCCCCAATCACATCTGCAGAACTTCCTGTGAAGTTTACAATGGTTTTGTTCGAACGTTGTATAACAAAATAGTTTCTCATTTGCTTGTAGGAGCTTAAAAACATGATGTTTGCCGAACTGCCAGTATCAATCAGAATTCGACGTATATCATTTCCCCCTATTGAAGCTCCTATTACCACCACATTTTTATGAGCTCCTACAATGTCCCTCGGGTCATCCTTATCAAAAAGTATAAATGGGGATGAGGATTGACACTGGTAGGTGGACATTCCACCATCCAGCTAGGTGGTCAAATTGTGGACATGCCTCTTTCTTGACGAAGTAGAAGACACAGTCACTGTATCTCCTCCAAAAATAGTTAGTGACTCAAAAACGCTGATCAGTCCGAAAACTGTTTTGGTTTTATCTGTTATCACCCCATCTGATTTTGACTCGGATCTAGTTCTAGATACTCAGAGTATACATCAAATCTTTCAACAATTAACATTGCACCCTCTTGTATAGATGCCCCATGATTGTTCGAAGGACCTGTCCGGGGAGCATTGGTTTATGCATTATCTGGTCTGCTTCCACCTAGATTTTTAACGTAGGCCTCCAACTTGCCCCTTTCAATGAGGTTCTGGACCTCATGTTTCAAGGTTATACAATATTGAGTATCATGGCCTATGTCATTGTGGTATTGGTAGAAGAGAGTTCTCTGGTTTTCTCTGGGGGACTGTAATACTACTGGCTTTCTAAAATGCACCTCATTATTAGTCTTGTCATAAATAGTAGCCACACTCTCCCCCAACTTAGCAAACCACTCAGGCTGGAACCAGTTCCCGCTTTTACTTCTGGTTTGTTGGCTCTGAGTAGAGGTGGCAAATGGTTCAAGAACCGCAGTTCAAAGCTGGAAATCTGTTTATGAACTGGTGGTTTAACTGCGAACCTGGCCCATTAGGACTGCAAACTGGTAGGACCGCAAACCGGCAGGACCGCAAACCGGCAGGACCGCATAAGGAGTAAACCGGCAGGACCGCAAACCGGCAGGACCGCAAACCGGCAGGACCGCAAACCATTAGGACTGCAAAACCACGGTTTATTTCTAAAAAACCGCGGTTTATTTGTAAATATTATAAATGTTGTAATTATTTTATAACCAAAAGCATATGTTAAGTTATATATAAAAAATATTGAGATATTTCATATTATTATAAAATTATTATTACATTTTGGTTAGTATTAATTTGTTTTGGTTATTAATATTTTAAGTGTTGTAATTATTATATAGTCCAAAATTTTAAATATTACTTATGTTATTATCACATTTTGAATATTATAATAATGTTTTTAGATCTAATATTACATTTTGATTACTATTGTGATTTGGTTTTAAATATTACAAGTGTTTGTTATTATTTTTTAAACCAAAATCATATTTTATCATGCAAAAATATTACAAGTTATATTGTTATAATTTTAATATGACATTTTGAATTTTATTATTGTGATTACGTTTTAAATATTACAAGTGTTATTTATTATTTTTAAGTTATATTGTTATAATTTTAATATTACATTTTGAATTTTATTATTGTCATTTGGTTATAAATATAACAAGTGTTATTTATTATTTTTAAGTTATATTGTTATAATTTTAATATTACATTTTGAATTTTATTATTGTGATTTGGTTTTAAATATAACAAGTGTTATTTATTATTTTTAAGTTATATTGTTATAATTTTAATATTACATTTTGAATTTTATTATTCTCATTTGGTTTTAAATATAACAAGTATTATTTATTATTTTTAAGTTATATTGTTATAATTTTAATATTACATTTTGAATTTTATTATTGTGATTTGGTTTTAAATATTACAAATGTTATTTATTATTTTTTAAACCAAAATCATATTTTATCATGCAAAAATATTACAAGTTATATTAAAATATTTAATATTACAAATGCTAAAATATTACAAGTGATATTAAAATATTTAATATTACAAATGCTAAAATATTACAAGTTATATTAAAATATTTAATATTACAATTGCTAAAATACATTTTTAGTCTCTTGTCGCTAACCACTTTTTTAAGTCGCAAAACTTTTTCAACAGTAACTGCAATTTGTAATGGATCTCCCAAAACTTGTCCTCGAGTCTCACGATTAACCTTACTTAATGCAGCAGCAATCAAATCGACCATCTGCGTCTTTGTATTAAGACTTTGTTTAGGAACAACGGTCTTAATCTTAGTTATAGTTGGGTGTTCGTGTCACCTTGTCGACCATTTTAGAACTAAAAGTTGGTTTGGCGGTCTTACTCAAAGTCGTACGTGTAGTACTAGCAAGTTTGACGCTTCGCCTCTCCTTATCGGAAATTTTCAAACTAAAAGTTTGTTTGACGGTATTACTCATATTCGTAGGTTCAGTGGCACATTTGACGCGTCGTGTGATCGGATCCCTCTCGGGTGGAGGAGACATCATAAAAGAAGAAAATTCCGAAAAATCAGTTTTCGGAGTTGCTTGTCCTAACCTGTTGTTGAAGCCACAAAACGCCATTGGAAATGTGAAATAATCACAAAAAATAACTAATAAAAACTAATAACAATTTTTTTTCAAAAAAAAATCTAACTATTTCGAAAACAGAACTACGATATGTAAAATAAGAAAGTTAAGTTTAATAAAAAAATCTAGAACAAGTAGAGAGATTTAGAGAGTTTATAGTAGATTTAGAGTGTGTGTGTGAGAGGTTGGAGTTGGGGTCTCCTCTATTTATAGGGGAGACCAAAAAAAATTGAAAATTCTGAAAAAATAAAAATGTCCGGACCATTCGGAGATTCGTCCGGATGGTCCGCACGGGTGACGTCACTTGTTGACGTCATCCGTGACTGATTTTGTTTTTTTAAAAAATATTTTTTATAAAAAAATTAATTTTTTTATAAGTGTATGCACTTTAAACTATTTAAAAAAAAATCAAAACTCTATATATAGGATTTCGCACTAATATTTTAAAAAAAATTATATAAATAAGAAATTTGAACTATTATTTAAAAATAATAATTATAACTCTATAAATTGATTTTTCGAACTATTAGTTTTTTAATAATTTTAGTACTTTTATGAAAAAAGAAAATATTAAATTCTCTAGATTATTGAAAGAAATTTTATATTATTAACCCTTCGTTTTTTCTAGTTTATTGAAAGAAATTTTATATTATTAACAAGTTAATTTGGACATTTGTCCGGAACCCCGTTACATGCAATTATTTTTACTATTGATTTTTTATCAGAATAGATAGTTTATATTGTTGATAATGTTAATCTCCTAAATAAATATATCTAATTAATTAGATTTAATTATGCCATCAGAATATAATTTCTTTTTAGGAACCAAATTACACGTGGTTTATTGAAACACAATCGATATTTTTGAATTTATTTCACACCCAAATTACACGTGTTTACGCAATTGGAACATAATCCAAATTTATACAATTTTAAAAACTTTAAATTTATACTTCTGAATAGTTCGAAAAAATAACCGTAATATTTAATAAAATATCGTAATTACATAAACATCTTAAATATCTAGTAATATTAAATATTGAAAGTTGTAATCGAAATACATTTAGATGTATATATTTTATTTAATATCTACCTAATATTAAATAAAATATCTTAAATACATAAATATAATCAAACATATCAAAATCAAATTACAATTACTGTTTTAGAATATAATTGCTTGATTATAAAATTTGGATTAAAATGATAACATATTTAAATTAAAATACATTAAATAGCATAATTAACTCGTTTATATGTTACATATCTCAAATTATTGAAATTAGATTTAATTAACATTTACAAATTAATTTTAAATAACATTATAAAATATTTTGATAAACGGTTCCTAAATGGTTTGTCTGGTGGTTTAACTACGAAACTGGCCCATTAGGACTACAAACCGGCAGGACCGCAAACCGGCAAGACCGCATAAGGAGTAAACCGGCAGGACCGCAAACCGGCAGGACCGCAACCCGCCAGGACCGCAAACCGTGGTTCTCTATTAAATGGTTCTGATGGTTCGTGGTTCAAACCGTTTGACACCTCTAACTTTGAGTTTGGTTGGACTGATTCTGCCTTGACTGATTGGACCCCTGTCCAGTCTCTTTTTCCCTATAACCGGATTAGTTAGTAGCTGGTGGAGTTGTTGTTGTAGTATTAGATCTCACTTGACGGTGTACTCGGGTTTTCCCAGTCTCTTCTACGTTGATTTGCTTTCCCACTTGATTCAACAGATCACCCCAGGTCATAGCCTTCTTCTGAGTTACTGAATCGGCTAGATTTCCTGTGTGAACATTCCCATAGGTGAACATTCCCATAGACTCTTAAAATGGACCATAGGTGAACATTCTCATAGACTCTTAAAATGGACTCCTTAATACATCCAAAAATTGAATCTACATTAACTCATTTTTTAGTAACTTTCTCAAACTTACCAGAGTTTATGTACAATCAAGATACAATATATAACATAGCTAAGTCCCTATAAATTCCTCTATATACCTGGGTTCCTATTCAGAACATAACCAAATTCAATTCCTACAAAGCATGGATTGACTTTGATGTTTCTAAAACTCTAAGTCATAAGGTATAGTTTGGTTTTGGTGTTAAGGATGGTTCTGGCTAGACATATACTATATAGATATGCCCTCTTATTGTATATATTATAAACACATTGGCCATAATGCGACAAACTATAAGAAGTCACTGAAAAACATTGAGACACGGTTTTCTAGGAATATCATATTAGACCGTCATGTTATAGCCAACCTCATAAAAAATCTTACTACTCAAAATGGAACATGGGTTCCCAAAGTGAAATCCCTTATTTTTAATGGATAAAATCCCAAGAAAATTGATACCCTTTAAACAATCAAAAGTCCTACCAGACATGAAGACGTTCATAAGGACCAAAACCTTAATATAAAGTATCTAACATATGATGGCTTATCATTCAAGAAATATACTTATACTCTACATTTTAAAGAAATTAACAAACAAGAAAATCTAAAGGTTATCACTAACAAAGAAAGGAAACCCACTCTTGAAATTTCTTTCAGCAACCAGACATCTAGAGAAAATAATATAGTCACTTTAGAGGAAACAAATTCAAAAATAATTGAAGTTCTTCAAACTATAGAATTTAGTAATATATTTTCTTCAAACAATGACTTTGAAAACTTGGAAATATAATCAAATTCATCCAAACAAGCTACTACCCGAAGTCTCCCTATATCACCAGACAAAGCCATTTATGGGAAAAAGAGTTAAGAAAGTTCTTAGTAAGAAGATTAAGAAAACAAAGACCACGCCAGTCAAAGGATTTCTCACCATCAAAGCTTTACACTTTAAAAGGCCATCTAGACCTTTCAATCCTACTCTTAAATGAAAGTTAAAGTTCTAAATTGTAATTTAAGTGGTATTGGCAACAAGGCTTCAAGAAGAAGACTCAAATCAATTACCAAGGCTGAAAAGATCGATTTCATTGCTGTTCGTAACCTATGATTACTGAGGATATGTTAAATAATGTTATAAAGTTTCTAAAATTTCAATATGACTTTGGAAATACAAGTAATAAAACCTGAATTATTTGGAAAGATGATTTTTTTATGGATATGATAGTTAATCATGTCCAATTCTTGCACCTTAAACTAAGATATTATGCTTCTAATAAGGAATTTATGGTCACTATTTTATATGTTCAATGCATTCGTGATCAAATAATGATCCTATGTGATAAGCTAAAAGAGCTAGCTGATAGTTCTATACAGTGGATATTTATGGGTGACTTTAATGTCATTACTAACTCACTAGAACACATATCATTCTCTACCTTATGTATTAAAAGTTTGGATGACGTCAATAACACTATAATATTTTGTTTTGCCGCACAATAGTTAAGCATCTAGCCAAAACTTACTCATACTATTCCCCTTAGTGTATTTATATCTCGGTTAATCATAATAAACCTAAATTATCCTTCAAGTTCATAAATATGTGGATAATGTACCCTGAATTCTTAAAGATGGCGGATCACAATTGGAAAGAACATTTGACTGGCCCTAATTTACAAGTTTTGTAGCAAAAAAAATTAAATATTGAAAAATAAATAAAAAATCTGGAATTATGAAGTATTTGAAGATGTATTTAATATTTTTTCTCAATCTAAGGAGGAGGTCGGGTACTTAGAAACCATATTTGAGGAATCCAAGAAAATTGAAGAGAAAATCAACCTCTTTGAATCTCAAGCAACACACCTTCAACTTTTAGCTAAGGAAAAATCATAGTGGGAGCAAAAAAGTGGTATAAATTAGTTTAAAACGGAAATGGAAACTCATAAAGCTTTCACATTTATGTTAAAAAAGAAGAAAAAAGAATTTGATCCATGGTATTAAAATATAGACTTTTAGATTAAAGATCAAATTACCTTAGGAAAATATGCTAAATATTATTTCAAGGCTTTACTTTCAATACTACGTACCACTATAGTTCATGAGGATCTTCTAAACATAATCTCTAAATTTGTTACCGACATAGATAACTAAAATTTAATGGGTCCTCCCACTGAAGAAGAAATCTTCAACTCAGTCAAAACATTAAGCCGTAATATGTGGCAGAAGTTGATGGATTTAATAAAAACTTCTATCAATATTGATGGATTATCATATATAAAGACTTATGTACAACCATTGTAGATTACTTTATTGGTCATATGGCTCCCCAAGGTATATATTCCACAGTTATATGCCTTATTCCCAAATTTGAATCTCCCAAAACTTGGAAGGATTTTAGACCTATTAGTCTTAATACAGTGTTCAACATAATATTTCTAAGATTATTAATGATATATTTACCAATATTCTTCCTAAAATCATATCTGAAAAACAATGTGGATTTATCATAGAAAGATAAATTCATGATAACATCTTGTTAGCTTAAGAACTAATAGATGAAATAAATAGAATATGAAGTTGTGGTAATATATTACTCAAAATTGATATGGTCAAAGCTTTTGACATGTTTTTCTTTAGTTTTATACTTCATATAATAGAAGCTTTTAGTTTTCAAAAACAATTCTTAAAATATGATCAAGAATGGCATTAACTCAGTTAACTCTTCAATTATCATTAATGAGGAGTTACAATGCTATTTGAAATAAAAAAAATGCATTAGACACAAAGATCATATTTCTCATAGTTTATTTATAATATCTGAAGAATAACTTATTATAGATATTTTAATATTATATGATGATAATAGAGACATGGGATACAATTCTAAGAGTACAATGATCATACCTTTCATGGCATTTGCAAACGATTTTATCATATTCAAAATTATACCTCAAATAACATAAAAAGACTCAACATTTTCCTGAAACATTATCAATATATTTATGGTCAAGTTATTAACAAGGCCAAACTTTCCTTCATCACACCAACTAGAATGCCTCAAAATAGAATTAAATATCTCGAGACTCTAACAGGTTTCAAGAATAGTATTATGCCTATCAAATATCTTGGAATCATTTTACAGACAAGTAACAAGGTAAAATACTTTGATGAGTTAGTCAACAAGATCATGAACAAAATTCAAGAACAGGACAGTAGACATATGTCTTCTTGTGGAAGATTAATCTTAATTCAGACTGATTTAATGACCATTCCATCTTACCATGTTCAAAATTATATACTACCTAAAGTTGTAATCTCTAGAATTGAAAAGTTATTCAGCATGCTCCTATGGGGCTCAACTAATTTTAATCAAACATAATCTGGTCAAAATTATCTAAGTTGTAAAATTTTGATGAGGAAGGTTGTTTAAGCATATGAAGAATTGAGAACTTACAAACAAAATTCTCATGTAAAATTTGGTTTAAATTTAGGGAACAAAAAACTGTATGGTCAAAGTATGTGCATTCGATATACTGTCTAACACATCTTCCTCGTTATATCCAAGCTACACCTAAAGGCTCCAAAGATTACAAAATGATTCTAATCATTAGAGACACCGCCAAATGTTTTATTCTCTAGAATATAGTAAGGGAAATATTGACTTTTAGTTAGAGAAATGGTGAGACATACATCATTTTATTACCCTACCAGATGATTCTCATAACAACTGTACATAGAGGCTAATTTGTTTTTTTTATAGTTTTTGGCATAATGGCTCATGGAACTTAAACTTGTTAAAGCATATTGTTCTTATTTCGGATATTGAAAAAATCAGTGAACTCTCACCACACGAAGATAAAGAAAACTCAATTATTTGGTCTTTATCACCAATTTGAATTTTCAATACTAAAACCACTTGGAACCAAATTAGAGAGAAATGCCCAATTTCCAACCTCTACAAAAGGATTTAGAATAAAAACACTCCAAAGAAATTTCATTCATTTTTTGAGATAGTTAAATGGTTATATTTATGTTTATATTATATTTCAGAATTACTTTTCAGCCTAGTCTCTAATTGCTAATATCGTAATAATTTTGAATCTATCAACCACCTGTTTGTTTAATGTCCCATTACTTGGGATATTTGAAAGTATATTGTTGGTTTATTTGGCATTAAATTAGGCATTTGGTTTTCGTCCACTTAGAAAAGTTATCCATATTAGAAACATTATATATTTTTATCACTTACAGGGTAATATGGTATTCTGGAAACCAATCCAAATATTAAAACCAAATTATCTCTGCCAAAACTATCCAGGATCACATCATTTGTATTATTACTAGCTAAACTGTGTTAATCTCTTAAAGAAAGACTATTGGCATGGTGATACAAATGTTGGATGTGAACTTGGTTGTTTCCAACATCTAAACAAACCAAATAAGGCCATGGCTGTCAAATGAAAACCTCCAACATATATTAGTCTTAAGTTAAATACAGACGGTTCCTGTATTTTAAATGGAGAATCTAGTGGTGGTGGCCTTATGACAAATAATAAAAGGGATATGATTGATACCTTTGGTAGATTATATGGTAAATAGTCTCATTTAATAGCAGAATGTATGGCATTATTAGATGACCTCTTACTATGCAAGGAAATAGTCTTTATCAGTTAAACATTATAACTAATTCTATCATTTTGTTTGAAATATTATCTAAGGGAAAACCACTTGGTATTTGTCTTCTATCACTGATTATTGTAGAAAATGTATTGCTCCTTCTATGAACCTAATACACATATATAAGAAGCAAAAGTAAGTTATCGATTGGCTAGTCAAATGGACATTAAAATATAAAATAAAGAAAGACCTTAATCAAGACAAGGCTCATGCTCAATTTAGAGCCCTTAAACTCTTGGAAATCCTGAATGTGCTTAGGGCTTGATGAGTGATAGATATTTTATCTTTTACATCCTTAAAATCTTAGAGGTCAAAATTTTAGTGATTACATTAGTATGTTTCTATTCTTTTACTACTCTTTACATACCTTTAAAGTTAAAGTCTAATAGCATGCTCGTAAAAAGCTTTCAATAGTAGTATTAATGTTAATTTACAAGATTAACATTATTAACCATCATCAACTTTGGTCTCTATCTTTAACAATGTTCCTAATAGAAGTGGTTCATCATCTCTCAATTCATAAAAAGAACTAGATGAATGAGCACCCATCAATATTCACTAAACCTGTACATCTTCTCAAATAAAGTCTTAACATCATGAATCATTGTATATTGATTCAAATCGATTTTCTGGATATATGATATCAAAATAGACTTTGAAAAACTCATAAAAATAAAAAAGTTGAATCAAAAGGTAATAATAAAAACTTTATTTATCTAGTAAATGAACAAAAACCTTGTGAAAACAATTCTCTCAATTTTAAATTTCAAATACATGCAACTGGAATTTCTATTTATTAGCACGTTCTGAATTATGAATCGAAAACGTCTCTCCAAATTTAAAAATATCAAAAACTACTTTATTTATCTAGTAAATGAACAAAAACCTTTTAAAAACAATTCTCTCAATTTTAAATTTCAAATACATGCAACTGGAATTTCTATTAATTAGCACGTTAATAGAATTATGAATCGAAAACGTCTCTCCAAATTTAAAAATATCAAAAACTAAAATGTAATAGTAGATCCATTTTATAAAATCTACAATTCCATTACATAAGTTCAAGTTTCTGAAAAGAAAAAAAAAAACTAATAACAAACTTCATTGAATTAATAGCACCTAACCTTTGTTATCCTATTAATAATACTTCATTTTTAGGTAAATAATAGAAATTATTATAACGGTTTTGTTAAATAAAATAAATTAAAAGAAACCTTAATTAACCAAAAAAAAATTTAATTTTATATCCACATATAATATAAAAAAGTAATAATTTCTTGAACATACAAAAAAAAAAGATGATTGTTTGCTATATTTTGTCTTTTACTACAAGAATTTGGGATTCTATCATTGGTTTTGCTTCTTTTACTGTATAAGTACAAATTTCACGTGGCCTTTTGGTGAAAGGATAAGTACGAGTCATGTGAGAAACGGAGTCATAAATAAGACCATTTGGTGTCTTTTTCTGAATATATAAAGCAACACTTAAACGAAAACAATATAAAATACTCTTAACAAGAAAAATCAGTGCACAGGTCGAATTGGAGATGAACTCAAATACTATAAACTTATTGTCAAGTTGGTTTTTATTTCCCAACATGATTGATATACTATAATCCCAATTTGTTTACGGTAATACTAGTATAATATTAGCAACTCACACAAGTTTATAGTATTACTAGTATTTATCAAGGATATTTTGAATACCACGCAAGAATAAAAGTCTCCGGTTTTTGGAAAACAGACGGAATTTTATACTATTTTATAATGATATACAACTAAGAACGAAAGTCAATTCACAAATGTTCATAACAAATCACAACTTGATATGAAAAAAGTATTAATATATTGACCTGGTACGAAAAAAAATACATAATATAAGTTACTATATATTTAAGTGATATATATATATATATCAAAATTATCGTTTTATTATTTTAATGCGTTTAAATTTTGTTCATTTTTTAATTGTTTTGGTTAGGGTATTTATTTAGTATTTTATTTTATTTTATATAACACGTAATTTTATTATTTTGTTTTCATAATTTATTTAAATTATATCTTTCAAATATTAGGATTGTTAAGTTTATTTTTAAGGAGACTCAAAGTGTAAATAACAAAATCCATCTTTCTAAAATGAGGGTCAATTATATGAACATTTTGATCAGATAACGTGTATTCTATCAGAAAAAGAGTGCATATGGCTGGTTCAAAACTGAAGATTGAACTACCAAAAGCTTTTAAATTTATGTTAAAAAAAAAGAAATAAAAATAGGATAAATGGAATCAAGATTAATAATACTTGGATTGATGACCAAACAATAATTGCAAACTCTGCAATTGACAATTTCAAACAATTTTTTTCAAATCAAAACATATTAGAAAATGATGAAATTTATCAAAATCTCATCCCATAACTAATTACAGTTTAGGATAATCAATTTATATCTTCAATTTTTTCTTCGAATGAAATCCTCCAAGCTATTAAATCTCTCAATCCGGACAGTGTTGTTGGGGTTGATAGATTTAACTCTAAATTTTATCAAAATTGATGGGATATTATTCATTTTAACTTTGAAATACTATTCAAGAATACTTTAAAGATTAGAATGTCCCTCAAGGCATACATGCAACTGTTATATGTCTTATTCCAAAGAATGAATCTCCCAAAATTTGGTTTGAATACAGACCTATAAACCTTTTTACAGTATTCAGCAAAATATTGTCCAAAATTTTAAACAATATAATGACCATCATTCTGCCAAAAATAATATTTGAAAATTAAGCTGGTTTTGTGGAAACCAGAAGTACCATGAGAATAATTTAATTACTGAGGATTTGGTCCATGATATCAACAAGATAACTAGGGGTGATAACTTAGTTCTTAAATTAGATATGGCCAAAACAATTGATAACATGAAATTCCATTTTATATGGAATATAATGAAAGCTTCTCGTTTCAGCAACCAAGTAATAAACCTAATCATAAAATGTATTGAATTAATTAATTACTCAATCCTATTAATGGTAATTTGTGGGGTATTTTAAATATAACAATGGTATAAGGCAGAGTGATCAACTATCCCACCATTTTCATCATTTTTAAAGAATATCTTTTGAGAGGAATCAAACATCTCTTTGAAACCAACATTGCAATGAAATATAATTCAAGAAGTAATATGGATATTCCATGTCTAGCATTTGTTGATGACATGATAATATTCATGAATGCATCCATAAATAATGTTAAGAAACTCTGTAAGTTCCTTCCTCATTACCAAAATTTGGCTAGCTAAACTATAAACACTAAAATATATACTTCTTTACTTCCAATCAAATGAATGATCAAAGAATTTATGTTATTACAAATGTCACTTGATTTAACCATTCTCACATTCCATTTAAATATTTGGGTATTCTAATTCATCCTATAAACAAGAAGTGCTTCTTTGATGAGCTTTTCTCCAAGATAAGAACAAAAATACAATAATAAAACGATAAAAATTTAAATTTTGGAGGTAGACTGATTCTCATACAATTAGTCCTACTATCATATCCAATATATTATGTTCAAAGTTGTATAATACCCAAATCACTAAATAACATAATTAGTATATTGTTTTACAAGTTCATTTTGGGACTATAAAGAAGACAATAAATTTATAATCTGGTGCAAGCAGACTAACCTCTCTAAACCTTTTGAAGAAGAAGGTCTTAATTTGAGAAAAATAAAGGATATTCAAACAATTTTTTTTTTGTAAACAGTGGCTAAACTTTAAAAACAATAAATCACTATGGGCTAATCTTATGCATACAACTTACTGCCCAATAATTCACCCTATCCAATCTCAATATAAGCCAAAAGACTAAAAAACATGGAAATATTAATCCAAATAAAAAATTAGGCGAAAAAAACATATTCATTGAAAAATTTGTAAAGGAAACATTTAACTTTAGGTTGATAAATTGTGCAACATTAATCTGTTAATAACTCTAAATATCAATAAAAGTAACTTATGGTATCCTCAAGATAAAGTCTTTAAATTTTGGAACAATAGTAACTGGAACCTTAATAAACTCAAGGATCAAGTGTTACCTTCAGATATTGCCAGAATATTTAAATTTAGAATCAACCGAAATAAAGAAGACTTAATCATTTTGAATGTATCCACATATGGATCATTCTCATTAAAAGACACTTGGAATATAATGAGAGAGAAAACAACTCTTCAATCTTATACAAAAAATATAGAACAATGTGACTCTAAAGGAATATTTTTTTTCTCTTTGAAGAGTCTTGAAAGTAACTATTTTTGTTGACACGGACATTCAAAAGAATATTTTTTATATAGCATCAAAGTGTCAACATTGTTGCAATATAGAATCCATTTCTCATATGTTTGTCCAATATAATCAGAGTTGGAAAGTATAGAAATACTTCATATGTACTTTTCAGATTCTTATATTCAACCATATGTCTATATCCAATATCATTAATAATTGGTTCTCTTCCACAAACAAAAATATACACATTAGGAAAATTGTTCCTCATATCATTGTATGGTGTATTTGGAATAATAGAAACAATAAAAACTAAATAATAAAATCTCTTCTTCAAACTAAATATATATATATATATATATTATCTAAGTTAGATTTTTTAAGTTTACTAAATTATAAAGTATGGTCTGGAGCTAGAAATCTAGCTCATGACCTTCGGTGTTATCATTATGTTACCATCAATAAGAAATCCACATATGTTAAATGGAATCTCCTATTGAGCAACAAACTTAAACTAAACTATGATGGAGTTTGCCCAATTAACAAACATGGTAGTGGTGGTATAATCCTAAGAAACAACAAAGGTGAACTAATATAATCAATATGTAAAATTTATAGGAAACAAACCCCATTAATTGCTGCAACGAGAGCTATTCTTAATGGTCTCTTGCTCTGTAAATCCCAAGGCTTCACCATGGTGGATATTGAAACATATTCTTTAGTTTTATTTGAATTTTTTGTTATGGTAAAGCTCTTTGGTTCCTCAAACCATTGATAACCTATTGTACAACCCTAATAACGCCTACCATGATTATGCCCCACATATTTCGAGAACATAAATATGTCGCTGACTGGGTTTCAAAATATACCCTATCCCAGTAGCAAAACTGTGATCTTACCTCTTCTAATACTCTTGCTTATCTTAGCGCTATACTATTGCTAGAAAGTATTGATGTAGGCTATTAAAGACTTGAGCATTGATCGATTTTATCAATTTCATACTTGTATCTCATTTATTTTCTAACATGCATAAGCCTGCCAACAAATACTATTGTAGGTACATGTAGGACACAAAAAATACTAATGCGTTCAAAGGAAGAACTAATAGAAATGATTGATAAATGAAAACATTGGAAATAAAAAAATCAAGGTGGAGTGATTAGAGAAATTGAAGCCATCTAATTTTTTTGTCCAAATATAAATAAATTATATATAAACACGTCTCATTATTGATAATCTCAACATCAAGATATTGATCTTGAAGTACTATTTAAGGGTTGTAACAATGCTTTTTGTAATAACTCTAAGTTACAATTTTTAACTCATTCTTCAATAAATAAAATATTATTATCCAAGCCAAATTAATTAGTTATGAGATTTTGGTAAAGATTTCAAGAATTATTTTCAAAATAATCTAATCAAAGTTGATCCAAACTATATTTGTTTATTTTTATCAATTTCTTTTTTAAAATATTTTTATACTCATTCTACTTAATTAAAGGATGGATAACAAAATATCGCTCTTAAATCCATAAAAACTCAAATAAACAATAATTATGGTATAAACTATATTTTAAACATGTATTTAACATTTATTTACGGATCCAGATCTAGTATAACATTTATAGATTAAGACAATAAGGGGTGTAATTTATAGTGTTTAGAAGCAACACATAATTTAGACGCCTTAGGTCCAAATCATATGATGTTACTAATATTTTATTTTCATCAAATGGGTCAAAATTCACAATATTGTGAAATATCACCTGATCACAATATCCTATATCAAATCATATGATGTTACTCGTTATCTAATTAAACCCACGAGGTCAAAATTATGTGTATATTGTTTTGGTTGTTAATTTTTGAAGGTGAGCGAAATAAAAAAAAAAGACAATGTAATTTTAGAATATCACACAAACACGTTCACGACTCATGTAATATTATACTAAACTACATTTGTAGAATAGAGAAAATGCACATGCAGAGAATTAAGCTCGGAAAAATATAGATAATGGCCTCATAAAGATAATGTTAAGAGAAAATTAAAAGCAAAATAAATGTGATTGTCATTTTAAATTTGGGGCTCATCCAGTTGGACTAGGAGTATGGTATATGGAAGTTTTATGCATAAAGCATAGTCACTCATCCGCGACCTTACTTGAAAGATGCCCGAGAACAAGAATATAAAAAAATAGGAATAATAAATCATAAATAATTTATACTTGATCGATGCCCACCCTCGGAGAATTTTAGTTGGTTTGATAAATGAAAAACCCGATAACGTATCAAATGCACGTAATATTTATAATGAAATAAATCGCACATGAAGTTGTTATTGGAAAAAAATAAAGGAAAGTATTTATTATGAATGGCATATGAAGATGTTTGGGGGATTTAAAGTTATCAGAACCTTTTCCCATAAACTCGACCTCCATCAATTTGTTAGGGTTGTTCTTACGGTTTCTAAATATGGATAATTATCTACAAGACTAATAAATATAAATTATCAATGTTTGATTTTTTTTGTTATATTAACAAGTGTAATATTTTATATTGCATTCATTTTCTGTGGATGAATTTTTTTTAATCAACAACATGTGGGTATTGGATCATCTTAGTCACTTATGAAAAACAATGTGTACACATTACGACGTGTTATGCTGACATATAAAGAATTGGTATTGATGGATGCAATTAAAATTGTATATTTGGATGCGAAACTATGTTGACACATCTTAGTCACTTATGCAAAGTTTTTGAAGTATTTTATCCAAAAGTATCTCAAGTTGTTCCACCTAAAATTTGGCCAAGATAAACAAACGAGAAAAAAATAGTTAAAGTTAGTTCAACCAAACAAGAAAAATTCTAGTTTGAGAATGTCACCGAATAAATCGATAGCACAACCACATTTTTAACCGACTCACAAATATTAGTCAGCTAAACCAAAATAGTAAAGTCGCATATAAAAATAAAACCTTCAAACATATTAAAATTCCAAAAAGTAGCAAATGATTCGACTTGTAAACCAAAAATATTGTAGTACTGTGACTATTTTCTCTTGTACTTACATGTATACAGTTCAACGATAACAGATAGATGGAGGTCGATAATTTCGGCCGCATGTGGTAATAAATAATGAATAAAATTTTATCAGACCTTATCTTCTATGATCGAGTTTACGATATACGTAAAAAAATATATGTTAAATAATCCATGCTTGATTACTTCTCTCACACTGCTGGTTTTTGTTAACTGTACGAAGATGCCCGATGTATATTTTTGCTTTGCGACGTTGTTTTAATACATTGTATATATATATATATATATTTCTAGTTGGGTGTGCAACTGATTCCTTTCAAATGTGTTGTGTGATTTGCATTACCCACGTGAAAGCGAATGATTTCATAACATAAGTATAATATTTTATTAATTTTTTATTTTAATAATAAAATTTTATTTTATAATCATATATGATTTTTTTGACACATTACATCCATCGGAATGGACCACTTTCAATCATTCATCCAAATAGTTTTCTCAGAAAGTCGATTTTGGATAACTTCTTTATTTGACCTTATAGCAATACAGAACCAAATACAGTTTCCTAAACAACAATACTACATGATGATGGATTGAAGACCAACCAATATTTATATTGTTTTTTGTAACCTAAATGTTTGTAATTTAGTTGTGTTTTAATGCAAAGTATGTTTATTAGTATTGTTACTTCTTTTAGTTACAATTTTGTGTTCCAAAATATTTAATTTTAAAACAACTTTAATGACATTAAATTAAAAAAAGTACAAGAAGACATAATAAAAACAAAAAGATAGTAGATGAGGTATGATAATAAAAACATAAGTAATATTGAGTAACATCAAATAATGTTGACATTATTCATGTTTATGGTGAGGGATAATGTTTTCCATATTTTTCTTATTTCGAATGATACTTTGAGTTATTAAATATTTAAGGTTTCTCTTCGGTAATATTTCACCTAATATGCTCCATAAGATCGTCCATAATCGTATCATTCAAATGTAAAAAGTATTACTTCAATGGATTTTTGCTCTTCATGTGTAAGATCAAACACCCAATAAATGCGAAGCCTCTTATAATATCATGGTTACGGGGTGAAAATAATTGTATTACTTGATTTTTCTCACAAACGTAGTATATTATATTTTTGCCAAAGTAATTCTTTGTTATCAATAATTCATCGAAAATTTGCGCCAAGCATGTATCTTCGCTGGTACATCAAATCATACATATATATATGGTTTAGTGTAAAAATGATGCTTTAATATATATATATATATATATATATATATATATATGAATGCCCAGTAGTATTTCCTAAGAATCTATCAAAATGGATAAAGTCGATAAGAAAGAAGAATCCTCATATCTTAAAAGGCATAAGCGTTCCACATAATGTTTAACATATTTCTGAACTATTTAAAGTAAATATCGTTTGGTTCCTAAAATTGCGTATATTTGTTCCAAAAGTTGTTCCAGTTGCTCCTAAAGTTTAGTCTTATCATATATTTTTACAGCTCATCATTAATGACTTGATCATGTTTCACCAAACCGATCTTAAGCCTTCCGTTCATCTGCCAGATTTTTAGGCCCTTCTTGATGGTGTTTCCAATTCTATAAATGAACAAACTGGTTTAAAATATTCTCTTGAATCTAGTATTGAGAGTGAACAGTATTTGTAAGCAAATCTTGATGCTAGCCAAGGAAGGGAAAATTGTTATCCCTTATAATATAGTCCCAGAGTGATGTTTAAAGAATAAATATCTTACATTATCGCAATGTAAAGAAGATCTAATGGCTTGTACATCCAAATTGACTGTTTCCGTAGATATGTAGATGCTTCTGGATGTCAAAACCGTAAATGAAGTTGTTAAATTAAAGATGTAATAGAAAGTGGTTATCAAGGCTAATAGCTTGTACATCCAAATTTATGCATGATCATTTTTTTGTATAATATTCACAAGACCAAGTGGCTAAATGATATTGATTGGCCTAATAAGTCACATAATTTTATTCTTTTTTTGTGAGGATGAACTGAAAGTGACAAGCAAAATTATGATCTTATTGAGGATACCGAGGAGAAGAAGTGTAGAGATCAGATAGTAGTCGAATATGATTAAAATGGCGAAGGAAGTGGAATTGATAAGAATTCGTCAGAGGAAAATGGTGCCCAAGTGACTGGCGTTAGGACTTAAAATATTGAAGGTAACGCTATGTTGAAGATTGTTATTTCTCAACCAGTTATTCCTTTTTTTATATGAACATGAGATTTCATATATTTTATTTCTTGTAACTATGAATCAACAACATAATAGTTGTTTCATATGAAAGAGTTCTTTTATTTCTATGAATAGTTTTTTTGTGAACAAGTTTTTGTGTTTGGTATTGTGTTCTTTGTTTTTTAAAATTTTATTAGGCCAATAATATTTTTGAACACTTAGATTCTCTACTTAGAGTTTTTTAAAACTTTTCAAAGATGATCACGGTGCATGACTTATTGGTAGAGTTTTTTTAAAACAAATGTAGCTTATCTTTTTAAGGATGGGCTCATGGACATCCACGATATTTAAAAAAAAAATTAACTTATGAAGATTTGAATAAAAAAAACATATTAAGTGTTTGTTTTAAAGAATATAGTTATTCAAACTAAAGAATTTATTGTTTAAATAGTTTTTGTTGTTTATTGATACTATTTTTATATGTTTTATGTTTTCTTCAACCTATTATTCTTTAGTGTTTTTATATATATTCTCCATGTAAATAAAGATAAGCCAATATTTTTTGCACTAATAGGTTTTATTAATGTTGACTGCCTCCTCAAAACCTTGTTATGCCATAGAGAGAGGAAATGGTACATCGTCATGATTTAGTAAATATGTTTTTACAATAGTTGTAAGTTACAAAAAAAATTCAGTCCACAAGGCTATGATAGAGTTTCAGATGCTCTGCATTCCAGAGGGTCCAAACTTGATTTGCGTCATCGTCCACCAACCTATAAGTTCATGGCTTTATTTTGGCTTCAACTGTAAAAAGGTATTCCCAATTTCGATCCAACTTTCCAAGTCATTTATCTTGTGTATGTTAGAAAATTATTCTTACCATTTTGTATCATGGTTCAAAACTTTAACTAAACTTTAGAATCATATTCATTCCTCAGTAGTGCCTTGTAACCTTCTTGGTTCAAAGATTAGCTTTGACCATCATTTCTTTAGTTACGTTTATTGATGCTCTTATGTTTATGCCATTATTTGTTTCATCATATGTTGTCATCCTATGGGATGGCATGTATATTTATCCATGAATTACTACCCCAATTTCATATACTATAGAAAATCGTGTTTCTTTTGTGGAATTCTTAGGTGTTACTCGATATGACAATAAAAGTTCTTGTAGAGAATGCGGCCAATTTCCTAATGCGCCATCCACCATCTTCTTGATGCCCTCAATTATTATTTTATTAGTCAGTTCAACTTACCCATTAACTTTAAGATAACATGGAGAAGATAATTTTTTTACTCTATTTTTTCATAGAACTTTAAGAAGGGTATCATTTTAGAATTGGGTTCCATTGTACGTAGTGATAACTCTTAGGATTTTGTACCTGTAATATATACTCACTTTAACAAATGTTATTACCTACATTTTTATGATATTCTACATTGTTTTTGCTTATATCCAATTAATAAGCAATAAACGACAACTATAATGAATATTCTTCTCCTGAAGCCATCCACAACAAACACACGATATCCATGCTCCATCAAATGGGATTGCTTAGGTTATCTGATGAGGTTGATATTATTGACTTAAATTTTATTGGGAAAAATACAAGTATAAAGAGCATCTAACAACAGAAGGCCGAGGTCAAACCAATGGGCATCAACTTCATAATAAGATAGCATGCAAATTATCCTGCAGAATCATTGTTGATGACCAGGTTGAGGCCTATATAAGAGATAATAAGGCCATCTTACGACAAGCAACCGAACAAAAGTTGAACAGATGACCAATATAATATGATCGAGGCTCGCACCATCGATAAAGAAACTGGGCAGAGGATAAATCTTAACACAAGATCGATCAAGATGTAACCAAATATAGGTAACACCAAGCAGAATCGATAAGGAAATCGAGCAAGAGCTGCTACTAATTGTGAACACAATCAAGACTTTACCGAGCAGGGATAATACCGAGTAGAGATCGTCAAAGACCGATGTATGACAACGAGGCTGTTAAAGCTTGGTTATCAAGATAACCAGCTAAGGAAGAGATTATTAAGAAGTCAATTCTTGTTTAAGGAGTGGTTGACTGGTTGACCCACATAACGCACTACGACTAGATTAATGGCCATAATGCTAGGTCCATTATCATAAATACAAGTCCACGGTCGAAATTAGTGAAATCATGTAATTAATGATAGATTAAAACCACTATGTAAGTAGTATAAATATGATTAACACTTTGTATAATGCGACTTATCTTCTCGAATCAATAAAATTCCTACATTGGCGATTATCTGTTAGATATCCCTTTAAAAAATTTGGCACCGTCTATGAGACCTCTTTGAAAAGCACACATCTATGTTTCAACCAATGGTAGTAACAAGACCTGGGATTAAAAGAAAGATCTCTCGAAAGAAAAATTGTAATTACAAACCAAACTTCAATGCTAGACCAAACTGTCGGACCAAATAACGTCCCACCCCACGTTGCGACCCCTTATGAAAATCATACTCCATAAGCCTTGGAGGTTCCAGTGGGCACACACCCACCCCGGTCGGTCCTGAAATCGCTCCACTCACGACAGAAGTTATTGCAGATCATGTTGATCATCGACTAGAATAGTAGATCCAACTTATGCATCAGGCTCAGCAGAGGGCTTCTCGCGATCAGGAGGCTAAGGATCAGACGGCTAAAGCGACTTGGGCAAAGATGAATAATGATCTTCACGTGTTAATGGCTAAACCCCGAGACGAAGATAGAGGGCGACCATGGTCCCGACTCGAGGCTAGTCTGGCACCTTAGACAGAGGGATCTTCTAAACACGATAAAAACGACGAGAGGAGTGGCAAAAGCAGCCGTAAAAACACTAAAAAAACAAAGAGCATCATCATGAGGACATGCGATTCACCTCTAAAAGGACCCAGGAAAACGAAACGCGAGACCATGTACGCTCTAAAATGACCGTATATATGCTCAAGAAAATGTCGTTCATGGAGAATATTCTCGCGACCGAGCTCCTCTGAAAGTTCGATCCATTCCGCATGGAAGCCTACGATGGTAGAATATATCCATAAAGGGATTTGGAGCAATTCAAGAATATGATGATGGTATTTAATCCCGATGACGCCATGCTTTGTCGGGCACTATCTATGACATTGAAAGGTAATACCATGGACTGGTTTAGCAGCTTACCTAAAGGTTTTATACATGATTTTACAGGACTATGGAATGTATTTAGAAACATGTTCTTTCACAACAAGAAGTTGAGGCGTGAGAGCGACTTCATCATAGATCTTTATCAGAGAATAGGGAGTCATTAAAGA
Source organism: Limnanthes douglasii subsp. nivea (assembly GCA_036936605.1). NCBI lineage: Eukaryota > Viridiplantae > Streptophyta > Magnoliopsida > Brassicales > Limnanthaceae > Limnanthes > Limnanthes douglasii. The sequence continues at coordinate 86,631,500 of JAUPFV010000005.1, read as the reverse complement.
GTTATGTCAAATTCATCCATATGATGAATACTCTACTCGATCTGGCAGAAAGCATGGTCGTCGCCTCGTTAAAAAGAGGCATGGACAGAAAGAGAAAAATGTACGCTGATCTAGTGTATTTTCCTGTTGAAAAGATAGGAAACCTCCTCGCTCGAGCTGACCAGTTTATCAAGATGGACGATGCAATGAAAAGAGATTCCCAAGAAAGAGTCACGCCAGAGTCTAAAAGATATTTGTTTATAAACAAAGACTGGAAAAGACCTCTCACCGTGAAGGATCGATAAATATTAAACCAACGACCCGTGGCCTACAAAAACCCAGCGAGACAGTTTACTCTGTTACTAATACCATCTTTTTCATCTATGATAGGACCAAAGACAGGATGTGATATTAACCTTCCCGTATTATGAGCATCCCTAGTTACAACCGATCGACTATGCACTTCTGCTCCTATCACAACCATCACGGTCATGCGACGGATGATTGTTGGCAGCTAAGTGAAGAAATCTAGAGGTTAGTGGATCACGACGAGCTCATACAATTTGTTAAGCAACAAGATCAGCATCTCTAAAGCGCTAAGAAAGAGGAGCCTCGCCAGAAACATGTCAAATCCCATTAGGAGTACAAAAGGATCGATATATGAAAACAACAATGGCTTTTTACGATATTCGGAGGTGAAATCCTAACATATGGGGATTATGAGTCCAGAAGATTGAGGAAAGTTGACTAGGAGATACTTGTAGGCGAGGGCTCCTCATACGGTACCTATCGAGAACTAATATCCAACCTCACATTTAACGACAATGATTTAAAAGGTATATTCACTTCTCACGAAGATGTCCTAACAATCAACCTAGACATATGAGATGTCATGGTGACTAGGGTCTTAGTCGAAGAGGGTAGTTCGGTTAATATCATCTTTAAAGCGAGTTATGATCAAATGTTGGAAGTACCAATTTACCAGTCTACATAGCGTACTTTGATAGGATATGAAGGAAAAACATCGCAGTGTGTTGGCAAGGTCGAGCTCATAGTAAGGGTGGGACACAGAGTTACAAAGAGGAAGATCAAAACACTATTCATGATTTCTGACACCCCAAGCTCATATCACGCCATAATTAGACGAACATGGTTGCATTGGATGAAGGCTACTCCTAGCACGTTTCATCCATGTATTAAGCACCAAGTGGGTAATTCCGTGGGGATTATGAGGGGAAGCCAGATGACTTCCTGGATCTGTTACTAGGTGGCAGTCGACCCCACCAAATCGATGTGATATCAATTACTTGACAAGAGGGAGCCGACTCAACCGAACACTATAACCCTCTTGCCCGACCCAATGAATAATTCTACGGAAAATGAACCATCGGATGATACTCATGAGGATGGACGTGACGAGCTGGTAGGCGAAGAGCGCACGTTACGCATAGGTACAAGTTTAGATTTATTCTTTAAAAGTTCTTTGCTTGATTTATTGCAACAAAATTTGGATATTTTTGCGTGGGTTGCAAGCGACGTATCAGGGGTATACCTCCCAATAATATTCCATGAGATAGCAATCGATGGATATGTTAAGTTCGTTAGACAAAAGCGTCGATCATATTCGGAAGAAAAGCATGACGCTATTAGAAATGAGGTCGATAAGTTATCCAGGCTCGGGCACATACGTCGTGCCTGATACCCGGTCTGGGTTGCGAACCCAGTTTTTGTTAAGAAGAAATAGGGGAAATGGCACATGTGCGTGGACTTTACCAACCTGAATCAAGCAAGCCCGAAGGATGTTTTCTCATTACTTCGGTTTGATTAGCCATTGGACTCAGCCGCAGGATGTGAGTTTATGTCCTTCATGGATGCGTATTCAGGTTATAATCAAATTAGGATGCATTAGAGGGATGAGGATCATACCACCTCTCAAACATACCAACACTTGATCAACAAAGACTAGTTGGAGAACCATATGAAAGCATATATCGATGATATGATCATCAAGACCAATACAGTTCAGCGGCAATTAGAAGTGCTGAATAATATCTTCACCATTTTACATAAGTATAATCTCAAGTTAAATCAACTTAAATGTTCATTTGTGGTCCACATTGGAAAATTATTAGGGTATCTCGTCAACAAAAAAAGGATTGAAGCGGACAATGTGCACTTAAGAGCCTTAATTTACATGGAGCCACCAAAAATATAAAGGAGGTCCAATGCCTAATTGGCCGTCTTGCAACACTTTCTCACTTCATATCAAGAGTGTATGATAAGAGCCACCCCATCTTCGAAGTACTAAGGGGAGCCAAATGTTTTGCCTAGAATGCACACTGTGACGCTGCCACGTTACACTAAAAATCTATCTCACATTGCCAGAAATCCTCTTTCCACCTACGATAGGTGAGCTTTTGTACCTCTATATATTTGTTTCTCCTTTTGCAGTCAGTGTTGTACTTGTACGAGAGCCCAAAGGAATTCAACGACTCGTCTACTATACCAGCAAGACCCTAGTACACACCAAGACTCGTTACCTCAACCTGAAGAAGCTCGCTTTGGGACTGGTGGTGCCCCCTGTTAATTGCGCCCTTATTTTCAGGGCCACACGATAACAATGCAAACTTATTTTCCTATGTGAAATGTATTGGAGAAACCGGATGTTTCAGACCGCCTTACCAAGTGGTCGATTGAGCTAGGAGAATAAGATATCAAGTTCGAGTCGTGTACGACAATTAAACGGAAAAGCGTCGCTGACTTTATTACCGAGTTCTCTACGCCTCGCCCCGAGCTGGAAGCAACCAAATTTTTTCTAAATGACTTTGAGATTGAGTTTATACTGGAAGTCGATGGGGCCTTGAGTACATATGAGGGGAGCCGGCATTTTTATGAAGCGGCCCACAATGGAACAAATCCGACAAGCTATACAATTTGGCTTCCCATGGACCAACAACACAACTGAATATGAAGTGGTCATTGGTGAAATCAGCTTAGCTCATATATATGGGGCCAAGGTACTCTGTGTCCGATCTGACTCACAACTAGTTATCAACCAAGCTATGGGAACTTACGATACCAAGAAAGAAGGAACCCGCAACGATATTATAATGTTAAAAATGTGATTCTAAACTTCAGAAAATTAAATACGAGCAGGTGCCCCGCATCGACAATTCAATAGTCGATGCCCTAGCTAAGACCGCCTTAGGGGATCACTCACTTAGTGATATTACAAGAACACCCAGCCACTGTAATGTGTACTTCCTAGCATGTTATTTGTTCGGTTACCAGTGTTATTTACTGGAGAAAATCTTATTTGTTATACCTCAACAAAGGCACACTCTCCTCGGACATGGAAGCAACTATGGCATTGCATCTATTACGCGGAAAAATAATGTGTATAAAGTTCTTTATAGGAAAATTCCAACTCAACCACTACTGTGTTGCTTAAATAAAAAAGCTACCACAGTTCTCCATAACTTACATTTTGGCGATGCAAGGAGCCCACTACGGTCATCGTAGCCTCATCTTTCGGTTTTTACTTGCTAACTATTATTGACATGAGTTGGCATTAGATACAGAGCATATCGTCCAACAATTCCATGCATGCCAACAATACACAAACAATGGTCATCTTCCAAGCGAACCAATGGGTTCCAATCCATTCTTGTGCCCTCTTGATAAGTGGGGAGTCGATTTGGTTGGACCCTTGCCAATGGCTATAGGCAAGCGCCAATTCTTAGTGGTTGATGTTGATTATTGTAAAAAGTGGGTTGAGGCCAAGGCTTTATCGCGAACCATAGCTCAAGAAATCTGTGATTTCATGTACCACCAGATACTTGCACAGTTCGATATCCCTCGTATACTGATGACAGACAATGGCTCCCAACTCGAGAACTTTGTAGTCACAATATTCTTAAAATACTTGGGCATCGAACAATATTTCTCTACTCCCTACTACCCTCAAGAAAATGGATAGGTTGAAGTCACCAACCAAACCATAATTGATGGGATCAAGAAAAAACTAGAATGAGCCAAGGGGAAGTGGCCCGATAAACTTTCTGAGGTGTTATGGGCCTACCGCACCAAGCCACGTGCAACAACGTGTGAAACTCTATTCGCCCTCGTCTACGGATTAGAGGTTGTGGTGCCACCAGAGGTCATTATCCTAAGCCATAGAATCAGTAATTACTTTGATGCCTCTAATAATGAGAACCGAGCTATTAGTGTTGATCTCATTGAAGAACAACATGATCAAGAACGTATATGAGCTGAGCATTACAAGAGCCTGATGAGGGGACTTTTTAATTCCAAATTAAGACCACGCACCCTCCAAGTTGGTGACCTTGTAATGAAGAAATTATTTTAAAGAGCTGGAGATAAAGAAGATGGCAAGTTGGATCCCAACTGGGATAACCTATATTATTATCTCCAAAGGAAACCATGATGTCTACCGCCTCGCTGATTACAAAGGGCATAGCCTCAAGAACCCTTAGAATATTAGCCACCAAAAATTATATCACACAAACATGTAATGTAACAATGCACTCTTTTTCTCTTCTGATAGCGCATAGGGTTTTTTTTAAAGAGGCATCAAACTCTTTTTCTTTTAATAATATTTTACTACTTTCGCCAACCAAATGTGTTTTTTTTATAATTATCTCATTTTTTACAACTACACGAATGGGTCACTGACAACGCCTACGGGCTACGCAATGGGGTCCATACTATGCCATGATTAAATAAGTTTAAAAAATACGAATGAGCTAATTTGTCACTCCCACTGAGGCTACTCAAAGGGCCCAAATGTGCCCAATACCTTATATGGGTATTAATATACGGGTTACTCCAAGCCCAAGAGGTTATGAAATAGGCTGAATTATTCACTCCCACTAGTCATCCGAGGGATACTTCTCATTCCTCTGGCTATGCAATGAGTCATACTGTGCTCGATCTTGTAAGGAAATGATATGAAAAGAATACAAGTAAAAGAAACACATCTGCCTTCATTTCCATAAGCAAGTCAACTGCCCAAATAAACATAGGTTTTACTAACAAACACTATAAATCACATATTCAGTAGCCTTAATGTTCATACACATTATAAAATACAAAACGTTTTTTAGTACAAGTGTTGTTCAAACATACACTACACTTCCGGAATATCGGAGGTAGACCCTAACTTCATTCCATCAGGGGCAGCACTGATATCAGTCGGTACCTTTGTTGTCATAACAACCACTGCATCGGCATCGACCATGAGAGCATATAAATTCTCTAAATTTTACTTTTGGCGGGCACGAACTTCTGATACACACCCAGGGACATTCCAGGGTTCAAGACCATCAACTCCTCCACTATCTTTTGATGGTCTCTCTAGATCATCCCCATCACCACTTCCATAACTTGTCTCTCTCTTTCTTCTAAGTCCTGATCAGGCTCTTTTAGCAAGTCCTCTTATTGCCCCAAGGATACTTCATATTAGAATTTTTGAAGGTAAGCTCAGCTAGTTTTTCTGCCTGATCTCCAACCATCTTGGCTTGCGCCACATTCTGTTATAGTAACCCAGTACTCTGAGACATCAGTAAAATATTCTTTTCATCAAGTCATTATTCTGAGAAGATAGAGGAGCGGTATTTCTTACTAAACCAATCCTTTTTTGCAGAACGATTCTCGGTCATCCGCAATTGCAAGAAGATATTTTTGCAGCTCCTCGTTCTCCTTAGATGTCTTACCATGCACCCATCCAAGAATAAAAGGTCCAGTTTCTATTTTTCCATTATTGAGCAGTCCACCGACGACATGCATCGGTTAGCCAAAGCCAAAGAATTCTTATACTTTTGTTAAAAAACACAAGGGTTATCATCTCATTGATACTTTGGAACCTATTACATATGTATGTACTATTATACTTACCTCAATCACCAACTCAATTTGGCATTGCAAAATCTCATTCGTTGGTATGTTGTCGTAGAACACTAAGTCGGGGCAATGCTTCATTTGCTCCATCATCAACTGAGAGGGTCGCAACATGACCAATTTCTTGGGTGAGATATCCTCTAGTCACTTTGGCACCTCAGTCAGATTTGCTACTACAAATTTTCTGAGGCATATTACATGGCATCACGACGTTTACAAACGTAGACCCTGATCCCATACCGTTCACAAAATCCTGCATCCGCTGTGCTAATCCTTCAGACAGTACTTTCTACTTCCCCGTCATATTCTCATCTTTGTTTAACTTCTTCAGCTCTACCTCATTCCTTGTATCTAAAATCACAATCACCTTGGGAGCCTTGCCATTTGGCTTTGCAAATACTGGCGTCAAGGCCTCTCATTTTTCCTTCTCCATCAGGCTTATATCTGCATCATATTCCTCATCTATGAGGGAACGTTTGTGTTGTGATATGGGTAGTGCATTCACAACAGATCAATTTCTCTTTAAATAAGGACACTCATCATCAATATCCTCATCTTCATCATGGGGATGCAGACCCTCATACTTCACACTTCCTTCCACTACATATTCTCTCACTTTATCCCGATTTTATTCCTGTTGATTTGTCTCCTCACCAGCTTGAATAGCCAATGCTCCGTCTTCATTTCTACCCTCCTCCCGAGAAGGTGAAGATTCAATTGTTTCTCTAACCTTACGACTTTGTGGCACAAGCAGCCCCACTTCTGTATTGTTTTACTCCTTAAACCTCTTATCCATCATAGCCCGGAGCCTGTCTATCAAAGTTGCCTCCTCGCCACCAGTCATTCTTACTTTCTATTTTTCTGATATCTCTAACTCTGGCACACGCCATAAGCTATACTTTAGATATTTCAGATGATAAAACACGCGTGAAGGTTGTAACCCTCAAACGGAGTTTGCAACTGCCTAATTTAATCAATAGGTTCATTGAGCCTTTTGGTAGCCTATTTATACACCACTTTTGATATTTTCCTTCATCTGTAAAAACAAGCAATCAAATTCAGCCACATATCCAGAATCAGATCTACTTGTATTACATACTCAACCTGAAAACCTTACACTTCACCTTCCACCGCCTCTCTTACTGCATATTCATTAGAGAATTTTCATGCTCTCAGTTTCCCGACACATATACAAAAGTACTTTTCCAATTTTTATCAGAAGTCGGTAGATCTACCAGTTATCTTACACCCGACAATTGGAGATAAACAAGATGAGATCGGGCTAATTTTGACACATCTATTGCCGCTAGGAAATGTCCCAGGTATATAGGGATGTTCAACACCTTAGAGCTTAATAATACACTCAGTAAAATTCTCCGACCGTTGGTTGTTAATTGTGTAGGGCATATATTTATAAAACTAAAAGAATCTTGAATCATTGAAGGAAGGGGTAAACGAAGACCTAGTCAAATATTGTAGTGTATAAGCAAGTCTCGTTCTCCAAGATCTGGTAAGGTTGATCCCCAGAAGAGGGCACCCACAGTGTCACGTCTTTAATAATTCAATACCTAATTCTAAATTTTTGAAGACCTTCTTATGTTATGTAGCCGTATTTGGGTGTTATTTTGGCAAAGTACTCCTCCAAAAATGGAGTATTCTCAAATTTAGAATCTATGTCTTCGTTGGCTTTCTCTTTCTTCTTTGAATTTTTCTCTGGCGTCGTCACTTGAGTGACTAAAATGATCCAATAACAATTATAAAAGTAAGCTATTATCATAGTTACAGTGTTTCACTAAGAACTACCGGGAGGGAAGTATTTAGGAAACCAACTCCAAATAATACTACCCAAAGTACTTTTTAGGTAAACTCTAATACTGCCCCCTGGGCAATCCGACTAAATACTACATCGTTTTTTGGAGTATAAAAAGCATACCATATAAACTAGCGAACTCTCCGGTAATGATCAACGATGCATTTTCATGAACTACAACACAGAGGGAAGTTTTTCACTCATTTACACTCACTAAAAATATTACAAATAAACGTTGGATTCAATTTGTGATGGATTTATAATTTAAAATATATTTACCCCATGTGTGATGGGACTACACTAATTATTATTTAATTAATTAATGCTAACACGCTTTGCAAGAATCAAAGAGGCATGATATCTTTGATATATTTATGTAAGAATCGAAAGAATACACGTAATAAGTGTCATAACCTTCATTTTTATGTCACGATGTTCCGTGACGCGCCAACCTACACAAACTGCATACTTCACTTATATTCGCCCAATGTCAACTATTCAATTCAATACCTTTCTCAATATTATTTAATATAGTATGGGGAGCCATGATAAGGTTGCTATTATCGACATTAAGTTCATTAGGAAAAATAAAAGTAGACATAGCATCTAACAACACAAGGTCAAGGTCAAACCAAGAGACATCTACTTCATAATAAGATAACATGAAGATTATCCAGCAAGATCATTATTGACGACCAGGACAAAGCCTATATAAGACACAATGAGGCCATCTTACTACAAGAAACCGAACAAAAGTTGCACATAACGACCAAAAGAAATTAGGCAGTGGATAAATCTTAACACAAACTCGATCAAGATTTAACTGAACATAGGTAACATCGAGCAGAACTGATAAGGAAATCGAGCAAGAGTTGTTACTAAATGTAAACAAAATTAGGACTTTACCGAGCATGAATATTACTGAGCAGAGGTCGTTAAAGAATGATGTATGACAACGAGGCCGGTAAATCTTGTTATCGAGATAAACAGCTAAAGAAAAAACCATAAAGAATTCGATGCTTCTTTAAAGAACAGTTGACTGGTTAATCCATGGAACGCACTACGGCTAGAGTAATGGCCACAATTCTAGGGCCAGTATCATGTAATTAATAATAGATTGGCACCGCTATATAAGTAGTATAATTAGGATTAACACTATGTACAATGTGACTTATCTTCTCGAAATCAATAAAATTACTACTTTGGCGATTACTTGTTAGAATTCTCTTTAATATTATCGTCTCTATTATTATTGTTGGGACTTGTATAAACTTTGATAATCTTTGGAACATATAATATATCTTGTCTTTTTTCTTCGTCTCTTTTACGATTGTTAACCAATAATAGCGTTGGAGTATTATTCTTTTGTACAAAGCCTCATACCTGTAGTGAGTGTTGCCTTCTATCTCATGTAATTATTCCATTATAAAGTTTGCTTCATTTGTTCTTAAGTATTTTAGTAAGGGATTGGCTAGTCGTGTCTTGTGCAGTATGTTTATTTTCCACACGTACCTTGCAAATTTCCTTTATATTTTTTATGCCTTAATTTTTCCTTTGAGTAGCAATCCTTTTATCAAGTATTTTTTTTATTGGAGTTTTACAATCCTCTTCCTCTTATCCTTTTTATATTCCCATCATTCCTTCAGATGTAAAGATCGAGAATAACTGATTTGGTAGTATGGTGGAATGATTTTAATATAGTATTGATGCTAAAGATGTACATGTATAAGAAGCGATTACATCAACTGATGCATTTTGTTCCATTAGGACTTGTTTGAGTTTAATATGTTTGAATTGGGAATGAAACACTATAATTTATTTAAGAACTCAATTATATTCTATTTTTTTGCTTCAACCTGTCACGTTGCTTGACTAACCACTAACTGATAGTTAGTTCAACGTTATACCTTTTTTTATCCGCCAATGTTTGTTAGTCAAAGTCCCACAATAGAAAATTTGTATTTAGCTTAATTGCTGCTTGCTAAATATCCAAATCAGATGGATTGGTTTATGATAACTTTAGTTAGAGACACAAGTTGGATTCATGTCCTTGAGTCTTTACTTTTACCTCCTCCATCAGTTCTGACTCTCCATGTGTCTTTTGACTCATGATTTATTTTATTAAAATGGGTATCTCGGATTAGAAATATATTAGTAAATTTACTAATGCATGTGCCTTTATTACCATTCTAGACTCGAATTTCATATCGTAATCTTCTAACTCTACTGACCATTTTGTTAATATTCTCGAGACATGAGAATTTTTCAACATATTTCTTAAGGGAAAGAAATTTCTAACAATTATAGTGTGGGTTTCAAAATATGGTCTTATTATCTTAGCCACTACTACCAATGCTAATGTTATATTTTCTAAATGTAGGTATCCAGATTATGCAGGTAGTAAAAATTTACTTACATAATATACAACCTTAGATTCTCTTCCTTCCTCCCTTATCAAAACTGCGCTAATTGAGTAGTCTGATATTACTAAGTATATGTATAAGCTTTCCTCTAGCTTAGGCTTAGTTAGTACTTTTAGAGAGGCCAAGAAATGTTTTATGTTGTTGAACGCTTCATCACACGTTGGAGTCCTTTGGTATTTTCTTGCTCATTTCAACACTTGAAAGAATGTTTGCCACTTGTTAGAAGATCTTGATAAGAACTTGATAAGTGTCGTAAGCCTTCTAGTTAGAATTTGGACGTCCTACATGTTATTAGAGCCCCGATTACTTGTAGGTTAGCAAGCTACCTTGAATCTGTTTATTTCCACTTTCACTCATCATGTATCCTAAGAACTTTCCCAACGAAACACCAAAGATGATTTTTTTGGGAATTAACTTTAGATTTACACGCCTGAGGTTACCGAACATCTTGGCAAGGTCTATCATATGGTCTTCTTCATGTAGGCTTGTTACCAACATATCATAAATATAGTCTTGCATGTGTCTATCTATATGAGTTGCGAATATCTTGTTTACCAATCTTTAATAGGTTGCTCTGATATTCTTTAATACGAAATGCATTACTTTGTACCGATGTAGTATTTTTTTAGTAATATTGTGTGTTCTTGGTCCTCTTCTTTCATTTATATTTGATTGTATCCCATAAAGGATAAATTATGTTTTTCCAAATGTTGCGTATACGAGTTGACCAATTCTTGGTATTAGGAATGGATCATTTGGGCACGTCTAGTTTAAGTTTGTTAAGTTTACGCACATTCTTAACTTTTTATTTTTTTTACCAAAACAGGATTAGTTGTCCAATTTGGATAAGGGGACTCTCGTACGTATCCTGCGAACTTTAGTCTATTTATCTTAACAATGAGCTCATCTGTATTTTGTTATGAATAACATCTATTTTTTGTACTATGGCATGAAAATTATTATTGATGTTCAACTAATGACATATGACTTATACTAGGAATCCAGTTACATCGTGTGTACTCCACGTAAACATATCTAAGTTAATTAAAAAACAATTGTACATCAGATCGATTTATATGTTTTTGTCGATCGTCAGGATATTTCCTTGTTCCATATTATTTCTTCTGCTTCTTCCCGGTTGCACCAACTGAGGCCTTTCTCTGAGGTCACCTACCTCATCTGAGACGATCTCTTTATTCGTTGGTTATTATGCTTTGAGAGTAGGAATGCTGCATAACACTCCTTTGATGTTTTATGGCTTCTTTTTATCATTACGACTTAACCTTTATAAGTTATTTTAAACACTGGTGGAACGTATATCAAGCTATGATCGACCTAATATTATATTATATGAAGATGATGCATCTTCTACCATAAAAATATATTATCATTTTTTCTAAAACTTTTCTTCATGAGGGCTCCAAAGGCAATTCTCTTAGTACAGTTGTATTTGCACATGTGAAGCCTGCCATGACTCTTTAAATTTGGATTAGTATTGGTTCCCTTTACGTTTTTTCTTTCATTTCTCTGTATAGAATGCTATCTAAGCTACCAATATCGATCATCACCCTTTTGATCTCTACACATGCCAACTCAACTATTATGAACACCACATTAATATATGGAAATATCACTTCTCTTAGATCATCATCCAAGAAATATATGTTTGGATACGTATTTATGTACATTTGTGGGGATGTCTGCCCATGATAAACTATCTCAATCTCGTCATCGTGCCTTTCTCTTGATTTTTTTTTGTGACTCTAAAGTATGGATCTTTTTCAGTAATCAGTCATATGGTTTGTCTGTTTGGATATGGGTCCAAATAATCTCATTCTTCTGACTCAACCAGTATGATGACATTTGTCTAAAGTGACTGTTGGCCTTCAGCCATGTCTGGGGATTGTTTTACAGCATCTCCTGAACCTTGTCTTGGTTCCTCAATTATTTTCTTCTCAACGAACTCAGTCAATTTATCTTCATGTATCAATATCTCAACTTGATCTTGAAAAGCCTAACAATCCTTAGTAAAATAACATGTGTCACCATGGAACTTAAAGTATTTATTTTTATCTCTACTCTCTTTTGGTACAATTAGTTTCCTATACTGATTGTATTTGATGGTATCCTTGGTTTTCTCATAAATTTTTCCCAATGATTTGATGAGCTCTGCAAATGGTCTCCTCTGTAGGTGATCTGCTTTTATACTCTTCATCTTTTGTACTTATATGCGGTATAATATATGTTTTGATGGGCGAAACACCTCTATTGGGATTGTCTATATCTTATATTTTTGTCACTTCATTCACTTTGATGAACCGTTTCACCTGAGCTAATAGGTATTTGACGTTTAGCACTTTCCTTTTCACGTGAAGTTACTCTCTTCTTTATGTATGTTTTTAATATCTTTTTTATGTTCGTCTATTATTTTGGCATCAAAAAACATTTTGACATGAAAAAAAGGTTTTATATAACCTTGTGTTAGTTTTTTCTTTTCTTTTGAAATACCCAAAATATTATGGGATGTGTTACTGACATTCAACAATATGCATAAAATCACATGTATCAAACAAACATAAAATTTTGGGATGTAGACACAATTCTACCAAAACATGGATAAAACGTTAAGTTCTCTAATTTTTCTTTAAAAAAACATTATTCGTAATATATGTCTCGCATATCTCTATTTCATCATATTGTTTCTCGCATCTCTCCACCTCTATCATACATTGTCTCGCAGGATATAGTACAATACTATTTATTCTCCTTATTTCCATTGTGTATGGTCTCTTCACTTATATCATGCATGGTCTATTCACTTCTATCATGCATGGTCTATTCACTTCTATCATGCATAGTCTCTTTATTTCTATCATATCTGATCTCATGTGATTTAATAATGAATGGTTTTACCACTTCCATCATGTCTGGTCTCGCGTGATTTAATAATTCGTGATTTTTCCACTTCCATCATGCTTGGTCTCTCCACCTTATCATGCATGGTCTCTCCATTTTATCATGCATGGTCTCTCCACTTCAATTATGCCTAGTCTCTTCACTTCCATCATGCCTAGTATCTTCACTTCTATCATTCATAATCTTATATAATTTGATAATGTGTATTCTCTTCATTTTATCATGCATGATCTCTCCACTTCTATCATGTATGGCCTCTCCATTTTATCATGCATGGTCTCTTCACTTCCATCATGTAAGGTCTCTTCATTTTATCATGTCTTATCTTGCATCTTTCTATTTCAGCATGTTTGGTCTCACATATCTCCATTGCATCTTGTATGATCTATTTACTTCATCCTATATGGTCTTCAATTTCATCATCCCTAGTCTCGCATCTCTCTATTTCATCATATATGGTCTTTTCACTTCATCATTATTGGTTTCTCCACTTTCATCATGCCTCGTCTCTCCATTTTATCATATACGGTTTCTCCACTTCCACCATGCATGGTCTTATATTATTTAATAATACCTGGTTTCACCACTTTATCATGCATGGTCTCTCCATTTCACCATGCATAGTCTCTCTACTTCATCATGCGTGGTCTCACATCTCTCCATTACATCATACCTGGTCTTGCATATCTTTATTACATTATGCATGGTCTCGCGTCTCTCTATTACAGCATGCGAGACTTGAGCAAAACAAAGTATGAGATACGAGACCAGGAAAACGTAATGCGAGAACAAGGAAACGAGTTTGGTGAAAAAAACAAAAATTATCATTAATGGATCTAGTTTTTTTGTCTTAAAAAACAAAGTCGATTTTACTTTTTGGATTTTTATCCGAGCTACAATCTGAAATATACATACTTTATTTATAAAAAAAAGTAAAAATCAGAAAGTTTGGTTCAAAGAAAAAGAAGATGGTTACCTATCTGATGATAAAACATGATACTTAAAGTATTATGAAAGTGGTTGGATATTAGATGAGCAATAAGTTTAATATTTGGGTACCAGATGTTCATTAATGATATTTAAAATACTAGATGACAATAAAAATTAGTTGTTGGTGCATTTGGGTAGGGTACCCAACAACAATGTTGTTATTTCTAAAAAGTAACAATATTATTGTGATTTTGATTTTGTTGATCGTGGTTTTTTTACTGAAAAATTGCATGGAACTAACCGGTTTTCATAGACAAGACCAATTGATATCAACGTATTTGAATTGGTAGACCTAGCCGAAACGGAAATTTAACTTGAAAGCAGAGTGATTTTTTTTATAAAAAACGATTGCAATAAATAAAATAATAAAAAAATAATTATTAATTTTGTATTTATAAATTTTGTGTTACAATAAATATCTTCCAAAAATATTATGACAATTATCTTAATGTTTTTGACTATTTCAAAAAAAATTAATAATTTTGTATTTAGATAAACTAGAAATATATAAAACCGAGCTAAACTTCTATAAATTATTATTTAAAAATAAATTGTTAGCTTTTTAAATAAGGAATCTAACAATTTTGAAGTATACAATTCGATAATAACGTTTCTAAATTTTGGAGTATAGCCTAACAGAATCGGATTTAAAAAGATAGTAATATCGTATTATTCGTTAGATAAAAGTTGACGTGATATTTTGATAGACCTACCGAAACGGAAATTAGACTTATAAGTTGATTTACTATTCATATTATTGATGTGACAATAACGTGACTTTACATGAAACTATATTGGTTAATAATTGCAAAATAAGGTGTATGGGTAGAGAAAAACAAACCTCTATACAGTAACCCAGGTTTCAAAAAGCGCCAGCGGTTCTAGGAATGTCAATTCGTTTCATAATTATTGGTACTATTAACCGAAGTAATTTGTTTAATAATAATATATTAAACCATTAGTAACTTATTTTCTTTTTAAACTATTTGTAATTTATTCTTTTTTTTTATAAAAAAATATTAAATAAAATAAAAGATTCATATCACTGAAAATAACTTATTGATTTAGGGTTTCTCCCGTAAATAAATAAAGATTCTATTTTGTTATTTTCTTCATAAAGGAAATAACACATTTACACTTTTTTTTATTTTATCTCAAAATTCATTCATTCTCCAGCAGTTTATGGACTTCTACCACTATCCCAACTATCTCCACCCTATCTCAACTATCTCCCACCCTATTAACTTATGCACACCCAACCAGCCTTATTAGCTTCTCACCATCAATCACCCATAAACCCTAGTCTAGCTACTATAAAAACGGTCTCCTCTCTTCAAATCTTGAAAAATAACAAACCCTAGCCACCTATTCGATTTATCTTCTAATCTTGAAAAACAACGGCAGTTTTTCTCGAATTCGT
Organism: Limnanthes douglasii subsp. nivea; assembly: GCA_036936605.1. Lineage (NCBI taxonomy): Eukaryota > Viridiplantae > Streptophyta > Magnoliopsida > Brassicales > Limnanthaceae > Limnanthes > Limnanthes douglasii. The sequence goes on along the minus strand of JAUPFV010000005.1, from coordinate 86,616,043 downwards.
CTAAGGTAGAAATCATTCTTTATTTAAAAAAACAACAACACTTAAAATGCACTATTATTTATTGAAACAGACAAAATGCACCTACTTCCGAGATGGAATCTCGGAATTAAGTTCATTTTTTTATATTAAAAACACCTGATTCCGAGGTGTTGTCTCGGAATCATGTGTTTTTTTCTGAAAAAAGCAACTGATTTCTATCTTCTGTCTTGATTGTTTTCTACTAAAACCTGCACAAATCAGGATTTTTGAAAATATATTTTTTTAACACGGATTTTTAAATTACATGAATGTAAAACTAAACAAGATTAAATTAACTTGTTAATTGATTGGGTGATGTTCTCCGGTATTAAATATTTGGTTTGGGTGTCTTCCTCTTCCATGAGTAATCTTTAAGAAATTTGATTTTTATTTTGTTTTTAGGGTTTAATTTTAGAAGCTAAATCATGTATGTTGGATCTAATTTGGTTTAAACATGTTTGTTGATATAAAGATTTCATAATGGTGAATTAGAAAATAAAATGAGGGCAAGATAGTAAAAGCCAGTGATAAGTTTTTTTTTGAAATATGGAGGAAATAAAAAAATATAATGAGAGAAATGGCTTCACCCATTGATTTATCCATAACTATTTCGATATTAGAATTTATTGAAAAAGACAAATCTCGTAAATAACTTTAACAATATTTCTCACAATACTAATACGTATTTGTTAGAATTGATTCAATTGCTTTAATTATCTTATTTAATAATTAAATGTTATATCAATTAGTATTTTAGACGTTATTCTCGTTGACTTGAATATGTAACGCTTCTTGGAGGCTATTTAAAGTCATTTTGTGCTGCATTTTAATATATTGAGTCTTATTTTCTCTACATATTACTCTTTAATATTCTAACATGGTATCAGAGCGAGGTATGTGTGTTTTAGAGGTATGTGTGTTTGAGAGGTATGTGTGTTTTAGAGGTATGTGTGTTTGAGAGGTATGTGTGTTTGAGAGGTATGTGTGTTTGAGTAAAACAATTTGAGTTAGAGGTATGTGTGTCTGAGTAAAATATTCTGAGTGAGAGGTATGTGTGTCTGAGTAAAACAATTTGAGTGAGAGTGCGGTATGTGTCTTAGTGAAACACAAAAAGAGTGAGGTATGTCTGTCGGAGTGAAACACAAAAAGAGTGAGGTATGTGTGTCGGAGTGAAACACAAAAAGAGTGAGGTATGTGTGTCTGAGTGAAACACAAAAAAAGAGTGAGGTATGTGTGTCTGAGTGAAACATAAAAAGAGTGAGGTATGTGTATGTGTGTCTAAGTGAAACACAAAAAGAGTGAGGTATGCGTGTCAGAGTAAAACAAGAGTGTTTAAGTAAAAAAAAGTGAAGAAAGTGTGAAACAAGAGTGAAGAAAGTGTGAAAAAAATGACATGTGTACCCAAATTTGATGGAGATTACGATCATTGGAGTTTACTCATGGAGAATCTCTTACGTTCAAAAGAGTACTGGTGTGTGATTCAACCAGGTCACCAGGAACCTGGAGAAGGTGAAGTGTTGACGGCAGTACAGCAAAGATGTTGGATGAATCAAGGCTTAAAGATTTGAAGGAAAAGAATTATTTGTTTCAGTCCATCGATAAGACTATTTTGAAGACCATTACTCAAAAGCAGACATCCAAACAACTTTGGGAAGCAATGAAGACCAAGTATCATGGCAATGAAAGAGTGAAGCGTGCTCAACTCCAGAGGCTTTGAAGATTGTTTGAAACAGAGGAGATGAATAATGGTGAGACAGTGACAAATTATTTTGGAGGAGTCATGGTAGAGAAGACCTGAAAGATGTAAAGATTGTTGAGAAAATCCTGCGCACTATGACGGATGATTTCAATTATATTGTATGTTCAATTGAGGAGTCAAAAGATATTAATCAAATGACAGTCGATGAATTGCAAAGCTCATTACTTGTTCATGAACAGAAGCTGCGACGCAAGGTCTCTGAAGAACAAGTACTGGAAGTCGAGGGTGATCGCAGCTACAAACAATGCAGTGGAATAAGTAATTCTAGCAGATGGGGAAGTAATTTCTCGAGAGACAGGGGAAGAGGTGGAAGAGGATGGAGTATTAACAGAGCTCATGTTGAATGCTTCAGGTGTCACAAGCTAGGCCACTATCAATATGAGTGCCCAAATGGAGAAAATAAATCAAACTACGCCGAGTTTGATGTAGGAGAAGAATTACTTTTAATGGCTCATATGAATATCAAAGAGGTTGAAGATAAATGGATGTGGTTTATCGATTCGGGTTGTTCAAATCATATGACAGGTAACAAAGATTAGTTTATTGAGCTCAATGAAAACTTTAGACGTGGAGTAAAACTAGGGAATAACTCACGAATGGAGGTGATGGGAAAAGAAAATGTGAAGTTTGAAGTTGAAGGGCTAACCCTAATATTAACAGATGTGTTTTTTGTTCCATAATTGACTAATAATCTACTAAGTGTTGGGCAACTTCAAGAAAAAGGTTAAACTATTTTGATAGACCAAAGAGTATGCAAAATCTACCATCCTCGTAAAGGTTTGATTATAAACTCTACAATAACAATAAACCGCATGTTCACTATATCTGCAATTAGAAAATCTGGTTTAAATAGATGTCTGAAAATCGAAGAGGAAGAGAAGTGGGATTGGAATGTTGATGTGAAAAATTCAAATGATAGTCTTAAATGGAGAAAAGAAGACACTAATAGAGAGGAGAATGATAAAGATATCAAAGCGGTCGAGGAAGATGTCATTGGTGAAAATAATGTCATGTCATCTCAACCTGAAACACATCAGAAAAGAAGTCATACAACACCAATATGGATGCAAGATTATGAAAGTGCATAAAGGATTTTAGATGAAGAGGCTGAAGATGTGTTTTAAAGAAGTTGTCAAAGAAACAAATTGGAATGAAGTAATTAAATATGAAATAGAAGCAATTAAGACAAAATCAAATGAAGATGGAGAAGTGGATAAATACAAAGCAAACTTAGTGGTGAAAGAATATGCACAAGAAAAAGACATTGATTATGATGAAGTCTTTGCACTGGTTGCAATATGGGATACAATCAAAATTTTATTGGTTGTTGCTGCAAAAAATGTTTTTTTATATGGAGAATTGAAAGAAGTGGTGCATGTGGATCAACTAGAGGTTTTTGTCAAAAAGGGTGAAGATGATAAAGTATATAGACTCAAGAAATCTTTGTATGGTTTGAAGCAAGCTCCCCTGGCTTGGTTTTGTTGGGTAGAGAGGTATTTCAAGCAAGAAGGATTCGACAAAAGTAGTCATGATCACACATTATTCATTAAGAGGGAAGGAGTGAAGTATATCATGGTAAGTCTCTATGTAGATAAGGTACTTACTTTGTCTACAACTGAATCAGAGTATATTGCTCCAACATCTTGTGCTTGTCGTTGTGTATGGCTCAAAGAAATTATTGAACAAATCACATCTGAACAATCCGATTGTCTAGAAATCTATTGTGACAACATTTCTTCAATTAAACTCTCGAAGAATCCGGTAATGCATAGAAGCACGAAGCATATCGATGTAAGGTATCATTACCTACGAGATCTTACAAATCAAGAAGTTGTGAAGTTGGTTTATTGTGGAACAGAAGAACAAGTTGCAGATATAATGACCAAGCCAGTGAAGTTGGAGACGTTTGTTAACTCAGTGAAGCGGAGACGTTTGTTAACTCTCGAAGTTCACTTGGAGTGCAAGCACTAGAAGATAAACTGTCTGCTTTTCAAGCATATCCAGTTTAAGGGAGGGATTTGTTAGAATTGATTCAATTGTTTTAATTATCTTATTTAATAATTAAACGTTATATTAATTAGTATTTTAGACGTTACATCAATTAGTATTTTAGACGTTACTATTCTAGTCAATAAAATTTATCATTTATTGACTTGAATATGTAACGCTTCTTGTAGGCTATTTAAAGTCATTTTGTGCTGCAGTTTAATATATTGAGTCTTATTTTCTCTACATATTACTCTTTGATATTCTAACAGTATTTTCAGTAATTATTTATTTTTAATTTTTAAATCGGCATGTATTTCAAATTTTAATTTTTCTAAAAGTAATGTAAATCATATATAATTTTATTTTTAAAGGTAGACAAAACGAAATTAACTAGCGATGTGGTTGAAGATTTTTATTAATACCAAATTCGCAACCAAATTGTTTTAAATTTCGCAATCAAACGACATTCGTTTTTTCGCAACTAAAATACACGTAATTCCATAATTGAAGAGCAGTTATTTTTTTGAAACTTATTTCACAATTAAATTGCATGAAATTTCGGAACTTATGTTTTTAAAAGTTTTTAACCATCAAATACACATATTTTTGCAACTATAAAAAAAGTTAGTTGTTTCAACATTTATTTTTTACAAAACAAATTTGTATTTTTTTTTGTTTTTTCACACATTCATACTTATTTAGCAATCATAGTTATATTTTCACAATTATTTTCTTCCCATACGCACAAAATTCCGCAAAGCAAACTATTAAATAAATAAAAAATTCATCACAAAAATGCATATTTTTGCAACTACCAAAAAGCTAGTTGTCTCCCACCCAATTAACAATCAATTTAAAAAAAACAATTTTGTATTTTTTTTTCATACAATGAGACTTATTTAGCAACCAAAATCTTATTTTCGTAATTATTTTCTACTTATTATGTAACACGATTGGACAAAATTCTGCAACTTAACACCATTTGTTTTTTCGCAACCAAATTATATGTAATTTGACAACTAAATAGTAATTTATTTTTCGCAACCAAATTACACACAATTCCGTAACTAAACAACATTTTATTTTTTAACCAATTTTACACGTAATTTTGCAAATAAAAAACCAACAAATATCTTTTATGAATCTAGTTTTGTTGATTAAAAAAAATAAAGTCAATAGTATTTTCTGATATTTTATATGGTTTATAAGATATGACATTTAAAAAAAACAGAAAAACGTGAGAAAGAAAAGTGGTTATATCTATTTCAGACTACATAACGGGTATCTTTGAATATTTATTATCAGTAGGTGGTTATATATACCTTAGCAGACCTTATGTTGTTATTGGTAAATAAGTTTAATATTAAGTGATTATTGAGAGATTATGTGTAAATTACACTTTGAGTTTTATACAAATAAATTTGAAAACTATTAAAGAAATAATAAATTTAAAACTATTACAAGACAAAAATATTATAGATTTGTTGTTTAAAAAAATAGATTAAAAAAAATTAAATTAAATATTATAAAAAATAAAAATAATTTCCTTTTATATAATTTCTACGTGCATTTTGGTGAGACAATCCAAAGCTTTTATTGATGATATTTTCATCCATTATTTATTGTGACGAGTTTTTTTGTTTCTAGTAATGAGCACAAACATATATAATTTTTTATTTTTAAAAAAAAAAACTATGACACTTTAACAAAATTAAAAATTAGAAAATAGCATATCAATTATGTTGAAATTTAAAATCAAGCTAAATATTAATCACGCTTAAATGTTGAAGCTATTATAAATTTTAGTATCGTTTATTAAACTTTTATTGATCAGAAATGACTTCTAGTTACTCTTATGTAAATGATAATCGTTTGTCATGTCATGATAAATTTACATGTATAGAGAATAACATGATTAAGATAAATTCTTAAGCTTGACTTATAATTATGATATCTATTCATAAAAAAAAATGTAATGTGTGTTGAACCAAAGATGATTGAAATTATTTTACATCCATTAAAAATGTACGTATTTAGACACGCATGCGTGCATATATATACACACACGATTTAAATGATGTTTTGACGTGTGGAGGTTAAAATACTTTATAATTTTTCTAAATGATTACTCTATATTTATTTATGTTTATTTGTTTAAATACAATGATTAATCTTAGCAGTTTAATATATTCCAATTTGAGATTAAAATCAAACAATCACTAAGATACAAAAAAAATGCTCGTAAAAGAGGGAAGTATTTTTCTAGTAAATTTATTAGTTTTTGTAAAATAAAACACATAATAATCCTTTAATATTTAACCTCTTACATGACATAACAGAATAAAATGGTAAAATATAAAAATATAAATATAATTGAGATGATCAGTGACATACTAGTAAATTTTAGATTGTGTGTTAAGTTGTCAGTTGAAATTGTTTTGAACAATGTGACATTTTATAAATCTTGTTTCTATTAAGAAATTTGAAAGATCTTCATATGAGTTATACAAGAGAATAAAACCAAATATCATATATTTGAAGTGTGAGAGTGTTACCCCCAAGGGGTAGCCGAGTTGGTTGAGTAAGGCATGCTTGTGACCAAAGGTCATGAGTTCGAGTCCCTCTACATAAGGGTTTACCCTGTACGCACTCATTGCACTCTGAGAGTGTTTAACATTTATCAAGCGTGTGCATCTAAAAAGAATACAGTTAGATCTAAAAATCATAAAATATTTTTTTTGTTATGAAACAAATAACAAAAATTATATGTTGTAAAACTTAAAGTTTAATATTATGATTGAATCTAGAGTAGCGGACCTCTTAATAAGATTATATGTCTTTTGGGTGTCATTCTATTTTTCTAGAAAAAGTAAAGATTCATATTAACAAGATAAAGCTTCAAGAATAGCGTAAAAAACGTTGACTATTCTAAGAACATGTGATATTGGATGAAGAAAGAAGAGATCGGAGTGATTGAGCAACTAATTAGTAAATATAATCTCGACAAAAAACTTAGTCGTAAGCATCGACAAAATAACAAAACAATATGATAAAACGAGAACATAAGCAAAACATATAATAATAGATGACCGACACATATTAAACTAATTATACGCAGAACCTATAGATATTATAATATTCGGGAAATTTATTATATATTACTAAATTGCTAATGACAATTAAAAGATAAAATAATAATTTTTAAAAATATTTTATAATATATGGACAACACGTGTCAGACAATACATTGCGTCATCCATCCTTATAATTTACAGATATAATTTATTATAAATATGAGATCTAATCATTGTAAAAGGAATTGATTAATTGATTACTAAAATTACTATTGATTTTTTTAGTTTGATTTTTTTGGTAATATTATAAAGAAGAAAACTTCTTCATCATTTTTGGCGTAGTTTGTGAGAAATATTTTCTTTTAAAAATAGTTATTTTTTCAAATGGTGATGAATATATCAGGAGTGGATAAAATATCACTTGGGGGAAACATGCATGGATCTCATGTAGTACATTTTCAAAATATTGCTTTACCAACTTGTGAGAATAACAACGTGCACAAAACTCTAACGATTTTTCCAAAAATGTCGATATCAAGGATTCTAGTTCAACAAAAGAATTTTTTTGGATAATATCATGAAATGAAATGATAAGTCCATAAAAAATGATAGTACCTCAATAAGGGATAAGGACACATATTGTAAACGTTGAATATTTATTGACAGCACTTGAAAATAGAAAGTCAATTTCTTTGTTTCATACTTTAGAGTTACAATTGAATAGGGTAGGGTTGGAACAATTTAAATCAAATGTATTGTAAAATAAATGACATAAAGAAAGTCAAAATAGATTTGATTTGGATAATATCATGAAATGAAATGATAAGTCCATCAAAAATGATAGTACCTCAATAAGGGATAAGGACACATATTGTAAACGTTGAATATTTACTGACAACACTTGAAAATAGAAAGTCAATTTCTTTGTTTCATACTTTAGAGTTACAATTGAATAGGGTAGGGTTGGAACAATTTAAATCAAATGTATTGTAAAATAAATGACATAAAGAAAGTCAAAATAGATTTGATTTCATGTTTAAAACTGTGCAATTGATGGCTGAAAATTTTACTTTGGAAGATAATGTAAATTCAAATGAAAGATTGAATAAAGATGAGTTGATTCATAGGAAAGAAGTTATTTTTAAAGAATAAGAAAATGGAAAAAAAATTGCTGAATTAAGTGACGAGGCATCGTACAAAAAAATATGAGGATAAATGAAAAGAAAAATATTAGAAGAAAAAATATAAGACCGAGAGTAGGTATGTACACTCTAGCCGAATATCTACTGATGCAAATGATTTTGGATAAAAAAATTACCAAAGAAGTTTGATCCTTATATGAAGGAAGAGTACAGATTTGGAGCATTACCTTAAGAAATTTTGGAATACTATGCTAGGTTTTAATCCAGATGATAATTTACTAGGTCAAGATTTTTAAGTGACTTCCAAAAGAATAGCATTGTGTGGTTCAAAAATTTACGTTCAGTAGCAATCGACGGTTTGGGAAATTATGAACATTAGTTCGGCATTAATTTATTGTTCATAAGTCGTTGAAATGTGAAAGAGATTATATTATGACTTTGTTCCAAAAACCTGAAGAATCTCCAATGGATTATGTCAAAAGTTTTATAAAATAAATGAGTGTATTGGAGTATTGTAATGAGAATGTGGCTTTAGCAACATTTAAAAAGATTTTACCTTTTAATAGTAGTTTGTAAAAAGACTAATCAAGTTTTATGTAGGATGTATGGAGGATCTTTTGGAAAGAACAGAGATTTATATTAAGGTAGAAGATAAAAAGAAAGGCGGAACAATACAAATAAAATTGATGGATTAATGGTGACTTTTTGGATTAAAAAAAAGAACTGTTACAAAGAGAATTTTAAAGGCCACAAGAGATCCTGTAAATAGATCATTTTTTTCTTATTATAATTAATAAATTCAATACAAAGTAATAAATTGAAAAGTAGTAAATACATTTATGCTAGAATAACTAAGTCAAAAGGTAAAAATGAGGTATTTAACTTTGGTCGGAATTGACCATCGAAGATTTCTGACCCTCTCAAAGCCATCACCCATGAATATTTGTGACCCTATCATATAGCCCCTTTAGTTCTCTCAAAGGTATTTTAGGACGGCTAATTGACACATATCTTAATCGCATTTAAGTCACACTTCTTTTATTTCTCCAAATTTGTTTTTTCAGTATTCATTAAATCCGACGATGAACATATTTGAACCCCATCTAATGGCATCGTTCGAAGATGACTATTTCCTAAAAATTGTGATTTTTAACCAACGCTCTTAATGACACATATCATTATTTGATTAGAGCCACAAAATTGTTTTACCATAGGTAAGGGGAGCTAATCAATCGAAAACGTTTCCACTTCTCGAAATTGTACGAAATAACTATTTTAAATGGAGTGTTATATGAATATTAAATATATTGAATGAAAATGATTAAAAATTTATTTGGAAATTCCTTTAGTCTCTAACAAGTTTAAAAAACAATTATGATAAATTAGAAGAATATAATTCAATAGGTATATTAAAAACAAAATATACTTCTTGATATTTATTCTTTTCATAGTTGTAAGTTAATTCCAAATGTGTTTGCTTCTTATTGTTAGTATATGTGTTTTTTAAAATCATTATTTTTATATATTATTCAGATGATGAGTATAAATTTTCTTATCATTAGAAAAATATTAACTAGACGAGAGATAAGAACGATAGTTGGAAATAGATCATTATAAAAATATACAACCCTCGATAAGAAATACTTTTTATATGATGTGGAAAGAAATATAATATGCGGAAGATATGAATATAGATAAGTTGATGAATATATAAGAGTTGTGGAATTTAATTTATAGATTTATTAAAGAAATTAAAAAAATGATGAAATTAAAAACAAAAACAAAAAATTATAGTTTAGAACAAAGTATGCATAAACATGAAAAGACGAATGGTTATAAAATAAGTATGAAATTAGAGACATTAGTAAAGTTCAAATAAAAAAGTGCAAGTGGGTTGAAACTAGTTTTAAAAAATTAAAATATTACACAAACAAATCATAAAATTCAAGAGTTTCCGTGAGTAGGAAGACAATTTTTGGATTCATCGAGTTTTTTGGTAATATTGTCACTTGTACTTGATATGATTTTGTTTCTTTTAGTAGTGGTGCCATCTTGAATACTAATAGTATCGCCAAGAATAGGAGCGTTAGTATAGAAATATACTTCAAGAGAATGATCAGAAAAATAGGTAGATCTATGACACATGTTTTGATATTTTGTATGAAGGTGATTCCAGTAAGGTCATATAAAGACTGTCTGAAGATTATTGCGATCATATTTACGTTAACATTTATACTTTCCGTTCTTTTATATGATTCTTAGCATTATCTAAAAATTATCTAGTCAACTTTTCTTTCAATATTTTAGCAACGACAATATTATATTTTTTAAAACTTCTAATTTCATCTTTAAGTTTGATATTTTCTAATTTCAATTTACTTGTTGATAATTTGAACTTTGTTATTTACTTGATTTTGGATAGCAAATCTTGTTACAACATGCTTTATCTTTTATCCATTGGTGTCTTTTTTTCAATTTGTCCAAAACATTCTCTTGAGTGGTGATTTCTTGTTGAATTTTTGATGATCCGTTTTCCAAAATGAGAGGGTGGTATCACTTGATCATTCAAAAGTTTCAAATCTTCAGAAGCAAATTATTTGCTGCCAAGCAAAACGGAATTGAGCGAGCTCTACAACATATTTTGAAAAATAGTTGTAATAAAATATTATTATGGGGTAATATAATCAAGTTAGTAAAATTGTATACCTCTATTTGAAGTTTTCTTTGACACTGGAGAAGTTGTACATCGCAAAGGTGAGAATAATATTGTTTTGGGTTGTTAAGAGCAAAGCGACCAACAAATGATCGCCGCTATGATACTAATGATTCAGCTACAAAGGTAAAAACACATAAAACAGTATTAAATAAAGAGAAAATATACTAAATGAAATCAATATATTGAATACTTATGATGTTCAATAGGTATACGATGAATATTAAATCCAATTGGAAATAAAATTATTTTTTTATGAAGATGAGTAGTGCTAGTAGAGGAGAATGTGTTAGTAGCATTTATTCTCTCATTTTCTATAGTTTTGTTGTCTTTTGAGGAATCAATTTTTTTTTTAAATTTGATCAAATGATTGTTTAGACATTTTTTGCTAACGAAATATCATTTTTTTTATCAATTTTTACTTGATTGATAATATCAACTTTTGTATCTCATTCGAATTCTTATCCAATAAGATTTATCGAGATATCGGTATAATCTTCTTCTATCTCAGGAATCTTAGTAGACGAACCCATGAAACTACATGATAATATTTTTTCTTGATTAATATGATTAAGGAATTTAATAAGCTTGTTATCGATGAGAATTTTGTCAATTTCTAAACAAATAAACAAATTTTATAGTATGGATATACTAAGACTTTTTTATATAAACAAAAATAAGAAAACAGTTTCATTTATCAAAATTTATGTTCATAGTGAAGTTTAGGACATATTGAATAAACACATTAAAAGATAAGTTTAACAAACTATATTAGTTCGTCCAAATTAAATATTCATAAAAAAAATTAATTTTATTATCATATTTTTTGAATCAACCCAAACCTTTTATTAGAAATAGAAGGGTTGGGTATAATTAGGGTACTAATAAATTACTTTTAATACACGTGATTATTTATACTAGAGGCACAAATTAAAATTTAGGAATCACCAAATTACAAGGAATCACCAATTTTAATTTTAATAGCCTTTGATATGCGTGTACTGAACTTTCTTCCAAGATTGAATTCGAGATTCAGCTGTGAACGAAGAGATACTAAGATTGATGTGAGAAATAAGCTAGTTGGAGAGATTAAAGCTTGACAAGATTGAACGTGGCCACAAATTCTCATATATTTGAAGTTCCTTCAAATTTCATATTTGGATAAGTATACAATTGGCCCTGGAAGAGCTGATTTCGTGAGGAGCAGGGATTATATCCCAAGACGAAACGAATTATGAATATTCTTCTCGAGTATGTTACTTTTTCTTTGCTTACTTGAATTATTGTTGAATGAGTGAGTATAGACATCTTTGTAGATCGTTTATTTTCTGTTTTACTCCCTGAATCAATTCACCTGTAGATATACTATAGTCAGGTAGAACCTGCTAGCTACATAATGCTTGGATTCCATAAAATTTATTGAAAAAGGTATCAATTGAAACAGAGTTAGTAGATTTAATGAATTCAGTAGAATCACACAGACTTATGAATCAATTATAGTCAGTAATAATTAGTTGACCTCAAAAATAATAATTCATCAAAAAGAACTTATTCATGTTTCCAGTCTAATGTATCCAAGGTGCTTTCAAGTAGGATAATTGCAGAGAGTTAAAGAGAGACTTGATATTGATTAAAGTTCATTTCATTGTCCATTTCGTAAGCCAAACTGCGGCTTTATTTTGTTCTCTAAATGTGTAGGATAGAACCATATCATGATGGGTTAAGCGTCTACAATAGTTTAGAAGAGGGTCTAAGGTCCATGAGAATTTTATTGAGGATAGTAGGTCAAATAAGACTTGAGAGTCACTTTTTAAATTAGCTTGATTCATACCTATATTTTTTAAGATTATGAGGCCATCAAGAAAAGCCCTAGCCTCAGCCATAATATGAGCTACGAAACCCTAACTTAATATATATATATATATATATTACAATATCTTATATACCCTTACCACTAACTAAGCAAGAACTATATGTATTAAGCTTAAATCGGTTAGGAGTAGGAAGAGTCCATGTAAGATAGGTGGATTTTGATTATTTTTTATGATTGAAACAACAAATATCAAATGCAGTATTATCAACCTTTAGTCCAATAGACCTTTTTAAGAAGGTTAGTTTGATCTAAACCAATAAGCATGTGTTTAATTTACTTTAAAGATTCATTAGTTGTATTGGTTTGGCCATTGATCTTAGAATGATTTCAATATTGTCATAGGCCCCAACATATAATAACTAGAATTATAGTATTAACATGAACATCATTTTGAACAGACCATAACCATCTCATAATTAGATAAGTTATAGTCATATATCTTTCGATTCTAATACCCTAGATTAGAAAATTAAATTAAAATATCTCATACATTTTTACAGTTAAGAAATAGATGGTCATGAGTCTCAATATTATCACAAAATTGACATCTAGATACCAATGTAATGTGCCTTTTTGAATGATTGAATCAATAGCTAACCAATTATTTAGAATTCTCCACTATAAGAAGAAGCATTTCCTAGGGGTTACATGATTATGTATATTTTTAAACAAGTTGGAGTTGTTGTTCTTCTTTCTGATATAATTCCAAGTTTTTTGTATTGAACCTATTATCATTTGATTGAAGCCGTGTGATAAAATCATCATCATATTCCTTAATGGGGGTTTTCTTGATTTTAATTATATCAGAAAGGTTAACCATAGTTTTAAGCTTATCAATGTCGTAATTATTATTAACCTAAAATGTTTTCATCTTGTCAGTGTTATACCAATTGTTTTCGGTGTTTTCTGTTAAAACTATGAAAATCGAGTGAACACACTATTTTTCAATCCATAAGTCCACCTCTCATTTTTCCTAATTTCTATAATATTTGAAGTTTAACAAGTTTTATAATATTAGAAAACGTTTTTTAGTTTGAGAGGTAAGCTTAGAATAACCGACTTGCAAAGGGTGTTTGTCCTTTCAGTATACATTATGCATATACTTAGCCCACGAAGTTTTATTTTCCCTAAACTTATCAAGTGTCCTAAACATCCTTAAGCTTCCTCACATTGAGACATCTTTCCCCAAAAGGTTTACAGATATTAGACAATTTAATACAATTAATTTATTAGCCTCTTGAGTTGAGCCCCACATAAATTTGTTATAGATTATTTTTAATCTTTTTGATTATTATCTTAAGGAGGTTACAACTTTGCATCCAGTATTTGGAATAACCATAAGAACAAAATTTATCAGTGTTAATCTGCCACCATAGGATAGGTGCTTCACATCTCATTCATTAATTTTTATTTATTATTGTATTTATCACGAATTCATAATCACTAGCCTTGTTGTTGGTGTTTAAATTTATCCATATATAAGTAGTTGGAAGACTACTAAATTTAAAGTCATCCTGAATTTCAAGGGTTGTGCTTTTTGAATGAGAAAAACTAGTTGATAGATTGGCCAGAAAATTCCTCATAATTATGAAAGAAAGAACCTAACTTAGATATAGTTGTTAGATGGCGAGTGGTTAGAATCGGAAGGAGGTATAGAAGCGGATGAAGATGATAGTTGAAGCGGAAGCGTCTCCACAGGAACCGGGGATGGGAATTCTTTTACTACATGATTTTTTATTTTAATTCTATGTTTATTTTTTCTTGTCCGCGTACCATCACTGTTATGAGAACTCTGTCCTGATTTTATAATCTAGAAAAAGCAAAAAATATACGTAAACCGACTTGAAAATACTAATTCTTAAAAGAGAAGTTGTTTGAAAAAACAACGCAAACATGATCAAAACAACTAAACAAATAAGATAAAACCAAGTCGGATAAAATCTAGCCCCCATTTTTGCCCTAAATCTATGGTGGGGTCGTAGCTCCCGGCGCCAGACGTCAGCATCAGATGGTACCACTCCACCCTAAGTTTTGTGCTCACATTAGCACTTGCGTTAGACGTCTGACACGAGATTTACCTACCGCGCCATACAAATGACGTGGTAGCCATGATTTCCGCTTGTGTTTGGCAGAAATCGTATGTTTTTTCTAGCCATTAACAAAGAACACGTACACTATAAAAATATCATTTTTTTTTATAAATCTAACTGATTTTAAACAAACAATTAATCATAAATTATAAAAATCCCTAAAAATAACATTTAAATTCATAAAACAAATACCTTTATTTTTGTTGTGAATGAGTCGAATAGTGCCTTGACAGTGTACTGTGTCCGGCAGTTCGAATAGTGCCTTGACAGTGTACTGTGTCCGGCAGTACAGTTTTGTGTTGTGATAGTGATATTGTCCAACTACTTGAGTTAGTCTTGTGGTATGAGCCCATTAGGCCCATAGTCTAGTAAGTCTATTAATTCCCTATAAATATATTACTAGGGCGATACAAAACACAATTGAAATCTGTAACCTTTTCTATCATAGTGAAACTCTTTTCTCTGGCGGCGCCCGTGGACGTAGACAATTGTCGAACCACGTTAAATTCTGTGTTTCATTTAAATCTTTCATTCGCATATATTCTGTGCTTGAGCCATTTTGTGATAATTGCATAGTATTTTATAACAAAATTGGTATCAGAGCCACGTGGTGAAATTAGGGATTTTGCAATTAGGGTTTCACAATGGCGTCTACAGCAACAAAATACATGATTGAAAAATTTGATGGGGGATCCAGCTTTGCGTTGTGGAAGATTAAACTGAAATCTTCATTGGTACTGCAAGGGCTGTGGAAGGCTGTGGAGAATAAGTTACCAGAAGAGATGAAAGAAGATGAGAAACAAGATCTTCAAGAAAGGGCTTTGTGCTGGATTTTAATGAGTGTGAAAGACAATGTGCTTCACGAGATTAGTGGTGAGAAGATTGCTGCCTGCGCATGGAGAAAGCTAGGAGATCTTTACTCAGAGAAATCAGTAGTAAACCGATTATATTTGAAGAAACGTTTGTATGATTTCAGATTGAAAGAAGGTATGTCCATAACAGAGCACCTAGATAATTTTAAATCAATTATAATGGACTTGGAGAACATATATATCAATATTGAGGATGAGGATCAGGCTTTGTTTGTATTGAGATCGTTACCATCTCCCTATGAAAACTTCGTAGATACCATTATGTATGGTAAGGATAAGTTATCGCTAGCAGATGTCAAAGGGGCACTGAAATCAAAGGAGATAAGACAGTTGCAGGCAGACAATCAGGCTGAAAGGAAAGGTCTTATGACTAGGGGAAGATCTAAAAGCAAAGCTAGTTCTTTAAGAAGGAAGAACTTGAGTTCCAAGTCAAGGGTGAAGCACTCAAACTGTTATGAATACGGTGAGCAGGGTCATTATAGGAGAGATTGTCCGAAACTGAATGGTAAGATGGGAAATCAAAAGGAAAATACAGCAAACATTGTTGAAGGTGTGAACGATTCCGACGATAGTGAAAACAGTGGTAAATGAGATGTATTGTCCGTGAGTTCAGACTTTTGGAAAAACTCTTGGGTACTTGATACTTGCGCTACGTATCACATGTGTCAGTTCAAACAGTGGTTTGATACGTACAAGCCAATGCAGGGAACTGTCTATTTAGGGAACAATCATTTGTTGACTGTTGGTGGTATTGGTAACGTCAGAATCAGAATGTTTGACGGGGTTGTTAGAATCTTGACGTGCTGGCATGTTCCTGGGTTAAAAAGAAACCTGATTTCTCTTGGGACTCTAGACTCTCGGGGTTACAAGTACCATGCATAAAATGGTGTAATCAAAGTGACAAAAGGCTCAATGGTATGCATGAAAGGTAGTTTGCAGAAGGGTCTTTACATTCTCCAGGGGAGTGTTGTTATGGGCGATGCTGCAGTAGCATCATCAGGGAGTAATAGCCAAAGTAGGCAGGATCAAAATAAGTTGTGGCATTGGCGTCTTGGTCACATGAGTGACAGAGGATTAGCTCTTTTGGGAAAGAGAGATTTGTTGAAAGGGTATAAAGCAGAATCATTGGGATTTTGTGAGCACTGTATGTTTGGTAAACAAACTAGAGTCAAATTCAGCAAATCGGCTGTAAGAAAGACTAAAGGCACAGTGGACTACATTCACTCAGATATTTGGGGTCCAAACAGAATTACATCCAAGAGCGGAGCCAGATACTACATGAGTTTGATTGATGATTATTCAAGGATGGTGTGGGTTTACTTTCTGAAAACGAAAGATGAGGCATATTCAACCTTTGTCAAATGGAAGACGATGATTGAGAAGCAAACAGGAAGAAAAATCAAACGTCTTAGGACAGATAATGGGTTAGAATATTGCAGTCGTGAGTTCAACGAGTTCTGCGAAGCTGAGGGAATAGTGCACCATCACACTTGTTCTAGAACACCACAACAGAATGAAGTCGCAGAAAGAATGAACAAAACGCTTTGTGACAAGCCACGAAGTATGCTCTCACATTCCGGTGTGGGAAAGGATTTTTGGGCTGAAGCTATCAATACAGCGTGTTACTTGGTGAATCGGTCTCCATCAACGGCTATTGATTGTAAAACTCCTTTTGAGATTTGGTCTGGATCGTCGGCTGATTATGAACATTTGAGGGTGTTCGGTTGTCCTGCGTATGCTCATGTGAGAGATGGTAAGCTTGAGTCGAGGGCAAAGAGATGCATATTTCTAGGATATGCTACTGGAGTGAAGGGATATAGGTTATGGTGTACCTCTCCAAAGTCTCCAGGTTTTCTCATCAGTAGGGACGTTACTTTTAATGAGTTCGCTTCGATAGACAGTCAGAAGGAAGTAGGAGAAATGGTCGAATCAGGATCGGTTGTGAGTGAACAGGTGGAGCTTGAAGTAGAATCAGTTCCTAGCAGGTCCAATAATTCAAGTGGTTCTGAGGTGGATCCAGAATCAGGAGGTGAAGCGTCAGCATCAGATGATAGTGACGATGATGCGCCTGAACCAGAACAACAACCTTATAACATAGCATTGGGCAGAGAAAGAAGAGATATTAGACTTCCAAAAAGGTATGCGAATCTAGTTGCATATGCTCTGTCAGTTGCAGAAGAAGTTGAGATGCAGGAACCTAGTAGCTACAGAGAAGCTATAGCGAGTTCAGAGGCAGATCGATGGATTGGTGCTATAGGGGAAGAGATTGAATCTCTTCAAAAGAATACTGTGAACGTTGGCTTAACTTTTAACAAAACCGATATTGGTAAATCGCTGAATGATGTTGCAGGATCATTGGTTGGTTTTGTTGATTCTGATTTTGCAGGTGATATGGATAAAAGAAGATCTCTGACAGGATATGTATTTACTCTAGCTGGGAGTGCGATCAGTTGGAAAGCACAGTTGCAAGCTACTGTAGCTTTGTCTACAACAGAGGCAGAGTACATGGCGGTAACAGAAGCAGTTAAAGAGGCAATATGTTTGCAAGGTTTGGTGGCAGATTTGGGCTTGGATAGGACTACTACAAAAGTGTTTTGTGACAGTCAAAGCGCCATATACCTTACAGGGAACCAGATGTACCATGAGCGTACAAAGCACATAGATGTCAGGTATCATTTTATTCGTGATATAATATCAAAGGGAATTGTTGATGTGAAGAAAATGTCTACACACGATAATCCAGCAGATATAATGACCAATGCAGTATCAGTTCGAAAATTTAGGGAATGCCTAAACTGGATCGGTGTTCGCAGTATAGAGTGAATGCCTTAAGGGAATTTGGTGAGTCAGAAGAAGAGAAGATTCTTTGTTGATAATGAAGAAATAATATTCGCCTCAAGGGAAAGATTTGTTGTGAATGAGTCGAATAGTGCCTTGACAGTGTACTGTGTTTGGCAGTTCGAATATTGCCTTGACAGTGTACTGTGTCCGGCAGTACAGTTTTGTGTTGTGATAATGATATTGTCCAATTACTTGAGTTAGTCTTGTGGTATGAGCTCATTAGGCCCATAGTCTAGTAAGTCTATTAATTCCGTATAAATAGATTACTAGGGCGACACAAAACACAATCTGAAATCTGTAACCTTTTCTATCATAGTGAAACTCTTTTCTCTGGCGGCGCCCGTGGACGTAGACAATTGTCGAACCACGTTAAATCCTGTGTTTCATTTAAATCTTTCATTTGCATATATTCTGTGCTTGAGCCATTTTGTGATAATTGCATAGTATTTTATAACAATTTTCGAAACCTTTTGATCTAATAGTTGTGAGAGTGCAATAACTCTCTCTTCAGTTGGCTTAAGAAGTGTCTTCGGTTTTGCGTTTTTGGTTTTGATGGTTTATTGTTTCAATTAGCGATTTGCTTTTGATTTTGATTTTGAATAAGTGATTTGCTTTCAGTTTTGGTGTTGCGTACTTGGTTTAGATCTCATGACTGTTATCACTTGATTTCATATAATTTTCGAAAAACTCTCTTCAATTCGTTTTTAGTACTTTTTTTTCTTTTTAATTAATGCTGCATTTTTTTCTTCTCGTCTTTATATTTGTCTCTCTTCGATCAGTGTTTTTGTTTTTAATTGGTGTTTCTATTACGTTTATCTTTTTTTCGGTCGTTTTTGTTCAATGAGTTGAAACAAGTATTTATTAGTTTTAGATTAAATTTATTACATTATGTTTTTTAAATAGTTTTTAAAAAGAGGTAACTTTATAGACAAATTTTTTATACATGTGTTTAAAAAAAATATCAAAACTAATGATTTCGCAAAATAATTTTAACTTTTTTATAGGTATAGTTTCGATTTTTTAAAAACAATCCTCAATTTGTAACCTTACATTTTAAAAAATTGTCATTACATTGTTGAGATTTATTGTTATATTACGTTCTCCCAGAAATAAAGAAATAGAATAGGTTTGTTTTACATAGATTTTGGTGTCGAAAGCTATTAATTTAAATATTGAACACGTAAAACTAACATGTTAAAACTTGATTACGGAAGAGGCAAAGGAGCACAGTCTCCCACATGTAGCATGTGTAATTAAAGGCTAAATTAATGAAACAAATCTGGGTTTTAAGAGCTTAATCCAATAACTTACTTTGCTTTAAGCAATGGGTTTAAGTAATTAGCTTACACATAACCCCATAAGATGGCATGGCCGGTGCGAATATCAAATCTATGGGTTTAAGGACCATACCTAGATTCCATATTCTATGTGGTGCACACAAAATCACATTATATTATTTTGAATATATGATAACTTAACCTTACGTCTTTTTTAATGTTGATCTACAAATGAAGTAGCCGTAACATAGAAATTCGCTTGGAAAAATATGAGTTTAAGAATAAATTAAAAAATAATTTAAGGTTACCTTTATTTTCAAATCTATAAGGTAAGAATCCATAAAATATAATTTGATATGGTATTTTTATTTAAAATTTTAATAAACTTCGATAAAATAATATTAACTTACACTACAATTATATATTTTTTTTAATACGAGACTTACCAATTGTTTGTGTATGTAATTTTGTAATATTATATTATGGTTTTAATATATGTATTTTTAATAAATTAAAAAATTTATAAAATCAATTTTGATAAATTTAAAGCACCCGCACGAAACAAATATCGTTAGATATTTCATATCTAAGTTTTGGAATAATTTTTTAGTACCATAGTCAAAATATTTATTATTTATGATAATTAATATATCATCAACACATAACACAAAAATATGAAACTTATTTTATTATATTTTTTATTTTCATTTGTTTTTCAAATTTATATTGAGATCAATGGAGACAATAACTTCTATAAATCGGTATAAGTGAGGCAAATATTATTTAAGTTTATAAATAGATTTATTTAGTTTGCACGTCATTGACTATATATAAAGTTTTCAAGTTAAACCATATAAAACACTTCCTCAATGATGTAGCTCAGAATGTCCATCATTATTTTAATTATTTTTTTAATATATTAGAGAATGGTTTTAAATATTTATTCAACTCTATTTATGTTTAGATTTGACCAAACTATATATTCAAACATTTACTTTGTTGTCATATGTTTGTTTAGGATTTTTGAAAGATTCCTATCTAATGGACTATTAACCTTACTTTGTGGATCAGTGTTTATTGAAATTAAAATTCAAACACTTTGTATATTGAACTTTTTAGATCTTGAAACCTATAGAAGTTTAGGGTTTATTATACACCAGTTTCCTCAAGGGAAACTACATAACTCAGTATCATCGTTAAAAATGTTCTTTGTAATTATTTGATGAAGAACTAGATTCAGTTGTGTAACTAAGCCCGTGATTATCGAAAAAAACAAGGGATTTCCTACCTTTTTTGCAATTAAGTGGAAACAATCTTGCTGTTGTAGACTATGTGCTCAGTGGGCAATATTGTATTTCACGAGCTTGTGTCTGAAGCCCTGGATGTAACGAACCCTTTTCAGATGAAGCAATTGCTTTGATAATGCGAAAGGTTATGCAGAGAGATGTTGAATGCATGGACATAACTAGATCTCTTTTGGGTACTTTATGGGATTCGACAACCAACTTCGGAACTCTATTTCTTGAAGTTGGGCTTGTAAAATTACAAACGATCTTGGTGCTGACAGGATTGTTAAGGTCTATCTTCTCGAGAAGGCGGAGCAATCTACTAAACCTCATAAGCTCAAAGTGTGAGAATACTATATTGAAGGAGAAGAAGTCTTCTATGTATCTACTGTATAAACGAGACATAAAGAAGGTTTGAAGGTTGTAGTAACTAAAATTTTGGCATGTGGATGTCTGGACAGTGGATGACCAAAGAGTAGCCCCAACTCAAAATTAGCTTGCTTCTCTAAATTTATAACATCCACCTTAATTGGTGCTTTCAATCCCAAGAAATGGGCATTGTTCTTGCTCAATTTAGCCTTAACAACTCATGTAATAGAGCAATTATTATCAATACACCCAGATAGCGGTCGAATCCCCACAAGACAAGTTTGAGGTTTTTAATATCGGTTATGGGAATAAAGAGTATGATGGGATTTAAGAGATAGTGGCCAGTAGAGCTGTCATTGGCATTGATAGAAAGATTCTATATCTATTAGAAATCAAACTGATCCATCTAATGCATACCATTCAACATATTGAAGATGCTCAAACTCTATTATTTTCACCAAACTTCTCTCTACTAGAATTTATCCTCTATATTCTTCTATAACTTTTTTATGTTTATCATTTATATATTTCGCTAGTTTTTCTTTATACTCACCATCGGTCTTGAAAGTCTTAATAAATTTATTTCTTTAGTTATGGTTGATATCTATTAGTCTTTATCTTCCTTCAAATCAGCAATAAATTTAACTCACTCATTCGAAATTGCATCAAGTTTTTATATAACAGATTCTAATTTATTTTTCAAGTGTACTTCAGCTTCATTTTAGCATGTATTTCAACCTGTAAGCATTTTTTATTTTCAGCAAAAACAATTTTTATCTCTCAATTGATCTCTGGCTCAGCTACAACTTCAAGCAGATGTTGAAGGTCATAATGGCGCTGGAAGATAATCTTTACAAGACCAACAGATAAGTACAAAACTGTTGAATAAATGTTGTAAAAAAAGTTGAATTTAGTAAAGTACATATGAACATAAATTAAAACAAACAAACAAACAATAATACTTACTTCAATAACCAGTTTCATTTCCCTATTGATCAACTCTAGGTAGCAAAATGATTAAACCTTATGGAATTTACTTTAAAAAAAGCTTTAAACTAATCATCAAAGACTACTTGGTCATTAGTGGCATCCATATAAGTTGCTAAGTTTTTGCCTAAGAAGAGTGCAAGCAACATCATAAAAATTGGTAACAACAATTGAAGACAATAAAATCTTAATAGTATGGCATGAACTGCAGCTTCATATGTTTTCTTCTTACCAATAAGCTCATTAGTTTTTTGTTTTTTTAGTTTTGGACCCCTCAATAATATATTTATTTTGGTATACATTTTCTTTTTCCTTTAAATGGCGATATGCCTTAGCAATTAAAGTTTTTGTTATTAAATCACTATGCAATTATCACAAAATGGCTCAAGCACAGAACATATTCGAAGGAAAGATTTGAATGAACACAAGATTTAACGTGGTTCGAAAATTTTCTACGTCCACGGGCGCCGCCAGAGAAAAGAGTTTCACTATGATAGAAAATGTTACAGATTTCAGATTATGTTTTTGTGTAGCCCTAGTAATCTATTTATATGGAATAAATAGACTTACTAGATAATGGTCCTAATGGGCTCGTATACATGAGACCAAAGATGAAATTACCCATTTATGACACAAAACTGTATCGACAAACACGGTACACGGTCAAGGCACAATGACACTATGAGAGACACAAAATTATACCGCCGAACACGATACACTTTCAAGGCACTATTCGACTCATTCACAACAAATCTTCCCAATAAGGCAAATATCCTTTCTTCACTATCAACAAAGAAACTTCTCTTCTTCTGACTCACCAAATTCCCCTAAGACATTCTCTCTATACTGCGAACACCGATCCAGTTTAGGCACTTCCTAAACTTTCGAATTGATACTGTATTGGTCATTATATCTGTTGGATTATCGTGTGTAGACACTTTCTTCACATCAACAATTACCTTTGATATTATATCACGAATAAAATGATACATGACATTTATGTGCTTTATACGCTCATGGTACATCTGGTTCTCTGTAAGGTGTATGTTGCTTTGACTGACACAAAATACTTTTGTAGTACTCCTATCCAAGCCCAAATCTGCCACAAAACCTTGCAACCATATTGCCTCTTTAACTGCTTCTGTTACCGCCATGTACTCTACCTCTGTTGTAGACAAAGCTATAGTAGCTTGCAACTGTGCTTTCCAACTGATTGGACTCCCAACTAGAGTAAATACATATCCTGTCAGAGATATTCTTTTATCCATATCACCTGCAAAATCAGAATCAACAAAAACAACCAATGATCATGCAACATCATTCAGCGATTCACCAATATCAGTCTTGTTAAAAGTTAAGCCAACGTTCACAGTATTCTTAAGATACCGAAGTATCCATTTCACTTCCTGGCAGTGTTCTTTCCCAGGACATCCCATGTACCTGCTACACTATCCGCATGTAAAATATCAGGACGTGTGCATACCATAGCATACATGATACTACCAACTGCACTTGCATATAGAACCTTCGACATTTGTTCCAACTCAGCATCGTCCTTGGCCGCTCCTACTACAGACAACTTGAAATGAGTAGCAAATGGAATGCTAACTGCTTTAGCGTCAAACATGTTGAATTGTTGTAAACTTTCTCAATATAGCTTCGTTGAGACAATTATAATGATCCAACACTTCTCTTCCTGATAATATCCATACCAAGAATATTTTTCTGCTCTACCCAAATCCTTCATCTCAAACTCGACACTAAGCTGATTCTTTAACTGCACGATGTGTGACATACTACAAACAACAATAAGCATATCATCCACATATAACAACAAGTAAACATAAGAATCATCTGACATCTTTTGATAATACACACAACTATCATATGGACTCCTCGTGAACCCTTTTGACACCATGAATGTATCAAAACATTTGTATCATTGCCTAGGTGACTATTTCAAACCATACAATGACTTTTTCAGCAGACAAAATTTGTCCTCCATATTAGGTTCGATAAATCCCTCTGGTTGTCTCATGTAGATTTGCTCCTCCAATTCACCATGTAGAAACACAGTCTTCACATCCAACTGCTCAAGCTCTAAATCTTGCAAAACTACTATGGCTAACAAAACTCAAATCGAACTATGCTTCATCACTGGAGAAAACACTTCATTGAAGTCGATTTCTTCCCTTTGACTAAAACCCTTAGCGACCAGTCTTTTCTTGAATCGAGATGAATCAACCCCTGGAATTCCTTCTTTTTTCTTGAACACTCATTTACTGCCTACTATCTTCTGTCCTTTAGGCAAGTCAGCAAGATTACATGTTTGATTCTTATAAAGAGATTCAATCTCTTCCCCCATAGCACCAATCCATCGATCTGCCTCTAAACTTGCTATAGCTTCTCTGTAGCTACTAGGTTCCTGCATCTCAGCTTCTTCTGCAACTGATAGAGCATATGCAACTAGATTTACATACCTTTTTGGAAGTCTAATATCTCTTCTTTCTCTGCCCAATGATATGCTATAAGGTTGTTGTTCTGGTTCAGGCACATCATCGTCACTATCATCCGATGCTGACGCTTCACCTCCTGATTTATATCCACCTCAGAACCACTTGAACTATTGGACCTACTAGGAACTGATTCTACTTCAAGCTCCACCTGTTTACTCACAACCGATCCTGATTCGACCATTTCTCCTACTTTCTTCTGACTGTCTATCGAAGCAAACTTATTAAAAATAACGTCCCTACTGATGAGGAAACTTGGAGACTTTGGAGAGGTACACCATAACCTATATCCCTTCACTCCAATAGCATATCCTAGAAATATGCACCTCTTTGCCCTCGGCTCAAGCTTACCATCTCTCACATGAGCATACGCGGACAACCGAACACCCTCAAATGTTCATAATTAGCCGACGATCCAGACCAAATCTCAAAAGGATTTTTACAATCAATAGCCGTTGAAGGAGACCGATTCACCAAGTAACACGCTGCATTGATAGCTTCAACCCAAAAGGATTTTACCACACTAGAATGTGAGAGCATACTTCGTGTTTTTTTCACAAAGTGTTTTGTTCATTATTTCTGCGACTCCATTTTATTGTGGTGTTCTAGAACAAGTGCGATGATGCACTATTCCTTCAGCTTTGCAAAACTCGTTGAACTCGTGATTGCAATATTCTAACCCATTATCTGTCCTAAGACGTTTGATTTTTCTTCCTGTTTGCTTCTTAATCATCGTCTTCCATTTTACAAAGGTTGAATATGCCTCATCTTTCGTTTTCATTAAGTAAACCCACGCCATCCTTAAATAATCATCAATCAAAGTCATGTAGTATCTGGCTCCGCTCTTGAATGGAATTCTGTTTGGAACCCAAAGATCTGAGTGAATGTAGTCCACTATCCTTTTAGTCTTTCTTACAGCCGATTTGGTGAATTTGACTCTAGTTTGTTTACCAAACACAGTGCTCATAAAATCCCAATGATTCTGCTTTATACCCTTTCAACAAATCTCTTTTTCCCAAAACAACTAATCCTCTGTCACTCATGTGACCAAGACGCCAATACCACAACTTATTTTGATCCTGCCTACTCTGGCTATTACTCCCTGATGATGCTACTGCAGCATCGCCCATAATAAACTCCCCTGGAGAATGTAAAGACCCTTCTGCAAATTACCCTTCATGCATACCATTGGGCCTTTTGTCACTTTGATTACACCATCTTATGCATGGTACTTGTAACCCCGAGAGTCTAGAGTCCCAAGAGAAATCAGGTTTCCTTTAACCCCAGGAACATGCCAGCACATCAAGATTCTAACAACCCCGTTAAAGATTCTAATTCTGACGTTACCAATACCACCAACAGTCAACGAATGATTGTTCCCTAAATAGACAGTTCCCTGCATTAGCTTGTACGTATCGAACCACTGCTTGAACTGACACATGTGATATGTAGTGCCACTATCGAGTACCCAAGAGTTTTACCCAAAGTTTGAACTCACGGACAATATATCTCCTCTACCACTGTTTTCACTATCGTCGGAATCGTTCACACCTTCAACAATGTTTGCTGCATTTTCCTTTTGATTTCCATTTTTACCATTCAGTTTCAGACAATCTCTCCTATAATGACCCTGTTCACCGCATTCATAACATTTTGAGTGGTTTACCTTTGACTTGGACCTTTAGTTCTTCCTTCTTAAAGAACTCGCTTTGCTTTTATATCTTCTCCAAGTCATAAGACCTTTCCTTTCAGCCTGATTGTCTGGCTGCAACTGTCTTATCTCCTTTGAATTCAATGCCCCTTTGACATATGCTAGCGATAACTTATCATTACCATACATAATGGTATCTACAAAGTTTTCACAGAGAGCTGGTAAGAATCTCAACACAAACAAAGCTTGATGCTCATCCTCATTATTGATATATATGTTCTCCAAGTCCATTATAATTGATTTATAATTATCTGAGTGCTCAGTTATGCACATAACTTCTTTCAATCTGAAATCATACAAACGTTTCTTCAAGTATAATCGGTTTACTACGGATTTTTCTAAGTAAAGA
This sequence comes from Limnanthes douglasii subsp. nivea, assembly GCA_036936605.1. Classification (NCBI taxonomy): domain Eukaryota; kingdom Viridiplantae; phylum Streptophyta; class Magnoliopsida; order Brassicales; family Limnanthaceae; genus Limnanthes; species Limnanthes douglasii. Next base: position 86,589,180 of record JAUPFV010000005.1, on the reverse strand, counting down.
TCTCTTAGCTTCTTCCATGCGCAGGCAGCAGTCTTCTCACCACTAATCTCGCGAAGTACATTGTCTTTCACACTCATTAAAATCCAGCACAAATCCCTTTGTTGAAGATCTTGCTTCTCCTCTTCTTTCATCTCTTCTGGTAACTTATTCTCCACAGCCTTCCACAACCCTTGCAGTACCAATGAAGATTTCAGGTTAATCTTCCACAACGCAAAGCTGGACCCCCATCAAATTTTTCAATCATGTATTTTGTTGCTGTAGACGCCATTGTGAAACCCTAATTGCAAAAGCCCTAATTTCAGTATGTGGCTCTAATATCAATTTTGTTATTAAATCACTATGCAGTTGTCACAAAATAGATCAAGCACAGAACATATGCGAAGGAATTTTTTTAATGAACACAAGATTTAACGTGGTTCGATAATTGTCTACGTCCACGGGCACCGCCAGAGAAAAGAGTTTCACTATGATAGAAAAGGTTACAGATTTCAGATTATGTTTTGTTTAGTCTTAGTAATCTATTTATATGGAATAAATAGACTTACTAGATAATGGTCCTAATGGGCTCGTATACATGAGACCAAAGATGAACACGGTACACAGTCAAGCCTCAATGAAACTATGAGAGACACAAAACTGTATCGCCGAACACGGTACACTGTCAAGGCACTATTCGACCAATTCACAACAGTTTCATTTAGCCTGTCTGACACGACGACAACCATTAATCTAATATACTTAAATATACTAAGTGTGTGTGAGGTTCCCTCAATCTTTTATTTTTTTCCCATCGGGAAGAAGGGTCTTCTTAACAAACTGAATATCATCCTCAATAATAATAACCTTTTTACAAGTAGATGAATAAGGACTTGTGAGAAAATCAAGTCTTTCTCTAACCACTTTTTCACTAACAACCAAGAACCTTGTATCACAAGCCTTAAAAATTGCAACAAGACTGTTCAGAGCATGAGAAATAATAGCCAGGATTTTAATGTATGAGGAATCTAGGGAAATTAACTTTATTGATAAAGTTATTGCTCTATGTTCAGTACCAATATGTTGGGCATTTAGGCCAGTCATTCCAAATTCAATATCCTTAATAGAAGGTTGATCAGAAACAATATAGCTAAAAATGAAGGCTTTGAAGAATATATTTTCACATGAGAGGTTATCGTTATAAGTTTATGATTAAAAGTTTTGACCTTAGGATCAACCACTTAAGAAAAAATAAATTTGGTGGGAGAATGGTTAGAAACTTGAGTATAAGAGTGGTACAAGTGTTTATATTTTACACTTCAAATTGGCCTTATGCTCCAAGAATTTGATATTCTGCTCAGGGGGTTCAACCCCAGATTTCATGGAAATGAAACGCTTAGTAACAACATTCTTCTTATAATATCTAACCTTACTGCATCATTTTTTACCCTAGCCAGTATGGTATCAGAAGATGCATCATCATTAGTTTCAGTTGGAACGTATAAGATATTAAAATCGCCCGTTTTGCCATGACTATGGCAAATTCCACTAAACAATAAGTTATGAGCCACCTAATTTGTTTGATATTTGTTGGATCATTTCCTAACAAACACAACAAGTGTAGCATAATTGACTTTAGCGCTCTAAACATGTCCGCGATAAAGTTTTTCCAATTTTCAAAATGATCACGTACAAAATCTAAATACAACCAAGTTTCACGAATTAAGAAGATATTTGAATAAAGCAAAAAAAACGAAATGAAAATACTTACTCCTCATCTTCCACCGTCGATATATTATAAATTTGATATTCTTTTTACATGTTTCTCACTTTCTAGAGACATAAAAAACTATTTCTTTTATATTTTTCTAAAAATAAGAAGACTACTGACAAAACTGGTACCACTTGATATTGTCATATAGTAGCAATGACAACTGCCATATACCAAGGGTAGTAAGAAATATTCATTGTTAAAACACTTATAAAATACATGAGACATGATAACAGATAACATCAAAGTCTTCCACTTATTATGAACTAACTGGTTGGGGCACATAAAATTCTTTGAAAAGAAGGTTAACAAGTCTTCAATGAAAGGGAACCGAACCCCGATATTAAGTATATAAATAAAATCACTACTTAATCCCCTCTATCATTAGTATGAGTACTCATTATTTGGAAGCCGAATCACGATACCATTAAGGATTTTCCACTAATCTATTTTTTATAAATATATGTTATTTATTAATCAAGCAAGGTCAGTTCTCATGTGTCAAACGTCTTTATATACTCATGTTCCTTCTTCACAACTTTATGAGATCCTTTTATTTTGTTTACCAAAGTATAATAAGAGATATTTTATGTGTTTAGTTTTGAATAATCATAGTTTATTTTTTGAGAAAAAGAACCAGCATAACCAAATACGGTATGAATATGGTTACTTGTGGATGGAGGTATTGCATGTAAATGTTGAGTTTCAAAAATTAGGATAACCAATAGCTTCATGAGATTTTACAAAACCCTAATTAAAACCATCTTTTCCAGTAGAGACACTACGGGAAAGATCCTCAAATAGTGGAACTTACCTAAATTCTGGTTATCATAGACTTTTTCATCATCGAGAATATACACATAGTATTTTTTAGAAGAAATAATTAAAAATATTTATTTTATAAACTAGATTCCAAGGATAGTGTAAAATAGACACGATTTAAGCATAAAATATGAATAAATCAAAGCGCGAAGGAAAATATCCAATAAAAAAATGGAGAAAAACTCGAAAAGAATGAAAAAACTAAGCATAATAAACCATAAAGAAGTACTCTTTTTAAATATAAACTTTAGATTGTTTTACGTATGAGTGTTTAAGATTCAATTGAATCCAATTAATATAAAGAGAGAAGTTTAAAAGGAAACACTGCGTGTGGTAAAGTAATGATACCTTTACATTCTTGTGACACGATCAATGTGACCTTTCATATTTCCAACATGTGCAAAATAAACTCCTAGTTATAGGAATAATTAAACAATTAAGATATTTGGGGTTTTCAAAACAAAATCCACCCAAGAATAAAAGACGAGTATGAGAAATATGAGGAACAACGTTTCACTGTAGAAGGACTACGTTGAAACATGAAGTCTTTGACTACTTGTTTAACTTATCTTAATAGCTCTTCATTAATACTTTTATGTCTCCTATATCAATACATACAACGTAGAGTTATTTTTTAAAGTGTTTATTCTCAATTTCCTACCAAATTTAAGTTAGTAAACATTTTTAGTTATGGAATAATCAACTACTAGTAAATCAAAACCGAAGAAATGACATTTATACTTGTATTTTTATATCTTTGACAAAATATTGTATTTTATCCTCAAGTGAGGTTTAAACCAATGATGAGATTTCAATGTGGCAATCATAAGACTAGTATACCTTAAAACTCTCATAGTTCTAATTTTAATTGTATTAGTAGCTCGACTCAACATATGAACTTTCAATTTCAAATCATCTAGTTTAATTTACAAAAAAAAAAAAAAAATTAAAACTTGAAATATTTATTTTTATAAAAGAAAATTTGGTTTCAAGAAAATTTTAAACTAAGAATAAATAATAATTAATAAATAATAATATAAATGTATGTAAGATATTAATGATCTTAAAAGATCTTATTAATTAAATATATTTTTGTATATTTTTTAATTATTCAAATGGTAGGTAGATAGTGTACATAATTAACTGCATAACTTATATATAACTATTATACTGATCTCGTTTATTTAATAATATATTAATATATAATAAATTTTAATTATATATTATATTAAAAATTATCTACAATAAATATTATAATTAATATTAGATATTAGTATTTTTAAAATAATCGATAAAGTATAACAGGTATTGTACCAAGAAGAATTTAATTTGATGGAATATTCACATGGTAGAATAGTATGAAAATATATATATATATATATATATATATATATATATTAATTGTTTATTCGATAATTTAGAGAATATTAAATAATTTGTCATAATAACTATGGTATTTATGAATGCGTTCCTATATGAAATGTGTTTTCATTAATTTTCATAAATTATATATTTTTTAAAATCATCTAGTTCATAACTTTTAATACTATTGAACTTATTAGTATGATTTTATATGTAGTGATATAAAATATAAAAAAAATTGTTGATGAAAGTAATGTATTAAATTAAATGGTTAATGGTTAGGTTAAAATGAGATCCATTTTTGTTAGAATGATATCTGTATTGATCAAGACCCAATTTTGCTATATCACAACCTTTAATATTTACAAATCTGTCGTTGATATAAAAAAAATTAAATTTGCAAAATTCATCATAAATTCTCTACTCATATCCTAAATCTTTCAAAATACCAATTTCAAACAATTAAGATTTTCAAAATCCAACTTTATAACGTTGTTAAGTTACATATTATTTAGCTACTTATGTATGCTTTTTTTTTTTAAATTTTGATATATATATTTTTAGTGATATTTATGGTTGAAAACTATGTACGAAAAATCAAATTTTTACAGATATATGAATTCGGGACAACCACTGTTGTCGATGTAAATTTGCGTATCATGGGTGCAAGAATATATGGTCTGTTTAGATTTCCATATATTTTTTTGTCTTAGTGTAATGAGCTTTCAATTGTTCTTAGTTCTTCTTCTGAACCTGAAAACTTAGATGACGGATACATAGCACAAGAACGTGAACGAGATGCGGCTGGAATTATGGAATAAGGTTCAAATTCCGCAAAAGATAATTTTGAGCAGTTTTAAAAAGAAAATGGATTTGTATAGGAAATGTACATTTTTATTGTACTTATATCACACATTTACATCAATTTTATAATTTTAAAGATATAAAGTATTAAAATGTTTCAATGGATTTAAGTATGTTTTTTGTTAGGTTTAGTGTTTCTTACTTAGTAATGATAGTGGGTGGGGTAAATGTGAGTATTATGTTCAAATTAAAGTTTTTGTAAGGTATGAGTATTTTAGACAATTCAAGTTTTTGAAAAAAAAATATGGGTTGGAGGTCTTGTTCAAATAAAAATGGGTTTCGTTTTAGCCTAAGCCCTAAATTAAAATGAAATATTTTTGTGCATTTACACATGATATATCAGATATCACGATGAATTAGCTATAATCTGGTGTGTGAATTAAATGAATGTAAGGGAAAATTATAATCTAGTGTGTGAACTAAATGAATATAAAGGGAAAATTAAAAACTTAAAACATAAATCAAGTGGCATTGACATTCAAAATGGAAATCCGAATAACATGCATTATAAGTGGTCAAATCCTAGAATTTCTAATGTTAAAATATTTATGGACCGATATGCTAAATATATATTTTATTATTGTCTTAAGGTAATCTAATAATAAAAGTAATCAGATTAATTATATTTATATATAATTAATTAGGTGTTTGACATATAGGTGAAAAAACATCGTGGACTAATAAGTGTGGTTACCAAGTTGAATTTGGACAATGTGAAGAATTGTGTTCCAATCTCAACAATTAAGCTTTGATAATTTAGTGGCTAAATTGATAAAATCGATTTAGTGGGTTGTGGTCCCCGATCATAAAGTATGATATGTTATAAGCTTTACACAACTATGGGTTTAAGTATATTTTCCTATAAAAGGAATGACTAAGGTTCATACATTCCTTCAACTTAAATCCAAAAACATGTTTCGTCAGTTTTAATTTCACAACCATCTGGAGCTAATTTGGCTAGTCTTGTACATTTAGGGTGAACCCAAATTTAGAGCTAACAACAATCCATATGTCGCGAGAAAAAAAACCACAACCATAAAAAAAATATGATTGATGAATTTTGCACCGAAGCTACAAAAGATGCAATCAGAAAGATAGTCGAGACACCATTTTATTAGCTCATATCAAGAGTTAACTTGTCAATGATGACAAGACATATAATAAATAAGTGTCGCATAATGTTATATTTGTGCCAAACCAAACCAACCCGCTCGACAGAATGAGGAAACATATGGATGATGTGGTATGTATCCTTGATAGTGAAACTGATACTACTACTTTGGCGTTCAAACAATGCACATCATGTAAATTTGTACAAGAAAGAATATAGTGAAAGGGTGGATCATTGAATCATCTGGAGATTATGGTGGTTCCTTGCGCTATCCGACCTGATTCAGAAGGGTCAAACCAGCATCCATCCATGATGATGTATATGATACTTTAGGGTTGTTATCGAGGCTTGAGTCTTGGATAATACTTTGCCCATATTAGGATACTCGAAAGATGGGAAAGAAACCAAACATCATTTTAGAATAAGTCAAGCGCCAGAAGAAAGTAGATTCCCCATTATCTATTGCCACCTTATACGTTTTAATAACGAGAAGTACACGATGAAATGATTTTCCTCTAAGTACACAAGGGGACTAATATTTAAGTTCTAAAATCTGTTATTTTTTAATTTTTTTTCTCTTTCTATTAAGTCACACTAGATGAAAGAGTTATTTTCACTTACAATATTTCATAAGTACCTGAGGATGACCGCCTGTATCTAAACCTTTAAGTTTAGAATTCCAAAACCATATTTGTAGATGGAAAATTATATTTTTCTCATAAGACCTTAGACTTGTAGAGATTCATTTGGTGACTCGAACATAGAAAATGACTAAATATGTACGCTAGTTTTTTTAAAATCATGATCGATAAGATAATGATGGATGATCAATAAATTTGATTTGTAAAACAATTCATTTAACGAGTTTGAATAAAAAAGTATAGAAATCCAGAACATTATTTTGAAAATGATTTTGTAAAAAAAATGATATTTACTAAATGAAAATTGAATAAAAGAAAAAAACACCCATACATTTAAATATAAAATATATCTTTTGTAATCTAAAAAAAGGATAAATTTATTTAAAAAGAATATTTAATCAAAACAAAATATGACTTCTTTTTTTAAATTGGTGTTAAGATCTAAAAAATCAAAAAATAAGTCAAAATTTTCATTCATTAGTTTTGAAATTAACTTTCATCATAATAAAGTATAATTTTAAAGCTAAAACTACACAAAAATATTAAGTAACGATGATATATTATATGAAAAAAATCATATAATTAAGATTGTTGCTAATTGACTAATTAAGTGGTCAATTAAATTTCCAACTCATATATAGTTTTGAAATTTGAGAATATAAATGCGACTTTTTCTTTTATACTATATATCACATATCATGTGTAGAAAATAAATCATGACTGCGATATCTGAACTATTTTTAAAAATCCTAAAAAATAATACTAATATTTTATACATACTAGCAGGATCCATTTATTTACCGGATCAAATCAGATTCCACCAATCTTCGAGCAAAAACTACAGTGGCTCTGGTTTGGCGACCATTTCTTTCGATCTCGAGAAAAAATAAACACCAGACAGAGGCAGACACATTTTACTTTGGTAAGAATGAAAGAAAAAAAAAACGGGTCAGTCGCATACCCGATTACCCATTAACCACAGTTTTCTTTTCGGTCTTCTTTTCTCTGTCTCGGATTTGGGGTTAAAAAATCCTCCATTGAAGAAAGAGAAACAGAAACCCAATAAATTTTCTCTCTCTCTCGCTCGCTCGCTCACTTTATTCTCTTCAAAACTCGATACTTTGCTCTGTACCAAGAACGAGGTTTATTTTTCATTTTTGTTTAAGAAATAAAAATCTAAATTTGTTTTTATATGTTTCTCACATTGTCTCTTATCAATCTCATATCTTCGACTTCAAAGCATCAGTTTTCACTTTCACTTTCACTTTCGATTTCAATTTTCGTTTTTTTTTGGTTTTGTTTTCTCTCTAAACTAAGAAACATAAACATAGTTATAGAGAGAGAAACTGAAAGAGGGTTTCAATTAGATTCTCCTTTGGATGATTTTAAAAAAAAACAGAAAACAATGCAGAGAGAGAATGATCTATTTCTCTAAATCGGAATCGGACCCAAATCTTGATTTCGTTGTATTTCTCATTGGCAAGACACTTATATATTGTTTGTATTAAATTCCAGAGATTTCTGTTCATCTGTATCTACATTATTGTCGAATCTGGATTTCATATATGAAGCACTGAAACAATGAAAGATGAAAACTGTAAGAAACCCAAGGTTAAGCAAATTCCTCTTCTTCTTTTTTTTTTGTTATATATGTATAAAGATTGGTTTATAAAATCTGATCTCAATTGAATTTTCTATGGGATGTAGCTTTCATGGCCTAAAACACTAGTCAAGAAGTGGCTAAACATCAGGAGTAAATCTGAGGATTTTCAGGCGGATGATGTTACTTTCACTGGTAACTTAATTACTTTATCTTGTTAAGGTTTTAAAAATGGTTTCAGAACATCATTGACCTTGATTTGAATTGTTTTTTGGTGACAAATATTTTTTGTGTGTTTGGCTTGTGTTGTTGTCTACTGTTACTCTAGTTTTGCAGACCTGTGATTCGTTGTGAAAAATTTCATTGATTTTGGAACTTGTAAATGTTTTTTTGGTTTCTGGGTTTTTTGTCTTAAAATTATGGGTAGGAGTGCATAGCTTTTAACAGCTTTATGTTTTGTTTTCCTCTTTGTCAGGTGGTGGTGATGGAGATTGGAGGAACACCTCTTCAGAGAAAGAGGCATGCACTATGAAGAAAAGCAAGACAGGTTCACTTTAGCTTTTAGACCAAATCTATGTTTGTTATGTTTTTAAAAAATGATTAGTTTTTTTTAACAACTCTTAACTTGAATGGAATAGAAAGGACAAGCAAGAAATATTATGATCGCGCTCGTCGTAGTAAGATTGACCTTGATACTTCACAAGTGAGGGATGTTCATAACTATAGGTTTGTTTCATTCATGCTCTTAGTTTTATGTTTTTTGTTAGTTTCTTTGTAGAGGTAGGTGTTGAGTTAATGTCTCTTTTTTGTGATTGGGGTTTAGGCTTTTTGTTGCTACATGGAATGTAGCCGGAAAGTCTCCAACGAGTGACTTGAATCTCGAAGATTGGTTACATACTTCTCATCCTGCAGATATTTATGTTCTCGGGTAAACAAAATAAATCTCAGAATGTGAATTTGAGTATGTACTTTAAAATTGTTGTTCATTTTTTATGTTTGCATTTTCAGGTTTCAAGAGATTGTTCCTTTAAATGCGGGTAATGTCTTGGGTACAGAAGACAATGGCCCTGCAAAAAAATGGTCAGCGCTTGTACGAAAGACTCTAAATAACCTCCCCGACACTAGTGGTGGTTACCAAACAGCGTCACCCATCCCCGATCCAATCGTAGAACTCGATTCCGACTTTGAGGGATCAATGAGGCAAAATCCTCCTCCCTCTTTCTTTCAGCGGAGATCATTTCAGTCACTGAGCCGTAGTTTGAGAATGGAACCCGACACACCTCAGCTTGAACGCCGGTTTAGCGTATGCGACCGGGTTATGTTTGGTAACAGGAATAGTGATTATGACCCGACTTACAGATACGGTTCGTCGGATGATGAGAACGGGCCATTAGATTCACCGACTACAATTCAATATTCTCAGTACTCGCCAAATTCGTATAATGGATCCATGGTTACCGAGGATAGAGAGAGACAAACAGGGCAGTCGAGGTACTGTTTGGTCGCAAGTAAACAAATGGTTGGCATATTTTTAACTGTATGGGTGAAAAGTGACATCAGGGACAGCGTTCGGAACATGAAAGTCTCTTGTGTAGGTAGAGGCTTGATGGGTTATCTCGGAAATAAGGTAAACAGAAGTGTTTATTCTAACAAAAAAACTGTCATTAAATATCACACATCATTCATTATAGCGAAACTAGTCCCAATACCCTTTAATAGAATTCTGATTGTCTGAGTTTTGCAGGGCTCTATTTCAATTAGCATGTCTTTGCACCAAACCAGCTTTTGCTTCGTTTGTAGTCATTTGACATCCGGGCAGAAGGAAGGAGACGAGCTAAGGAGAAACTCTGATGTTATGGAGATTCTTCGAAAGACAAGATTCCCTCGAGTCCATGGGAATATGGACCAGAACTCCCCTCAAACAATATTAGACCATGAGTAAGTATTTTTTATTGATTATTGCGTCAGATTGGAGAGCACCTCAAATGATGCATTTATATGTTTCATGACTCTAAATTCGTGCATGGTTGATCTTTTTTCAGTCGAGTCATATGGCTTGGGGATTTAAACTACCGAATCGCCCTTTCGTACCGCACCGCAAAAGCACTTGTTGAGATGCACAACTGGAAGACATTGCTGCAGAATGACCAGGTATATTTCTTTGCATATTTTTTTTTGTCTTGATGATAGTTTATGAACTGATAAACTGATGGTTTTAAATTTTACAGCTACGGATAGAGCAAAGGCGAGGTCGAGTTTTCGAGGGATGGAATGAAGGGAGGATATATTTTCCTCCCACTTACAAATACTCAAATAATTCAGATAGATATGCCGGTGAAGATAGACGTCAAAAGGCAAAGCGAAGGACTCCTGCCTGGTATAACCGAAGTTCTTTCTGTTTTAAAAATATCGTGTTTAGTTTGTGAAAACTTTCTATGTTTTCTTTTTCCATTTTCACTCAAAACGTTAACGGATCAGAAAATATACTTTGTTACTGGAAATGAAATGAAAACAGTTTACTGTTAAGTTCATAAACACGAAAATTATTTACAAGATTGATAACTAGTCCTAAATTTTATGTGTTTAAGGTGTGATCGAATATTATGGCATGGAAGTGGCCTGAGTCAACTGTCCTATGTTCGTGGGGAATCAAAATTCTCGGATCATAGGCCGGTTTATGGTTTGTTCCTGGCAGAAGTTGAATCTATAAACCGAAACCGCATGAAGAAAAGCTTGAGTTATTCTAGTTCCCGGATTGAAGTCGAAGAGTTATTGCCTTACTCACATAGATTTACTGGCGCTAACTTATACTAGCATACTAGTTCCTCAAGAATCAATCCAATGTTATCTATTAACACGCCATTTCTTCCAGGAGTGTCATCTCGAACAAAACCAGGTAATCTTTAAAAGCCCTAATAAATTTACAAGAAAAAAACAGGTTTTATGTTTGTTCTTGTACTTACTGCTATCTGGTCAACACAGGCTCCAAAGAAATCCGGCTGGAATTAGTTTGTATAAACTAGATTTTCCTAGGACTTAAACCAAGTACTAACAAGGTAAAGTAACTATTAATATGCTTATAACCAAGTACTTCTTGCTTCTTCTTTTTTCGTATAGCTAACGACAATTGTCCGATTTTGCAGGAATTCTTTCTAACCGATTGACCGAAAGCAGATTAGTGTTTAGTCTAGTGAGATTATTCATTTTGTACATATTAGTGAATCCTTAAAAGAATACGCAATTAGTTATTAGTTTGTTGTAGTGAAATAAATTTGTAGCTCATCATGTTTCTTCTTTTTTTATAATTTTTTAGAAAGCAGATCAATCTGATTTCTATGAGTTTTGGAAGAAAAAGGAAATGTAATTTGATGCTCTCGCTCATTATTACTAGGAGTGATAAAAGAGATCACTCTTATGTCATTTTCAGTTTCCACTATGAATCTCTATGATTTTCTCTGGTAAAAAACAAAAGACAAGAACATAATAAGTTAAAATAACAGCTTTGGTGTATTACTATATCAGTGTCTTTTAGATTTATTTGATAAAAGACAATGATGCTTTTATCAAAGCTTGATTCTTATTCAAGATCAGTTTATAGTTGGTTGCTTCACATTGTTTAATGTTCAATACTCACTATATAGAAATTTTGGGTTTGACTGAAGGGTTATCTTTTTGTTTCTTTGGCAATGATATTCCTTTCACATAATTTTTAAAAAGTAAGTTTTAAATTGATTAGACGAATATGATTTAGATCCTTAAATCTGTAGTACTATTATAATTTATTTATCACAATTTTTATTATTCGATGGAAGAATTCGAGAAACAAAAAATAAGCTATTGTTTTTATAATTTTTTTTACAAAGAGTTTAAACCACGTAATAGGAGTTTAAATCATTATTTATAGACAAAATATATGATAAGTCAAGTGATAGTTGGTTTCAATGTGTTTTGTTTTTTGTGGAAAAACATGATTTTTTTTTCGGAGGGAATCTGAAGCTGTTATTCAACGAGTGCGCACAGGGTAAATGCTCAGTCTCATACAATAGCCTGTGAAAACCACACAAGGTGACATGGTCAAACAAAGAAAGCGTTTGTAAAAGAGATCGACTCAAATAGAATACTTTTTATCATCACAATGTAAGGAAATCGAATTACTAATATTTGCTGAGCTCTTCCTATGTGGGAGTCTAATTAGTATATGGGCTTAGGCCACATAAGGGTAACACATAAGATTTTGGTCTTTATATAAATATTATTCTCTTATCTCATGCTTTCTGTTGTCACAATTCTATGTGTAGTGCAGTGCAATTTTGAGAGAAAAACAATTCGAGACAGAATTTTGTGTTTTTAACGAGACTTTCAATTTTGGTGAGAAGGCTCTTCTATTTGTCTTCTACAATCTGACCAGAGGGATTTTGATTTGGAGTCTCCTAAGTATGTTTTTCGATCTGCTTCTTCGCTTTTGGAATATTTCAGTGGGTCTTCTGATTTCGGTTTAGTATCTTATTTATTGGGGTTGTGTATGAAGTTGTCATACTTTGTGTGGTGTATGATCTAGTTTTATCTAGATAATAGTTTTGTAACCCGTCTTCTGATAATGAATATTTGGTTGGACTCCGAAATCAGTCCCGTGGTTTTTACTTCCTACATTGGGAAGTTTTCCACGTAAAAAGTGTTCTGTGTTATTTGCGTTGATTTTATATATTTGTATTTTGCTTGAGATCATTATCTCTAATCATATTTGATACAAGAAAGAAGTTTTTTTTTTTAACTATCATATATCCAGAAAAATATTGTTAAACAATCTCACATGTAATCAAGATGTTAACACATTGTTCACCCTCGCTAAACGTAAATCAATATCTTAACACGTTATTCAGTCTCGCTAAACGATTCGAACAACATTTTGTTTTTACTTTTTCATAAATTAATGAACCTCTGAAAAAAAAAAAGTGAATTTACGATTATAAAATTTTATTTTTTGTTTTTTAGTTGGGTTTGAGTTTTTACTTAAATAAAAGATAGTTATATAACTATTAATTTATTTTAAATGGCTATGCTAACCTGTATATACGGACACAATTAACTTTTTTTAGTTACTATTTATAAATATTTATATCTAATCAAATTCATTTTATTTTAATGTTAAAAAAAATTAAAAACAGTAACTAACGGCTTTTTTAACCGGCTCCTTTAGACACGGGTTAGTATTTTCCTCTTCATGAATTTGGAGTAATATACTCCTACTAGCTGGTCTCGTGTATCTATTGCTCCTATTAAACCTATTCGTGTTGAGCACGCGTCTCACCTGTGAGTGAATAAGCTTTTTACTCCATTTCTCACTTACAGGGAACAGTTATGTTCATGAAAACGTGCATATGTGTCATATAAGTGGAGCCCAATCAAACATACACTTTAAGACCATATGCAGCAGCGCATATTTCGTTAGAAATATGCGCTGCATCTTGGGCAGCAGCGTGTATTTCATACACGCTGGCAGCCCAAGATGGTTTGGGGTTCAAAAGATGAACCCCAAACCATCTTCTAAACGACCAATTGCAGCATGCCATTTGGCATGCTGCAGTCAACTCTTTTTTTTTTTTTTTTTAGAAAAACGGTTTTTAAAAAGAAATGGGTAGTCAAAAAATTTAAAAAATTATACCATTATTTATAATTTTTCGATATCTACGAGTAGGGACTTGGTTCGTTTCATTCCGACACCGAATTTTTTTGAGTTTTTTATTTATTTAGTATTTTCAAAATAATTTTTGGAACATTTTCGTAAGTTAAAAAATTTAAAAAAGTATACCATTATTTATAATTTTTCGATATCTACGAGTAGAGACTTGGTTCGTTTCATTCCGACACCGAATTTTTTTGAGTTTTTTATTTATTTAGTATTTCCGAAACAATTTTCGGAACATTTTTGTAAGTTAAAAAAATAAATAAATTATACCATGATTTATAATTTCTTGAGATCTATAAATAGAGACTTGGTTTGATTGATTCGGACAACGAAATTTTTTAAGTTTTTGTATTTCCGAAACAATTTTCGGAACATTTTTGTAAGTTAAAAAAATATATAAATTAAACCATGATTTATAATTTCTTGAGATCTATAAATAGAGACTTCGTTTGACTAATTCGGATACGAATTTTTTTAAGTTTTTGTATTTCCGAAACAATTTTCCGAACATTTTTGTAAGTTAAAAAAATATATAAATTATACCATGATTTATAATTTCTTGAGATCTATAAATAATAGATAAAAGACAACATTTATATCATTCTCATTAAACGAAAATAAGTGAAAACAACAATGAGAATAATTGAAATGAGCATACAACAACAATTGAAAACATCACACAACAACAATTGAAAACATCACACAACAACAATAAGTGAAAACAACAATGAGAATAATTGAAATGAGCATACAACAACAATTGAAAACATCACACAACAACAATTGAAAACAACACACACGACAAACATGTTACTCCGAATTTATACTTTTCATCAAGTCTTCAAACATCTTCATATTCACGGAGTTGGGAAAATATCGATTTCGAACCGGCAAGAAGTGCTGGACCAAGCACATCGTTCACTGTCCAAACTGAAATGCATCCTCGATTGGGAATGCATGTCCAAGGTCGAACTAGAGCCGGATTGCGTGAAAAAGAATTACATATTCAGTTGAAGAATGATCTCGTCAAAAACATTTGGGCTAGATTCGGAACAACCCTCGACTGAGTTGCTCAACTTCACCAAGGTTTAATGTTTTAATGTGTGTGTGTTTGCAATGATTTATGTTTTAATTTGTGCGTGTTTGTGGTTGCAGTAATTTATGTTTTTGTGTGTGCGTGTTTGTGCTTCCAACAATTTATGTTTTTATGTGTGCGTGTTTGTATGTTATTCCAATATTTAATTTTAGTGTGTGTTATTTTCAATATTATTGTACAATTATACTTTCATTTAAGTAAATGTACTAACATTACTCAAAGGAACATAGAACAACGGATAACATATATAAGAGTGATTACATATCAACTTCAAGGAAATACGGATGTTCTACCTCTTGTCTCAGATCACGCGGGAGGTCACGAACAAGAATATTCGGAATCAAAAAACGATATTGTAACCTGGTAGATGTATAATTAAACATTTAAAAAGAACACCAAACAAATATAATAGCATTACACGTGAAAATAAAATAACTTAAATAACTTAAAGCGCTCAAAGGAAATAAAGCAAATACAACAACATAACCCTATAGTAATTTGAAAGGTTTAAAAATAGATAATAACATAATAAGCTATAAATTTGGATTTAAAAGTTTTAAATTCATTACAAAACTTAAAAAAATTAAAATTCATAATGTTATTGATATAGTTACATTTAAAAAAATTAAATCATCGATAATTTAAGTAATAGTTTGGTAAATAAAAATTAAACAAATAAATTTAGGTGATCAATAATATATTTTATTAAATTTGTAAATTATTTATTCTATTAAAAGTTGAAGCTTTTTCGGAAATCAAACCAATTTTATATTTAATTTTGATTTTTAAATATACTATATATTATGTATTATATTTTTAATTATTTCAATTTTATAGTTTTTATTTGTAAAGAAAATATATTATGTTAATTTAAAAAAATTATTTATTTTAATATACATAATTTTAATATAAATATATAGTAAATAATAAGAAAGATAAATAAAAATATATGGTAGGATATTGTATGGTAGAATGATGTGGAAGAGAGAGAAATATGGTGGGGTATGCTGAAAAGATGAAATATGCACTGCTGTGGGGAGTGAGAATTTTTGCAGAGTTATTTGGAGAGTATGCTGATGTGGCGCTGATGTGGCGCGCTTTTGAGAGATGAAATATCCCCACTGCTGTGGATGGTCTAACAGCACAACCATTTATTGCCACGTAAACAACCATAATAAATGCTTCTTCTTTTTTTGAGTATTAATTGATTTATGTATTTTTCATATTTTTCCGTATATTTTAATAAATTATTGTTCGGATAATTTCTTTTTATTAAAAATATAGATGAAATGGAACTCATATTTTGTATTTTTATTATTATTTTATCTGAAAAATAATTTATAAAAGAAATAACACAAACCTATGAGAACAATATAACTTCACTTTTCTTTTCTTTTTTTTCAAATCATTAAAAGAATAAAAAATTCACAAAACACTAAAACTTAAAATATGAAATTTATAAAAGATAAGGACAGCAATTCGTATTTGAGGTGAATAAGTCCTAATATTGTCTCATTAAGCACAATTAATTTATATAAAAAGCTTTTCTGAAATAATGTTTGCACGTCTGAATTTGGTATAGAAAGAAGGAGCATGAGTCATGACTCATGACCTATCCGTTCAATAATGCGAAACAACTTTAAAGTTTATAACTAATTAAAGAATGCCGCAAGTGCGACGAATTTTAATAGTATTTAAGTTTATATTTATAAAAGTTTTTTCTCTTTTTAATTTTCTAATTCTTATATGACTATGGCTGATTTAGTTAGAATATTAAAAGGCATGTTTAGTTAAACAACAAATTAAAAAAAGACAAATTGCAACCGTTCAATGCTAGGCTTTTTCTTTATTACAATTTAATGTTCGTTTCTTAACTCACAATCAATACATCAAATACTCACACTTCCATCCGATCACTTTTAATTTTTAACCAAATTTTTTCTTTTTTTAATTCATTTTATTTTTTTAAAAATCATATTTTCTAAATTCGAACAAAAATACTATTGTATTTGAATTTTTTAAAATAACAAAACTAGATTTATTGATGATATATTTTTGATTTTTTTCAGATAATAATTTTTTAGAAGTAAAATGCTAATTTTTTGAAATTAACTATAAAACTTATTTTGATATATTTTATGTAATATTGATATAAAATGCATCTAAGTACTGTTTTGTACGTACAGTAGTTGATCATACGTTCATGTTGTTTTTCTTCTTCTGGTTGTTTCATCCTATATGTTTTTTTGTAGCTGCTGGTTTCTAACTACTGATTGCGAGGTTATTCCTTGATTTTCGGGGTTGATGTATGTCTTTTTTACTGGTTTGTGAGCTAGTATAACCTACTCGATTGTTTTCTCTGTTTTTTGCTTTTCTTTTTCGAGCGAATGTTTGGGTATTATGGAAATCTAAAGCCTTAATCGTTGTTTAATCAGTTATATATTGTTTTTAGTGTATTAGATGTTTTTTGAGTGTGAAATAATATATATAGACTAGGATTTATAGGTGTTCAGGCATACCTGGCAGAGGATGCGAGTTGTTTAAGAAATGATGCGAATTGTTTTATATTTTTATGTGTAGAAGATGCGAGTTGTCTGGATGTGGATGCAGAATGTTTAGATTGTTTACATGTTGAAGATGCGTGTTGTTTGCACTTTGGGAACGCGAGTTGTTTGTTTTTTCCATTGCGAGTTGTATGACTAATTAAAATGGAATATGAGAGTTGTGTATACTATTGTATGTTCTTTGTATAAAATTTACGATGTAATTTGTGTACAATATATCGAGAAATTGGGAGTTACATTGATAACATTTAATATTGCAAGTTGTATTAATCTAATTGGAACCTGAGAGTTGTGTATACTATTGCGCATTTTTTGTATAATATGAACAATATGAGTTGTGTACATTATATTTAGAAATTGGAAGTTCCGTTGATAACATTTGATATTGCGAGTTGAATGGCTAATTAAAACAAAACTGAGAGTTGTATATAAAAATGCGTGTTCTTTGTATAATATTGACAATGTGATTTGTGTACATTTAATTGAGAAATTGAGAGTTGCATTGATGGTATCTGATATTGCGAATTGTATGGAAAATTAAAATAGAACTGAGAGTTATATATACCATTACGTATTCTTTTTATAATATTAACAATGCGATTTATGTCCATTTTATTGAGAGAATTAAGAGTTGCATTGATGGTATCTGATAATGCGAGTTGTATGGTTAATTAAAATAGAACTGAGAGTTGTATATACTATTGCGTGTTCTTTGTTTAATATTGATAATACGATTTGTGTCCATTTTATTCAAAGAATTGAGAGTTGCATTGATACAGTTGATATTGCGAGTTGTATGGCTAATTAAAATAGAATTGAGAGTTGTAAATACTAGTGCTTGTTCTTTGTATAATATCGACAATGCGATTTCTGTACAATTTATTGAGAGAATTGAGAGTTACATTGATAACATCTGATATCGTGAGCTGTTTAATTAGTGTACTGAGAGTTATTCATTTGCGTTATTTGCGAGTTGTTTTTTTATTACTAATTTACCTATGAGTATTTTTATACAACGTGACTGCTTTATAATTGTTCAATGTAAGGTAAGGTATGTCTAAACCACGAGTTTATATTTTGAAACATGGTCACAAACTACAATTGTGCCTTTCACGGAGTTTGAAAACTTTCAAAGTATCCAAGAGTACGTGGATAGCAGATAGGAGAAACTTATAAGAGGTAACTACATTATTACCTACTCACGCGAGGATCACAAGAGTTGTTTCTTTAATAATGAGAAATATTTTGTTGGTTTAGAATTATATCTTGATTTGGAGCATTTAAAACTGGTTAGTTTTTTTTATAGAACAACAAGTCCTTAATAAAGGTTCTGCTGACAAGGGTTCTGGTTAAAAGCGTAAACAACCAAACATAAGTTTGGAAGAACCCTCTCATAATCAACTAACTAGTGGGGAGAGTGGTAATGGTTTAGTTAATTCTGGTCACATAAAAAAACAACTTGCTACTACTGGTTGGGCTGATGCTATCATAGGTGTTGGTCAAAAGTTTGTAGAACGTGCTGCAACTCTAAGGTTATCTTTATGCTGATATACTTTAGAGCTTGTTTTTTTTTCAAATACATGCATAATACAACAAACAAAATCACTTCTTATTATGAAAATAAATTCACAAGCGGGTGCAAATGGAGACTTTATGCATCAATTGATTCTGTGACTGGCTTAATGATATTAAGAGATATGTTGTGCACCATACTTGCAATCATGTTCACTCCAAGAAAAACATAAGAGGCATAGGCATTTGACATCAGATATGATTTCGGTGGGAAAGGTTTCTATCCGGACATGTCATTCATTGACAACCAAAACTATACAATCGTCTGTCAAACAAGACTACAGTTTAGATATCTCCCATTGTCAATCATGTAATTCTTTAGAGAAGGCACGAAGGGGAGTTTTAGGAGATAGTTCAAGTTCTTTTAGTTTACTAAGAGGGTACTTCAAACAATTGAAGAACATTGATATTACTCCTGACTGTCAGTTGTAATTAATGTCTTCAAGCGTTGTTTTATAGCATTCCGTTCATGTCTTCAAGGTTTCCATTCATGCCGTCTGATGTTGTATGTCGATGGAACCTTCTGAAGTGGAAAATATTAAGGCATATTTCTTTTTTCCGTAGGAAAGGACAACTAAACGGTTAGTTTCATGCTTTCTTATAATTTGATGGATCGCAAGAATTGTTTAAAAATTATAAAATACAAATTGTGAATTATTGATTAACCCAATGCGAGTTGTTTCCATACAATATATTCATGTGAGTTGTTTGACTTATAGTCTGCATATGATAAATATGAGAGTTCTTTGTACTAACAAGTGCGAGTTGTTTAGTACAATATACAGAGGCGAGTTGTATGCTTTATATTTTGTAGACTAATATTAGAGTTCTAACTTTATCGAATGCGAATTCTGTCCATTGTAATATAACGTAACCTGAGTTGCTTTGTAACACATATTGGGGTTGCTTTGTAACACATATTTCACGTTGTTTCTATTATGGTATAAGTGTATCGCGAGTTCTTGTACAATTGACTTTGCAGCTTGTGTAAACCATTTGACCATGCTTGTTTTGTATTTCATGACTATTCCTTGTTGCATTTGCAATCGTGAGTACTGAGGATTCAGGCAATTGACTGTGGTTTGGAGTGATTGAAACCTCATTTGTTAGAGCGCCACATTACACTTATTTCGGACTGTCATTCTGGTATCATTAATATTGTTTATCTCTTGTATTCAAACTATTATCATGCGTACTCTTATTTCCATCTTGTTCAGAATTTGAGAACTGCTCTGGATCACACTAACATAGATTATAAGTCTAGGATGCTACGTTTCTTCCATCGTATTGCTTATGCTCCCACTCAAGAGATTTTTAAGGATATACAAATAGATTTTCTATGTGAAGGTGGTGACAGAATTTAAAAATTTCTTGAAAATTTACCTTCGGATAAGTACGCTCAGGAATTTGTTAAAGGGAAATGATACGAGGCTAGGGCTTCTACCGCGGCTGAATATTTTAACGCACATATAAAAAAATTCCGGATTTCCCATCGTTGAAGCCATACACAGGATTAGAGTTTTGCTTATGACTCAAGTTTCATGATGATATCAAGAGGCGCTAAGCTGGAGTACTGATTTATGCCACTAGTATGAAAAGAAACTAAAGTATAATTTTGAAAAATGTTGAACTTGGGTAGTCTTTAACTCTTCTACAGCCATGTTCAAAGTCTTTTCAGACCCTGTAATGGTTATTAATATGCTAGATTTCAAATGTTCTTGTGGTGCTTTTTAAGGATCATGTTTTGCTTTGTGAGGTCTAGCCCAATTGTTGTGTGCTCCATGACGAAGGGATACATCGCAAAACTTATTATCATCACGTGATCTATGTCAACTAATATTTAAATAAGTAAAAACAATCTTACGAATAAAAGTGTGACGCAACCAATAACTCTATTGGGTTTTCCCTCTGCAACATAAACCCTGATCGACTGGAGAAGCTTCAACAGTATTGATCCGGACCAGTCATATTCGTTTATTCTGCGAGGTATTCGACAAAAAATAACACATTTAAACCCATTACATCTCCAGATACTGAGTAGAATAGGGTTGACCAAATAAACAGTATTAACAACCCAACAACGTCCTCCAATTCATGCTCCCCCTCAGCTGATGGCTTTGGCTATACCTACCTGTAAAAAACAGCACAACATGCTGTGTTAGTGCATTTAAACTTCCGACTTATAACATAAACTAGATTTAGAGGTACCTTTATAGTGTTGTTCGATACGATTTTCGTATTTTTTGGTCCTATCTTCCTTGATGTTTCACCCATGAAGTATGTTCTCATTCTCGAATCATTCTCCACCCCGTTTGCGTATCTGCTGAATAATGCTCTAGATTTTATTAAATCCATTTCCTCTGTGTTATGCTTTATGCCAAAAATTTCCTTTACATCGTCGGTCGTTAGCTTTACCAGCTTTGACCCAAAACAATACACGTCGTCCTTGATCGATAACGTCTCTATAATCCGCTGAACTAGCTTATAAAATTTTTCTTCGCGAACTTCTTTCGGCGGAGATCGAAGGCCTTTTTCAAAAGAGCGTAGAAGGGTGTGTTTCTGGTAGCTTCGATATGGACAGAGGTAAGAAGGTCGTTTTTCAAAAAAATCATAAGGCTCACCAATCCTGACCTGTAGAAGATTGCTTTCGCAATCATATTTCCTAAAAATACACGAATAGGTACTTGTAAATAACAAATAACTCTCATGAGGTAACTACAACACACCTACCTTAACCAATGATACTGAAAGAAGGCTTCTGGTGGTAGCATTTTAATAACACGAATTGTTTGTTAACATAAACGGCGAGTTGTTTGTAAAACATTAATAAATTGGAAATTATTTGAAGCATTTACATAGCAAGTTGTTTGTTACAACTACATATAGTGAATTGCATAAAATCATCAGACAACGAGTTATTTTGAAACAACAACAAATTATTGTTTTATCCAATAAAATACAAGGATTCAAGTTGTTTGCATATACATACGATGAGGATGGGAAATGTTCTACTGTACAAGATACACAAATGTGAGTTGTGCCTACTTTTCACATGCACATTCACAAAAACTGAAAAGTATTGAAACAGAAGTCAAACGAACAAACAATAGACAATACATGCAACCGCAAAACCTAATGTCGAGAACGATAAACCCAGAAACTAAGATTCCACTCACGATCCTAAATACGTGATTTGAGTATAAATAAACAACGTCGACCGTTAATAAACACCAACATGCACTTGAAAACCAGTAAAAACGCCAAACAAGACACATTTTTTAGAGAACCATGTACCTGATAACTGTAATTGTTTGTTTCTTTACCAACTGACGTAAACTCAACTACAAGTGGTCGAAGGCTTTATGGTTACTTGTTTCAGAGAGGAGACGACGGTTGACGGTCGAATTTCAGTAAAAAACGGGAGAAAGTACGATGACTGGAAGTTGAGGGTTTGCTGCTATTTTCTCTAGGTATACGAACGATTTGTTGAGAAAGAAAGAAACATAGTCATATTTTTTGGTTTAGGAGAAAAACGGATATATATATATATATATATATATATATATATATATATATATATATATATATAGTTCGAGGGTATTTTTATCCAAATTTTAGGTCCGGGTACTAATTAACACTATTCTATTTTGGGGTACCAGTTGGTAATTAGGTAGTTAAGTGGATATTTACTGGTACTTTTCTAAAAAAACAAAGCCGATTGTACTTTCAGATTTTTTTCCCAAACTACGATTTGAATGATACGAACTTTTTAACATAAAAATAAAATAGAAAAAGTAAGAACGATAAATTTGAAACAAAGAACTCCTATATAGGGTAGCGAGGGTATTTTGTCCATTATTTGGACCGAAGTACCGATTGACACTATCCTATTTTTGGGTATTAGTTGGTAATAAGGAAGTTGAATGAGTATTTACTGGTATTTTTCTCTAAAAAAATTTATAAAAAAAATTGTCACACTAATAGATAAAATATGTATGGATTATTTTCAAATTAAGTCCTAAGTTTATTTATAATAATCACGACGGAGGAAGTTCATTTACATATAAGGTTATTATTAGATTAATGTTTATACATGACATTTGCTTATAGAAAAATTCGATCCAGAACTGTATAATGATCCGATTGATAATTCTTTTATTAGTAGTTTTTTATAAAAAAAATTAAGCTAGGAGAATGTTTGGAAGGAACTATTTATTGTGGGTTTGTTTAGTGTTTATATGTTATATGGACTGCATGCTAAAAGTATCTAAACTTCAGTGGGTAGGTCATATAGACAACATATCACAGTGCATTGAACTTTGTTGTTGAATTGATTTACTTATAGTTTCGATGGACTCATGATTGTGGTTGTTGCAAGATTTATCGATCATTAAGTATATACATCATATCGCATTGATCCATGTTTGACATATTTGATCTGAACAAAAGATGCCAACTGTGAGTTAGTCATTAAATATTTGATCAAAATACGGAACTTGGTCCATTATATCACACCGTAGTGATCTATGTTAGAGGGTTCTCCCGTATTAAGTCGTTTGAATTTGAATCAACAATGGATTTTCTCAAACTCATACAAATGGGTGTTAATATGTTTTCTCAGAGCAAAACATCTAACTAGAGATGTAAGATCCATATTTAAACACTATCCTAAGTTTATATGTCAATAATTGTGTTGTTTATGTGTTGTTTGTTATGTGCAGTGTTGTAGTAAATACCTTTAACCCACTAGGAAATAGACCTCCCACTATAGTGGAGGTTAGATTTTTCTAATCAAAAGAGGACATAGAGTTGTATTTGAAAGTATCGTGATTTTAAATTGGCATTAAAGACTATGCAACCAATGCCCCTGACTAAAGACAATCATTTCAAGGAGAATAATTAATTCGAGGCATGAGATGATTCAAATAGGTTGTACTTGGAAATCATGGAACATCGAATACCTTTGGCATCACGTTGTACTATCTCGACTAAGATCACCAATGCAATTGAGTTTCTCAAAACAGTTGAATTTCTAAAAGCAATTGAGTAACATTTTACTATGATTAATAAAAAATATATTAAGATGTTGTTGATACAACTCTAGACCATGAAATTTAATGGCAAAAGGACAATAATGAAACATATTTTCACGATATCAATGATCGCTTCAAAATAAAAGACATAATATTGGATTTCTTGAGAAAACTACTGTAAGATTTACATTTCAATTTTTTCTTCAACGTAAGAAGTGGACTTGAGTTGTATTTTTATGATATTTACGAGGATAAAAGACTGAAAAAGAACATTCTAATGCGCATATGGTGATTTCTCAACGAGGAAAAGTAGAGTAACCAAAATGTAAAAGAGAACTTGATAACGCTTCTAGTTAAAGAGCAAAAAACCCTAAGAAGTCACCTGGTGCAAGTTGATGTTTCTTTTGCAAGAGGACGATACATCTCAAAATAGAGTGGGAAAGGTAACAATCTTGTATGAAAGATAAAATTAATATCACAACTCTAGTATATGCATGCATCAATTTAGCTTAAGTTCAAAAGTACATGGTGGGTTGATATGTTGTGACCACTCATGTTTGTACTTTTATACAAGGTACGATAAGAAGGCAAAACCCCACTGATGGTGAAAAATAAATTTAGCAACTAAAGGAAAAATTGTTATTAGTTCATATTATTTGTGATCTCACGTGTTGCTTTCTAGATAACATTTCTTGTATTTGAGATATGTTAGAAAGAATTTGATCATTTTCCTATAAGAGACAATTTTGAATATTTATATCTTTTTGGGGATAATCGAATGAATCTTTTTTTACATGACAATGTGATACATACTGGATATTTACGAACAAAGGATAAATTTTATTTATTAAATATTATTAAGCATCACAAAAAAACAATGAATATAAATATATACGATAAACTAAATTATAAAGCTGGATATTAAGGAAACATTTAACAAAAACATTTTTATCATATTTATAATACAAAAACGAATAAGTTTTTTGTTTAAAAGGTTTATTAGGTTCTCTTGATTATTCATTCCTTGGTGTCTGCATCAAATGTATCAATGGGAACTAGACCACGATGAAAAGGTTAGGTACATATAGAGCAAAATAAGTCTTGTAGTTGATACATACCAATACCTTGTAAGTCGTTCCCAAATGCATCATTGAACGAAGCAGTGGTATTTTATCTCATTTATAGATAACTTCTCCTCGTACGAATTTATATACCTTATTCATGAGATATCAAAATCCCTAAGATAGGTTCATAATTGTTAAAAACGAATTTAAACAACTTTCTAATATCATATAATGCGTTGGAT
Source organism: Limnanthes douglasii subsp. nivea (assembly GCA_036936605.1). NCBI lineage: Eukaryota > Viridiplantae > Streptophyta > Magnoliopsida > Brassicales > Limnanthaceae > Limnanthes > Limnanthes douglasii. The sequence continues at coordinate 86,563,776 of JAUPFV010000005.1, read as the reverse complement.
CATACCGTGGCGGTAAATACTATGGCAGATACTAAGGTTTAGGTGAACAACATCATGAATCATTTGTAAATTATCTAGAGTAATGTGGTATAGTTATTCAAAATATAATGTTGGGTTCGTCCAATAAAAACATATATGAAAGATAAAAAAAAACTTAAGAATATGATAAGAAGTATGATTAGTTATTCAAATGTAACATTATTATTGCAGGGAGAGGCTGTCAAAATATATTACTCCCTCAAGTCCTTTATACATGTCGTTTAAAGAAAGGACACAAATATTAATAAATGTAATCATAACTCTTCTTACTTGTAGAAGAGGAAAAGGTAAAATAAATTGATTGGCCACAACAATTAAAGTAACGAGCTCATTCTAATTTAATTAGTCAAATAATAATAATTTATTTATTTAATATTCAAAAGTTTATGGATTCACGAGAACGACAGATAAAATGGAACGTTTAAGTTTTCCTAAAGCGACTCTTATTTGGGAACAAAGGAAGTACATACATTCTAAATATAGTTCACAAAAAAATCAACCATTAAGACCCAAAATGAACTTTGGATTGGCCACAACCCTAAATAAAAGCATCAACATACTTGGGGATGCCCATCTGAAGTGGGGCTTTATTCAAAGAATCAGAAGAAATTAAATATTAAGGCGGTTAGATGTTATTTCATTGGATATTTAGAACAATAAAAGGGTTTAAACTTTATAATCCTTCCAATAAAATTAAATTTGAGTCAGGAACCACAAAGTTCTTCTAGGAAGTTGACTTTGAATGGAATAATTTATGAACAAATGTTCATATTGAGGAACAAATGTTCTTCGAGGAAGTTGACTTTGTATCAGAAGATTGGATTATAATGTCAATCATTTAAGTACCTTAGAACATAAGATACTTAAAATCGAACGTATATTCAATTTGAGAGTTTTCTAGCCAGAATACAGATATGGTCTTGTCAGAGCATGATAGTACTCATATTAATATTCAACATGGAGAATAAAATTACATTGTTTATGAAGATTAAACTCTACTTACTCAAGAAGTAAAAATGAAAGTCATAATACCCTTAAGAAGGTCCACTAGAGAAAGAAATAATGTTATATATTCTAGATTATGTATTATATCTTTATAAACATAAAGATTCATATGGTGTAACATTAAATGATTCGTTATGTCTTTGTTAAGATGTGAAAAATATTGATTCTCAATCGTGGATCAACTCTATGAAAAATAGTAAAAATCAATACAAGATACCGCAGTTTGGGATCTTGTCCCATTACATTAAAGAAATAAGTCGGTTGTTTGTAAATGGATTTACAAAACCAAACAAGATTCTATGAGTAATGTGGAGAGACATAAATCATGACTTTTGGAAAAAGTTTATAGTAAACATAAACAGGGTTGCTTCAAAGAGACATTATCTTTATTATCATTAAATGACTCATTTGGGATAATCATTGGTTTAGTTGCATACTTTTACTTAAAAGATTCATCAAATGAATGTTAAGACTATTTTGTAATGGTAATATTAAAAAAATGATCTATATGTTATAACTTTAGAACTTTGTAATAGATTATCCAAAGTTTATTATATGCAAACTTAAGAAATACATTTACAGCTTATACGAGATTCTCGAGTGATATCATAAGTTCCTTGAGGTAATAGTCTAATTTGGTTTTAAGATGAACTTAGTTGAAGAATATGTGGAATCAGATTTAGTGGGAGTAATTTTATACTTTTTTGTGGTGTATATTGATGATATACCATTGGACACCACCGATAATGAATTCTTACATACTACCAAAATATTTTTGTTGAATAAATTCGATATGAAAGATCTTAGTGATGCAACATTGTATTTGAAATCCAGATTCATCGGGATCACTCCCATGTAATCCTTTGATTATATATATATATATATACATGTAGAACGTATGTTGCAACATTACATAATGATAAATAACAAGACATTGAATACCCTTATTGCAAAATAGGACAAATTAAGTCTTAGTTGATGTCCATAGATAAAACTTGAGATTGAGGATATGAAGAAGGTTCATTATGCTTTACTTTATTGGGTATGTAGGTTAGTAACCCGGGATGGACTATTGGAAAGTATTCAAAAGGGTCATTCGATGTCTACAACAAATAAAAAAGGGCATATGTTGACATATAATAAGTTGAATAATATGGGGATCAATGAGTATTCCGACTCAGTTTTTGGTGAATGTGTAGACACACTTATAAAATCTTCGGCCATGATATTTATCTTAGTTGGGGGTGCAATATTATGGAAAAATGTAAGGCAAACACTAGTTACATCATCCACTATGACACCATAGTTTATTGCATCATTTGAGGCATCCAACCAAGCATAATGATTACTAAATTTTGTCACCAGACTACATGTGAAAAAATTGAAAGCCCCGTGAAACTATATTGCGGTAATAATTATGCATTTCAGTATTCGAATAGTAACGATAGATCATCTAAGTCCAAATATATAGATATCAAGTTTCTATATGTTAAAGAAAGATTACAGAGTCGTCAAATCAGTATATAACACATCAATACAAAGTTCATGGTGGTAGATTATCTTACCAAAACAATAACTTGTAATTTTTCAAGAATACAACATTATGGTGTGTGTTATTTATTCAGAGAATCATTTATTTGAGTGAGAGTCTTTTAATAGGTCATGAGATATATTTTCTCTTTGGTATATATATTAAGATTGATTGCAAATGTGTATATTTAGTATGCTCATTTAAGTTTCAATGACTTCTCTTGTTCATTAAATAGATCTTCACTTATGTTAGGACCAATTAAATATATATATGTTATTATATTTCATATTATTCTTATTTAGTAAACCATAATTTATCCATGTGATTGATTTTTGGCGATAATATGATTGTAATTTCGTCAATTAGTGCATATTTTCATTGAATAGATATTTAGTATTTTATGATTCATCGCCATGTATGACATTGTTCATTTAATTTATAGATACTAAAATTTGAGTATAAACATTAAATGGATGCATTATTTTGCACAATATGATAATCCAAATGAGATATTGTTGGAATTTTTTTATAATAAAATGGATAGTCACATGCTTACTGATGCACTGACTAATGTCAACAACATGTTCAATTAATAAATAATCACGTTAGTATAAATAAGTAGGAATATTACTAATATATGAAAAATTATTATAAAGTTAACTGTGTAGACATCATGTCAAATGTGGGTTCAATGAAGGAGTGAATATACTAACACTTAAGTTTGCACTATATAAGGTTTATGGACTAATTCGTAAAGAAACATTAGTCATGATTGTGGTATCTGATCACAGAAGTGGAATAAATTGAAATATTCATTTGTGTCATCTACAAATGTATTTCATTTGTTTCCACTTATTAGAAGCTCATATCGTGTAAAAGTATAATAAAATATTATCTTGAGATCTTTATTCAAGAAACAATTATACATCAAATCATGAGCAATGATACATTACATCTAAAGTTAATGAAATAACATGAACAAATCCAAAAGAGAGATGAAATTACATATTCCTATAAGTTTTCTAATTTATATCCATAGAGTATTCAGATTTGGGTTAGGGTTTATGCGATATAAATTCTAACAACGATAGCCAAATAACCCTAACAAGTAAATGTTTCTCACTATAAAAAAACACATAAAAACCAACTGTTTTTGACAACCAAATGTTTCCAAAATCCAAATGTTTTAAAAAATGTTATAACCAACCAAAATGATCACCTAATTGTCAGATGAACAATACAACAATATATATTTACTAACAAATTTATGTAACAATTAAATATATCTAACAACTAATTGTTTCTAACTGCCAAAATAATCTCATAATAACTAGATAAATCTAACATTTAATTATTTCTAACGGTCACATATTTCTAAAATTCATATATATATATATATATATAAAATAGACAAATGAGGCAAATAGACAAATGAGGCAAATATTAAGATAATTTTAATCACAAAAATGTATATAACAACCAAATATTTCTAACAACGAGAATTATGACATACTAATCATGTAAAAAATATATGGTAAGTTCTTTTGATAGTAAAAATTATCATATAATATGAAAATATATCTAACAACTAAATGTTTAAAACCCCAAAATGGGAATCTAATGTTTAAATGAATCTATCAACCAAATATTTCTAACAACTAAGTGTCTATAATATCTGAAATCCCCATCTACATAATTAAAGGTTTAAACCAAATTTTTCATCATTCTTTGATGTTTGTCCTATTTGTGTCATTTTTATTTGAATTTTCACATCGTACCTTTTTTATATAAATTTTTCCAATATCTGTCATTCTTATATTATTATTATTATTATTATTATTATTATTATTATTATATTCTTTAAATTATACTGTCGGGATCGTATCCTTTTCGAATATTTTTTCCATATTTGTGTCTTCTTTATTGATAATCAACCACTAAAACATGTCAAGTCAATAAATTAAAGTTATAACCAATTAACATGATAAAAATATCAGTTTAAATTGGTTTAATAATGAAAAATAGATGAAATAGCACAAATAAAACAACTTTCATCTAAATAGTCGCATGTAAAAAAACTCCAAATAATAAAGACATGAATATGACAAACATCAAAGCACAATGACAAGATATTCAATTCATGACATAAAAAACACTTATGTTATTTTCTTTAAACGTCATAATAATATAACAACGCAACCTACCAATACTAATGTAAATCGGTTAGCATCAACCAACTTTTTGTAAACCAATTTCTTACAAAATATCTACAATATGACCAAACAAATTGCCCAAACTTATGCATATTTAATCACACCCTAAGTTATATCTAACATGACCAATTATTTAATGTATACACAAGTTATCTAACTTTATGCATATAACGAGCAAGTTCTCACTAATGATCATGTAATGCAATAAAGTATAAGAACAAGACAAATAATATTTTTTATACTAGGCAGAAGAATAATCTTAGATATCCTTATATTATTTTGAGTCCTTTTCGGTATTTTTCATCCACTGTTGATATATTCAACATAATAAACAAGACACTCTGTAATAATAAGGAAACATATTAATTACTTTAAAAATTAAGTAAAAACTAAGTGTAAAACATTTAGCTTACATATAACATCGTGTTCCTAGCCCCACATCTTGTAAACATATCTAAAATTTAGATTTTTCCCAAAGTAACTGGCCATTGATAAGATTTTATTAGTGCATCTACTGATCAGTTGGTTGATATATGGTAACATGATGAAACAAAATTTTCAAGGTCCTTATTTGCTGCTCGGATAGTACATAATGTATGTTCACACATTATACCACTTATTTGTCAAGTCTTACAAGTACAACTCTTCTCGTTAGTCTCCAACAAGATATTCATTATTATTCATCACCTCGTACTTAATGCGTATTGACAATTTAACCCAACACTTACTAGCCGCCTTTAAACATATTTATAACTGTTTTATAGTTGGACAATTTTACAATTATAGGTGATGATGGTAAAATCTAGACCAAGGGTAAAACCGGGAAAAACTTTACCTGGTGGATATTAACTATTTTGGTAAGAGTTTGTGAGAGAAAGGAGGTGTGTGCTAGTATTTAATGTATTTAGAAAAAGTCCAACCCTCTTAATGATGTTAGTTGGGGTATTTATACTATTTTTATCTGACCCATGGGTCGTGCGTCAAAGCTTATAGTCGGGTCGATTATATGAGACCCCAAGCCCAAGAAATGAGTTGTTAGACACATAACTGAGTCATTGCCGGACTCAAGCTATTGTTCATCCATTGATTTTTATTCGATTTTCTCGAATTTCCCTTTGGGTAATATCAGAATCACTGGTGATATGTTTCCAGCGATATCCAAACTGATCATATAGCCCCCTTAGCTCTTTAAGAAAATATTTGGAATAACTAATCATGACAAATAATATCTGATCTGGCTTCGAAGTAAATTTAAAGGGTCTACCGATTAGTTCAAAGGTTGCGACTTTATTGTTAGTCTTATGTTATATGTGTCAGTTTCTAGTTGGACCTACTAGCCGTTTTATCCTAGGGACTTGCACCTAAACTTTCAAAGTTAATGAGGTTATAGTTAATAGACTTTAATAATTACTTAGTCGATTCACTCCCCCTAGGTAAATCACTCAAGTAGACTCTTTTACTATATAAGTATGCTTTTTTACTATTTTTATTTCTAGAGAAATAAAAAATTCAAAATTTAAACCTAGAGAGAGAAACTTAGAAATATCACTAGCTTTCAACTCCTCCAATATTTCCCAAGTTTTTTATGTTCACAGCAAGAACTGCTTTAATTAAAAGAAGCTGGCTTAACTTGTCTGAGTTAGACAGAGAGAAAAGAGAGGCCATAATCGCTACCGGACTACTTACCTCTCCTGGTGGATTGGTTATAGAAGAGGTATCAGACCTGGACAGGAGTTTATCTTCTCGCAGACCATCAGTAGTTTCCAAGAGAACTTCTTGGTCCATTTTAAAAAAATATTGAAGAACCATAATCACCAGTTAGACTAAACGGAAACCCTTTTCCTAGAGCTAGAACTGTTACCAGTCGCAAAACTCCATCGCCTTTCATTTTTATGGGGTCGGTCATAGAAGAAAGCCATATCGAAGGGTTACTAGGCTATCTAAAGCCAAAACTGCGACTCCAACTGTCAAAACTACAACTCCAACTAGCAAAGATGCAGAGAAACTCAAAGAAGATTCTACAAGGGTATAGTCTTCAGTACTACCAACTCTAGATACAAGCCTATCGACTCCTCCTACCAAAGCTTCTCGTACTGAGAAAAAAGTTACTGGGCTCAAATCGGCTGATCAAGCGCCACAGATAATGGAGGAGACAATAGAAGATAGTAGAGAAGATACCTCAGTAGAGACCTCCAGACATACTGGAGACACCAGTGCAGTTCAGGAAAAGGAAAGGATAGTAGCACAATCTAATGCCAAACCGCTTCCGGAGTGCCTTGTTGGGCGAGTGGGGCCTAACTTTCCAAGGTCAGTGTTAAGTACTTTTTAGCACTTCAAAAAACTTCTTATGTGTATACCCACACTGCTGAGTTGGATAAAATAAGAAAGAAATGGGGATTTCCGGAGCCCATCAAGGTGAGAATTCCCATCCCTGATGAGACTCCAATGGACAAGAAGGCTAAAGAGCTAGTGGTATATACCAAAGTACTCAACTGGGGTCTTCGGTTTCCTTTCAACCCAGAGATAGTCAGATATTTTCACTTAGTAAGGCTATGTCTGAGTCAGTTAAGCCCCCAACGTTTGGTATACCTAATTAGCCAACATCATTGCTTCAAAGCTTTCCAAGATCTTAATACCCATGGAACAGTTTTCTGTTGTGGCCGGCTTATATAGAAACCAGCATACCTTTCGATTATTTCAATATGGGGAATGATTACAATGTGGTTGATGATGTTCTGGAGGTTGATAAGCCTTGGAGGACCCAATTCCTCTTCAACAGTGGTTCCTGGGAAAATGGAAAGAAGATCACTTCCAAAGGAAATCCAAGTTCTTTAACTAGATACTGGAAAAGTTCAGGTAAACATTCTACAATTAATATTAAATTTCACATAAGATATTAATATGTTACTTCAAAACGGATGATAATAATAAAATTTAACATCAGATTTGTCTTTCAGTGTTTTCAAAAATGTTCCCAGAACATTTGGAGGAGTGAAAAACTATTTTTTCAAAGCTAAATCAACGGGATACAGAGAATTGGAGAACTGGGTTCTATAATTGATTCATTGCAGCTAACATGGTAAGGGCCCATCTATGGAGAACAAGCTCAACATAGAGCTCTCATGGGAACAGTTTACCAGTCCTCCTGAAGCTGCTGAAATTTTCAAACGGACTGAGAAAAAAGATGGTTAACTTTATTTACCAGGCTAGGAATAAGGCTTCTAGTCATCTCGAAAAAATCAAGAAGAAAAAGAAAAAAATGTGGAAATTCCTCTTAAGGGATTCCCGATGCAGGTAGTTCGGGATTGCCAAGAGAGATTGATGCTGCGTTATTGGAGGTTGTTGCAGTGACAGTAGGTGAGGCTAAAGGGCCACCACGGTCTCCAAAAATAAAAATAAAAATAAAAAAGGGCATAAGAGACGCCAATAAGGTAGTGATAATAGAGCAAAAAGAAGAAGAAAGTGGCCATCAGTTTGGAGATCATACTCCAATCCGAGGTCATTCATCTTGTCCTTCCTACTGAAGTTCCTCCCCAAGAAGGGGTTCATGTTGATCCTTCTTCTCCAGTATTTGCTACTGCTAACCTTCTTGCTGAAGGTGAACCTTCCCCCAGTCAACCACCATAGAATATTTTGACCGAACCTTCCCTCAATCAACCACCATACCCAATGTAGTGATTCATGATGGTGAATCTTTTGAAGTATCCAATGAGCATGATACCTTGGGCTACGCAGTCTTAGGTTATATCAGGTCGATAGTTGACCTGGAAAGACAGGTCAGACAACATACTAAAGCTATCACTTCCCTTCAAACTGATAACCAAGGCCCGAAGGATTCCCTCGTGGCCGAAAATAAAATGGTTGAAACTTTGGGCAAAGAAAAAGAGCAACTGAGTGCTGATTTGAAACAAGCTAAGACCGGTCGAGAAAAATCACAAACCAGCTATACCAAACTAAAATCTACCACTTTCTAGGAACTTAAATCCTTGATTGAAGCATTGACCAAGGATAAGGCTGTCAAGGTACAACTAACCAAGAAGAAGAAGAAATTTCAAGATCTTCTCAATAAAAGGACTGATGAGATCATCTTTTTGAAAGAAACAAAGGCCCGAGATATAGCTGCTGCAAGTAATGAATATGCTGAGGGGGTTTTGAAATCCATGGAACGACGAGAAGATTCTGTTAAAGCAGATATGGTCCTTTCGTTCCATGAAACGTTTCCCAAAAGGTGGGAAACTGTGGAGATTTGTGTCGGATGATGAAGTTCCCTATTATACTTTGGCACAAAATGATAAATACAACATGACTTCGGATGATTTTTAATCTAATGATGAAGCCGAGGAGGGATCAAGTGATGGTAAATAAGAGAAAGAATATAAAATTGAGAAGAAAACCGAAGGGAACGAGGCCTAAGGTTGATTATTTTTAATGTATTGGTATTCTGAATCGAAGTCTTTGGAGTATGCAAGGAATTTTATTGTTTTAATATTAGTTTTTTCAGAAACTCTAATCGCATAAGTCCTTGTGTTTACAAGGCACTTTGTAATATGAATCAGATTCTTTTATGATCCTAGTCTTATTTCATGACCTTTCAACTTTTATTTACTTAATATATTTTTGTTTCTTATCTTATTTTATACTTCCATTAATGTCCAAGTTATTAAAATAAAAAATGATTTCTATATAGATATTAAACACTGAATCAGTCTTACATATATCTGATCCATACATAGACCACTTAATTAAAGAAAATAAGCATTCAACAAGCCTTAAATTTCTCAGGTGTTTAATAGGTCTTTAATACTTCTGATTCACTCATTGGTAATCTATTTGAGGGCAATAAACATTTAATAAGAGCCTTTAATTCATCAAGTCATTAAGCGGCATTTAATACATCTGATCAACTCAAAGGTAATCCATTTTATGGAAACAAGCATTTAATAAGCCTTTAATCCATCATGTGTTTAATAAGTCTTTAATACTTATGATCCACTCAAAATAACAATTTTAAAGAAAGAGGAGCTAAGTTTTCGAATTATTTTTTCTAGGTGTGCATGAATAATTTTCTCAACACTTTATCTCCAACTTGAAAATCTCTTCTTTTCACCTTAGAGGCAAACCTGCTTCTCATAAACCCTTGATAATGTACAGTTCTAAAATATGCCTTCACCATTTTTTCTTCAAGTAAATCCAACTAAGCCCTCATAACTATCTCATTCTCGATTTCAGAATAATTTTGAATCCTGAAGGAAGGGAAAGTTGCCTCTATATGTGTAATTGCATCCATCCCATAAGCTAAAACAAATGGAGACTCTTGTGTTGTTGTATATGGAGTAGTCCGGAATGCCCAAATACTTCTTGCAAGTAACTTGGCCAACTCCCAACAGCTTATTCTAAATTCTTTTAAAACCTGAAAGAATTGTCTGATTTGCTACTTCAACTTGCCCATTGGCTTGGGGATGAAAATGAGAGGAAAATAGGCATGAATTCCTCTAGATGCACAAAAAATATCCATGTCCTTATTATGCAACTGAGGTCCATTATCTGTGGTAATGCTTTTAGGAATTCCAAATCGACAACATATGTTGGAGAGAATAAATTTAATGACTGCCTTAGAAGTTGTTCCTGACAATCGTGCAACCTCTATCAATTTGGAGAATAAATTTATTGCCACAATTATGGTTTGATAACCTCTTAAAGCCATTGTGATAGGCCCAACCAGATCAAGTCCCCATCTATCAAATAGTATAGGTTCAGATATTGATTCCATGGGGGAGTGCTAGTACATGAAGGGTATTTCCATATATTTAAAAACGATCACATCTCTTCACCAGATCTTTAGCATCTGATATGATGGTAGGCCAATAATATAAATGTGTTGACCCTTATCCATCGTGTAGTTCTGATAGAACATTCTGGGACCATTTAATCCGAGGCAACACAATAGAGGTCTGCTGAAAGGATTTTTATATATTACCCCCCTCAAGAATCCAGGGATACGCTTCAGAGTATGCTATAGAGGCTAAGGAATCTGCCATGACATTTCCCGATCTAGGAACGTGCTCATATCTGACGCTTTTAGAGTCAATGGTGACTTCTTTCAACACTTGTAAATATTTTATCAAATGTTTTCTCTTGGCTTCAGACTGCCCTTGGGCCTGATAGATAAGCAATTGGAAATCAATTATTAGTTGGACTCTTTTAGCCCCACATATATGAGCTAACCTTAACCCAGCTATAGCCGCTTCATATTCTGACTCATTGTTGGATGCTATGAAGCCAAAAAATATAGCTTGGTACAAGGTATCACCATAAGGAGAAGTTAAGCGAATTTCAGCTCTACATCCATCATAATTGACCTACCATTCGTTCAGACTACCCATTCAATTTTAAATTTAGTGACTTCTGCTTCTTCACGAGGCCGTTTATAGTGGAATTATACTAAAAATCGTCCACAAATTGAGCTTTGTTATTGTCTGAGGCACAAAATCAATGTCATAATCTCCAAGTTCAACTGACCACATAGTCATTCTTCCCGATATGTCAGTCTTTTGTAGCACATTCTTTAGGGAAAAATAAGTTCGAATTGTGATTGAATATGCTTTAAAGTAAGGCCTCATCTTTCTAGAAGGTATCACCAATGCCAAATCCAGCTTCTCCAATTTTAAATACTTTTTTCCAGCTTTTAACAAACTCTTGCTTATTCATGTACTAACACTACACTTACAACATACTCTGATACGGCGAAATTCATGTAGAGTCTTCCTTCATCAAAAATTTTGAACAATGTATTGGATGAAGATAAGTAATTCTTAATTTCAAGGAAAGCTTGATCAAAATTAGGAGACCAATTAAAGTCTTTTTCATTTTTCAGAACTTGGACAAATTGCACACATTTGTTTGATGACCTTGAAATAAACCGGTTTAAAGTCGTTAACCTTCAAGTTAACATATGGATTTCTTTAGTATTATGGGGTGGATCCATAGCCAATAATGCATTCAATTGATCCGCTTCAGCCTGAATCTCTTTCTCACTTATAATGTAACCCATAAATTTACCTGATCGGACACCAAATATGTACTTCTCCAGATTTAATTTTAAATTGATGGCCTCTAGGTTGGAAAATATTTCCTAGACATCAGAGATATGATCCTATTATTTAAGACTCTTGACCATCATATCATTGATATATACTTCCATATTTATTATGACCTAAGTAACAAAGACCTTATTAACCAATTGTTGATAAGTGGCTCCCATATTTGTTAACCCAAAAGGCATTACCTTGCAACAATGAAGCCCAGTGTCAGTGATTGTGGTATGGTCTTGATCATTAAGATTCATTTGTATTTGATTATACCCAGAGAAGGCATCCATGAAAGACAACAACTTGTTCTCTGATGTAGAGCCCACAAGCTCGTTTATTAGGGGCACTGTGAAATGATCTTTAGGGCATACTCTGTCGAGGTCTGTGAAGTCTATGCACATGCGCCATTTCCCATTCTTTTTTTTACCAAAACAGGATTAGTTCTCCAAAGAGGGTATTGGGATTATTTGATATGCCCCACCTTAGTCAACCGATCTACTTCTTGAATAATCGTTTCGGGTTTTTCTTTTAAAAATGATCTTCAAGATGGGCCAGTGGTACAAAAAAGAATTCCAGTTAACTAAGGTGGGGCATATCACAGTTACATCCTCGTTGCACCATGCAAACATGTGTAAATTATCATATAAAAAAGATAACAATTTTTATTTTAGCTTTAATGGTAGCTTAGATCCGACCCTGACACTGTTACCTTCTGCCAAGTAATGAATTTCTACCTCATCGACTGGGATTACCGCACTAGGACCCTCCCTTAGATCATCTATCTTTTTTGGCAGAAGGCTCCACAGATTTCTATTCTTTATTAATTTTTATATCTTCTCTTGATTTCGAAGCAAGAGCTGAGACATAACATTCACGGGCTACTTTTTGGCTACTTCAGACGACGCCCACTTGTCCTCCCACGACATGATTTAAACACTGATGGACCATGGAAGCTACTGCATGCATCCCGTATAGCCAGGACCTACCAAATATAGCATTGTAAGATGTTGGCAATCAACAACCACAAACAAAACTATTACCAATTTATTGAATGGCCACTTGCCTAATAAAATCTCTTCTTCAAATTCCGGTAAAGCCCACTATGTTTCTATTTGAATGCTAGATAACTGAGAGATTTGTCATTTGCTTGTAAGCTGATAAGAACAATATATTTTCCGAACCACCAGTATCACTTAGAATTCTTCGTATATCATTTCCTCCAATAGATGCCCCTATTACCACAACATCTTCATGTGTCCCATCAATGTCTCTTAAAGCATACTCATTAAAGACAATAAACGAAGCATGGCTTTGATAGAGGTATGTAGACATTTTCCCTTTATCTGAGTTGTTGGGATACTGACATGTTTTTTTCTTGAACAACTTGAAGGTTTCATCGCAGTATCTCCTCCAAAAATAGTAAGGGATTAAAAAAAGTTACACAGATCAGGTACTATAGAAACCTTTTCTGTTATAACTTCAAACTGATTTCGATCTGGATCGGAATATAAGTATTCTCAATCCACTTCAAATCTTTCCATAATTACCATAATATATTCTTGTCTAGATGCTCCTATACTTTGTCCTGGACCAGTTGTTGATACAACTTGGACCGTGCATTAGATTGGGTATTGACTGGCCTATTACCCCCTTGTTGTTTTTTAATAAAAGCTGATAACTTCCCTCTCTCAATTAAGTTATGAAATTCTTGTTTTAGTGCAATGCAGTCTTGGGTATCGTGACCCACATCATTATAGTATTTACAAAAACGAGTATTTTAAGTCTATCTAGGAGATTTAATTGGTGATGGTCTTCTAAAACGCACAACATTCTTATTTTTATCCTAAATTGTAGCCACACTCTCCCCTAGTTTAGAAAACCATTCAGGTTGAACCCATGGACCTCTATTGGGTTGAAATGTTGGGATTGACTTGACTGATTATATCTTGGCCGATGTGATCCTTGTCCAGAATCTTTAGACCTGTGAAGCAGACTTATTCTAACGTGACACTCTAGACTTCTTAGTCTCTTCCACCGTAATCTGTTTTCCGACCTGATTTAAAAGTCCACACCATGTCATTGTTTTTTCCTTTCGAGTTACTGAATCAATTAATTCACCCGGATTTAAACCTTGCCTTAATGAAGCAATGGCCACTTGTTCAACACAATCAGCCAACCTATTTTTCATATTCACAAAACGGCTGATGTATTCTTTCAAAGATTTATTCGCCTCTTGTGAACAATAGATGATAGTGTCATCATTCCCTTTAAGCTCTTTACTCGCCATGAACTATCTCCAAAATGCCATCTAGAACATATCAAAGTTCTTTATTGACCCATGTGGCAAACTATTATACCACTTTAAAGCACTCATTTTGAAAGTTTGTGAGAAACCCCGTCATAAAAGTTTGTTATCGTCATCTAAATTCATCATAAAATTCTTGAATTGCTCAAGATGATTATCAGGGTCTTTATTCCCATCATACTTCTCCATCTTGGAACTGTGGGCAGATGTCTGAAGAGTATTTTTAAGGACAGTGATGATTGCCTCCAATTATGATTACGACTAAAGAATATATCTTCATCAGGAGTGGAAAATATACCTGTTTCAGATTGGGTACCAAATTGATCACTCAGTAGATGATCACTCGGCAGTGATCTGCCGACCCTTTTATTTTTCCATAATACTTATTATTTTTCATATTTCCCTTCATACCTCTTTTCCTCGAATGTTTCTTGGTTAACCTTATTTTTTTCTTCTAACGGCCCTGCTCACTGCTAGATGAAGAAGACCCATCAGAGTCAGAAGCAGTGGTGGAGCTATCAGAAGATTCTGATGTACTCTTTACTTGTTTTGCTCAATATGCCCTTTTAAGATTAGTATAAACTTTTAGGGACTGGTCATTCTCACCTTGTTTGTTGTTGTCCCCATGCTCATGTGTTGATACACCTCCCGCATTGGAAGTTTGTTTCAAAATAATTCAGTCTGCCTTTGGGCCCTCAAAGCTTCAATCTCAACCCTCAACTGATCACGTTCCTTTTGCATGAATGGTCTTTCCTCAGTATTTTGATTGACACGAGACACAATATTATGCTCATTATCCTCTCATGTCACTTTATTTTCACGAGAAAACACCTCCTGCATATTGAGATCCATATCTCAAAGATTTCCGAACTTTGTATCACAAGTAAGGTTTTGAATGGAGCTATTCGGGTACCTTTAGCTCCCACTGTGGTAGCCAATTTGGTGATGGTGAAATCTATACTAAAGGTAAAACCAAGAAAATTTTTAGCTGGTGGATATTAACTATTTCGGTAAGAGTTTGTGAGAGAAATGAGGTGTGTGCTAGTATTTAATGTCTTTAGAAAAAGTCCAACCCTCTTAATGATGTTAGTTGGGTATTTATAGTGTTTTTATCTCATCCATGAGCCGTGTGGGTCGTATCGTATAGTCGGATCGAAAATATGAGCCTCCAAGCACAAGAAATGAGTTGGTAGGAAAATAGCTTAGTCATTGTCGCACTTAAGCTATTGTTCATCCATCACTGGTGATATGCTTTCAGCAATATCTGAACTGATAAATAAGTATCATTAAAAATATTTATTATCATTTTCATGATTTGTAGTCTAACTCCATCCACTAATGTCTAATACACGGTACACACTATCATCAACATCCAAAATCTCACCACACTCATATCCTCAACATTTATTTCCTCGCCAACAACACCCACACCATCTATAACATCATCAACACATATAGTCTCAACATCCACACCATCATCAGCATCCATAGTCTCATCACCTACACCATCAATATTTATTCATCTTAAATGTAGTCACCCACTATGGAAATTCTCATTGACTACTTCATCGCAACCCATATGGTTCACCATCATTGTTTTCCCCAATTACAAATGTCTCACCACGTACTGATTCACTTTCAAATCATGAACATGATTCACTCAACTCCACGACCGGTATGCCTATTTTGGTTTTTATTATGATATATAATTTTCAAAGGACAAAATCATTCAACGTAGATCTTGAGAAACCTTATTTTGTCAACATGTCTTTACGATGACCTCATATGTAAATTTCATCCGAAAAATAAATGAGTTAATTCTTATCTAGATCAGGTACTATTTTCACCATAATAACATACCATACCATATTTCTAAAAAAACTACCTCATGTTATACCATTGAATAAGCTGACATTAACACTTACAACTTTAAAATCAAATAAAAATTTCTATTATACCCTATAATATAATTCGTAAACAAGCTAATTGTACTTAAGTTTTTTACTTTAAATAATCTAACTATTTTAATATTTAAATATGAAGTAACTAAATTATATAGTGAAAAAGTAGCTTATATATATGAATACAATTTTCTAAAATGCTAGGTCAATTTTTTTTGTAAATGCTACAATTCTCCACTACAATGATTCTAAGTCATCCAAGTTTCCTAAATTAATAGTTTTTTAAAAGTTAACATCCCCGGTTGCTATTTTAATGTATGAATCATCTTAAATACTTGATATGCAAATAAAAAAAGATCATATCAAAACCCTAACATCAAAACTCTAAACATTTTATATAAATTGAAAAAAATATAATCAACAACATTAACATCTAATCCGAACACCATTAATAAAAACCCTAAATCTTTGGTTAGGGGAGAGATGTTAACAACATTAACATTGAAATGGTAAACATTTGATATAACCTGAAACCATCTAACCCAAACCATACCCATTACTGATATATTCTTCTAAAGTTTTGAAGTTTAACTCCAATATTTTTTTTTATATGTTCTTTGAATATTTTTTGCAACTGGCTACCATTTAGACAATAATCATAAACAAGAAAATGATTGATGTGTAAATGGATGAACAAATCAATAGCCAGTGACTAATTTCAAATTTCGGGAATCAAAATACGATTTAGGATATATCAACTGACGAAAATACTGATATAGTCGTGAAGGTTATAAATTTAAGGAGTAGAATTAGGGTTTTTTCAAAGATTTTGGGATTTGATTTATGGGTTTAGGAATTTGGTTGCACGATTTCGTTTTAATTAGTTGAGTTATTGGATCTAATTCTGTGAATGAGGTTTTATTTGCGTTGAATTTATTTGGGTTTAGGGTCAACGATTTTCCAATTAAGATGCATGGTAGGATAACAATTTAACTTAACCATACTACATGCATCATTTTATTTAATTGAATTGGATAGTTGAATTAAAAGCGAGGAAACAATTATCTACCTTTTGATTTCTGAAAGGTATCACATGCTACCACCAGAGACGGACCAACTGTGTATATTTCGACAAGGGTAAAAAAAGTGATGGTATAAATAGTAGACTGAGTGATGAAAACTATTTAGGGGATTGCTAAAAAAAAAAACTGAACCTATTTTTTAAGTAGTTTTTTTTTTAATATTTACAAAATTGTTATTAAACAAAAATTCTAATTTTTTAAATTTTTTTAATTTAATTACGTTTTATGCCATTATTTACTTCATGAAGTTGCAAAATAGAAAATCTACCCTAACCTAACATTTTACTTTCTTTTTTTTTTTTTTTAATTGGCAAAGATTTATTAATAAAAACCATGGTCTTACAATTAGGCCCAGATATAGTAGGCTAATAATAGAGAGAATCAGGCCCAGTTTGGCTATTTAACATATAAAATAGACATGGCCCAATTAGAAACTCCACTCAGAGCAAATATAGCCCCAAATCAGGAAATCAAATGGAACCCTAGCTTGCCTTCACATCTTCAGCTTCTCTCCTTCATCGAATTCCCCAAATCTTATCATAACAACCCTAGCTTTCCATCTTCCGCCATTAATATTGCTTTGTTCAAACACCAATTCCTTCAACCTTCCACCTCAGTTCGTAAAAACCACAAAACCCTAGCCTGGGTCTATGTAACCCACACCGAGGCTTTCGAGTACAACTGTTGCACGAATCTGATTTGGCATATCCTGGAATGTAAAAGAGTGGCTCTTCTTTTTATCAAGGGTCCATTTGGATATGAAATCGGCCACAGTATTTTCCATTCTGGAAATGTGGTCGATCTTCATATCAGATCGAAGTAGAGATCGGCAGAGCTTTTCGTCAACTGTGCTGTTATCGTAAGAGTTGGCATTGAGTCTACTGACCAGAATCCAACAGTCAGTCTCAATGTCAACAAAACTCCAACCTCTTCTATTACAGAGGAGCAGCGCTTCCACCAGTGCTCTCCTTTCAGCTTGAAGAGGGCTGAGTTTTCCAAAAAGGAAACCAGCGCCTTCAATGAAGTTACCTTGTTCATCGCGAACAATTAGGCCTCCAGCAGACTCACCGGTGTAGCAGCAAGCAGCGTCAACGTTTATCTTCAATCTGCCCACATTTGGAGTTCTCCACATCCGGTAAGTCACTTTCCTAGCATGTATAGACATAGCACCAATGTTTACTCCTGCATCAATAGCATTTCGCCAATGTTTAGTTTTTAACTTCATATCCACAGCCAGTATCAATCTGTTTATTCTACATGTTGCATTATAGAAATTATCAGTAGTTTTTCCAAACTTACAGTTATTTCTATTAAACCATACTGTCCACAAAATCAATTGTGGAACAATGTGGCTAATATGAAATTTACTGTGAGTTGAATTGAACCATGTTAGGAGCATATGTTTAATTGTCATAAAGCGTCTCACTGGTACTTTAAAAATATTCCCGTAGTAATTCCATATCTGCCAAGCGTAACTACAGCTGATGAAGAGATGCAAAGTCTCTTCACAGTTGTAGCAGAACTGGCATTTGGATACAATTGATAAGTGTTTCTTTTTAAGTTCACTATCAGTTGGTATAAAGTTCATTAGTATCTTCCAGGTTATGAATGAGAATTTAACTGGTATAAAACTATGCCAGATTTTTTTAAAGATAGAAGAACAATTGTTTTTGGTTCTGATGTTTTCCCAAGTCGTTTTTGTGCAAAATTTTTTATTTTTTGAAATACTCCACTCAATACAGTCATCCTGCTCTTGATTAAGTGTAATACCACATATTTGTTGGTATTGATCATGAGGCAGGAATGACTCAATTGAAGAGTCCCAACTGTTTTGTTTCCAAAAGGTTTTAATCATAGCTGGAAGATACCAAGAATTTGGGTCAGTTACTATGGGGCCAGACTTAAACCATGTGTCTCTCCAGAAATCAGCATTACCTCTGCCAATTTTCCATTGGATTAGCTTATCAGCCTTTTCTCTAATTGAGCAAAGGCCTTTCCAAAGGATGGAGTCATTTATATTACACTTAGCATATAGGGGATGTTTATTTTTACAGTAAGTGCTAGCAATTAGGTCAGACCACAATGAACCACCTTTTCTAAACAAATACCAGAGTTTGTAAGCAAAAGTGAGTTGAATATCAGACAGAAGTTTGATATTCAACCCCCCTTCCATAAATGGCTTGCAAAGGCTACCCCACGCAGTCCAATGAATTGCTTTATCATTTACTTTGGACCTCCAAAGAAACTTGTTAAAGCAAAGTTCTATTTTGGTCAGAATATTTTTGGGTATAATGCAGCTTTGCATCCAGTAAAATACAATAGGATATAGAACATGTCTAATTAGTGATAGCCTGCCACTAAAAGACAAGTGTTTTAAATCCCATTCAGCAATTTTATTATAAATTTTACTTAGAAGATTAATGTAAGTCTTCCCTGTGTTATTTGAGGCAATTGTGATGCCCAGATATGTGAATGGTGCATGTTCTGTCCTGAATCCCCAAGTT
This sequence comes from Limnanthes douglasii subsp. nivea, assembly GCA_036936605.1. Lineage (NCBI taxonomy): Eukaryota > Viridiplantae > Streptophyta > Magnoliopsida > Brassicales > Limnanthaceae > Limnanthes > Limnanthes douglasii. Next base: position 86,544,108 of record JAUPFV010000005.1, on the reverse strand, counting down.
GCATTGATTCTAGCTGTGTTTGTGTTTGAGCATCTTGATGATGTTATCACCTTAGTCTTCTCACTATTTATAAGTTGCCCTGACTCTGCTTGATATTGGTTTAACAGGTTGCTTATGCCCTTGATAGTAGAAGGATCACTATTAGTGAAAATAATCACGTCATCTGCAAAAGCCAGACATGGTAAGACACTACCAGACTTAATATAGAATTGTAGTTTGTTATTTTGCAAATATAAATTTTCTAGGCCTCTTAACAGGGCCTCTTCAGCTAGTATAAACAGACAAGGAGATAAAGGATCTCCTTGTCTAAGGCCAGTTTTCTGTTGAAAATAACCATTAGCAGTCCCATTTAGAAGAACAGATAGCATCACGTTTGATATGAGACTATGAATAAGTGATACAATACACTGAGAGAATCCAAAACCCTTTAAAATTTTGATAATAAATGTGTGAGAGAGCCTATCAAAGGCCTTAGACATGTCCAGTTGTAGGATAATGTTGCCTTTTGATGGCTTCCTCTTTATATTATGCAACATTTCTTTTAATGTCAAGATGTTATCATGAATTAGTCTGTCCTTAACGAAGGCAGACTGCCCTTTAGAGATAATTCTAGGTAGAATAAGAGATAGTCTCCTATTGATGAGAGCAGAAAACAACCTATTTAGTATGGTGCACATACTTAGAGGTCTGTAATTATTCCAAGTTACAGGGTTTGCCATTTTAGGGATTAGAACAATCCCAGTGGCAAACATTCCTTTAGGTATAGTTTTACCAGCTAGAAAGGCATTTAAAGCTCTACATAAGTCAGCACTAATAATATCCCAGCAATATTTAAGAAAAAAAACATTGAAACCATCAGTGCCTGGGGCACTATCCTTCTTCATGCTCCAAATGATTGCTTTAACCTCCTCTGCATTTGTAGGCTTTGCAATTTCTGTATTATCACTATCAAAAACAAGCTTTGGAATGTTATTCAGTATAGACTCACTAACATTATCTATATTTAAAATTTCAGGTTCAAAAGAGAGGATCTTTTTGAAATGCTCAACAGCAGAGGCAGCAACCTCATTTTGATCAGTAAGCCAGACCTCTTTGTCTTTAATTCCAGTAATAAAATTTTTCTTCCTTTTCTTAGCAACAAAACTGTGATATAATTTTGTGTTTCCATCGCTTTCACTAAGCCATGAATTGAAACACTTTTGTTTCCAGTAGCATTCCTCATTCTTTAATGCAAGAATGAGGATGCTATTGGCCTTTGACAAATTAGATCTAGTCACATTATCCTTAGTCTGTTGATGTAATAACTCACATTTTTCAACATCTAAAGTTGCTTCTTTAACTTTATTAAATATGTTTCCAAAAACTGTAGTGTTCCACTGTTTTAAATGCTTTTTCAATCTTTTGAGTTTATACCAAAAAACCATATTATCCTCACCATTGCATTGTTTAGACCAATCCTGGCTTACAGTGTTCATGAAATCTGGGTGATTAGCCCAAGTATTTAGAAACTTAAAAGATCCTTTCTTGTTATTAGATGCACTTTGACTGTTAATGGAAATTAAAAGGGGAACATGGTCAGAACAAGTTCTGACCATGTGGCAAACCTGTATGCTTAAGTTAGTAAGCATTTGCTGATTAGTGAGCACCCAATCCAGCCTTTTCCAGACTTTGTTATTGCTCCAAGTGTAACGAGTTCCTATGTGTGCAGGTATCTCCCGGTTACAATCTCTTATGCAGCTATCAAAGTCCTCAGCACTAGCCTGGTCAAATGTAGCACAATTTAACTGATCATCAGGGCATCTGACTGAATTAAAATCCCCTGCCAATATCCAAGGTATGTCACATATGATATTACTAATCTGCCTCCACAAAATTGCTCTTTGAGTTCTGGTGTTTTTTGCGTAAACAGAAGTAAAGCAGCATTTAAATGATAAGAAACTGATCTCAGCATGCAGAAATTGATCTTGATCATCCACAATTGAAACCCCCACCTCACTGGACCAAAAAAGCCATATTTTATTAGTTGCATTAGACACCCAATTCTCGAAACCAATCCTTTTAGCCACTGATTCAATCTTATCCAATCGAGCCATTGGTTCTTGTATAGTAACTAATTTGATCTTCTCGCTGTTAATGATAAACTTTAGCCTAGCCAATGTAGGGTTATTGTGAATTCCCCTTGCATTCCAGCTAAAGAGTTTAATCATTATCAGAAGCATATTTTTTAGTACCAAATTCTCTCTTCCTAAGAGAGTTAATAGATAGCCTTCTTGAACTTTTATTTGCAGACTTAATCTTCCTTGCAATGATACTTTCAAAATCTCTTTCAGGATAATTTGAGCTTGCTTTTGGTGAAGGATTTAAGCTACCAGCAGTGTCTCTCCTAGGAGTTGGCGCCATGTTTCTGTCTATGAGGTTCTCCTCCTCCTCGAGGTTTTGAAGTGCACTAATGATGTCATGGTCAGTGCTCGATTCTGCTCTCTCTTTTGTAGGGCTTCCAACATTAGTTGATGGACAAGACATAGATTGTCTGTCTTTCTTTATAATGACTGACTTTAGTTTTCTCCTATATACATGTGTAAAAGGCTTAACCTTTGTAGACAATGTATCTGCTTGTATTTGACTGTCTGTCTTGATTGTATCACTCTGCATTTGATTCTTTTGTGCAATAACATGATCAACTTCTTTTTGCTTCTTATCTTCCATATTCTTTTGGTGCTTCTTGCATTCATTAAAGTTGTGTCCAATATGACAACAACCTTTACAGTAACCAGGGATGTTTTTGTAGCTTATCCTTATAGGAAACTCTTGTCCATCCCCAAACTCCACATTTAACATCCTTTTTAGCGATTTAGATATGTCAACTTCTAGTAAAGCAAAACAAGCATTCCATTTTGCTCTGTTTACATCTGGGACAACCACATGATGTACCTTTCCTATAGTTGATGCAATTTCTTGTACAATTGAAGTATCATACATGAACTCAGGAAGCATTTCGAACCTAACCCAGATGAGAGCCTCTGGACATTCAAAACTCCTACTGCTTTCAGGACACCACTTTATCACTCGCATCATTTTTCCGTCCACTTTCCAGAATCTATTGACCCACAAATACCCAGCATCCTCCAGCCTTGCAAACTCAATCAAGATTTGTCTAGAGTCAATTGTAACATATGAGTACTGACCTTTAAACTTTAAAGATTCAAGAAAAAGTTGGAATGCCTGTCTCTTAGGTATTCCATCATTGAATTTGGCAATCAATGTGGTTCTTGATTTCAAGCAGAGATCAGTCTTAACCTTGCTGTCGAACGAAATCTTGATACTGTTCTCCTCTTTAATTACATCCACCGGTTTGAAGATAGAATTCTGTGCCTTCTTCACTACTACATCCGAGTAAGACATAGCAGTATGAACCACATCTTTCGAATTTGCACTCTCATTCGTGATGCTTCTTAACGGCGGAAAATCAGCATCATTCATCCTTTCCACACCACTATGCGCGAGATGCCCAAGCACAGGCTGTGCCACAGCTTATTATCAAAACTTCTCTATACTATTGATTGAAGAAAGATAGAATAGGAAAGAAATTTCTTAGAGTTTAAGAAATCCCTAGGTTCTTGAGGTTTCTTGGGAGAGAAGCCATTTTCAGTATTTAAAAGAGACTGTAACATTTTACTTTCTAAAACTCACTAAAATCATAAAACTCAAAACTTAAACTAACCAAAATTCATTTTGTTCAACTTTGTAAATTTAATAAAATGTTAACAAAATTTGCCGAAATAGTAACAAAACATTTTTCTACAAACCAACATGAACATTGACCATTTTATCTTTCTTTTTTTTTTGAAAAAATGATTTTAAAAAGAAAATAAAAAAAATGTTCGTTTCCGCCAGACAATGGCGTCCAGGTGGTGTTCGTCGTCATCATCCTGTCGAAGAAGATAATACTTTCCGCTGGGCAAATGACGGACATACCTGTATCGTTTTTTTTCTAATTTTTTTAACATTTATCTTTTAATTTTGTCATTTTTTGTAATTTTTAGTAGGTTATCACTTACTAGAGACTTATACTAACTAAAAACAATATCAATTTACTGGTAAAACAAAATACCTATTATGGTTTGAGAAACTTTTCGAATAACAAAGATGTAAATATTGTTTTTTTTGCAAATAAGTCATTTAAGTGTTATGATATATAATTAAGTGGTTTTGAAGACAAGAAGTAACATTTCAATTGATAATGATAGTGTTAATTTCTTTAGTTTTAGTTTTAGTTCTGTGTTTAGAGAGAGAAAGTAGAGAGAAGGTAGAGAAATTGTATTTTGTTGGAAATTATGATAACTTCACGGAGTAATTTCTTCTATTTATACGATTTCGTGAAGGACAAAATCGTAAAAAAAAAATCACAGAGTAATTTTTAAAATTCAAAACAAGCGACTTCACATAGTAAAATGGCTTTTTTTAGCAATTCACAACCATTTAAAACACTTAATTTGTTTGAGAGCTTAGGCTTAGAATACATCAACAGACTGATTGATTCTTGTTTCGATAATTTTTTGTGGTTAATTCATTGGGTTGGTTTTGATTTCAAATTTTGGATGACGTTTTGACGAATTTTAGCTCAGGTCTCTTTTTGGGTCTCTCGTTATGGAAGTGAAGGAATGGTGCAGAGAAAGACGATTTGCTAGATGGAGTTTTCAATTTATTGGCGTTTTTTTTTTTTTAATTTTGAGTCCGTCTGAATATTTGTTATCTTTTTAATTTTAGTCCTTAGCTTTGTAATTTTTTTATTTTTTTCTTATCAATAAAACAACTTTTACATAAAAAGAAGTTTTAATCCATATGTGAGATAAAATATATATGTATATATAATGATTTAAATACGTGTTTGTTTATGTATAATTATTCAAATTATAAATCATCGACGCTTAAAGGTATGGAAACAGAAAAAATAATAATATTCAATACGTTACATAAAAATACACAATTTTTGAAATAAAACTATATTTATTTTTTATAATTGAAAAATATAATGCTAATGTAATAAAAAATACATTAGCATGTATGCTTATTACGAGGAACTAACTTTTCATCTTCATTAACATCATATACTCAGAGTTATGAAAACGAATATGTTTCAGAAACAACATCTGATGCACTAGAATGATATTGCTAGTCCAAAGTTAAAAGGAAAAAAATAAATTAAAATCTCAACATTTAACTTCTAGAAAAAAAAAAAAGTTAAATTGCGATCGATGGTTAGGTTTTAATATTTTAATTCAGTAAAAAAATTAAATTCTTTTAGTTTCATGTTTTTTTATAATTTCGTAACCACGCACCAATTATATCATAGTTTTCTCTAAAAATTTAACCAATTTGAACGAAGAAAGAAAGTAAAAATAATAAATTAATTTTAGACTTTCCTTTCAATCTTTTCTTAAATTAATTCTCACTTCCCTTTCCAATACAATACTCCTACAGTCCTACTAAAGTTCGGAAGATTCTTGTATGGTTCTCGACAACACCGACCAGACAAAGCTGCTTTGCAGTTTGCACCCTAATTTGTTTTACTTTTTCCATTTTCTCTCTAAATCTAATGGTCATTTTAGAGTTTCCAACCAACCATAGACACGACGAATGCAGCTTTCTAAAGCCATTTTAACTTATGGATGGTTGGATGGGTTTGATGGTTGCTACAAAGTTCATTTTATAATAAAATATTCCGATTCAGTGGATTTTCACATAATTTTAATGGATTTGTATCTTGTTGACAAAATATAATAGCCATGTTCTAATTTAAAATAAAAACAATAGATAAAAAAGATCTTAGACACCACTATGAGTATAATCTTCCTGTAACATTTTTTTGGTGAGTACAAAGCTCTATTTATAGAAATTTTCTCCACTTATAACAATTATAATATCTAATCTAATTATTATTATTTCAACAAAATTAGATTTTATTGAATAAAAATTATTAGACAAAAGATTTTTTTGAAATACAAATACAAATACTTTTTAGACAAGTAAACATCAAAACTATTAAAATAGAAGGTTAGCCGTAACTGCGGGTTTTGAAGACTTAAAATAAGGAAGAGGTGGTTGTTATTTTTCTCTTTTGCATCGATTTCAGTAAATCAACGTTGAGATGTTTCCTTTTCCAGAGATTAAATCACTATCATATTAGTTATTGCTTTCAAGCTGATGAAGCACTCTTGAGAAACAAACTGGAATATAAAAGTTTTTGAGAACAGCTTCCATCCATAAGGTCTTGTGGTCTTGAATGAAGAGGATATGACTGCAATTTTGAAGTGATTCAAGACAACAATTGATTTGATTACTCTACAACATATATATTGAAAGATTGATGTAATTGCTGGAGACTGAATCTGCAAGAATAACATTGGTTAGAATTGGTACATATTAAGTATTTTCAGGCACCAAGACTTTCAAGCATAGTAATGGCCTTTAAAGTGTTGGGAAACTGATTCTTATAGCAATCAATCTTCATTTTACATTTAATGGTCCAATAGACAAGTCAGTCGGCAACATGATTTTGGATTCTAAAAATGTATTTTATGGTCATATTGGGAAATATAAGATTTATACAACCTTTGAATATAGTTTTTAGATACCAAAGGGATGAACCAGAAGCTAACATATCAACAAGAATTGCAGAATCTATTTCTATATCGATATTTCTATAACTATTTTGATAATATATCATTAGGCCATCTAATAAATACCTACACCCAGCCACCAATGGAGTCTGCTTATCGTATAATCTACCAAATGCAATTAAAACATTACCACTGTTATTTCTAAATAAGCCAACACCACTTCAAATACCATTAAATATGCAAGAACCATCAACATTTAACTTAATTCTGTTTTGATTAGGATGAATCCATTTAAACACTGAAATCTTCTTGCTATCACTAGCATGCATGAACAGCCTAGGTATTTAGCAACATTATAATCACGAGATCATATTTTCTTATTTAATATATTTGCACTAGCTAATCTTGATATAATAAACTTGATTTTATGAAGAATTTGATTAGATGTTATAATTTTGTTATTAAACTTAACTTTATTTCCATATAGTCTAACACAGAATAACAAGTTTCATGGTTCTAATATGTATATTTTTATTAGTAGAGAAATACCATGATCTCATTAAATGATGAATAGCCATATAATTACTAATATTAACTTTAAATAAGCTAACATCTCAAACTAGATAGGCCAAACCATAGAGTAGTTAACAAACCAATGATTTAGAGTTTCAAAGTTTTGACAAAACTAACATTTTGATGTCATTGAAAATTTTCTACTTTGAAGGTTATGATCGACTGATATCCAATCTTCCAAAGCATGAATGAGTATTTACTAGGGATGTAATTGTTAATATCTTTTCAAACAGATTTGAATGGTTATAATGATGTATTAATTTGCTAGGTTGATTTAGTACTAAAATTACTAGAGATGTCTAAAGACCAGATGATTCTATCATCTTTGTCATTACAAATTTTCTGGTTTGCTATTAAGTTAATGTGAGAATGAAGTATGATGTTTTTAAGTTTTCCAATTTCAAAATTACCATTTACCCATAAAGTTTTAACGTTGTCAATAGTGTAACAATTACAAACATTCGGGCCAGAAAGTTCGATTAAAGTTTTTTCTTTAAACTATATATCTAACCAGAATTCTGACTCTCATTTACCAATTTTCTATCTTATAAAAGTTTTAGCTTTTTATCTTTGATTTGGAATAGTATTTTCTAATTTTTAGACCCTTTATTATTAAGGTCTAAGAGAGGATGATTATTCTTGAAATATATGGAATGCATATACTTAGATCAGAAAGATTATGTTCACTAAACTTGAATCATAATTTATAAGAAAATGTGTCATTAATATTAATGATTTTTCTAATATCTAGACCATCTTTATTGTAAGGCTTAGATATGTTATTCCAATTATTCCAAATAATAGAGTGAGAGGTGTCTTTAGATCCCCACAGAAATCTATTGAACAACCTCTCAATTCTATTGATGACAGACTTAGGCAAGGTGTAGCATTGAATATAGAAATAGGGAATAGACATGAGCATTGATTAAATCATGATAACTCTACCACCAACATAAAGGGATTAGGCATCCCAATTTTGAATTTTAACTCTAATTTTTCTAACCATATCATCATAAAGCTTAGCTTTATTACGATGATGAATATACAAGCCAATATATTTGATTGGTAGGGTTTTTTCTTGAAACCAGTGATGTTTTTTAAAGTGCTAAATCTAGATGAACTGATTTTGTTTGAAACAATAAAACTAGATTTATCTTTATTAATAGAATCGTCATAGATTAATTGATACTTATTAAGAAAAGAATTAAGGGTATTAACATTATTGAGACATCCCTTTGCAAATATGACTAGGTCATCAGCAAAGGCAAAACAGTTCACTCCATATTACTTATGGTTCCAAATTTCATTTGAGGATTAGAACTGAAAAAATGGTTAATAGCTCTTATAAGGTATTCCTCAGCTAAAATGAAGAGGTTGAAGTAAAATTGATCCCCTTGCCTAATACCATTAGTAATTTTAAAATAACCATGTAAGCTACCATTGATAATAAGAGAGAAATAGATATTTCTAATACTTTTTCTAATGAGACTTGTGAAATTATCATGAAAACCAAAAGCTTCCATGATGTTGATGATCAAACTTATCAAAGGCCTTTGTCATGTCTATTTTAATAAAGATGTTACATTTTCTAGTATTTTTATTCAGGTCATGAATGATTTCTTGAGAAAGGAGAATGTGTCTATGGATATTTTGTCCATGAAAAAATCCTCATTCCTCAAGAGAAATGATCTTAAAGAGAAGATTAGATATTCTAAATTTAAAATTTTGAGAAAGTATTTTGTTAAAATCAGAACACAAACTAATAGGTTTGTAGTCCTTAATATATTTAGGATGATCAGATTTGGGTATAAGAAAAATAATAGTAGATGCCATACCATTCAGGAAGGCTTATCAGTAAAATAATCAATGACAGATTTCACAAGGTCATCTTGAATAATGGACCAGTAGTTTTGGTAAAAAATAGCATTGAAGCCATCAGGGCCAGCAACACCATTGGGGGCTAAATTCTTAATGACATTATAGATTTCATCTTTAGTGGAAGTCTTAATAAACATTAGATTATCCTCATTAGAAATAAGATTGGGAATGGTTTGGAATTGATCAGTGAAAGGATTAACAACATGATTATTGGCTAACATATTCTTAAAATAATTTACAACAATGTCATTGATTTTGGTTTGATCATCAATCCAGATACCATCTTGGTATATACCATTGATTCTATTGCTTTTTTTCCCTTTTCAAATTTTTTTGAAGAAGAGAGGTGATTTTATCACCATTTTTAATCCAGGTAATATTAATTTTTTGCTCCCAATAAGCTTCTTCCCTTGTTAAGAGAAGAAGGTAATTGACATTGGCTTTGTTTAAGTTATTTGTGTTTTCAGTATTTTGATTAGATTGAAGATTTTGCTGATGGAAAGAAATATTTTCCTAAAATTTGGCAATATCACTGAAGAATATTGCCAAAGGTAACATAATTCCAAGTTTTAAGTCTCTCTTTTAATGTGTTAAGTTTTCTCCAAAAAACAAATAAAGGCTGGCCATAGAAAGGGATCTTCCATGAATCTTTAATGGTTTTATGTATGTCAGGATGTTGCATCCACATTTTCAAGAATTTGAATGATGATTTGTGAGTTTTATTATTATTCTCCAAGGGAATACTAATGGGAGAATGATCAGAATAGATTTTATCTAAGTGTTTAACTTTGATATTTTCAAAATAGTTTACCATTCTCCTATTATTTTATACTTTATCCAACCCTTTCCAATATTTTTTGTTGTTCCAAGTATAAGAGCATACAAAATAAATAACACTAGATCTGTAAGTCTAGTATTAGGTTAGAACATCGAAAGAATAGTAGGTGTTGGTGTAGATAGTGAAGACAATTAAAACATAACAAATAAATAGGTAGGAAGAGCGGATGGTGAAGAACTGTGAAGGATGAACAACAGTTTGTGTTAAAATTGTATCTCTGGCCTAACCATTAAAAAAACTTGATTCGTAAACTACAAAATAAACCGTCGTGTCGGTCTCACACGAATCTTACCAAACCAGTTTTGGGTGGAGTATTGGATATGGTAACCAAATAAAACCCTAATGATCACTTAAATACATTTTAAGGGTTTTATATAATTGTATAGTGATTAAAAAATATAATATTTTATTAGTATTGATGTGGAAAATTTGGAGTGAGTTGAGAATCTGAAGCCTAAGATAATCCCTCAAAAGTTAATGAATAATGAAAAACATAAATGACTAATAAAATTAAAGATATTAAAAATAAATTTACATATATTTTATCGAAAATTATTAAATTTCTATTTATAGAGTTCATAATTACAAAATATTTCTCTTTGATACTAGCAGATTTGATTTTATCTTAGCATATCTTTGACAAAGTCTTCTGAACATTAAGTACTTAAATTTCTAATGAGCCAATTTTAGCGTGCCATACTATTTACATATTTTAACAACAACATTCCTAGTCCTTGTGCAAGTAACAAGGAGGGATTAGTTTTGATTGTCCAAAGATTTTATATTGGCCGAACCATTAAGTAGACACAATATTATATGCTTGAACTTTGTTTTCACATTCAAAGCTATTATATTTTATAAATGTTACATATTAAAATGTTTATGCAAATCATCTTCAGCTAGACTTTGAAGTGTCTTAACGCCTATTTATTATATTTTACCCTAGCCGAAATGTTATCAGACACATCTCCGATTTAAATCGTACTTAACCATTTTTGCCTCTTGGGAATAATAAACTATGTAGGAGAAGATAAATAATACAACTAACAGTCAGTAGGCTGTTAGTTATCACTTATACATTACTTAAAAACTTTGTTTTTAACCACTAGCTTCAAAATATTCTTGAATTCTTCATTGAATGTGCGTGAGTAGCCCATCTAGTTCTTGATGGAAGATGAAACAATAAATACTAATGATCTATAGTGCTAATATTGCTTTGATCACTTTGGTTAGCTCAAAATATTCTTTGGCCGAACTTCTTTTATCTCATAGGCTTTGATTTTCATTTTTAATTTTTTTAGTAATCTCCCTAGTCCTCGATGAATATAGAGGTAAGGATTGATTCAACAAACGAACATATTCATGTTATTTTAATCAGCGAGTTTTACATTAGCTGTTTGTATTTTTTTGCCGAAGTTATATGGTGGTGGATGTTATTAAGGATAAATGATTTTTGTTTGCATTATTTTTTTATTTGTTGTGTTAAATGACAAGAAATTATAAAGGTAGAGGGATTATTTGTGTATTTTGGTAAAAAACGAGTGGGTGAAGAAACTTACATGTGTAATAAAGTTTCTTGTTTTAAACAGACGTGCACACTATTTTCAACTTCTACATTCATGGCCATTCATACTTCTTCTGATCAAAGTCACTCATCATTCTAATGAATCCAAGATATAAAACAAATGAAATCAACGGTTTGAAAATTTTCGTTACTGTCATCACTTTGTTTTTTGTTTTTACTTTCTCACTCTTTAGTCTCTTCACATTCTTCTATAGCTTCTTGATTTTATTGAATGAGTTAGCTTCTTTGCATTTTTGTTACAATTTTTTTATATATTTTGTTATAAATTGGTAGAAATGAAAAATATAATGAGTATTCTGTTAGTCAAATAATCATAATAGTGGTTCATTTGGGGATGATTCTTCCGATCAAGAAGAAATTTATAAGGCTTTACACTCAATCCAGAAGCATAAGTTTCGTTTTTCTTAGCAAACCTTTCTTCTTTAAATTTATCTCTAATATATCTTACTATTTGTGTTTTATTGTATCATTCTTAGTTCATGTTGTTAACATGTCTTTTGATGTATAAATGAAAGACCGTACTCGCAGAAATTACACTGAAATAGTGAATGAAGCTTCCAAGTTTTCTCATTCTTACTTTTTCATTCTTGTGCCCGATGAACTTTTTAGCAGCAGGCTATGGCCGAGTATCACCGTTAAATGAGGCTTCTATGTTTGTGCTTCCACAAAGGAAGAATTTGTTAAAAAAAATATTTTTTAATAAATCAGGAGTTCGAGAAACATTCTCATATGAAGAGGGATGTAGAAAAAATAGCCCAAAGAAAATGTTTTTAAGTGTTCTTTCAAGATGGAACTGCGTAACAAGATGAAAGACCGAGGTTTAGGGAAGGTATTTGTTGTTCTTTCTAAACTTCAGAGGCCAAATTCGAGGCTTATGATGATCGTAAAGAAATATATGTGAAGATCTTGGCTTGGATACAAAATGATGATATAGTCCCACTATTATCGAGGAAGAGGTCGACGATGAAGATGACGATATGCCCCTTAAACAATTAAAAACTTCAGCGGTTATAGGTGATATTTATGATAATATTATTAATACCACTAAATAAAAATTAAATATTGAGGATGAAAGTGATATACTTTTGGCTTCCAAAGCCGAACAACGAATTAATTCTTTGGCTCCTCAATCTTCTCATGCTCCCCATCAATCTTCTGCTTTAAAGCTTTTTGCGGAGACAAATATTGCTGAGATTTCAGCTAATGCCCTTCATTTTCCTAAAATTTCTCATTCCAAGTATGTAGCTTTCTTCAATTTTATATCTTTACGCCAAAAGGAGACCATGTTCATATCAGGAAAGATATAAAACCCCTACTGGAGTCTATGCCAAAGAATTGTTTTGAGGCCTTAAAAGTATCATATAATTTTTTAAGCTAAGACAGCCACCAAATAGGAACGTGATGTTCTTTCGTTTCCTAATTTTTCAGAGCATTGGAAAAAGTATTCCTCAAGTTGTATAGTATTCATTCACGGAGCTGTATTTTAAGGTTAATAATAAAACTTTGTTTGAGGTTACCAAATAAGCTTATATTTTAGTGGGTGAACCCACAATCTTGGTAAATACTTCGGATGCCAAAGTTGTTAACCAAAAGGTTGATATGGAGGAGGATGTGGTTGTCACTACTGAAGATTGTGTTAACTTCTTAACGGTTCCCAAACTTCCCATTATTGCTGATGATGCTCCTCTAAAGGTTTTCAATGATGCTTTGCCAACACTTTATGATGTGGATAAAAATAATAAAGATATCATGACCGTGGATCCAAATTGTGACTTAACCAGCCTAAGTACATCCTCAACCGAATCTACCACTTCATCGCCATCTGTTTTCTCGTTAAACTATATTTCTAAGGTATTAACTTAGTTTTCTACGTTGGCCAACTAGAATAAACTTCTTGTTATGGGAAAAACCTAAACACTGGTATACCAAGATAGTAATGTTATTGATTCGAGAAGATTTTGAGCATATATCATTTTTACATCGTTCTTACTCTCTATTTATACTACTTTCACCAGTTACTCTATTATTTATTACATATAATAAATATAAATAGACTCAGATTATAATGATCGTTGAAAATCCTCCTTGATTAATGGTCTTTAATGTATATGACTGCTGACTATTATCCCTGATCAGCGGTCATCAATGTAGTCCTCCAGTTGACCTCCATAAATGCTAGTATTCTGTAACGATAGTTTGTTTTCAGGCTTTCCGAGCAAAACAACTTTCACCAGTTTGCTCGGTCTTTTTTTGTGCTCGCCCAGTCTTTGACCGAGTCGGGCTCAGAAATGTATATTTTATCTTTAGAACTTGTGTCAGTGCAGATTATATTTCATATTTTCCCGGCATTGTGCGCTCTTGGACTCAGACCTGTTCTACTCTGATTAAATGCTTATCCCGAGTGCGCTCGGTCTCAGATCTGCTCTGCTTGGTTTAAACGCTTATCTGCTCTTGCTTATTATTCTGAGTGTGCCCGCTCTTTTTATGTCTCGGTTTTTCCTTGATTTTCCTTTTGCTCTGCTCTGTTTTGACGCTTGTGCTTTATATTGGTTGTGGGTATCCACTACCTTATCACTTCTAATCGACCCTTCTCACGTAAACCTAGCTAAAAGAAACTTAAACTTTGGATTTGAGATAAGATGATTTTTTATATTTCTTTTCTTATTCTCAGTTTCTTGTTTTATTTTGTAATATAACAACTAATCATATACTGTGTATATGTCATCTTTTGTTTCATTATATTCTCAATGATTTAACCATGACCTATCAAGTTAATGTTCATCCTGTAATGTTTCTAATATTTGGACCCTTCTTGATGGTGTTGTTGAGCTGTTGGAAAGAGAATCTCTGGTGAGAGCTACTATTGATGGAAAAATCGAAAGTGAGAAGTAGCCGAGGGCCGAACTTCAAATTTGTCACAAAAATGAAAAAATATTGAACCTTGAGTTGCATCACAAAGATGAAAAGCCAAAGAACAAATCCTTTGATTTGTTTCAGTAAAAGGGTGCATTGCTTCACACCTAGGGGACATTCTCAACCAATTTACAATTTGGTACTTGTTTGAGAAATGTGACTTTTATTCAAGGTAAATTCTTTTCTTCATATAAATAGAAAGTAGATATTTCTAAGGACGAGCTAACTATCGTGGAGATTATTTTTTCATCTACTAAAAAATAGTGTATTTATGTGAAGGTCGAAGACAAGGTTGCAAAGTCAAAATTACAAAAAAAATGTGATATTTTGAAGTAAATGTTTAACTGAGCTTTAATATTGTTGCTTACTGAACGCCAGTGCTTGATGCAAGATGCAACTACTTATCAAACATTAATGCTTACTTCTGCTATGGAGCCTCTATCCAGATTGGTTCTAAATTTTCATAAGAAATAATCCAACATTAATTTGAATAACTTATGGTATTTTGTCCCTATAGCTGAATGGCTAAAGGATTTAGAGTGGAATGACAAATGCGGCGTATATATTGTTACCTTTTTAAAGATATTGAGACCAATGAAATGCAGTTTTGGAGGATGCTTAGTGGCTCGAAGATGGTGAAGAAAGGTGTCAAGAAAGGTGTTGGTGGAACTAATAATGTTCAAGCTATTGATTCTACAAATGATAATGTGAAAGGTATTGATGTCCAAAATATTTTTATATATACCAATGTTGGCCAAGTTAAAGAACTTATTGTTTCCGAAAATAATTTGTAAACTCGACTTTGTATCATTCTTGATCTTTTATAATGCGAAAGCACTATATTATAATATTTTATTAAAACTTCTTTTGTTTATGAATACTCTTGCTTATAATTTTATTTGATTAGTGTTTGTATTTTTATTAAGCACTTAAAGTTTTCTGTTTTTATTGATTAATCATTCTCAGTAGGTTCAGGATTTATTATGAAACACTTATGTTATTTTTTTGAAGTTTTTTAGAATTTTACAAGCATTATTACGGGGTATGAACCCCGTTAGGAATTTTCCATCTGTTTTTATTTATTTATTTGAAGCACTTAAAGCTTGATTTTTGGTCTAATGATTGATTCTTAACCATCCAATACTATATTTACTATAGATTTTGTGAACCCTAGTGTTCATCACTTTACTATTAGAGGATTGATTTGTGATCATCAGAGACTAGTTATTGTCATAAAGTTTATAAACTTTATTATTCCTCATAAAGCACTTTATTTTCCGATGGTTGACTTTGATCATCCGAGACTTGTAGTATACTTTACAAAAGGTTCGATTTTCCTAACAAAATTCTATGTTTTGTCATGTTGGCCTTCTGTTTCTTAATGTCTGTTTCTGTTTTAAAGATACGAAATGAGACTTTTTTGCATGAAAAATGATTTATTAATATCGAACGCCTCCATAATAACTTTATTTTACAAGTGGTAATTGGTGAGGATAATTATCCCCTGAGGGTAGGCTTGTAATTTGTTTGGTATTTTACAATAGTATGGAGGTGTTTAATATTTAGAGTAGAGAGTAGAGAGATAATTAAGCTGGCTGGTTGCAGTTAATTCTCATTACCCACACTTAATGCAGGTGGTTGGGTATTTATACCCTTATGTTTGGGCCCTTATGGGATTTCGGGTCATGTTTAATGAACCTGGGTCATGTTCAAAGACCCATGAGCTCTAAGTTGGAGAGCAAGTAGCTTAGTCAAGAAGTGTTTAGGTTTTTTAGTACTTTTGTCATAGTTCGAACAGTCCTATGGGCTAAGTGTTCGAAGTGGTCTGTCCGGTCCGGAGGCCTTGGACCGATCTGTCCCTGTCCGGGGAGCAGGCAGAATTCGGACTCATCAGGAGCCCCTTTTTTAGGTGTTTGTTCAAATCCCTTTGTCAAAAACCTGAAAACAGTCCAACGTCAGGGGTGGTTTTAATCCGGACAGGTCTGTCAATTTGGGTTATGGGTTTATCCGGACTAATAAAGCTTCATGAAGGCAAAACGGTTTTTGCCAGAGTTCGTGGGACACGTGTCGCTTTCTGATTGGTTGCTTCAGCCGTTTTTTCACCTTGAATTTCGAACCCACCTTCTTCGAAAATCAACCTCTTAATTCAAGGTGGTGACATCAGCGCTGTCTTTAATCATTACCAATCTTTTTGAATTCTCCTAGGAATCACCTTTCTTTTTCAGATTTACTATAAATTCAAACATACTTTCTACTGTTTTACCATCTTTTTCATATTTACTCTCCAAAATTTCTCAAAGATTTCTCTCTCTAAAGCAAAAACTTGCTCAATATTTTATGTTTACAGCGAGGAACGCTCTGTTCAAAGGCGGGTGGCTCAACCTTTCTGAATTAGAGAAGGCTCAAAAGGTCGAAAGGGAAAGACGAATTGCAGCAGGGTTACCCACTTCGCCTGTTGATAGACCAATCACTTCTGCCACAGAGTCACATCAAGGCTTTTCTTCTTCTAAAGGCATCAAGCCGAGAAAGCTATTCCAAACTAACCTCTCCCCCATTATCTCTGGTTCCTCGGTTCAGGAATCGGAACCTGCTTTCGAGCCAGGAGTAACAGTTACTAGTCTAAAAAAACCCTCACCTTTTATAGCAATGGGGTCAGATACGGAGCATTCCCCTCAGAAGCTAGTTGACCGGAGAAGAGGTCGGTTGGTTAAGGGCCAAGGGTCTAAAAGCACTCCTTCAAAGTCGGGTGCTAAAGACAGCAGCACTGGGTGAGAAGTGCCCATTAGAGCTCCCAATGATAGACTGTCCGGTACGGAGGGCTCCAGTCCAAGTCTTCAAAGAGAAGCATCTGCCCCAGTACCTCTACCGGAAGGCCAGAAGCCAAAAGGACACTGAGGCCCAGCAGTCCGGAGACAAGGCTGAGTCGAATTTGAACCCTCCCCCCACTACTGCTGCTGAAAACCCTTCAACAATTATGGAGGAAGTAATGGAGGACTCTGCTGAAGAGGCTCCATTTGAGTCTGAGCCCTCCGGTCAGACCAGTAGTGCTATAGTTTCCAAAAAATACAAAGGTAAAGAGAAGCTGTGTTTGAAGCATCCGGATCTGCCGGAGAGCTTAGAAGGAAAGGTGGGGCCTTGTTTCCACAAGGTCAATGTCAAGTATCTCCTTGCCCTGCAGAAAATTAACTACGCATTCATCCACCCAGCTGAGCTGGGCCGGATGCGTACAAAGTGGGGAATACCGGAGAATGTGAAGATTAGGATCCCCATTCACCTAGAGACTCCCATGGACTGCAAGTTAAGCGAACTCGTCATGTTCACGGAGCTATTCAACTGGGGCTCAGATTCCCATTAGACCCAGAGATTGTTAGATACTTCCATCTGATAAAACTCTGTCCGAGCCAGCTGAGCCCCAACGCCTGGTACACCCTCATGTCATGCATCATGACTTCGAGGCTCTCCGGGATCCCTCTGCCTATGGAGGAGTTTGCCGCTGTGGCCGGACTTTGTAGAAACCCCAACATCCCTTTTTACCATTTCAACATGGGGGATGATCTCAAAGCTGTGGATGACCTGTTAGAGGCGGAGAGGAACTGGAGGACTCAATTTCTATTTGTAAGTGGGGCTTGGGAAAATGGAAGGAAAATCAAGTCCGGAGAGAACCCAAGCCTTCTCAGAAGCAGGTGGAGGAGTGACCGTAAGTCTCTTGCCTTACATTTTTGTCTCTTTCTCTTTTCTTTTTTAGAGTTAGTTTAAACTAATTGGTCTTAATTTTGCCTCAGCAGAACTGCCCAAGGAATTTAGTGACTACCTGAAATTCGGGCAGGCTACTTGCGCCAAGATTAATGCTTGGGCTGCTGAGAGATGGGGGAACCGGTTCCATGCTGCTTTTACCAGTGGCAACTTGGCAAGGTCTCACTTGTGGAACACCACAGGTCGGAGAGACTTGACTTGGGATGAGCTCACCACTCAGCCTCCTCCAGATGTTGTGCTTAAAATAACCCATGAACCAGATGGGACACTCTACTTGCCAGGCCGGGCTAAAGCCCCGAGCAAGATGAAATGCAAGAAGAAGGGCAAGAAAGTGGCCAACCCTGGAGAGGTGGAGGAGGGTGCTCTCACACAACCGGAGGGGCCAGTCCCCAATCAAATTGATGCTGCACTCCTGGAAGTAGTGGAGCAGGAGGCTGAAAAGCAAGAAGTGCACTCCCCAGTCCCTCCAAGGGCTCCCAAAAGAGATCGCAAACGGGGAGGAGAAAGCAAAGACAGAGAGGCCAAGAAGAAAAAGACCTCCAAAGGTGACGAGCTTTCTCTCCGGGATCCGGAGCCTTCTTTCCAAGCTGATCCTACTGACCCAACGCTTGCTGAGGAGATACCGGGTGACTTCCATACCGATGAGGTCGAGGGGGAAGATATCAATATCAACGGAGTAGACATCACCGGTCTGGGTGGGCTTGGTGAATACTTCATCAATCTTCCCAGAGACGACTTTGCCGGGCCTTACCTCCCTCCGAGCACCTCAAACACGGTCACTTTCAACGGTAAGACCTTTATCGTTTCTAGTGAAAGGGATGCCATAGCCCACTCTTTGTTAAGCAACGTTCAGCCTGTACTTGTGTTGGAGAGACAAGTCCGAAACCAGGCCGACATCATCAAAGACCTCAAGTCTGACAAAGAGAGGTTGTCTGATGACCTTCGCACTGCCACTTCCAATGTTGCCATTTTAAAGGAAGAAACTGAGGAGTTGAAGAGAAACCATAAGGCAAGCGCCACAAAAGTCTCCACTTTAGAGGACACCATCAGAGATCTCCGGGAGAAGTTGTCCGGTCTGGAGAAAGACCTTACCACCTCAAAGGGAGAATCCAAGGCCAAAGACCAAATCATCACCAACTTGACCAATGACAAGATTGCTCTTGAGAATACAGTGTCCAAGGCCGCCGAGGAGAAAGCCAGTTTGCTAAAGGAGCAGGAGGCCAAGATCCAAGCCAAGATCGATGCCTATGCCAACAACGTGATTGATACCCAGGAGGAAAAGTATGCCAAAATAAGGTCTGACATGGTTTTGCTCTTCCACGAGAAATTTCCGAAGAGGAACCTAGGGGATTTATGGCTTCATGTTGAGTTTGACGACCTCCCGTATCATACAATGGCTGATGGAGACTTGAAAGGTTATTCTAGTGCTTCCTCATCTGATGACGAAGAGCGTACCGGGGAGAGCCCAGACAAAGATCAAGATGATCCTAAGGGAAAGAAGAAGGTAAATGAAGCTGAGCCATCTTCAAAGGCTCAGCCTTAATTTATGAACTACTTTTTTACTTTTTATCCAGACTAAAGTCCTTGGAAGGCCAAGACATTCTTTTTGTAATTGTGTCCGGTATCTGACCGGATAGGTTTTTTTGTTCTTCTTTGACAATTCAAAAGTCCTTGGAAGGCAAAGGCACTTTAAGTTATTTTAATGAATATTTCTGTTTTGTACAATTCTCATCTTCTTTCATTGTCTGTTCCAATTTTGATGGTTATAGTTTAAACAGCCTTTAGTTATTTCATAATGAGAGTGTTTAAATTCTCCGGCTAGAGTTTAAATAGCCCTTAGTTATTTCATAGTGAGAGTGTTTAAATTCTCCGATGACGAATATTTAAGTGGTCATCATTCCTTTATTTCAATCCGGATAGTGTGACAAAGGACAAAACTTAAAAAGCTTGGGAAAATTTTTAAGAAGGCATCAAATCTTATTCAAAATCCCGGAAACCTCATTAAAACCTCCCCGTGCCACCAGGGAGGAAAGAGTATGCCTCCAAATATTTACACGGATGTTTAAACAAGTAAATATTTACACAAATGCTACTCCAAGTACATCCGGAGATGCTCGATATTCCAAGGATGAGTCAAAACTCTTCCATACTTGTCTTCTAGCCAATATGTTCCAGGTTTAAGCCTTTCAACAACCATATAAGGTCCTTCCCAAGTTGGAGCCAATTTGCCGAACAGCTTTTCTTTAGTGTGTAAGAAGACTTTCCTTAACTCCTTGTCCCCCGGTTGGAAATCTCTTCTTTTAACTTTGGAAGCAAACCTGCTTCTCATCAAACCCTGATAGTATGCAACTCTTAGGTGAGCTTTAACTCGTCTTTCTTCTACCAAATCAAGTTGGCCCCTGATTTCCACCTCGTTAGCATGTTCGGAGAAGTTGTGAACACGAAAAGATGGGAGAGTTGCTTCTATGGGAGCTACTGCATCCATCCCATAGACCAAAGCAAAGGGTGACTCTTGTGTTGCAGCCCCAGGTGTTGTCTGGTAGGCCCACAAGACCTCTTGTAAATAACTAGGCCACTTCCCAGCAGCCCCTTCCAAATTCTTCTTTAAACCGGACAGTATAGTTCTATTAGCCACTTCAACTTGCCCATTTGCTTGTGGATGGAAAGGTGAAGAGAAAAAATGTTGTATACCCCTTGAAGCACAGAAGCTCTCCATTTCCCTATTGTCGAACTGTGGCCCATTGTCTGTTGTTATCTTTTGTGGGACACCAAATCTGCAACAGATGTTAGATAGAATAAATTTTATAACCGCTTTTGATGTTGTTCCTGCTAGAGGGGCTGCCTCAATCCACTTCGAAAAGTATTCTATGGCAACAATTATAGTTTTGCGCCCTCCGGAGGCCACAGGGAGAGGCCCTACTAAATCTAACCCCCATCAAGCAAAAGGAATAGGCTCAGAAATTGACTCTAAAGGAATGGCTGGGACATGAATTTCATTGCTGTACCTCTGGCATGGGTCACACCTTCTTACCAATTCCTTAGCATCTTTCATGATAGATGGCCAATAGTAACCGGCCAGTAAAACTCTTCTTGTTAAAGCCCTGAATCCACAATGGGTTGATCCCTCACCATCATGCAATTCGAAGAGGAATACTTGAGACTCTTCATCCTCCAAACAGCGCAGGAGAGGTTTACTGTAAGATTTTTTATACAACACGTCTCTCAATATGATGAAACCACGAGCCTTGTGTTTCAATGTTCTGGCTAGTGATTTATCCGGAGGCACGATACCATCAGAGAGATATTGCAGGAGAGGAAACCTCCAGTCTTGAGGTTGTTTCACTTGCACTTCAAAAATTTCCTCTTCTTTACCCATACTAAGTTGAATGAAGGGGCTTTCCAATACATGGATCCATGGATATGAATCAGTGTATGCTATGGTTGCTAATGAGTCTGCTAGCTCATTTTCTGTTCGGGGTATATGCTCATAAACAACACTTTTAAACTTGAGTGCTTTATTTTTTAGGATGAGTAAATATTTCACAAGCTGCTCATTTTTAGCCTCAGATCACCCTTAAGCATGGTGGATAAGAAGCTGGGAGTCACTTAGTAGCCTGACCCTCTTAGCCCCACAAATGTAGGCCAATTTTAATCCAGCTATAGCCGCTTCGTACTCGGACTCATTATTGGATGCCCTGAAAGCAAAATAGATAGCTTGGTACATTTTGTCACCATATGAAGAGGTCAAACACACCCCTGCACCACATCCCATAGTGCTAGATCCACCATCTGTCCGGACGACCCATACCTTTTTATCTTTTACGTCAGTAGTCTGCTCCGAATCCCTGTCGGAGTGAAATTCAACCAAAAAATCAGCCACAGCTTGGGCCTTGACTGCTGTTCGAGGAGCAAAGTCTATGTCGAAGTCCCCCACCTCTACTGACCACTTAGTCATCCTACTATAAATGCATGCCTTTTGGAGGACATTCTTCAGGGGAAAAGAAGTCTGGACGATGATGGGATGAGCCTGGAAATAAGGCCTCATCTTCCTGGCAGCTATAACCAGGGCTAATGCTAATTTAGTTTCAAGTAACGCCTTTCTGCATCTATCAAACTTTTGCTGATGTAGTGCACTGGATGGGGATGACCATCAACCTCCCTTACCAATACAGCACTGATGGCACAACTTGAAACTGCCAAATATACGAAGAGTGTCTCCCCATCAACTGGTTTAAACAAAGTTTTAGGGGAGGACATGTGCTTCTTGATCTCATTGAAAGCCTCATCACACTGTGGGGTCCAATTGAATCCCTTTGCACCCTTCAAGGTTTGAAAGAAGGGGGCACACCTATCCGAAGACCTTGAGATAAATCTGTTTAAGGCAGCTAATCTCCCCATTAACCGTTGTACTTCTTTAATATTTCTAGGTGGCTCCATCTGGAATAGAGTATTGAGCTGGTCCGGATCGGGCTGTATCCCATGCTCACTTATAATATAGCCTAGATACTTTCCGGACTGCACTCCGAACACACATTTTTCTGGGTTTAAATTTAAATTCACTTTTACCAAGTTGGCAAAAGTTTCTTGGAGATCAGACAAGTGCAATTGCTCATACACACTCTTCACCATCATATCATCAATGTATACTTCCATATTTCTTCCAATCTAATCAGCAAAAGCCTTGTTTACTAATCTCTGGTAAGTAACCCCAGCATTTTTCAACCCAAATGGCATTACCTTATAACAATGAAGACCTCTATCAGTGACAAATGTGGTATGCTCCTGATCCTTCGGATCTACTTGAATCTGATTGTATCCGGAAAAGGCATCCATAAAGGAAAGCAGCTTGTTCCCAGAGGTGGAGTCTACTAACTGATCAATCTGGGGGACCGGATACAAATCTTTATGGCAAGCTCTATTGAGATATGTGAAGTCAATGCACATGCGCCACTTGCCATTTTTCTTCTTTACCAGAACTGGATTGGCAGTCTACAAAGGATACTGAAACTCCTTGATATGCCCCATCTTTGTGATCCTGTCAACCTCTTGCACTATGGCATCAGCCTTTTCTTTGGAAAAAACCCTTCTCTTTTGAACCACTGGTGCTACTTCTTTTCAGACAGACAAGTGATGTGATATCACATCTGCTGGTACCCCAGTAACATCAGCATTGCACCAAGCAAAAACGTGCTGATGGTTCTTCAAAAACTTTAAGATTTTATTTTTCAAAACAGGTGGCATATTGGACCCTATCTTGACACTTCTTCCTTCTTCCAAACAGTGTGTCTCTACCTCTTCGACCGGTATCAACACTTCAGGGGCCTCTCTGGGGTCATCAATTTCACCCTCACCCCTAGAAAGCCCCTCAAACTGCTATTGCTCGTTGACGCGAACTGCCCCCAGTGTTCGGGGAGCCAGAGTAGTAGCATAACATTCTCTTGCAACCTTTTGACTGCTCCGGATGACTCCAACCTGTCCCTGAACAACATATTTCAAGCACTGGTGGACTGTTGAAGCCACTACATGCATCCTAGAGAGCCACGACCTCCCTAGAATAGCATTATAGCAAGTGGGACAATCCACCACAATAAAGAGTATTCTAACCATTTTCTTGAAAGGTCCCTTGCCCAATAGAACTTCCTCTTCGAACTCTCCGATCACATCTGCTGAGCTGCCTGTAAAGCCCATAATTGATATGTCCGAACTCTGAATCACAGCTGGATTTTTCATTCTCTTGTATGTGGTTAAGAAAAGGATATTAGCTGAGCTTCCAGTATCCACCAGAATTCGTCTTATGTCGTTGCCCCCAATAGATGCTCCTATGACAACAGTATCCTCATGAGGGCCAGCAATATCTCTTAAATCATCTTCATCAAAAACAATGAAAGGGAATGAATTTTGTGACTGATAGAAATTCATGCCTCCTTCTAGCTGGGTGGCTAAAGTATGCACGTGCCTCTTCCTCGAAGAAGCAGTAGGAGCTGTCATTGTATCCCCTCCGAAAATTGTAAGTGACTCAAAAAACTTAATGAGTCTGGAGACCGTTCTAGCACATTCCTCAATGGCACCCACTCTGTTTCGAGTTGGATTAGGCTCCAAGTACTCAGATTCCACATCAAATCTCTCAATTATAACCATGGCTCCCTCCGGAGCAGCATTACTTGGACCAACCCGGTAAGTATTATCGGGCCTATTACCTCCTCTTCTTTTCACATAAGCCCCCACCTTTCCCCTTTCAATCAAATTCTGAACTTCTTATTTCAAGGATATACAATCATCAGTGGTATGGCCAGTGTCATTGTGATACTGGCAGAAAGAGTTATTGCGATGTTCCCTAGGAGACTGCAGTGTGGCTGGTCTTCTATAGTGCACATCTTCCTTTGTTTTATCATAAATGGTGGCCACACTTTCTTTTAATTCTACGAACCACTCCGGTTGGACCCATGACCCTCTCTTGTTTCTGGATTGCTGACTCTGAGCAGGAGCAGCTGGCTGAGACTGAGCTTTGGCCTTACCATGCCCCTGTCCGATCTCCTTTGCCTTGTTTCCGGACTGATTCTGATTTGGATTTGGTGCCACCGGGGTGGACCTCACCTGCCTGTGTACCCTGGTTTTCTTTGTTTCATCGATGTTAATCTGTTTTCCAACCTGATTCAGCAACCCTCCCCATGTCATGGCCTTCTTTCTGGTCACTGAATCAACTAAATTGCATGGGTTCAAACCCTGCCTTAGGGATGCTATTGCTACTTGCTCGAAGCAATCAGCCAACCCATTCTTGGTGTTCACAAAACAACTTATATATTCTTTCAAGGACTCATTTGGTTCCTGGCCACAATGGATTATTGTGTCTCCATTTCCCTTTAGCTCTTTACTCCCTACAAACTGCCTTCGAAAGGCCACCAAAAAAGTATCGAAATTCTTAATACAACCGTGAGGCAGGCTGTTGTACCATTTTAGAGCACTCCCCGTAAATGATTGGGAGAATTCCCTACAAAGTAGTTTATCATCATCGTCAAAGTTCATCATGAAGTTTTTAAACTGTTCCAAATGGTTGTCCGGATCAGTACTGCCATCGTACTTTTCCATTTTGGTGCTGTCAAACCTCTTAGGGAGGTTACCGGACATAATTTTAGAGGATAATGGAGATTGCCTCCAATTCCTGCCACGACTGAACACAGTATCCTCATTAGGAGTTGCAAAGATACCTGGCTCATCGTGGAAAGCGAAAGGATCCATCAGCATCCGGTCCACATGCCTCCGGCTATGAGATGACCCTTTACCAATATTCCTCTTCATCTTTCCATGTCTATCCCGTTTTCTTGAATATTTTTTGATCTGCTTTTGCTTCTTTTTAGTTCGACCCTCATCGCTGCTAGAGGATAAGGATTTTTCAACTCATTCATCGTCCGAAGAGCTATCAGAAGATTCTGAGCTTGAGTCAGAACTCTCCACTGGCTTAGACCGGTGAGACTTTTTGGAGGTGACATGAGTCTTTTTGGTGCTCACATGAGTATTTGAAGGCTCATGCTCCCTGGGGTTATCGGTGTGATGAGCAACTGATGCTTTGGATTTTTCTTTCAAGCCCATCTTAGCCATATCTGTCCTCAGAGCTTCTATTTCACCCTTCATCCTATCACGCTCTTCGATAGTGTACTCATCGTTCTCTCCCACCACTTCGAGCAGAGCTGGTGGTACTTCTAGATTGTCCGGATTCATTCGGACTGACTTTCTTTGCTGGTTTTGAATGCTTGATTCAGGCACCCTCTTCTCCCACTGTGGTCGCCAATTTGGTGAGGATAATTATTGCCTGAGGGTAGGCTTGTAATTTGTTTGGTATTTTACAGTAGTATGGAGGTGTTTAATATTTAGAGTAGAGAGTAGAGAGATAATTAAGCTGGCTGGTTGCAGTTAATTCTCATTACCCACACTTAATGCAGGTGGTTGGGTATTTATACCCTTATATTTGGGCCCTTATGGGCTTTCGGGTCATGTTTAATGGATCTGGGTCATGTTCAAAGACCCATGAGCTCTAAGTTGGAGAGCAAGTAGCTTAGTCAAGAAGTGTTTAGGTTTTTTAGTACTTTTGTCATAGTTCGAACAGTCCTATGGGCTAAGTGTTCGAAGTGGTCTGTCTGGTCCAGAGGCCTTGGACCGATCTATCCCTGTCCGGGGAGCAGGCAGAATTCGGACTCATCAATAATAAGTTACAAGCTTGAGTGTTAATGACTATGATAGTTATTCATGTTCTTTATATTTGAGGGGTGCCGAACTTAGTTTCCTTGTTCATCCACTAATCTATAAGTTCATGGATTCACCTTGGCTTCGATCGTGAAAGGGACCTCCCTATTTGGAGTCAATTTGTCAAGCCTATTTTCTTTAGTGTGAATGAAAACTCTTCATATGATTTTATATCATGGTTCAAAACTCCTAAACCGTACTTTGGATTTGTATTTATTCCCCATCATCACCTTGTAATGCTCTGACCAAAGATGTTCTTTGACTCGGAGTTTCAGGCTTGTGTATAACTTGTTTTATCATATGCTCTAATCATATGGGGCGACATACATATTTAGGCTGACACTACTGCCTCTATTCCATATACCATAGAAAATGGTGTTTCTTCTCTTACGATTCTATGTGTGGTTATGTATGACCATAAGACTTCTTGTAGGAAATTCGACCAAGTTTCAAGTGCTCTTTCCAACATCTTCTTGATGTCTTATATTACTTTCATGTTGGTTACTTCAACTTGACTGTTGGCTTCATGATGGAAATAGGAATCTATTTTTGTTTTATTCCCTTATGAGCGCGCAACTTTATAGCTTTCTTCATTCTTGATTGTTGTTTTATTATCTGTAGTAATAACCCTCAAAATCCCGAACATATAACATATATTTACTTTTGAAAAAATATATTACCTATTTTGCTATGATATTCATCAGCGGTTGTGCTTTCACCCATTTTAAGGTTAATCTATGGTAACCATTATGTACTTTCTTCATTGTAAAGTTGTTGGTAAAGGTCCTATAATATTCAGACCTTATTTGTCAAATGATTTTACTTTGTTGATCGTATCCAATAATACTGTCAGGACTTGTATGAAGTTCTCGAATGCTAGCATGATTCTTTGGTAAAATTCCTTGTATACACAGTGAGTGCTTCCTTATCCATCACGTAGTTCTTCAACAACAAATATTGGTTCATATGTGCCTAAGTACCTAAGTAAAGGCTTAGCTACCCCTCTCTTGTATAATATGTTCGAAGTCCGGATGAATTTTGTTGACTTTATTTTAACCTTTCGTGCTTCTTTTTTGTCTATTAGAAGTACTTTTTATCAAGTAATTTTTAATTAAGGTTCTCAAATCTTCTTCTTCTTCTTCCTCGCCTTCTATTACTGTTACTCATGTGAATGTAAATACCAAGAAAAACGGTTAGATAGTGTAATAGATGGCTATTCTTGAAGAATTATTCATGGTGTCGAAGATGTACATAATGAAGATGCAAGTATATCAGCTGCTAAGTTCTTAGCTCTTGGGACTTACTTGAATAATTAACTAACGTAACTCTTTTAGGAGTTGAATAATGATTTCCTTTTTTATTTTGTATTGGCATGTTTTTTGGTTAACAACTACCTGAGAGTTTGTGAGGATCTATACTCTCCTAGATCCATGGATCTTTCGACCGAAGTTCTGCAATTACAATTTTTATACTCAATATCATTATTAGATGCTGAAAATCTAAACTTGATAGATTGATTTAAGTTATCCATTTTTGGAGATATGATTTGTACTCCTTCTTCTCAGGCTTGGTTATAACTTCATTCATCGGGTTTTCCAAGTATCTTCAGAATCGTCTTTTGGAGAAATTAGTGTCTCGGGCTGGAACTTAATAACCAAATCTTCCAGTACATGGGCTTTGATTGTCGTTCTCGGCTCAATATTGATATCATAATTCTTAATTCTACTAACCATTTCGTCAATCTTTCTAATTCATCAGGTCTGTGCAACACATTTCTTAAATGAAAAGAAGTTCTAACTACTATTGTATGTGCTTGAAAATATTATCTCATTATCCTACCCGCAACTACTAGTGCTAGAGCGTGTTTTTCAAACTGCAAATATCTAGCTTTAGTTGGTAATATAATTTTACTTGCATAGTACACTACTTTAGAATCCCTTCCTTTCTCTTCAATTAGTATTGTGCTGGCAGCATAGTCTGAGACTGCAACATACAAGTTCAAAGTTTCTCTTGGCTGAGGTTTGGTTAGCACTGTCGGGGAATCAAAAAATTTATTTATATTATTGAACCATTCATCACATGCTGGAGTCAACTCAAAATTCCCCACTTCTCTACTTGTCTGGAGATCTTGACAAGAAACTATTAAGTGATATTAGTCTTCCAGTCATGATTTGGGATTCTTTCGCATTTTTTAGTGGCTCTATTGCTTCTAAGTATGAAATATGGATTGGATATGTTTTTATTCCTCCTTCACTCACCATACATCCTAAGAATTTGTTTGACCTTACACCCAAAGTGCACTTTTATGTATTCAACTTAAGGTTAACTCGTCTTAGGTTTTTAAATGTATCGACTAAATCTGCTAGGTGATTTTATTCATAAAGTGTTATTACCAATATATCATCAATTTAGGCTTATGTGATATAGCCAAATTAAGCTATAAAGATCTTGTTCACTAGCATTTGATAGGTTACGTTGGCGTTCTTAAATCCAAAGGGAATTACTTTGTAGCAATGTAACCTTCTCTCACTGATGAAGATTGTGTGCTCGTGGTCCTCCTTGCACATCTGGATATGATTGTATCATGCGATCATCTCCATAAATGATATCATTTTTCCAGACGTTGCAACCACAGGATGGTCAATCCTTGACAGTTAAAAGAGGTCATTCTTACATACTTTGTTTAAGTTTGTAAATTCTACACACACCCTCTAATTATCATTTTTTATTTTTTACTAAAATAGCATAAATTGTTCATATTGGATAATGGGACTTTCCTATGTGTCCAACAACATTTAGTCTATATATTTCTTAAATTATTATCTCTGTTTTTTTTTAATTAAGATTTTTTTTTGTATGATAGGATGAAAGTTATTATTGATACAAAAATGGTAGCATATGTCTTCCGTTGGGACTCATGTCACGTCTTGCATACTTCATACAAACATCTTCACGTTATTTTTCAAAAAAATCATAATTTGATACTTGATATCGGTTGAAATATCCTGACCGATATTCAAGGTCTTTCATGATTCCATTAGTACATCTTTTACAACCTCTTTTGGCTTCATTATCCAACGACCTTCTCTAGGATCATTCATCCTTTCCAAGATTACCCCTTCTTCTGGTTAATATGATTTAAGTGATGGATATGTTGCATAGAACTCTATGGAAGTATTTTGATTTATTTTGATTACAACCATTTTGTCATTTAATTGGTATCTTAGGCATTGGTAAACTGCAAATATTACGACGTACGTCTCATCGAGAAAGAACTGTCCTTATATAATATTATAAGATGATGGTGTATCTACCATCATAATAGACATTGTACTTGTTTTCATGTATTCTTTCTTGCTGAGAGAAACATCCATTTTTAGCTCTCATAATACAACTACATTTTATTCATTGAAGGCAGTAAATATTCTTTGAGTTGGGGTTAGTACCGACGCTTCTTCCATATTTTTATAAGTACATATATATCGGAACTGCCAGTGTCTATCATTAAATTTTTAAATTTCACTTCGGCCAACTTCACCTCTATTAATACTAAATCATTGTATGGGGACGTCACTCCCACTGGATAGTCATCTGAAAATGATAACATTGGATACGGGTTTCTGTACAAATATGAAGACGTATTCCATTGATATACCACATCTATATATACTTACATCTTTCTTAATTTTTTGGAAATGGTGGAGTATGAATCTTCTCCAGTAATCACACCAATCATATGTCTATTTGGATCTGGATCCAGGTATCCTTCCTATGTTTAAAAAACTAGGATATCATTTGTACTAAGTGCTCTATACTCTTTGGTTGAGACCGAATCTTGTTTTATGTTTTATTTGCAACCTTCTACCAGTTCCTTTATTTCCTTCTTATTCAATAACCCATTGATCTTACTTCATCAACTAAAATTTGAAAGTGATCATGCAAAGCCTAATAACATATAGTAAAATGACCAATATCACCATGGATTTCATCGTGTAAATGTCTTCTACTCAATTCAATATCCATAATGTTCTAGATTATTTAGACACTTATCCAAACACTCCATCCCGCAAACTCAATATTATAGAATTGTGAGAAAAATACTTTGGCGTCAACGTTTTTTTTTGTAGATTTCCCATTAATGAAAGCAACCAACCATTTGTGTACTAGGAAAACTCGAACCTTAATTATCAAAAGGTTAAAATCATTATCTTTGTTAAATGTTTTTACGTTGAACTTCATGGAACTCATTGTCTGAATTATCACAAGATCAACTTTCTATCTCTAGAAATTCTAGTTTTCAGAATTCTTGCAATGATGTCATATCAATCTCTCTCAAGCTATAGATGATCAAAGATGTGCGTATTTTTTTTATGTACATAATATCATCTGACATATTATTTCATAATTGGCCAATCAAACAGACACAAAGGACACTATGCAGAGCTGTCGTCCGTATGATTGGTAGTGACACTGCTATACTACCCTGCCATATGCATCATCACACCTAAATTAACGGTTCTTTGATGCTAAATAACATGGCAGGTCTCCTATGTTTGCGACTTATCTCACATCAGTCCTCATCATTTACTTGTGTAATAAATGGATCCTCAATGTTTTAAAAATACAACAAACTCATCCCTTTTTACCCCGATCCATATTTGATTCCCTTTTTGTCCATTGACTTTCCACATTAGCATTAGCATCCACATACGACATTGACATAGACATACTTAGTTTTTTAAAATATATTTTAATTTTACCTTTCCTTATTTACCTATTTATATAACTTAAACACGGTCTAAATCTAATTTAAAACTTAACCCAAACCAAATATTATATACTCTATATCTTCTTCTTTTGTGTTATTATCTCTGTTTTTATTTCTCTTTTAGATTTCCTATATCTGTTCTTCTTTCTGTCTCTATATTTCCTCTCTATAGATCTCCTCGCATTTTCTTCCTCTCTTCCTTGATCTTGTTCTTCTTTCGTTAATAATATTTTAATCTTTTTAGTTATGGAAAAGATAGAGAGATATTCGATTTATTCTATTACTATTACAATATGTACGTCTTATATGCGTACGTTTTGGAAAAACAATTAACGAATAAAAACCATAGAATAAAGTGTTTTACTTGGATTGATGCGTCTAAAAAAGAAAGAAATTAGAGGGATGAAGTGGGGTGAAAGAAATAAATTACTTAACGAAGAAGAATCGATACTCCTGCTATTTGTTTTTCTAACCCCGATAATTTTTCTCTCAAAATATCTATGTACTTGGGTTTTGTTTATTATTTCGTTTAAGACTTAAAGTTATTAGCATCTTCGAAAATTCTAATCGAAATCTAACATCGGTATAGTCTTTTCATCTTTATAATATTAGAGATAATTGCTACGGTAAGTAAGCTAGCTTTAATGCATGATATTTTGGGTTTTATTATTAATTATGAATTTAGGTTGGGTTTAAATTTATTTGGGTTGGGTATAAGATAAATAGAGGGGTAAATAAATTTGGGTAAAATTTAAATGTAAAAAAATATTTTAACTGTATGTGAACTAACGCAAGATAAATAAAGATAATTTTTATTTATCACGTTTTTTTAAAATGCGAGGGACCGGTTTATTACAAAGGTAAAAGATGGGGATTAACGCGAGACAATTGCAAAATATGGGGGACTTTTCATGTTTTTAGCTGTTCTTTGATCAACATTTGAGATTACACACTCGTTGAGTTCCTTTAGTGATTCAGTTTCTTCTAGAAATAAGTAGGTATCTTTAAAAGTCTTCGATAAACATGTTTTACATATTTGGCTGAACAGGTGATCAACATGAACCTCCGGTTCCAATAGTAACATTATTCTTACCTTCGGTAGAACTCAACCTTAGGTTCCAGCAAATGTCTTTGCATCTAACTACCGACCCAGCTCCTGCTATCATAGAGATTTTACAGTTCATGCTCTTTAAGTATTTAATTATCTATCTCGAGCATCTTAAAATCTCGGCAATACATTCGTGTCATTTATTTTTGTCGTACATCATATCATAATTTTTGTTTAGGACTCGATGAGTCTTTATAATTAAAAATTAATCCTCATTAGGTAATGTTCATGTTCGTCTCTTTTGGAGATAATGTAAGGATATCATGAATTGGAATATCGCATCCATTGGAGATTTATAGTATCAAGTTGTTGCAGATACAACTCGAATTAAATAAATATAGTTAGCTATAAGTATATTGGATAAAAGAGAATTAATGAAATCTCATGGAATATATAGTATAGACGCTAGTAGGATTGATGTATGATATTGAAGGATGTCCCGTCAATCTGACATTATATATATATTAGACCTTATAAGTCTAATATGGTTATGATCATCAGTCGTGATTAAAGTGACATTAGTGTTATGGAAAGTAAGTATTAGAGAGATAATATAAAGGATATTTATATCACATGTATCCGCTAATAGGCATATGTATATTCACATAATAGTATACTCTAAATAAGGATTATAAAGAATTTATTTTATTTTATTTTTTACAATCCTAAGTTTACATATATTCCTCTCTCTCTCTTAATGAGGGATATCCTCTGGCTGGCAGGAAATAAGGTATCCGAGAAGATGAAGTCACTTAAAAAATATGAAGCGACCTTAAATTTGGTATAAATCTGAACGGCAGGCAAAGAGGATAAGAGGACCGAGCGTAACCGAGGTAGATTGATGGCGCTCAGACCGATTAAGGTGTTTCATCAATTAAAGATGTAGATAGATGATTTGATCCGAAGAGAGAACCGAGCGATGCGCCCGGCTAAGTAGAAGGGGATCGTTTGGATTACGCTCGGGTTGGTGCGTGAATGAAGCCGAGCAGAAGGAGATCGTTTGCATTATGCTCGGCTTGAAACGCGGATGAAGCTGTTTGAGCCCAATCTAGGAGAGAAACGGCCTAGGCAACGGTTTAATGCTACTTTAATGGAACTAGTCAAACCACTAATGCATTACTCATAAATTCAGGTGCCATGATGTAAATGTAGTTTTGCATGTAGTTGATGGTAATAAATAATATAGTAATCACCGATAAACGGTGACAATAGGATATAAATAAAGGATTGAACCCCAAACAACTGTAATTTCTCTTCTCTGATAATAAAATTTTTTACTTGGCAATATCCTTTATTACTAACAAATTTGGCGTCGTCTGTGGGAACACTAGCAAAACATTAAGTTACGTTAACCATGGTAGTTACTAGGGCAGGGATTGAGAGAGAGGTCCTGGAGTCAACCAAAGCAACGGGGTATCGAATATCGATGGTGAACCCACCATTGAGGCAGGACATCTCACGCCCTATCGCCGCCCCCAATCTGGAGGCCGTGGCGGCAGTCCCCGTTAAGCCGGTAGAACCAGCATCCCAGTTTTTACAACCAATGGTAAGGACCAGAACGTAGGTCGATCCCACAAGGTCTGTGGTGGCCCCCGTCACATATGACTTACAAGGAGTTAACCCTGTTACAACCCTAACCTTCTAGCATTTGGAACAGCAACCCAACACCTTCAGCGGGAGGAACTCCGAATGACGTGTGAACGAGACGCCAGAGAACAAGCCATACACACTACTTTAGCAAGGATGAATGACAATTTTCATGCTCTGACTGCCAAGGTGCATGGAGCTAGCCGAGTTAATCATCAATCAGGACTGAGACCAGCCGAGCTAACCGTGCAAATTGATCCTCCAAGCGTGACGATAAGCAGGAGGGAGAATAAGAAAGTGGGGGAAAGAAAGGCTCCAATGAGCAAGAATCTAGGCAGGAGGTGCGCCCCACCACATAGAAAAAATCCCGGGAGGATGAAGACATCTACTAAAACTAGGTGCGATCCAGAATGTCCAGCTACATCCTCAAAGAGTCGCCTTTTTCGGAAAAGAACCCTGAAGCACAGTTACCAAAGAAACTCGACCCCTTTTGGATGGAGGCCTACGATGGAACGGGTGACCCGAAGATGCACCTTAAA
The DNA here is from genome assembly GCA_036936605.1 of Limnanthes douglasii subsp. nivea. Classification (NCBI taxonomy): domain Eukaryota; kingdom Viridiplantae; phylum Streptophyta; class Magnoliopsida; order Brassicales; family Limnanthaceae; genus Limnanthes; species Limnanthes douglasii. The sequence goes on along the minus strand of JAUPFV010000005.1, from coordinate 86,509,708 downwards.
CAATTTTATAACATGATTATGGCGTTTAATCCTGACGAAGCTATGTTGCTCAGATCCTTATCCATGACACTCAAGGGAAATGCAATGGGCTGGTTCAGTAGTCTGCCTAAATGGTTCATTCAATATTTTACCGGTTTATGGAAGGACTTCAGAGAAAGTTTCATCGGCATTAAGGAACTTAGGTGCGAGCTGGACTTGATCATAGACCTCTACCAGAGGCGAGGTGAGTCACTTAAAATTTATGTCATCCGTTTTATTCATGCTATGAATGATCTTCCAGATCTATATGAGAACATGGTGGTGGCCTCACTCAAGCGAGGTCTTGACCGATGAGAGGAACTATACACCGACTTGATCAAGTTTCCAACAAAAAAATGGGAGACCTTCTTGCTCGTGCAGACACGTTCATCAGGGTGGATGATGCCCAAAAAGAGGATTCACCTGACAGACACATTTCTGAATCTAAGAGTGAACCGACCGAACAAAAAAAGATTGAAGGTCCCCCTCAACGGGACACTAATCGAAGGCCTCAACATTATGAGCCCAACCCATATCACGTGCTAATTTGTTGACCTTCGTTGTACACGATGGAGGAGACTCCATGTACTTTCAGACAATGTATAAAATACCTAGTATGAAGCACGTTCGATATTATTTGAGGGAGCCAACTTACGGAGAGGACATGTTACGCAGTCACCGTCGACCCCACCAAAACACTCAGATAGAAACTAGCCGATGAGCCTTCGCCTGACCCAATTGATGACCCACAAGAATTAGAGCAGCCCGAAGACAACCTTCCAGAATCAGTCAAGGAGGCGATAGCAAGGGTCCGCATGCTTCGATTGCGTAATATATTATTTTTTATTTTTAAGAAATATTTGATTGAGTTATCAGCAAACAATTTGAATGTGTTTGTGTGGGACGTAAGCGACATTTTAGGTGTTGATCTTCAGTTATATGTCATGAGTTGGCAATCGATTCATGTGCGAAACCAGTGCGGCAAAAGCGACGATCTTTCTCCATCGAAAAGAAGGAAGCTATATTAGCCGAGGTAACAAAGCTATCTCACTTAGGGCACATAAGACGAGCAATGTATTCGGTCTGGGTGGCAAACCCGGTCCTAGTTAAGAAAAAAAGGGTGCAATGGCGCATGTGCGTCGACTTCACCGGCCTCAACCAAGCATGCCCCAAAGATGCTTTTCCCCTACTCCGCATTGACCAGCTCGTAGATTTTGCATCAAGATGCGAGTACCTGTCATTTATGGATGCATGCTCAGGGTACAATCAAATCTGACTCAATCCGTCGGACGAAGAACATACAGCTTTCCAAATCGAGTGTGGCTTATATTAACCATATTTTTAGCGACCATTTGGGGAAGCACATTGAGGCATATATTGACGAGATGATCTCTAAAACACACACCGGAGAAAAATAACTCGAGGTGCTCCAGATTCTATTCAACTTACTCCGTAAGTTCAATTTAAAACTCAACCCGATCAAGTGCTCTTTTGGAGTAAGAAAAAGTAAATTTTTAGGCTATATGCTCAGCCAAAGAGGTATTGAGGCCTACCCCGCCCAAATAAATGTAATTATACAAATGACGCCCCCACGAACTATTAAGGAAATACAATGCCTTACGGGGCACCTCGCTGTACTATCACACTTCATCTTTCGAGTCTAGGATAAAATTCACCAATTATTTGAGATTTTACAGGAAGCGAAGAAGTTTTACTGGATGGAGGAATTCCACAAGGCATTCAATGAGTTAAAACATTACCTTGCCTTGCCAGAAATCTTATCTGCACCCTTGACCGACGAGCCGTTAAGCTTATACTTATTAGTTTCTCCTTTTTGAGTTAGACAGTTCTAGTACGTGAACCAAACAGAATATAACGACCTATCTACTATTCGAGCAAAACCCTAATCAATCCCGAAACAAGGTACCTCAACCTAAAAAAATCACGTTGGGATTGGTCACGACCAATCGAAAATGCGCATTTACTTTCAAGAACACACGATTTGCGTACGAATCCGTCCAGACTCGCAATTGGTCATCAATTAGGCTAAAGACACGCATGATGCGAAAAAAGTGGGGATATAGAGCTACTTAGAAATACTCAATGAGTGTGAGTCTAAGTTTGTAAAGGTATCATATGAGCAATTTCCTCAAATGGGAAACTCTGTGGTAAACGCCCTAGCAAAGACTGCAGCCTTGGGGGAGAATCCCATGGTTATCAACTAGCAATTATCGACAACAGAACTCATCAACAAGAATGAAACCGTCGATGCAATTGACATCTCCAACGATTGAAGGAAGGCTTACCTACTATATTTGAGCTCCGTCGTTTTTCCAATTGATACGAACTCCGCTTGAGCTCTCCAACAAAGGGCGGCCAAATATTGTGTGTTGGACAGTGTCTTATACAAAAAAAGTACTACTCGAACTTTTTCAACGCTGCCTTGACCAGCAGAAGCTACCTCAGTCATGCACGACTTACACACAGGAGAAGCAGGAGCACACTGTGGGTATCAGAGCCTCATTCAGTGTTTTCTGTTGGCCAGATATTATTGGCCAATATTGGCGACCAATGTCGAATGATTGGTTCAGCAATGTTCTTAATTCCAACACTTCGCCAATACTTTGCATCTACCGAGTGAGCCTATGCAAGTTATCTATATCCCTTTCCCTTTTGATAAGTGGGGCATTGACCTCGTCGGACCACTCCCCATGGTGACCGACAAAAGGCAATTTCTAATTGTCGTGGTGGACTACTTCACGAAATGGATAGAACAAAGCCATATTCTGAACATGAGCCCAACAGGTATGTGACTTTATCCACAATTAAAATACTTGCTAGGTTTGGTATACCACGTGTTTTGATGACAGATAACGGCCCCAATTTCAAAATTTGGCGGTTACAACCTTTTGTAAGCGGTATGGGATCGAACAACATTTATCCACACCGTATTACCCGCAGGCAAACAAAAAAGTTGAAGTCACCAACAGAATAATTTTAGAAGGGATAAAAAAGAAACTTAATGAAGCTAAAGGCAAATGGCCTGACAAATTGGCTAAGGTCATGTGGGCATACCGAACTACTCCTCGAGCTACAATTGGAGACACCTCATTTTCCCTCGTTTATGTCAACTAAGTTGTGGTTCCTACATAAATAATTGTGCCAATCATAGGATTATAAGTTGTAAAGAAGAAACAAACTTGATCAGCCGAGCATAGAGCGTTGATCTTATAAAAGAGAGCCGAGATCAAGCACGCGTTCCAGGTCGATTGATGAAGGGACTATTCAATGCTCAGCTAATCCCGCGCAGTTTCTAGGTCGGCGGCATGGTAATGAGGAAGATATTCCAAGGAGTGGGTGACAGAGCAGCTAGCAAATTATGTTCTAATTGGGATGGACCTTACACTGTTATTTATAAAGGCCACAGTGGACCTTATCGCTTAGCAGACGCAGAGGGTTGTGCCCTGAAGCACCCATGGAATGTGAATCATTTAAAGTTGTACCTCCAATTTTTTTAATTATGAGGATGCACACTTTTTCTCGTCGATGCAATTGACAACTCCAACGATTGAAGGCAGTCTTACCAACTATATTTGAGCGCCGCCATTTTGCCAACTGACACGAACACCGCTCGAGCTCTACAGCAAAGGGCGTCCAAATATTGTATGTTAGATAGTGTCTTATACAAAAAAAGTGTTACTCAGACTTTGTTACGCTGCCTTGACCAAGCAGAAGCTACCTCAGTTATGCACGACTTACACGCAGGAGAAGTAGGAGCACACTGTGGGGATCGTAGCCTCATTCAGCATTTTCTGTTGGCCAGATATTATTGGCCAATATTGGCGGCCGATGTGGAACGATTGGTTCGGCAATGTCATTAATGCCAACAGTTCACCAATACTTGGCATCTACCGAGCGATCCTATGCAAGTTGTCTATATCCCTTGCCCTTTTGATAAGTGGGGCATCGACCTCGTCGGACCACTCCCCATGCAGACCGGCAAAAGGAAGTTTCTAATTGTTGCGGTAGACTACTTCACGAAATGGGTGGAAGCAAAATCCATATTTCGAACCCAAGCCCAAGAGATATGTGACTTTATCCACAATTAAATACTTGCTAGGTTTAGCATACCACGTGTTTTGATGACAGATAACGGCCCCCAATTCCAAAATTTGGTAGTCGCAACCTTTTGTAAGCGGTATGGGATCGAGCAAGATTTCTCAACACCATATTACCCTCAGAAAAATAGACAAGTTGAAGTCACCAATAGAACAATTTTGAAAGGGATAAAAAAGAAACTTAATGGAGCCAAAGGAAAATGGCCTGACAAATTGGTTGAGGTCCCATAGGCATACCAAACTACTCATCGAGCTATAACTAGAGACACCTCATTTTCCCTCGTTTATGTCAACAAAAATGTAGTTCCTACAGAAATAATTATGCCAAGTCATACGATTAAAAGTTGTGAAGAAGAAACCAACTTGATCAGCCGAGCATAGAGCGTCGATCTTATAGAAGAGCGCCACGATCAAGCACACGTTCACGTAGAACACTACAGAATCCTGATTAAGGGACTATATAATGCTCGGCTAAAACCACGCAGTTTCCAGGTCGGCGGTATGGTAATGAGGAAGATATTCTAGGGTAGTGAGCGATAGAGCAACTAGAAAATTATGTCCCAATTGGGGCGGACCTTACACCGTTATTTCTAAAGGCCACAATGGAGCTTATTGCTCAGCAGATGCAGAGGGTTGCACCCTGAAGCACCCAGGGAATGTAAATCATTTAAATTTGTACCGCCAATATTTTTAATTATTAGGATGTACTATTTTTCCCCCTTGATGGAGCATGAGAGTTTTTTAATGAGGTATCCAAACTCGTGTTCATCTTATTAATATATATTATCACCCTCGCCATTCTATGTGTTTATTACTACATTTTATTTATCTTTACAATAGTGACCGGGTCCATTACCACCCTTACGAGCTACGCAAGGGATCATACTGAGTCTAGACCAAGTGTCTATAAGCACAACCGTGCTAATTGGCCACGTCTACGGACTACATAAAGGCCATACTGAGCCTGATATCTTGCACATGGTATATAAGTGAATTAGTTACAAACCATGCCTATAACATGCCACACAATAGGGTTTGAAAACCTTGCCGTGACTTAAATAAAAGGATAAGTCACTTTCTAAGCTACGCAGTGAGCCCTACTACGCTCGACCTTGTAAGGATTAGCCTGAATTGCTAATGTAATTAATAAACACATCTACAAACAACACCCAAATATCACAAGGGAAGCTATATAACAATCATACTAACAACATACGTCCTTTCAGTCCGCATCGATAAAACAATAACCTGCCAAGCAGTTAAAAAACGATGTACTTGCTTACAAAACCATAAGACTGTGCCCAAAAGCAATCAATTAAAATATACAACTCCATGTTTACAATTTAAAGTTTATATAACAAGAATATTTAGTGTGTCGGTTATTACTTCGAGAGCTAGTGGCAGCTGGAGGATCGCGTTTCAGCCCCCTTAGCTTCCACCACCGACGTTTTGTCGAATCCTTGCCTAACATGAATAGGTTTAGTATTTAGAGGGTCAACCATGCTTGGAGGGGCGGACACTTTTACCAAATGACAGTGTTCCCAGTTTCATTTATGGATTCAACGCCAGCAAGTGAAAATATAGAGGAATATGCTTTTTCTTATGGAAAAGTACTTCGAATAAGAACGTTACTGACCCCAGTTTTATGTTAGCAACTGTTGCAGTTTTTATCTCACAATTTGGATGTTTTCACTTGAAAAACAGAAGATGTGATGGAAGTTCCAGTCAAAGTGATATGCTATAGCCTAGCAATTAATCTGAAGGTTAGACCTGTTATACAAAAAAAGGATGCATTTTCTTTTGAGAAAGCAGAAGCAATCGTTATCGAGGTGGATCGTTTATCAAAGGTCGGACATATAAGGGAGTCGCAATATCCTTTATGAACAGTAAACCCAGTAGTGACTAAGAATAAGAATGGGAAATAGAGAATGTGTGTCCACTTCACAGATCTGAATCGAGCTTGTCCTAAAGACCCGTTCTCCGTTCCTCGAATAGACCAACTGATTGATTCCACTTCGGGAAATAACATTTTGACCGTTATGGATGCATTTGTAGGGTATAATCAAATCCAGATGGATCCAAAGGATTTAAGAGAGTACCATATTCATCACATATCGAGGCTTGCATTTTTATAGGGTTAGACCCTTTGGGTTAAAGAATGCTGGAGCAACATATCAAATTAATGAATAAAGCCTTCGCTTCTCAAATCAGAAGAAGTATTGAGGTGTATATTGACGATATGGTGGTTAAGAGCTTAATAGATCTTTCACACTTGGAAGATTTAGAGGAGACTTTTTTTAATTTAAGGGAAATTAGGCTAAAGTTAAATCTTGAGACGTGTACCTTTATAGTTCGATCTAGAAATGTTTTGGGTTATGCTATTAACGAAAAGGGAATAGAAGCTGACTCATAACAACTAAAATTTGTGGTATCAATGACATCTCCTCAAACTATCAAAGAAGTGGAAATTTTAACAAGAAGGTTAGATGCTCTTAACAGATTCATTTCTAAATTTTCTGATAAATGTTTCCCTTTCTTTCAAGTGTTACGAAGACCAAAAGAATTTGAGTGGACCTCGGAATGTGAACCAGTGTTTTCAAGCATTAAAGAATTATTGTCGTCACCAGAAATAGTATCCAAGCCTCGAATTGGACAACAACTCTCTTTGTATATTGCAGTATCGGATTTTGCAATAAGTGTTGTGTTGATAAGTGAAGATTAGGGAACTTCGAAGCCGGTGTATTATGTCAGCAAGAGTTTGGTAGCACCAGAAAAAAGGTACTTAAAGCTAAAAAAATGGATCTGGCTTTAGTAGTGGCTTCCTAGAAAAATATGCCCCTATTTTCAAGCTCATACTATTGAGGTTTGAACTTCATTCCCACTGAAAAATGTTTTACAAGGCCCATATAGTTATGGGAGGATGACTAAGTGGTCAGTTGAGTTGGGGGATTTTGACATCACTTTTTTACCTCGAAGGGATATCAAGGCCCAAGCCTTAGCAGATTTTCTTGCTGAATTCTATTCAAGAAGATCAAACGAAGAGATTAACAAAGAAGTTTTGCCAAGGAGCTCGATGTGGGTAGTTCGAACTGATGAGGTTTTTAACATTTTAGGATGCAGTGCTGGAATTCAACTGATTGCTCCATCTGGGGAAGCAATGTTTCAATCTATTAAGTTTGAGTTTCATGCATCGAATAATGAAGCTGAGTATGAAGCTGCATTGGCTAGTTTAAGTCTTGGGAACCTCTGTGGGGCAACTTCACTTCATTTAGAAACAAATTCTGAGTTAGTAACAAATCAATAAGCTGAAATTTCTGAAGCAAAAAATGACCATTTAATTTTATATCTTCGAGGCCTTTAGAATTTGAATCTTCTATTTGATCATGTTACTGTAAAGCATATCAGCCAAGGAAACAATATAGTTGCTGATGCTTTGGCAACACTGGCTTACACAGAAGAATACCCTTGGATTTTATTACAGGAAAGTCCTTCGATTTTAACCCGTTCAGAGCAATGTGAATACATTGAGGCGGTATCTGTCACTTTATATACAATTTGAGGCGATTGGAGAACTAACATTCTAAATTTCTTGTTAAGAGGAATGTTTCCTGAGGATATGCGATTACCAAAGAAGCTGAGAGGCAAAGCATGTGGCTATATGGTGTTAGATTGAGTTTTGTACAAAAAAGTGTTGAGTACGCCATTATTGCGATGCTTGAGAAACCAGAAATCACAGGAAATTCTATCAGAGTTACATGATGGAGATAGGGATGACAATTGTTTCTGAACTCGCGGGGTACCCGAGTGGAGCCGACCCGATGGGATGGGTTATGAGTTTTAAAAATTTCTCACAGATGGGTTGTGGGTTTAAAAATTTACTACCCCCGGGTATGAGATGAGTTATGGATTTAAGAAATTTTTCACGGGTACCCAATCCGAACCCGACCCACTGGGTAATACCCGATGGGTACCCGTTAAATTAATATTATATAAAATATTATTTATTAAATATTATTTATTAAGCTTTAAAATAAAATTATTAATATTAGTATCGGTATTCTGTAATAACCAAACCATTTATTATCTGCTAATATATAGAATATACTTTTGAAAATATTATTCAATTTAAACATTAAATTTAGTTTTTCAAATTCGTTCTTTTAATATTTTTTAGTTTTCTTTGCAAAACTGATACTATCAATATCGGTCTACTATTATTAATATTATTAATTAAATTAAAAAAAATATTAACATATACCAAAACCATATATTAATTATTAATAACATTATAAAAATACAAACATATACTATTATTATTTTGAAAACTATATTTCTACATGCCGTATATTTTGAAAACTATATTTCTACATTTAAATATTAAATTTGATTTTTTTTCAATTTCTCCTTTTTTTGGTCTAATAATATTATTATTTATTAAATAAAAAATTACTAACATATACTAAAATCGTATATCAATTATTAATAGATCACAAAATACTATTCTAGATTTTAATATTATATTTGATGATTTATATTTTTTAAACATTTTTTTCTGCAATTAGTATCAAACTCATAACGAACTAATAATATAACTAATTAAATTATAAAAAAAATGATTTACTAACGTATACCAAAACTATGTATTAATTATTAATAGATAACAATTAGCATTAGGTTGGAGTGTTTTTTTATAGAATTAACTTAGATCTAGAGACCAGTGGGTAGTTTTTTTTTAAAAAAATCATAACTTCAATGGGTATCTGCGGGTTCGGGTGTGGGAAAAAAATATTACTACCCAACGGGTATGGGTTAGGGTATGGGTTTGGAAAAATATAGACGGGATGGGTTACGGGTTTAGCTATACCCGCACCCATCCTGACCCATTGTCATCCCTAGATGGAGAGGGTTCAGCACATTGTGGGTTCAGCGCATTGACTCGTCGAGTTTTGCTTGTAGGGTATTATTGGCCTTTGATTATAAATGACGCTAAAAATCTAGTTCGAGGTTGTGAAACTTGTCAATGGTTTTCCAACTCAATTCATAAACCATCAATTCCACTCATTTCCATTACCGACGCCATCCTATGTGACAGATGGGGATCATTGTCAATGGCTTCTGGAGGACGGAAAATGATTATTGCGGCAGTGGACTATTTTTGTAGTGGGCCGAAGCTAAACCATTTTTTGGATAAAGTCCAAGGATGTAATTAAGTTCATAGTAAACATTATTTTTTTCCGCTTTGGGGTACCTCGAAAAATTACGACGGGTAATGGTCACCAATTTAATAACAAAGAAATGACTTCTTTTTGTGCTTCGAGGGGGATAAAACAATGTTTTTCCACACCTTTTAATCCCCAAGAAAATGGTCAGTTAGAGGTGACAAACAAATCTATTTTGAAAGGTTTAAATAATAATTTGACAAGGGTTGTAGGAAAATGGCCTAACTATTTTCATTAGGTGTTATGGGCCCATCGAACAACTCATAGGGAAGCTACTAAAGAAACTTCTTTTGCGTTTGCATATGGGATGGATGTTTTTAGTCATGCATAATCTACATTGCCTTCGTTTAGAGTAGCTCAATATTATGACGACCTGAATGACATAGCAAAAAGAGCGAATTTGGATTTGGATTTGATTGAGGAAAAAAGAGTTAGAGCTCACCTGAACATGATTCATTATCAGACTCTTATGAGGAGTAAATATAATTCGAAGGTAAGAATGAGGGAATTCAAGGTGGGTGATAAAGTTCTAAGGAAATTATTCCTCCATACTAAGAAAAAGAGCCTTGTCAAGATGGCCCCAAATTGGGAAGGTCCTTATATGGTTGTGGAAAAAATTAAGCCACATTCTTATCGCATTTGCGACGAAAGGGGAGAATGCTTTAGCATTCTTGGAATATATAGCATCTAAAATTATACTGGAGTAACTATCTTTTGAAGTTGTTCTTTTTGAATAATTGGCACACTCTTTCCTACCTTATTGACCCATATAGGTTTTAATGAGGTGCTATGTAAATATTTGAAGCTATCAATAAATATATATATTTTTGCAAATGGTTGTTTACATATGTTTATTTAAATTATTTTGGTAACTAGTCAAAGACTGATCATCTTTGAAGATAACCAAGAGTAATTATTTTGAAATGTTGAATACATTTTTCGAAGAGACAACCATATTCGAAGTGCTACGTTCTCTAAACGTGCTATAATATTCAAAGTGCTACATTCTCTAAACGCACTATAATATTTGAAACGTTACGTTCTCTAAACGCACTGTAATATTCGAAGTGTTATGTTCTCTAAATGCACTGTAATATTCGAAGTGTTACGTTCTCTAAACGCACAACATTGTTCAAAGTATCAAATTTTATAAGTGCTCTATTTGTATTTAATGTGTTAACATTCTTTAAACACACCAATGAAGTTCAAGTATTCTCGCTTCGAAAATTATATGTTTAGTTATGATATAAGTTATATTTCAAGGTGAACATGACTTGTAAGTTTAAAAAAAACATAATAAGAATATAGGAAAAACAAAGCCTTTTTGCATTCAGTTTAATTCGACGATAACAAAATAATTTTTTAAATGCCAAGTAAAAAGGTATATATTAAAAACAAGTCATTTCTACAACATCAGGCACAAAAAAAAAGGGAAATAGTAAAGTTATTTTTCCTCAGAGCTTTCTTCAGAAGATTCTCCTTATTCAAAATCATTTTCTTCTGATTCCGCTTCTTCGGATGAGGAGCTAGGAATATGATCAAAGCTTCATTGGGGCGACTTTTGATAAGAATCTTCTCCCAAAAGTTGGAGAGGTTAACCTTAGGAAATATGGCACAAATTTTGCAAAAAGATTAATAGAATCTTTATTCTTCGGTATTTTTGATGGCTGCTAACATGACCTTTCCACATTCGTTCTCAGCAGAAGTGACAGCAAGACTTTTTCTTTGTTGAATTGAGTGTTGAGAGAATCTATACCCTCTATCAATTTTTTCTTCTCATCTTCAATCTTGTTGAGTGAAAGTTGAAGATCAACATATTTGTTCTGCTATGTAGCCAATTTTTTAGAGTGTTTAGATTTGAGTTGTTCTGTCTCATTTTGATGAGAAGTATCGAGATCTTCCATTTATTTTCGATGCACGGATCTGAGGTGATTCTTGAGATAGATGGCCAATTGAAATCCATAAAATTGTTTTTCCACAAAGTCACCAAATATTTCCCTCATTCTTTTTCGGCAGCAACAATTTTCTTATAGCAAACCATCTCCTTTGCCATATGCTCTAACTGACTTCGAGCAGAATTTAATTTCTTGAGTTAATTTTTGTGCTACAGCACCAAGATTGACACAGATTTGAAGAGCAAACATAACTTCTTCGGATGGCTCTTTGGCAGGAAAAACCATTAGACTAGGAACATGTATAAGAGCACAGGAGGATGAAGGCAAAAATACCTTTGTTAAGTTGCCTCGGGAAGAACAAGAGCAGACTTTTTACCAAAATTTGGCAGTTGGTCCTGAAGTTCTTGAACGAATGGATCTTCATCTCTGACAAGCTCTTGAGATTGATCTAAGTTGATGAAGCTATCATGATCAAAGTTATCATCACATCAATAATTGTCGACAGCAATTTCTCCTTGTTGAGTGCCTCCCTCTTCAACACCTGCTTCATTTTGTTTTTGCCGATTCTCCACAGTAACAACTTTATTGGCATCGGAAGGCACCTCATGAACGGTTTGTACAACTTTCTTTTTTGATTTCTTTTGAGGGGTGGTTTTAGTTGTGCTCTTTTTTTTGTTACGACAACTGTCTTTTTCCTTTTTGGAGAAGGCTCAACTTCTACCTCTTCTTGAATAGTGGGGAGGTTCTTTTCTATTGTTTTTCACTTCGAAATTTTCGGCATCATATCTTCTGAAGGGCTAGGACCAAATGTGTTAGTTGCCTTTTTATACATTTTTGCCTTCTTTTTCTGGGGAAGGTGGTTATCCGATCTGTTTCGAACATGCATAAAGACTTTACAATCATAGGCCACTAGTCTTTTAACAGCATGCAGAGGATTGGGTGGCCCCATTAGATTCTGAGGGAGAGCAACTTCCATGTTGATTCTCCACAAGTGGTTGTTGAGAAATTTGATAGGTTGAAAGTTTGTGTGAAGTGCATTGCCCTATTCTTTTCCAACCCATGTTGTAAGCTTAATAAAAATGTCATTGGCATCTTTTCTATGAATTTTGTAACGCCTTGAAATTTTCTGGATACAGCACAATACTTTATGAGAAATAAGTAAAAAATTAATTAGAGATACGATTTAAATAATAAAGTAAAAAAGACTTGTTGTAACTCCTCCCGACGAGGTTCAACTTCGATGGGTTGGCTTCAAAAATCTCTTTAGCATTTTCTAAAGCTCCTGAGACAAGGACAAATATTTGTTTCCAGAATTTATCTGCCTCCAAAAAATCATCGATGATCTTCAGGTCATCATCCAATATTAGATAATAAAATGGAAGTACCGGTCCTTTCGATAATTTGGTCAGGAAGATGAAGTCCTCGATGCAGAGGGGAATTTTGGCCAATCGAGAAGACATAATCATATAGGGCAAAGTAAACCATTGATTGGGTGTCACCTGAGTTGGGCACAGATCTGGAATTTTAAAGCATTCTATTATCATGGGGTCTAGTGGAAATCGAAGACCCAATTGATGATTTCTAGGTAGACCACCAGTTCATTCTTTTTGCAGTCCAAAGGGGTTTCTCCTTCTTTGGGTAGACGAAGTATAATGTTGTCCCCCATTTCCCATTGTTTTTTAGTTCATCTGTTTAGCTCTTGGTAATACGTGTAAGCAAATTTCTTTAACGCTAAAATATATTGTGCATCGAGAGGCTTTAGGTTTTCGATGACTTATGCGGCTAGCTCATCAGAAAGTTTCATAAGAGATTTCTTTTTTCTTATCTTAGGTGTTTTTTGCATGCGAAACACCTTTCATTATTTCAGTGTCTGTCTCCTTCGAATCATCTTCTTCTGTATCATCTTCGATATTTGATTGTGTGGCTTTATAATCAATTTCCTCCTCGGATGCATCATCCACGAGTCGAGATGGGTTACTTGCAGGATTTTGTTGAGACTTTGTTGGTGTCTCAACAATATCCCTCATGGGAGGAGAAGAGGTTGATGGATTCGAGGCAAGATCAGTACAGTTACCCATAGTTATGAAGCTTTTTCTTTTTAGGGTTTGAGGAAGTTGAGTTGTTGTATAAGCTAAAAGGATTTCCTTGTGTAGAGGATGAGGGAATCGGAATTAACCGGAGAAATAATTTCCTCTGAACTTCTTAAAAAGGATTTAGTTTGGGTTACTTTGCAATTGATTCGAGGATTTGAGCTTGCAGAAGGAATTTGAAGCGATGATCTATTTAAAGTGGGTGAACTTCGAGGTGTTTTCCGTGTTTGATTTTGGATCACTAACTCTCTTATGCAAGAGATAAATTTGAAAAGAAAAAAAGGGTTTTGTTAGGATCGAAGTTACCGTTGTATATTGTCTCTGTGGACAAACCATGAAGAGTGTTGCTTATCAAATCCAGCTTCGTTGTACTCATCTGCCTTTTTGCTTATGCAAAAGCAGTCTTATGATCCGAGTGAAATTTCTGTTTATTTATGGAAGATGAGTTTCTCGGTTTTTTAGCTATTGGATTTTTTAGTTTTGGATGTTTTCTCATAAACACACTGGAAAGACAGGAGGAGAATGGGTGTTTTCCGGTGAAGGTAACTTAAGGGTTGAAGATTTAGATGAAGGTAGAAACTAAACTCTCTCTCTCTAAAAAAACATGTTGTGAAGTAAAGTGACACATAGAAGTGTATTTATAAGAGAAGTTGAGGGAGAGAGAAGTGGAAGAGGTGGAGAAAACAATTGAACAGAATTTCAAACGTTTGCATATAGAAGGTTTTAACACCTGCCATATGATAGACTTGGTGGAAGACCTAGTGCCTAGGGCATCATCATCTACCTAGTGGCAGACCTAGTGCCTATGGCATCATCACCTATTCGATCTTTGCTCCAAACCTTGTATAACCGTCGGAACGAAATGGTTTCATATGAAACAATTCGAGGCATTAAGTCAGAAATATGGTAACAGTGAGATGGAAGAAGCTCGGATACTGGAAAATGGGTTTTTCTCTACCTATAAAGATTTTTCGAAGCTAATTAGTTCTCATTCATTGACTTTCATAAGAACTAAGAGGGCTACTAATAATTAAATAGAGCTTTGGGGATCAAAATGTAAATAAATAAAATCTTGTATGATAAATTGTATAATTATAGGAGAGATTTAGAGCTTTTTGAATATGTGAGGGACTAATGTGTAATTAGACCCTTTATATAACCGATTATGTTATGCTTAAGTCCTTACGCCTATACATAACGGCTAGGGATAAACTGAAAAAGGATTCTGACATTTGAGATAAACTACTTTCACTTCTTAACTTTCTCTCTCTAGAAACTACTTTCCTCAAAATCTCTATACTTCTCTTTACTTACTCGATTTTACACTGCAAACCATAAATAATACTCACCAAAGGCAATTCTAAAAAATTAAGGGGTTATCGAGGAAAGGGTTCTAAACCAGCATGGGTATTTATCTTTGCAATATCGTAATTTTGTGTCTGGTTATTCAAATAAGATGATTATTTTTTATTTAACATAAACTTCAGAGATCTATATGACAGTTCGGTTAACGTATTGAATATACAATTGATTTAGTTCTAGAATTTTAGAATATATAATATATTAATTTTCTTTATTTATCTCTATATTTATTTTACTGAACAATCTTCAGACCCACAACAAACTATTAAAGTTAAATATATCGGTTAACGTATTGACAATCTTTAATATAGTGTATCATGTCTTAGTATGATTTAGTGTGTGTTGTGTCAAGTGTTTAGGGTATGTACATTTATATTGTCTCATTATGTGCGCGTTAAGTATGCAATATTCTTGAATGTATGTTGTGATGTCCTAAGTGCCCATATATTATTATCTTTCCTTTCATTTTTCAGGTTTCGAGTTTAAACGAAATCCATCTCTATTAAAATATATGGACACTTGAATGAATATTTTAGATCATCGAGACTGTTCTGGATGAGCATGGTGTAATAAAATGCAACACAAAGATATTTTTAGTTAGAAATGTTACTTTTTGGCATGATTCACACATGGACACTTCATATATTTTTACTATGGAACTCTAAGATGGACTAGTCATGTCACCCGAGTCACATATATTTGTACGAGCCTTACATGAAATAGGTTTGGGTGTTTATGGTCGATGACCAATAGTTGCTTGTGTAGGCTGGCTCACGAGAAAACTATGCGCATATTTATATGACGGTAAAAAACCACTGCATGATATTGTTGTTGCATTCACGCGTCAGATATTCATGCACAAATTGATTTCAATATGAATTGGTCATGTTAAATTATCTAACAAGACCCTCGATCGACCAACATGGGGGTCTTAGAATTGTGACCCAAAATTTTATTCCTTAAAGAACTTGTAACCATAAGTAATGTATAGCGCACTGATGCCTAACATGCTCACTAAGGATTATGATGATTCATTGTAAATAAATTCCTATTAAAACTTAATGCTTAAAACTTGAGAAAATTCAGTCATTTATGTTATTTATATGGTGATTAAGATAAAATAGTATAAGCTTAATTTGTAGTTATAATTTTAGGTAACCTTATTCCAAATGATTTAAATAGAATATAAGTACGATATATTTGTTCATTAGAAATACCATATGTAAGACTATAGCATTGGAAAAAAAATTCCTCTTATTCTGAAAATATAAATAGAGGATAAGAGAACTAGAATAGGGAGGATAAAGTCAAACCTTGTAAGTCTGATGATACTCTATCAAATATTTTTCAAGCATATTATAGCAGATTTTCAAAGAAGATAATTATCATACTTGTAAAGTTCACAGTCAAAATTCTAAATTCTAAATTTTCAGTGCTTTAGTTTTTCCAAATTTATGTAAGTTTCTTTAATCTGAAAATGATACAGATTGAAAATGTTAACACTAGACTTCAGATAATGAAAATGGTGAGATGTATAAAAAGAATCGGTCATAAGACTATTTATATGGTCAATTCTATATAACTTTTTATTATTTTTTAATTTGGTCATCAATATTAACTATATCATATATTCCATTATCAGTTCACTTATCATAAGATTATTAATTTACTGTCATTATTACATTCAAACAATAAAAAAGTAATTCGAACTTGATCACTAAAGAGACTTACATAGTAAACTTCTCTAAGAAATATAATTAAGTAGGAATAAAAATTTAGTTACACTATGTTTGAGATTGTAAGAAGGTAAAATATAATTTAGTATCAATGCTAAAAATATTCTATAAGGACCTTCGAAAAATTTAGAAAGGTTATAAAAGGTTCGGGTTTGGATATGCTAAAAACAATTGCTTTCACACTTTTGGTATGATACTCATTTCAAATTATTTTCAGTTCCTATAGAATTTTGATGGATAGATACAATTGTAACCATCAAATTTTCTTTTCATTCATGAAATACAAATTACCAAAATTATGTGACTATAAAACATCTATACAAATAATGGCGAGTCATGAATAAAGAAGTTACAAAATGCATAAGTTAGATATAGTACATTAACTACATTTTGAAATAATGTTATATATATTGTACAATAAAATACATTGATACTATATGAAATTAAGTATATCTTTGTTATAAGCATTCATGTTACATCTCTTAGAAGGATTGAGGTACTTTAGACCATTTTGACTATTATAACCGTTCACACATGTGTTGCATACATCAAGGAGGAATATACCAAATAAAAGAATTATATGGATACATAACAATGAAAGTGTTAGAACAATTTGAGAAAGTTATCTTTAAATTATTCACACGCACATGTATATGGATATATATATATATATATACCATAAATATATTTTGACTATATTATATCATCATAAGTGAAAATCATAACAAGTTCAAGCTTTTTTAAAGCCCGAAATATCGTACCATTTTGGTAAAAGAATTATGTTTGTTACATCTGGCCCCCGTTGTTCTCATTAAAGGGTTGTATGGTAGTTCAATGAACAATGTCATAGTCTATTTTGTTTAGTTAATATATACAATAGTTTGTTTTCAAGATAATTCTATTAAGAGGTATTTATTAAAAATACCATATACTCATAAAACATTTTGAAATCTCTCATTGAGAAAATTGATCATTTAGGGATGTCCAATGCAAATGAAGCTCCACGGGCCTAACAATGAGGAGCATGAGTCTGATACATTAATAAGTGTCTCCATGTAGCACACATTATATTATATAACAATTCAGTTTAGGAACCCACGACCAGATTTATATATGAGATAATATAGTAATTTTGAGGGTATCTAGTTTGAGGGAAAGTAATCATTGAACAACTTTGATTATGAGAAATAATCATAAATTATTTATTCAGGTTTAAACAATTATAATTTGGCATTTCATAATCGGCTATCTTCTAATCATAAGATTGATCAATTCCTTTAGAAATCGATGTTCAAATCCCCACTTAAGGATAAATAATTATAGATGTTCATGAAAGACAAACTCAACATCAAAAAAAGTGTGCAAACTAATATTAGTATATTAGTTTACAAAGATCCACAAATAGAGAGAAATAAAATAATATGCATTTAGTTTATGCTAAGTATTCTATAAGGTATTCTTAAATAACATTGAGATCTGTATGAGGTAATAAAAGAATCATTTTTAAATTCCATGACACCATAAAGAGTTTTACAAAAACATTAATGTTATTTGTGGTAAAACAAAATAATTAAGAATTAGATTTTGTGACACCATAAAGAATCTTATAAGAATTTTAAGATTCTTTGTGATAAAAGAGAATAATCCATATTAAGCTTATGTGACAATATAAAAAGTTCTATACGAACATTTAAAATATTATAATATATGAGAGAATTCAGTTTAAGCTTCCATAACATCACATATAATTTCAATTCTTAATTTTGGATTATTATAATAAGAAGGAAAAAATATGTGAGATAATTCAGTTTAAGTTCTTATCCTTCATCTAAAGCAAAAAATAATAGTTTGCTACATTATAATTGAATTATGCTTAACTCAAAAATTACATGATAAGTGTTATGGTGGCGACCAAAGTGTGTCACATCCCACATCGGTTAAACATGGGAAAGATCAGTGGTATATAAGTAAGAACATACCTCAACTAGTATGAGGCCTTTTGGTAGTGGACCAAATGCAAATCTGTGAGGGCCTTCGGGTGCCAAAGCGGACAATATCATACTAGTGTTGAGATCGGTTGTGTTCTTACTTATATACGGAGGCGGAATATGCGGACCAGACCCCATATTCACAACACGCATATTCCCAACACGTGGTATCAGAGCGTCAGGCCCAGACGGAACGCGATGGTGGTGAAATTCTCGGAGGTTGAACATGATGAACCAGTAGCCATATGATCAAGGTGATCTGCTCTAGAGATCCTAGTTCGGAGTGCTCGTGGCTCATCAAGCAGTGTGGCTTGATTGGAGTGGCGCTAAGGAACAAGACCGTGTGGTCTAAGAGGAGGTGAGCAGTAACATCCGTAGTGCCTCTATGGTCAGGTAGTCTCCAACCTGATTAGAGTGGGCGGATGAAAGTCAATTGAGAGGAGGCTAAGTGGTACTTTGTTCGAGAGGAGGATTTGTTATGGTGGCGACCAAAGTGTGTCACATCCCACATCGGTTAAACATGGGAAAGATCAGTGGTATATAAGTAAGAACATACCTCAACTAGTATGAGGCCTTTTGGTAGTGGACCAAATGCAAATCCGTGAGGGCCTTCGGGTGCCAAAGCGGACAATATCATACTAGTGTTGAGATCGGTTGTGTTCTTACTTATATACGGAGGCGGAATATGCGGACCGGACCCCATATTCACAACACGCATATTCCCAACAATAAGATATACAAAAGGTCTTACGCCGCGTAGCCGAGTTGGTGGAGTAAGGCATGATTGTGACCAAAAGATCATGAGTTCGAGTCCCTCTATAAAAAATTTCTTGGTTTGAGCATGTCACACTTCATCATTAAGTTTCATTAAATGGATATTAATATCATGTTTTTCTCAATATCATTTATTTGGGTTTTGAGATTAACTTAGTAAATATTATGAACTTCACAAGTTTAGTGGAATTCAATTCAGATTTATAGTTACTTGTAGTTAATATATTCAATACCATAAATTATAATGACATGTTGTATCCACTAAGAAATTTATAATTAAAAAAAGTTTTATCAATCAACAACTCAAGACTAGTTTGGAAATTTAAGAGATACAAAAAATCACATATTTTGATCGTTAAAATCTTGATGTATTCTCAAGTTAGTTTAGGATAAGGTATAACATTGATTATAAGATCTTAAGTAAATACTTAAGTATTCCATGAATGAGCTCAAGAAGAATGCATCGTACGTTGACATAAAAAATTCAAACCATTAAGAATGTTGTTGAAGTGTCAAGACTTTATGGGTTAAGTGTTGCGTGATTTATACATACATATTTTATAAGAACAAAATTTGCAGTATACTTAATATATTTTAATGAAAAAATACATTTTGTTCCTTGTAGTAAAGGAAATGAGAATAGAGAAAATGAAGACAAACTCCATGATTTAGTTAAGATTACATAAAAGTTGAAAGATTCATCTTTTTTCCATTTATCTCTACTAAAATCATAATGTCATAGTTTTTTACGAACACAACATTCATTTGAGCATTTTTAGTTTATAGGATATTCAGATTCAGTGGGAGTTATATGTGATTCAACATTAGTTTAAGTTTCCATTTTATTGTGTTTAATTTTTGTTCGTATATGAATAAGTCAAAACAATACAATATTTAATTTTGTAATTATATCTCTTGTACATTCTATACAATTTAATAATCTCAATTATGTATAGTAGGACCAGTTAGAAACTGGCATGTAGTGATTATGAGTTCGTATCATTTTTATGATGTACTCCATGAAAAGTCAATTTTATTTAGGTGATAATTATATTATAAATATTGAGGGTATTATTAAGCACATATAAGTTGTAGTCAAATCTCTTCATTTCTTTGTTGTCAACCTTCTAAAGTGATAAGGTATGTTGGGTTACATGTGAAACAATAATATTATATAATTCATAGTTTGAGGGATACTTTTTAGCTCATGTGATGATCTAAGTGAGATATTATAAGGATGTCCTGAATTTGAATGTCTCGTCCATTGGACATCTAGAGTTTCCAGTTGTCATAAATAGAAGTCCAATTACTAGAGCCTTATGGAACATATAGTGATATATACTAGATTGATTGATGTATGATCTTGAAGGAAGACCCATTAATATGACACTATAAATAGTGAGTCTTGAAAATTTAATACGGTTATGGTCTTTAGTTGACACAAGATACATGATTAACATGGTATTGGACTTTATGGGGTAAAATATGTATTAGAATGATATTATAAAAGATAATTATATCATAAATATCATCTATTATGCATGTGTATATTCACATAATATTAGACTATAAATAGCGATAATAAAGAATATATTTTATTATATTTACAATTTTATATTAATATCTTACAACATTTTTTTTCAAAGATCGTAGAAACTTAAGTCGTTGTTCTCATATAGTGCTATTATCTATTTTCTTTCAAAAAATGAATTAATAACTACTCGCGAGCAGAAAAATTTCAATATTTGTTAAACATCATTATGTGAACTCAAATTGGCTTTGTACTTTTGGTGATGACTAACGGTTCTGTTGTTGTATCTACTTAAAGATATATAACGATACTCGTTTTTTATTATAAATAACAAAACATTTTTGTTTGTGTTTTTTTAAAATTCGTAAAAAAATTATCTCATTCAAATTGTATTGTATTTTGTTAGAGTTTATTTTATTTTTACAACTAATCTTATACTATATAACTTAATGTGTTTTTCCCATAAGATACACCAAAAATTTAAAAATTCTAGATCAATCGGCCTTAGTTTGCCTAATTTTTAGGCAATACATCTAAATCTTTACTTATATTATAAGGTATATTTTACTTTCTTATTGACAAAGATAACCCTGGTTTACGTTAAACCCTTAAACCAAATATGGTCTTCTTTATTTAACCCCTGAACCAAATACGTTATTCTTCGAAATATATTCTTCTCACTCTCACATATATTCTTCTCACTCTCACTCTCACTCTTCAATGAAAATGTAAGTTTTTGTCAACGTTAATACAGCTCTGACTTCCCCTCAATCAGACCTCTCTCAACTCTAAATCAGGTTTTTTTAGTAGATCTCTAAAAAAATATGTTATTGAAGTATTTATATTTTTTATTATTGAATGATTTGGTAATATCTTGTTAGGTTTTTGTCTTCTTAACCATAGATATATGTTGTTGAATTATATTTTAAAACAATTTTCTTATATTAATTGGTATGTTTGTTAGTTTATCGTGCATTTACTGAGATTATTCTCGTTTTGGTGAATTTATGTTTCTATATTATCTCTTGCATCACGTAGTTTCAAAATATATCAAACAAAAAAAATTACCCAATAAAATCAGTGGTCATAGAAGCTATAACACCCAGATTAGAAATACCTTAATCTTTTGGTCTTTGATCCTTTTACCATCAATACAATCATGTTACCAATTGAATAAGCACCAAGAATCATGTCAAAAAAGACATACACCATTATGAATATCATTTATCTTAAATTTACTACATGTATGTCTTCATAACATGTGCAAAAAACAAACCTTTATCTAGCTATTAACTAAAATATTATTTCGTAATGTTTGAATGACTGCGTACAAACAATGGTCGTGGTGACAATGGTGAAATACAATAACTTAATGCTTAAGTTTCTTGTATGTGTATCTCCATAGCATGTGCCAAAAGAAACCTTTAGCTAGCCATTAACTAAAATATTATTCAGTGATGTTTGAATGTCTTCTTACCAACAGTGGCCATGGTATGAAGTACAAGGACTTAATATATTGTCTCCAAAAATTGATTTTATTATAATAGATAATTTTCCAGTTTTATCAGACGTTTCTACCTATAGTATCATTATATTCAGACAGTTTGTATCACTGTCTTAACATGGTGATACATGGAGGAGGTATTTAAGATTCAGTTTCTTGGCAACTTTTGTTTTTTTATAAAATAAAATAAATATAATAGTGTGCTCAGTGTAATTAAATTGAAAACCATAATCCAAATAGAGGCTTAAATAATATGGACTAGTCTAATGATAACATTGGTTTATAAAAAAATTGCAGTAAAGAAATACTTGAATCTCTAAAAAGAAGGACGAGGTTGGTGAATGATGGATTCAACAGCTGTAAAAACATTGTCTGCAATTTCAGCAAAGGTAATATAATCAGTCTTTTTTTTATAAATCATTAATATGTTATTCAGAAAAATGTTGGTGACTATTTTATATGTTAGAAACTGTATATATTTGATATTTGGCTATGATAGAACCACGCGAGATATTTATATACGACCTAAGTCCACTAACATTATAATACCAAGCTATAATACAATAAGGAACTATTATCATAATAGCATTATAAAGTGTACTATAACTACAAATATAAAAATGGTGCTCATTTATACCATGTATGTGTCATCTAACAAAACATATATTATAACTTATAATAATGTAGGAATTTTTCATAAAATAATTAACAAGTCGATCGACGTATATCAAGTCAATTGAGAACGTCAGCGGAGTATTTTTCAATCGATTTCGTGGGAAATAGGATTTTTTTTTATTTTTCAGGGTTTCACAAGTAGAAAGAGTTAGGCGTCTTGACAACAATAAGTCTACATGAGTAAAAAATGTAGGTTGGGTAGCAAGTAACAGAGAAGATAGTTAGGGTTTTCAATCGATTTTTTGAGAGAGATGAGTTTTCTTATTTTTGGAGTTTTGTTTGAAGAGATAGAAACAATTGAAAATATTGGTGGATAGACTTTAGTGTTTGGAAAGCTAGGGTGAGTCAGAGGGTTATTTTATAATTTTATTTATTCAATACACTTATAAGAATTAATGAAGTTGAGTGTGTAGTTAGAATTTTTAAATTTTTGATGTATCTATTGGAAACTGATCCTAATTTAATTTTAAAAATTATATAAATCTACATATGAAATTACTCAAGATGAGACTGAATGTATTTATTATTATTTTTGTTTTTATTTATAGTTTTTTAAGTGTGTCGAAAGTAGTTTAAATTTTAAAGGATTTAGTATTGATTATGCCCAAAAGTCAAACTATTATCCACTTACTACCCTTGTTTTCATATAACTATAAGAAAACCCTATTTAACTTTACTATTAACTATCTAAGACCCAACTATTTTTTATAATACCTCAAAAATTATACAAAATCACCCGACATGTGTATATTCTCTCTCTTATATTTTTTACTATTAATTTTTAAAAGGTCCTATCTTTGAAGTTGTAATTCGAAAAAGCATATAAAATTTTCATTAATTCCGAGTTTTTAAAGCGAACAAAACTATATCAATTTATTATTTTTTTAAAAAAGATGAGAGACGTACAAATGATAGATGAGAGACACATAGACGATATATAAGATATGCAGAGACGATAAACCACATAATCTGAAACCATACCGACTATAAATGATAAGAGATCACATCATACGAAACTAAAGAAACTAAAAATGATGCAAAAACATGTCAAGTATAAATGATGAGAGATTATATAATGTAAAACCATACTAACTATAAATGATGAGAGACCACGTCATGCAAAACCAAAAAAACTATAAATGATGCGAAATTAGGCTAAATATAAATGATGAAATACCATATAGTGAGAAACCATACTAACTATAAATGATGAGAGACCATATCATGCGAAACTATTGTAAAATATAATTTTTAGATGATAGATGCGGGACCAAAAAGGTATATGCGAGAACAGGGTTAACTGGATTCGCAAATTATTTTAAAAAAATTAAAAAATATGATGAATTGATTTAGTTTTGTTCGTCTTAAAAAAATACAACTAACGGTATTCTCATATATATTTTCACGAGTTACCGTTTAAAACATAAGAACCTTTAAATTTTTAATATATATATATATATATATATATATATATATATATATATATATGATGAGATGGGCTTCTCCAAGAAGTCTAAGAATTACATCAAGCCTACCTTGATATCTCGATTATCTTTTAGCCTTAAATCAAGATAATCCTTATAGTTACCGCCTCACTCAGGTTCCATCAATCACTGATGGCCTCACGCCATCAGTTACCTCACCTCGAGGTACTGTATCACCACCAAATCGCCCCAAATTCACATATACATCAAAACCCCACCAAAGGAACAAAAAAGCTCAATCGCAAAGAACTCAAGAAGCCAGAATAAATTTATCTTCTACATAAGTTAAATAACAAGATTCAATACGAATAAGACAACACGATGATGATAAACAACCCATCATTCGAAGCAAGTTCATCATATCAAGAAGGTAAACAAGTTGGAGCTCATCTTCAACAATAAAAATCGTACGCATAAACCTAAGGTCATCCGAGACCACAAAGTAATCCATGAAGTCAGAGAGGACTATATTGTTGTCCAAAATTAAGAATCAGATAAGGATTCTATTTTTTCTCTTTCAAAATTTACACTAATTGCTAAATTCTCCTTTGGGAGGAATTCACTAGAAGAATTTAAAATTTACCTAGGTAATTTTAGATTTGATGGTGAATTTAGTGTTGTATGTTGGGATGACCATAATTGTTTTATAGATTTTGACTTGATTGATAATGTGAAATCCTTATGGAAAAGAACAATCAGATCAATAGGAAAATTTTTCTTTAGAATTTTAAAATGGTCGCCCGAATTTAATCCTAGACTGGAGTCGCCCTTGACTCTAGTCTGGATTTCAATGCCTAAAATTCTTGAGATGTTATATAATCTTGTTTATGACACTCACATTGCCAAATCAGTTGGAACTCCTTTGGTAGTATGAGTCCCAAATAAAAACCGAGCAAGCTTTAACCTTTGGAAAGTTTGGATTATCACTGATGTGTCTAAGTCTCGTCCTCAAAAGCTTTGAATAAGTTTTGGAGAAAAATATGGATATTTAGAGGATATCACATATGGTGATAAACCTGCATACTGTAAAAAAAATATAAACATCTAGGTCACAGTGAATTTCACTGTAAAAAAAAAGGATAACTTAGAGATAAACAACAAAACATTAAAGAACCCATCTTCATTTGATGTTAAAGTTAATTAAAACATTCAAAAAGATAAATCTAAAGAATTTGGGTTAAAATTATTAAATCACTAGTTGTCAATTATAATCTTAATAATTCTGGTAAGTTATCTAAAAAGATTTTCAATCTTTTGATGAAAATGTTAACTCTAAGTTGTCTGTCTCTTCTCAACCAGATCTAAATGACCTAATCAATACCAAATTAACAAATAATAAAGAAACCTCTCCTCATAAATCTAAGACCCAATCTATTAATGATACAATCTTAATTTTAAACAAAGATGATGAACCTCCTGATGTTACAGACCATAATGTGATTGAAACAATTCAATCCATCAACCTTGGAAATACTTTCAGTCTTCTTACGGACAATGAATCTGAAACCATAGAACCTATACCAACTTTAAGCCTCCCACCTTCCCCAAGAAAAGAAAAGGATTTTGTTAATAAAATCCAAACCAAAATTGTCACCAAAAAACTTAATATAACTAAAATTAAAAGTCTAAAAAAATTAATCAATAAATCTTTAAATTTTAAGGATCTTTTAGATCATCTTTCTCCAAATCTAAATTACCATAAATATATTAAATTGGAATACAAGAGGAGTTGGAAACCAAACTACAATACGTAGAATTAAATAAACAATGAAACCTAACAAATAAGTTTCATTTTTCTTCAAAAGCCAATTATATTTAATTCAAAAATTGATAAAATAACTGAAAACTTGGTCTCGAGTCTAACTTTGCAAAAAATAACAACAAAATATGATTGATGTGGAAGAATAAATTTAAAATTCAGGACGTTGATAACTATGAACAATTTATGAATACAATGATGACTTGTCATTCTTCTAACAAAGAAGTGATGGTCACCATTGTATATGCCAAATGCATCAGATCCCAAAGGTTACCTCTTTGGGGTCATTTAAGAAAAAAATTTAAACAACCTATACCATGGCTTATCTTTGGATATTTTAACACAATATCTAAAGCCTTATAACAATTGGGTTGTTCAACCCTCTGTATTATAGGGAAAGATAAATTCAATAACATGATAATGGACTATCAACTTCATGATCCAGGTTACTCTGAAACAAACTTCACTTGGTCAAACCATAATAAGTGGAAAAGATTGGATATAGAATTACATAATAACCTTTGGAGAGAAATTTTTTATATCATTAGGGTGAACCATATGTCCAGAACTGGCTCAGACCATTCACCCTTAGTGATATCAATTTCTAACAACCTAAGCATGCCAAATTCAACCTTCAAATTCCAGAATATGTGGCTTCTTTACACATAATTTTTTAAAACAGTGGAAAACAATTGGAAGATTCCTATGTATGGTAACCCCATACATATTTTATGGTCTAAATTAAATAGACTTAAACTATGTCTTAAAACATGTAATAAAGAGGTCTTTGGTAATATATTTGATAGTATTGCCAAAGTTGAAGAGGATGTTAAAATATCTGAGATAATTATGAAAACAAAATAGTTATCTTCAAAGTCAGGGCTACACATTTATCTTTGCTTGCCACGGAAAAAAATTATGGCAGCAAAAAAGTGCCACTATCTGGCTTAAAGATAGAAATAAGAATACTCAAATATTTCGCAATTATGTAAAAAAACAAAGAATACTCAAATATCAAACAGTCAACAGAATCACCCTAATAGTCAAACATACTTAAATTTCATCAATGATCTTATTCCAAAGATCACTTCTGACCAGGATAATCAATCTCTTATAATTTCTCCTTCAATGGAGGAAATTCATAGTATAATATTTAGCCTCAATTCTAATAATGTTTTTGGAGTTGATGGTTTCAACTCCAGATTCTACCAAGAATGTTGGACAATAATAAAACAGGATATGTTTGAAGCTATAACATCCTACTTTAATAACATTAATCCTCTCTAAGGTATATCTGCCACAACTGTTTGTCTAATTCCCAAATCAACCTCTCCTAAAATCTGGAAAGACTTTAGGCCTATTAGCCTTTGCACAGTATTCAATAGAATATTGTCAAAGCTAATTAATAACAGACTTGCATAAATTTTACCTAAATTTATATTTGTTGAACAATGAGCTTATGTTAAAAACAGAAGTATCCAAGAAAATATCTTGTTAACTCATGAATTAACATATAACCTAAATAGAAATTCTATGGGAGGAAATATTATCATGAAGTTGGACATGTCAAAAGTCTTTGACATGCTGGAATTTAACTTTATATATCAAATTCTGCTAGCATTTGGTTTTAATGATCAATTCATTAACCTTATTAAAAGAAATATAGACAATATCCATTATTCAATCATTGTTAATGACCATTCTCTATGATGCTTTTCTTCTAGCAATGATATCAGGCAGGGAGATCCTCTGTCTCCCAGCCTGTTTATCATTACTGAAGAATTCTTAATAAGGGGAATTAAAAGATTAATGCAACATTATCCATCTATGCAATACATTTCAAGGGGCTCAATCAATATTCAATGTCTAGTTTTTGCTTATGACATAATAATTTTTTACCAATGGATCAAATAATAATGTCAAGAAAATATGTGATTTTCTTGGCATTTATCAAAACATTTATGGTCAACAAGTTAACAAAGATAAACCACCTTCATTTCATCTAATCAAATGAACAAAACCAAGATATCTTCCATTGAAAACAGTATAGGCTTCAAACATAAATACTTACCTTTTAGATATTTAGGCATCCAAATGAACACAAAACATACTTTAAATTATTTTGAGGATCTGATTGATAAAATCAGAAGTAAAATAGCAAATTGGAACTCATAAACACTATCTTTTGGTAGTAGACTGATTTTAATCAAATCAGTTCTTTTTGCCATCCCAACTTATCATATGCAAAGTATCATATTTCCAAACAATGTAATAACCAGAATTAATATACTAATGAACAAAAAAAGTGTGGGGATATAAAGATAACAACAAAACAATAATCTGGTCTCAATGGACAAAATTGTGCATACCATTTAATGAAAATGGTTAAAATATCAGAAATCTTAAAGAAACCCAAATAACAATATCATGTAAACTTTAGTATACCTTTATAAGAAACCAATCCATTTGGTCTATACTAATGCAATTAATTTATTATCCTAAAATCCACCATTTACAAACGTATAAAAAAACAAAATGACTTTAAGGTATGGAAAAGGATTCTAAAATCAAGAGACTTAGCTGAAACGTTCATTATTTCCTCTCTTGGAAAAGGTAATACTGACTTTTAGGTTGAGAAATGGAGTTATACCCACCCTTTAGTTAATCTTACAGTTAATGAAAACAATTCATGGTACAAACAAGTCAAAGTAAAGGAATTGTGGTCAAATAATGAATGAAATATAGGAAAACTTAGGAACAATGTTCTAAAATATTATATAAACAGAATAATGAAGATCTCTTAACTTAAATAAGGAGGACACTATATTATGGATAAATTCTTCAGATGGGAAATTTTATTTAAAAGAAACATAGAATGGAATAAGGTCTAAAGATAAAAAAAAATCTAGATTTCTAAGAAAAAATTGGAATAACATTTCTCCAAAGAAATGTTCTTTTATTCTTTAGAGGGTTATAAACAACCTAATCTCAGTAGATTCAATTCTTCAACATAAGGGATTCTATCTATCATCAAAGTGCCAAAATTTTCTAAATGCTAAAACAATAGAACCATTGTTTGTTGCTTGCTAGAGTTCTTGGAATGATTGGCATTATTTCTCTGAATTATTTGGAATAATTTTAGGTAGATATATGACTATTAAGCATGTTATATATACTTCAACTTCCAAATCTATTCATATTATGACCATTTTACCTTCTTTAATTATTTGGTCGATCTGGAAGGTTGTGAACATATTTAAACATGATGACATACATCATTTTGACAAGATTATCATTCATAATGCCAAATATTTATAAATTAGTCTGGATAATTCAAACATCCTAAAAACTAAACTCTTGAAATGTGATTTTAAAGGTGCTAGAGAACTACATTGGTTCAATCACTTAAGGACTTTATATCAAATGACATCCTCCATCATTAGATAGATTCAAGTTAAATTGTAATGGTTCATCGTTATCTAATGGTGAATAAACTGTTGGATTTATATTGAGAAATGTTAATGGTGAACTTATAGTTACCAAAGATATTTTAATAGGTAAAAACTCTCATTTAGTGGCTGAAACTAGAGCATTACTCGAAGAACTGTTGTATTGCAAACAAAATGGTTATAACAAAGTTGACATAGAGATTGATTCTATGATATTATTCAACATATTTAGTTATGGAATAGCCCCATGGTACTTAAACTTAAACAATTAATTGTTGTAGAAATCTTATTCCATATAATATGGTGATTAGAAATGTCTTCAGGAAACAGAAATTTACGGCTGATTGGGTGACTAAACATACAATAAAAACCAATTCAAACTGCCTTTACACAGCCTCCAATTGTCTTGCCTCTCTTGGTCAATACTTTTTCTTGAAAGTATTGGCACTGGATATCTACGGCTTTGTAAATGACTGATTACTAAATATGACTAACATTTTGGCAAGGTTATCCTTGACCACTCTTAATTTCAAATGTTTTGCAAGTACATGTACTAAAACAGGAATTCGATAACACATAAAGAAACCTTAAAGATTAAAAAAGAAGCCTCATCCAAGTTGACAATTTCAAGCAAAGGAAACTGAGAAAATAAGCTACTTCGCAACTATAGAAATCAACACTAGTTTTAAGACTGACTTATTATCTATGAAAAAGGCTTAAATCTGAATATAGTCCATCGACTATCGTGTTTTCTTTCATTTAGTCCTTCGATTAAAAAATCACCGGTCATGGTCCTTAGACGATTCAAAATCTATAACTTTAGTCCCCGCGCTTGGTTTTTTCCTTGGTTCAGCCACGTGTCTCCATATTTAAATGGTGTGAGTCTCACGAATAGTCCCTCAACTTTTAATTCCATTTTAACCCTTTAAAATATATTTTTAAATTTTTTTGTTCTTTTGCTTTTTATATTTTTTATTCTTTTGAAAACGGAGTATCGCAAAAAATTTAAAAAATATATTAAAAAATTTAAAAATAAATATAAAGGTTGAGACTAAAATATTAAAAATATATATGTATTAAAAATATATTTTTTGTGATATTCTGTTTTCAGAAGAATAAAAAAATAAAAAAAATAAAAAATATTAAATTTAAAAGATAAAAATAATATTAAAAGTCGATGGACTATTTGTGAGGCTCGTGTCATTCAACTATCGGGACACATGGTTGAACTTAGAAAAAATACCACGTGTATAAACTAAAGTTATATATTTTGAATAGTTGAGAAACCACGACCAATGATCTTTAGTCGAGAAAATAGTAGAAAGACTAAATTCTGATTTAAGCCTAGAAAAGGTTAGAAAGTAACAAAATGGTCCTTCAAAATTAAATATTTTTATCATACTTTTATTTTGTAATATAAGTTGAGTCGCATCTCCATAACTATTTTTATCAACAAAAATTTTATATAAAATAATATTTTAGATACGATTGAATTTGTTGTATCTTAATCTATTATAGATTTATAGAATGAACATTCTATTATTAACTCACCCAATTTTCAATTATATCTAAATTTGTATTTAGATTTTTATTTTTATATACATTTGATTTTGTCAGAATGTATACACATATTTATTTTAATCTGATGTATTTTTCGAAAACAAATTTATAGATAGCACATATGAAGTTCGCAATTTTCAGTTTAAAATTTCGTATTATTAAAGAAATATAATTTTATATATCCACTGTAGCAAACAAGGAAATAAGAAAATAATGAAAATATATTTTGAGTATATGAGAACCTGAAAACATTTGTGACATCCCAACATTTTACCATTAACAAAACAATAAAGAAATACTATTAGCGTTAGATATAAATTGATACCTTAACGGAAACTAGGGTCGTAACTGTAACAATGTAAAAATAATTTATTCCGACTTATAACATAAATTTGTCAAATTTCATCTGATATCCTTGAGGTAGAAAAAAAATACTTTGATTGTAGTAATTTTAAACTAAAAATAATGGTGTTCCATTAATCAAATAACACTAAATGAAAATCAGGCGATTGGCACGTGTCGAGTAACAGTTGGTTGAATTGGTCTTATTCTTACGTCACCTGGAGAAGAGGAAAGAGAGCATGTGTCCGTACGGGGAATGGTGACGTGTATTCCGACGGAGGAACAAGACTTTATCAGTTACGTGACGAGCTCGGGACGTCATCAAAAGGGTTTGTTTGGGGAATAGTAATGTGTGTATGGGAGGGTGACGTTGAAAAGAAAGTAAAAGGCGAACAATGCCAAACAGAGTTTAGTGTCTAATTTCGGCAAACATTAATTTGGATTTTAATGAATTAGGTGCACGCTACAAGTGTCATTTTCGTAGACTTGTAATACTACCACTAAATTACGTATACATTTCTGAATTCAAATTTTGTTCGACCTAAAACCCTAAAGGAGGATTGTTGCATTTAGAGTCGATGATGACCATGGCTCACTTCTCGAGGACTTGATACGTCTCAATTTGAGTAACCTAAATATTTTTATATCCAAACCAATTCCGATTGATTTGATATATCAATACACTAAAAGTATCGGTCTTATAAGTTTTGATATTAGAAAAAAAGAAAAAAAATTATCAAAATTAATATATATATATATATATATATATATATATATATATATATATTTGTTTTAGTTAGTGGGCCGATCAAAATCTCACATCCTCCATCGTTTAAACATAGTAAGGATCAGTGGTGCATATGTAATAACATATCTCAACTAGTATTATAGATTTTTGAAGATGACCAAAAGCATAGCCGCGTCGGTTTTTGAGCCCAAAACGGACGGAGTATGCATTTAAAATTAAAATCTTCTTTGGTACCACAAGGGTTGTGGAAGGCTGAGGCTTTATGTTGGATCTTAATGAGTGTGAAAGACAATATTCTTTGCGAGATTATTAGTGAGAAGACTTGTTCTCACATAAATCAGTAATAAACCAATTATACTTGAAGAAACGCTTGTACGAATGATTACTTAGATAATTTTAAATTAATTAGGATGGACGTGGATAACATTGATATCAATATTATGGATGGTGATCAAGCTTTGTTTGTCTTGAGATCGTTATCGGCTCTTTATGAAAACTTCGTACATACCATAATGTATAGTAATGATAAGTTTGCTTACAGATATCAAATGGGCGCTAATGAACAAGACAATATGGTCTAATTAGACTGCGCGGATGAAAGCCAACTAAGAGTAGGCTAAAATGGTATTTTGTTCGAGAGGATGATTTGTTAATATGGCGACCAAAGTCCCACATCCCACATCAGTTAAACATGGGAAGGATCAGTCGTATATAAGTAATAACATATCTTAACTAATATTATACATTTTGGGAGTGGACCAAAAGTAAAATCATGCGGGCATTCAGGTGCCAAAACGGACAATATCTTACTAGCATTGAGATCGGGGTTGTTCTTACTACGGTACCCGTATTCTTTTATTAAAAAAACAAATTTAGATATGGTACATCCGAATTATATAAATATTATACATACAAAATAAATACTATTTTGCATTATATATTTTTTAACTTTTTTTAAACTCTGAAATTTTCAAATCAAACCCAAAAATTGCTAAATCGAATAAAAAATTCAATACAAAATAAGGAAAACTTATCTTTTGAAAAATAAATCAATTCTTTTATCCATAATCTTCCAACAATGTATGGATTAAACAATGTACATTAAAAAATCAATTAATGATTATGTTGATTATATGTAATTTAAGTATTAGTAATTATTGTTAAAATTTATATGAGAATGATAATTATGATTACATTTATATTTAGATTCATGTAATCATCAAATGTAATTCTAATTTAAACTATAAAATTGTAATAGAAGAATTTTTACATTTGAAAAGTTCGAAGAACTTTTAATAATTTTTGTTGTAGGATAATTTTGGTAATTTAATGCATCTCCTGAATGCATAGAAAATATAATGATTGTAGCTGTATTAATTAATCAAAGTTTTTTAGAAAATAAATATAAATAGAATATGGCATGAACGAAAGGATGTGGAAAAAACTTTCTTATCCTAAACAAGTCTCACAACTTGCACGGTCCATATAAAGTTGTCTTAAAACCTTTAAACGAAATTGGGTCGTGATATTAAATTTTACTGAACCTTATTAAGATCTGAAATTGTTTGCAACTTAATTATCCTTCCTACTTACTTGTATTTTATTCAGAGAATCAAAGTCATATAAGGTCCTTTCTAATGGTAAAAAAAATTGATTTGCTTTTCTTTGTTTATTGTTCAAATTCTACATTGATAATAAATTAGAAGGTGTCATCATAACTGAATAAGACGAGAAGAACTGGAGTTTAAAATTAATAATAACTTCTTTATGAAAGAGAAATAAAAAATAAACTTTATATATGACATTATAATAGACTCATAAGTGTTTTCTTATAAATTTCACGATTTTATTTATTATTAATAAATTCTTAATCTCTACTTTCCATATTCAAATAACTTGTTAAAATCTTGAATTTCGTACTAAAAATATAAATTTTGACAATAAAGTCTTAATCTCTACCTTCCAAATTCAACGAACTTGAAAAAATATGGGAAATTGAAGCACTAATTATCTAAATTTTGGTAATAAAATTTGCAAGTGTCTTAATTATTTATTTTTAAAATCCATCATGATATGCTTAAATGTGCCATAGAGTATTACCATTTTATATGGTTGGATTTTAACCTCTTTAATATACTCATTTTATTTTATGGTTAACCTTGAGAGTAAAAGGAAGAATAGTCCCACTATATCATTGTATTATTAATAAACAAACATATCGTAATTCCATCATAACGAAGTAATTTTAAGATTTTGAATATAATCGCTTTAAATGTATAACTAACACTTAAGTTTACTAAATACATTATTTAACTTAATTACCTTATAATTGAATATTCGACATAAAATGTTGAATTTATCAAGTTTTAAGTTCCAATAAGAACTCACATGAACTGACTTTTTATAATCCTTAGCAAAGATGGTAAGCACAAATGCGTTGTACATCACTTACAGATATCAACTCTTTAAGGAAGGCAATGTTAGTTCGCAACTATATCTAAAAATAATATAGTCTTCTGTATGGGTCGTACTTGACTATTTCAATGTATACTTCTCCAAAATCATTCAATAGTGAAAACTAGTTTTGGATGAGCCTGATGCATGCGAATGCATCAACTACATCATACAAAACGGTGCTTGCTATAATGAAAGATGTGAGATAGTCTTCCATTGAGGACGACCTGACCCTCATAGCATCCGGTCATTAGCTATGAGTGTCCAAACCTTTTTCCATCAAGACTCGCCTAGATAGAGACCATGCGGGTGGTATGACAAATGTGCCTTTGCAGTTTCCGGGGATAAACATATGTAGTATTCACCTTGTAAACCATGTAAGGTAACTAAAGTGTTTAACTGAATAATCATTATGCATTTCATTTCATTACACCGTGAACATCAGATAAGAAAGTAGAAATTTAGGAACTAAAAATGTAAATGATAGAAGTTTAATGAAACAATTCTGATTATGTATCTCTATTGAGGACTAAGGATAATTTATCCCTTTATGTAACTGATTTCAGTTTTGAGCTAAGTCATAACACCTCTATATAAAGGTCATGACTGAACTTATAAATGGGTTGAACACTTTTTGATCTAACTTAATTGTGCTCTGACTTTTTCTCTCTAAAAACTCTATGTCTCTCTCTCTCTCACTAAAACCCACGTATTACTTTTTCATAAGACAACTTTTAGTAATTGAACTCACCAGTGAACATCTGGAAAAATAAATAATTCGTGGGCATGCATGACATCACCAAATACATCCTTGAGTGCAAGTGATCAACGATAATGAATAATCATTTCCCATCCCGAGGTCATACATTCTCAGCATTGTATGCTTTCTTGATACTCATATAGATAAGGCTATATAGTTGTACACCCTTAAACACCCAGCATTTAGAACACTCAAAGATAAATATATAAGTATGACACCATATATGTGCTAGTTTAAACAAAACTATCATATTGAAAAATATGTAAGCAATTGTTGTGAATGAGTCGAATAGTGCCTTGACAGTGTACTGTGTCCGGCAGTTCGAATAGTGCCTTGACAGTGTACTGTGTCCGGCAGTTCGAATAGTGCCTTGACAGTGTACTGTGTCCGGCAGGACAGTGTGATAATGATATTGTCCAATCACTTCAAAAGAGCTAGTCTAGTGGTATGAGCCCATTAGGCCCATAGTCTAGTAAGTCTATTAATTCCCTATAAATAGATTACTAGGGCGACACAAAACATAATCTGAAATCTGTAACCTTTTCTATCATAGTGAAACTCTTTTCTCTGGCGGCACCCGTGGACGTAGACAATTGTCGAACCACGTTAAATCCTGTGTTTCATTTAAATCTTTCATTCGCATATATTCAGTTCCTAGCATGTCCAATAATTCAAGTGGTTCTGAGGTGGATCCAGAATCAGGAGGTGAAGCGTCAGCATCAGATGATAGTGACGATGATGCGCCTGAACCAGAAGAACAACCTTATAGCATAGCATTGGGCAGAGAAAGAAGAGATATTAGACTTCCAAAAAGGTATGCGAATCTAGTTGCATATGCTCTGTCAGTTGCAAAAGAAGTTGAGATGCAGGAACCTAGTAGCTACAGTGAAGCTATAGCGAGTTCAGAGGCACATCGATGGATTGGTGTTATAGGGGAAGAGATTGAATCTTTTCAAAAGAATACTGTGAACGTTGGCTTAACTTTTAACAAAACCGATATTGGTGAATCGCTTAATGATGTTGCAGGTGATATGGATAAAAGAAGATCTCTGACAGGATATGTATTTACTCTAACTGGGAGTGCGATCAGTTGGAAAGCACAGTTGCAAGCTACTGTAGCTTTGTCTACAACAAAGGCAGAGTACATGGCGGTAACAGAAGCAGTTAAAGAGGCAATATGGTTGTAAGGTTTGGTGGCAGATTTGGGCTTGGATAGGACTACTACAAAAGTGTTTTGTGACAGTCAAAGCGCCATACACCTTACAGGGAACCAGATGTACCATGAGCGTACAAAGCACATAGATGTCAGGTATCATTTTATTCGTGATATAATATCAAAGGGAATTGTTGATGTGAAGAAAGTGTCTACACACGATAATCCAGCAGATATAATGACCAAGGCAGTATCAGTTCGAAAGTTTAGGGAATGCCTAAACTGGATCGGTGTTCGCAGTATAGAGTGAATGCCTTAAGGGCATTTGGTGAGTCAGAAGAAGAGAAGATTCTTTGTTGATAGTGAAGAAAGGATATTCGCCTCAAGGGGAAGATTTGTTGTGAATGAGTCGAATAATGCCTTGACAGTGTACTGTGTCCGGCAGTTCGAATAGTGCCTTGACAGTGTACTGTGTCCGGCAGTTCGAATAGTGCCTTGACAGTGTGATAATGATATTGTCCAATCACTTCAAAAGAGCTAGTCTAGTGGTATGAGCCCATTAGGCCCATAGTCTAGTAAGTCTATTAATTCCCCATAAATAGATTACTAGGGCGACACAAAACATAATCTGAAATCTGTAACCTTTTCTATCATAGTGAAACTCTTTTCTCTGGCGGCGCCCGTGGACGTAGACAATTGTCGAACCACGTTAAATCCTGTGTTTCATTTAAATCTTTCATTCGTATATATTCTGTGCTTGAGCCATTTTGTGATAATTGCATAGTATTTTATAACAACAATATTAAATACCAAAAAATTAAACTAAATTTGGTTTACTGCAGATATGGATAACAATTCGTGGTAACAATCTCATGTGAAATCAAAGACAAAAAATACTAAATATTTGTTGATGGGCAGATGCAAATTGCCACGAGGAGAAACAAATACTATCGCGATGAAAACAATTATGTTGTTGTATTATCGCGATAAAAAAATCAAACATTGAGACAATGCTGATGCTGAAGGGAGTTGTCGTGGAAACAAACCAATTTGCCACCCCAACTGTATAAAATTGAAAAGTTAATGCCCCTTTTTATTCTGAATTATGGGTTTGTCCAAAAAATCAAATGTAGGCCTGAATCTTTAGTCATGTATATTAATTAACCATTTTTTTATCTTGAGGGAACGAAACAAGTCGTAAACATGCATTCTAAATTCTCTAAACCATTAGCACACTTAAAGATTCAATCTGAAACCCAAAGTATTAAAGCCTGGTTGCGCTACCAATTGTTAAAGGTACATGGTAAGAAAGCCTAAAACGTTAGAATTATATTCCTTGTGATTTGGAGATCTAAATTAGAGAAAAAGGAAGTTAGACTTACCCATATTCATTTATCTGCATCGAATACTTGGATGATGAGATGGTTATAGATAATCTCATATAATATAATTCGTTGCATATTATTAAATATTTTATTAAGAACCTATTAACTCATTTTGTTTATTAAAATTCATTACTTTAGTTCTAAATTTCTAAGGTATGATGTCCTTGAACCTGCAGAGGACCATGATTTTATTTAGCCTTCATGGCCAAAAAGATGAAATGTCAGACTGATGGGTCTTCCCTCTATATTCACATCAATCTAGCTAGTATCCACACTATAAATATCCATAATACTTCTTATATTTTTATTCATGGGTATAAAATTTTTAAGTTTATTACATTTATATAGTTGAACGTATGTAACAACATGTTTGGCTACTCATAATCTACATGTGATTAAACACTATAATTTAGGATATCCTTAACTTTTGATAGGTTGATAAGTTAATTATTGCTACATGCTTATTTTTCAAATTTAAGTAAAAATAACTAAGCATAAACATTTACTTATACCTTATATCTTTATGGAAAAACATTTAACCAAACTATAAATGACTCCCCTCCAACCATTACGATATATTCTTTAATGATTTTGACATCCAAAACCACCAAGTTAATTCAAATTATAGGGTTTATGATAGTATTGTGAGTGAATCTTTAAAATTATTATGGTATTTTGAGTAGTTGATGAAGGCGTGTGTGGTACCTACGAGTTAACACGAACCGATTGGATAATGTTTTGACGGGCTTGTTGGCGATATTCCCCCAATTGGATCATAATTCTAGTGACGTTATATGTCAGTGGGATTTAATTTATGAATATAACAACCATGTCAAGCTCGTTGGGAAGCCCTTAAAAGATTTTTATCATTGACTGACTATATTGATCGTTTTAAAATTTTGAATTATTCTTATAAAACTGCAACTCATAATCCCTTGTTACGCAGATAAATATTAATGATCTTCAACCATGTAGGACGATCCATAATATCGTTCTCAATAATACTTGCTAGCACATTTTTAGATGTTTTTCGAATCCATTATAGTATTAAATCATCAATTTCGAACAATTGAACGTGACCTTCATCATCACAATTGGGGCCTAGAGATCTGTCTATATGATCTTGGATCTTATATGTTGTGGCATGAAGTCAAAAGAATTTGATCCATGATGGATATGTTACTTTTATGTCATTGAGTGTTCTTATATTGTTTTGCACGTATGTAATTTTATTCGTTGGATGAAGTGGATTTACCTTTGAATCCAAAGATTCATTTTCCATCATAAATTATAATTTTTTTCTTTGATGGTGATATTGATCGGTTTAGGGATCGATAAAACTCAAAAAAATCTAACTATGATAAACAAAATGATTTTGTATAGAAATAGATTAATAAAAAAATATATATGCAGGTGTGGCCACTTACATTCATAGTGATGAAATGATTATAGTTTGTATGAAGCCATAACTTTTCTAGGTTATTTTCAAAAATCTTAATGTCGTATGAAGCCATAACTTTTGTAGGTTAGCTTCGAAAAACCTGATTTATGAAAATAATTTGCTTTTTGACACACTATATAAAATTAAACTCAGACATAATTTTTTTTTGTGCGATAGACTATATAAAAATAAATCCAACTATAAAAAATCCTAATATGTTTTTTTCTTCCTAGACACACAACGAAGAAGGTTGTCCACCAGCACAATGAAAAACTTTAAAACAAATACTTTTTAGTGCTTTGGTACCATAAAAGTAGTTTATTATTAATTCATTGGATAATCTTATTCATAAAATAACCCTTAATATATAAAACAGAATAACTTGTGCTAGAAGCGAATAATTTAACCATAAGTACACTATAAGAGTATTGCACAACCTATAATAACATTGTCCAATATAACCAAAAATAAATTATACTATATGTATTATATAACATAAATACATTATACGATACCATCTACTTAATATAGACATGGTTGTAGCAAATTAAAATATAATATAGTCGCACAAAACAATATTGTAGTATCTCGTATTAATGAAAACAAATCAAGAACTTAAATATGCGTATTAGTTATTATTTACATTAAATAAGTGATATACATTTAGGTTGTAGCTAGGGTGGTTTTTAGTATATTTATCCAACCAAATCTCTTAAATCATTACAATTACCAATTGTTCGATATTACGAAGTTGAGTACCATTGCGTTACCAATATTCTGTTACACCATTTTTTAGTATATTAAAATATACTTTTTAGTATATCAAGATATTTGGGTTGACACAAGTTTTAACCATAGAATAAAAAAGAAAAAACAATAATAATAAAATAAAAATTAAACAAACAATTATTATTTGGAATTCTTTTTCACAAGTGGATATAGAATTTGAAGATGTCAAATATATTAAATTTGTTAAATTTATGGGAATTTAATTAGTATATAACTATATTAGTATATAACTATATTAGTAAATTTATGGGAATTTAATTAGTATATAACTATATTAGTGGAATACATATGATTAAAAATAAATATGTTAAATTTTATGGGAATTTAATTAGTATATAACTATATTTCAAGTTGATTTGAAAATTGTTGATACAGAATTGATTTTCGGTAGTTTCAACAACTAATACAAGAAATGTCATAACTTTGTCTAAACTATCTATTATAATATGATATTGTTTGCATTGGAGACTAGACATGTACACATTAAGAACCATGTATGAAATTAAATTTTAAAAACTATTAATCATGGTTAAATTATATTTCAATTTTATATAAAATTTATTGATGTAAAATCGTGTTTTGACAGTTTTAATGTCAGTTATGAATAATTTCATAACTTTGTCTATTTTTTTTACGTTTAGTATGATATTTTTACATTAAAACCTAAACTAGTAAACTTCCACAACCATATATGAAACTAAATTTTAAACATTCTCTATCAGTGTAGAATTATATTTCAGTTTGATAAAAACATATTGATACAAAATCTGGTTTTGACAACTTCAACAATTGTTACAAAAAATATTATAACTCTGTCTAAATATATTGTTTTGATATTGATGAGTCCAGATTTTCTCACTACTCACTGAGGGAACCGGACAGGGGCAATTCGGACAAAAACCACCCATTGAACCATCCGAACATGACTAAATATATTAAAACCTAAATCACTTCATGACTAAGCTAATTACTTACTTGTTTAAAGATTAATAGGTCATTAAACTCGACCCAAATTCATAAGTTGACCCGAAAGCCCACGTGACCCATAATTAATGGTATAAATACCCAACCACTTTCATTAATGAGGGTAATGAACATTTAATACAACCCGACAACTCAAATCTCTCACTACAATCTATCCAAACATTAAATACCCTTGAAACATCACAAAACTCTAGACAAAATTACCCTCAGTCGAAAATTAACCACACCAAATGGGCGACCACAGTGGGAGAAAAAGGTGCCTGAATCTAGCATTCAAAACCATCAAGAAAAACCAGTTCGGATGAATCCGGACGTGCAAGAAGTGCCACCATCTTTGGCAGAAGTGGTGAGGGGAAATGATGAATATACGATTGAGGAGCGAGATAGGTTAAAAGTTAAAATAGAAGCTTTGAGGGCTGTCAAGAGGGCAAAGATGGGCACAAAAGAGAAGTCGAAGGCGTCAGCAGCTCATCATACTGACAATCCAAGAGAGCATGAGCCATCAAAAACCCATGTGAGTGCAAAAAAGACTCATGCTAGCTCAAAAAAGTCTCACCGGTCTAAACTGGTGGATAGCTCTGATTCAGACTCAGAGTCTTTCAGTAGCTCCTCAAATGAAGATGGAGTTGAAGAATCCTTGTCATCCAGCAGTGATAAAGGCCATTCTAAAAAGAAACAAAAGTTGGTCAAGAAGTACTTAAGAAAAAGGGACAAGCATGGAAGGTTGAAGAGGCATATGGGCAAAAGATCTTCTCACAGTCATGGTCGGAGACACGTAGATCACTTGTTAATGGATCCTTTTGCCTTCCATAATGAGCCAGGTATCTTTGCAACTCCTAACGAAGATACTGTATTCAGTCGTGGCAGGAATTGGAGACAATCTCCATTGTCCTCGAAGATACTGTTCGGAAACCTTCCTAAGAGATTTGACAGTACGAAAATAGAAAAATATGATGGCAGTAAAGACCCGGATAACCACTTGGAACAATTCAAAAAAACTATGATGAATTTTAATGATGTCGACAAATTACTTTGTAGAGCATTCTCCCAATATTTTACGGGGAGTGCTCTGAAGTGGTACAATAGTTTGCCACATGGTTGCATCAGAAATTTTGACATTTTTTGGGTGGCCTTTCGGAGGCAGTTTGTTGGAAGTAAGGAAGTGAAGGGCAACGGAGACACAATTATCCATTGTGCCTAAGAACCAAACGAATCTTTAAAAGAATACATAAGTCATTTTGTAAATACCAAGAATGGATTGGCTGATTTCTTTGAACAAGTAGCAATAGCTTCTCTGAGGCAGGGCTTAAACCCTGGAAACTTGGCTGATTCGGTAACTAGGAAGAAGGCCATGACATGGGGAGGTCTGCTGAATCAGGTCGGTAAACAGATGTAGATGAAACAAAGAAAACTAGGGTGCACACGCAAGTGAGGTCTGCTCCACCTGCACCAAATCAAAACCAAAACTACTCCGGGAACAAGGCCAAGGAAGCCGGACAAGGTCATAATAGAGCCAAAGCTCAGTCTCATCCAGCTGCACCAGCCTAGAGCCAACAATCTAGGAATAAGCGAGGGCCTTGGGTTCAACCAGAGTGTTTTGCTGAGTTGAAAGAAAGCGTAGCCACTGTTTATGACAAAACAAAAGACGAAGTACACTACAGAAGGCCGGCTGCATTACAATCTCATAGGGAGAGCCGTAATAATTGTTTCTGCCAGTATCACAATGATACTGGCCATACCACTGAGGATTGTATTGCGTTGAAACAAGAAGTGCAGAATTTGATTGAAAGAGGAAATTTGGGGGCGTATGTTAAAAGAAGAGGTGGAAATAGGCCTGATAATGCTCATCGGGCTGGTCCAAACAATGCAGGCATGTCAGCTCCGGATGGGGCTATGGTTATAATCGAAAGGTTTGATGTAGAGTCAGAATATTTAGATCATGATCCAACCCGGAATAAAGTGGGTGTTATCACTAGGCATTGCAAGACGGTGTCCGGACTTATTAACTTTTTTGAGTCGTTTACAATATTCGGGGGAGACACCATGACTGCACCAACTACTTCTTCGAGAAAGAGGCACGTTCATACTTTAGCTACCCAACTGGAAGGAGGCATGACTTCCTATCAATCACAGATTCCCTTTCCCTTTATTGTTTTTGATGAGGATGACTTGAGGGATATTACTGGTCCTCATGAAGATACTGTTTTCATAGGAGCATCCATTGGGGGCAATGACATAAGACGAATTTTCGAGAAAGAGGTTTTATTGGGCAAAGACCCTTTTAAAAAGATGGTTAGAATAATATTTATTGTGGTGGATTGTCCCACTTGTTATAATGCTATTCTGGGGAGATCTTGGCTCTCCATGATGCATGTTGTGGCTTCAACAGTCCACCAATTGCTTGAAGTATGCTGTGCAAGGACAAGTGGGAGTTGTTCGAAGTAGCCAAAAGGTAGCAAGAGAGTGTTATGCAACAACACTGGTCCCTCGAACGTTAGGGCAGTCCGGATCAATGAGGAATAGAAGTTTGAGGGGCCCTCTAGGGGAGAGAGTGAAATTGATAACCCCAGAGAGACCTCTGGTGTTTTAATACCAATTGAAGAAGTTGAAACTCACTCTCTGGATGAAGGAAAAAGTGTCAAGATAGGATCTAAGATGACATCGAAATTGA
This sequence comes from Limnanthes douglasii subsp. nivea, assembly GCA_036936605.1. Taxonomy (NCBI): domain Eukaryota; kingdom Viridiplantae; phylum Streptophyta; class Magnoliopsida; order Brassicales; family Limnanthaceae; genus Limnanthes; species Limnanthes douglasii. The sequence continues at coordinate 86,465,819 of JAUPFV010000005.1, read as the reverse complement.
AGGGTAAAATGTTAGATTTCTTAAAAGACCATCAACATGTCTTTTCTTGGTGCAATGCTGATGTTACCGGAGTACCAGCAGACATTATATCACACCAATTATCCATCCGAATGGACATATCACTTGTTGTACAAAAGATGAGAGCCTTTTCTAAGGAAAAGGCTGATGTCATAGTTCAAGAGGTTGATCGGCTTACTAAAATAGGGCACATAAAAGAATCTCAATACCCTTTATGGACAGCCAACCCGGTGTTGGTGAAAAATAAAAATTATAAGTGGCATATGTGCATCGATTTCACAGATCTCAACAGATCTTTCCCAAAAGATTTATATCTGATCCCCAAATTGAACAGTTGGTGGACTCCACATCTGGAAACAAGTTGTTTTCCTTTATGGTTGTCTTCTCCGGGTATAATCAGATTCAAGTAGATCCGAAGGATCAAGAACATACCACATTTGTTACTGATAAGGGCCTCCATTGTTACAAGGTAATGCCGTTTGGGTTGAAAAATGATGGGGCTACTTATCAGAGGTTGGTGAACAAGGCTTTTGCTGATCAAATTGGAAGAAACATGGAAGTTTACATCGATGACATGATGGTGAAAAGTGTGGACGAAGAGCTACACTTGGCAGATCTCCAAGAAACTTTTGCTAACTTGGTGAAAGTAAATTTAAAATTTAACCCAGAAAAGTGTGTCTTTGGAGTACAGTTCGGGAAATTCTTGGGGTATGTGATAAGTGAGAAAGGGATACAGCCTGATCCAGACCAACTTAATGCTTTACTACAAATGGAGCCTCCTCAGAATATTAAAGAGGTACAACGATTGACCGAGAGGCTGGCTGCACTAAACCGTTTTATTTCAAGGTCTTCGGACAAGTGCACCCCGTTTTTTCAAACTCTGAAAGGTGCAAAAGATTTCAACTGGTCCCCACAGTGTGATGAGGCCTTCGATGAGATTAAAAAGCACTTGTCTTCCCCCAAGACTTTGTTTAAACCCATTGATGGAGAGACCCTATACGTGTACTTAGGAGTCTCTGATTGTGCTATAAGTGTAGTGTTGGTAAAGGAAGTGGATAATTATCCTCGACTGGTGTACTATATCAGCAAAAGCTTGATAAATGCAAAAAAATGGTATTTAAAGCTTGAAAAATTAGCACTAGCCCTGGTGATTGCTGCGAGGAAAATGAGGCCCTATTTTCAGGCTCATTCTATCATTGTCTGGACGTCTTTTCCCTTGAAAAACGTTCTCCAAAAGGCAGACATTTCAAGTAGAATGATCAAGTGGTCAGTAGAGCTGAGAGACTACGATATTGATTTTGCCCCTCGAAAAGCAGTCAAAGCCCAAACTGTGGCTGATTTCTTAGTTGAATTCCATTCAGATAGGGATACTAAACAAGCAACCGGTGTAAAAGATAAAAAAGTATGGATCGTCCGGACTGATGGTGGATCAAGTACCATGGGTTGTGGTGTTGGGATATGTTTAACCTCTCCGTACGGTGACATAATGTACCAGGCTATATGTTTTTCCTTCAGGGCTTCCAATAATGAGTCCAAATATGAAGCTGCTATAGCTGGTTTGAAGTTAGCTCTCATCTGTGGAGCCAAAAGGGTCAGGTTAATGAGCGACTCTAAGCTTCTTATCCATCATGCACAAGGTCAACCCGAAGCCAAAAAGAGAAGTTGATTAAATATTTATTCATCCTGAGCAGCCCAAGCATTTAGCTTGGTACAAGTGGTCTGCCCAACCTGTAAGTAATCATTGAAATCCTTGGGCAACACTACCAAAAAAACAAAAAAAGAGGAATTAGACAAACAAATTTGTTATAAGTAAAAGTAGAAGTATGTGATGATATTTTTACCATCGCTTCGCCATCTGCTAGTAAGCATGCTTGGGTTGACACCAGCTTTAATTTTCTTCTCATTCTCCCAGGCACCACTGATGAACAGAAATTGAGTCTTCCAGCTTTTCTCCGACTCAAGTAAGTCATCCACCGCCTTATAGTTATCGTCCATGTTAAAATGATAGAAGGGGATGTGGTGGTTCCTGCAAAGGCTGGCCACTGCAGCAAACTGCTCCATCGGAAGAGGGATTCCGGAGAGCTTGGAGGCCATAATACAAGCCATAAGCGTATACCAAGCATTATGGATCAATTGGCTTGGGCAGAGCTTTATGAGATGAAAATATCTAACGATTTCCGGATCTAAGAGAAGCCTAAGCCCTCAGTTGAATAGCTCAGTGAAGAAGACTATCTCACTCAGCTTGCAATCCATCGGTGTCTCCAGATCCACCGGTATCCTCACTTTGACATTTTCAGGGATCCTCCACTTTGTCCGCATCCGGCCCAGTTCGGTTGTGTGGATAAAAGCATAATTAATCTTCTGCGTAGCCAGCAGTTACCTTACACTTACTTTGTGGAAGCAAGGTCCTACTTTTCCCACAAGGCACTCCGGCAGATCCAGGTGTTTTAAGCATAGCTTCTCATTGTCCTTGCTTTTATTGGCAACAACAGCCTCACTTGTTTGCCCGGAGACGTCGCTCTCGAAGGGGGCTTCTTCGATACTATCCTCCATTACATCCTCCATTACCTTGGAAGGATTATCGGTTGTTTTTGGAGAGAAGAACTGGTGGTTGGCTCACTAGGTCCTCCAAATGGTTGATCGTTACTTTCCTCTTGTGGTCTGGAGTCCGGTTGGGGGTCAGATCTGGAGGTCTCTTTCCGAAGGCTTGAACTGGTTGCCTCCGGACCGGATAGCTTGTCCTTGGGGATTTTAATGGGCGCTTCTGACCCTGTAGTTTTACTCTTAGCCCCAGACTTAGAAGGCGTAGATTTGGCAGGTTTAGGCTGTCAAACGACCCATTCGTCGATATGCAGCCTGCCCTCTCACCAAACGACCCATTCGTCGATCTACCAGCTTCTCTGGGGATATATCAGCATCTGATCACATGGTAATAAATGGGGAAGGTTTTTTAAAGCTTGTAACCGCCTGCTCTGGTTCAACAACGGGCTCTGATTCTTGGACTGATGAGCCTGAAGCGATTGGAGAAAGGTTGGACTGAATAACCTTCTGGGTTTAGGGATTTTGGCAGAAGACGAACCCCGATCAGGTTCCAAACTTGGTGTGACAGACTTGTCAATAGGAGAAACAGGGAGGCCTGCGGCAATGCATTTTTCTCGTTCGACTTTTTGAGCTTTTTTTAACTCCGACAAGTTGAGCCACCCACCTTTTACTAGGGCGTTTCTTGCTGTGAACATAAACTCACACCAAAAGAAGGGTTATTTGAGAGATAAAATCCTTGAAGATTAACAGAGTAGGGATAATGAAGATAGTAAAACAGTGAAAAGTGGACTAATTTATACTAAAAGAACAAATGATGCTTGGATACCTAGGAGAATACAAAAAGATAGGTGTAATGATTAAAGACGACGCTTATGTCACCAAGATTAATTAAGAGGTTACTTTTCGAAGTAAGTGGAAGCGCCATTCTAGGAGAAAAACGGCCGGTGAGGCGAATCAGAGAAGGACACGTGTCCCATTATCTCTGGCAAAACCGTTCAGCTTCTAAGGGTTTTAATCAGTCCGGATAAAGTCGTTACACATTTTGAAATGTCTGGACATAGTTATGGGAACACTTGAACTGTTTTTAGGTCTTGTCAAAGGCCTTCGAACATAACCTAAAAAAAGGGCTACCGATGAGTCCAGATTTTCTCACCACTCACTGAGGGAACCGGACAGGGGCAATTCGGATAAAAACCACCCACTAAACCATCCGAGCAGGACTAAATGTATTAAAACCTAAATCACTTCATGACTAAGCTAATTACTTACTTGCTTAAAGATTAATGGGTCATTAAACTCGACCCGAATTCATAAGTTGACCCGAAAGCCCATGTGACCCATAATTAAGGGTATAAATACCCAACCACTTTCATTAATGATGGTAATGAACATTTAATACAACCAGGCAACTCAAATCTCTCACTACAATCTATCCAAACATTAAATACCCTTGAAACATCACAAAACTCTAGACAAAATTACCTTCAGTTAAAAATTAACCACACGAGATATGATATTTATTATATATTGGAAACTAGACTTTTATATTTTTAAACATTCTAAATAAATGTAAATTTATATTTCAATTTGATAAAAAAATTGTTGATGCAAAATTGGTTTTTGACAGTTTCGACGAGTGTTACGAGAAATAATATAACTTTGTCTATAATTTTTCTTTTACATGATATTCTTTTATTCAAAACTATACTCCTAAATATTCGTAACTATATATGGAATTAAATTTTAAACATTCCAAATCAGTAACTAAATTACATTTCAATTGGATCTAAAATTTGTTGATAAAAAATAGGTTTAACGACTGTTAAACTTTATTTATAAAATTTCTTTTGATACAATACTTTTTTCATTAGAAACTTAGATTACGAGATTTTCAGTACCATATATAAAATTAAATATTTAACATCCTAAATTAGTATGTAATTACATTTTAATTTGATATAAAACCGGTTAATGCAAAATAAGTTTTTGACAACTACAACGAGTGTTATAAGAATATGATAACTTGATCTACAATTAATTTTTATACCATACCTTTTTTCATTATAAAATAGACTCCTTGAATCTTCACTATCATATATGGTAATAAACTTCAAACATTTTGAATCATTACATAATTATATTTTCAATTGATTTAAAATATTTTGATGCAAACTCGATTTTCTACCGCTTCAACAATGGTAATGAGAAAAATTATAATTTTCCCTAATTTTTTTTTATTTCAATACAATATTCTTTGCACTAAAATTTAGTCATATTTTTAACAACGAACATTAAATAATTCATGAGTCTGGTTTGTTTATAATCAAAATTGTTTTTATTTATTTTATAATTGATAAATTTAAATCATATACAATCTAAAATTTCAGTACGATACAATTCGGAAATTTAAAATTATTCTGTCCCATAAAAAAATTGATAAAAATTCGATAACATACAATAAAATTATGATAAAACTTAAATGAAAAATTAATTTTGATTTGAAACAATATTGCTCGTCAAACGATAGCGGTGGTAGTGTCGATAGATGCACATAAGTACCCTTATAGAGTCAAAACTTTATTACAGCAAAACTAAAGTGTTAATGGTTCGTTGATTTTTACTTTATTTAATATAACATTATTTAGTATCTTATCGTTAATAAAATTTCGGAAAGAAAGGGAGGGAGATCTAAGCATTAGTTATTGTCATAGTATTAAATAGGTGATGTACATTTGGGTTAGCTTTTAAAATAGTTTTGCTTGCTTGTTAAACGATTTTGTGTCAGTAGCATTAACTAGTAACCCGAGATGCACACGGGTACTCCTCCTCCTATACAGTCAACTTAATTATAGAAGAAATGTTAATGGCTAGTTGGTTGACTGAAGTGTTGTACAGTCTCTATACTGTACTAGTAATAGAATTGGTGATAAGATCAAGAAGAATGGCGTCTTATGTTTGTCATATTCATATTCATATACGTACGGTATCTCTCCCTCTTACTATGTCTTACTCTTAACTTATTCTTCTTCCAATGATCAGAAGGCCTTACTTCTTCTTTGCCCATTTTGTTTATACTTTGTACACCACAAAATTGGCAGTGGGCTTTTGGGTGTCACAAGTCCAATACTATATCAAGATTTAATCATTTTGTACCACGGTCAGATTCATCTCAAGTTATTCCTATAGATCGAGATTTGGTCAGCATCTGATTTAGATATGGATGAAGCAAAATTCAACTAACTCTGTCCAACTTCACATGAAAACTAGATTAAATTAATGTTTGAATTTTTAAGATCAAGAGGATTATGTTCGATTGGGATTCTAAAGACCAGGAATGATCGAAGACCCTAATATCCATACACCCAAAATAAGATGTAATATCCATACATTAAAATAAGATGATATATATATCATCCGTCCTTATTTCGATCGCACCATCCGTGTTTAAGTCGACTGATTGAGTTGCTTATAAATGTTTGTTTGTGTTATAGTTGATTGTATTTTTTTTAATCTAAAAAAACTTTATTTAAAGTAAAAATTAAGAGTTTTACAACTTTGGGGGTTTAATTATAGTATAATAAGAAATTGAGGGATTTGAAATTTAGATTTTAATTTTCCGTCTCAAAATTTGGCTCCATTTCAAAATTGAGAAACATAGAGACGCTTCCTTTCATCTTTCTATTTGTGAAGCCGATTTCCTTCCTCTTTGTTTTCCTTGTTTTTTTTTGAAAATTACTTCTTTTCAAATCTCTCCTTGTCCTTCCATTTTTCTCTTTTGCTCTCTGATTCTATAAAATAAGGAAATGAAATGTTAAGTTACTCTAATGTATGAGTACCTGACTTTTTTAGTTTTAGAATAGCTTCCAAGCATGAGGGAGGATTAAAGCTCTTATAATCCATTTTAATTTTACATTTTAGGGTCCAGTGAGCAAACCAATCTGCAGCTTCGTTCTGTTCTTTAAAGATGAAATTAATAGACATATTTGTTGTCATCAACAACCTTATTCTATCAATTAACTATTCCAAAAACTTTGTGGTTTACCCATAAGTAATATGAGAGATAAGAGTGCTACAATCTGATTTAATGTCGAGTTCCTTTAAGCCCAAGATTTTGCAGAGTAGAAGTCCGTCCAGCATTGCCTTAGCTTCAGCTTTTAGTGGTGAGAGCTTTCCATATGTGTTTCCGTAACCACTGAGTAGTGAACCATTGCAATCTCTGATGATTATTCATCCGCTTGATTCTCCTGTGACTAAATAGCAAGCTTATGAGTTTAGCTTGACTCTTCCCGGACCAGGAGGCTGCCTTTTGAGGTGAGTAACTTTTTGTTTGATGCTGAGAAGGTTTGTACAGCTTAGTGATGAAGCTTTATTTTCACTGAATTTCCAATGCTTTCTTTGTAGCAGCTTTGAGTGGTCTAGAGTTGATAGCATTGTTGAATGTAGTTGATGGTGGAGCTTGATGAAAAAGATTCCCCATTGATTTTTGACTTGTTTCGTTACTGCTAGATTGACCAGCAGATTATAGGTGGAAGGACTGTCTTGACATGGACTTTCCCAGGAGAAGACCAGATCCAGGTTCGTAGTCGATGTATTTTATTCATAAACCTTCTTATATCTACTTTTAATATCCCTGCAAAATGAAACCAGATGCTCCACGCAAAATTACAGTTTACAAACAACTGGTCTTTTGTTTCTTCATTAAAACAGAATTGGCATTTTGATGCCAGATTAATGTGTCTAGTTTTGATAATTGAATCAATAGGTTACTTGTTTTTCAACAATCTCCAAGTAAAAAAGAAGCATTTCCTTGGTGTAATGTTGTTCCACAGAGACTCAAAAAGAGTAGAACTAAAGTTTATACTGGTCTAATTCCCTTTATAGTTTTCTTAAGATTGAAAACACCATTGTTTGATAGACTCCATACAAGTTTATCTTTGGTATTTTCTGTGATTTTAGTCTTAAGGATAGTTATCCAACCATAAGTTGACCTTACCTTTACCCAACTTCCATCTTATTTTCTCTTCGGCAAACTCCTTTATGTCAGCTAATCTTTTCCATGTTGAAGAACACTTTTTTGAAAAGTTCAATTGAGGAGGGTGCTTGCCCTTGCAGTATATACCGTGCATTAGTCTTTCCCATAAGGAGTTGTTTTCTCTGAATATTATCCATAGTTTACAGAAAAATGCTTGTTGAATATCTTGCAGACATCTAACATTTAAGTCACCTTCACCATGTGATTTACACATGCTCTGCCAAAAATCCCCATGTATCTTCGTTGTTTCGTTGGATGATCCTCATCTGAGCCTGTTCATTAGTCTTTCTATATTTAAGATGACCGAGATTGGAAACCAGCAGCTCTGTATCCAATATAGGAGGATAGGATGTGCACTGAGTTTATCAAGGTTAGTTTTCCTCCGAAGGATAAGGCTTTGTCATTCAAGCTTTCAATTCTTATCTTGATCTTCTCTATCAGAGGAATGTAGTTTGATTTTTTGTTATGAAGGCTAAGATTAACACCAAGATAAATTGTTGGTAAATTGTTGGTGTTGAAGTTTGTTTGAATGGACAATGCGTTCCTTCTGTCTTGGGACATAGTTGATGCAGCGATTATGATTGTCTTGTCCTTGTTTAAGGATTGACAAGATACATCTTGGTATACCTGTAAGAAAGACCCAATACACTCAAAAGGAGTAGGTAAACCATTAGAAAAAAATTAAAAGATCATCTGCAAGTTATAGTTGATTGTATTGACATTGCTTTTTTTAGTTGTTTATTTTTCTATAAAACGCTCTCTTTTATATTTACTTGAATAATTGTAATGAATTCATAATTTTGAATCCAATTTTTTTTAATTGAAAACAATTAAAACCGTTAAAATATTAACATAATTATAACTTCTTAGAGGGTAACAAGCATACAACCTGTATATTTGCAATAATATAAACCCAACAAGACTTTCTCTATCTAAACTTCAAGAGAATACTATAAGGGTAATATTTTTCTGAAACCATATGGGTTTTCCATTCATCGTGGCGGGTTTAGGTTGTTTTGGCCTGAAGGTCGGCCATTCCTTATCTCCTCTCCTTCTACTAAATCAACCTAAGTTAGGTACTCTAGTATTGTTCTCATCGGAGTTAACTTTTTCGTCGGGTTCTTGTCGAGTTAGATTTCTCTTGGCGGTTACCTACAGTCCCGATGTGTCCAACTCAGCTTCTCGGGTGATATCTTTTATTGGTTTTATGGTTGCTCGTCCTAGGGCCTCCGGTTTGGATGCACAAAGATCTATGGTTCGTGTCCCTGTGTTTACTAGATGTACGTCGGTAGTCCTCAGCGGTAGTATCCAGAGAACGGGGTTCGTTCTCTGCAATTATTCTTGCTTTTTTTGGTCTCCAGAAGGAGATGACGGTTGTTTTTCTCATCCTAGGGATCTGGCAGTTGAAGAATTTTTAGTCTCCGTCGTAGTTTTTTTTGTCCCCGTCCTGGTCTTTTTAGCCGTCGCCGTTGTCCATTCTGTCCCCATCGACCACTTCACACACATCTCTGATCTTCAATGTCTCCGTAGTTCTCTGAGATCCGTCCTCCAAGTCGGCTCCGTCCCGATATTGTGTATCGGTCGGGTGCTTTTAGCCGTTGTCGAGTCTGTCATGACTCTAGTAGTTACTCGATCCCTGAGACTTCTTGATGGGTGGTTAACTGGCTACACGGTTTCCGGTCAGGTCCCTTTCACCATTGTCGAGTCTGCTGGTGTAAGGCGACGTGTTCTCTGTCAGTAGAATGCTTCTCGGGAGTTAACCCTAGTGTGTTTGGGCCTCATATCCTTCTTATTCTAATCTTAGTTAACGAAAATGGCCCAATAAATATATTTAAATTCATTAGTATGTTAAAAGGTTTTAGTTTTATTAGTTCGTTAAATGGTTTTAATTTAAATAGAACTTTAGATGTTTTTAATCTTTTAATATTTTAAACAGATTTAATATTTTTAATATTTTAAATGGATTTAATTTTATTAATATTTTAGATGAATTTAATTTTTTTAGTATTTTAAATAGGTACTAGACTCACTCGTGTTTTGGTTATTGTGGTTGTTCTAATCTTTTTTTGTTCATTTTGTCGGACTGGTTGGACATAGTTAAAGAGGTTGAATTTGGTGAGAAAATCGATTCATTTCCTAAAAGGCTTCGCTTTTCCGATGACATTTCTAATGGTAATAAGGATTCATACTCCGTCTGGATCCTCGTCTGACACACCAAACAAATACAGCAAGGTTGTCTTTTTTTATCCTCGATTTCCAAAGGGAATTATTGTCGCCGTCCAATAGTGGACCTCTCTCTCTCTCTCACTGTAATTCTTTAATGTATGTTGCATCCTAGAATGTCTGTGGGTTAAACGACCCTGTTCGACAAAAAGATGTCACTGATTTTATCACTAGAAATAGTATCACGGTTATGATCCTTGTGGATACTAAGGTTCCCATTTCTAATGTTAACTCCATCATTAGAAATATTGCTCTTTTTTGGAATTATACGACTAATCACTCATCTCATAGGTTGGGTAGGATATGGGTTATATGGAACCCCAATGTTTTTTCCATATCTATTCTATCTTTTTCCTCTTAATTCATTCACTATAAAACTTGTAGCCTAAATTACCATGCCCCCTTATTCCTCACCGCTATCTATGCATTCAATGATGGGCCTGAGCGTCGTCCTCTATGGGCGGACCTGGAGGAAATTTCGGCTTCTTGCTCTAATTATCTGTGGGTTGCTCTCGAGGACTTTAACGTTATTCATATCCCTGATGAATGTACTAGCTCATTCTCTCGGGGTGAGATTGACGAATTCAATCTCTGTTGCTATCAATGTGAGTTGAGTGACCTTCGGTCATATGGTTCTTATTTCACCCGGATCAATAAAACCCCACAAACCCTATTGCTTCAAGAATTGACTGGGTTCTTGTTAATAGTTCTTGGGATGATTCATTCCCCATGTTCATTTCCCACTTTGGACATGCTCATTCTTCGGAGCACTCGACTATTAAACTTATTTTGGGTTCCCTTAGGCCGCGTACAAAAAGACATTTCAAATTTTTTAATATGTGAAAAACCCATCCTTCTTATAACGAGCTGGTGTCTTCCTCTTGTAACCTTTCGGTCTCAGATCATGGAATGAGATTGGTATCCCAAAAGCTCACTCGGACTCAATTTTCCCTCCGTGAACTTAATCGTAAGGAATATAATCTCGACCCAACCTTTTTTAGCAAATGACCCCTTGAATCCGTCTTTAGTTGCTGTTGAGATTGCTGCGTCTTGCGCCTTTATCTCTCTTAGTCGTGCTGAAGAATATTTATTCAAAGAGAAGTCTAGAGAGACCTGGCTCAAACTTGGAGATTGTAACACTAAATTATTTCATAATAGTATAAAAAAAGGGTTCTGAGAAATAAAATTGTCTTAATCTCTAATAGTAACGGGAACCCTGCCACTTCCCCAAATGAGGTGGCCAATGTCTTAGTAAATTATTTTTCTAACCTTCTTGGCTCTAGATCTCTCACGGGATACCCTAGGCTTGCTCGTGTCTTCTCCCTTGTTAATTCAAAAGTGAATTTTCAGGACCGGTTTCAATGATTTGTCCTGTTACTTGCGCTGAGATTAAAAGTGCTCTTTTTAGTATTGATAGTGATAAGTCCTCGGGGACTGATAGCTTCAATGCGGGGATTTTCAAGCATTCCTGGAACCTCATTGGCAAATATGTCTGCGATGGGATCTTACTGTTCTTTAGTACGGGTCGTCTTGAGCCTTCATGGAATGCCACCATCATTTCCTTAATCCCTAAGAAAGATAGGCCCTATATAGCCGAAGACTTAAGACTAATTGCTTGTTGCAATGTGGTTCACAAGATTATTTCCAAGATTCTGGCCGACAGGATCAAGGACTCTTTCTATTATCTGATTGATAAATCTTAATCAACTTTTGTGGCTGACCGTAATATTACGGACAATAACCTTCTTCGCCAAGAACTCTTTAGGGGTTACCAAACTAACGGTAAGGGCCCGAGGGTCACTCTTAAAATAGACCTGATGAAAGTCTTTGACAACGTTCGTTGGCATCTTATCCTTGACATTTTGGTGGCTATGAATTTCCAGAGCAGATGATCGGCTGGATTATTCAATGCATCGTCACCCTTTCCTATAGTGTTAATGATAATGGTGGGAATTTCCAAGGCAGAAAGGGTCTTGCACAAGGTGATCCCTTACCCCCCTTCTTATTTGTCTTGGTCATGCAACTTATCTCCAATATTCTAAAGGAGAAAATTAGCGACACAAACTTCAATTTCCACTGGAAGTGTCACAAGCTTAAGATTGTCAACCTCTGCTTTGCAGACGACCTGATGATTTTTTGTCGTGGTGATATTAATTCTCTCAAACTTATTAAGGATGGCCTTAAAGAATTCTTTGATCTCTCGGGCCTCAAAGTAAGCCCTCAGAAAAGCCATATTTTCCTCTCTGGGGTTAACCCATCTCTTAGATTAGACTTGATCAATATCATGGGCTTCAACGTAGGCTCCCTCCTAATTAAATATCTTGGAGTCCATCTCCTCCCCGGTCGGATTTCCCATAACGACTGTCGCCCCTTCTTCTTGATAAGATTACTACCTGTATTGCCTCTTGGAATTCCAAACAAATATCTTATGCGGGTAGGCCTCAACTCATTAAGTCTGTGCTTTTTGCGGGGTAGGTTTACTGTTCTTCAATCTTCATCCTGCCCGCTAGAGTTCTTAAAGAACTCTCTCAGTCTCTTCGTCGTTTTCTCTGGTCGGGGCCTGAGATGAAGGCTTCCGGGGCTAAAGTGGCTTGGAATACCATGACCTTGCCCTTGTTAGAGGGCGACCTTGGTATTCTAGACCTAAAAATTTGGAAGGAGGCGGCCGTCCTCAAGCATTTGTGGTCCATCGTTAGTAAGAATGACAACTCAATCTGGTGTTACTAGATTTACTCTGAGAAGATTAAAGACAAAAACTTCTGGTCTTTAAATATTGGCTCTTCTTCCTCTTGGACTTGGAGGAAAATTTTAAATCTTAGGCCTCTAGCTAGCAATTTGTATAGAGTGTCAATTGGTAACGGGAAGAATACCTCATTATGGTATGATCCGTGGTTGCTATCAACCTCTTTGGTCAACCACTATGGGCTTTGTATTATTTGGGATTCTCGTTTGGGGTGTAACCCCAAGGTTTCTAATATCATCCGAGATAGTCTTTGGAATTGCCTACTTCATTTAAGGTCTGCTAGTATTAGAAACCATTGTACTTTCGAAGAAATCAACCATCTCATATTCTCCCTCCCTCCTCCTTGCACCATCTACAACAATGTCCACTTCTGGAACACTAAGAGAGGTTTCACCAAGTTTACAATCAAGGACACCTACAATGTCATACGTACTCCTATCCTTTGTGTCAGGTGGGCAGGTTTAGTATGACAGAAATTTAATATTCCTCGCCACTCTTTGATCCTCTGGCTTGCTATCCAAGGGAAGCTTTCCACCCGCGATAAGCTTCCCAGCTGGGGTTTAAACACCCCCCCCCCCCGAATTGTCTCTTATGCAATTCTTGCTTCTGAAACCATTAATCATATATTTTATGATTGTAGTTATACTCAAAGCATTTGGGATTTCACAAGCTCCAAATTTGGTTTTTCTTTAAGTTACAATAATAATTGGGATTCTTGGATCCATGAGGCATCCAACTGGCCTCTATCCAGATTGCGACACCTTTGGCGCCATCGTCTACCATGTGTGGTGTGAGAGAAATGCTAGAATTTTTAGCTTCTCTCACACCGTTGCCTCTGCGATATCTTATCGCATGTTTTCTGACCCACGGTTCAGATTTCATGGTACGAAGGTTGCTTGGCCTTCCGAATCCCTTTCCTTTCTAACTTAATGTTGTTTTGTTATTAGATTGTTGCGGACTTTTGTCAGTACAGCTCTGCTTGCTTGGCTGAATTTTGATTCGCTTCCTTATCTCTTTGGACTTATCAGGCCAATCCAATCATTTTATCCTCTTACCTAAATTGTATGTGTTTCGCTTGAGGAAACCTTTTTTCACTACTAGTCTGTAGTCTTTGCTCTCTTTTGATACTGCTACTGATCGCTTTAACCTATAATCTCTTTGACCATATAGGTTGATTCACTGCTTTGATTGTTGTACTTGTTTGGTCAAGTTTACGTCATTTTCTCTTCAAGGGATTTTGAGCCACTCCTCAAGGTATGCCTCTTGTAAGAACTCTTTTTATTTTTATTCAATGCATTTTTAACAAAGAAAAGGCATACAACCTGTATAATTACTATAGTTTTAAGCTACTGAGCGAGGAACAAAATTATTCACAATATTTTTCAACAAAAATAACAGAAATAGTCAGAAATCAGGTCTACTTGTTTATGTAAACATACAGTAAAAGACCATAGAATTTTGTACCATTTTACTCAGCAAAGTATTATATCGTGGAAGAGATTAATGTATTTTTCAGAAAATAAATAAATAAACGATTCGTATAAAGACAAGACAATTGTCATTTTTTCAACTCTGTTTTTATGCATTTGTTTCTAGTAGAGGCAAGTTTATATCAAGGTAGGTAAATTGATCACGAAACTGAAACAAACATAAATTTCAAATTAACCACATTTGGAAAGACAACTCAAACATACATGAGTTATATAACTCACAAACAAAATCTCCCAAGACGCCAGGCTTCTACCAGACAACGACGTCTGATTGTTTCCACCCTCCCAAACTCTCTTTATCCCCGTCGTAATTCGTCTCATGTCGTTCCTACAATTATACCACTTATAAGCCACACAAGAAAATAAATGATTAAAGAATATCAAATGCCTACATGCGCACACACAATCAATACATATCAAATCCTACAAGCAACTTGAATAAATACACATTATTTATTTATTTTTAAGTGAATATCCGTCAGAGGAAAAAAAGGGAAAGTATATTTCTAACATCACATGTGCTAGTGGTAGTTGTCCTTGGACGAATTGAGCAAAATTGCTATGGAAAAAAAAGCCATATATAATTAATTAAACTTTAACTTAAAATTTCGAGGAGTAAACAATTATGCAAGACATAAAAGCTCCAATGATATAATTATTTGGGAGTCAAAGAAGATAGAGAATCCTCGCAACACGAATTATTTGGGAGTAAAAAAATATAGAGAGTGCTCACAACACCAATGTGTTATATACTCTCATATATAATATAAACTTATTAGTCAAGCAATAATTTGCTTCGGTTATACTTATTAGTTTTGTTTAGAACAAAACAAAATTAAGAGAATAATCTCATTCTCATTCGAATAGGTATCCATTCTCCCATCCTTCAGAATAAGTTAGGAGGCTATTGGTATATATACGCAAAGATGTTACAATTAAATAAAAAGATAAAAAAAAAACAAAAAAAAAAACAAATTAAAGCATATGCAAATTGAAGAGAGTGAAAGCACATAAAAAAGTTGAAACGTAAGTAGACACATAGCAAGGCCACCAGATTTCAAAGGATCACCAATAATAAGTTTGGCCACCTAAAACAATGATTAAAAGGTCGAACAACACTCAAATATATCAAAATGATGCCTCAACATAAACAGAGATACAACAGATTGGCAATCCAATATTTCTGTAAGAGAGAGGGAAGTCGCATCCATGGATATATTTGATTGCAAAGAAAGCTAAAGACAACCTTTAGAGAATGGAAGTTCAATTGGCTAAAGACGTCGTGCAGTTTAATTTCTTGATGCCGATGAGGATCATAAGGGATGTGATTGCGAAAATTGACAGTCCTACTCCCATTTTGGTTTCTGAAGTTGCGAATACAATAGATGTAAGGAGGCCTGCATTGATTCAGACGGAGCCGAGGACGAGGCTAGATGCGGGAACTTTGGGCACTATGGGTGCTGGTTTGGGTTATTTCATTGCTGCTGCAGTTGTCAATCCTGATCGCATTGTGGTCGCAATTGAAGGAGATTCTGGATTCGGGTTTAGTACCGTGGAAGTGAAGGTATTATTATAGCTTTTTAATCGTGGTTGTTTTCAGGTTTTATATAATGGTTGTTGTAGTACATCAGTAGCTTGTATAAAGAACTTATAAGTCCTATGTGTGCATTTTATTGACATGCTTCATCCATTGGTATCTAGAATTTTGACACCCAAGTCTATAAATATGATTGAAACTCAGTTGAATCGTGATGGAACAATAAAATGTTCTCACGTTTGAAAATGTCTATATGCTATTTCTAGTTGAAAATGGTCTACATTTATGGGTATATCTAGTTTGTTTGAGGCCATTTTATCATCTAGTTTTTTCATATTTTGAGAATAAACATGCGCTAAAAAATTCGATTTTCATTTGGGTGTATACAAAACCACCTTAAAATTTAGAGGTTTTTCGGCATGGACTAATTTGCAGACTCAATATATGAAGGGGCTACGCTAATTCAAGACCCTTTTTCTTATAATGAGACCTGGTTATAACGAGACTCATGATGGTTATAGCGATACCTAACATATTTATAGGAATGTCATCCATATAAAAACCCAAACTTCACAAATCCAACCTTTTTTCCTCTTCCTCTTCCAAAACTCTAAATCTCTCTAGCCTAGATTTTCAAACTTTGTATTCGTCTAATCCAACTACACATACTTGTTAAGGTAAGATTTATTTTCATCATGGTATAATTATTTCCAATTTACCTGTACATTTATAATGATATTTAGAGTTATATTTTTTAGATTTAAAAATCATTTTTTCTTATATTTGTAGTTGTTGTTAGGAGCTGTGAGCATATGTATATCCTTAGTTAGGTTTTGAGCTTCGATTTTGTATGCTAATGGGTAGATTAGATGTAGTAGAGCATAGAGTTTAGTTTTGCGGCCATGGTTGCCGGAGAAGGTATTTCCAAGCAGAGCATAGAGTTTAGTTTTGCGGCCATGGTTGCTGGAGAAGGTAATTCCAAGTACGAAATCGTGCGTGGAATTACCATATTCACATGCTTGGATTAGGCAAAATCGCGCAAATTCAGGCATGTTTATACGTAGATTTGTTTGTTTCCATATTTTGTTTTCGTATTTTTTCAATTTTTTCACTTTATTTATTGACTCAGATAAAGATTTTTGAATCATTTTTTTGAATTTAATCATCTTTTATTCCGTTTATAAGTTTGATATTTATTTCACCTCTCATAAAAGTTGAACAAATACACACAATGAATGATTGTATCAATTATAAAAATTAAAATTTTAAACTTTAACAATAAAAATATTAATGTCAATTACAATTTTTTTAATCTAAAATTAATTTATAAAAATATTAATGTCAATTACAATTTTTTTAATCTAAATTTTAATTTTATACGCAGAGATCGTCCATCTGATAAAGCTCTACCCAAGCCAACTGAACCCCAACGCTTGGTACACACTCATGGCCTGCATCATTGCCTCTAGGCTCTCCAGAATCCCGCTTCTGATGGAGCAGTTTGCTGTGGCCAGTGATGACGCAGCGGAAATAGAAGAAAGAAGCAACGATAGATGAAACCTTAATCTAAGGGTAACATGATGAAACCCTAATCAAAGGGTAACAAAGATTGAAATTTTTAGAGATAAAAAATATATTATTCCAAAAAAAATAAAATAACTTAAGGTATGAGGCTTTATATAAGAGCTTCTCAAAACCCTAAATTATAATACAAGTAAATAAAATAAATAATATAAAATAAAATCAAATAAAATCTTAATATAATTAGATTTGATTTGATTTAAATACATAAGATATTTGAATAAAATAAAATAAAATTAAAAAGGCTTTTGTTTGGACTTTCTGGGCTACATCATCATCAAGAACCTAAATTATTTATTTTATTTTATTCAATCGTTACATTGAGAATTATAATTGTTGACCTTATCGGAATAAGATAATTCTTCTCGAGTGTTCCTTATTCGAAGTCACATCGAAACCATCCAGTTGAAGGAAAAAGGAAAAAATAGTTTCGAAAACCTTTTCATAGCTTGAAGACAACATCCCCATGTCCAGTTGATGAAAAAAAATGGTTCTGAAAACCTCTTCATAACCTGAGAAGACATCTCGATAAGCAATTTTTACCTTGAATCGACAATTGGTAGCCAATTTAAACTCCTTCAGTAACCGGTCAATATGATCGTCATTGAAACGCCTAGTGTGTCTCCCACATACCAAACGATCTTTGAGATCTTTATGGCTGTATGTTATTCTCTCATTTAGACCTTGAATCAGATGAAATCAAGATTCAGAACATGCTTGCCCCGTAGCAGGAACTGAGGCTCTGACACCAAACAGATGATGCGACAGAAATAGAAGAAGAAGGAAAGATAGATGAAACCCTAATTCAAGGGTAACATGATGAAACCCTAATCTAAGGGTAACAAAGACTGAAATTTTCAGAGATAAAAATATATTATTCCAAAAATACATCATCCTCTCCTAGTTGATAAGAATTCGTCATCGAATTCACAACACCATCACCATCACCATAAAGAACCTAAATTATTTATTTTATTATATTCAATTGTTACATTGGAAATTATAATTGTTGACCTTATCGGAATAAGATAATTCTTCTCGAGTGTTCCTTATTCGAACTCACATTAATAGTTTAGAAAACCTTTTCATAGCCTTCATAGCCTGAGACAGCATCTCGATAAGCAATTTTTACCTTGATTCGACAATTGGTAGCCAATTTAAACTCCTTCAGTAACTGGTCAATATGATCGTAATTGAAACGCCTAGTGTGTCTCCCGCATACCAAACGATCTTTGAGATCTTCATGGCCGTATGTTGTTCTCTAATTTAAATCTTGAATCAGATGAAATCAAGATTCAGAAACATGCTTGACCCGTAGCAGGAACTGAGGCTCTGAATTTGATTTTGATTAGGAAATGAGTTCTCTAGAGAGAGATTAATTGAAGAAGATAAATAATTTTCTAATTTTGATTTGTGAGATGCGAGCTGCAATAAAAAAAGAAAACAAAAAGAAAAGAGAGAATATAGTGAAAAATGTTTATATATTAAGGGTATTTTAGTAAAATTTGGGGTCTCATTATAGCTGAAAAAAGTCTCATTATAACGGAATCTAAATGGGTTTGGGTTTAGCGTTGCCCTTTAAAAATTTACAACAACTTTACTATTTATAAAATTAGATATATTTATAAAATAAAGTCAAAACATTATATATATATATATATATTTGAAATAAATAATGTTTATAAAATTTTAATAGTAACGAATATTCATTGATTATTTATAATCTGCAAATGAATTTACTATTCATAAAATTAAATATATTTATATAATAAAATCAACTATTTTTAAAAAATAGATTAAATATAAATATTTTAAAGTAAATAATATTTATGGAAATTTAAAAGACTATTTCTAAATATGGCTTAAATATAAATATTTTAAAATCAATAATATTTCTAGAAGTTCAAAAAATGATTTTTAAATATGGCTTAAATATAAGTATTTAGATTTAAATATATATTTAAAATTCTATAAAAATATATCATACAATCTCATTTTATTCTTGACTAATTTTATATAATTTATATAGTCCAACAACCAATCTCATGGGAAGAACTAAACTCCTGTGAACCAGGATGCTCACGATGCTCGCCATGTATCATATATTCCTACCTATCATTAGTACCCAAAAAAGCATATATATTCCTACTATATATATAATACAGGAACATTTAATATGAAAGAGAGTAACTTGTAAAAAAAGCATTAACATAATATTTCTCAAAACAGAACATCCTTCCTACAATATTTCAAGACAGAACATACGAAGTAACCATATTTCAAAAACCCGAACATCCAAGGTTAGAAATCAGGTAAAACCTAGAAACAAAGTAAAAAAATTAATCCCCACTAAAATCTCATTTATTTTTTATGTACTCATGAATATCAAGTCTTATCTATTTATTATTTTGGGCACTCCCTTCTTCTGTCTCATATGAAAATGGAAGGATCAACGAGGATATTTCAGCTTCTCTTGGCATTCGTCGCCGTGAGGGCACGAGCGACTAAGACTTGTAATTTCGGTGGTGCCTCTTGCTGTTAGGAGACTTCTCTTCGAGAGCATGTGAAAATACGCAGTTGAGATAAAAACATCTAGTGCGCCCACTATTAAGTCAATGACGGCACAACAGTCACAAGGATGATAGAAAATAATCATTGGTATTACGGTGCCGTTATTGGCTTAATAGTGGCCGCACTAGATGCCTTTATCCCAACTGCGTATTTTCACATGCTCTCGAAGAGAAGTCTCCTAACAGCAAGAGGCACCGAAATTACAAACCTTAGTCTCGTTGGTCGATCGTGCCCTCACGGCGACGAAGCTGAAGTACCTGTCATTTTTGAACTGTCTAGTAACCTCCCGCTGGCGAACCACGACGCTGTTGATAAGATCGGTGATCGATTGGACAGCCAACGGTGGAATATCGGTGATCGATTGGACAGCAAACGGTAGAGGAGATGGGCGCATCTCGCCTGCTGAAATCTTAACATTTCCTGTAAGCCAAGAAAACAAGCCCAGGGTTTGCCTCGGGTTTAGGACAGTCTCCATTATCTAGAGCTTTATTCAAAGCATTCACAAAATCATCATCACTCATCGATTTATGGTCTGATGCTTCTTTTGGGTTCATAGTCCAAACTATATTACTAAAGTTGTCACCAATTGGCAAGAGTGCAATTGGGCCACCAGACAGAAACCGCTGCCATGCACAATGGTTCCTTCCGGTGTGTTCTACAGTACATATAATGGCATTTTGTGAGTAGCTCCATCCAGTTGCCTTAAATCCTGCTAACTCCCTAACACGTGACTTGGACCCATCAGCTCCTAACTGTGCAGAAAAGCATTGAATAACTCTTGATTCATTTATCATATAAATATAATATACCACTTTCTCATCTTTTAACTCTATTCAGAACTATCTCAAAAGCAAAAAGCATTATTGTTTGATCTACACTCAATAAAACTTACCACTAATTTTGCACAAATGCTATTGCCATCACTCAATTCCAACTTTGCCAGATGGTGCCGATTTGTCGAAATTGTGCTTTCAACTCCTGTGGATGAAGAGCTAGGCAGTAAAGTCATCGACGCTAATCTGGAAGGATAGATTCCATTCTGGATATCCGTGTTCTGTCAAGGTTTGATCTTTTAGTTTCAAGTATCACGAGGAGAGTTAATCCGCGAATAATGGGTACTAATGTATTACTAAATATAACATGGACATTCACAATATTAATGGAAGAAAGGTTATATCCTTGTATTTAACAATCAGAAGATATTGCACAACCTAGAAAAGCCTGCTAACCTAGAAAAGAAGGAGAAAGGGAACAATTGGCTGAGGCACTCTTGATTTTAGTGCCCAATACACACTCATATTTGCTAACATGAGTAGAGAAGCATGGGTGCAAGTGTAAATTACATACGTATTGATGTAAACATGTATCTTTGCGATGTACAATTCAAGAGAAAAAGAGCTGGTAGAGACCATAACAAGCCAAAAACGAAGGCAGGGAAGTTTATCGATATTAAGAACCTATCTAGGAGAATAAGAACCCTATTGCACATAACAGAGAAAACAATTCAATGATTTGACGTATTGTTCATCAAACAATGTTACTCGCTTACACCATTTCACCAAGTACCTTCTTAGGTAATAAAGTAAGAAAGGGTCTCTCAATTGCATTAATGATTATATCTCACAGTCACATTACAACATCTTTGCAAATACTAACTACCAGACATGTTACATAGACCGATTTCAATTTAATAAACATCCTAATTGGAGGCTTGTTTGCAAAATACATCCGAATAGCACAATAAGTTCCCCAAAAGTTTTCAGATTTGGCAAGTGCCCAATGCAAATTCACCCCACAAAACGTTAAGCAAATTCATAGGGTTATAAGTTCAAACAAAAATAATTTCAAAAAAGTCCAAGCTGCATACATGAACATACTAATTGTTTGTAAAACACACAGAATATTTAAAGTTTCAAACTTTTTATTAAAATATGCTGCACTTGGAAAAGGGGATGATGGAAGCTGCGGAGATATCTTTTGAAAAATTAAGGAGGCAAATATCTACAATACAAAATTTGTATTTAGAGATCCTGAGAGCCATGCCAGAACCTATTACTCCTGGCGGGGTCCTTAGCACTGGTAAGGCAAGAAGATATATCTAAGCCGCGCAATTAGGCTTAACATCTCATAGGAAGCGAAGCAAACAAAAAAAAGTGGCAACTAAAGTTACATCAAAGACACAAACTGAAAATAATGAATAGATATTGATTTATATTCCATAAAGATAGTTATACCTGTATGCAAGAAAGTAAAGAGCTCTGAAGGACCTTGTTCTCCACTACGCACCTATCATACATCCATATCAACATGTTGCTAAAATCTAATTAGAAAACAAACATAGAGCTAAGTAATAAAAAGAACTATTTCTTTGTCTAAAGGATGTGCATACCCAAGAAAATCATTATTTACATCCTTTGCATTGTATCTTGTGTATCCTAAGCCAGCATAATCCCAAACCTACATGAAGAATATATAAAAAGTGATAGTTATGAACAACAGTAGGAAGTTTTACTTCTGATATCATTAAATTAATAATTCGGAATGTATATAAATAGAAAAGAATGCTTAGAAAAAGATGTTTAAACAGAGACAATATAGATAGATACTAAAGATGAAGACCACTGGGGGTTTGGTTTGATCTGCGGAATTATTTTGGGTAAGTTGGATAGAGAGAGTTAAAAGAGACGAACCCTTTTTTGATTTGATTTTGGGGCTGGATAGAGAAGTTGGGTCGTTTGTTATTTGGGCCGGATCTATTTGTAAATAGGATCCGTGCTTGTATGAATTTGTAAACAAGTACGAGGACTAAAACGAAACATGGAAAATACATAGGTAGCTGTTTGTGAATCTAACCTAACCAGACACAACAAGGGTTTAGGGGTTCTCCCGCGTCTGACCTCTCCCTCTTCAACTTGGCGTCTGACCTCTCCCTCTTCTACTTGAAACTTCGACACAACGTAAAAACAGCAGCATTAGAAAAATATGCCTCGTACGACCACAGTCGAGTGCCCAGGCTGTCCTAGAATTCGAGCCTTAGCTTTCGATTCGCTTGGTCTCATTAAAGTTATTGAAGCTCGTGATAAAGAAAAAGGAGTTCCTAAGGTTGTTGATAGATGGGGCGATCCGGATTCGTCTAAGGGCGTAGTGTCTGCTTCTATCAATGACAGCAAATCGGACCCGGTACTCAAAATTTTATCTTTCTTAGTTTTTTCTATTTGATTATTTGTGTTTTTCTCATAACTTGATATAAAACATTGGCAGCTTATTGCAATTCTAACTTTGAATTACATTTTATTCTTTCTGCAGTTATTGGCCGTCGCAAGAAAGAACGGTGCAGTAAGTTACCTTAGTTTGTTGTTATTGTTTGAGCCTTGATATATATAACCTTTTAGTACTTTTATAGCAACTTTAGACTTTGTCTAATTGATCTATGTATTATTTTTCCCAGATTGATGTTTTGAATCCCCTTAATGGGGATCTGTTTTTCTCCATACCAAATGTTGGTGATGCGGCTGATCAACAACATCAAGACGATGCTGTTGTGGGTTTACATTTATTTAAAAAACAGAAATTGGATGAGGCAACGAGGTATACCCTTGCTGGTTTTACCTGCAATTAGGATATTTGTTTTCGTTTCGGTTTGTCTTGAGTAAGTATAGCTCTTAAGAAGAACGTAAGGCTATTGTGCAAGCTGAAATAATAGTTTGATTTGACCCTAATGTTTTTACTGGATACATACTTTCTTTTGGTTTAAACTTTACTCGCTTTCACTGCTCACCATTTTTCTAGTTTTCTTTCACTCCTTGTCTCTGTTAGTTATGTCCATACAAAATTGTTCATTTACATACACAAGCATAAGAAGAAAGTTAGAAACCTGTACATTTGAACAATCATAAGATCCGGAAAAATCCCTCTTCATATTTTAAGACTTACTTTTTTTACTTATCATGGTCATACTAATGAGTAACTTGTACGGATGACACATTTAGATTTTTTATTTATTTTCAAAGTTATGCTTCTCAATTACGAGGGCCTTCTACGTGTGTATTGATATTGACCCCATTTGGAATTGGCCACTAACAGGTCATGCACTTTACTTACATGCACTACCAAAGGGAACGCAAGCATGCGGTCTTTCAATCTTTCAGATTTACACACGGATACATCGTGTATTGGCTCTCTGAAAACCTGGAAAGTATGTTCTTCTGGTAACATATTATGTGCTAAAGTGGATGGAACTGAAAACCATGCCATATTTGGAGGGTGGGTGCTGTCTGCTGAATAGTTTCGCTCTTCATTATTGTGATATCCTTTTCTATGGTTGTAGGCTTGTAGCTAACAAGTCTAAATAGTGATGATTTTTCTTTTTTTGCAATACAGGAAAGGTGTTGAAGTTAACGTGTGGGATCTTGAGAACTGCATCAAAGTCTGGACAGCAAAATCTGTGAGCAATTAATTATCCTTTTGTCAAATGTTCATCCAGAGGAACAAGCCTTATTGTACGTGTATACTGATTGGTTTCTTTATATGGTCTTGCAGCCTCCGAAGAACAATCTTGGTATCTTCACTCCGACATGGTTTACATCTGCGACATTCATGAGTCATGACGATCACCGTAAGTTCGTGGCAGGAACTAATGACCATCAGGTAAATTTATCATCTTTTATGTGGAAACTATTGTTCAATCTTTCAGTATTCTGGCATATTTTGCTACAAAGGTTTCCTGGTGAAATGTATGTAACTTTGTAGTTGTTTTTATTTTTGTTGCAAAGAAAGTATCAGGAGTAAGGAGGACCAACTATAATGCTAATGGCTATTTTTATTCTGAATGTATCTTCCAATTTATTTTCTCCCTCTATAACTGTTTAGTTCTGGTTATGCAACAGGTTCGTCTATATGATATTTCTGCTCAGCGGAGGCCTGTTCTATCATTTGATTTCCGGGACACCACTATCAAATCTGTTGCTGAAGATCTAGATGGCCATACAATCTATGTAGGAAATGGGTCCGGCGATCTTGCTTCCTTTGACATTCGCACAGGTATGTGCGAGGGTTCAGATTATTATTTTTATATCTCGTAGAAACACTTTTTTGTAAATTTCTTGAGCATCTTGGCTCTTATTTACAATTTTGTTGTTCAAGGCTAATTGCAAGCAAGATTATTCTGCTGTTAATGCCTGTATTGCAATAATCTTTATGAGTCACCTGCGGCTAAAGTACTGTTTTCTGCTGTGCAGCACTGCAAACTATACTTCTCTCAAATTTTTACTTCTTGCGTAACCTTTGTAGTTCAGATTTATAGGGTATCTTGAAACATTCAAACATGAAAGCAGCAAGTTTAATGAGTTTACTAAAAATCACTTCGTCGTTGGTTATAGATACTATTATTATCTCCTCAATGAGATTAAGATGGCCAGCTTATACTTTTCATTTCATATGATGTTGTACAAGAAAAAAAGTGAATTTATTGAGGGGTTGTGTTGAACAGCTTTAGTTGTAATTGTGCTTTCATTATTTTTCAGGTCTTCTAGATATTAATATTCTTTAAATTTGTTGCAGGGAAATTGTTAGGCTGCTTTTTGGGGAAGTGTTCCGGGAGCATCAGATCGATAGCCAGACACCCAGAGCATCTAGTCATAGCATCATGTGGTGAGTTTGTTGCACAGTGCTACTTACGAGCTCTCTCTATGGGTCAAATATTCATAAATTCTGAACTATTGTAAAATCGTACGCAGTGGGTAAAATGGAAGTTGATAGTATTAAATGGTAGTTCTTCAAGTTCTAAAGCTGTTTTTGTACTTTTATGCTTTTTAATTTGTTATTATTTTTTATTAATTGTAAAGGAACTGATCCTATGGTGCAATTGAAGTAAACTATCTTTTCGTGACCAATGTTTTCGAATTTATAACTTTTAGGCTTTTTGTTTTGTTTTACATTGAGATTGTACGCAACTGTCCACTGGTCATAGTAGCTATTAGAAATAACACTTGATTGAGTTTAATGATTTTCTTTTCCCTTGCATTTTGGACTATATCTACATTTTCAGAAACTGATGGATTTGCTTATCTATAGGCTTGGATAGCTATCTGCGTTTGTGGGATATAAAGTCCAGACAACTTTTGTCAGCGGTATGTTCCTGGATGGCTTCATAGAAAATAATTGAATTCATACTTTTTAGCTTCATTTATATTGTTTGAGGCAGTATGGCCCGTATGAATCTTCTGTTATACACCTCCAATTTGCTTGATCATTCTTTTATAATGTTAGTTGTTGTGAAACTGTCCTATTTTACTCTAGAATTATGAGAATATGTGATTAAGCACACTATTGGTTGCAGATTTACTTGAAGCAGCATCTTACGAGTGTTGTCTTTGATTCCGGCTTTAATGATGAAGGTCAGTATAAGATTTCTTTCTCATCCTTATTCATGTTTGTTTTAAAGGGAAAAAAATTTGAACTATTCTGATGTTAGATAATACTTTATTAAGCGTGCATGGATTATATCTCTTACTATCCAAGTTTATGTTACATGTAGAGGTGCCTGATGTGCAAGCTGTGGAGGAGATCCAAAATGTGGAAGAAATAGAGGAACTTGTAGGTGCCAAAAGAAAGAAGTCGAAAGAACGAGGAAGCAAAAAGAAGTCGACCGAAGAAAAGGAAGGAAGCAAGAAGCTAAAAGCGAAGAAACGAAGGAAAAAGGTCCAAGGTGATAGCAGTGATGATGACATGTAATCATATTGATGCTGCAACAACAATAGGACCTGTTGTGAGATCTATTAGCCCGATTTCACGCTAACGAGGGTTTTGCCTTTACAACTATAATTTTCTATAGAGAATCACAAGACACATCATAATCTAAAAGCAGTTCAGTTAATTTCATTACATTGTGGCTGATGTTTCAGTATACTGTGGTTGATAATTTAGGGGTTTTAGCTTCTGGTTGTACCTCTGTAGTTTTTATAACCTTTTTTTTTACTTCAGTTTTGATTTCTTTGGTGTGCTTTCATTGACACTATAGGTCATTGAGAGAAGGTGATCGCAAGTATATGTACGTTCCTTGTAATACATTAGAATGCAGCTCTACTCTAGTGGTGCGTCTGTCTACTGGCCCATAACATCTCCCCTTGATAAGTTGTAATCCTTAGGTAAAGGACACCCATAACATCTCCCCTTGATAAGTTGTAATCCTTGGGTAAAGGACATTAGGTGGTAGGAAAAAGTACATTGCCTATGATTTTAAGATTTTGCTCTATCTACATACGAGTGGTAGGAAAAAATACCGTACAAGTTCATTGCTAGGAGAGGCTTCCACCTTTAACTAAGGGTTAATCCCCTATTTTTGCAATGGATTCCTCTTCCAAAATAGGCCTCAAGTATGATATTGATGTTAAGACTTTGTTTGGTTGATGCAACGAAGGTTTTTTGGCTTGTCTGCAATGCAACATGTATGGTTTAATATTTGTGTTTTGGTGTGATAGGAAGCAATAGGCAAAGAATAGTGTATGGTTTAATATTTGTGTTTTGGTGTGATAGGATGCAATAGGCAAAGAATAGCATGGGGTGAGGCAATTGAGTTTAGGTAGGAGGCTACTTGATGTGATTCAAGGTTTAGTTGTAATAAGACCAATCTGTTTTTTATTTATTATACTATGCTTATCCGAGTCAAATATTTACGTGTCAAGCAAATGGTGGTCTAAATCGGTTGCTACTATACTTATTAGGGAATTGCTAAAAAAAAGTCGAAACTACTTCGCGAAGTCGGTTTTTTCTGTTTTTCAATATTTACAAAATTGCCATTAGTTAAAAAACCCAAAAAATCTTTAGAAATTCATTTAATTACGTTTTATTCATTATTTACTTCATGAGGTTGCAAAACATAAAATCTAACATAACCTAACATTTTAATTCCTAAAACTCACTAAAATCATAAAAACTCAAAACTTTTTTTTTTTAACTTTGTAAAACTTAATAAAATGTTAACAAAACTTGCCGAAATAGTAACAAAACTTGTTTTTCTACAAACCAACATGAATGTTGACCCTTGTATCTTTCTGTTTTTCTGAAAAAATAATTTTAAAAAGAAAATAAAAAAATGTCCGTTTCCGCCAGACGATGGCGTCCAGGTGGTGTTCGTCGTCATCATCCTGTCGAAGAAGATGGTACTTTCCGCCGGGCAAATGGCGTATACTATGGTGCTGACTCCTGTGTCCGCCGTGCAATGGCGTACAGACCCCTGTTTCCACCATGCAATGGCGTCAGCACTATCGTGTGCGTCATTGCATTGGCGGACATATCTGTATCAGATCTGTATCGTTTTTTTTTCTACTTTCTTTGCATTTATCTTTTAGTTTTGTCTATTTTTATAATTTTTTTAATAGGTTATCATTTACTAAAGACTTATACTAACTAAAAACAATATAAATTTAAAGTAAAACAAAATACCCATTGTGGTTTGAGAAACCTTTCGAATAACTAAGATCTAAATATGTTTTTTTTTTGCAAATAAGTGATTTAAGTGTTAGGATATATGATTAAGTGGTTTTGAAGGCAATGAGTAACATTTTAATTCATAATGATAGTATTAACTTCTTTAGTTTTAGTTTTAGTTCTTTATGTTTAGAAATTATGGTAATTTCACGGAGTAATTTCTTCTATTTATACGATTTCGTGAGAAAATCGTAAAAAAAAAATATCTTGACGTAGTAATTTTTAAAATTTAAATTTTTAAAATTCAAAGCAAGTGACTTTACGGAGTAAAAATGACTTTTTTAGCGTTTTGCGCATCGTAGTTCGAAGAGTAGGCAATGCCGCTATTGATTTTTAAATATAAATAATATATTAAGTGAGGAATAGACTCCATTGATTTTTTTAGCATTACTATATCCTCTAAGAAAATAGTGTTTATGTCTAGTGTTCAGAAGCTTAAAACAACAGATAAGTTAAAATATAAATTTGACTTAAAAACATACTTACAAAACAGAGTATTTAAATAAGTTAAGTACAGTTATTTTTTATGGATTTGAATTTAAAAACGGGTTTCTTTCGAAAGAGTTTAAAAACGGGTTTCCTTCACAGAGTTCAAAACTTGTTTTGAAAAGAAAAATAAAATAAAATAAAATAAGGAGCGTTTTGAAGGAGAAGAAGAGATAAAGTGGTCACTTATTTTTATGAGGAGAAGAAGAAAGTAAAGATAATTTGGAAGATGAAGTTTTTTAAAAAAAGTCCTTATTGTTGAAGAGAAGATCTACTGAAGAAAAGTAGAAAGAAAAAAGTTGTCTTGAATCCTTCGGCTAATGGGTGGTAAGTAAGATTATCGATTAGGGTTTCACGAAATATCTAAAAAAAATCTAAGTTTTAATGTATTCATGGCAGGCCCAATTATATAAGATGGACCCACTATAGCGCAATAACTATGGTTGCTACTCGTATGTTGCTTTGATTGTGTAATTCATACACCTGATTTTTGCTGGTAAAGTATAGATCCATATAGGAGAAAGTTCCCTGCCTGAAATTTATACAAAAGAAAATGAAAAACTTACAGGTGATTGTAAGGAGCATTGGACTCTTTTCGCAGATGGCTTTTGGTAAATGTATATATGATTCTGTCGACATAGAATCATTCCATTAAGTGTCGGCGAGTAGTTCCCAAGTTCTAGATTTTGTACTAACAAAAGAAAGCTAAATTGTTTATTATAATATGTTCATGTGTTTTGCGGGCAGCAAAGTCTTGGCCATCGTAGAAACCGCAGCATATGTAAATCGGGCATAGGCCAGTTTTGTGGTGATTGCTTGTACATTAGATACTTCACTATGTTTATCGACAACTTGCAACTGGTTTTAATTTTGAGCTACTAGAGTGAAGATGTTTGTAGGGAACTTATTCTTCACTTGATTACCAGTTCTAATAAATTTTTGTTGGGATTTTATTTATTTTATAAATCTTCTCCAGATATGGAGACAATGTTATTAAATGGGTTTGCCCGCGTTGTCGCGATTGGCAACTCCAGCCGGTTGGATGCCTACAGGTGCTATCTACAGTAAGGTTAGATCTCCTTTTTAGCTAAATCATACGATTATTTATCAATGCATAAAAACTCAGGGGCTGTTTGGTGTTACGTCATGCTGCTTGCATAAAAACTCAGGGGCTGTTTGGTGTCACGTCATGCTGCTTTACTTTCTTTGAACTTAATATTATCATTGTCATTATTAGATAAGCTATTTTAAAACCATGCAATTAGAACCATCAGCCACACGGCATATTCTATAATCGATCTGGATAATAGCTTTATTTACATAATCGTCAACTCAAACATCATGTCATACTTGGAAACTAGCCGAAATTCAGAACATTGTCTAAATATTGCAAAACTAGCTAAGTTTGGTTGCACCCGCTCCTATTTTGTTCCAACGACTTGGATTATTACAAGACGAAATAATTCTAGATTTAATTTATAACAAGGATATGATACCGATGAGGATCTTAAGAAAAGATCGGCAGTTTCTGCTTCCCGGAAGCAAATGAAATAATGCCCTTCTTAAGCGGTGTTATATAATTAGCCCCGTGAAAAGCGGCTGCTCTTAAAATATTCAGAGGTCCAAAATCAACTGAGTATGCTTTCTGAAATCCATCAAGGACTGCCATCATTGTCACATTCTCCATTTTTCTTTCCCTTTCATATTTTTTCAGCAGGGACACCTACACACATGAAGAATACAACTCGTAAAAGAATTCTGTATACTGCATTTCAACTTTCAACCTCGAGGTTCATGGATACAAGACAAAATGAATCTGATAATAATATAGAACACGGTATGTGCATATAATAGATGATATACCTCTCCAATGTCTGTGCCAACCGCAATACCCTTGCCGATAATATTTGAGAGGGAAGATGCATCTGCAAAACCCAGATTAACTCCTTGACCAGCCAATGGGTGGACAGCATGAGCTGCATCACCAATTAGAACAACATGTTTCGACGCATACTCCTTAGCATGCATTAAAGACAGTGGAACATCATTCTTTCCGATGATATCTTAATCACTTTAGGTGGAACTTCAAAGCTCTCGCCTGCTGAAATTCTAACATTTCCTGTAATCCAAGAAAACAAGCCTCCAGGGTTTGTCTCGGGTTGAGGACCGTCTCCATTATCCAGAGCTTTATTCAAAGCATTCACAAAATCATCATCACTCATCGATTTATGATCTGATGCTTCTCTTGGGTTCATAGTCCAAACTATATTACTAAAGTTGTCACCCATTGGTAAAAGTGCAATTGGGCCACCAGGCAGAAACCTCTGCCATGCACAATGGTTCCTTCCAGTGTGTTCTACAGTACATATAATGGCATTTTGTGAGTAGCTCCATCCTGTTGCCTTAAATCCTGCTAACTCGTGACTTGGACCCATCAGCTCCTACCTGTGCAGAAAAGCATTGAATAACTCTGATTCATTTATAATATGAATATGGTTTCGCACTTTCTCATCTTCTAACTCTATTCAGCACTATCTCAAAAGAAAAAATCATTATTGTTTGATCTACACTCAATAGAACTTACCACTAATTTTGCACAAATGCTATTGCCATCACTTAATTCCAACTTTGCCAGATGGTGCCCATTCGTCGACATTGTGCTTTCAACTCCTGTGGATGAAGAGCTAGGCAGTAAAGTCAAAGACGCTAATCTGGAAGGATAGATTCTATTCTGGATATCCGAGTTCTGTCAAGGTTTGATCTTTTAGTTTCAAGTATCATGAGGAGTGTTAATCCTAGAATAATGGGTACTAATGTATATGTATCACTAAATATAACATGGACATTCACAATATTAATGGAGGAAAGGTTATATCCTTGTATTTAACAATTAGAAGATAATGCACAACGTAGATAAAAAGAAGAGCCTGCTAACCTAGAAAAGAAAGAGAAAGAGAACCATTGGCTTAGGCACGCTTGATTTTAGTGCCCAATCACTCATACACACTCACATTTGCTGACATGAGTAGAGAAGCATGGGTGGAAGTGTAAATTATATACCTATTGATGTAGTATAATGTTGCATTTTATGTATTTAATCTAAACATGTTTTATTTATTTAAGTTATAGTAAACGTTAGTATTAGACTGAGTCTTAGAGTTTTACGTGGGTGTAGGAGTTACGTAACGGGCATTAAGTGAAGAGAGAAGTGGGATTAGTGGATCCTATTTTGTAACTTCCACCTCGTTTATTGCCTATTTATTTCCTTTGTACGTTGCATTTGATCAATGTAGAAGTACCACAGTTTTACTTTCTCAAAAAGGATAATACTTGGTATCAGAGATTCAGGAGGTGTTCATAACTTCAGATGGAGACGACAAGCAAAAGCTCCTTTGGTCTCAGCTACCCGATGTTGAGCAAAACCAACTACACTGCATGGGCTCTCAAAATGACGGTATTCATGCAAGCCCACGGAGTGTGGGAGGCAATCGAACCCAAGGACCCTAAAGCTCCTGTGGAAGACAAGGTCGACAAAAAGGCACTCACTGTTATTTACCAGGGAGTTCCAGAAGAATGGTTAAGGAAAACCAATAGAGAAGGGACTCGAGGTGGAGGAAGTACTCGTGGAGTACGAGACAGAAGTAGAGTGAGGTGCTTTAACTGTCAAGCACTGGGACACTTTGCTGCGGACTGTCGTAAACCAAGGAAGGAGAAAGACATGACGAGAGAAGCAAATCTCTCGAAAATTCAAGAAGATGAGCCAGCCTTGTTGGTTGTTGAGGTCGGACAAATGGATATCGAATCTATGCTTCTGAAGGAGGATGGAGTGGTTCCAAAGCTACGAACAAACGCAGGTGAACAAAAGGAGTCACAGGTGTGGTACTTGGATAACGGCGTCAGCAATCACATGACTGGGCAGCGTGGAAAATTCAAAAGCTTGGATGAGCGTGTCTCCAGGAAAGTGAAGTTTGGCGATGGATCGACCGTGTGTATCAAGGGAAAGGGAACAGTGGCGTTCCAATGCAAGAATGGTGAAGAAAGGATGCTTGAAGAGGTATACTATATCCCAAATCTCTGTAATAATATTATAAGCTTGGGACAACTTTCTGAGGCAGGGAATAAAGTCGTACTTGATGGGGATTATTTGTGGATTCACGAGGCGAGTGGAAGACTATTGATGAAGGTGAAAAGGACAGAGAATCGACTATATAAGATCAGTCTTGAAGAAAGTAGAGCAACATGTTTGTTTAACAAGGTCGAAGAAGATACTTGGTTGTGGCATGCTCGTCTTGGGCACGTAAATTTCCAAGCTTTGGAATTAATGTCGCGAGAGAAGATGGCATACGGGATTCCAAGCATGACTCAACCACTTAAAAGGTGCGAAGGTTGTTTAATGACGAAGCAATCCAGAAAATCCTTCCCACATCAAACTAGCTCTGTGTCGAGGAAAGCACTCGAGATAATTCATGCTGATATTTGTGGCCCTATCACACCAACGACAACTGGAGCTTTAGTTGAAAAGGGGAGCGAGAAAAACATAAAGATCTTGAGGACAGATAGAGGCGGTGAATTTTGTTCCAAGAAATTCACCTTGTATTGTGAGAAGGCTGGTATTTTGAGGCATTACACAGCACCATACACTCCGCAGCAAAACGGGGTGGTGGAACGAAGGAATAGGACTGTGGCTGCTATGGCAAGAAGTTTTCTAAGGGGAGCAAACCTACCTGCGTATCTCTGGGGTGAAGCGGTGCGTCATTCGATCTATGTTCTCAATCGACTACCAACTCGAAGTTTAAACGGAAGAACACCATATGAAGCATGGAGTGGGACTAAGCCGGACCTGACACACTTAAGAGTGTTTGGGTGTATTGCATTTATGAAGATACCTTCGATACATGTCAAGAAACTGGATGATCGTAGTAAGAGGGTGGTGTATCTCGGTAAGGAGCCGGGAACAAAAGGGAGTCGCTTATTTGACCCACAAACAGGGACTGTACACGTCAGTAGGGACGTGGTATTTCAAGAGGAAGCCTTCTGGTCATGGGAACAAGAAACAGGTGGTGAAGTAACTTTCCCTGGGAGCTATGTTGAGGTAACCGAGAACACGAAAACTGGGGACAGTGTGGATGCAGATTATGAACCCACAACTCCTCTGCAATCCATGACTTCACAGTCATCGGCATCGTCACAACAAACTACGACGACCAAAACAGCTGAAACTATTGGAACATCATCTACCACGAGCAGTGAACCTAAGAGGTTCAGGGATTTGGCAGATATTTATAATGACACTGAGCTGATTGATGAGCTGGTGTTATTAAAGGCTGAGGAACCAACGTCATATTTCGAAGCCATAAAAGAGAAGGATTGGCAAGATGCTATGAAGACGGAGTTCGAGACAATAGAGAAGAACGAAACCTGGGTACTCACAAGTTTACCACCTGGGCATAAACCAATAGGTTTGAAGTGGGTATATAAGTTAAAAAAGGACTCAGATGGGAATGTGGTGAAACATAAGGCACGACTCGTCGCAAAGGGATACGTTCAAAGGAAAGGAATAGATTATGATGAAGTTTTCGCTCCCGTAGCACGACTTGACACGGTTCGACTCTTGCTAGCACTTTCAGCGAAAGAAGGTTGGGAAGTTTATCATCTTGATGTAAAATCAGCGTTTTTAAACGGAGAGCTCATTGAAGAAGTTTATGTCATCCAACCTGAGGGGTTCGTCAAGAAAGGACATGAACAGATGGTGTATAGACTGGTGAAGGCTTTGTACGGGCTGCGTCAAGCTCCTAGAGCGTGGAATGCGAAGCTAGACAGATGCTTGAAAGAGTTGGGAATTGACAGATGCTTACACGAGCAAGCGGTGTACATGAAGTACAAGGAAGGGAGTATACTCATAGTGGGTGTGTATGTTGACGATTTATTGGTGACAGGTTCAGACAAGCAGGAAATCGAAGCATTCAAGCAGCAAATGAACAAACGGTTTGAGATGAGTGATCTGGGTTTATTGTCGTTTTATCTTGGAATAGAAGTAAACCAAGGAGAGATGCGTACTACACTGAAGCAGTCATCATATGCCAAGAAGTTACTGGAAAAATCTGGAATGATGAATTGTAACGCCTCCAAATTTCCTATGGAGCATAAGTTACAGTTGGACAGAGATGAAGAAGGAGTAATTGTTGATGCCACTGAGTACAGATGTATCGTTGGAAGTCTGCGATATCTAACTCACACTCGTCCAGATATTTCATACGTTGTGGGAGTGGTGAGCAGATTCATGGAGAAACCCACAGTGAAGCACCAACAAGCTGTGAAACATATCTTGAGGTACATTCGAGGGACAATTGAGTATGGGCTGGTTTATGCAAACGAGAAGAGTAGTAGGATGTTGTATGGGTTTACAGATAGTGATCTTGCTGGAGATGTTATCGACATGAGAAGTACTGGGGGCATGTGTTTCTACCTTAACAGGAGCTTAATATCTTGGACATCGCAGAAACAGAAAGTGGTTGCTCTATCTTCGTGCGAGGCGGAGTACATGGCCGCCACGACAGCAGCTTGTCAGAGCATATGGCTTCGTGGACTACTAAAGGAAATCTCGAGACAATCGGTTGGACCAGTGATACTCCACATAGATAACAGGTCAGCCATCGAGTTAATGAAGAATCTGATACTACACGGGAGGAGCAAACATATCGACGTACGGTTTCATTTTATTCGAGAGTGTATTGAAAGGGGTGAGTTGATCATTAAGCACGTGGTGACTCAAGAACAGAGGGCAGACATCCTAACTAAGGCATTGGGGAAGGTTAAATTTGAAGAAATGAGGAAGGCAATAGGGGTTGAGGATCTTACTGCGAGCTCGGGAAGCTGAAGTCGAGGTTTGAAAAACATGTTGAGATTAGGGGGGGACATGTTGCATTTTATGTATTTAATCTAAACATGTTTTATTTATTTAAGTTATAGTAACCGTTAGTATTAGACTGAGTCTTAGAGTTTTACGTGGGTGTAGGAGTTACGTAACGGGCATTAAGTGAAGAGAGAAGTGGGATTAGTGGATCCTATTTTGTAACTTCCACCTCGTTTATTGCCTATTTATTTCCTTTGTACGTTGCATTTGATCAATGTAGAAGTACCACAGTTTTACTTTCTCAAAAAGGATAATATATAAGAACCTATCTAGGAGAATAAGAACCCTATTACACATAACATAGAAAACAATTCAAGGATTTAATGTATTGTTCACCAAACAATGTTACTCGCTTACACCATTTCATCAAGTACCTTCTTAGGTAATAAAGCAAGAAAGGGTCTATTAATTGCATTAATGATCATAGCTCACATTACAACATCTTTGCGAATACTAACTACCAGACATGTTACGTAGCCCGATTTCAATCTAATATAAATCCTAATTGAAGACTTGTTTGCAAAATATATCTTTCAGATTGAATAGCACAATAAATTCTCCAGAAGTTTTCAGATTTGGACTTTTGTTGGGAATTTTGTTTAGAGATTTCCGGATAAATTCTGAAGTCTTGTTTTGACAATTTCAGATTGAAATTATTTTTGCGGTTCTCCAAAATTTTCAACCGGATAAAATCAGAGCGTATGCATTTGAACAACGAGAATGAATTTTTGTTGTTATATTTTTTTCTTGTTCAGAACCATACTTATTTATTCAACCAAAATACTCAACTGTAAAATAGTTTTATGTCCAAAAACGGTTAAAATTTCAAATGATAAACTGACTAAAAATTCAAATTCAAATTCAAATTCGAATTATTTTTCCAGATTCAAATTTCCATGAATTTTCCCAATAATCTTATCATTCAAAATAAATCTAACCCAAACAAGGATCCGTCCATTGGACTCACTAATCATAATATATTCTAACAAGCGTGTACTCCACACTCTCCGACTTGCTCGATAATATATTATGACTACATTGGTCGACTAGTTAATCCAATTACACTAAAATATCCAACAATCTTCCCCTATTTTAGTGCAATTCATGATTAACTAAAACAAAATCACAACAAATAACAAATTTATGCATAAATGAAATATCGTGACGATTGAATTTCATATTAGTATATTACACATTCCAAATATTCGAATATCAAGGTATCACTAAGGATTGAACCTTTACTATCCATAATGAATACTCGAAGATAATATACATATAAATTTACATTCTCAAATGTTCTTACTTGACACTATCTTTTACTAGCCTTGTGTCCTTATCCTTCTTAGGCATATCAAAGCCAAGTCCTAGCTTCTTGAAGCGGCTAAACTTCATGCTTAAATAGGTAGATCTTTTACTCTTGCACATGCATATGCAATTTTTCAAAAGAGTTATTAAGAAGATAAACTTCAACCTCCACAACTTGCATGTCTGAACACATACTTTGGGATAATACTACCAATGTGTTCCAATCTCTAGATATTAAGCTTTTCGCATTGAATTCAACACCTAATGTCATATTAGATGGGAATTGGGTATCTTAACATGAGAGATTTCAAATGGACTTTAATCACATCCCAATAGCCGATTGTGCACAAGATCTTTACTCAACCTTTTGGTTAAATAATCAGCTACATTTTATTGAGTTCTTGCAAACTCCACTGAAATAACATCATGCGTGATGCGCTCACGAATCATACTCCGTCTAACACCTAAGTGTCTAGACCTGCCTTCGTAAACTTGTCTATTTACATTAGCCAAGGCAACTTCACTATCACATCTGATAGATTTAGGTGATATCTTTTGGGCCACAGCGGAATTTCATAGACTAAATTTCTTAGCCAATAAGCTTCCTTGTTAGCTGTTGCTAATGGCACAAATTCTGATTCCATTGTTGAATCAATAATACTAGTTTGTCTCTTAGATGCCCAAAATATAGCACGTCACCCAAGTAGAACTACACATCCACTTGTGGAAGTGTGGTCTTCCATATTCAAAATATAACTCGCATCCAAACATCCTTCAAGTACGGAAGAAAATCCGATGTGAACTAGGATTGCCAGTATACCTACTAAGCTTTCGAACAACAAAGACAATATCCGTCCTAATGTTAGTCATGCCATACATATACCAAGAAGCCTATCAGCTTCTTCTAAATTTTACATCTCAAGACTAGATGATAAGAATGTTTTCGTTTCATCAACTTGATTTGGTTAATTCCAAAAATCAACATGTCATCCACATATAAACTAATCATAACTCATTTACGAATAACATCAAAATTTACCAAATTCGTAAATTATATTATTTATCTAAATAACATCAAAATTTACCAAATTTATAAATTATAATATTATATATACAACTTAAACAAACTTTGTATACCAAGTCACTTTAGACTCTATATTAAAGAAAATAACAAAACTTTAAATGCTTAGTTATAAATTCCGGTTTTACATGCAAAAAACACTTCCAGCACACCATGCAAATTGTTCTATTTCTTTCCACATAAGAAATTTAACTAAACTTTAAGCAAATTGTTCCATTTCTTTCCACTTTATATCAGATAAAAGAAATTTAACTAAACTTTAAATGCTTAGTTATAAACTCCGGTTTTACATGCAAAAAAAAACACTTCCAGTACACCAGGAAAATTGCTCCATTTCTTTCCACTTTATATCAGAGAAAAGAAACAAAATTTAATTCATTCCAGTTGTTCAAATAAGCCATGCAATAATTTTACATAGCCTCTAGTCAGCACATATCCTATATGCGTGGCTATAATTTAACTGCTTAAAACCGACTATAATTCAACTGTTTAAAGCTGATGCATGTTTTTAATTTACGGTCGGTCCTTTGCCTTCGTGATCACCTTGTGTTATATGGACCTTTACTCATCATATCCCGTACTCAAGAGTCAGTCAATTTTAGAGAAAACAAGAAACAAGCATCAAATCGCTGTAATAAAAAAAAACACAAGATCAATTTCGAAAATCACGGACCTGCTGAGGAGCGTTGTAACCGGGGGGGCCTAAACACGTCACTATCAATTGGCATATCGTTCGAAAGATCTTTGCTCCTCACGAAATTGCTTGTCTTTTCTCCATTACAGAGCTTTATAGTATCAGACCCTAATCCGATACAAACGAAAATGAAAACGAAGAAGCAGTTGGATCTCGATCTAGGTTCCATGGCAACCACCAATGAACAACAACAGGCGACGATTCGAGTTTGGATCTTAGATTGACGAGGTAGTAAAATACTAGTGAGTGTGTACCTATGGCAGGAGGAATATCCATTGCAAGAGATCCGAATCTAATCACTAGTTTCAAGAAGATAACATATACAATTACCTCTTCGTCATAAAAAACGACAGAGATAGTAGAGATCGTGTTAAACACTCGATTTGGTCTCAGGAGACTAAACCCTTCATACTTCCTCTGTGATCCAGTCCGACGAAAATATCCTTAAACAAAATACCATTTACTATGCCACCACGACATATGGATCATAGTTCTTCCATTTGCAGCGCTTTGTACAACTTTTCAAACTTGGTTCTAATTTTCCGTTTCATTTCAATAAGACGATGATCCATAGTTCTAATGCTTTGATACTTGATTATGGGTTCTCTTAGAGATGACAACAAATCTCTTCATTTCAATCTTCATACAAATCATAAAACAATAACATCTTCGTACAAATCTCTTCATAAAACAAGAACATATAATTTCAATCTTTTGTTGAGAATTTTGTTTGGAGATTTCCAGATAAACTCTGAAGTCTTGTTTTGACAATTTCAGATTGAAATTATTTTGGTGGTTCTCCAAAATTTTCAACCGGATAAAATCAGAGCGTATGCATTTGAACAACGAGAATGAATTTTTGTTGTTATATTTTTTTCTGTTCAGAACCATACTTATTTATTCAACCAAAATACTCAACTGTAAAACAGTTTTATGTCCAAAAACGGTTAAAATTTCAAATGATAAACTGACTAAAAATTCAAATTCAAATTCAAATTCAAATTCGAATTATTTTTTCAAATTCAAATTTCCATGAATTTTCCCAATAATCTTATCATTCAAAATAAATCTAACCCGAACAAGGATCCGTCCATTGGACCCACTAATCATAATATATTCTAACAAGCCTGTACTCCACACTCTCCGACTTGCTCGATAATATATTATGACTACATTGGTCGACTAGTTAATACAACTCCTGGCCCGCAAGAGTATAAACTGTGAACGACTAAATTATCCAAAAAAACTTTACCTTTTATTATAATAACAACAACTTTACCTAATCACAACAATAAAATTCAAAATGTAATATTAAAATTATAACAATATAACTTAAAAATAATAAATAACACTTGTAATATTTAAAACCAAATCACAATAATAAAATTCAAAATGTAATATTAAAATTATAACAATATAACTTGTAATATTTTTGCATGATAAAATATGATTTTGGTTTAAAAAATAATAAATAACACTTGTA
The DNA here is from genome assembly GCA_036936605.1 of Limnanthes douglasii subsp. nivea. Lineage (NCBI taxonomy): Eukaryota > Viridiplantae > Streptophyta > Magnoliopsida > Brassicales > Limnanthaceae > Limnanthes > Limnanthes douglasii. Next base: position 86,425,634 of record JAUPFV010000005.1, on the reverse strand, counting down.
ATATTTAAAACCAAATCACAATAATAAAATTCAAAATGTAATATTAATATTATAACAATAGAATTTGTAATATTTTAACATGATAAGATGTAGTTTTGGTTTGTAATATTAAAATCAACACTACTAATATTAGATCTAAAAACATAATAATAATATTCAAAATGTGATAATAACATAAGTAATATTTAAAATTTATGACTATATAATAATTACAACACTTAAAATATTAATAACCAAAACAAATTAATACTAACCAAAATGTAATAATAATTTTATAATAATATGCAATATCTCAATATTGTTTAAATATAACATTTTGGTTATAAAATAAATAAAACATTTAAAATATTTACAAATAAACCGCGGTTTTTTACAAATAAACCGTGGTTTCGCAGTCCTGGCGGTTTGCGGTCCTGCCGGTTTGCAGTCCTAATGGGCCAGTTTCGCAGTTAAACCGCCAGTTCATAAACAGGTTGTCAGCTTTGAACCGCGGTTCCTGAACCATTTGCCACCCCTACGTGTCACCGTGTGTTTCAGTAAAAGTGCATCGCATCAGCTGATGACTTTCTAGGCTTTGAACAATTAGTTAACTAACTGGTACTTGGACTATTGCATTTGGTGACAGATAGTCCATGAACTTTTAAAAGTCCATTCGTAGTCCTAGACTATCCATTTTGGATAAAGTTAATCCCATTGCATGTGCTAACTATCAATTTTTGTGACAGATAGTCCCTCAACTATTCATTTTCGATAAATTTAGTCTTTTGACTTTCTATTTTTGATAAAGTTAGTCCCCTTAATAAACATGCGCATGAGACTAACTTTATCCAAACTGGATAGTTGAGGGACTACCAACGGACTTTTGAAAGTCCAGGGACTATATGTCACCAAAATGGATAGTCCCGGGACTACCAACGGACTTTTGAAAGTCCATGGACTATATGTCACCAAAATGGATAGTCCTGGGACTACCAACGGACTTTTGAAAGTCCATGGACTATTTGTCACCAGAGTCGATAGTCCAAGTACGAGTTACTGTTCAAAGCCTGACTTTCTATTTAGATCTCCAATTTATGTCACTAGTTAGTTTAGGAAATTCGTTAGTCACTTGAGGTCACGTTTATTAAAATGATTATTTTTGCTGGCTTTTTGCACGAGTAGTTATTTTTGTTTGTCTTGATTTTATTTGTAATTAACCTTACATATATACGGATTCCACACAAAGCTAATAAAAAGTTGTTTGATAAAAAAATTATTGTTAATCATAATTCTAACATTGATTTTGTTTCAAGCTGCTTTGTTGAGTTTGGCTTTTATAGATGTCCTTATTATGTTGTTTGTAGGTTGTGATTAGCTGACCTTCTAGTTTATTGCTTCATCATCTCCAGTTGGTTTCCATTACGTAGATTCAGGCCTTGCACATAACTCTGTTTCATTATCCTTGTCGATACTTACACCCGCAATAAGTAAAAAATTGGTCAATGATTCTTTGCCAAAAGTTAGTTACAGTTAACATGCTATGTGTTTAATCTTAGATAGCCAGTTCCAATGTTTTCTAGGTGAATAATAGCCTTAAACGCAGATGCGCTATTAGAAAGGAGGAAGAGACAATCAAATTTGTTTTTAATGGTGCGTTTGGACACCCAGTCCGCCGTAAAATTATGTTTTCTAACTATATTCTTTATAACCATAGCAGAAGAAATGAGACTCCTACAATATTTAGTAACTATTTCTAAGTACCAAGGATAAGAGTCAAAGCTCATCATGTTGAATAATACCAGGGAAACAATTTTTATATCAACTTGACTATAATTATTTTTTTTGCAATAAGTTAGACCTTCTAGTAGTGATCTAGTTTCTGCTACTAGAGGAGAGCATTTCACTATTGTTATTCCTTTGGCAATTATCATATTACCATCAAAATTCCTAAGGAAAAAAATCCATAACTAGATTCTTCATTCGAGAGAGAAGCACCATCACAATTCAGCTTTAATCTACTTAATGATGGAGGGTTCCATTTAACTTATGTGCTCTTGATCTATTTTTTTAAATGATTGAAACAATGCAGTTTTGTAGCTAAATCCAGGTCACTAGACCAATGCTTATAACTAATGCAGCATGAATTATCTAACATATTAACCAAATATATAACATTGTCAATGATGGATTTAGAATTGTAACTTATGTTGTCATGTTTACTTTTATTTATAAACTTCCAGATTGACCATACAATAAGGGTTGGAATAATAGTCCTAATATGGATATGTTTGGCAGATGAAGAGAACCAACTATGAACAACATATTCAATGGTCATGTGTTTACTTAATATTATATTAAACATATAAAAAATAGCCAAGCATGCTAAGAACTTAAACATGAAACAAACAAATGATCTATCGATTCACTATTTAGGCAGTTTAAACATTTAGAAGGGAGATTAAATCGTTTCTTTTGAAGGACTGAGTCAACTGAAATTAATCCATTTAAGAATTTCCAAGTAATAAAAAAACATTTCTTGGGAGAAATGTTGTTCCAGATTCTTTTAGTGACTATATTTCTTTTTATGTTTATCCCTTATTTCATCTAAAGTAGCTTTTAATGAGAACCTTCCATCTAGAGATATTGTCCAAATTGTTTTGTCTTCCATATTTGGATGAATTCAAATTTTTAAGATCTTGTCAATATGGTGTTGAAGAACATTGTTTTTTAGTTTAAGTATAAAAATATCTACAGTTTTATACACATAATCAATTGGGATGACTAATGAGAGTTCTTAGTCCATTGTACTAGATAAAAGATTTCACGAGACACAAACAAAGTTTTATGAAGTTTTTTTACTACTCCGGTTTTATTATACCATAAAACTGTCATTTTAAAATTTTACTTTTGTTTAATTTTACCTATAGTTTTAATATATTAATGTAAACTTTAATATTAATTCTTTTCCACCATTTGAATTGGTTTTTATTTTATTTTTTATAACAAAAAGAAATAGTTATGACATGTCTTACAAATTACAACGACATATATTATGGGATGGAGGAATACATTTTTTAAACATGATGGTAGCAATTTAATTATAAAATTTAATTATAATTTTTATTTAATTCTAACTATTCAATTCTATAATATTTTTTAAGAATTAAAATAGATATAACAAAAGTTAAAATTACAAACCTAATTATATCTTGTTCAATTTTCCCGTACTCAAAACTACATTTATATTTATTAAATATTGAAGTCGATAATTTTGGATTGTTAATCACAACCAAAATAGTAAACGAATTTTGAGTAAATTAAGTTAGGGTTGCAATAATAATGAATAAGAATAACGCAAGTAAGAACAAAAAAGAAATAGTGAAAATAGTTGTATTAGTTGATGTTGGACCTTTATATACATGTCATGTTACAATAAATCTCTTTGATATTAGTGGGTAATGGATAGTATTTCTATAACCACCAGATGCAGTTGAGTATATCTTTGACCAAGTTTGTGTATATGTTTACACGTTTAGATAAGTCGATGGTCTATTTGGTTTGGGCTTGACTAATAACACTCTTATCAGTAGCCCCATAGTATTGGTGAGAGTAAAAAAGGAAGACTGATCCATTGTTGCCCGAAGCGTTCTTATTATTGGCTGAAACATTCGTTGGTCTTTGTCAACACACCTATTTTTATTTGCACTATCATTTGTTTTGTGGAAGTCTTTTGCCTTGTTTATTGCTTTGTTTTGCTTGTTTGAATCACGCTTAGTATTTCAATTCATAATTGTTTTAAATATTTTGATTCGTCTCTAATGATCCATTAAAGATATAATTATTATTTGTTAAAGGTTCCTTTGCCTTATGGAGTTTTTATATTTGCTTCAGCTTTATTTATTTTTTGGTAAGTTTATTTTTAGCATCTTAATATGTATATTCCACCCTCTTCTATATGGATTTGTTTTAACACTAAAATTATATTTAGACATAAATGTTTCCATATTTGTGGAATAAGTCTCATGTAATCTCTTCAATTATTTATGTTGGTTTCGTTTACAAAAAAATTATTTTATGTTAAGTTAACGATTAGTCTCCTTTTATTTATATGACGATACAATAACATGTTAACATTTTTATGAATATGTCTATATCGAACAATCGTTTTCAAATGAAATATTAGTATTTTTGTTGACATATTTTTTAGTCATTCTAAATATTTGATAACAATAGAAAAAATGTTAAACCGATTTCGTTTTTATTTTAGCTGTCGAATCTTACGATGATTAAATATAGTGTTTTTTGTGTTTTTTAGAGAAGAATAGTTTTAAACCATTGATGACCAATTTGCTAATATTTTGATTGTAAAAACATTGTTGGTCTTATATGCTAATAAAAAAATTAATTGCCAACTAATGCAAGTTATCTGTCTCTTCGGAGGTTGAGATTATTGACTTAACATAAGTCATGGTATTTTTAAATATTTGAGAGATCATATCAAAGTTATAACACCATAACCGAGTAAAATTGTCACATATATATATATATATATATAAAAGGTGCTCTCCGAATTTCAATTCAAATTACTAACCAAATCTTATATATTCTTAAAAAAATATTTTGGATTATTTGATGATGTGTTTCAGTCACACCATCTTTGCAGTTGCAAATGCTAAAATTATGGGTTTTAAAATATAACATGTTAAACATGATATATGTTGTGTATGCATGGTTATGTATTTTTGAAATTGATATTACAAATTGAAAATATAGATATCCATTATATATATATTCAAGCTTCTTCCAAATTTTTGAATCTACTAATTTTATAATCATTGTCATGATCTCTGTAATTATTGAAGAAAAAAAGTTAATTGATCACGTAACCTTCAACTACCCACGGAGTCAGAGCCTCTAATTGAGGCCACTGCTTATATTACTCATATTAAGAAGAAATTACCAACTCATAGTTGGTTGTTAGTTTTGTTAAAAATGAGGGCACTATAAAGGATATCGACTACTATATTATATTCAAATCTTGTTTACTTTCACTTTTGAAGTTTTGAGGAGCATTTATTATAAATAAGATCCAAAGAATTTTTTTGGCACAAATGTTAATCCAAAAAATATAACGGTTACCAAAGAAGAAAGTAAGCTTGAATAAGATTATATTTAGAGATTGAAATCATTCCAACACTCGCAATGTTTGAAGTTAACTTTAATAGTTTTCTACAAGTTTCATTTTGAAATTAGTTTAAATAGTTGTCCAAAAGTTTTTTTCGAAAAAAATGTATTCATAACAAGGTGGGTGAAGTTAATTGTATTATTTTCTTATATTTAGTAGAACAAATTCTCATAAAGATCTTAATAGTGTAAATGTAAACTAATTAATAAATTAACTTAATTTACCAATATCTTTATTATCCGTTTAATATTTAAAAGATTAATAATAGTCTTGTGCGAGATAGTCTCATAAGAATTAAATAACATTTGATATTGTTAGTTAAATAACCTTCGGAAACCCAACTCGAAATATTTACAATATCAAGTTTCAACAAAAATCGAAGCCTATGACAACATTTAGCCTAAGCTCAATTGTTTAGCCAAAATATGTTTGTTTAGTATAAATAATCAGGTAGCACGAACTGGAAGCTACACGACTTTGGAGTGTACTAAAAACCTTAGATATGAACCCAAAAAAATAAAGCTAATGTTAAACCAAACACACATAAGACATATTTAATATGGTTCAGATTGTGAAGAAATTCTACATCCACAGATAGCATACATATATTATAAATATGAGGTTACAAGAATACTCTCTCAACTACTAACACTCAACCACTCATATTTTGTTGCAAAATAATCACAACTTACAAAAACTATAGATCCCAGAGTATTCCCAAATATTTATCCTACCTCAACATCTCTCTAAAATTGGAAAGCTTTTAGTTTTCTCTCTTTAAAAATTCTGATTTTTCAGAGTTTAAAAATGACTTCACTCATCTCTCGTTATTTCTAAATGACCAAATATTGTTTATTGTTCTTCATGCTCACAATATATCTTGGCACCTCCATTACCCAATTGTCCAAGAAAACATACACAAAAGATACTCTATAATGTTACTACCTTGTCATATGCACCAACATGCCTAAATCAATAATTATTTGATCAATGAACGAGATTACACGTCCATTAACATCCCTTAGTGACTTAGTTTATTCAATAATACATAAGTATATTTAGGACTTTTCAATAAATATGTTATGCACCTTTAACTATAACAATAACATTCTTTTTGCCTTCGACATAACTCACCCTTAGGTTCCAGTAAATGAATTTTCACCTAAGTATTGGTCTAGCATCTACCATTATAAAAAGTTAACAGTTTATACTCTATAAGTCATCAGTATTCTATCTCCAACCTCTTAAAGTCTTCAGTAAATATATACATCTCAGTTACTTTTAGCATACATCTAAAAATTATCCACATAGGCTTATGGTAACCCCCAACATTTGTTATCCCCGATGTCCAACTACTCTTTAGAGACAAGTTCACTTGCATCCTACACTTGAAAAAGTCTTATGTAGTTTGTGAACTTTAAAACCGTTAATACCTTGTTCAGAGAAATTCGAAGGATTTTCCTCACTTAAAGTATTTGGCACATTAACTTTCTGTCTCTCCACCATATCTTGGATGAAATGTAACTTGATATCTACGTGCTTAGTTCTCTCATAGAACTTCATATTCTTCGTTAAACGAGGGCACTATTATAACATAACATACTTACATCTTGCTTTATACCAGTGATTTCTCTCAAATATCTCTTAAGCCATATGGCCTCCGTAATTACTTTTGCAGTATCAATATATTTGGCTTACATAAATGAAAAGGAAAAAATATTATGTATACAAGACTTACAACTAATCAATCCTCGAAGAACAGTGAACATATAACCGAAGTTGACTTTTTTATGTCGGGGTATCCAACATAATCAGAGTCAACATACACTTTTATCATTTCATCAGTAGTATGCTTCTTATTACAACACAACACAACTTTATATGAACCCTTCAAGTATCTCACGAGCCACCTAAGGGTTTTCCAATGAGGCATCCCCGGTTTTGACATAAATCGGCTCAAAATGCTAATGGAGTAGGAAAGATCAGGTCTCAGCATATAATTACATACATAATGCTTCCAATGACATTAACATAGGGTATCTCTTGTATGAAATTCTTATATTTTACTTTTGTTGATGATTGAGTGTTACTTAGTTTGAATTGGACACCATTGAGATCTCTAACCTATTTGGCTTCAAACATTTCGAACGTTTTGAGGATATTATGTATGTATTCTTGTTGAGATAAGAATAAACAACCTTTCAATACGTTCCTCTAGATCTCAATACCAAGTATCCTTCTATCATCTCCAATATCTTTCATCTCAAACTCTCATTTCAACTAGATCTTTATCGTTTCCATCATCCTCGTGTTCTTTACAACTATTAGGATATTATCCACATACAATATTAATATGATTTATCTCTTCGTGTTTGTTTCCTTATCATAATAAATAAAATTTTCGCAATAAGTCTTTACATACTTGATGAATCTTATAAAAGAATTAAATATTCTATTCACTACATTGACGACTGTCTCAACCCATATAAAGGTCTCTTCAACAACACACATCTTTTTTTCCCTTGTTCAAAACCTTCTGAAGACACATATAGATATTCTATTCCAATTATACATGTAGAAAGGCAGTAATGACATCCATTTTATCTAGATCAAGATATAATCTAGCAGCAATTGACAACGGATTCTTTATTGAGTTTTGTTTTAAAAGTGGTGAAAATATCTCATTGAAATTAACACATTCATTAGTGTAAATCCCTTAGCCACTAGCCTAGATTTGTATTTGGATAGCTCACATCCATGAATACATTGATTTCTTTTATATATCCATTTAATCCCAATAAGCTTCTTACCCTTCAACTATTTCACAAGAATCCAGGTGCATATATTTTCTAAAGATCTTAGGTTTTCAGTCATGAACTTTAATAGTTTATATTTGTCACTGCTCTTTATAACATCATGATAACTATATATAAGAACATATTTCATCATTTCAATCAATAAAGCATAACCAATAAAATTAACATAACCATACCCATGTCAAGAACATAATACTCTATAGTATGATCATTTGAATAGTCTGGAGCATCATAATCTCGACCATCTTCAGACTCATGCAATAGGTGAACTTCCTCTGCATTATCCGAAGCTAGACCATGTCCAAAATTATTTTTAGCAGACGTATCTTTTGCTTCACTATCTTGTTCAGATTCATCATCAACTTCACATCTCTTCTTGGCATTAGTAGGTTTGGTATCCATCCAATTCTCCAATAGCAAGTCACCTTATCAAATTTTTTTGAAGTTCAGGTTAAAGGCACCACAACATATACCATTTCAATCATTCCAAATTGCCAAGGAACAAACATTTTAGTGCTATCAACTGAATTTTATCGTGCTTCACATGTGCATAACCACCACATCTGAACACACTCAAATGTTACAACTACAGTTTTTTTCTAGTATATGGCTCTTGAGGAAGAAGAAACTTCATTGTCGTATATGGACTCTTGTTGATGATATAAGAAATGTTATCACAACTTCTCCTCATAATCTTCGACCCATTACAATGGTTTAAAGAATACACCTATCATTTTTCAGTAAGGTTCAATTTATTCTTTCAACAAACTTATTCTATTGGAGAGTTCTTCTCACATTTTAATGTCTAGAAATGCCAAGATTATAAAAATAACTAGTCAATTATTTATTCATATATTCCAATTCATTGTCAGTCTGTAATTTCTTCAACACCTTTCCAATTTGATTATCAACCAATTTCTTCTAGTTCTTAAAAACATCAAATATTTCATCTTTGGTCTTCAAAGTATAACCCATAATTTTCTAGAGTAGTCATCGATTAAGGAAATGAAATATCTTGCACCATTCACAACGGTTTTTCTAAGAAATAAAATTGTCTCGATCTCTAAAAGTAATGGGGGCCTTGCCACTTCCCCAAATAAGATGTCGAGTGTCTTAATAAACTATTTTTCTAAGCTTCTTGGCTTTAGGTCTCTCCCAAGATACTTTGGGCTTACTTTTATCTTCACGCTTATTTATTCTAAAGTGAATCTTCAAGACCGACCTTCAATAATTCGTCATGTTACTTTCATTAAAATAAAAAAAACAAATTTTTAGTATTGATAATGATAAATCCCCGGGGCTTGATGGCTTCAATGTGGGTTTCTTCAAACACTCATGGAAACTCATCGACAAAAATATATGCAATGAGATCTTAATGTTCTTTAGTAATGGCCGTCTTGAGCCTTCATCGAATGCCACCATCATTTCCCTAAATTCTAAGAAATATTTTCCCTCTATCTCAATGACTTCAGGCCAGATGCATGTTGGAATATGGTTTACAAGATTATTACCAAGATTATGTCCGATATGATTCATAACTCTTTCCCCTATCTGATTGATAACTCTCAATCGACTTTTGTGGCTGGTCGTAATATTACGGACAATATCCTTATACCCCAAGAAATCTTTAAGGGTTAGTAGACTAACGGTAAGGGCTCAAGGGTCGCTCTTAAAATCGACTTGATGAAATCTTTTGACAACGTTTGTTGGCATATTATCCTTGACATCTTGGTGGTTATGAATTTCCTATAACATACGATCAACTGGATTATTCAATGCGTCGCCACCCCTTCATATACTGTTAATATTAACAATGATCCTCACGGGCATTTCCAAGGCAGAAAGGGTCTTAGACAATGTGATCCCTTATATCTCTTCTTCTTTGTCTTGGTCATACAAGTTCTCTCTGGTATACTTAAAGAGAAAACTAGTGATGCAGAACTTCAATTTCCACTGGTAGTGTCACAAGCTTAAAATTGTCAATCATTGCTTCGCAGACAATCTGATGATTTTCTGCCATGATGACATTAATTCCCCCAATCTCATTTAGGATGGTCTTAATGAATTTTTTTTAATCTTTCGTGCCTCAAAGTTAGCCCTCAGAAAAGCCACATCTTCCTCATTGAGGTTAACTCATCTTTTAGACCGGACTTGATCAATATATTAGGCTTCAGTATAGCTTCTCTCTCAGTTAAATATCCCGAAATAATTACTACCTGTATTGTCTCATGAAATTTCAAACACTTCTCTTATGCAGGTAGGCTTCAACTCATTAACTCTATATTTTTGCGGGGTAGATTTACTAGTATTTGATCTTCATTCTGCCTGCTAGAGTTCTTAAAAAACTCTTCCAATTTCTTGGTTGTTTTCTCTGGTCGGGGCCTGAGATGAAGGCATCCAGTGCTAAAGTGCTTTGGTCTGCTGTGACCTTGCCCTCGTTAGGGCAGCCTTGAGATTCTAGACCTAAAAATTTGGAATCAGACGTTCGTCCTCAAACATTTGTGGTACATCGTTAGTAAACATGACAACTCAATCTGGTGTGATTGGATTTACTCGGAGAAGATTAAAGATAAAAACTTATGGTCTTTATAGATTGACTCTTCTCCCTTATGGAGTTAGAGGAAAATTTTAAAATTTAGGTCACTTCCTAGTAAATTTTATAGAATGACAATTGGAAATAGAAAGAATACCTCCCTCTCATTTGAATCGTGGTTGTTATCAATATCTTTGGCCAACCATTATGTGCTTACTATTATTCGAGATTCTTCTATGGAGTGTGACCTCAAGGTTTTTCGATATCATCCGAGATGGTCTTTGGAATTAGCCACTTCAATTTAGGTCTTTTAGTGCTAGAAATTATTACAATTTCGAATAGATCAACCATCTCATTATCTTCTTCCCTCATCTTTGCATTCTATGCAACGACGTCCATTACTAGAATGCTAAGAGAGGCATCACCAAGTTCACAATCAATGACACCTACAATATCATCCCTACTCCTATCATAGTGTTGGGTGGACAGGGTTAGTATGGCATAAATTTAATGTTCTCCGTCACTCATTCATCCTTTAGCTTGTTATCCAAAGGAAACTTTCCACCAGATAAGCTTATGAGTTGGGATTTAAACACTCCCTCAAATTGTGTCTTATGCAATTCTGCCTCTGAAACCATTAATGATATCCTTTATGACTGTAGTTACACTGAGAGCATCTGGGATTACACAAGCTCAAAACTTGGTTTTTCTTTAAGTTACAATAATAACTGGATCTCTTTGATCTATAAGATGTCCAATTGGCCTCCATCCAGTTTATGACATGTTTGACGTGTCTGCTTTGACACCATTGTCTACCATGTTTGGTGTGAGAGGAATGCTAGAATGTTTAGCTCTCATACCCTTGTCTCTGCGATATCTTACCACATACTTTCTGACCTGCGATTCAGATTTTATGGTACGAAAGTTGTATGGCCAACCCAATCCCTTTAATATCTAACTTATTGTTATTTTGTTTATAGGTTGTTGCATACTTCCGTCACTACAGATTTTCTACTTTGCTACTTACGCCGCTGCTACTTAATCTATTTTTTCATATCAGGAAAATCAAATCCATTAAACTCTTACTTAATTTTGTTTGTGTTTCGATTGATGAGGACATGTTTAATTTTGTTTGTGTTTCGATTGATGAAATCATGTTCCATTACTAGTCTGTCGTCCTTGTTCACTTTCATCACTGTTACTTATCTCTTAATCATACATGTTTTATTAATTCGTTTTGTTGAACTTGTTTACTTACCTCTTAATCATTTAGGTCTTACCGATTCGTTAATCATATAGGTCTTACCGATTCATTTATCATGTAGGTCTTACCAATTCGTTTTGTTAACTTGTTTAGTTAAGTTTATGTCAATTTTTTTGATTTCTTCTTTTACAACCATGATATGTCTCATATATTTATAAAAACTCTTTTTATTTTTATTTAACGCATTTAAAAAAATAACTCAAAAGAGAAAAACGAGTTTTGAATAAAAAGGTATAAAGGTGGATAGAATAATTTTTATTATTATTTGGACAGGATCAATTAATAAATACGGTCCATGTATATGACAAGATTTCATACCCGATTTGTAAATCTCTCTAAAAAAGAGTCTACCAGTTCTTAATTGGCCAATGCAATCCCAAAGGTCTTTAAAAAAAAAGATATTGAAGATGAGTACTCATTTGGTTTTATTTATTGTCAACTCCACACATATTTACATGGTTTTGCCTAAATTAGGATCCAATTGGATAACCAACCCCAATTTTAACCATACCCAAACATATTTTAAGTAGCCCCAATATTATACCCAAAACACCCTTTCGTTTTTTACTAACTCATAACCCTAATCACTAACCATTCCAAAAAAAAATCTAAACCAGCCCCAACCCAACTTTCCCTCTCATCTCTCTACTACTACAACCTTCCAAAATCAGCCCCAAAATCAGATTTGAAGAACTCTACTAGATCAATACTCAGTCAAGAACAGCTATGTGAAAGGGAAAAGAGTAAGTTTTGACTCGTAAATGTAGTTTTTTTTCTATATTTAGTTTTTCTTAAGTTTTTAAGATTTTGATATACATTGGGTGCTAGATTAGGCGAAACAAGGTTATGTAGTTGTTTATAGTTGTATATTGATGCTAGGGTAGATTTGGTGTAGTTGATTTGGTGTTTTAGGAAGATTTTGGAGTTTTTTTCAGGTTGTTAATGGACGACGTAAGTTATCGAATTAATTATATATTTTATTAGTTAAATTGTTTTGTTAACATTATATATATTTTTGATTTTTTTTACAGTCGCGCTCGGGTATCACGGTCCAGTCCAAGTACGGTTTGCTTGGTCAGTGGGACCTTAACAAACAAATGGGGGTTAGGGCTTACCTGGAAGGGACACCGTTCTGGCCGTTGATGCGGCATCTACCAAAGTTCAACAACCATGTGCAGTTGGCCGAGGTGTTCATTGAGAGGTGGCACCAAGAGACGAACACCTTCCAGTTTTGCTTCGGGGAGATGACCTTGACACTCGATGACGTGTACGTGATTAATGGCCTCCCGGTTGAGGGGAGAATTATCGATGTCTTTAGGCCGTATCCGATAGAGGTGACATACGCACGCTATGCAGACTTGTTGGGAGTTTCGACTGATGCTGTGCGGCAAGAAATGGAGGCGCATGACGGGAGTGGATTCGGCCTCCGATGGCTTAGGACGACATTCTCTTCGGACGAGTATTTAGATTCCAATGCCGCCTTGACTACGGATATGAAGAAGGCAACAACTAGGGCATACATCATGTTCTTCCTCGGGTGTACCATCTTCCCCAACACGAGCCATAAGAACATCCAGTGCGATTTTCTCCATCATCTTGAGGACTTGACGAAGCTTCGTGAGTACGCATGGGGTACTTGTGCACTCGTGTGGTTGTACAAGAGCTTGAGAGGCATTTCAAAACACTCCTTGAAGAGCTTGGTCGGGTTCTCGGCCTTGTTGGAGTGTTGGGTCTATGACCACTTCCCTATTTTCCGGGCGTCGGTGAGTAGCGGTTATAGCCCAACGGTCCCGGTATCATTAGCTCGCGGGAAGCCGTTCTACCGTGACATCCTCGCAGATCAAAGAGAGACGAATGTAAGCTAGCTACTTTATGTTTATTCATATTTGTCTATTCTATATAAAATGTAGTATGAGTAATTGTTTTTTTTGTAGGTTATATTCCGACCTTACGAGGATGTCCGTGAAGTGTGGCCAGAGCATGCAATAGGGTTGTACCAAAACCCTATTCGCCTTATGCTGGTGAGCGAGACATATCACCCGGACCGAGTAATGCGCCAGTTTGGTTGGATCCAAGAGAAGCCGCTGGACCCCCTTGTTGTTAGAACAAGTCTTTCTAGAGGAGACCATCTTTGCTATGCGCTTCAGGGTAGGCATTGGACTAACTGGAGGGAGCACGTATACGTGATTGATAGGTATTTGAGGCCCTTCGAAGATAGTACTCACATGGCATCCCCCCAGTACAAGGCATACGTGAAGAGGTACGGTTGGTTTAACATCACGCCTCGGATTCTTACCGAGGCGTTCGCGATCGATGTGGTGAACACGATTAATCGTGTTCGGCCGTTAGACGATTCGACTGACGAGATGGTGTCGTTTGCGAGGAAGGTGCTGGAGATCACCGGTCTGTGGCTTTTGATTATCGTAGTTGGCTTCTTGATATATAGGCATTCATACCGGTGGGATGAAAATTGTGAACCGCCGGGGGGAGTTTTCACCACGCCGGGAAAGTATTTCAACCGACGGGTGAAAATTGGTCACCCGGCGGGGACCTAGACAATCCCTAAAAACATTATACTCCCGCCAAATGAGTGTCCCGCCATATGAGTCTCCCGTCAAATTAGACTCCCGCATCAGAATACCATTATAAATATACAAGTATTATCAAGCAACATGGCATTCATCAATCACTCAGAAACAAATAGAGTTTACGCCTAATGAAGACTACCATATGCTTATAGCAGTTAAGGTTTCCCGCCCGGACTTGGGAGAATATACGAGTGACGCATTTTTTCATAGGGTTGTATATCATATGTATTACAACTACGGTCGTAATCGAACCGGATATGTTGTTGTGCGCAACCGCGACGAAATCAAGAGACGATACCTTTTCGTCCAACCGCTCACGAAGTTGTTGTTCATGCCACGGAGAATAAAAGAGGAGCCCGTAAAGGTTTGGGACATGACAGTCTGCGACTATATCACTAGGGATATGGTAGCATATGTGGAGGATATGGTTATGGCAATGGAGGATGGTGACGATGTTTTAGACAGCTTGTGATACGACTACTAATAGAACGTCATTTTATTATTTATGTTTTGAAAAGTTGTTGTTCTTATGTTATGTTATGTTCTTATGTTTTTCTGTTATGTTATGTTCTTATATTTTTCTATTATGTTATGTTATGTAATTTCTTATGTTATGTTATGTTCTTATGTATTTGTCAAGTCATTGGTTGAGTTTCTAGTTGCTGTTCGGTACTTATGTTGACTATATCCTTCCCGCCTCAATTATAGCCTTCCTGCGTCAAAATTTTTTAGACGGGAATAAAAACACCATTTCCCGCTCATTATTTTAGAATTGAACCCCATACATCTAGTCTATAAATATTGGAATCTGACTATGAAACTAAACACTTAATTTATAACAATGGGTGATTCAGGCTGGAATGTGCACGAAGATGCAAGCCTCCTAAGCGCATTTGACTTCGTCGAAGGTACGATGCAAGATGAGATTCCTGGTTTCGTCGATGCGGTTTTGTGCAGAATGTTCTTCAACCACGGTAGGGAGGCATTGTGTCCAGGATGTTTAATGCCCCGACCACGCGGACGCGAAGAAGTCGCTGATAGGTTAGCTTATCTTAAAATAGTGACTATACATATCGAGTCACTTCCTTGGGAAGTCCAAAGCAAAGTTCAAAATGTATTCAACATGGGATTGCAAAGTACAATTACGCAAGAGATGGTGTCACATGCGATACAGCGAATGGAGCAAGAAATAGCCGATGCAATAGCAGCGCCGTTGAAACGGACTCAACTCCCGAAGGAAGTAGTGACGAAGATGATCACTTTGAGCATGGTTGGAACTATCCGTCTCCGTGAAACTGATTGTGTTACGCTAAGGCAGGGTTAACTTATCTATCATTTGTTTTAAGTTCTTTTCTTATGTATTTCTAATTATGCAATGCTTTTGATTAAAGTGTTATGTTTTAATGCAATCAAAATATTACGAAGTTTAAGTGTTATTGTTTTTAAGATAAACATCCAAACAAAAAGCATCTAAACATAAAAACCATCCAAAGTTTACATTCATTACAATCGTCTAGTCATCAAGCAAAAGCGCATAAATCGGTTACTTCGGGGTAACTATTTTTAAGCTCTTCGTATTTCTTGCAACGAGATGCAATCGGAAATGCCAACCTTCTGCTAATGGTGAACGCAACTTTAAGCAACAAGGATGTATCCTCGCACATGGGGCCTCCGCCTTAATCCCAAGCTACAAAATGAAAACACGATAAAATGAATTTCTTGATATTTAAATTACCATTAACATACCCCTTGTATGAATACTTACGTTCACAAAATGGCTGGAGTTGACCCAACCCAATCCGATTTCTAACTGGTTTGGCATCTGAGGAGGTGCACCTCTTAGCGGAAGAAAAGTGAAGCCTACATCCATATTTCGGCATAGCCCAACAAAATGGAGTATGCAGTTAAACGCAGATGCAATTGCCATTCCCATCTCGGGCATGGACATACAATGGTCTTTAGTACCCATATCATTAGAACATTTCACACACTCTACAACATCAATCAAATCCTCCATGCTAGTAAATATCTTAACATAGAAGGATGCGTAATCCATCATCTCGTTGTAAAGGGCATCCCTTATCAACCTCAGCCCATCTTGTTGCCCGTTCAAGGCGTACGCTATCGAGCGGTACCTGCAATGGCCATCAGATTTAACATCGCTAATGAACTCTACGAAAGGTCTAATATAGATGAGGAATTGGTTCATGTATCCTTTGGGGTATACAAAACTTGTCTTCACCGGCATCGTAGAGCTTGACCTACAACCCACCGTTCCACTAGAAAGCATTGTCCCACTTGCTTGCGTTGGAATATCGCTACCTTTTGTACGAGCGGGGGCGCTTTCCGAACCATGTTTAGGCCCCGACATTTTTTCCCTTTACTTGAGGTTGCGGTCGGAAGTTTGAAGTCTCCAAGTAAGGATGGCGTACTAGCATTTTCCGATTCGAGAATGTACTCGTGCTTGCTTTTGCCGCGTTTAGTGGATGTATCATCATTTAAAATAGATATCTTACGTTTGTTAGGTGGACGACCGCGCCCTTTTTGCTTAACCAATGGCTCCAAAATGTTAGTTGTTTTGGGATGGACGACGGAAAATCATGTTTTATAAACGTGCTTCATGCGTGCTTCGTCATTGGACGCCATTACATCACATACTAGTTTGTCAAGTTTGGCTTTAAGTTGCTCGATCGTCGAGAGGTTGGTACGAACTAGGATGTCTAACCTCTTCCAATGTTCATGAAATAACTCTAGCGACACCTCTAAGCCTTTCGCAACAAACTCATAGATTTCGTGCGTGCAAGGCGTACCGTGAGTAGTTCGTATGGCACAACCGCAAGGCATATCCGACGTGCTTGTCATGTTGCGGGCACATTCGACTTTGTCGGCCAAAGGTTCCATAGCATAGTGAGAGATGTTTCTTTTTAGTTTACCATACACAATGTTTGTGAATTTATGTAGGGCCAACAACCAGCTCTTTTCAAAAGAACCCTTGATGTCCCCGTATTCCAATTCGATCGAAGTATACAACTTCAACCAAAAAGATTCAAAGTTACTTGTGCTCGTACCGATGAAACGCTTGAGGCTCGAATGAGCGCTCTCCACGCGATTTGTGGTTTGGTTACCAAAATGCATCCACTTGTTAGTTCTCCATGTGAAAGACTTGTCACCGTATGACGCTAGCCAACTTTCGGTATACTCAATTGCTTGCGGACACTCTTTGAATTCGCGGTGCAATTCCGACCGGTAGTTCTCATAGGCTAATTCCGTTTCCGCCAACATCATTTGATTCCACACTTTCAAGAAGGCGTTGGACATTTTTTTTCTCCTTTATGATCTTTTTCGTTTTTCCTAGGATGTTCATGTTGATGTGCCATCGACACAACATGTGCATTGCACTGGGGAACACTTCCTCCACCGCCTTCACAAGCGCCAAGTCTCTATCCGTCAAAACAATGGATGGTAATTCGATGGAGTGAGTTACCATCAACGAATGTAAGAACCCTAACACCCATTTGTAGCTCTTGAATTTTTCACTCGATATAAATGCAAATCCAATGTAGAATGTTTTCCCGGTACAAGTCGCACCCACGACCTCGTACAACAGCATCCCGTATTTGATCACCGTGTACGTGTTATCCATTTCAATGACGTTCGGAAATGTCCGTAACAAATCCAAACTTACCGGGTGCGTAAAAAAAGCTCGCCTATGATATCGCTTTCGTCTTCGGACTTTCTATGGAATTTGTAGTAGTTTAGTCGCTTTAGTTCACCCAACAAGTATTGGAATTGCGACCGACCGCCTTTCTCGAGCTTGCGGTGTTTTAGTAATGCGTTGTACACGGTGCGCATTGAAGAAGAATTCTTAGGGTTCAATTTCTTCACTCCACCAATAATATCACGACGACGGGATCCCATTTTCGTAGAACTAACCACGAAATCCATCTCTATTTTTTTAAAGCGTCCCACGTAGGAATGACCTTCTTTGTAGGATGTAGTATCGTGATTGTGAAAGCCGCATTCAACCTCTATTCCCCACAAATCATCACCCATCTTCTTTCCTTTAAGGGCGAACGGGCATCAACATTTTTTCGTTCCGGTAGACTTCCTTAGATCCTTGGGATCTACTAGTTTTGTGTAAACTTCAGATCTTTCACATACAAACTCTATTCTCGGAGTTTTACGATCATGTCTATCACATCGACGTAAAATAATCACAAACCCGTTATCTAATGCGGTTTCCTTAACCCATTCAATCAACTCTGCCTGAGAATAGTAGTGAGATTTGGTGCTGAACAACTCGCCATAATCAACGGAGCAAGGCACCGGTATTTCCTCCTCATCCTCCTTCACCATGCACGAACTATACAAATCATCATTTGACTCATCATATTTTAAGTCATCGTTTAACTCTCCATCTCCAGCCTTTAAGTCTTCATCCTATATAAAAAAACTCGTGTATTATGAGTATGGACACAATAAGCCAACCCCAACGGTTAAGTACCTCGACCCCGACGGTTAAGTACCTCTACCCCGTCGGGGACATTGTTACACCGCTGGGTGAAAAACCACAGACCGACGGAGACATTCTCACCCGACGCTTGACAATACTATAGCCCCCATATGTGCATAAAACAAAGGGGTATCCCCCCGGGTATAGAAGACTAACACCTGCGGGGGAACTACCCTAACCCGACGGTTGAAAATCCTATTCCCGGCGGGGATCTACCACAAAAGAAACCCCCATATGTGCATAAAACAAAGGGGTTTCCCCCGCCGGGGAACAACACTCCAACCGGCGGGTGGGACTCGATGCAACCGCTGGGCGAACATGGTGTGCCCCGGCAGGGAACCTTCTTAAACATAATATGAATGTTCATCGCCCCCGCCGGTAGAGAAGGGTGCAACCGGCGGGGTAGCTCGGGTTCCATCTTTATAAATCTAGAAGGTCTACAAAAATGGAAACTTTTTAAAAAAGATTGGTTAGAACAACTACCATATTTGGAGTCCTATGCTCCTCAGCAAGCTTCTCACATTCCGAGTCCATCCTTTGATTATTTCGAATTTTAAAAAAAATTATTGTTATTTTTGAGGTTTCAGAGTTTATTTGTGAGTTTGAGAGTTTTTGAAATTTTTGGAGTTTTTGATTTTTTTGGAGTTTTTGAATTTTTGGGAGTTTTTGAAATTTTTTGTTAAATGTTGAGTATAAGACCATACGCAGCAGTGAGGATATTTCATCTCCCAAAAGCGCGCCACATCAGCATAATGTGGGAACCTCGATAATCATTCCTATTTCGAGTTTTATAATCATCAATACACTATTTTTGAACTATTATTATTTTTAGCAATTACTATAAATCTTACTATTATTCCTATTTTCATACATTCCACAAATTACTCAAAATTTAAAATTGATCTCCCTACTCAGAATTTACACTAGAAATTGGTACCGTTTGTGGGAACGGATTTTTTCTCCTAATAATTAAATGGTAAAATAGAAATATCAATACTAGCCGATGTCGAATCTGAAGAACAATTAAATTTATTTGTGGATGGAGAATTGTAAGTAGAAATTCTCGACAAACAGTAGTCGTCCATCTCGGCTGTTATAGTTCTAGTAGCTATTTTTTAGCGACTAACTCAAATGCTTAGAGAAAAGCAGTCTAACAATTTTTGAATTTCGTAGTAACACTCAATCTCCTAGACTTCTAACCATTTAGTGCATAAAAGAGAAGGAAAGAAATAACAAAAGTTATTGAATACTCGGAGACCATTTTCTAAACATCACTTACGAGAGGATATTTCCTTTAAAAAAATTGACAAAGAGGCTAGAGAAAATACAAACCATTGGTCAACCGGATTAAGAAGCGACAACAACATTGTTGGAATAGAAAAAGAATCCAAACACCAACTTCATCGTATAAGCAAATTAAAAAGAGAACTAAGGAACCTCGATGATCTCATGACAAGAAAAAAGAAGGCCATGACATCCCTCCATCCGTACTAAACTATAGTATTAGCACTCCGGTACATCCTGATATTTTGACAAAATTTCAGCAGGCTCATTTTTATGCAACTAGGTTATCTGCTTTAATATTCGGGATTTCAACAATCTCATGCTCAACATCAAGAGTACCAACATATTCTTAGACAACAACCGAGATTCGAATAGGCCCTAACGCTCCAACCGGACATTTCTCTTAATCAATATTAGAACTCTGTTTTTCATTGTGGATGTCACAAAACAACCCCAAAGCATAATAAAGTTTCCAGTACGGTGACCATTTATCCAAACTAGAATTAAAACTACACACAAGTCCCGATATGATATATCTGAGACCATATGAACTTCCAAGGCAGTACTAAGCGCAATATAATTAGTAATTTGAAGGTTTCAATCAGTTATGCTAAAGAAAAATACAAACCCGTCGACCGAGAACTGGCGAGCACCTGGAAACTATCAATCATACCATTTGATGAACAATAGCTTCTATGTGGAAGAGGAAAATTTCCATGATAAAAAGTCCCATATATCCCTAAAAATCTTATACAAAATTGTTTCGTTACTGTTCAACAATCATAAAATAGATAAGTATTATGGAAAACAGACCCATAGTATCGTATCTAGTAGCTCAATCATGAGATATTGTAGTATGAAGCTAGTGATAAAATCAAGTGCATGGTATTCTTCATGACGCTTAGATGAAGCGTCATGCAGTGGTTTCAAAGTCTTCCAAAATGTTGCATCAAGAGTTAAAATATGCTTCTGAATTTTTTTAGGAACCATTTTGTAGGATAAAAAGTGATTAAAAAAAGATGTGGACAACATAATTCAATGCACGCAGAGACCCAACAAAATTCTTAGAGAGTGCACCCAGCGGTTCGTAGAAACCAAAAGTAAATTACCGTATTACCACGATATGGTGGTCATAGTTATATTCATGTACGGATTTATCAAAGGTATCTCTTCAACTTAATAATAAATAATAAATATCTGAAATTGGTGAGTTAGTGGTTCAAGGGAAGCGCTATATAAGACAAAGTTTCTACATAAAAAAAAGATAGAGAAACAATAATGCTCGCACATGTCTTTCGACTAGCAGAAAACTTCAAGTGGCTCGAAAGAATAAAAAAAAAATTAGGAATCCCCTAAATATTGGAAGACATACTAAGACATAGTGGCCGAGATTAATAAAAATAATGAAATACCTAAAAATAATAGTGTAAGAACCTCGTTTGAGCTGATATATAATCAAATTCAAGGTTTTTAAGTAAAAAATCTAAATACAACCACAACGGTAGCAGTAGTAAAAGGGCCGACTATCTGCCAAAATGGCTCTTCACAAAGCTAATCAAAACTTTGGCAGTAATCTATGGAAAGATAAAATATGTTCAAATAAAACTGGTTTGGAAAGTTGCATGGAGCACAAGAGGAAAAATATAAGAATAGATACTGTAAGTTCCATAATGATATTGGTTATTTTACTAGTTAATATTGAGATTTGCAGGATCAATTCCAAAGTTTAGTAAGAAGATAAACTTAATGAGTTTGTTAAAAAGAAAGAAAAAAAATAAACTTAGGAAAGGTTCATGAGAAATGACCATCGAACAAGCTTCGACACTAGCAAGAGAACATATAACATTAGATGCAGACGCCATCAAAGTGGCTAAAGAAGAAACATATATGGATCCGGATCCTAACATATAATCAATATGTATGATTACAAGAAGAGATCAATATTCCGGAGTTTCTAAAAAATCAATGAATATATATATTCTTTGAAAAATAAGTACAGTATCAAGGACAAGCGTCTCCATATTTACCCCAAAATCCATATCCAATATTGTCATTCATAGATGATGACTTACGAAGGATGATATCTTCACGCAATGATGCCATACTAATAATAGTGAAGCTAACTAAAGTAGAAGTAAATAAGGTGATGATGGATACCAGAAGCTTAAAAAATGTACAATACAATTTTTTTTATCAAAAGATAAGAAGAATATTAGTGTTAACCCCAAATTAAATAATACTAACTTGTTTCATTGGAAAAAATACAAATGTATTAGGGGTTATAACCTTGAATGTCTCATCGACAAGTAATAGTACATAAATAAGGTCTAATGCATATTCACGGTAGTAGATGCATCGTCTTCATACAATATCATATTTGAGCAATATTGGTCAGATCAAATGCACACTTAATATTTATTGTCCATCAATATTTAAGGTACACAATTAACGACAAAATGGTTGTCATCAAACAAAATAAAAAAACTTCAAGGGAATATTATTCTTCGTATAAATGTTAAGGATTCTTCCAAGTAATGAGAGGAGTAGGGGAGTTTGAGTTAAATATAAAATATGATGAAGCTTTCAACAATATTTAAAAGTTTGTGGCTTCTCCAAAATTGTTGATAAAGCCTTGTCGATGATAGGCTTTGTATTTATACATTGCGATACCAGACTATGCCGGTAGTGCACTAGTAATCATGGAGAAAGGAGGAGAATCTAAAGTAGTATATTATGTAGCTAAATATTTATTACTATCTAAAACTAGATATTTGCAATTAGAAAAACTCACTTTGGCATTAGTCATTGCAATTAAAAAAATAAGGTCATACTTCTAAACATATATGATAATATTTAAAACTCCATAACCCTAAAGAAATATGCTAAAAATCTAGATGTATCCAGAAGACTGACCAAGTGATTGGTATAATTAAAGGATTAAAGGATCAAGTCCCAAGCACTGTCAGTTTTTTAATTGAATTTTAATCCGAGAGAGCGATACTTTCAAATGAGTAGTATAATGATACTTGAAAGTTCAATACATATTAAGGAAATAACAATCAAGGATTAGGAGCATGAATCCAGCTCATATCACATGAGATATCCTAAGTCAGTCTATAATTTTTGGATTTCCAGCATCTAATAATGAAGTCGAGTACAAAACCGCAATTGCTGGGCTTCTGTCTGCACATCGTCTGCCCTTAGAGTAATCCTTCAAGAAAATATATTTATTACCATATCCAATATGCACCTATCAATATTCACACCTACATAAGTAATGGTAAAAAAAGGAGAAGAATAAGAAAATCTGAGAACTCTAATAAAAAAATAACTTGTGGAAGGCATACTCTCCAAAGATAAAATAAAAGCAAGAAATATAAAAATAAAGTCAACAAGATTCGTATATACTTAAGATAAATTGTACATGAGAGGGCTACCTCAACCACTACTTCGGTGCTTAGGCCCTAATAAATCATCTTTTGTGATAGAAGAGCCACATTATAGAGAATGAAGTCCTCACTACGACTACAAGGAGCTACAATGAATAATTCTCTTTCATGGATATTATTGTCTCGCTATAATTGATGACGCGAACAAAAATGTTAAGAATTATAACAAATGCCAAATATTCTCCAACTTCATACAAGTTCCGACAATAATACTCAAAACAATATAAAAAGAAAACCCATTTGGTAAGCGAGATTTGGATATGGTAGGACCATTACCAAAAGCTCCGGGAGAAGGAAATTTTCTATTCGTTGTCGTAGATTACTCCTCAAAATGGATGGATGCACATCCCATAGTAAACATCATGGTAAATGAGGTAATCACTTTCCTAAAGATAAATCTATGGTACATGTTTGAAATTCCAAGGGTCACAAGTACAGATAATGAAACACATTTCAAAAATCAAAACGTCTAAAAGTTTTGTGCTAATAAATAAATAAAAATATTTTTTCTCTAATCATTTCTAACCTTAAGCAAATGGTTAAGTTGAAATAACCATCAAAACAATTATAAATAGGATAAAAAATATATTTGAGGGAGCAGCTGAAACCTAGTTGGAGTTGGTCATATATAACCACACTTAAAACCACAACATAAGAAATACCATTTTCCATGGTATATGGAATGTAAATAGTAATATAGTTGAAATATGTATGAGACCGCATAGAATTGCAACATATGATGAAGCTAATAATCCATAAAATGAAAGTTCTGAGCTATATCTAATTGAAGAGAAAAGAGTCAAAACACATTTTTTGTTAGAACATTACGATACATTAATGAAGAATATATATAATTTTAAAGTATAATTTAGTATTTCCAAACTATGAGACAAAGTGTTAGGAAGCATTTTCCTCCACAAAAAAGAAAAAAAGGCTCATCAAATTGGCACCAAACTATGAAGTTAATTTCACTCAAAGCCAATATAAAACCATAAATATTCAAAGTATTAGGTGGAAAAGGGAACCAAGTTTGGCACGCTTGGAATATAGAGCACTTAAAACTCTATGATAATACACCATCTTCTACCTTAGTGGCGCGAGAAGGTTTTAAGGAGGCATTTTACATTAATAAAAAGTTTTTCTTACGAAAATATAAGAAACCAAATTCAAGTAAAGTACACTTATAAGAATAAAAATGCCAAAATACTATTAAAAGATGATTCCATCAGGGAACCTAATGCTTTACAAAGTCTATAAAAAAGTCTCATCTGAATAAAAAATAGTCTCTAAACAATAAATCAAGCTTAAAAAATTAGTTTGTCTACTTCTTAAACAACAAATAAAGAAGTCACATACCCTTAACTTGCTTCAAAAATTCTAAAAAATATTAAAGTAAAGAACAAAAGTGCTCCCAAGAAGTTTCAGACTATTGGAAATGATAATTTTAGTAGGAAAACAAAAAACATATAAATAAAATGTTTAACATAAGCCCAAGAAAATACTCATTAAACAAACTTATGACAAAATAGTATTCCAAAACAAAATAAGAGTTTTGGTAAAAATTACTTCTAAGTAATACAAAAAAAGATTATGGCAACATCATGCAAAAAGAGAGCAACAATAAAAGACTACGATTTATTCTTTTTCAGAAACAGTTACATTATCAGCTAGAATAGTCACAATATCGGTTGCTTGGGCATTAGTATCTTCAATATTATCAGTTTTTTCGTCATCGGCTTGAATATTACTAGTCCCAATATTACATTTTTCAACATTAATTCCTTTCGGAAGTTCCAGATTTGAAGTTTTTAATTAGTTATTATCTTCTTTATTCTCAAGCGTGTCGCAAATATAAGAACCACCCTTCCTATACCCCGATAAAGGTTGAGAATTAGGAGAATGGTCACTCAACTCTAAGTTCTTAGAATAATTTCTTTGCAGTATGTAATACCAAAAGCTATCCAAATTCAAATTAGAATATTCGTGGTGAAAATCAAGGATCAGTCTAGATTGAGCTCCCGAAATGGCCACACAAGAAAATTAAATCATTTGTTCCTAATAAGATGCAACGTTTTGCAACTTAGAAAGTGGCTCACACGAGCAAAAGATTTATTTCCAAGTTAAATATTCAATCAAACTTCGGCTCCAGTCTTCTGTAATTCAACTCTCAAAAGGTTATCCTTCAATTTTAGTTGATTCTCAGTATCAATTATAGTATATGAGACATTTTTATTGAAGATCCTAATTAAAAAGGCTCAACAACACCATTAAGAAGTGTCCAAATATCAGAATATAAGTTGCATGATGAAAACTGGACTAATGAAGTGTGTTCAAGCAATTAAAAATACCATATAGATATCAGGTTACAAATATCTAAAATATAATTTATTTATGTATAAAATGCTGAAATTAGAAGAAGAAAAAAAGAAAGAACAAAATTTCATCTTCGCTCAAGTCATAAACTGGACTTTCGTTTAGTCAAGTTTCATAACATTACCATGAACATTCACAACATGCTTTAAAGGTACTGAATAGTTAACACAAGATTCATTATTGACAACTGTTTCATCTTGCGACTTGTTTCTTCATTTATTGAGTTAATAACATAATAAATTACCAAGTGTGACGAATTATATGCAACAAGTTTGACTGATTCATGAGCTCTAACAACGCTTTCATTATTAACATGAAATATAAATTTTATATATGGATTTTTTTGGAAACTTAGAAATATATTGGGACCTAATATTTTGTAGTTTAAGCAGAAAGAATTCGTCACTTTGCTGCTCCAACTCATTTTTAGCTTCAAGAATTTATTTCTTCGTCGTAGCTGCAAAATCAGGCTTAAGACCAACCTCAAGCAACGTCTTTTTTTTGTTTCCCAGCAAAATTATAGAATTATTTCTGCACACAATCTTTAGATATAACAATTTCTTCCTTAGGATACTGAGAAAATATATATGTAAGTAAAAGTCTAGACTAGCCACGTCTTTGAACAAATCGATAAATTCCGTGGCATGACACCTTAAACGAGTAACCACATGAGTTAAAATAGTGGGTCAATTGGCTCAACAATAGATTTCATAAGAAATGCATGATCAAAACTTTAGGCAAGTAAAATGTCAAGGTGTTCTTGCCTAACAGCTACAAGAGATGTAGGTATGCTATTTTCATTTTTCAAATGCAAAGTTATCTTCAATAGCAGCATCAATGCTGTGAGAAACATTACCTGTGACTTCTGGAGTTTTTCATCGTTAAGGCCATATCATTTTCTTCATCTTCTGCAATACTAGGATACAATTCTTTCTTTTTATTCAAGCCAATAATCAACAACATATAGTTTATTTAAACTATTATTTTTAAATAGTAATTAACTTGTTCTTTGAAGACTACTTTTTTGCAAATTTTCTCTTTGAATAATGTTTGTCCATAATATTTTCCTTAAAGACTGGCCATCCACAATCTACTTACCTGGACACCGTTCTTCAATATTGTTCTCTTCTATGGTATTTTCAAATAGAATGTTGCATCGCCAACAAACCATGCACTTTCTTCCAAAACCCATCAAAATTCAATCGACATGACCTGGTATATTTGTTCAACGTAGCATGCAAACTTTCCGCCCTATTTGAGGTGTAATTATTAAAGCGTAATCCATGAGTCTATGAGATAATCGACAACATTTTCATGCTCTTTGAACATCGAGCATATCTTAGCCAACCTCTCATTCATCACGTCAACGATAGTGGATGAAAAAACGTCATTCCTAGCCGCTAAAAAATTGTTAAACACCTCACCGTCTTTAAACATTTGTGTGGTTCTCCTGTTAACATTCTTGTTGATATGCCACTCGCATAACATATGACTCGTGCTAGGAAATATTTTATCAATGCTATTCATCAAAGTTAGTTCACAGTATGTTATTATAACGCAAGGCAATTCACAATCATTCTCCTCCATTACTATTTTCAAGTATCCAACTGACCATTCGTAGTTGTCTTGTTTTTCTCTCACCATAAATGTGAAACAAATGCAAAACGTTTTGTTGGTCGATGTTACCCCAACTAGTTCGAACAGAGGCATCGTGTAACGAATAAATTTATATGTGATATCTATGATTAACAAGCGTGGGAATGTCTGTATTAAATCAATAATAAGTGGGTGTGCAAAAAATAAATTGGTTATCACGTTTGAGCCATTATTGCCGTCCGTTCCCAATATTTATACTCGTGTAGTTGTAATTTAGCTAGCAAATATTGCATTTGGGAAGGACCACCATTTTCAAACATCTTTGTTCTTTGAAGGTGGTTGTATACGTGGCGAATATTTAAACCATTCTCCGGGTCGACCTTCTTCAAAGCACCAAATATTTTTCATCGATTTGTTGCGTTCACCGTCAAAACATCGACAAGCTCTTTTTCTTCCCGTTTTAACTTGGACAATTGCAAATTTCCTTGGACATACTTAATCGGTTCATGGTTGTGCTTACTAGAAAGGAGACTTAAAGCCCACTTATCGTCGCTTTTTACCGGATTGCCTACCAAATTAAAAAACCATTTATTTTTTTTCATCGGTAGCCTTACGCTTATGGACGCACTCTTTAACAACGGAATTAAATATACCAGATTTCTCCCACTGATAATCTACTCTCGGTGTTCTCCCTCTTTTCCCTCGCTCCTTAGATGCTATGTTAATCGAGAAACCTAACGAATTTCATGTACTTTTTACCCACTCGGTCATCGAGTCTAAGCTATACTTGTTGTGAGTGGTGAAATGGTAAGTGTAGTCCGAAACAAGCAAAATTTTACATTGGGTAACCTCCTGTAATATGTAAAGAGTATAAATATCAATTAAACTGTAATTCCAGATTATTCTAATCCATTTCACCACAGGTATGACGTATCAACCCTTTCCCACACCATCTGGTGGCGTAACTAACCTATTGAGTGCCACATGTGTGGCATATGCAAAGGTTGATACACCACTCTATGACGTCGGGCTTGTTCTCTTTGCTAAAATTGTTGG
Source organism: Limnanthes douglasii subsp. nivea (assembly GCA_036936605.1). Taxonomy (NCBI): domain Eukaryota; kingdom Viridiplantae; phylum Streptophyta; class Magnoliopsida; order Brassicales; family Limnanthaceae; genus Limnanthes; species Limnanthes douglasii. Next base: position 86,396,998 of record JAUPFV010000005.1, on the reverse strand, counting down.
CGAAGAACACTAGTTCGACACAAACGTATGGTCAAGAACACAAAAAACAGGTTTTTTTTAATAAATCTATATTTTACAAAAAACAAGATAGTGGAAAGCAATGTACCTCGTCGGTGTCCATGCTGGTATGCAAGAGAAATGGTTTCGACTCTATTTCGGTTATATTTTGAAGGTTTTAAAGTTTTTTAAAAAATGGATAAATGGGTTTAGAGTTTTGATGTGCACGACAAGCTCATAAAATAGTATTTTTCTTACTATGCTTTATAACTTTTTTTATTGGAATTATAATGTGCCCAAATAATGCCAGTTGTGTAATTGTGTTATATAAACTATGCACGGTATACCTTGTTCACACATATCTTGAAATTCGTAAACAAAGGTTTAGAGGTACCACCAAACTATGTTCACATATTTTACATATAACATAGGATATTTTGCACAAAGCGTGTGAACCTAAGCCTATATTTTTGCATTATTTTTTCAATTAAAGTCATATGTTCACACAAAATATGTTACATATGCCTATGTATTCTTGCATTTTATGCTAAAGTATGGTTCTAATATCAAAATGTGGGCCTATAGTTGCACTCGGTTTACAAAGTACAATATGCAAATTTGAAAAACATGTGTGAATGGACAAAAACTCTATGGAGCCCAAGCTCATACTTCATGTCGAAGCACTTCAAGGGCCTAAGAACAAGATTCGATCTAAAGCATCTCATGAGTGCAAACTCATTCTTTAGGCTGAATCACTTTAAAGGCCCAAGAACAAGCTTTTATCTAAAACATTTCCCCAACCCAAGCTCAAGCTTCAATTCAAAGTGCCAAACTCAGTAAATATTGGATAACATGATTCATTTTATATGGTTACTTATATTTTTCCCTCGTTAAACTTGCAAGGACTATGAGGGCTACTGATAAGGAAGTTATTAGATGAGCCTCAATCCAACTTCAAACCGAATAATAAAGCCATTCATTAGTTATGTAAAACAACCAGAATATAGGTTTTGTGTATTTATAGGTCTCATAAGTCACAAGACCCACAATGGTTACTATGAGTATAAATTATCACTCTTCTAAATATGGGTGAACAATTATTATTATATTATTAAAATTTGACTCTCTTTTATCTCTAGCTTTTCTCTTTACTCTTTCTCATTTTCTAAAACTTCTCTTTCTAGACTTTCTGGTGAACTACAAATTGATTGTCACCTATAATTGATGACTATCATCCATCATGACAAAACCTTTTTATATATATTTTTCTAATGTGTTCATGTTATATGAGATGATCGTCCTAATTTATCTACATTTTAAAACCTAATGTATATGTTTTGGTTGTATGTATGTATTTTTTGATAGTGCCTTCCAAAGTTCTAAAGGTATTCTCTGAATTTAATTGGAATATAAGATTTGACGACTTTAGCTATCATGTCTTTTATCCATACCATCTATACATATTCGTGGTAAAATGTATATATGTGTACGATGACAACATAAACTTACTATGAAAATATAGTTGTTGATTAACGATTTATAGGTATATATATTATAACATAAGCAATACCAAATATTTATCTAACATGTTCCTTTTATAACGTTAAGAGTGTATGCATGCATGATATTCTCACCAAATTGTTATTTTTATCTCATGAATCTTAGACCATCTATAGATAAACGATAGAATAATGTATAATTACGTTACAATGAGGTCACTAATAAATAAATGTTTATAACTTTATTATTCGAGCATCACAATAAAATCGCACTATTATTTTATCATATGAATTATGATTTCATCCCGATAATGGTATGTTTAGGCCAAAATGTACGCATTTAAATTGTATTTATATGACCCACAAATTTCTTTAAAATATATAAATAATCTACTTTCATTAAATTTTTTATTGTGAATGTACAACAACTAAACAAATACATTCTAAATACACTAATAAGATTAGTGATATCATAACTTTTTATACTGATACCATTTATGTAACAAGATTTTATTAACTTGTTTTTCAAGAATGAAACCAAAACACACTAGCAATTTTGGTTAGCATGATCATCTAGACCTTTAGACTTTTAACATGTAATTTGAGTCGTTTCGCTTAAAAAGAAAACCTCTTACTATCATTATCGTTTATGAATTCGATTACTTGAAGCCCGATTCCGTCAATTTGGAGCTTGCTTAAAGTATTTAAGTTGTCCAATAATAAAGATATCTGGCGAAATGAGTAGTAGAAGCTATTGGTTTTATCTTGTCATTTTTAAAACACTTCTATAACAAGCACGTCGCGTTCCAATGTGAAAATGCTTTGATGAAATTATCGAATGTCGTGGTGATTAATTGTTGGTAGATATGAATCTCAAAATATAAATTCTATTTCTAAAGATATATATATATATATATGTATCATAAGAAATGAATAAGCTCTCGTTAGGCATGCTAATATTTTCCGAACCCTTGGGTATCTAACCCGAGTTTACCCAATGTGTTATGATACTCGAACATTTTATTTTATGTGCGATTGGTAATAGGTTTTAAAATATATTAATTTTTGTGCTTGTAATGGGTTATGGGTTGAAAATATTTATCGACGTGTGCCCAATGTGAACCCGACTTAGACTGTTATCGACCCGGTCCGATTTTAAGATTTTTTAACCCAACCGATTAGCTACTGAATGGTCCCTATTAAATCATTACAAAAATAGACCTCATTTGTTTGACTGAGATCGGTATGATAACTAATCAATCCGGTCTGATATCTAACCGATTTGGTCCAATCCGATATCTAAACCTACCAGTCAGGTTTGATCTCTAACTAGACTAGTCCGATGAAAATAATATTTCACTTAATCTTAGCCGAAAAATCGAGAAATATATATATGTCTAAATAAGTTATTATTTATAACCATTTTGTTAACAATGTTTTTTCTAGATATGAGATAAGGTAAGATTTCTAAACAAGCCACAATGCCTATTTATAACTAAACTTGTTAAAAATATTAACATCATTACCATCAAAATAATCCAATATACTTACATATACAAAAGAAAAGTTCGAAAAAACTTATAAAAATCTATACTGAAAACTAAATAACTACAAGATAAATAAATAATATATAATAATATACTTATTCAAATCCTAAACAAACCATTCTTTTCCAAAGAAAAACTAAATGAGATCCTCACAATTATGAATCAAAGCATTATTTTTAATAAGTATAATAGAATATCTAACAAACTCCAAAAAAAATGATAATTAGATTAATATATATAAGTTTATGGTACTTATTGTTAGATACAACTTGTATCTAATTAATTTGATAATTTTTCTAAGAGCCAGACTAAAAATATGACACATTATGATATCTTTCACCCTACCCCTTTTTGAAACCTAAACTTGAAATTCTCAAATTATCATTCTCACTATAACTAATTACAATCATGCCATTTACATAAAAAAAACAATTAAAAATCTGAAACCCACCAGTTCTTACCCTAAACCCACTAAATTACCATAACTATTTACTGCCCTAAACCCTAAAAGTAACAATCTTCTACCCAACCCCATCAAAACCACTATAAAGACAAAAAAATCAGACTATCCATGGAAAATAATGAAATGAGCGTCTTTTTGGAAGACTTGTTGGAAGAGGAGGACGCTTACCGCATGGAGGTAAGTGGTTGAAGTCTATTTGATATTTTTTGTCTGGTCGCACGACTATCATGCGATAAACTCTGTCATCGTCGCACGATCATGCGACAAATATACTGTTTACGTCGCATGAAGATATGCGACGACATTCCAAACGTGTCGCGTGCAACACCTTCAAATTACGTGCGCATGCGACTATCGTGTAGTATTATTCGCATGCGATTCTTATACATTAAAATATTATATTTTGTAGAAGGAACCTGCCCATCCTCCATATATAGATGCTGATTACAGAAGAATATTCAAACAAATAGGTTATTTACGAAAGATGAATTGGTTGCATTTGTGAACATTGAATCGAAGAAGATTAAGTTCGTTTACGATTATAAAGCTTTACGATAGCGGGAAATGGTACGCATAATCATGATCCCTATGTTCTCTTAGACGATCATTCCCGCACTTGTAGGCTAAAATGGGATGAAGAGGAACTAGTTCGTAGTTTGTCTCACCTTGGTTCACGTCCTAGGAAGATATATAGCGGTTTGAAGTACCAATATCCATAAAATATTTCAAATATGCGTGCAATCTACAATTTCCGGCAAAAACATCGGGATGTTGAGCACGAGGGACAAACGCAAATGCAATATTTGTTGACGAAATTGAAGTAACATGGAGACTCTACGTGAGAGCATTTGAGAGACGATTCAAAGGTGATCAACGATTTTTTTCCGCACATCCTACGAGCATAAAATTATTACGTATATTCCCTAATATGCTATTCATGGATTGTACCTACAAGACGACTAGGTATAAGATGCCATTATTAGAGATTGTTGGGTTAACGTTTACTTCCATTACATTTACCGTTGCGTATGTGTTTATGAGTAGAAAGAAGATAGCAAATTATATATGGACTTTGGAAACCCTTTGTGGTTTGATGATGGATAGCGTGTGCGCATTTCCGAGCGTTATTGTTACTGATTGACAGTTAGCTCTCATGCGAGCTATCAAGGATATATTTCAGGGCATATACCACTTGCTATGCATGTGGCATATTAGTAAGAACATTTTTGGGATGGTCTGAAAGATATTGCACATTGATGTGGTTGCAAAATAATTTGTTGAGTTTTATGGCTACGTTGCCGGAGCAAACACGGTTGAGCGCTACAAAAAGAATCTAGCTACATTGAAGGAGATGTTTTCCTCCCAACCCAAGTGTTTTGGGTACGTTATGGACGCATGGATAACGAAATATGATGACAAGTTTCTTTAATATCGAACGAACAAGATAAAACATTACGACCAAAAAACTTCAAATAGGTATGTCCTTTTATCCAATTTTTGGTTTTGCTATTATAACTCTTTTGAAATAACGTCCTAATTTTGTACTTGTATTATGTAGGGCGGAGGGTGCTCACTTGTCCCTACAAAAATGCCTTGGGACGAATCAATGCAATTTTGAGATTTTTTGGAAAAAAGTTCAAAACTTACTAACGAAGCAGCATGGGGGGGATCCTCGAATAGTTTGAGCGAAGTAAGTTTTGTACATTTGCCGGTTTTGATGGTGTTTTGACCTACAATCTGAAAGGTCATGTATTACATGCGGGCCTAAAAATATTGATGTTTGCTATTGTACGTTCTAGAAATATATGAGTAGATCAGGTAGCATGTGGAGGATATTTCCTTAGGAAAACACATGGGTTACCTTGTGCATGTGAAATTGTGTTTATAGCTAGAGATGATAAGTGCATTCCTTTAGAATATGCGAATATCTTTTGGAAAAGATTAGATATTGTTCATAGAGATCCCACTTCTCGTGAGGATGAATTGAAAAAAAAACCCGTCCATAATAGACAACTTCATTCGTAGTTTTTGCCATGACCAACAAAACCACATTATCAATCGGGTAATGCAAATCTTGAGGCCCGAGACTAGTCATATTCAAGATCCTAAAGAAAAGGTTAGAGCCAAGGGTAGGACAAAGGGAAGCGTTGATAAATCAACAAAATGGAACCATAATGCGTGAGAATATCTCATTGAACAAACCGCTAGTGCTAGTACTCCGGCTAACTTGATATATAGTACACACGTTAACACGTTAGGGAGCACGACCGTATCGAAAGTGGTCCCATTTGTACCACCCAAACCACCACTTACAAAAAAGAAAGTTGGTCAGCCAAAGAAAATTGTTAAGGATGGGAAGTTAACACTATATCTAGATTGCATCCCGAAATTTCTACACACTCATATTATTAAGTTAGTTGACGTTCTTCCGGACAGACGATGCAGATATCTTTCCGTAGCGCATTCAATATACAATAATGAAGATAAATGGGAAGATGTTAGACGCGAATTGTTGAAAGAGTTGCGAGAAAATCGTGCATCTTGGTTGAATGTATATGGTTCACCCAAGGTGTTTGACGATGTGGTACATAGGTTGGATTACTTCAAGCCCAACCCTAGTAGCCATTATTGGATGACATTTCCAGATATAGGACTAGTCATTGCGACAAGGTATCAATGCATGATATACCATGTATCGCAAGCAGCATCATTAACGTATCTACCAATTCGTACACGCTGATGTAGCGAAGACTGCAAACAGACTCATTTCTCTCTCAGGTATTGGAATTGGGTCAAACAGGTGCTCAAATCGAAGATTTCGACGAGCCCGTCAGATTTCAAAACTGTGATTTTTTAACAAAGTTTGATACCCAAATTCGACCCATAAAGCCTTTGAAAAACTAGTTTTAATATGTTAGCGTTAATTTTTTATTTTTATTTTTTTAAAATATTTATGTAATTTCCCTTATTTGGAATTAGGGTTTTGGGTAATGCTATATAAAGCATCCTATACCCTATTTTGCCGTCAGACTTTGATTAATAGAATTTTGAGATTATTTCTCCGAGTCTCCTTTATTCTCTAACCTAGGGTTAGGGTCATATCTACTATTTTCTTCTTCTAATCTTCCGCCACGTCATCACACGCCCACCCGGGACCAATTCAACGATCATAGAAGTTAGGATTTCTTTCGTACATAGATGCCACTTTGTTAATATAAGTAGCCCATCCTTTCACATTTTTTTACTTATTTAATACATAATACATTAATTTCGTATTTTCCCTCGTAGATTACTACTCCACCTGATAGACCATTGTCGCCATTATACCCCTCGTGGGGTGTTTACGCCACAGAAGCGAGTAAATGGGCGCATCCGTACTAACATAGGTTCAACAAATTTATACACCTAATGCCAGTTAAGAAAATTAACTTGAACGAAATGCCGCATGTAACCGATTGGACTAGAGACGATAATTGATGTAATTTTGAACGATGTCAATTTTTTTGTATCCCACTTATCTTACTCTTTAACACTAAACGTAATTTTAGTTATAGTTTCATTTAATTTGTATTAATGTTTGGCATTTAGATACACTGAAATGGGCCGATTATTGAGTTTTAAGCAATCGTCGTCGCACGCGACCATGTTTGGCACTCATAGGGAAAATGTGACCATGTTTGGCAGTGTTTTCATACCAGAGACATGCCTGTCGCGAGGTGAAAATGCGACCATGTTTGGCACATGTCGCATGCGAATGCAGGCCAAAATTTTGGCAGTGTTTTCATACCAAAGACATGCTTGTCGTGAGGTACAGATGCGATAATGTTTGGCACCCGTCGCATGTGACCTTGTTCATTACAATTTGCCCATACTTTCATACATATAGATGAAAATTAAATTTTGACTACAAATAGGTGCGTACAAAACAAAAAACTTGAACGTACACAACATAGGATTCATAATCAAACAACAACTAATCGAAACATAAAAACTAATCAAAACATGAAAACTAAAAATCACAACTAAAAAAACATGAATGTTCAGTCATCAAAGTCGTATCCCATGTTGTCTTCAGAATCATCCCCTTCCTCCCTATCTGCAACTCTATCCTACAGAGACGCCATCATGTCCCTAGTGATGTAGTCTACCATAGTCATTTTCCAAACGGTAGCCGCTTCTTGCTTAATTTTAAATGGCAAGAATAATATACGTTGTAGCGTTTGGACAAAAAGGTACCTGCTTTTGATTTGGTCACGACTGCGCATAACAAGATCTGTTGTTCCTGCGCGGCCATAACTGAAATAAATCATGCATAGGACCTGCTCCAAAAATGTATTGTTGGTATCTTCCTCCATCTCTCGGCGGACAACCTTCACCGCCTGAAGCAACTGGTAGTCTTCATCGACGTTGAACTCCATATGTAAATGTCTTTCTGTTTCTTTTTGGTTTGTGAATGTTTGGTTGTATGTGTTTTTAGACTTCTCATGAGGTCATTTTTATAGGGAATTAATATGGGGTATCATGTTAGACGAGAGTTGTTTTTTGCGGGAGTTAATTTTGGTAGGAGTTAATTTTGGCGTTTAACTACGATTTTGGCAAAAAATAATAATGTTTTCGAATAAAAATCCAAAAGGAATCTAAAAACATAGTGATATGAATCTAAAAACATCAAGATATTAAGTAGTCCGAAAATCAAACGTAATATCAAAAGGTGCTGCAAATCAAACGTTACAATAACAAAGTCTAAAAACTGATTCATAACCTGGTACTGGTTCACATACTTGAGGTAATCTAAAGGAATACTATTGTCGTTTTTGTTGGCGTAAATGGTGGTACCTAATATTAATAGTATGTACGCACGAGTGGCATGATCTACTCTTCCGTATGTGATCTTACTATCACTATATCTGTCACCCGTAAATGTGTTACACAACCAACTAAAATTCATGCTACTAGTATTCCTAAGATTCTTATTCAACTCAGTTGGTCAGACACCCAACATGCTATCATAAGTTTGACTCATCTCCAACTCATCAACAAATGATGAAACATCGAAAGGCATACATGTGACCGATAGTCCACTGATGACGTGGCCGTCATCTAAAGTCACAGTCATCTCTCTGAACGTGGAATGAAATGAAATATTCTCCTCATACCATCGCTTGAGGAATGCATCAACCAAATGTATGTTGGTATGCCAGCGGGAGATTGCGTCGACAAGAGGGCCAAATATAGTCTCGATTACCTTCGTCCGTACCATGCTCTGCTTTTGAAAGTCCTATTTGTGAAGACTATTATACATAGTGAAGCATCGCAAGGAAAACCTATCCTGCAATATTTATCAAACACGTACGTGACTAATAAAATAAAAAAAATCAATTGTACAATAAAGTTGAGAATTAAAACTTACATCTCCATTATAAACACTATGCGCCTCGTGTAGGACGTAATCGGGATAAAGAGCCGGGAGGTGTGACATCACCAACAAGAATTGGGGATCATTAGCCTCCGGTGCGTAAGGTGCGTAAGGTGTGTCATCTTCATAACGTGCCTCAGGTGCCTCCGGTTCGTAAGATAAGTCAGGTGCGTACGAAGACGACCCTGAACAACTGTTGCAGGCGTCATGGCGGCTGGTATCGTCAATTGGAGCACGACAACGGAGGCGTCGTTTTGTCCGGCTACCTGCAGATTGTCCCTTGATGGGAGCAACCTCGATAGGCTCAAATGAAGCACGTGTTGCCTCTACCAAACGCGCCTCATGAGCCAGAGCTTTATCGCGAATTTTTTCCAATAAATTTGATACGCCCCATCTTGTATAAAACAAAAGGTAAGAAATATTAGCAATCACACAAGTAAATCAACATGTTCCCGTCGCATGCGACTAGAGTACTTAACCAATCGCATGCGACAAGAGGCGTCACACGGTCGCATTCGACCATATAAATGCATCAGTCGCACGCGACAGAAACCCTTCCTGGTCGCACGATCGTGCGACGAGCCTTAATCTGGTAGTTCTAACGTGCGACTGCGAGATCCAAAATCCTAGATCTATCTAATCAATACCATTTCCAACAAAATCAAAGCCAAAATCACAGATCCGAATCTGACAAACAACAATACAACACTAATCTAAGAAAACCACGCCTAAAATCATGCAAAACCCATACTTGGCATACTTTAATGTTGTTATGAGTTCGAATTCTTCAAAAACAAGCTTTGATTTTTTATGAAAATTTGAAGTTTGAGAGGTTTTGTGAGAGATATAGAGAAAAAGAGAGGAAACAAATGGTGAGAGATTTATAAAATCCTTTTATACTTAGGTTTTTTAGGAGGGGCAAATTTTTCCAAAATTAGGCGAGAGATATATCAAATGGGTGTACGATCCAACGGTGTAAGATCTATAAAAATATGTTATATTTATAGTCACACCCTTTTTCTAAATTATATACTATGTATAATGTAATTTTTTAGATTATAATTTTGTTATATTTTAATGAAATATTTACTAAAATTTATTAAGTTTATTACTTTGATATTAATTTATAAAAAATTATATATATATATATATATATATATATATATATATATATATATATATATATATATAACAAGGTTTTATTGGTTTTATCCGCCCAAACTGCTAACCGGTTATGATGCAAATCTCAGCTCGTTAATGATTCAATAATATTATCAGGCCGATCTCAGATAAATATTATCACACCGGTCCTACCGAATATCTGTTATTTTATTATTTAAAAAATTGACACATGATATATTATTATTTTATAAATTCTAAAATTATATTATAATGTGATACAATTAAGTTTTGATTGTTTATGATTTATGTAATTATGATTTTTGTTTATAGTTTTATCATCCTTCATATTTTATTTAGAATTATCTAAAATTAGTTTATATTCAAAAAATTTAAAATTTTAACGACTATGTTTTTTTATAAATTTATATATTTAAATAACATATATAATCTATTAAAAATATATAAAAATTTAAATAATAGATATATTTTATAGATTTATTGTTAAATTTGGAGTTGTATTCGTATATTGCAGTTATTATTATTTAAATATTGTAGTTTGGTTAGTCTAATTGTTTTTATTTGATAAAACAATTTAACAGATAAATAAATGATCACTTCTCGCGGATGAGTATCCGAATTCGACGGAGTTGAACATGAAAATATAAATCTCCTATTCGATAGTCATATGAACCTCACGAGTTTAAAAAAAAAATGGATTGGGAAGTTAGTTATATCCATACCTATTTCGACCCATTTCAATTCTTAGTTATCGTTTTTATAAAAAATAAAATGAGAATTAAATTATAATATATTTTAAAATTAAAAGATATTAAATATCATACTATTAAATAAAATATAAACTTATCTCCCATTATAGATGTTGTAAGTTGTATGTTAGTCATACATCTTGTATAATGCAAAAACACAAATTAAAACTTATTTGATGAATTAAGAATTCTTGAAACCCCCAATTTTTTTAATACGCCTAAAAACCAATAAAAAATAATTATTAAACCCTCGAATGGGTGCATAATACAAATGTAGGAGTAGCCCATCCACATATATCTCTCATAAGAAGTTTTTTTAATCCTTTCACTGGATCCATACACGAAGTTAGATCCACCATTGAAGCGGCCACTCATTTGTCTATCCACTATGCACAATATTTAGCTTCTTTTAAAAAACATGGTTTCTAAGTTTGGATTATCCGCAAAAATATTTCGGAAAACCGTAAGTGCATCCTCCTCGCGCCTCCATTGTTGTCACCATTTTTCATTATTACATGTAAACAGGTTCATCTCAACAACAATCATCATATACTTACGGTCCAACGCCATGTATAACTCTGATTGTAACGCATAAAAATATGTCTGAAAAACTGACTTTACCGAGTTTGAGGCTGCAAATCCACCTAAAAATGAGCCATTCACGTCCTGGAACACTCCCCTACACCCGTTGTCAAACGATCCGACCATAAGTACTCATCCACATTGAGTTTAACTCATGCAATTGGCTTCATCCATTTTACCAGTGTACTTCCCGATGAAACTATAAGTTTACATCAATGTCTTTACCCCAAACTCGAATATAATATTCGACCGTGTTCCAAACCATAGCCCAAATTTCTATTATAGACTTTTGTCTCGTAGTTGGTTTAAAAATCTTGTTATATATCCAATCATGTATACCATACTATAGCCAATCCAAAAGCTGACTTTTCTAAGCTCTTAGATTTCTCCTGGCACCTTAATAATTCGTTCCATCATATAAAATCTCTCACATTTTCTCGTTTATTTATTGATGAGCAAACATATATTGCTCGTTTTCCACTTTGAAGTTTCAATGCTCTTCAAGTAGGCGATACAAATTGCATCATACAAAGACACTCCATGATTCCAAAAAAATCCTTGTACCTCTCACAATCTCTCAACAAGTAAATAACCATCTTCAGTGCCTCACCACATCTACTACAAAGAATCAACAATGTGCGACTCCCTCTCACCAAATTAACCGCCATCGAAAGCCCATTACTTATACCACGCCACAATAGTACTCATATACAGACACTTCAGCTTTCTAACTTTTTTCTCACTTGATAATTGCCTCCTCAATCAGTGAGATCAACAAATTATAAGTTGATTTACTAAAAATACTCATGATGGTTCTAATTTCTATTTGTACCGCTCTTCATTACATCATTGAACTATACTCACCTCATTACTCAGCACGTGCCACCCTTTCAAGATATTTTACACATGTTTAAATCTGATTACTTATCTACACGGTCCATTAACCATTCCTTAAAAAATTTATGTGGGGACTTTCACCCATAACTCATTATAATTTTGTAGCAATTTATTAATTTTTTAAAACATTGGCATACCAAAATACGTCATCAATGATTCACTTGAACAAAAACCACTTATTAATTTCCTCCTCAATCGGTGAGATCAACAAATTATAAGCTGATTTTACTAAAAATACTCATGATGGTTCTGATTTCTATTTGTACCGCTCCTCATTACATCATTGAACTATACCCACCTCATTACTTAGCACGTCCTGCCCTTCTAAGATATTTTTACACATGTTTAAATATGATTACTTATCTACACGGTTCATTAACCCTTCCTTAAAAAAATTGTGTGCGGACCCTCACCCATAACTCATTATAATTTTGTAACACTTTATTAATTTTTTTGTACCCATAAATCCCAACCTTCTCTTCATCTTTTGGTTTACACATATTGTCCAATGCCATCTAATGTATCTTCATACCATCCTCGAATGAATCCTAAACATAATTTGTAATAATACGATCGATTTCATTGCACACATGCCCCGAAAACTTCATTCTATGCATAATATAAGTCAGTATCATGCTCAAAATTGATTGTACCATAGTTAACATGAATACATTGGCATATTGAATTATGTCATCAATGATTCACTTGAACAAAAACCACTCATAGACGCCACATAACTTTTGTGACTCTATTGTACATTTCCATAAAATATTATTAGTGACTTCTCATTAGGGATGGCAATGGGTCAGGATGGGTGCGGGTATAGCTAAACCCGTAACCTATCCCGTCTATATTTTCCCAAACCCATCCTTTAACCCGTGTCCGCCGGGTAACAATATTTTCTCCCCACACCCATCCTTTAACCCGTCTAAATACCAATTGGAAAATTACCCACGAGAAAAAACTCACCGCCCCTAAATTTAAACCAATTCGATAAAAAACACTTTAAACTCATTCACCTTCATTATTTAAAGGTTCTCATAAATAATTACCAAAAAAGAAGTTTTCATAAATTAATACATAATAAAAACTCATAATAGATAATAACTTGTCATATTCTAAACTATTACGTAAACAAAAAATCACCATAAGTTCAAGAGTAAAAACATGATATCCAAATAATTAAATTCAACACAAGCATTACATATTCAAAGTTCCAAACTTTTGAAATCCAAAAACTAAAACAGAAGATCTAAACGTTACATAATTTACTCGGTCGACATTTTTTACAAGGAGAAACAAAATCTGTTATATTTGAGAAACCTTACATACATTAATAGAAGCCAAGGAGTATATATTTCATAGTAAATATAAACATACCGACTATTCTTCATCTATATCTTCAAATATTATCGAATACCATCCGATTGAATAATTGAACCATCTAATAGAAACAAATAATTGTCTTAGTTTTTTGATAACGTTATAATTTAAAAATAATTTGGGTAAAAATACATACCATCATTTTTCATTTCGAGCGTACATAACCAACTCTGCGTGTACATTAATGCCTCAAGTGTCTTCGGATGAAGTCTACTACGATGAGGGCTCACTAGTCGACCGCTTGTACTAAAAGTAGACAGTGGAATAGCTAATATATCTCTAACAATAGCTTGCAAAATATGATATTTAAATCCATTGGATTTCCACCAAGTTAATATATCAAAATCAAATTTATTAGGAAAAACATCTGTTTCCAAAGAATTGTCTAACTCAGATTTACTCGGTGTTATCCTATTTTATTTTTTCTAATTCATATAAGCATCATAATTCGAAACTTTAATCTATATCCATACAGCTGTTATATTTAACTTGGTACTCATTAAGTAAATCATAACGACGCTTTTAAATTATTTCTATTTCACTTAAAGCAGTTGCATCCTAAACTATAGGAAATGAAAACTTTAATAGTGTCAACTTATACCTCGAATCTAAGTTCTCATACCTTACCGTTGGTCTGATTCATCACAAAAAAAACGTAATACTCATTTAATAAAGTCGATTTGTTATTCCGAAATCTCTGAAAACAACATTAAATCGTTTGCAAAAAATACGCGAGAGACCAAGAGGTTTGTCTATGGAGTCGGAGTGAACTTCATTCGCCACTACTACAAAAACCTTGAATAATAAGAGATAATAACTCGATACACATGACAAAAAGGTAAGTAGCTAGTATATCATCTTGTTCGGTTCCTCGTTGAGGTGGATATACCAAAACGATTCTCATCCACGTAATATGCATCAAATTCAACCTTATATCGATAATGATAAACCTTACTCATATCGATGGAAACCCAAATTGAATGATAGTATCCTTAATAAACCGTCATGAAAATAAATAATACGTAAGACGTGACTCTTTTCCACAAATTCATTGGTGCTTCGTGAACACAAACTCTTCAACTTCTCCATATTACGTGGAACCATACCGGCATAAAAAGACAATTCATTCCATAAAAAGTAACGTAATAAGTTTATGATGAATAAAAAACAAAACAAGCATTAAACCTTAACAAATTAAAATTTTAACAAAATAAAAATCAATCATATGTAATAAAATTAGGTAATAAATATTATCTAATAAATAATATAATCTAACTTAAACTAAAATTATTTTTAAAACAAAACAAAAACAACATGTCAACTTGCTTACATATAAAATTGAGACATAATTTTACAAAAGAATTCATTATAATTGAAGAAATATGTTAAAATAATATATACACAGAAAATATATTTTCCTTTTATATATATATATATATATATATAGAAAATAACATTACACATATTCGAAATCAAATATTTATCATTTTCGATCCTAACATACAAAAACATAACAAAATTACAACTTTCTTTCAAACCATAAAATATGGAACCACCCATAACTATTCTAAATTGGTAAGAAATAAAGATGGTATATAAAGACAAAAAAACAAAACACATAAAATATTTCGAATGGATCGAGACTTAAATTTCAAACTATGTTTTATCAAAAATCCAGATTTGTGAGCTGTATAGTAAGCGAATAATACATTGAGTTCGGTTTGGTCATAACTGGTAAGAATCCAATTTTATTGATGATGATGATTATTGATGAGTATTTTATAACTTTATATTTGTATTTGGGATGATGATGATTATTGATGTCCACCTGACCACCTCTAATCCAATTTCCCACATACTTCTTCTTTCAACTATAATCCAATTTCCCTTTCTTCTTCTATTCTCCTCCTGTAGCTGCCACTCAAGACCACACTCCTCAATTTCATTTCCTATTTATTTCTTTATAATCTCATATCTAACAATTTCAAAATCATTCCTATCTACTACAAACTTGTTAATCGACTCTTCTTACCATTACTAACATGACGGATTCGGCTTCCGAACTCAAGATTGACGGAAATATCCTCACGGCCAAAGTCCTGGCTCGTTTCGGCCTCACCCATATGTTCGGTGTTGTGGGCATCCCCGCCACCGCACGAGTAGCGAGCAGTCCGCCGGGTACGCCGCATCCGGCTACGGATACCTTACTGGAACTCCCGGCGTTCTTTTAACAGTTTCAGGTCCAGGATGTGTCCACGGGCTCGCTGGAGTATCCAACACCATGATCAACACTTGGCCCGTGGTGTTATTGTATGTTGTTGTGTGCTTTAATATATTTTTATGCTATCAAATCTAGCCTAGTATGTTATATGTACATTTCTCCTACTATAGTATAAGGCGAACTTTTTTCCTATTACAGTATAATGTGTGGTTCGATACGTCCATGGACTCATATTATTTTTAAATGGTCTTCTCGTGCACATGAACCGTTATGATAGTATAATTCAAAATAACCGGATAAAGGTAAAGGGTGCCATTGAGTATAATCTTAAACAACACTTCAATAAAAACCATATGCTTTGTTTTTATAAAATGCATCATCACACTTTAGGGCCCATAAGAATCTTAAAAAAAAACACTACTTGTCGGATGGTTAAGAAATAAAATGGTGAAAATAAATCAACCTCTGAAGTAACATTTTTATCTCATTTATATATGTGAAGGCTCTGTGTCAGAGAAGAGAAGCTGCATTGTTGGTTAAGGTATGCTTCAATTAATTTTTCATCGACACAAAAATATTAAATCTTATTTTACCGGACACCAACTATGCATTTTTTTCATATCTAAGTTTAAATTGACATCGAAAGCTTCAACTAATTCAAACAAATGGTCGTATCATTACCGTTCTTCACTATCATATCTTTTATTTAAACTTCCACGTTGCGATCCAATTGATAAACAAAGATTTTGTTTACTAGTTCATGATAGGTAGTCTCCATAGTTTTAAATCCAAAAGTTATAATGTTATAACAATACATACATTGCTCACCTATAAATGTTGTACTCTCATGATCATTAAATGTTGTACTCTCATGATCATTTGGATGCATACGTATTTGATTATATATGGAGTAAGTTTCTATTGAAATGAAGATTCAGTTGTCTAATATAGCATCAAAAATTTATGTATAAAAAAACTAATATTTTAGACATTGTAGGTAAACATCAATAAATTTTTGACACACGTCTACTACTGCTTCAACTTCTTATAAATTAAGATAAGGTTACTTCTTATAAATTAAGATGAGGTTGATAGTCTAAATTGGGTGAATAGTTTCATGGATGTGTCCAAGCTTAATGGGTATGTCCACTTCTACCATAATAACCTATGTTTTATCCTAAGAGAAAATATGTTGTTTTATTGGATTAGGTAAAAACATGAGTATAGATAAACTTATGAGATATGATGCCTAATAGTAACCCCACATCTTTCATATTTGAAGTAAAAATATATAAATTATTTGATAAAGAAATCAATAGATTAGAACGTAAAGTACTCGTGAATATCACTCTATTCTCAACTTCTTAGTAGGGGTAACTCGATTTTTATAAAATATTATCCTGGTTCAAACATGTGATTGGCCTCTCACATGTAAAATATTTGGAATTCATACTACCCCTTGCGGACAACCAACCAAATGTTGGTAAAATTAAAAAATAAAAAATAAAAAATATTGAGTGCGTAGACTTCATAAATCTCAACACGGCATGCCAAAAGGATATTCTAGTTATAATCAAATTCAAATGCATGAGAATGACCAAAAGCATACCACTTTCATAACCGAGAGAGGTCCTAAATGTACCATGTAATGTCATTCAACTTGAAAAATGCAGGTCCTACAAACCAATGGCTTGTGAATGAGATTTTGGCAAATAAACTCACCCAAAATCTTCAAACATACATAGATGACATATTGGTCACAAGAAAACGGGATGAAAAACATTTAGCTGAATTGGAGAAAACCTTCTTAAACCTTAGAATGGTCAATTTGAAGCTCAAACTAGAGAATTGTACATTCACTTTAAGATTCGAAAAATTCTTAAGCTACATGGTTAGCTAAAAAAGCATCAAAGCATATCCAACTCAGCTATCAAATTTGAAATAATGGATCCTCCAAAGAACACTAAGGAAATACAAATCTTGACATGAAGGTTGGCATCTCTCAACGGATTTATCAACAAATCCTCCAACAAGTACCACTCATTCTTTCAATTACTGTGGAGAGCATGAAAATTCAAATAGAATCTGGGTTATGAAGAAGATTTCAACAATGACAAGAAATTTCTTGTTTCTCTATGTATATTAACAAAGTCGAAGCCAATAAAATCATTATTTTTAAACCTTGTGGTCTCATAGTACATTGTAAGTGTTGCTCTAATAAGGTAGGAAGGAAAAACTCCAAACCCGTATATTATGTAACTAAATCTATATTAAGCGATGATATTGGGTATCCACGGCTTGAAAAACTTGCTCTTGCATTAGTTATGGTAACAAGAAAGATGAGGCCATACTTCCAAGCCCACATAAGCATCGTCAGATGTCATTTGCTTTAAGAATCGTTTTGCAAAATCCATATGTGTATGGGAAGTCACTAAATGGTTAGTGGAGATGAGGTACTACGAAATTTACGAGCTGAGAACAACAATTAAGGCTCATGCCATGGTAGAATTCTTAACAAAATTTCAATCTGAAAGGTCTATCTTATAAGAGCAAGACGAATCCACTTGGAAGATCGATACATATAAATGAATTAATAAGCAAGGCTTAGGAGCATGGGTTCAATTAATATCACCAAGTGGAGAAATACTCACTCAATTCATTAAGTTTGGCTTCTAACGTCAATCAATAAAGCAAAGTATAAAGAAGTCATAACATGTCTTCGGCTACAAAATATTTGTGAGCCAAAAAAGTTTGACTTTTCATAGATTCTGAAACGGTGGTCAATCAAGTACTAGTTTAAGCTGAAGATAAAGAGAACATCATCTAATATCTGAAAGAGCTTCGGTGTCATGTGACCTTTTTTAATAGTTGAACTTTGAGCAAGTACCAAGAGCATAAAATACGGATATTAATGTTATAACATCCATAACTTGTACGACATCCGGAATATGAGTCATTTTCAGGATAAACCATCAATCATAATACCCAATAAATTTATATCCTATATATTGACTTTGGGAGTTATGAAGATTGAAGCCAGAAGGCAAAGAAGAATATTGGAGAGCCTTAATCATCAAATATCCGAGTGAAGTAAAATTTCTTGGAAAATAGACAAAGAAAAATAAGATTAATTCAACAAGATTTATATAGATCTCAGATACATTATACAAAACATGCTTTACCACACTTTTTCTCATGCGTCTCAGCCCAAACGAAACAATCTTTATTGTGGAAGAACTTTATGATGGTGAAGAAAGTGCACATTATGGATATAAAGTCTTACACAAAAGAATTATTCGTTAAGGTAATGTCTCACAGTAATGGAGGATGCAAAAAAAAATTATGACACATGAAGTTGTGCATTTGATAGATGGGGCATTGATATTATGGGACCTCTTCCAAAATCTTTTGGAGCAAGAAAATTCTTGATAGTAGTAGTAGATTACTTATTCAAGTGGGTAGAGGCTCAAGAGTTAACAAATATCACATCAAATGAAGTAGTTAATTTCTTGAAAAAACATCTTGTCGATATAGAGTACTAATGGTCATCACAACAGATAATGGGACTTTAATTCAGAATTATAAGGTCACATGGTATGTGAAAAGAAAGGTATACAAAATATATTTTCCTCTGCTTTTCATCCGCAATTTAATGGTCAAGTAGAAGTTACCAACAAAACCATATCTGAAGGAATAAAAAAACGTTGGAATAAGCAACATGAAAGTGGACAAAAAAATTATACAACGTTTTATGGTCTAGCAATACCACCCCAAGGAAAACAACGGATGAAACATCATATACATTAATGTACGCATAAAAGCATTTGTATAATTTGAAATGGATATGGAAAATAAAGCTTTCAGAAGCAAGTCAAGCCAAACTTGACATAATAGAAGAGAAATCCCACCCATGATGATCAAAGCACCATAAACTATAAAACTATGATGCATGACATATATAACTCAAAATTTTAATTATGAAGCTTCAATCCAGGGGACAAAATCTTAAAAAGGATATTCTTTCATACTAAATAAGGAATAATTGGCAACCTAGCCCCAATTTGGAAAATCGTTACATTGTGGAGTTTAAATTAAAGTCGGGAACATATTGACTACTGGATGAGGAAAGAAAGCATATTTAGCATCCGTAAAATATAGAGCATCTGAAGCTATATTATCCTCCATACAGTACGACTATTTTGTTTATTAATTTTATTTTATAAATCGGTTTGCTTTCATATGAAGTGTACTCGGATATGAGACATCTAGCAATCAATAAAACGTTTTTACAATATACAATGTGTCATTTAAAAAAATAATTCAATGGGTGAATATAAGAATTCTGATAAAATAGATCATGGAGTGAACCTAAAAATTCTGCTAAAATATAAGGAACAAATCTAATGATTTTATTATAAAACTCAATGAGTGAATCTAAATATTCTTCTAAGATAAAAAAAAACAGTCTAAGATAAATCAAGGGAGATAACCTAGGGATTCAGATAAAACTATAAGATTAAAAGAAGGTAAGACTAGCATTTTGGAAGTTTAACATCCCTCAAAGACCGAGATGGAAGAAGTAATTGGATCTTCCACTTACTCCTTTCAAAATTAAACAAAGTATACGATAAAGAAATCTTAAAGAGAGTCATAAACCCTTTAAAGTAAAAGGTTTTATGTACTCTAGATATAACCTAAACAAAAAGCCCACAAGTTCCCTAGAATACATATGTCTATGAAGTTGATTACTTCAAACGGAATAATTAAGTATTCAGGCAAAAAGTACAATTTAACTACGAGTTAAAATATCAAAATAAAATATTACCCATTCAAACATAAGTGAATAAATTCACTACAATGGTTAAACCTTACAAATTTGACCTAGAAAATGGAATTAGTCTATTAAATGGATATTATAAATTATACAACCAAAAAACTAAAGAAAAATATCATTTTGATCCAGATGCAAAAGCAACAATCTTACATACATGAATTTGAAACACATTCAAAGCAATTGGAATTACATTATCAACCGAATGAGTTGGAGGGATATTTTCAGTTGAAGTACTAGAAGGGTTATTTTCAACTAAAAGAGAAACTGCATCTTCATAAATATTGGTTCGAGGAGTGTTGCTCAATTCACCATGATGCTATTGAAGCTTTACCAATTTTAAGAGTATTATCATATTCTTCAGAAGAGTAAATAATATTGGAAAACATGCTCATCAAGTTTTTTCAGACGATAAAAACACAATAACCTCACTTCATCAATGCGACACGAGGTTTGTGATCCAAAGAATTGGTCCAATGACAATAAACGTCTATAGTTTTTAGTAACATAATACCACAATGAATCTATACTTACTTCAGAATACCTTGAATAAAGTTCAAGTACCAAATCAGACTCAACTTTACATATTCCATAATAAGCATTGCCAATCATTTCCTTTTCAAATCCCACCGTAGGTTCATACGATGTGAACTTTATCAATTGATATCATATCTTTCCCCTTTGGAATTGAATGATAGTTTTTGTTCTTGAATAAAATATAAAATATGTGATTTTATTTTCAGTAAATGGTCCACATTTGTGAATTATTTGTAGATTGAGTTGGTATTTATATATATATGGATATAAGTTTTACGATTATGTGATTATAAGATTTGTTAGAGATAAAACATATTAGAATTTTGTGTTTTTTCGAGTTTGATTTTGGATGAAATTTAATAATTATTACTCGATTCGGAATTGGGGTTATCCGACACATAAATCCGAATTTGAGACACTAACTTGACAATGGGCTTTCATTGCAGCAATTTTCTGATGCACCGCAGAGCCACCCTTGGTTATCATGGCGACGTTGTGGTGCATCAGAATACACTTTATGTAGTTTGGCATCTTATGTGCACCTTAAGAGGTATTCCTTTGAACCTATACCATATGTTATATTTGTAATGAAGTATATTTATGTGGTTGTTCAGTAATTATGTTATATATATTACATGACTAAGGTTTTCTTAACTTCGGTAAGTTAGTCATAATCCAACATATTGCTAAAGTGATTCATGTTGGTGAATTGATTTAATTAAATTTTTTATTGGTTCATGACTAATATTGTTTCAAGAATTATCGGCCCAAATAAAGTTTAATATTTGCTATAATTAATCTTTAACATGAGATTTCTATTTGTGAATTTGTCTTCATGTGTTTAATAAAAAAAGGAAACCATTCTAAAAGGAAGTTCTCCCGGATTAATTTGATTGATGTTAGGTCAACATTGACTTTTTTCAAATTTATATATGTGCATGTTAATATGTTTGCCCAAATTTATCTTATTAGCGATATAATTTTATCTTGTACATGTAATATATCATATTTAAACATGGTTTGGCTTCCTATAAATCCCTTCTATGTTGTGGAAACTTTCTACTGCTCTTGAGTTGTCTTGGCATATCTAAAATTGCTTTGAGCATCTGGCTTCACCACTGATGCATGCTCTCTTATTTTTCGGCACTTCTAAGGTTATATGTAAAATAAATAAGTTACTTATGTGTTGTGAGTTATTTCATTCGCATAACATATGTATCAAAGCAAGTTACAATAGGTTAGTATAACATAGACAACTCATAATCGTTTTCTTTTATAATATTTCATAAACATCCCAATGATCACTCGTAATTGTCTTGCTTCTCATTTGTCATTAATGAGAATTCAATACAAAACGTCATGTTGGTAGAAGTAATACTTATTATTTCAAATAATAATATGTTGTATCTAATATTATTATACAAATTCTCCATGATAAGCACTTAAGAAAATAAATTTATAATCGCATGGTGTAGAAGCATGTTATGATATTGGATCATTCATTTTTTGTCTTTAATTATTACATGTACTTGTGTGTTTGTAATTCAGACAACAAACATTCTATTTGAGAATAACCATACTTTTTAATCATATTTTTATGGTAATTGTATACGTTTTGGATGTTGGTCGACCTACCAATTTAAAAAGAAAATATACTTTTTGTATCCCTTGATTTTTATTTTTGACATTTCTCATTCAAGACTTTCTTATATTGGCCAAATATATCACGTTGGTACATAACTCTAAGGGTTTTAACTTTACGGCCCAGATCGTGCATTCTGAGTTTAATTATAAAGTCATGTTATTTATTTTCCTCTTTCACCCCACACGGTCATCAAATCTAAGCTATAATAGCCAAAGGTCATAAAATGATGAGTGTAATTCTCTAACATTGAAAATTCTTAAACATTTACCTGCTACAGCACAAATAATATAAAAAAATTCATAATTTTGTGTGAGGTTAGATTTTGCAAGGTTTATATATCATGTTTCGTAACATAAATAACATGTTTTGCAACATATATATACCATGTTTTGCAAGCTAGTTAAATAAGGGTTTGAAAATAGTTTATACAAGGTTTCATAAATGTTGTTATATACTATATAATTAGTAGGTTATGTTGCAAATGATATAGTAATCATCTAACATCAATATTTCACCTAAAATTTCCTATTACAACACAAAAACAACGAACGAAGTATAAAAAGAGTTAATGGATTAGTTATATAATGAGTTAGACAAGTTTTGTCACAGTTTTGGTTATATAATTCGCCAGAAATTGCAAATAGTTAATTATATTCGTTACAAAATTAGCACGGTATTTAAAATTTTCCATGAACGATCATTTTTTGAATTTTATTAACCAAATTGGATACGAATATATGCTTGATTTTATCGGGTTTTAGTGAATGTGCATGGATTAGATTGTAACTAGACTTAAGTTAAAACCATAATTGCATATCCTAAATGACAGAGTAAAATAAGTAAAATTTTATTTCATGTCACTTACATGCAGATTCCGTTGTTGTTGTTTATTGGAAGCTCATAGGCTAAAGAGAATAAACAAATATTATATTGAGATCTTCAATTAAGAACATAAGATACATTGCATTAAGATCAAGAATACATCAAATAAGTCACCAAAAGTAAGATAAATAACATAACAAAACAAAGATGATGTCTTTATCGTCCTCTAAGTACTTTATTTTTCACCTAGAATTGTATTCATATCTTTAAGGATTGTGTATCTGGATTAAGAATATGGTTCATGATATATGAATTTTATTAATTGATGTCAGAGCTTTCCCCTTTAAAATTGAATAATATTTTTTTTCTTGAATCAAATATAAAGCACGTGAATTTATTTTAAATAAAGAATCCACATTTTGGAATTGTTTGTTGATTGAGTTGGTATATGTGTGGATATTGGGTTTTAGATCACATTATCATTTGATTTGTTAGAGATAAAGCATGTTAAATTTATGTCTTTTATCGATTAAGTTTAATTTTGGATGAAATTTAGGATTTTTTACTCGATTTCGGATCGGGTTTCTACGACACGTAAATCTAAACTCGAAACAACAACTTTAAAATTTCATGATGCGCCGCAACCACGCCCTTGTTATCATAGTGAAACTGAGTCTTGATGCATCAACAAGCTCTTAATGTAGCTTGGCATCTTATGTGCACCTTGATGGGTCTTCCTTTGGACCTGTACCAAATGTTATATTTGGAATTAAGTGTTTTATATGGTTATTTAGTGTTCATTTTTTATATAAATTGCATGAATAAGATTGTCCTAATGTCGTTAAGTGAGTCATGAAGACAACCTATCACTAAAGTGATCCATATTGATGAATTTATTTACTTAAGGTTTTGAGTGGTTCGTGATTAATATTGTTACAAGTATTATCGGTCCAAAGAAAGGTTAATATTTGGCATAATTAATCTTGAGAATAAGACTACTATGTTGTATTGGTCATCAACTGTTTAAACAAAATATGGAAACCATCCCAAAAGAAGGCTCTCCCGGGTTAAGATGATTGACGTTGGATCAACGTTAACTTTTCTCAAACTTTTAAAAATGCATAGTAATATGTTATCACAAATGTATCTTGTTGGCAAAGTAAGGTTATATTTTACATGTAATATACCATATATAAACATGGTTTCTAAGATTATGTTTCAAATAAATATGTTACTTATGTGTTATGTGTTGCGTGTTATATATTTTTGTAGTAAACACGAGTATCTTTAAACCAATTAGAATAAGTATCCCCTTTAGACGAGTGTGATTTTTACTAATAGAAATATGACATGGAATTATATTTGAAAAGTCAAGACTTTGACATTGGATTAAAGATTCATAAGCCTATGCCCCTCACTAAAGCTAGTTCATATCAAGGATAAAATAACGTAAGGTATGAGAGAAATTAAACAGGTTTTGCTTGGCAATTATGAAATTTGGAATACTTTTTGAATTTTGTGGGGTTGTCCCAATAGAGTCCGTCATTGCTACTCAAATTTTTAGAGATGTTGAGAAACGTTTTGTCAATAATGATTAGGTTGAGATTTAAAGTCTTCCAAGTCGAATTTCCACTATAATATTTCATGTCAATTGGACCATTAGGTAACACATTCTTAGGATTTCAATTTTTTCACAAAGTTAAAAACACTTAAGATCGAACTTCTTGAGAATGTTGTGGTTATGTTCACATTTCAATTGTTTTCCGGCGGTATAAGATCTTTCAAATCTCTCATATAACTGCTAACGTGAGAAGTGAAAATTTATAAAAACTAATATATTGTGATTATAAAAAAGAGGAAATAATGAAAAACAAATGTCATGAAGTGCATATGGTGAGCTTTAACTAGAGAAAATATCATAAGAGAAAGTATGATGAAACATATGGTAAGGCTTTCGGTTTAGAAACAAATAATCATAAGGAATCGACTGATGGTCGATGTTTCTTTTGCAAGAAGAGAGGGCATCTCAAGAGGGGTGTCACAAGTGTTAAGTTTATATGAAAGGTAAGGTAACCTCACTAATCTTGTATGTTTACAAATTAATTTTGTTTCAATCACCAGAAATACATGATGGGTTGATACGGTTGTGATAACTCGTGTTTGTATTTCTTTGTAGAGTACGTTAAGGAGACAAAGCCTGAGTAATAGTGAAATATCCATCCATACATCAGAGGGAATTTTGTACTAGGTTTCAACAATTTGTGGTATTCGATTGTTAGTCTCTAATGACCATTTTTTTGTTTTTTTGTAAGATGTTTGGTATATATGTGTGTATTTAAAATTAATTTGATTTATTTATCTGTTTTGGACAATTTTGGTTATGCTTGTCTTTTTGGAATGAATCAAACGACTCTCCCATTTTCAAACAGGATGATTGACAATGGATGTTTAACAATATTAGTAGTTGTATTTATAAATACTATTGAGAATCATAATAAAACATTGAACACACAAACACTAGTAAAACTAAATAATAAACTTTAAATTCAACAAATATTTAACACGTGTTTAAACCACATCTCTAATGTAAGAATCAATAAGCTTGTTGTTATAGAGTTATTAACAATTATTTACAAAATTAAAATTAAGTATATTGCAAAACATTGATCAAGTGTAATCAGAAGACACATATATGCATAACATAGTATTAGCAAACATTTTCAAATTAAAGTTACGTAAATGTGAAACCCTGTTTGATATTAATTTGCACAAGTAGATATAAGAAATTGTGAAACAAGGCAGAAAAAATAGTTGCACCCTAAAATCGTAACTAACCAACAATAATATTAAACTTTTATTTTAAAATTTTGCGCAAAGCGTGTGAACTTAAGCCTATATTTTGGCATTATTTTTTTCAATTAAAGTCATATGTTCACACAAAATATGTGACATATTCCTATATATTCTTGCATTTTATGCTAAAGTATGGTTCTAATATCAAAACGGGGTCCTATAGCTGCACTCAGTATACAAAGTATGATATGAAAATATGAAAAACATGTGTGAATGGTCAAAAATTATATGGAGCCCAAGCTCATACTTCATGTTGAAGCACTTCAAGAGCCTAAGAACAAGTTTTCTTCTGAAGCATCTCATGAGCGCAAACTCATGCTCTAGACTGAATCACTTTAAAGGCCCAAGAACAATTTTTTATCTAACAAGTTTCCCAAACCCAAGCTCAAGCTTCAATTCAAAGTGCCCAACTCGATAAATATTGGATAACATGATTCTGTTTATATGGTTATTTATATTTTCCCTCGTTAAACTTGCAAGGAATATGAGGGCTACTGATAAGGAAGTTATTAGATGAGCCGCAATCCGACCTTGGACCGAATAATAAATCCATTTATTAGTTATGTAAAACAACCGAAATATAGGTTTTGTGTATTTATGGGTCTCATGAACCACAAGACCCACAATGGTCACTAGGAGTATAAATTAATACACTTCTAAATATGGGTAAGCAATTATTATTCTATTATTAAAATTTGACTCTATTTTATCTCTAGCTTTTCTCTTTACTCTTTCTCATTTTTTAAAACTTCTCTTTCTAGACTTTCTGGTGAACCACAAATTGATTGTCACCTATAATCAATGACTATCATCCATCATAACAAAACATTTTAATATATATTTCTATGATGTGTTCATGTCATATGAGATGAGTGTCCTAATTTATCTATATTTGAAAGTCTAATGTATATGTTTTGGTTGTATGTATGTATTTTTTGATAGTGTCTTCCTAAGTTCTCAAGGTATTATCTGAATATAATTGGGTAGTAAGACTGTAGCTATCATGTTTTTTATCTATACCATCTATACATGTTCCTGGTAAAATGTAAATATGTGTACGATTACAACATAAGCTTACTAAGAAAATATAGTTATTGATAAACAACTTATAGGTATATATATTATAACATAAGTAATAACAAATATTTATCTTACGTGCTCTTCTTATAAAGTTAAGAGTATATGTTTGCATGATATTCTCACCAACTTTTTATTTTTATCTCATGAATCCTTGACTATCTATAGATAGACGATATAATAATGAATAATTACGTTACCATAAGGTCACTAACAAATAAATGTTTATAACTTTATTATTTTGAGCATCACAATAAAATTGCACTATTATTTTACCATATAATATATGATTTTATCACAATAAATATGATTTCATCCACAATCAATGTTTATGAATTCTATTACTTGAAGCTCAATCCCGTCAATTTAGAGCTCGCTTAAAAAATTTAAATTGTCCAATAATAAAGATATCTCACGAACTGAGTAGTATAAGCTACTAGTTTTAGCTTGCCAATTTTAAAACACTTCCATAACAATCATGCCGCGTTCTACTGTGAAAATGCGTTGATGAAATTATCGAATATTGTGGTGTTTAATAGTTGGTAGATATGAGTCTCAAAATATAAATTCTATTTCTATATATATATATATATATATATATATATATATATATATATATATATCACAAAAAATTAATGAGATCTCGTTTCGTATGATAATATTCTCTGAACCCTCGAGTATTCAACCCGAGTCTACCCAAAGGGTTAGGGTACTCGAACATTTATTTCACGTACGTTCGGTAATAGATTTTAAAATATATTAATTTGTCATGTCGGTGCTCAATGTGAACCCGACTTGGATTGTTATCGATCCGATCTGATTTTAAGATTTCTTTTGAACCTGAACCGATTAACTACTGAATGGTCCCTACTGAATCATTACAAAAGTCGAGCTCTTTTTTTAGCTGAGATCAGTATGATAACTAATCAATCCGATCTCATATCTAACCGATTTGGTCTAGTCCGATATCTAAGCCTACCAGTCAGATTTGATCTCTAACTAGACTGGTCCGATGAAAATAATATTTCACTTAATCTTAACTGAAAGATCGAGAGAAATATATTTCTAAATAAGTTATTATTTATAACCTTTTTGTTAACAAACTTTTTTCTCTTTAAGATATGAGATACGATAAGATTTCTAGACAAGCCACAATGCCTATTTATAACTAAGCTTTTTAAAAATATTGACCTCGTTATAAACAAGATAATTCAATATACTTAAATATACAAACAAAATTAAAAAAAACCTTATAAGGGATGATTCCAGATAATTCTTAGGTAAGCCGAGATACGGAAATATTCGTAGGAGAATGTCTGTCTAGTGTATGTTAGTATCAGATACTTTTAGTGAGAGAATAAGCATATAATCGAGAGAGAAAGAGACAAAAGGAATAAATGTAGCAATAATTGACTAATCATTGGCCATTTTCCCCAAAAGGGAATGTCCTTTTATAGTACATGAGGTGGATAGTAAAATTACATGATTACCACCGTTAAAGTGGATTTCACCCCACTCTTTTACTCTTTACAAACAAGTTCTTAGGGTATATCACTTACCCTCTATATCTCTTATGTTTGCTTTAATTTAGTCCTTAATCACTTAATACATGAATCTAGTCTTTATATTTTATGTAATAAACCTTGTAATTACCTATATTTTCCTTCATTTATCAGTAGCCTCGTCCTTGTGAAGACAGCTGAATGAGGACTGACTAATGGATGCCAACTTTCCTTCCTTTTGAGCCTCATCAGATTTTACGACACCCAAAATTATTTGTATGACCTTTAATACTTCTCCTCGGATCGGACGACTTTATTACTTGTGTTCCAGAAATAACTTAGACGATGACGTCACTTCTGGCCACGTGTCGCGTATCTACCACTATATGTCATCGCGCTATTTGAGGTGGTTTGTGAGAGAGGTAATGTGTCAAAGATGACTTTGAAACTAACCTTTCAACTTCTTTTCCTTAACTCACAAATTTGACTATAAATATTCATCTCTTTCTATATTTCTAAGTTTACAATTTTTTATGTTTGTTCATCCCTTAGTAAAGAACGCATGTTATAGAGAGAGAAAGGATTATCTTTAACCCAAATTCTTTCTTTGTCTTTCATGCCTAAAGAGTTTATCAATCTCGAAAATTATAAGCTTTGGAGGTGGTTCAATATCTCAAACCTAGCTGCTGCTCGTAGAACTTGCGGTGGTAGATGATACCCAACGCATATAGACATTTTTTTAGAAAAACTTTCATGATAACTGGTCCCCTATCTGAGAACGCGTTTCCCTTGCTTCTCAACCCCTCAATCAAGCTTGTTAAAAAAATAACCAGGTTGATCCATCTAAACCAACTCACAAATATTCTCATTTCTTAACGATGCGTAATGAAAAAGAAAAGCTTCCCGAGGTAAATAAAGGAGAACATGCTATAAGGAAGAGATCCCCATACCTTTCTACAAACTCTATCCGAGTTAAAATTTTGTCTTCTGCTACAACCCCTCAGGTAACTCCTTAGGGGTCCCCTCAAACGATTCCCGAAGCCAGCCCCAGAATTATTCTTCACGGAATGTTTGTTTGGAACAAGTTTTAAAATCTATCCCTGAACTCAGAGAGAAAAATATGATAGACAAATCTGACAGCGATCAGGAAAAGAACGATGTAGTTATGGTTGAAGCTCAGCCCTTACAAGCTATCCCGCCGGTGATTCTTCCCCCTTGACCATCTGTGCCGAGTCAAGATATACCTTGTCCTCGCTCCGGAAATTACAACCGACCCCTTTCCTCAGTGAGGCGAAACTTCCTCGGTAAAAAAGGATAATAAAAAATAGATGTGCCTCAAACCTGCCCTCGAATATAGGATATATCTTGGGGGATACTTTTCGTGATATTGAACCGAAGAACTTATTTTCTCTTTACAAGGTAAAATAAAAATATTTCCACCCGACCGAGGAGGTGAAATTCAGAGACTGATGGGCGATCTCGGAAACATTTCTATTCGATTTCCCACTATTGGGGAGACGCCACTATCCGTTTGTAATCATGAGTTAATTATTTACAATGAACTTATGAATTGGGGCATTTTCTTGCCTCTCAATCCTTCTCTAGGGGAGTATTTCAATCTTATCGGAGTCTGCCCTTCTCAAGTTGGTCCTAACATGTGGTATACACTCATGGCCTGCATCATGGCCTTTAGGATTTCTGAGATAGCCTTCTTCATCGAGCAACTCATCTTCATCTCAGGTGTAGCTAAGAACTCTCATTACCTATTTCACTCTCTTGGTTTTGCAAGACAATACAAGATGATTAAATATTTTTTGGAAGCCGACAAAAAATGGAAGCAACAATTTAATTTTATCTTCGGGCTATGGGAGATCGGTTTTGATGACTCCGAAGACCTTCCCCATCGGTTAACTTTGAAGTCATCTGGGAGAGGTATGAGTCTTCATACTTTATTCTGTTTTACTTATTAACATTGGTTAACTTAAGGTCTTTCTTCTAAACACCTATGAAGGGAATTTCCAAACCCTTCAAAGATTATGCGAAGTCGGCCATGAAAATATTTGAGAAGCTAAGTATTTGGACTGGTGATAATTAAAATCACAAATTTCATCGGGGCTTCATGCCAATGAACTTGGTTAGAAGTAACCTTTAGAGATATGATCTCGGCCAGAAAAACTCCATGTCTGAACTCATGATGCCTCCTCTGGAAAATGCTATTCTCAAGCGTCTGAAAGGCTTAGACAATATGGTTTTTCTTCCCACTCAGGCTCGGGCTCCCAGTCACCAAGATATTGAAAAACCTGAAAAAGAGGATGAATAGATCAAGGAAGATGCAGGCTCAGAGAACGATGCCCACAAAGAGCATAGGACTAAAGTCCAAGGAGACCGACAGAATAAAACTCAAGAAGAAAGACCGACAAACGTCCAACAAGAATAACAAGTTGACAAAAGGATAAGTCTTCGGGCTAGTGTCCGGGGAGAAGACCAGATAAATATTGATAAGGAAACTTTAGTTGAAGTCAGGCCAGCTGGGAGAGCATGAGCTATGAGGTTGAGGAGGCTCACTACTGAGGAGAAGCAAATTAAGGTCATTGATAGTGATGGGGAAAGTTACAATACTACTTGTCCAAGCTTACCCCCTATAACGAAATTCGTTATAGTAGACTCAAATTCTAGATGAGAATTTGTCCTTTAGAAGAAGCAAATCGTTAGTCAAGAAGAAATTCTTGAGAAAGGTGAACATCTCTCCCCTGACTCATCTTACTTTGACGTCTATGAAAACGAATTTGTTTCCAACGAGTTAAACAAACTACTTCGTGATGCTGATCTTCTAAAAAAGAAAGCTAACCGTACATATCGCTACAAAAGTGAAGTTCTCCAAAGAAAGGGGGAGTAAATAGACTGACCACTGAGGTAGCCAGCTTGAAAATTGAAGTCGAGAACTTGAAAGATGAACTTGTCAAAGAGAAAAAGATATCTTCCCAATTGGAAAAAAACATTGAGGACGAACTTACTCAAGAGAAGCACACGTCCGCTGATCGCTTCTCTAGTATTACTTCCTTAAAGACTAAACTCTCCGAGGAAAAAAGAAAGTTTGACGATGAGAGGGAGCGCTTCATCACCAAGGACATCAAAAGGAATACTACTATCGACAGTCTTTATGACTCTTTTCAGATGACCAAGTCGTATTTTGAACGGGTTGTCACAGATATTGAAAAGCTGTTAAAAGCCCTGAATCTCTGAAGAAAGACTTTGAAACTGAAAACAAGAAAAGTTTAGATGTGTATGCAGCCAGTATTATGTCCCGCCTTGAAGAGAGAGATGCTAACATGAAGTTCTCTCTGGTACTAGAGATGCATGAAAAGTTTACAGACTTGAAGTTACGTATCCTTTGGCATCGCGTTATTGAAAGACACCATCCAGTAGGTGTCTCTATGGAAGGCTTGGGAACCAGCAGTGACTCGGAAAGCTCCTCTTCTGCACTCGACTCTTCAGAAGACACCAAAGAAAATACCATATCTGAATAATATTTTTATTATTTTGTTTTGATGATGTGTTTCGTCTTTTCGAATTTATTTTCATGCTGCAAAGTTTCCCATATGAAAATGTTTGACTTAAAAATCTTTTACCGATGTCCCCCTCTGGATAAATAGGTTCTTAATATGAATTTCACGTTTGGTAAAACATCCTTCATATTAAGAAAGTTTTATATCAGCTTATTTTTTAGGTAAAAGATCTTTTATATGACAGGGTTTGTCTTAGGTTTAAAATGATGAACACTTTGTTAATCACGTTTTTGGTTCAAAATAGTGAACACTCTCTTCATATTATCCTTTGTGTTAAGAAAGATGAACATTATTGTCCAAACTTTTTTGGAATATCTTTTAACTTAAAGAAGATGAACATCTCTGTCCAAAAAAATTTGGAGTATCTTTTGAGTTCAAAAAGATGAACATCTTTGTCCAAACTTTTT
Source organism: Limnanthes douglasii subsp. nivea (assembly GCA_036936605.1). NCBI lineage: Eukaryota > Viridiplantae > Streptophyta > Magnoliopsida > Brassicales > Limnanthaceae > Limnanthes > Limnanthes douglasii. The sequence continues at coordinate 86,363,864 of JAUPFV010000005.1, read as the reverse complement.
TGGAGTATCTTTTGAGTTAAAAAGGATGAACATCTCTGTCCAAACTTTTTTGGAGTACCTTTTGAGTTCAAAAAGATGAACATTATACAAATCATTTTAAGATGGCAAAGAGATTTTATATATAAGTCGGCTATTAGGACACCTCACTAAAACCTTCATGCGGCACCATGTTAGGAAAATGTATGCCACCGATACTTACATAAGTTGATAAAGAAAATATTTACAAAGGTACTCATTCACTCTAAACAAATTTTGAGGTGCTCAATGTTCCAAGGGTGGGGAAGATCTCTTCTTTATGTATCTTTGAGTCTATATGTCCCCGACTTAATCATCTTTGTTACTGTGTACAAACCCTCCCAATTAGGAGCCAACTTACCCAGCCTCTTTTCTTTTGTGTGAAGGAAAACCTTCCTCAAAACTTTGTCTTCGGGCTTGAACTCTCTTCTTCTAACTTTTGACGCATACGGACTTCTCATTAGAGTCTGATAATGTATGGAATTTAACTACGCCCTTATTCTATTTTCGTCTATCAGATCTAACTCTGTCCGTTTTCCCCTATTATTTGTTTCCTCAGAGTATTCACTTAACCTGAACAATGGGAATATTGTTTCCGACGGTACTATTGCGTCCATCCCATAAACATGCGCAAATTGTGACTCACGCGTTGCAGTGCGATGAGTTGTATTATAAGCCCATAGAACTTCTTGTAGATAGTCTGGCCATTTTCCAGCCTTACCCTCCATATTCTTCTTTAGCCCATCTAAAATTGTTCGATTAGTCACCCCGACCTGGCCATTTTCTTGGGGGGTGGAAAGGTGCTGAGAAGCATTGTTATATCCCCTTAGATGTACAAAAAACTTTCATCTCATTGTTATCAAACTGCAGTATATTATCCATTGTATTTTTTCTTGGAACGCAAAAGCAATAACAAATATTAGAAAAAGTAAACATGATCATATCCTTCGCTCTTGTCCCTGCTAGCGGCTCAACTTCCACCCACTTGGAAAAGTAACCTACTGCAACGATAATTGTCTGCCGATCTCCTGATGCCATCAGAAAGGGTCCGACCAGATCAATGCCCCACCAGTCAAATGCTAAAGAATCTCGTATCGACTTGAGGGGTACACCCGGTGCATGGATCGCTTTAGAAAATATTTGGCAAGTATCGCACTTCTACATTAATTCCTTTGCATCCGAGGAAAGGTTCGGCCAATAATAACTCATTTAATTGAACCAATGTCCTTTGTTTTCACAAATAGAGGCTTAGCATTGGTGAAAATGGTCGAAAAAGTATTCTCTAATGCAACCCACATGTTATATCGATGACACATTAACATAAACGTCCTAGGGAAAACAAAAATAAATCATCAATGATAAAAAAGTCTATGATGCTTTTTTTAAAGTGTGAAGTAAAATGATGTTATTGGATACGAAACTCTCATTCAATAGTTGTCGGCCCAAAATTCTTTGTGACTTAAAGAATATCCTAAAGCAATCGAATACACTCAAACTTGGTTACAACCTCATTTGAAAAGATTAGAGTGTTAGTCATACATAAATTTCTAAGAAATGTGTATGCAAGCTCATAAATAATGATTTTTACTATGCTTTATAACTTTTTCCATTGGAAGTAGAATGTGCCCAAACAATGACAGTTGTGTACATATGCCTTGTAGTGTGTTCAAAACACTACTATACCCAAAATAGTCATCAAAAGACTGGAAGTTTTATATAATAAGCTCTTGTGGGGAACTAAATCAGACAAACCCACTATAAATTGGTGCAAATGGTCAAAAATTTGCAAGACTTATGAGAATGGAGGATTACATGTAAGAAGGATCGAGAACATGGTGCAAATTTTCTCCATAGATCTATGGTTCAACCTGAGAAGCCAGGATTCTTTATGGTCAAAGCTAATGAAATCTATCTACTTCAATAATAAGCACCCCTTATCTGTCCATTTACAAGCTAAAATCTCTTATTCTTGGAAAAGCTTATGAAAGGTGAGGGACAACGCTGAGAAGTTTATTATGTGGCAGGCTAAAGCAGGTAATGTGGATCTTCAAATTGACAGATGATGCAATAAGCTTTTATCGGTTTTTCTAGTGATGAAGACATACTATCCTATGAGGGTTCTTTGGTGAAAGAATATTGGGCTGATGGAGGATAGAATATCACTAAGTTGGAGTCTGTTTTGAATCCATATCAAATTCGAAACATCCTCAAGGTGTTCCTTGACTCTTCTAACTCTGACTCAATCAGCTGGACTCTTAGTGACAATGGACTTTTCAATACTAAATTTACATGGAACGAAATATGCAACAAGGGGTATAAGTCTAACCTTTATGGAAATACATGGAATAAGGTAACTCCTCGTAAGTATTATTTCCACCTCCGGAGAGTGATGAAGAGCTGGTTTCCTACTAAATCCATTCTGCAAAGAAGAAACATCCAATTAGCTTCCAAATGTGAGAATTGCAATAATGAAGAAATTGTAAAGCATGTCTTTGTTGAATGTCAGAAGGTTTGGCAAGTATGGGTCTTTTTTGCTAGACATTTCAACATTTTCATCACCAGAAACATGTCTTCACACAATTCGTGAGAATATGGTACTGGTATTCAAGTAAGGAAAATCATCTACGTTATATTTTGCCTTCTATAATAGTTTGGGTGATCTGGTTTGCCAGAAACAAATTGAAGATGTAGGGTAAGAACCTAAAGTCTGAAAATATGATTGAGCACATTATATATATCCTCTCTGGTCTTGATAATGCTCACCTATTAAAGAGGAAATATTGGGACCATGATATCAGAATTGGCCCTTCAATAGGGTGTGTGAACCATCTTAAAATGAGGCATACTCTAGTATCACTCAATTGGGTCTGGCCCAAATTAGGTCGATTTAAACTTAATATTGATGGGGCTTGTAGTGATATCGGGGAATGTTTTGGTGGTTATTTGGTCAGAAATAGCGCTGGAAATATTTTTTTTCAGATTTAGTAGAGTTTATGGTCAAGGAAGCCCTATAATAGCTAAAACAAGAGCCATGATGAATGGTCTCCTAATCTGTTTCTCTAAGAGAATCAACATGCTCGATATTGAAACAGATCCTTGTATAATAAGTGAGATAATACTCACTAGAAGAGCCCCTTGGTATCTTAAGCTTCTATTGACTACTGTCACAAGCTGATCTCATCAAATATGAAGATAATTCTTATTTTTAGAGAACATAATGAAGCAGCAAATTGGTTAGCTCATTCTTTTATAGATTCTAAAAAAAACTCAGATTTTGAAGAGAGTGGAGCTCCTGTGATACTGAGAGCTATTATTTTTCTTGAAGAATTGGGGGTATGTCATCTGAGAAACAACCTCAATTCTTAGATATTGAATCAATCTGAAGAGGAGAAAACTTATCTTACCTTCACTAAAGATTTCATCTCAATTTGTGCTTCTCCTAGTCCTGATTTCAGATGATTTTGAGCTTCGACTTTGGGGTTGTCTGAGTATGGATTTGGTTTTCGAAGAGTTTTACTGAAAATGAGTGGTATCTTATCTTTGGTAAAGGATTTTGAAGATTTGATCGAGGCTAATTTTGGGATTTTTATGTTAGAGACAAGGAGGAAGATGAAAGAGTTTAATAAAAGCTAGAGTTTTCAATTTTACGGATTTTCCTTTATATGTTTCGAGCTGTTGGACAGCGTTCATCTTTCCTCAATTGAGTAATAAAAGGTCACAAGGTTTAATGAAAAAAAGTGTGATACTGCATGTGTAGTTGATAATCTGTTCTGGTTATAAAATAGATGTGAAGATTTGATAGGTAAATACTTTGTATGCGTTGGAACGTTATAGAAAAATATCACAAGTAATACTCTTAACTTAAAAAAGTAACAGTTAATATTTATTTAGAGATTTCTAGATTATTATAAAAATCCTAAAAAATCTATTACTACCATTTATTTATTTTTTTCCAAATTATTTTCAATCTCCCATATTCGAATTTTAGGTATGGATATTTCTTATATTATTTACACATATTTTCAATGTTCTTATACACTTTTAGAGCTCGTGTTTTCAATCTTCAATGGCATAATTATTGTTTTTTCCTATATTGTAATTGTTTGTGTTGGTTACGAGCCTATATAAAAGACACCATCTGGCAGGACCTAATAAAAAATTACAGTGACCTCAGATGGTGAACCTCAAGCTAAATCCAAAAAAATGCGCCTTCGGTGTTTGATCATTAAAATTGTTGGGGTATATGGTAAGCGAAAAAAGAATCGAAACAAATCCTATGCAACTCGCCAATTTAGCTTCAATGGAGTATAATGGAATGCAAAGGAAGTTCAAATCCTAACGTGATGATTAGATGCCTTCAGTAGGTTTATTTCACGATCATTCAAAAAATGCATACCATTTTTTGAGACGTTGAAATGGGTAGGAAAATTCTATTATACTCGAATGTACAAAAAGTCTTTCAACCACATCAAAAAATTCTCTGCATCACCAGAGGTCTTAACAAAGCCCAAGGTGCTGAGAAAACATGTGCTTATATTTGGCGGTATCAGATTATAGAGTCATTGCAATACTAATTAACTATGAAGGCAAGGAAGCCAAAGTCGTATATTATGTAAGCAATCTTTACTGCCAGCAGAAACTAGATATTTGCAATTGGATAAATTAGTTATAACATTGGTACTAACAACTACAAAAATGAGATAATATTTTCAAGCATATACCATAATTATGCAAACCTCTTTCCACATAAGAACTGTATCATAAAATACCGACATTTCAAGAAGATTAACTTAGTGGTAAGTCGAACTAGAAGATTATGATATTAAATTTGAACCTAGAACAACCATAAAAACCCAAGCTTTAGCTGATTTATTAATAGAATTTCAACCCGAAAGAATTGTTACAAACGACGACTTAGAAAATATGTGTAGAGTTAGAACCAATTGAGGTAGCAACAACTAAGATTAAGAGTCAGAGATACAACTTCTCTCCAAGGGTGCTGATATCCTAAATCAGTCCGTTCGGTTTAGATTCTTAGTGTCCAGCAATAAGGTAAAATATAAGGATGCCATCGCTGGGCTTCGTTTAACAAAAATCTACACAACAAGAAATATGATACTCCTAACCGATTCTCAATTAGTAGTAAGCCAAATGACAAGTTATAGTGAAGAAAAAAGGATAAAATTGTTCAATACCTAAATGAGCTTCAAAATTTCCCTTCCCAATTCAAACATGTCGAGTTCAAACAAGTCCCAAGGGTGCAAAATGTGACCGCTGGTGCATTGGCTTCTTGAGCCTAAACATCGTCAGCACCATGGGTAATATTACAAGAAAAACTATCAATCATCCTTCCAGATTGTTTCCTTTCAATGGTGACACATATACGGGTGATGGTAATAGAAGAAAAATAGGATGATGAGGTTTGACGAACGCTAATCATAAATTACCTTACATAATGCACACTACTTGTTAGAAAAATAGAAACACGAAAAATAAGAAGAATATCTTTAAGGTATGTATAGATAGTGGGCACATTATACAAAACATGATCATCAAAGCCCTTGTTAAGATGTTTAAGCACGGATGAAGCATTTTATATAATGGAAGAGTTACACGAGGGATAAAGAGGTGCCACTAAGGATACAAATACCTGATAAAAAAATACACCTACAAGATTACTATTAGACAACAATTATGATAGATGCACATAAAAGATTAAGGAAATACGATACATGTCAATGGTTTATGAACCCAATTCAAGTGCCAACATCACTGCTGGAAACAATCATAGAAGCTATTATATTCGAAAGATGGAGTATGAATATCATAGGTCTATTCCTGATGGCTTTATGGGGAAGAAAGCACATGTTTTTTCATGTAGATTACTTTTCCAAATGAGTATAAGTAAAAGAACTACAACACATAACATCAGCAAATTTAATTTTATTCATAAAAGTGAGTATATATTACAGGTACGACACACCAATAGTTATCACTACCGATAATGAAACACAATTACAAAATAATCTCGTCACACAATAGTATATTAAAAAAGGAATCAAGAAAATATAATCATCTCATTTTCATCCTCAAGAAAACGGACAAGCCGAAGTGACTAACAAAAGCATAATTGAAAAAATTAAGAAAATCTTGGATGAAACATCCAGGAGTTGGCTGGACATCCTACAAGACGACCTATGGGCATATCTAACTACACCAAGAAATGCCATAAAAAAACATCATATGTTATGGCCTATGGTATGAAGGTGGTAGTACCAATACTAATAGTCGCACCATCCTACCAGGTTGTAACCTACAATAAGGACGAGAATAACGAAAACATAGGAGCAATAATTGACATAGTTAAAGAAATCAGGATCAAAGCACACGTTCAGTTAGAGAATTATAAGGTACTGATGAGGAATATATATAATTCCAAAGCCTGCTTCAGAAGTTTCAAACCTATGGATAAAGTAATGAGGAAATTCTTTCAACATACACAAGAAATAAGACTTTAAAAACTTAAGCACTATGAGAAAGACCCTATACGATTGAAGCAAAAGTAAATCCAGGAGCGTACACGTTGTTAGATGAAGATAAAAAACTAAGTATAACACCCTTGGAATATAAAACATTTGAAACTCTATCATAATCATGTGAAATAAAAATCTCGGACTATACTACTAGCGTAAAGGTCTTTATTAAACTATGAGGATACTCGCTTTCCTCTCTTGGTGGCGCTAGAAAATTTAAAAGAGGCATTTAACATTAATAAAACATTTTTATTTACCAAAAAATTGGTTTGAATTTTATTTGGCATAATGAAAATAGAAAGTAATACTGCAAAACATAAATCTAAAGAAAAATGGAACTCTAAAGAATACCTCAGGCATATTTTAAATCGTAATATACGAAACGTCAAAAGCAGTAAACATCTTAAAAACAATAAATAATTTATAAAAATTAATATGCTTCAGATGGTAAATGAATCATCAATCCTTAATATGGATAATAATAATAATGATTAAGTGTAAAAAAAATCATAATAATGGATAATAACTACAAAAATAGATAACCATGAACTAATCCGTAGTAGAAGATTTATTTTCTTAAAAAGAAGGGAATGCCCCTACCATGAAGCCATGCACCATAGACATAGTTGACAAATTATCGAAAAATCCAAGTATATAACCATGTTGTTCTAGAAAACAATTCTCGACCTATTGCATATGATCACTCAATAGAAAAATAAGGATTATAAGATGTGCCAAAAGCAATTGAAGGAGATTCTGGATTCAGGTTTAGTACCATGGAAATGGAGGTATTATTATGGCTTTTTAATCGTGGTTGTTTTCAGGTTTTATATAATGGTTGTTGTAGTACATCAGTAGCTTGTATAAAGAACTTATAAGTCCTATGTGTGCATTTTATTGACATGCTTCATCCATTGGTATTTAGAATTTTGACACCCAAACTCAGGTGAATCGGGATGGAACAATAAAATGTTCTCACGTTTGAAAAATGTCTATATGTTATTTCTAGTTGAAAAGGGTCTACATTTGTGGGTAAATCTAGTTTGTTTTAGACCATTTTATCATCTAGTTTTTTTCATATTTTGAGAACAAACCTGCGCTAAAAAAATTCGATTTTTATTTGGGCGTATATAAACGGCCTTAAAATTTAGAGGTTTTTCGGCATGGACTAATTTGCAGACTCAATATATGAAGGGGCTAGGCTAATTAAGATCTTTTTTCTTATAATGAGACCTGGTTATAACGAGACTCATGATGGTTATAGCGATACCTAACATATTTACAGGAATGTCATCCATATAAAAACCCAAACTTCACAAATCCAACCTTTTTTCCTCTTCCAAAACCCTAAATCTCTAGAGCCTAGACTTTATATTCGTCTAATCCAACTACACATACTTGTTAAGGTAAGATTTATTTTCATCATAGTATAATTATTTCCAATTTACCTGTACATTTATAGTGATATTTATAGTTAAATTTTTCAGATTTAAAAATCATTTTTTCTTATATTTGTAGTTGTTGTTGTTAGGAGTTATGAGCATATGTATATCCTTAGTTAGGTTTTGAGCTTCGATTTTGTATGCTAATGGGTAGATTAGATGTAGTAGAGCATAAAGTTTAGTTTTACGACCATGGTTGCCAGAGAAGGTATTTCCAAGCACGAAATCGTGCGTGGAACTACTATATTTACATGTTTGGATTGGACAAAATTGCGCAAATTCATGCATGTTTATACGTAGATTTGTTTGTTTCCATATTTTGTTTTCGTATTTTTTTATAAAAAAATTTGAATCATTTTTTAATGTAACTTTCTTTTCTTTTTTCAGAGGGAACCCGCAGCCGCTACTCATTGTGCAATGAGTGCGCACAGGGTAAACCCTCAGTCTGACGCGATAGCCTGCAAACCAACGCCAGAAGGTAAACCACACAAGGTGACAGGCTCAGCCGAGAAAGTGTATGTAGAGGGACTCGAACTCATGACATTTTGGTCATAAGAATGCCATACTCAACCAACTCGGCTACCCCTTGAAGGCATGTAACTTCCTTTTTGTAGTGAATTATAATTGTTTTTCAAATTTTGTTAATCATCTTTTATTCCATTTATAAGTTTGATATTTATCTCACCGTCTAAGTTATAGAACTTTTAAATCTAATTTTGTTTTAAATCTCATAAAAGTTGAACAAATACACACAATGAATGATTGTATCAATTATAAAAACTAAAATTTTAAACTTTAACAATAAACCTTAAAATATTAATTTCAATTAATTTTTTTTTAATCTAAACTTTAATTTTAGACGCAGAGATTCAATAAACAAAAATTAAAATTTAGATTTAATTAATAGAACCTCACAATATATCTATAAATATATATACTAAAAATATATAGTATCTTAATTTCTTGAAATCTTATAAGTTTTAATGAATACATGTGCTGGAGAGTTAAAATAAAATTAAATTTAAACTTTAGTTTTTAGATTTTTATATTCAAAATAATGAACGTTTTCATTTATTATAATATCAACTATTTATAATTTACAACAAATTTATTATTTATAAAATTAGATATATTTATAAAATAAAGTCAAGAGATTAAATATATATATGTATATTGGAATAAATAATGTTTATAGAAGTTTAAAAGTAATGAATATCCATTTATTATAATATCTACTATTTATAATCTACAAACGAATTTACTATTCATAAAATTAAATATATTTATATAATAAAATCAACTATACTTAGAAAATGTATTAAATATAATTATTTTAAAATAAATAATATTTATGGAAGTTTAAAAGATGATTTCTAAATATGGCTTAAATATAAATATTTTAAAATAAATAATATTTGTAGATGTTAAAAAACGATTTTAAATATGGTTTAAATATAAATATTTAGATTTAAATATATATTTATCCATAAAAGTATAACATTTTATTCTTGACTAATTTATATAGTCCTACAAGCAATCTCATGGGAAGAACGAAACTCCCGTAAACCACGTGTATCATATATTCCTACCTATATATATTATCATTAGTACCGAAAAAGCATATATATTCCTATAATATATATATATATATATATATATAATAGAGGCACATTTAATATGAACGGGAGGAACTTGTAGAAAAACATTGACATAATATTTCTAAAAACAGAATATCTTTGTACTATATTTCAAAAGACGGAACATACGAGGGCCTAGTAACCATATTTCAAAAAACCGAACATACAAGGTTAGAAACCAGGTAAAACCAAGAAACAAAGTAAAAAAAATTAATCCTTAGTAAAATCTATAAAATGATATGAAGTATCATTGTCCGTTCCATGATTTTTTTGGTAACGATCTACAGATATCTGTATGTATCAATTCTAAAACTTCATTCGCTCTATATGCCCATATTTTTTTTTGTTCTCCTTTGATACACTCGATACATGTAACGAAATTAGAGTAATCTAGAGGACCCAATAAAAATCAAGCTACAAGCTTGCTAATCCTAGGATATATGACCTAACTTCTTGTGCCACAATATTCGGATTTAGTAATTTTATTTGATACAAGTTGTGCATTCATGGAAATTTTGTGATTATTAACGATATTAATAAGTAAAAATTATGTTCCTTTATCAAACTTCCATGATCAATATTCATACAATTAAAAGAGAGAGTAAATTTATTATTCTCCATAATATTAGAATATCCATACAAGTCTAATAAACTGAAAGGAAATTAATTTTCTTCAAAAAGTGGGAACATACATTAAATTATCTAAAAATAACATATGTCTAATAGGAAGTTCTAAATTAAAATAAAAAATTTCTAACACATGGCATGAGCACCCGTATGTTGTGAAAATAGATCTTCCATCCTAACTAAGCACCCTAATCCATAACGTACCATACAAAGAGATACAGACATGAGTTGGCGCAACCAAATCAACCAATTATGTATTTTTTTTTCACAAAAACCAAATTACTTTCCAAAACAATCAAAGATATGAGAGTTACCTTTGCTTAGAATGTAAGTCCGACATTTGTCACAATCGTGCTTGAGATGTCATTTCTCCTTGCAGAAAAAATATTGACCAACCCTTGATTTCTCAGGATTTTTATTCTTTATCGGTTATTTCCTGGTCCTTTATCATCATATTTTTGCTTAGGTCTCATCTCTTACTTGGATGATACCATGCTCACTTCATACATTACACTATTTAAACATTTCCTCCTCTTGTGCAACGTGTGTAGTCAATTCATTGATTGTCCATTTTTCCAGCATGCAATTATTAGTGGACTAAAAATGCCTAAACTTTTCTTGTAAAGATTGAAAAGTGAACTCCACCACACACACTTTAGGTAAGAGTACGCCTATTTCCTTTAACTTTTGGGCATTCATAGACATTCTCAAAATGTTCTCACAGATTTTATCTTTGCCAGTGTATTTCTTGGTAGAGAGCTCACTTAATGAGCGTTGAAATGATTGATTGCACCTACTTCAAATTAAAAAATTGCAAGGATTGATTTAATTCTCCTAATATCGGTGAAACCCTATGGAGGTCTGATTTCACCTACTTAAATTAAATAATCGTAATGACCATTTTCAACAAATTTTCTCCAGTTCGTTATTAATTAAAACCCAATATTAACCTTTCGAAGGGCTAACAAGATTTGAACTTAAATTAACCCCTTGAACCTTTTTTAATCCTAGGATCCTCAAGGAGATCAATTAACCTTTTGGAGGACCGAAATTTAAAATTGTATTCATGCATATCCATTAAATATTAAGAGACAAATCATTTATTTCACATACAGAGAAAAAAATTAGCATGCCCAAATATTTTCACATGTGAACAAAATTATTAACAATAAAATTTCATTCATGAACAATAAAAAAAATTCAAAAATCCAAATTTTCAGCATGTTGCTGATGTCATTAGGCGATCCGCACAGCCAGCAGTTTGTGTTGCTGTCACTAGACAAGCCCCATTCATAAACCTCCCAATGTTGTAATCACGACAATACTCGGGTTTGCAAATTACCTTTCAAGTCGCGACGTTTATCCGCAACGTGAACAATTCGTTGACCACAGTGAATGGCTTCGGACAATCTTCGATCAAACCCTAAATTAATCGGAAAAATCCAAATTCTATCCATACACTCAGTTTATTCATAATAAGTAAATACATAAATATGCTTTCAATAAGAATAAATCATTGTATTCATGGTTATCATATAAACCCTAAATCCATGTCCTAAATCCATACCCTAACAAATTCAATTAAGCAATCAATTCCAAATGGTATGAATTCTTTAATGTAAAGAAAAACATGATTTATTCAATTATAGGATATTAAGTTATCTTATAAATCATAAGAGGGTCTCAGACTTTGATACCAATTGATACAATTAACTGAATCTTATCAAATTGGTCTATCAAACATGCATAAAATTATTAAACCCTCTGTATGATTTTCTACTGTAGATTAAACAAAAAAGACTTATTGTTTTGTTTGCTACTATTATCTATGGTTGTTCTTTAGATTCTACTTTCTTGAATCATGATTTAGAGTTCTTCAAAACTTTGTTCATGTAACAAAGTTGTTAGTCTCTTTTTTTTTCAGCAAAAGAAACCATATTTTATTAAAGACCGAAATGTAAGAAATACAGAATATCAGGCTCCAAATGAGATTAGTCCAAAAGAATACACAAGACCCTAACTAACAATAGGGTACGATTTGGTAAAGTACCAAATCGAAACGAAACCCTAAATCAGACTCAAACTCCCTCTACATCTTCTTCCTCAGACGCCATGAAAGCAACCTTCTTCACTCTCACACCAGCCCAATCACCAGCCACAGCCAAATCACTCTCACACCATAAGCCCTCCAACCCGAGACACCATCCAACCAACAACAGCTTCTTCATGGTCGACGCTCACCCGGAAACGGGTGCAATGCACCAGAGAATCAGAGGCCAATCCCAAATCGAAAGCTTAAACCTAGCCCGAGTTCAAAGCACCATGAACAGCCCACCGAGCATCCATCCACAACCAAACCTACCATCAGCCTGGGTCAATGTAACCAACACCTAGGATTTCAAGTGTCACGATGGCCATAAGCTGAACCGGGGTATCATCAACAGAGAACGATATACCACCCTTCTCCTGCAAAACCCACTTAGAAATCCAATCCGCCGCCACATTCTGAGTTCTAGAGACATATCGAAGATTCATTGAAGAACGAATCAGGCTACGACAAATCGATACCGTTGAGATGGAAGCTGGATTACCGGTGGACACAATGTCGATAAGAGTCTGACAATCAGACTCAATATCGACATTGCACCAGTTATTTCTTCTGCAATGGATTAAGGCCTCCAGCAGAGCCAGACACTCAGCTTTGAATGGGTCAACTTTGCCAAAGAGGAAGCCATGGCCAGAAATGAAGTTGCCCAGCTCATCCCTAACCAAGAAACCACCACTGGCTTCTCCAAAGAAGCTACAGGCTCCATCGACGTTAATCTTTAATCTGCCAGGAGGAGGAGCTAGCCACTTAAGGTACCTAATCTTGTATTTTCTGTTGTTGATTGATAGACACCCCAAGGCAGCACCAGCCTTGTAAACACCTGACCAGTGAGAAGCTTTTAGAGTACCATTAGAGTCTATTCCAGTAATGATACTATTGATTCTAGTAATAGCACAATCTAAATTATCATAAGAGCCGTTGAACTTGTTGTCATTCCTATTACGCCAAATTGTCCAACAAATAATTTGCGGGACAAGATGGGTAATATGGAACTTACTATTCGAAGACCAGGACCAACTATAGAAAACATGACTAAGAGACATAAACCTACTCAGGGGAATCTTAAAGAGAACCCCATAGTAATTCCATAAAGACCAAGCATAGTTACAGTTGCTGAAGAGGTGATTCTTCTCTTCACAATTGTAACAAAACTGACATTTAGAAACAGAAATGAAATGCCTTTTAGCAAGGATACTATCAATTGGGATAGAGTTTTTTTAATAACTTCCAACTTAGAAAAGAAAATTTACTTGGAATGAAATGGCTCCAGATATTTTTAAAAATGTTTTGTTTTGTGTTTTTGAACCTAATAACATCCCAAGTTTGATTAGTGTTAAACTTTTTATCCTTAAAAAGATTCTATTCAATCTTATCTGCCTGGTCATGGACAATCTTAACACATTTAATATGTGAAAAACGATCCTGAGACAGGAAGCTAAGAAGAGAATAATCCCAATTGTTATCCTTCCAGAAAGTCGAGACCTTAGCAGAAAGAAGCCAGACCCTAGAATCAGACCCATTAGCAATGGGAGGCATGCCATGCCAGGCATCTCTCCAAAAATCCACATCCCCTCTGCCTAAATGCCAGTTAACATAAAGATCAGCCTGACTCTTAATAGAGAACAACCTTTTCCAAATAATGGAATCAGTCGATTTACACCCAGCAATAGTAGGATGACTGTTAAGACAATAAGTGTGATGCATAAGATCAGCCCAAAGAGAATGGCCACTTCTGAAAAGAAACCATAACTTAAAAGAGAAGGTGGTTTGAATATCAGATAATTGCTTGATATTCAAGCCACCCTCATCAAAGGGCCTACACAGACGGTTCAAAGAGGTCTAATGGATGGCTCTATCATTATAATTGGACCTCCAAAGGAACTTATTAAAGCATAACTCAATCTTGTTGAGAATAGCCTTGGGGATTAGAGTGTTCTACATCCAATAATAAACTATGGGATGGAGAACACTCTTAATAAGAGACAGCCTTCCCCTTAAAAGACAAAGATTTCATATCCCAAATCTGAATTTTATTATAAATAGCAGCCAAAAGATTAATGAAGTTCTTTCCTTTGTTATTTGCAGATATGCTAATTCCCAAGTACTTGAAAGGAGCTTGATGAATGTTAAAACCAGTAGAAGATTTCAGCCTGGTGTTAGCAGCAAAGGCAAGCCTAGTAGAGGTAACAATCTTAGTTTTTTCCTTGTTTATCATTTGGCCAGAAGCGATTTGATAGTTTTCCAACAGCTTGCACAGATTATCAATTGAGGAAGGAGCACTATTGTAGAAAATGACAATATCATCAGCAAACGCAAGGCAAGGTAAAATATAACCTGACTTTAAATAATATTTCATATTTTGATTAGCATCATAGAGCTTAGAAAGACCTCTTAGAAGAGCCTTCTCATCAAGAATGAATAGACAAGGAGACAATAGATCTCCTTGTCTTAATCCATTATTTTGAGGAAAATACCCAATGCTATTACCATTAATGAGAATAGAAACCATCACATTAGAAATGAGAGAATGAATTAAGGCCAAAAGACCATCAGAAAAACCAAAGCATTTCATCACCTTGATAACAAAGGCATGTGACATTCTGTCAAATGCCTTTGTCATATCAAGCTGCATAATAATATTACCCTTAGAAGGTCTTCTATTAATGTTATGCAACATCTCTTTAATGATGAGAATATTATCATGAATAAGCCTATCCTTAACGAATGCACCTTGACATTTAGAAATTATATTAGGGAGAATGAGGACAATTCTAGTGTTAATAAGAGAAGAAATGAGCCTGTTAAAAATAGTGTAAAGGCTAATAGGCCTGAAATTATTCCAAGAGATAGGGTTAGGAGACTTTGGGATAAGACAAATCCCAGTAACAAAGACACCATTGGGTATAGTCATACCCCTAAGATAAGAATTAATGGCCAGACAAAGATTAGAACAGATGATATCCCAACAAGACTTAAGAAAGTGACAGTTAAAACCATCAGTGCCAGGAGCACTGTCATTCTTCATGGCAGAAACAATGCTCCACATCTCCTCTTTAGAAGTAGGCCTCATAATACTACTATTATCCCTGGCATTAACAAGATTAGGAATGTTACTAAGAATAGAATCATTAATGTTAGAATCATCACATGAATAGGTGCAACCAGAAAGAATGCCTTTAAAGTAAGACTCAGCAGAGCAAGCAATATCAGAGTCCTTAGATAACCAAATACCATTGTCTTTAATCCCAAGAATGGAATTCTCCTTCTTTTTATTAGACACATAAGAAAGATAGAGTTTAGTGTTACCATCCCCACTTTTTAACCAAGAGTTATAGCACTTCTGCCTCCAGTAACATTCCTCATTCTTCAGAGCTTGAATGAACAAGCTGTTGGCCTTAGCTAAACTAGCCTTAGAATCAATAGTGTTGGCAACCTGGTGACTAAGCTCCTTAGTAGCCACATCCTCCATAGCCTGCTTAACTTTACTAAAAATATTACCAAATTTATTAATGTTTCACCCTTTAAGAAACTTCTTAAGTCTCTTGAGCTTAAACCAAAAAATCATATTAGTCTCACCCTTACAATACATGTTCCAGTTAAGAGTAACATCATTAATAAAATCAGGGTGGTTAGTCCAAGCATTAATAAACTTGAAGAAACGTTTATTGTGAGAAACAGAGCTAATAGAGTTAGACAAAGTAATCAATAGAGGAGCATGGTCAGAGCAAGTTTCGACCATGTGTAAGACCTACGTATGAAACAAAGTAGAAGCCTTATTATTTATCATAACTCTATCTAATATTTTCCAGACTCTGTTATTACTCCAGGTGTATCTGGAACCAACATAACCAGGATCATCAAGATTACAGAGCCTGATGAAATCATTGAAATCATCAGCGCTAGAGACATCAAAAGAGGAGCAGTTAAGCTGGTCATCAGAGCAGGAGATGGCATTGAAATCACCAGCCGGAATCCAAGGCTTGTCACTATTAGGTATGATTCCCAACTTACTCCAAAGCTCTTTATGCTGCACACTTTTATTCTTAGCATAAACTGAAGTTAAAAAACCAGAGAAATTAGAAACATTAATCTCCAAGTGGAGAAACTGATCATGATCAATCAAGACATTTAAGCTAATCTCATCTATCCAAAAGATCCACACTTTATTAGAACAGTTAGCAACCCAATTATTAAAACCAATTTTCTTAGCAATTCTCTCAATTTTATCAATTCTAGCCATAGGCTCTTGGATAGCAATCGATTTAACCTTATCTTTATTAATGATAAACTTGAGCCTAGACAATGTAGCACTATTATTCAGACCACGAGCATTCCAACTAAGAAACTTAATCATTCAGATAAAGAATAAGAATTAGTTTTGTCTTTATTTTAAGAGACTTGATAGTTAACCTTTTGACATTCCTGCTTTTACTTGCAGATTTTAACTTACTGTGAACTAAGGAATTGAAGCCATGATCAGAAGAACTGGGAGAAGCAGCAGTTGGGGAAGGATTGTAACTACCAATATTGCTTTGCTTTGGAGAGATAGACACAAGATCATCTGCAATTTGATCCTGGTCCAATCCTTCGAGCGCGCTTATCAAATCCAGATCCTGCTTAGAAGTATCTCCGACATGACTTGTAATACCAGGATTGATAGGACTTGCAGTACCAGTATTGCTAGGAGCCTCAACAGGCTTATCCTTAGAAGTAATTATAGATTTAAGTCTCCTTTTGTAAACTTTAATAAAAGGTTGAGTTTCTTTAGTACAGTGAGGACTTGTACCATTTTCTTTAACAACATCAGAATGAAGAACAGACTTTTCTGTACTAGTCACTTCCTCTTTAGCATCATCTTTATGAATAACATCCTCTTTATTCAAAATCTTCTTGCATTTCTCAGAATCATACCCCAAATGATGACAAGTTTGACAATAACAAGGAGCATTCTTATAACTAACACCTAGCCAGCAACCATCACGATCACCAAACCCTATCCACAATTTCCTTTTCAACAATCTGGATACATCAATCTCAACCAATGCGTAGCAAGCATTCATTTTAGCCCGATTGATCTCCGGCACCACAACTTGATGAACAATTCCTAAAGAAGCAGCCAGCTCATGTATAATAGATCTATTATACAGAAACTCAGGCAGCTTTTCAAACCTTACCCACAGCAAGGCAACAGGACACTCATAATTTCTATTATTTTGAGAACACCGTTTGATGATCCGCATAACTTTACCATCCACATTCCAAAAATATTTCGACCATATCCTATCGACATCCTCCAACAAGGTGAACTCTATGAGAATTTGCCTTGAGTCGAGTGTGACATACGTAAACATTCCTTTGAACTTGAAAGAATCAAGAAACGCTTGAAAGGCTGCGCGCTTAGGGATGCCTTGACTGAATTTGGCAATGAGAGTAGATCTAGATTGAGCCAGAAGAGCGGCTTTAGCTTGTGTTGTGAATTGAACCATGTTATGGTCTTCAAAAGACGAAACAAATTACGGGCGAAACTCTGTACATTATGTCCTGATTTTCAAAACTTCAGTGAATAACCTTCTGTCATTGGTTCGAAACTCATTATAACTTTGAATCGGGGAACTCTTATCCTTCTTATCATTCAATGGAGGGAAATCGTTGATATTTAGAGAATTATTAGCCATCATACACCAATCAAGAAACCAGGAAATAGAGCAAGCAAACCTCTGAAAGAACAGAGACCAAAAGCCAAGAAGATAAGAGTTTTCAAAAGAACAAAATTGTTAGTCTTCCTCTCACTAACTGAGACGACTGATTTTTTCAAATTTAGATTAAAGGAATGTCTGAATCTTAGTAATTCTTTTTATAGATAAATAACAAATTTATTAAAATTCATCCAAAAATTAATTCACTTCATCACCTAAAATAATAAAAATTAATCGGAAAAAAAAGTTAAATAACAAATTTATTTTAAATTATATAAAAAAAATCATAAGAAAAGTTCAAATAAATCAGTTAACTTTTTAGGGTGAAAATGTGTTCTTATGTGTAAAGCCCTCATAGTATGTAAAACATAAATGAACTCTTAAAAAGTATAAACCAGAAAAAATAGCTCACCACAAATCAATATGGATTCTTGTTTCTATTTGTACAAATCAATAGCATCCATTTAGGCTTAGCCAAAATATAAATGCATTGCATTTTTCAATTTATTTTAACATGCCATTTTTGGCTATTTAAAAAGAACACATAAAATATTTATGCATATAAAATTAATAAACCAAACACATTTTATAATTTTCTCAAAATGTATTTTTCAAAATTTTTAAATACAAATATCGTAATAACATGAAGATAATAAATTTATATTTTATAATATAAATGGATCATCAATGAACAATATCTTCAAAATCTCGGTTCAGTATAGCATGTCAATAAAATTAATTTCGGATTCTCAATTAAGCAAGACCTATACACTATTGGATTCAAATTTAAAATAAAAACACGTCTAACTTTAGATTGTATTCGGAAATTTTCGATATTCATCACCCCTTTATTTATATCTTATGTCATCAATTTTACTCTTCCTACCATCAAGGTGAATCTTTTTAAGTATGTCAATATTTTTTGGAAAGTCTTTCGGGAGGGGGAGTATAGGAAACAAGGCAGGAATGAAAAAAGTCTTTCGAGAAGGAGGAGTATAGAAAACGAGCCAGGAGAAAGTCTTTCGAGAAGGAGGAGTATAGGAAACGAGACAGGAATGAGGGAAGTTCTTCGAAAAAGGAGGAGTATAGGAAACGAGGCAGGAACGAGGAAGGTGAAGGTCCTTCGGAATGGGGATGATAGGAAACAATCCTTAGGACTGCTGTGCCGTCATTGGCTTAATAGTGGCCGCACTAGATGCCTTTATCCCAACCGCGTATTTTTACATGCTCTCGAAGAGAAGTCGCCTAACAGCAAGAGGCACCGAAATTAGAAACCTTAGTCTTGATGGTCGCTCGTGCCCTCACGGCGACGAATGCCAAGAGAAGCTGAAGTATCCTCGTTGATTCTGTCATTTTCATGTGAGACAGAGAAAGGGAATTCATTGTTTAGTAATCTGTTGTTGGCGAACCACGAGGAGAGTTAATCCGCGAATAACGGGTGCTAATGTATTACTAAATATAACATGGACATTCACAATATTAATGGAAGAAAGGTTATATCCTTGTATTTGACAATCAGAAGATATTGCACAACCTAGAAAAGCCTGCTAACCTAGAAAAGAAAGAGAAAGGGAACCATTGGCTGAGGCACTCTTGATTTTAGTGCCCAATACACACTCATATTTGCTGACATGAGTAGAGAAGCATGGGTGCAAGTGTAAATTACATACCTATTGATGTAAACATGTATCTTTGCGATGTACAATTCAAGAGAAAAAGAGCTGCTAGAGACCATAACAAGCCAAAAACGAAGGCAGGGAAGTTTATCGATATTAAGAACCTATCTAGGAGAATAAGAACCCTATTGCACATAACAGAGAAAACAATTCAATGATTTGATGTATTGTTCATCAAACAATGTTACTAGCTTACACCATTTCACCAAGTACCTTCTTAGGTAATGAAGTAAGAAAGGGTCTCTCAATTGCATTAATGATTATATCTCACAGTCACATTACAACATCTTTGCAAATACTAACTACCAGACATGTTACATAGCCCGATTTCAATCAAATATACATCCTAATTGGAGGCTTGTTTGCAAAATATATCCTTCAGATCGAATAGCACAATAAGTTCCCCAGAAGTTTTCAGATTTGGCAAGTGCCCAATGCAAATTCACCGCACAAAAGGTTAAGCAAATTCATAGGGTTATAAGTTCAAACAAAAATAATTTCAAAAAAGTCCAAGCTGCATACATGAACATACTAATTGTTTGTAAAACACACAGAATATTTAAAGTTTCAAACTTTTTATTAAAATCTGCTGCACTTGGAAAAGGGGATGATGGAAGCTGCGGAGATATCTTTTGAAAAATTAAGGAGGTAAATATCTACATCCATATCAACATGTTGCTAAATCTAATTAGAAAAGAAACATAGACCTAAGTAATAAAAGAATGATTTCTTTGTCTAACGGATGCACATACCCAAGAAAATCTTTATTTACATCCTTTGCATTGTATCTTGTGTATCCTAAGCCAGTATAATCCCAAACCTACAGGAAGAATATATAAAAAGTGATAGTAATGAACAACAGAAGGAAGTTTTACTTCTGATATCATTAAATACTTCTGGTTGACTGTGGATATGTATGTAATTCCAGAGTCAACAAACCATATGAATAAATATAGCTTAAAGAAAACAACGGAAACATGCTGAAAAGAGATGGTCAAACTTATGACTCATAAGTAGGCAGAGGGAAAATTAGAATTTATATGATGTATATAGAATAGATGTAAAAGCAAACACACAAAATGTTTTTTCTAGGCTCCTTAATCATTATGAGGGGTTAGGTTACGAACGTGAACCTGATTTGATACTTTTAACTTTATAATATATACAAATAAAATAAGTGAATACAGTGGCAGAGCTAGAGGTGTCAAACGGGTTAAACCAGCACCAACCTGCACCGTTTAAATCAGAACCACGGGTTGCGGTCTCGCCGGGTTGCGGTCCTGGCGGGTTGCTCTTATGCGGTCCTGACGGTCTGGCGGTCCTGCCAGGTTGCAGTCCTAATGGGTCAGTTTCACAGTTAAACCGCCAGTTCAAACCACCAGACGAACCATTTAAGAGCCGTTTACCAGTTCAAACCATCAGCCAAACCATTTAACCATTTAAGAACCGTTTATCAGAATATTTTATAATGTTATTTAAAATTAATTTGTAAGTGTTAATTGAATCTAATTTCAATAATTGAGTTAATTATTTTATTTCATGTATTTTAATTTAAATATGTTATCATTTTAATCCAAATTTTATAATCATCAATTACATTTTAAAAAAATAATTGTACGTTTTCTTTTCTAATTATATTTATGTATTTAAGATATTTTATTTAATATTATGTAGATATTAAATAAAATAAGTACATCTACTTGTATTTCGATTACAAATTTACAACAATTGAAGTATAAATTTAATATTTGAAGTATTCAATTTTTGAAGTATAAATTTAAAGTTTTAAAAATTGTATAAATTTGGATTATGTTCCAATTGCATAAACACATGTAATTTGGTTGTGAAATAAATTCAAAAATACCAAATGTGTTTCAATTAACTATCTGTAATTTGGTTCCTAAAAAGAAATTATATTATGATGGCATAATTAAATATAATTAATTAAATATATTTATTTAGGAGATTAACATCATCAACAATATAAACTATCTATTATGTTCCAAATTAACTTGTTAATAATATAAAATTTCTTTCAATAAACTAGAAAAAAAGGAAGGGTTTATAATATAAATTTCTTTCATTAATCTAGAGAATTTAATCTATATTTTTTTCATAAAAGTACTAAAATTATTAAAAAACTAATAGTTCGAAAAATCTATTTATAGATTTTTATTTTTTTTAAATAATAGTTCGAATTTCCTATTTATATACTTTTTTTTAATTTTTTTTTAAAATATTAGTGCGCGAAATCCTATATATAGAGTTTTGATTATTTTTAATAGTTTAAAGTGCTTACATTTTTAAAAAAAAAATAAATTTTTTAATTAATTATATTATATGTTCTTAAACCTTCGTTCAATTTACTTTTAGATCATTTATTAACAATCCAAAAATATTAATATAAATTTTTAAATTCAAAATTTTATATTAAATTTTACTATTTTATGTTAATTAATCATTATATATTTTTATCCAAAAATATCAATTTTATAAAAATAATTCAATAATTATCTATTATAATTTGATAGTTATTTTTTTATATATAAAAAATCAATTCAAAAATCAAATATATAACTATATATTGATATTTTAAGTAAATAACTCGAACTATATCACCTTCTAATTTTAATTTGTTACTACTCATGAGCAATTCATATATTATATATACCAAACACAATTCACAAATTATGAGACAACAATTTTCCCACGTGATGTTGGTCAATGTAAACAATCTCCTAAATTTATAGTTTTATTGAATGAATTTAGAACTATAAAATCCAGAACATCATAAAAGTGAATTTCCAGGGACTTATTAATCATGTTTTCATTTTAAGTAATTAATAGTCATCCGTGATGTAATCAAGCGGACCATCCGGCCAATCATCCGGATGGTCCGCTTGATGACGATAGCCAACGGCTAGTTCGTTTGAATTAGCCGTTGGTCATCCGGGGCATCCGGGCGAACCGTCCGGATGCCCCGGTTACAACCGGACCATCCGGATCGATATCCGGATGGTCCGATTTGCCTGTCCGGGCGTCCGGGCGAAACCGTCCGGATGCCCCGGACCGTGTGCCCGGACCATCCGGACGTCCATCCGGATGGTCCGGGCAAAAAAAAAATTCGGTTTTTTTTAAAAAACAAATATGGGTCTCCCCTATAAATAGAGGAGACCCCAACTCCAACCTCACACACTCTCTAAATCTACTATAAAGTCTCTAAATCTCTCAACTTATTCTAGATTTTGTTATTAAGCTTAACTTTTGTATTTTACATATCGTACTTCTGTTTTCGAAATAGTTAGATTTTTTTTTCGAAAAAAAATTGTTATTAGTTTGTATTAGTTATTATTTGTGCTTATTTCCTATTTCCAATGCCGTCTTGTGGCTTCAACAACAGGTTAGGACAAGCAACTCCGAAAACTGATTTTTCGGAATTTTCTTCTTTTATGATGTCTCCTCCACCTAAGAGAGATCCGATCACACGACGCATCAAATGTGCCACTGAACCTACGAATATGAGTAAGACTCTCAAACAAAATTTTAGTTTGAAAATTTCTGATAAGGAGAGGCGAAACTTCAAACTTGTTAGTATTACACGTACGACTGTTAGTAAGACCGCCAAACCAAATTTTAGTTCTAAAATGGTCGACAAGGTGACACGAAGTGTCAAACACCCAACTATAACCAAGACTAAGAGTAAGACCGTTGTTCCTAAACAAAGTCTTAGTACGAAGACGGAGATGGTCGATTTGATTGCTGCTGCGTTAAGTAAGGTTAATTGTGAGACTCGAGGACAAGTTTTGTGAGATCCATTACAAATTGCAGCTACTGTTGAGAAAGTTTTGCGACTTAAAAAAGTGGTTAGCGACAAGAGACTAAAAATGTATTTTAGCAATTGTAATATTAAATATTTTAATATAACTTGTAATATTTTTGCATTTGTAATATTAAATATTTTAATATGACTTGTAATATTTTAGCATTTGTAATATTAAATATTTTAATATGACTTGTAATATTTTAGCATTTGTAATATTAAATATTTTAATATAACTTGTAATATTTTAGCATGATAAAATATGATTTTGGTTTAAAAAATAATAAATAACACTTGTTATATTTAAAACCAAATCACAATAATAAAATTCAAAATGTAATATTAAAATTACAACAATATAACTTAAAAATAATAAATAACACTTGTAATATTTAAAACCAAATCACAATAATAAAATTCAAAATGTAATATTAAAATTATAACAATATAACTTAAAAATAATAAATAACACTTGTAATATTTAAAACCAAATCACAATAATAAAATTCAAAATTTAATATTATAATTACAACCATATAACTTAAAAATAATAAATAACACTTGTAATATTTAAAAACAAATCATAGTAATAAAATTCAAAATGTAATATTAAAATTATAACCATAAATTTTGTAATTTTTTAACATGATAAGATATAGTTTTGGTTTGTAATATTAAAATCAACACTACTAATATTAAATCTAAAACCATAATAATAATATTAAAAATGTGATAATAACATAAGTAATATTTAAAATTTTGGACTATATAATAATTGCAACACTTAAAATATTAATAACCAACACTTAAAATATTTTAATCTCAATATTTTTTAAATATAACATTTTGGTTATAAAATAAATAAAATCAGCATAATATTTACCAATAAACCGCCGGTTTTTTACAAATAAACCGTGGTTTCGCAGTCCTGCCGGGTTGCAGTCCTGCCGGGTTGCTCCTTATGCGGTCCTGGCGGATTGCGGTCCTGCCAGATTGCAGTCCTAATAGACCAGTTTCGCAGGTAAACCGCCAGTTCTTAAGCAGGTTATCAAGTGTTTCGCAGGTGTTTAATGGTTCCTAAACCATTAAACACCTCTAGGCAGAGCTATGGATCAAGTTGGATTAAGACAGCTCATGAGATATTTGCTTCAAGAGTCAGTGCATCACACTAGACAGACCCATGTGTTTCAGTAAAAGTGCATCACATCAGCTGATGACAAATCAACGGCCGAGATAACAGAGCTAATTGACTTTCTATTTAGATCTCCAATTTATGTCACTAGTTAGGTTAGGAAATTCGTTAGTCACCGTCACGTTTATTAAAATGATTATTTTGCTGGCTTCGCTTTGTATGAGTAGTTATTTTTGTTTGTCTTCATTTTATTTGTAGTTAACCTTATTTTGTCTTCATTTTATTTGTACTTAACCTTATCTGTATATGGATTCCACATTAAGCTAATAAAAAGTTGTTTGATAATTTTTTTTATTGTTAATCATAATTCTAACATTGATTTTGTTTCAAGCTGTTTTGTTGAGTTTGGCTTCTATAGATGTCCTTATTATGTTGTTTGTAGGTTGTGATTAGCTGACTTTCTAGTTTATTGCTTCATCATCTCGAGCTGGTTTCCATTACGAGAATTCAGGTCTTGAACATAACCTGCTTCATTATCCTTGTCGATACTTACACCCGCAAGAAGTACAATATTAGTCAAGGATTCCTTGCCATAAGTTAGTTACAGTTAACATGTTACGTGTTTAATCTTAGATAGCCAGTTCTAATGTTTTCTAGGTGAATAATAGCCTTAAGCGCAGCTGAGCTATTATAAAGGAGGAAGAGACAGTCAAATTTGTTTTTAATGGTGCGTTTGGACACCCAGTCCGCCGTAAAAATCTGTTTTCTAACTATATTCCTTATAACCATAGCAGAAGAAATGAGACTCCTACAATATTTGGTAACTATTTCTAAGTACCAAGGATAAGAGTCAAAACTCATCATGTTGAATAATACTAGGGAAACAATTTCTATATCAACTTGACTATAATTATTTTGTTTGCAATAAGTTAGACCTTCTAATAGAGATCTAGTTTCTGCTACTAGAGGAGAGCATTTCCCTGTTGTTATTCATTTGGCAATTATCATATTACCATCAAGATTCCTAAGGAAAAAGCCAGAACTAGATTCTTCATTCGAGAGAGAAGCACCATCACAATTCAGCTTTAATCTACTTAATGATGGAGGGTGCCATTTGACTTATGTGCTCTTGATCTGTTTTTTTAATGATTGAAACAATGCAGTTTTGTAGCTAAATCCAGGTCACTAGACCAATGCTTATAACTAATGCAGCATGAATTATCTAACATATTGACCAAATATATAACATTGTCAATGATGGATTTAGAATTGTAACTTATGTTATCATGTTTACTTTTATTTCTAAACTTCCAAATTGGCCATACAATAAGGGTTGGGATAATAGTCCTAATATGGATATGTTTGGCAGATGAAGAGAACCAACTAGAACAACATGTTCAATGGTCATGTGTTTACTTAATATTATATTAAACAGATAAAAAAATAGCCAAGCATACCAAAAACTTAAACATGAATCAAACAAATGATCTATCGATTCACTATTTAGGCAGTTTAAACATTTGGAAGGGTGAAATTAATCCATTTAAAAATTTCCAAGTAATAAAAAAATATTTCTTGGGAGAAATGTTGTTTCAAATTCTTTTAGTGACTATAGTTTTTTATGTTTAACAATTATTTCATCCCAAGTAGCTTTTAATGAGAACCTTCCATCTAGAGATATTGTCCAAATTGTTTTGTCTTCCATATTTGGATGAATTGAAATCTTTAAGATCTTGTCAATATGGTGTTGAAGAACATTATTTTTTA
This sequence comes from Limnanthes douglasii subsp. nivea, assembly GCA_036936605.1. Taxonomy (NCBI): domain Eukaryota; kingdom Viridiplantae; phylum Streptophyta; class Magnoliopsida; order Brassicales; family Limnanthaceae; genus Limnanthes; species Limnanthes douglasii. The sequence continues at coordinate 86,337,412 of JAUPFV010000005.1, read as the reverse complement.
GTTTAAGTATAAAAATATATATAGTTTTAGACACATAATCAATTGGGATGACTAATGAGAGTTCTTAGTCCACTGTACTAGATAAAGGATTTCACGAGTCACAAACAAAGTTTTATGAGGGTTTTTTTACTACTCCGGTTTTATTATACCATAAAACGTGTCATTTTAAAATTTCACTTTTGTTCAATTTTACCTATAGTTTTAATATATTAATGTAAGCTTTAATATTAATTCTTTTCCACCATTTGAATTGGTTTTTATTTTATTTTATTTTTTATAACAACAAGAAATAGTTATGACATGCCTTACAAATTACAACGACATATATTATGGGATGGGGGAATACTGGTAGCAATTTAATTATAAATTTATTTTATAATTTTTATTTAATTCTAACTATTCAATTCTAAAATATTTTTTAAGAATTAAAATAGATATAATAAAAGTTAAAATTACAAACCTAATTATATCTTTTTCAATTTTTCCGTACTCAAAACTACATTTATATTTATTAAATATTGAAGTCGATAATTTTGGATTGTTAATCACAACCGAAATAGTAAACGAATTTTGAGTAAATTAAGTTAGAGTTGCAATAATGATGAATAAGAATAACGTAAGTAAGAACAAAAAAGAAATAGTGAAAATAGTCGTATTAGTTGATGTTGGACCTTTATATACATGTCATGTTACAATAAATCTCTTTGATATTAGTGGGTAATGGATATTATTTCTATAACCACCAGATGCAGTTGAGTATATCTTTGACTAAGTTTGTGTATATGTTTACACGTTTAGATAAGTCGATGGTCTGTTTGGTTTGGGTTTGACTAATAACACCCTTATCGGTAGCCCCATAATATTGGTGAGAGTAAAGAAGGAAGATTGATCCAGTGTTGTCCGAAGCGTTCTTACTATTGGCTGAAACATTCGTTGGTCTTTGTCAACACACCTATTTTTATTTGCACTATCTTTTGTTTTGCGGAAGTCTTTTGCCTTGTTTATTGCTTTGTTTTGCTTGTTTGAATGACGCTTAGTATTTGAATTCATAATTGCTTTAAATATTTTGACTTCTTGCTAACGATCCTTTAATGATATATTTATTATTTGTTAAAGGTTCTCTTGTAGGGATGGCAATGGGCCGTCCGCGGGCCGGGTTCGAACCGGCTCGTTTAAGCCCGCTTTTTTTACATTTAAGCCCGAACCCGGCCCGACCCGTTCCCGGGCTCATATTTTCAAACCCGAGTCTGTCCGCTAATGTCCGCCGGCAAACCCGGCCCGACCCGCGGACATTAATTTTAATATTTTTAAATTTATTTTTTAAATATATTATTTTTATTATATATAGAATTTTCATATATATTTTATGATTTTCGGGCAAGAACGGGACGAACCAATTTGAAACCCGAACCCGGCCCGGTTACGGGTTACAATTTTTGAACCCGAACCCGACCCGTTCTAAGTTCGGGCCGGACAAAACCAGGCCGGGCCGGATCGGGTCAGGCCGGACAACACCTGAATTGCCACCCTATTCTCTTGCCTTATGGAGTTTTTATATTTGATTCAGCTTTATTTATTTTTCGGTGAGTTTATTTTTAGCATCTGTATATGTATATTCCACCCCCTCTTCTATATGGAGTTGTTTTAACACTAAAATTATATTTAGACATAAATGTTTCCATATTTGTGGAATAAGTCTCATGTAATCTCTTCAATTGTTTATGTTGGTTTCGTTTACAAAAATATTTATTTTATGTTAAGTTAACGATTAGTCTCCTTTTATTTATATGACGATACAATAACATGTTAACATTTTTATGAATATGTCTATATCGAACAATCGTTTTCAAATGAAATGTTAGTATTTTTGGTGACATATTTTTTAGTCATTCTAAATATTTCATAACAATAGAAAAAATGTTTAACCGATCTCTTTTTTATTTCAACTGAATATAGTGTTTTTTGTGTTTTTTTATAGAAGAATAGTTTTAAACCATTGATGACCAGTTTGCTAATATTTTGATCGTAAAAACATTGTGGGTTTTATATACTAATAAAAAATTTAATTGCCAACTAACGCAACTTATCTGTCTCTTCGGAGGTTGAGATTATTGACTTAACATAAGTCATGGTATTTTTAAATATTTGAGAGATCACATCAAAGTTATAACACCATAACCGAGTAAAATTGACACATATATATAAGGTGTCCAGGTGCTCTCCGAATTTCAATTCAAATTACTAACCAAATCTTATATATTCTTAAAAAAATATTTTAGATTATCTGATGATGTGTTTCAGTCACACCATCTTTGCAGCTCCGAATGCTAAAATTATGGGTTTTAAAATATAACATGTTAAACATAATATATGTTGTGTATGCATGGTTATGTGTTTTTGAACTTGATATTACAAATTGAAAATATAGATATCCATTATATATATTCAAGCTTCTTCCAATTTTTTCAATCTACTAATGTTATAATCATTGTCATGATCTCTGTAATTATTGAAGAAAAAAAGTTAATTGATCACGTAACCTTCAGCTACCCACGGAGTCAGAGCCTCTAATTGAGGAAACTTCTTATATTACTCATATTAACAAGAAATTACCAACTCATAGTTGGTTGAAAGTTTTGTTAAAAATGAGGGTACTATAAGGGATATCGACTACTATATTATTTTCAAATCTTGTTTACTTTCACTTTTGAAGTTTTGAGGAGCATTTATTATAAAGAAGATCCGAAAAATGTTTTTGGCACAACTGCTAATCCAAAAAATATAATGGTTACCAAAGAAGAAAGTAAGCTTGAATAAGATTATATTTAGAGATTGAAATCATTCCAACACTCGCAATGTTTGAAGTTAGCTTTAATAGTTGTCTACAAGTTTCTTTTTGAAATTAGCTTGAATAGTTGTCTAAAAGTTTTTTTCGAAACAAAAAAAATATATTCATAACGAGGTGGGTGAAGTTAATTGTATTATTTTCTTATATTTAGTAAAAAAAATTATCATAAAGATCTTAATAGTGTAAATGTAAACTAATTAATAAAATAACTTAATTTACTAATATTTTTTTATCCGTTTAATATTTAAAAGATTAATAATAGTCTTGTGCGAGATAGTCTCATAAGAATTAAATAACATTTGATATTGTTAGTTAAATAGCCTTCGGAAACCCAACTCGAAATAATTACAATATCAAGTTTCAACAAAAACCGAAGCCTATGACAGCGTTTAGCCTAAGCTCAACTGCTTAGCCAAAATATGTTTGTTTAGTATAAATAATCAGGTAGCACGAACTGGAAGCTACACGATTTTGGATTGTACTAAAAACCGTAGATATGAACCCAAAAAAATAAAGCAACTAATAAGAATAATAATGTTAAACCAAACACACATAAGACATATTTAATATGGTTCAGATTGTGAAGAAATTCTACATCCACGGATAACATACATATATTATATATATGAGGTTACAAGAATACTCTCTCAACTACTAACACTCAACCACTCATATTTTGTTGCAAAATACTCACAACTTACAAAAACTATAGATCCCAGAGTATTCCCAAATATTTATCCTACCTCAATATCTCTCTAAAATTCGAAAGCTTTTAGCTTTCTCTCTCTAAAAATTCTGATTTTTCAGAGTTTGAAAATGACTTCATTCATCTCTCGTTATTTCTAAATGACCAAATATTGTTTATTGTTCTTTATGCTTACAATAAATCTTGGAACCTCCATTACCCAATTGTCCAAGAAAACATACACAAAAGATACTCTACAATGTTTTCGTCTGTACAAAAGGTAGTGACACCATTTTACTACCTTGTCATATGCACCAACGTGCCTAAATCAATAATTATTTGATCAACGAACGAGATTGCACATCCATTCACATCCCTCAGGGACTTAGTTTATTCAATAATACATAAGTATATGTAAACATTTTCAACAAATATGTTATGCACCTTTAACTATAACAATATCATTCTTTTTGCCTTCAACATAACTCACCCTTAGGTTCTAGTAAATGAATTTTCACCTAAGTATTGGTCTAGCATCAACCATCATAAAAAGTTAACAGTTTATGCTCTATAAGTCATCGGTTGTCTATCTCCAACGTCTTAAAGTCTTTAGCAAATATATACATCTCAGTTACTTTTAACCTACATCTAAAAATTATCCACATAGGCTTATGGTAATCCCCAACATTTGTTATCCCCGATGTCCAACTAATCTTTAGAGACAAGTTCACTTGCATCCTACACTTGAACAAGTCTCATGTAGTTTGTGAACTTTAAAACCGTTAATACCTTGTTCAGAGAAATTCGAAGGATTTTCCTCACTTAAAATATTTGGCACATTAACTTTCTGTCTCTCCTTTATATCTTGGATGAAATGTAACTTGATATCTACGTGCTTAGTTCTCTCATTAAAATTCATATTCTTCGTTAAACGAGAGCACTGTTATAACATAACATACTTACATCTTGCTTTATACCAGTGATTTATCTTAAATATCTCTTAAGCCATATGGCCTCCATAATTACTTTTGCAGTATCAATATATTTGGCTTACGTAAATGAAAAGGAAAAAATATTATGTATACAAGACTTCCAACTAATCAATCCTCGAAGAACAGTGAACATATAACCGAAGTTGAGTTTTTTATGTCGGGGTAGCCAACATAATCAGAGTCAACATACACTTTTATCATTTCATCAGTAGTATGTTTCTTATTATAACACAACCCAACTTTATATGAACTCTTCAAGTATCTCACAAGCCACCTAAGGTTTTTCTAATGAGGCATCCCCGGTTTTGACATAAATCGGCTCAAAATGCTAATAGAGTAGGAAGTATCAGGTCTCATGCATATAGTTGTATACATAATGCTTCAAATGACATTAACATAGGATATCTCTTGTATGAAATTCTTATATTTTACTTTTGTTGATGATTGAGTGTTACTTAGTTTGAATTGGACACCATTGAGATCTCTAACCTATTTGGCTTCAAACATTTTGAACGTTTTGAGGACATTATGTATGTATTCTTGTTGAGATAAGAATAAACAACCTTTCAATACGTTCCTCTAGATCTCAATACCAAGTATCTTTCTATCATCTCCAATATCTTTCATCTCAAACTCTTATTTCAACTAGATCTTTATCGTTTCCATCATCCTCGTGTTCTTTACAACTATTAGGATATCATCCACATACAATATTAATATGATTTATCTTTTCGTGTTTGTTTCCTTATTATAATAAATAAAATTTTCGCAATAAGTCCTTACATACTTGATGAATCTTATAAAATAATTAAATATTCTATTTATTACATCGTCGACTGTCTCATCCTATATAAAGGTCTCTTTAACAACAAACATTTTTTTCGCGTGTTCAAAACCTTCTGAAGACACATATAGATATTCTATTCCAATTATACATGTAGAAAGGCAGTAATGACATCTATTTTATCTAGATCAATATAAAATCTAGCAGCAATTGACAACAGATTCTTTATTGAGTTTTGTTTTAAAAGTGGTGAAAATATCTCATTGAAATTAACACATTCATTAGTGTAAATCCCTTAGCCACTAGCTTAGATTTGTATCTGGATAACTCAAATCCATGAATATATTGATTTCTTTTGTATATCCATTTAATCCCAATAAGCTTCTTACCCTTCAGCTATTTCACAAGAATCCAGGTGCATATATTTTCTAAAGATCGTAGGTTTTCAGTTATGAACTTAAATAGTTTATATTTGTTATTGCTCTTTATAACATCATGATAACTATATATAAAAACATATTTCATCATTTCATTCAATAAAGCATAACCAATAACATTAACATAACCATACCCATGTCAAGAACATATTACTTTATAGTATGATCATTGGAATAGTCTGGAGCATCATAATCTTGACCATCTTCAGACTCGTGCAATAGGTGAACTTCCTTTGCATTATCCGAAGCTAGACCATGTCCGATATTATTTTTAGCAGACGTATCTTTTGCTTCACTCTCTTGTTCAGATTCATCATCAACTTCACATCTCTTCTTAGAATTAGTAGGTTTGGTATCCATTGACTTCTCCAATAGCAAGTCACCTTATCGAAACCCATGTCTCTACTTATCAAAGTTTTTTGAAGTTCAGGTTGAAGACACCACAACATATACCATTTCAGTCATTCCAGATAGCCAGAGAACAAACATTTTAGTGCTATCAACTGAATTTTATCTTGCTTCACATGTGGATAACCACCACATCTGAACACACTCAAATGTTACAACTATAGTTTTTTCTAGTGTATGGCTCTTGAGGAAGAAGAAACGTCAATGTCGTATATGGACTCTTGTTGATGATATAAGAAATGTTATCACAACTTCTCCTCAGAATCTTCGACCCATTAAATGGTTTAAAGAATACACCTATCATTTTTCAGTAAGGTTCAATTTATTTTTAACAAACTTATTCTATTGGAGAGTTCTTCTCACAGTTTAATGTCTAGAAATGCCAAGATTATAAAAATAGCTAGTCAATTATTTATTCACATATTCCAATTCAACATCTTTCCAATTTGATTATTAACCAATTTCTTCTAGTTCTTACAAACATCAAATATTTCATCTTTGGTCTTCAATGTATAACCCATAATTTTCTAGAGTAGTCATTAATTAAGGACATATAATATCTTGCACCATTCACAACGGTTTTTATAAGAAATAAAATTGTCTCGATCTCTAAAAGTAACGGGGGCCTTGCCACTTCTCCAAATGAGATGTTGAATGTCTTTGTAAACTATTTTTCTAAGCTTCCTAGCTTTAGGTCTCTCCCAGGATACTTTGGGCTTACTTGTATCTTCACGCTTATTTATTCTAAAGTGAATCTTCAAGACCGACCTTCAATAATTTGTCATGTTACTGGCACGAAAATAAAAAAAAATACATGTTTTAGTATTGATAATGATAAATCCCCGGGGCCTGATGGCTTAAATGTGGGTTTCTTCAAACACTCGTAGAAACTCATCGGAAAAAAATATCTGTAATGAGATCTTAATGTTCTTTAGTAATGGTCGTCTTGAGCCTTCATCAAATGCCACCATCATTTCCCTAATTTTTAAGAAATATTTTCCCTCTATCTTCAAGGACTTCAGGCCAGTTGCATGTTGGAATATGGTTTACAAGATTATTACAAAGATCATGTCCGACATGATTAATAACTCTTTCCCATATCTGATTGATAAATCTCAATCTACTTTTGTGGCTGGTTGTAATATTACAGACAATATCCTTATACCCCAAGAAATCTTTAAGGGTTAGTAGACTAACGGTAAGGGCTCAAGGGTCGCTCTTAAAATCGACTTGATGAAATCTTTTGACAACGTTCGTTGGCATATTATCCTTGACATCTTGGTGGTTATGAATTTCCCATAACATATGATCAGCTGGATTATTCAATGCATTGCCACCCCTTCATATACTGTTAATATTAACAATGATCCTCACGGGAATTTCCTAGGCATAAAGGGTCTTAGACAATATGATCCCTTATCTCTCTTCTTCTTTGTCTTGGTCATACAAGTTCTCTCTGGTATACTTAAAGAAAAAAGTAGTGATGCGGAACTTCAATTTCCACTGGTAGTGTCACAAGCTTAAAATTGTCAATCTTTGCTTCGCAGACAATCTGATGATTTTCTGCCATGATGACATTAATTCCCCCAATATCATTAAAGATGGTCTTAATGAATTTTTTTTATCTTTCGTGCCTAAAAGTTAGCCCTCAGAAAAGCCACATCTTTCTCTTTGGGGTTAACTCATCTTTTAGACCGGACTTGATCAATATATTGGGCTTCAATGTAGCGTCTCTCTCAGTTAAATATCTTGGAGTCCCTCTTCTCCTGGGTCGACTTTCCCATAACGATTGTCGACTGATTTCCCGAAACAATTACTACCTGTATTGTCTCATGAAATTTCAAACACCTCTCTTATGCGGGTAGGCTTCAACTCATTAACTCTATATTTTTTGCAGGGTAGGTTTACTAGTCTTTGATCTTCATTATGCCTGCTAGAGTTCTTAAAAAACTCTTCCAGTTTCTTGGTTGTTTTCTCTGGCCGGGGCCTGAGATGAAGGCATCCAGTGCTAAAGTGGTTTGGCCTGCTGTGACCTTGCCCTTGTTAGGGCGGCCTTGAGATTCTAGACCTAAAAATTTGGAATCAGACGGTCGCCCTCAAACATTTGTGATACATCGTTAGTAAACATGACAACTCAATCTGGTGCGATTGGATTTACTCGGAGAAGATTAAAGATAAAAACTTATGGTCTTTAAAGATTGACTCTTCTCCCTTATGGACTTAGAGGAAAATTTTAAAATTTAGGTCATTTGCTAGTAAATTTTATAGAATGGCAATTGGAAATGGGAAGAATACCTCCCTCTCGTTTGAATCGTGGTTGCTATCAATATCTTTGGCCAACCATTATGTGCTTACTATTATTCGAGATTCTTGTATGGAGTGTGACCTCAAGGTTTTTCGATATCATCCGAGATGGTCTTTGGAATTGGCCACTTCAATTAAGGTCTGTTAGTGCTAGAAATTATTACAATTTCGAATAGATCAACCATCTCATTATCTTCCTCCCTCATCTTTGCATCCTATGCAACGACGTCCATTGGTAGAATGCTAAGAGAGGCATCACCAAGTTCACAATCAATGACACCTACAATATCATCCGTACTCCTATCCAGTATTGGGTGGACGGAGTTAGTATGGCATAAATTTAATATTCTCCACCACTCATGCATCCTTTAGCTTGCTATCCAAAGGAAACTTTCCACCAGATAAGCTTATGAGCTGGGATTTAAACACTCCCTCAAATTGTGTCTTATGCAATTCTTCCTCTGAAACCATTAATGATATCCTTTATGACTGTAGTTACACTCAGAGCATCTGGGATTACACAAGCTCAAAACTTGGTTTTTCTTTAATTTACAATAAAAATTGGATCTCTTCGATCTATAAGATGTCCAATTGGCCTCCATCAAGTTTATGACATGTTTGACGTGTTTGCTTTAACGCCATCGTCTACTATATTTGGTGTGAGAGGAATGCTAAAAATTTTAGCTCCTCTCTTACCCCTGTCTCTGCGATATCTTACCACATGCTTTCTGACCTGCAATTCAGATTTTATGGTACGAAAGTTGTATGAACAACCCAATCCCTTTAATATCTAACTTATTGTTATTTTGTTTATAGGTTGTTGCGTCACTACAGATTTACTGCTTTGCTACTTACTCTGCTGCTACTTAATCTATTTTTTCATATCAGGATAATCAAACCCATTAAACTCTCACTTAATTTTGTTTGTGTTTCGATTGATTTACTTAATTTTGTTTTTTGTTTGTGTTTCGATTGATTTACTTAATTTTGTTTGTTTTTCGATTGATGAGGACATATTCCGTTACTAGTCTTATCTCTTAAAACAATTCGTTTTGTTGAAGTTGTTTAGTTAATCATATTCTTAATCATACATGTTTTAACAATTCGTTTCGTTCAACTTATATAAGGTCTTACCAAACTTGTTTAGTTAAACTTGTTTAGTTAAATTTATGTTAATTATTTCGATTTCTTCTTTTACAACCATGATATATCTCATATATTTATAAAAACTTCTTTTATTTTTATTTAACGCATTTAAAAAAAAAAACTCAAAAGAGAAAAACGAGTTTTGAATAAAAAGGTTTTAAAGGTGGATAGAATAATTTTTTTTATTATTTGGACAGGATCAATTAATAAATACGGTCCATGTATATGACCAGATTTCATACCCGATTAGTAAATCTCTCTAAAAAAATAGTGTACCAGTTCTTAATTGGCCAATACAATCCCAAAGGTCTTAAAAAAGAAAAGACATTGAAGCTGAGTATTCATTTGGTTTTATTTATTGTCAACTCCACACATATTTACATTCATACTCTATTTATAGGAAGGATATTAAAGATGAGCTAAAAAAGACTGAACAACTTAGATTATTGACTGATTTTTACATGTCTGCTCGGTATCGATCTTGTTTGGGACCAGGAAAGAACAAATCTCTGGTCTGGTTGCCGAAGATTTGATCAACCACTTGCGCATTCTCTTTGAAAGATAGCTTCTTTGCCTCTTTCTCCATACTACTAATTATATTTCCTTTCCCTGCAAAAATAAATCATGCAGTGTAAATAGACTTGGCAAAGTTGTTGCCGAATTAAGTGCGACTAGAATGGGGTCTAGATCAAGATTGCTATTTTTTCCCACAAAACTTTGTCCTAATGTTAGCATTTAAAAATAATCTGTTACACGGTGCAATTCAAATATTACAAGATTACCTGCAAGAGAGTACTTGATATTGTCTTGTGCCTTGACCTGGAAGCAAACAAACTGCAAATGGTTAGTTTGCAAAGCCAATATGACCACGGGATGACCTGCCGGGACAATAAACATTGTGTTTCTCTTCAAGTGGCCGCTTATTTTGTGGTAAGTCGGGCCACTATTCCATTTCCCATCATGATTATCGCAATCGTCTGAGGAAGGAGATGATTCTGATTCTGAAGACGAAGACAAGTGAGGACATGCCATTTCGAGATAGCCTTGGCCATCTGTTACAAAGCATATATCGGTTGCCCTGGACTCGTAAAATGGACCGTAGATGGAACCCTACGCAAGAAATATACAAGATATATAATAATGATCACCTTAGTTATATAACTAAGAGAGAAGATTTATTTACCTTTGTGACATTGACAAAAGAAAGAATGAGATTGAGATCTTGAAGCGGCTTGTAATCCGAATGCATGGCTTCGAATATTTGGCCGAATTCGTTGGCTCGAGAAGGACTTTTTTCGAAAAGGTTAAACGCTGCCTTTGATTTGGTCGTAAATGGCCAAATCGAATCAGTATCATCTTCGGTTCGTTTGCTCATAGCTTTGATCTCTTCTTTGCTTGCCTTTATTATACCCCCTTCATCTTGTTGTCTAAACAGACTCTCCAACCTTTTATATGGAGTCTGTTACATTTATCAAAATCAATTTACTAACCTTCAAAGTAACATGATTGTCATATACATGACATTCTCCTTCTGATGTAAATGTATGTCCTAACCGATAATCGACGTTTTCTTTTTCCAATTAGAGAGATAGTGAATTAAGTTTAGAATGATACCTGAAGAGCAGGCTCAAGAATATTGGGATTGAAAACGTTGTAAAATGATTCTGGATTTTGACCACCTGCTCCATAAAACGCCTTGCCAAAACAATTTCAATCTCAATACACTGAATCTTCTCATTGTTCGTGCTGGTATCAAACTAGTTTAAGACATAATACGGACTAGTGGTTTTTTAGCCTAAAACAAACATTATTGTCCACGAACTAAGCTATTAAGCTTTGATTTGCTATGCATCAAGATCGACATCCATAACTAATAAAGGAAATAAAATTAAGTATTATTATATACCTCGTATTGGCCAGGAAGATTGACAGGAACAAGAAGCTTAACGATATAGAGTTGCTCTGTTTCATTTCTATTGAACATATAAACAGAACTCCCTGCACAAACCCTAATCATGTCTCCGCGTTCAACTTTAAAGCTCATTCTTTTATCCTCCACCATCATACATATAACTCCTTCACCTAAAGTGTTTAAATAAAACTAAATCTAAATCAATGAGGTAAATAAACATTGATCTGAATCTGAAATATCAGGGTTAAAAACCTACCATGAGCAACAAAAAGAATAGCATCAGCATCCCAATGACTAGGAAGCACAAACCCGAATGGTTCACTCACAAGAAACCCAACTCTGTAATTCTCTATTCCAACTAAAAGCTTTGAAATTTTACTAAATTTCTCCAAAACGTAAACCCGTCCATGCTCTGTTTCACTTCTTTTTTCGAAATGATTCTCTTCAAACACGTAAGGGTTTCTCGCCTTTTCCGATCTCTGTTGGCAAAGGAATCGACAAAGTTATCCCTCTTCTCCTTCTTGTTGCTTCTCACACTTTATTAAGCACTCACCCAGTTTCCGTTCGTGCCCTTGCTCGTGTCCCCTCTGGCCTTTTTCTTTTTCGATTCCTTCTTTGGCTCGCTAATATTGTTCGCATCTTTGATTGCAGGCTTGTTTCTCGTCTTCTGATGCTTCGCGGAGGTGTTGGCATTGGTGTTTGCATTGTTTGAGTTCTGGGTCTGTAGATATAGACTCTGTTGCTAAGTTAGTACGAAGAAACAGAGCCAGGAAGAGCAGGAATGGTAATAAAAGCTTCTTTTTAGTGGTTGCCATTAAGAAAAATAAGCTATTTCATATTGATGTTCATAAAAACCTTAGGATGATCGTTGAAGGGTTATTTCTTATGCGTATAAACGAGAAAGCGATGAGGAGGTGGAGCATAGTTCCATGCCGGGAGGACGAGTGTCCATGTATGTTACACGCGTCATATAGTGGCTGAGTGTACTACGCATTCGATTCGATGATATCTGGAAAAGGGTAATGGCCGGGTTTGGGCCGCCTATATCAGGCCAACCGGATTTTTTTTTAAGAGCAACTTATCTTTAGCATTGAAGCAAACTATTTTGTAATCTCATTTGTGTTTATAATTGTCACTTTCCCCTGAATTTTCTGACCGATGGTATAAGTTCCTATTTTTCTAACTGGATCTTTGTATGTCATCTTTTTGTTGCTGTATTCTGGGACGCTCAATCTATTATTCTTATTCTTGAGGGATGAGAATTTTATTTTATATTTATTGGTGGCCATATCTTTTCTTGAGCTTTCTTTTGAACTATAGTCTTGGTGAGTGTATTTTACTTCTGGTTTGATAGAAAAGCCTCATTCACCTTCTCCCATTGATAGATTTCTTTGTTGATCTCGACTCATTATCTTCCATTACCGAAGGGTTAATCGTTACTTGAGATCGTCAATATATTAAAAATCACACTCCATGTTTTTTTAAGTGTTGTTTTTGGTTATTAGTTGTCCAACAGTTAAATACTAGGGTCTCGCACCTAATTTACCAATTTTTTAGCTTTTTCCCTCACTGATATCGTCATCTATCATTTTTGTCTCGCATCACATGTATCTTCTTGTTATGGCCTTGCATGAATCATATTTTCCTAATCTCGCATCTATTATCATTATCTAGCTTCGCATGTATCATCTTTGTATGGCCTCACATCTATCATCTTTGTTTGGCCTCACAATGGCGGATCCAGGACTAGAAGTTAGGGTATGCCGAAAAGATATTATGTAAAAAATATCAATAAAAGGTAACTATTTAAATATCTCATAATAAAAATATGTAAATATTTTGATTACAACTTAAAATTAAAATATAGTATAGCCCAAGCGCAAATGAATTCTCCTCTTATTCATGTCTTGAAAAGAGTTATAGGAAACACAATTAAGATACTAAGGAAGTCATCAACCGTAGAAAACACTTCTATCTCTACAAATGTCACTAAACAATCATTAAGTCACAGATTGACCATTCTATTTCTCAATTATTCTTCACATATTTCATAAAAGAAAATACTCGCTCAACACTTGCGATAACAATCGGTAATGACAAAACTAGCTTGAAAAGTGTGTACACAAATCCAAATATCTTGTATTTTTTTATGAAGAAGAGTCTTACAAACAAGACAGTAATTTGCTTAAATATGATCAGCACAATAATTTTCTTAAATATAAAATATTGTTTCCATACAAAATATTACAAAATTTGCTAAAGAATCATAAATCAATTAATAAAAATATAAAAAAATAAATAATAATGAAAGAATCATAAATACCAAAATTTTGGTATCTAGCAGGTCTTGAACTCCAGATTTATGGTATACTAGTAAAGTTCTTTACCACTATGCTAAGTTTATTTTTTTAAAGTTGTCCTGGACATACCCATATCCCCTCTAAATCTGCCCCTGCCTCACATATATCATCATTGGTTGGCCTCACATGAATCATCAAAACTTCATTAATTCATAGTCTCGCATTACTTTTGTTTCCAATACTTGGTCTCTCATCTATCTATAATCTTGCATTATTTTTGTATCAAATACCTCATCTATAATGTGGTTTACTGTCTCACATCTATCATATGGTGTATTGTTCTCGATCTATCATGTGATATATTGTCCATCATCTACTATGTGGTGTACAGTCTCGCATCTATCATGTAGTGTATTGTCTAACATTATTATGTATGTGGTGTGGTGTGCTATCATGTATCCATCATATGGTATATTATTTTAGTTTTTTAGCATTCTTCAATTAACACTAATCTCACAAATATTACATGAAGCATGCCGCCAAATATTATTTTTTCAGATCACGCCTATTTGCAGTCATTAACGATATGAAAAAAATATATTCACTTATAAGATACGAAGAAAACACAAATTTATTCCCTCCTAAAAGCTACATATAATCTGAGGAACAAAAAATATTCTACAAAAAAACTGGAAGTTTATCATTGAAATAATAAAAATATATGTTGTTGAAGAAGAAACCTTCAATTTTAGTTCAAATTTGGTACAACTAACAGCCAAAGATATAAAGACTATATTGTCCCTCTATCTATCAACCATTATATTATTACACATATATCGTGTATTACATTATCTTGTATAATTTTGTATATTACATTGTTTAACACCTATTATGGATCATATTATCCCGCATCTATTGTAGTACATTGTCCCATATTTATCATTTACTTAATTATTTGAAAATTTTGTAGGTTCTAGAAGGATAAGTGACCCTTACAAATAAAGAAGAATATACATTTAGTAGGGAAAAGATGAAGAAGTAGAAGAAGAAGTTGTTGTGAGAAAAGAATAAAAATTGAAAGAAAAATAAAAAAAGGTTGTTTTGGAGGAAAAAAAAGACGAACAAGAAGAAGAGGAGGTTGTTGTGGATGGAGAATAAGAAGTTAATCCTAACGATGATGGTGGAGGTGAAATTGGGATCCAATAGAAAATCCAATCAATGATATGAAACAAAAGAGAAATGAAAATGATTATAATAATGTAGATGACACGCTAAAAGTATATATCATTCAAGAACATACAAGTATAAAAAATCTACTAAACGGACTAAAAGAACTGGAAGTTCATGTAAATCTACAACAAGGCATGTTGCATAAACGAGAAAATATTGTCTAAATAAAACAAAATCTGGTATTATACACAAACTCCAAGAAAAGTTGGTACCAAGAAAACATGATACTAGTTTACATTGACAAAATTCGATATTCATATTCTTAAAGAACTTGAAAAGTTGGTAAACAAGAAAACTTCAATGAATGTAGCTGATAGAAACTATGATTTAAAAGTAGAAAATATACGTCTAAAGAGATAATTATACAAATAAAAAGTAAAAATCTCTATATTTCATTTTGTATGCTACATATATCATCATTGTCTAGCCTCTCATGTATCATCATTGTCTGGCTTCACATGAATCATTATTACATGACCTTTCATGTATCATCATTGTTCTACCTCCCATGTAACGTCTTTGCGTGGCCTCGCATGTTCCATCTTTTCCTAGCCTTGTATGTATTATCTTTTCCTGGCCTTACATGTATCATAATTGCATGGTTTTATATGTATCATCTTTTTCGCACCTCACATGTATCATCTTTGCATGACCTTGCATGTATCATCATTATTTGACCTCATATTTATCATTACTGGCCTCGTAAAGTTTTTAATTGCTGGTCTCACATGATATAGTCTCTCATAATATGGTCTTTCACGATATAGTCTCGCATAAAATTTGTAATGTCTTATCTCGCATGATATGGTCTCATATGTTATGTAATGTCCCGTATTTTTCATATTTTCTTACACCTGTCATTGTCTCACATTTTATTTTTATTTTTGTTTTTGCTTAGTTTTGCAAATCGTTATTGTTCAACTTGAATTACTAATATATAAATTTTTATAGAGTGACATTCTAGTGTAAAATGATACCCGGAAAAAAGACTCATACTTAGTAAGACGTCAAAAAGGAGAATCATACTTAAGACATGAAAAATGATAAATTGAATTCTGTTGTGGAGGATGAGGTGATCTGGACAAGAAATTATCAAAAACTGAAAGAGTAATTGGAATTTATGTGCAATGTCTCACGTCTATAACCACCATGTAGTTGGTTATGAATTGGTCTACTACATTGAATTATTATCAATTGGTCTCGCATCTCTCATCACTCATGTACTTGTCCTGCATCTAACATGTAGATGGTTATGATATATCTCGCATTGAGCACGCAGTTGGTTATGCCTTGCCTCATAACTTTTTTGGTTTTGTATTTTTAAAAATAAAAAAAATAAAAAAGGTTTGAACTACACTAACAAAAAAATATCGTAATCAACAATATCAAATTACAGAATTCTTGAGAACTAAAATTATCAAAATTACATTGGTCTTATAAACATTTTAGATATCTTCAATAGTTTGAAGTAATTCTTAAGTAGTCTATGCGAAGTAGAACCATCTCCATAAACATTCGTCTTAATTTTCTCTAAAGTAATCCATGAAAGACGATACAAGATATCTACACTGTATTCGTTTTTTACAAAGGATTTTACATTTTTGGTTGTAACATCAACGTTGGTTCTAATACAATCACATATCTCATAGAAATCGAATCTGATGCTAGATACTTTATTCTTTGCAAAAAACCGGCTCCACAAGCGTGAAGTTGAACATACTTCTTAACAACCATAAAAGTAGTATATTTATCATTTTCCGCATAAAGTCTCCATGAGCAACCCTATGAATCGTTTTTCTCATAATGAACAATTATTGTTGATTTAATATTATTTAGATATTACTGTAAAGAAAACTTACTAATAAATAATCTTTAACCTATTGTACATTCTTAAAAAACTTGCCCAGTACCGACAAATCCATCAACCCAACCAACAGTAGCAAGTTGTTTGTTCTTATGACAAAACAAAATTCATGTAATAACTATTTTCCTCACAAATAAAATGTTGATGTGAAGCTTCAAATAAAATTAAAGTATTTTCTCTAACATTTTTGTTATCTACAACATCAATTTTTATATCAATAGTAACATTTAAATGGCCAAAAGTATCAAAAATTGATAGTGAAATAACTAATTCATAGTCACAACCTAAGATAATATTTTTGAGTTTGCCACAACAATATCTTAATCTGAAGTTATCTAACACCAACACATCCCATTTACTTAAAACAAATTGGAAATATCTTTGAAGATCACGAATTGCAATTTCACCATTTAGTTTAAATATATCTAGTCGAGTTCTAGACATCGTGTACCTATATTTGATAATTCATAAAGTAATAATAAATATGTGTCTCGCATCTCACATTGAAAAATAACCAAAATCTCGCATGTATCATTAAAAAATAATATCAAAAGTCTTGCATCTGAAAATTAACAAAGTCTTGCATCTATAATCGAAAATGACATATTCTCGTGTGTGCGAATTGATAAAGTCTCGCGTCTATTATAGAGAAAATAAAAAAAAGTATCGTACATATCATTGAAAGATAACAAAGTCTCGCATGTGATAATTAATAAAATCTCGCCTATCATTGAGAAATAACAAAGTCTCGCATGTGAGAATAATAAATTCTCATATATATCATTGAAAAATAACAATGTCTCGCATTTTAAAATAATAAAATTCAAATCACTAAACTATTATAGCCAACCCATTGCTGTCTCTCGTCCTATAATTCCTATACAAGAAATGCGAGACGAAACAGGTCCTGAACACAGAATTTCATCTTCCTCGTTAAACATACTTGAAATACAAAACTTAAAACACAACAAAACCTACCAAAACCATAAAAGCAGACGATCATATCTACTTAAAACTGAATAAAAACAATGAAATAAAATAAAACAGAATTCAAACCTTATGTTTATATAAACTTGCAAACCAAGTAGAATATAAAATCGAGTCTATATTAACGACGAAATTAACTTCAAATTGACAAAGAAATCAAAATATACGAACAAATAGACATAAAACAACAAAAAATTGAAATTCGGGTAAAAAATAAATTGTCACATTAGCTGCATTGACTGTCGACATCTAATATTTTAGAGAAAAAAAAATCAAAATTATTTGACTTCCATATAATTCACTAAGACTATTTGAGATATTATAAAAAACAACTAGGTGGTAGGTCATAAATAAGAAAATAATATAAATATTTGCTAAGAATAAATGATAATTACAAATGTAATAAATAGATAATAACTTTTCTTTTAGATATTTATCAATATTTTACCCTTATCTATCATCCATAAAAACTATTTTATAATAAATTAGTAATACGTATTTAATGAGCGATATTTAGAACATTAAAGGATTTATATAAGTCTAAATAACAAACTTCATAAATAAAATCTAAATAGTTCCATTCACCAATTTATTTTTTATGATATAAATATTTAAAAGTTCAAAACAATTCAGAAAATATATCAAATTTATGATATTTACTTCCTATAACGATTGTTAGCTTAAGATAAATATTAAGTATGATTTTTTTTCTTGTATTTCGGTTATACGATTCTCTACTTATAAATGATATATATATATATATATATATATATATATATATATATATATATATATTTATTTGATAATCATCAATACACTATTTTTGAATTATTATTATTTTTAGCAATTATTATAAATCTTACTATTATTCATACTTTCTCACAAATTACTCAAAATTTAAAATTGATCTCCCTACTCAAAACTTACACTAGAAATTGGCACAATCTGTGGGAGCGAATTTTTTCTCCAAATATTTAAATGGTAAAACAAAAATATCAATACTAGCTGATGTCGAATTTGAAGAACAATTAAATTTATCTGTGGATGGAGAATTGTAAGTAGAAATTCTCGACGAACAGTAGTCGTCCATGTCGGCTCCTGCAGCCCTAGTAACTATTTTTGAACGACTAACTCAAATGCTTAGAGAAGAGCTGTCTAACAATTTTTGAATTTCGTAGTAACACTTAATCGCCTAGACTTCTAACCATTTAGTGCGTAAAAGAGGAGGAAAGAAATAACAAAATTCGTTGAATACTCAGAGACCATTTGCTAAACATCAGTTACAAGAGGATATTTCCTTTAAAAAAAATTGACAACGAGGCCAGAGAAAATACAAACCATTGGTCATTTAGCCAGATTAAGAAGCGACAACAACATCGTTGGAATACAAAAAGAATCCAAACACCAACTTCAACGTATGAACAAAGTGAAAAGAAAACTAAGGAACCTCGACGATCTCATGACAAGCAAAAAGAAGGCCATGGAATCCCTCCATCCGTACTAAACAGAGTATTAACACTCCGATACATCCTGATACTTCGACAAAATTTCAGCAGGCTCATTTTTAAGCTTGAAGATAACTAGATTATCTGCCTTAATATCCGGGATTTCAACAATCGTATGCTCAAAATCAAGAGTACTAGCATATTCTTAGACAAGAACCGAGATTCTAATAGGCCCTAACGCCCCAGTCGGGCATTTCTCTTAATCAACATTAGAACTCTGTTTTTCATCTGTGGATGTCACAAAACAACCCCAAAGCATAATAAAGTTTCCAGTACGGTGACGATTTATCCAAACTGGAATTAAAACTACACACATGTCCCGATATGATATTTCTGAGACCATATGAACTTCCAGGGCAATACTAAGCGCAACAGAATTAGCAATTTGAAGGTCTCAATCAATTATGCTAAAGAAAAATACAAATCCATCGACCGAGAACTAGCGGACACCTAGAAACTATCAATCATACCACTTGATGAACAATAACTTCTATGAGGAAGAGGGATATTTTCATGATAAAAAGTCCCAGATATCTCTAAAAATCTTATATAGAATTTTTTCGTCACTGTTCAACAATCATAAAATAGAAAGTATTATGGCAAAAAGATCCATAGTATCGTATGTAGTAGTTCAATCATGAGATATTGTAGTATGAAGCTGGTGATAAAATCAAGTGCATGATATTCTTCATGACACTTAGACGAAGCGTCATGCAGTGGTTTCACAGTCTTCCAAAATGTTGCATCAAGAGTTAAAATATGATTCTGAAATTTTTTAGAAACCATTTTGTAGGATAAAAAGTAATTAAAAAATATGTGGGCAACATAATTCAAGGCACGTAGAGGCCCAACAAAAGTCTCAGAGAGTGCACCCAGCGGTTCGTAGAAACCAAAAGTAATTTACCATATTGCCACGATATGGTGGTCATAGTTATATTCATGTAAGGATTTTTAGAAGGTATCTCTTCAACCCAATAATAAATAATAGATATCTAAAATTGGCGACTTAGTGGCTCAAGGGAAGCATTATATAAGACAAAGTTTCTATAGAAAAAAATAGAGAAACAATAACACTCGCACATGTCTTTCGACTAGCAGAAAACTTCAAGCGGCTCGAAAGAATAAAATAAAGCTTAAGAATCCCCTAAATATTGGAAGACATACTAAGACATAGTGGTCGAGATTAATAAAAAGAATGAAATACCTAAGAATAATAATGTAAGAACCTCGTTTGAGTTTTGATATATAATCAAAGTCAAGGTTTTTAAGTAAAAAATCCAAATACAACCGAAACAGTAGCAGTAGTAAAAGGGCCGACTATCTGCCAAAAAATCTCTTCACAGAGCTAACCAAAACTTTGGCAGTAAGCTATAAAAAGATAAAATATGTTCAAATGAAACTGGTCTGGAAAGTTTCATGGAGCACGTGAGAAAAAATATAAGAATAAATACTGTAAGTTCCATACTGATATTGGTTATTTTACTAGTTAATATTTGGATTTGCGGGATCAAATCCAAAGTTTAGTAGATGAAGACAAACTTAATGAGTTTGTTAAAAATAAATAAATAAATGAACCTAAGAAAGGTTCAGAACATTAGATGCAAACACCGTCAAAGTGGCTGAAGAAGAAGCATATATGGATCCGGATCCTAACATATAATCAATATATATGATTACAAGAAGAGATCATTATTCTGGAGTTTCCAAAAAATCAATGAAAATATATGCATATAAAATATAAGTATAGTATAAAGGACAAACGTCTCCATATTTATCCTAAAATCCGTATCCAATATTGTCATTCATAGATGATGACTTAAGAAGGATGATATCTTTACGCAATGATGCCATACTATAATGGTGAAGCTAGCTAAAGTAAAAGTAAATAGGGTGATGATAGACACCAGAAGCTTGATAAATATACAATACAAAAGTATTTATAAAAAAAGATAAGAAGAACATTAGGGTTAACCCCAAATCAAATAATAGTAACTTGTTTCATTGGAGAAAAATAGAAATGTAATAGGGGCTCTAACCTTGAATGTCTCATTAACAAGTAGTAGTACATAAATAAGGTCTAATACATATTCACAGTGATAGATGCATCGTTTTCATACAATATCATATTTGAGAAATATTGGTCGGATCAAATGCACGCTTTATATTTATTGTCCATCAGTATTTAAGGTACACAGTTAACGAAAAAATGGTTGTCATCAAACAAAATAAAAAAACTTCAAGGGAATACTATTCATATAAATGTTAACCATTCTTTCAAGTAATAAGAGGAATAAGGGAGTTTGAGTATAATATAACATGTGATGAAGCTTTCAACAATATTTAAAAGTTTGTGGCTTCTCTAAAATTGTTGATAAAGCCTTGTCCATGATAGGCTTTGTATTTATACATTGCGGTACCAAACTATGCCGTTAGCACACTGGTAATCATGGAGGAATGAGGAGAATCTAAAGTAGTATATTATGTAGCTAAATCTTTATTACTTGCTAAAACTAGATATTTACAATTAGAAAAGCTCACTTTGGCATTAGTCATTGCAACTAAAAAAATAAGGTCATACTTGTAAACATATATGATAATAGTTAAAACTCCATTACCCTTAAGAAATATGCTAAAAATCTAGATGTATCTAGAATACTGACCAAGTGATTGGTATAATTAAGGGATTAAAGGATCAAGTCCCAAGCGTTGGCAGTTTTTTAATGGAATCCGAGAGAGTGATACTTTCAAATGAGTAGTATAATGATACTTGAAAGTTCATTACATATTAAGGAAATATAAATCAAAGATTATGAGCATGAATTCAGCTCAATCATATGAGATATCCTAAGTCAGTCTATAATTTTTAGATTTCCAGCATCTAATAATAAAGTTGAGTACAAAACCGCAATTGTTGGAGTTCTGTCTGCACATTGTCTGCCCCTAGAGTAATCCTTCAAGAAAATATATTTATTAGCATATCCAATATGCACTTATCAATATTCACGCCTACATAAGTAATGGTAAAAGAAGGAGAAGAATAAGAAAATTTGAGAACTCTAATAAAAAAATAACTTGTGGAAGGTATACTCCCCAAAGATAAAATAAAAACAAGAAATATAAAAATAAAGTCAACAAGATTCGTATATACTTAAGATACATTGTACATGAGAGGGCTAACTCAACCACTACTTCGGTGCTTAGGCCATGATAAAGCATCTTTTATGATAGAATAGCTACATTATAGAGAATGAAATCCTCACTACGACTACAAGGAGCTACAATGAATAATTCTCTTTTATGGATATTATTGTATTGCTATAATGGATGACGCGAACAAAAATGTCATGAATTGTAACAAATGCCAAATATTCTCTAACTTCATACAAGTCTAGACAGTAATACTCAAAACAATATAAAACGAAAACCCATTTGGTAAGTGAGATTTGGATATGGTAGGACCATTACCAAAAGCTCTGGGAGAAGGAAATTTTATATTCGTTGTCGTAGATTACTTCTCGAAGTGGATGGATGCACAACCCATAATAAACATCATGGTAAATGAGGTAATCACTTTCCTAAAGATAAATATATGGTACATGTTTAAGGGTCACTACTACTAATAATACAACACATTTCAAAAATCAAAAAGTCTAAAGGTTTTGTGCTAAAAAATAAATCAAAATAATTCTCCTTTAACCACTTCTAACCTCAAGCCAATGGTTAAGTTGAACTAACCATCAAGACAATTAGAAATAAGATAAAAAAATATATATTGGAGGGAGCAACCGAAATCTGGTTGGAGTTGGTCATATATAACTACACTTAAAACCACAACATAAGAAATACAATTTTCCATGGTATATAGAATGGAAATAGTAATACAGTTGATATATCTAATTGAAGAGAAAAGAGTCAAAGTACCTTTTTTGTCAGAACATTACAATATATTAATGAAGAATATATATAATATTAATGTATAATTTAGTAATTCCAAACTATGAGACAAAGTGTTAGGAAGCATTTTCGTTCACAAAAAAGAAAAAAAGGCTCATCAAATTGGCCCCAAACTAGGAAGTTATTTTTAACCAAAGCCAATATAAAACCATAAATATTCAAACTACTGGATGAAAAAGGAACCAATTTTTGCACGATTGGAATATATAGCACTTAAAAGTCTATGATAATGCACCATCCTCTACCTCGGTGGCGCGAAACGTTTTTAAGGAGGCATTTTATATTAATAAAAAGGTTTTCTTACGAAAATATAAGAAGCCAAATTCAATTAGAGAACACTTATAAGAATAAAAAGGCCAAGATACTATTAAAAGATGATTCCATGAGGGAACCTAATGTTTTACAAAGTCTATAAAAAATCTCATCTGAATAAAAAAATAGTCTCTAAACAATAAATCAAGATTAAAAAATCAGTTTGTCTACTTCTTAAACAACAAATAAAGAAGTTAGATACCTTTAACTTGCTTCAAAAATTCTAAAAAATATTAAAGTAAAGAACAAAAGTGCTCCCAAAAAGTTTCAGACTATTGGAAATGATCATTTTAGTAGGAAAACAAAAAATATATAAATACAATGTTTAAGATAAGCACAAGAAAATACTCATTAAACAAACTTATAACAAAATAGTATTTCAAAACAAAATAAGAGTTTTGGTACAAAATTACTTCCAATTAATACAAAAAACAATTTATGGCAACGTCATGCAAAAAGAGAGCAACAATAAAAGACTACGATTTTTTTTCAGAAACAATTATATCATCAGCTGGAACAATCACAATACTGGTTGGTTGCTTGGGCATTAGTATCTTCAACATTAGTATCTCCGGATCGACCTTCTTCAAAGCACCAAATATTTTTCATGGATTTGTTCCGTTCACCGTCAAAACATCGACGAGATCTTTTTCTTCCCGTTTTAACTTGAAGCTACTTAATCGGTTCATGGTTGTGCTTGCTGGAAAGGACACTTAGAGCCCACTTATCGTCGCCTTTTACCGGATTGCATACCAAATTAAAAAGCAATTTATTTTTTTGCTATCGGTAGCCTTATACTTACGCACGCACTCTTTAACAACCGACTTAAATATACCAGATTGCTCTCACCGATAATCTACTCTCGGTGTTCTCCCTCTTTTCCCTCGCTCCTTAGATGCTATGTTAATCGAGAAACCTAACGACTTTCTCGTAATTTTTACCCACTTGGTCATCGAGTCTAAGCTATATTTGTTGTGAGTGGTGAAATGGTAAGTGTAGTCCGAAACAAGCAAAATTTCACATTGGGTAACCTCCTGCAATATGTAAGAAGTAGAAAAATCAATTTAACTGGGATTCCGGATTAGTCTAACCCATTTCGCCACGGGTATGACGTATCAACCCTTTCCCACACCATCTGGTGGCATAACCAACCTACTGAGTGCTACACGTGTGGCGTATGCAAAGGTTGATACGCCCCTCTATGGCGTGGGGCTTGTTCTCTTCGCTAAAAATGTTGGCGAGGAACACTAGTTCGACACAAATATATGGTGAAGAACACACAAAATAGGTTTCTTTTTAAATCTATATTTTGCAAAAAAAAAGATAGTGGAAAGCAATGTACCTCCTCGGTATCAATTCTGGTATATAGGGGAACTAGTTCCGACTCTATTTCGGTCATATTTTTGAAGGTTTTAAAGTTTTAAAAAAATGGGTAAATGGGTTTAGAGTTTTGATGTGCATGATAAGCTCATAAATAATATTTTTTACTATGATTTATAACTTTTTTCATTGGAATTAGAACCTTTTCAAACAATGACAGTTGCGTAATTGTCTTATATGAACTATGCACGGTATACCTTGTCCACACAATATCTTGAAATTCGTAAGCAAATGTTTAGAGGTACCACCAGACTATTTCCACATATTTTACATATAACGTGGGATGTTTTGCACAAAGCGTGTGAACCTAAGCCTATATTTTTGCATTATTTTTTCAATTAAAGTCATATGTTCACACAAAATACGTGACATATGCCTATGTATTCTTGCATTTTATGCTAAAGTATGGTTCTAATATCAAAATGTGGGCCTATAGTTGCACTCGGTTTACAAAGTACAATATGCAAATTTGAAAAACATGTGTGAATGACCAGGAATTCTACGGAGCCCAAGCTCATACTTCATGTCGAAGCATTTCAAGGGCCTAAGAACAAGATTCATCTAAAGCATCTCATGAGCGCAAACTCATTCTCTAGGCTGAATCACTTTCAAGGCCCAAGAACAAGCTTTTATCTAAATCATTTCCCAAACCCAAGCTCAAGCTTCAATTCAAAGTGCCCAACTTAATAAATATTGGATAACTTGATTCAGTTTATATGGTTATTTATATTTTTCCCTCCTTAAATTTGCAAGGACTATGAGAGTTACTGATAAGGAAGTTATTAGATGAGCCTCAATCCAACTTTGGACCGAATAATAAAGCCATTCATTAGTTATGTAAAAAAACCCGAATATAAGTTTTGTGTATTTATGGGTCTCATAAGCCACAAGACCCACAATGGTGACTATGAGTATAAATTATCACTCTTCTAAATCTGGGTGAACAATTATTATTCTATTATTAAAATTTGACTCTATTTTATCTCTAGCTTTTCTCTTTACTCTTTCTCATTTTCTTAAATTTCTCTTTCTAGACTTTCTGGTGAACCACAAATTGATTGTCACCTATAATCGATGACTATCATCCATCATGATAAAACCATTTTATATATATTTTTCTAATGTGTTCATGTCATATGAGATGATCGTCATAATTTATCTACATTTGAAAACCTAATGTATATGTTTTGGTTGTATGTATGTATTTTTTGATAGTGTCTTCCAAAGTTCTAAAGGTATTCTCTGAATACAAGCGGATTGTAAGATTTGATGACTTTAGCTATCATGTCTTTTATCCATACCATCTATACATATTCTTGGTAATATATATATACACGATGACCACATAAGCTTACTATGAAAATATAGTTATTGATAAACGATTTATAGGTATATATATATATATTATAACATAAGCAATACCGAATATTTATCTAACGTGTTCCTTAAATAACGTTAAGAGTGTATGTGTGCACGATATTCTCACCAAATTATTATTTTTATCTCATGAATCTTGGACCATCTATAGATAGACGATATAATAATGAATAATTACGTTACAATGAGGTCACTAATAAATAAATGTTTATAACTTTATAATTTGAGCATCACAATAAAATCGCACTATTATTTTATCATATAAATTATGATTTCATCCAGATAATGGTATGTTTAGGCTAAAATGTACGCATCCAAATTGTATTTATATAACCCACAATTTTTTTTTAAAATATATAAATAATCTACTTTCATTAAAAAATTTATTGTGAACATACAAAAACCAAACGAATACATTCTAAATACACTAATTAGATGGGTGATATCATAACTTTTTATTCTAATACCATTTATATAACAAGATTTTATGAGCTTGTTTTTCAAGAATGAAACCAAAACCCACTAGCAATTTCGGTTAACATGATCATTTAGACCTTAAGACTTTGAACATGTAATTTGAGTCGTTTCGCATAAAAAGAAAACCTCTTACTATCATTATCGTTTATGAATTCGATTACTTGAAGCCCAATTCCGTCAATTTGGAGCTCGCCTAAAGTATTTAAGTTGTCCAATAATAAAGATATCTTGCGAAATGAGTAGTAGAAGCTACTGGTTTTAGCTTGCCATTTTTAAAACACTTCCATAACAAGCACGTCAAGTTCCAATTTGAAAATGCGTTGATGAAATTATCGAATGTCGTGGTGTGATTAATTGTTGGTAGATCTGAGTTTCAAAATATAAATTCTATTTCTATATATATATATATATATATATATATATATATATATATATATATATATCATAAAAAATGAATGAGCTCTCGTTAGGCATGATAATATTTTCCGAACTCTTGGGTATCTAACCCGAGTTTACCCAATGGGTTAGCATACTCGAACATTTTATTTTATGTGGGATTGCTAATAGGTTTTAAAATATATTAATTTTCTTGTTTATAATGGGTTATAGGTTGAAAATATTTATCGACGGGTGCCCAATGTGAACCCGACATGGACTGTTATCGACTCGGTCCGATTTTAAGATTTTTTTAACCCGAACCGATGAGCTACTGAATGGTCCCTATTGAATCATTATAAAAATCAACCTCATTTGTTTGACTGAGATCGGTATGATAACTAATCAATTTGATCTGATATCTAACCGATTTGGTCCAATATGATATCTAAGCCTACTAGTTAGGTTTGATCTCTAACTAGACTAGTCCGATGAAAATAATATTACACTTAATCTTAGCCGAAAGATCTAGAAATATATATATTTCTAAATAAGTTATTATTTATAACCATTTTGTTAACAATCTTTTTTTCTAGATATGAGATAAGGTAAGATTCCTATACAAGCACATTACCTATTTATAACTAACCTTGTTAAAAATATTGACCTAATTACAATCAAGATCATCCAATATACTTAAATATACAAAAGAAAAATTCAAAAAAACTTATAAGAATCTATATTGAAAACTAAATAACTACAAGATAGATAAATAAATAAATAAATAAATAAATAATATATAATAATATACTTATTCAAATGGTAAACAAACCATTATTTTCTAAAGAAAAACTAAATGAGATCCTCACAATTATGAATCAAAACATTTTTTACAATAATTATGATAAAATATCTAACCACCTCCAAAAAATGATAATTAGATTAATATATATAAGTTTACGGTACTTATTGTTAAATACAACTTGTATCTAATTAATTTGATAATTTTTCTAAGAGCCAATATAGAAATATGACACATTATGATATCTGTCACTCTATCCTCTTTGAAACCTAAACTTGAAATTCCCAAATTATCATTCTCACTAATTACAATCATGTCTTTTACTCCAAAAAACAACTAAAAATCTAAAACCCACAAAATTACCATAACTATTTACTTCCATAAATCCTAAAAGTAACAATCTTCTATCCAAACTCATCAAAACCACCACAAAGACCCAAAAGTCAGACTATCCATGAAAAATGATGAAATGAGCGTCTTTTTGGAAAACTTGCTAGACGAGGAGGACACTTACCACATGGAGGTAAGTAGTTGAACTCTATTTGATATTTTTTGTCTGGTCACACGACTATCGTGCGATGAACTCCGTCGTCGTCGCACGATCATGCGACATGTATATTGTTTGTGTCGCATATCTTCATGCGAAAACATTTCAAATGTGTCGTGTGCGACACCTTCAAATTACTTGTGCATGCGACGACCCTGCAGTATTATTCGCATGTGATTCTTATTCATTAAAATATTATATTCTGTAGGAGGAACCTGCCCATCCTCCATGTATGGATGCTGATTACACAAGAATATTCAAACAGATAGGTTATTTACGAAAGATGAATTGGTTGCATTTGTGGACATTGAATCGAAGAAGATTAAGTCCGTCACGATTACAAAGCTCTACGATAGCGGGAAATGGGTAAAAACTCCTAGATTATATTATGTTTGCGAGCGGTACCGTATATTCGTATCAAAAGCAAAGCTGGAAACGTTAAAAAAGTGGAATACTTCGACGAAGAAATGTTATTGTCTATTTGCATTAAAAGGGCATATGGTTGACGTACTAGCCATGAAATGACGTTTGGAGGTGATAAATGATATGCATAATCACGATCTCTATGTTCGCTTAGACTATCATTCCCGTGCTTGTAGGCTAAAATGAGTTGAAGAAGAACTAGTTTGTAGTTTGTCTCACCTTGGTTCGCTACCTAAGGAGATATATAGCGGTTTGAAGTACCAATATCCAGAGAATATTTCGAACATGCGTGGAATCTATAATTTATGCCAAAAACATCGGGATATTGAGCACGAGGGAAAAATGAAAATGTAATATTTGTTGACGAAATTGAAGGAGCATTTGAAAAAAAATTCAAAGGCGATCACCTATCTTTTTCCGTACATCCTACGAGCATACACGTATTACGTACATTCCATAATATGCTATTCATGGATTGTACCTACAAGATGACTAGGTATAAGATGCCATTATTAGAGATTGTTGGGTTAACGTTTACTTTCATTACATTTACCATTGCGTATGTGTTTATGAGCGGAGAGAAGCTATCAAATTATATATGGACTTTTGAAACTTTTCGTGGTTTGATGATGGATAGCGTGTGCGCATTTTCGAGCGTTATTGTTACCGATCGAGAGTTAGCTCTCATACGAGCTATCGAGGATATATTTTTGGGCACACACCACTTGTTATGCACATGGCATATTAGTAAGAACATTTTTGGGATGGTCCACAGGATATTGCAGAATGATGTGGTTGTAAAACAATTTGTCGAGCTTTATGGCTACGTTGCCGGAGCGAACACGAAAAGAATCTAGCTACATTGAAGGAGATTCTCACCTCTCAACCCAAGTGTTTTGCGTACGTTATGGACGCATGGATAACAAAATATGGTGACAAGTTTCTTCAATATCGAATGAAGAAGATACAACATTACGACCAAACAACTTCAAATAGGTATGTCATTTTATCCAATTTTTGGTTTTGCTATTATATCTCTTTTAAAATAAGGTCCTAATTTTTTACTTGTATTATGTAGGATGGAGGGTGCGCACTCGTCTCTCAAAAAATGAATTGGGACGAATCAATGCAAGTTTGAGCTTTTTTGGGAAAACGTTAACAACTTACTAACGAAGCAGCATGGGGGGATCCTCGAATAGTTCAAGCGAGGTAAGTTTCATACAATTTCCGGTTTTGATGGTGTTTTGACCCAGAATCTGAAAGGTCATATATCACATGCGGGTCTAAAAATATTGATGCTTGCTATTGTACGTTCTAGAAATATAGGAGTAGATCTGGTAGCATGTGGAGGATGTTTCATTAGGAAAACACATGGGTTACCTTGTGCATCTGAAATTGCGTTTATAGCTAGAGATGGTAGGTGCATTCCCTTAGAAGACGTGGATATCTTTTAGAGAATATTAGATATTGTTCATAGAGATCTCACTTCTCGCGAGGACGAATTGAAAAAAAATTGTTCATAATAGACAACTTCATTCGTAGTTTTTGCTATGACCAACAGGACCACATTATCAATCGGGTAATAAAAAACTTGATGCCCGAGACTAGTCATATTCAAGATCCTAAAGAATCAGTTATATCCAAGGGTAGGCCAAAGGGAAGCGTTGATAAATTGACAAAATGGAACCCTAGTGCGTGGGAATATCGCATTGAACAAACCGCTAGTGCTAGTACTCCGGATAACTCGATAAGTAGTACACCCGTTAACACGTTAGGGAGCACAACCACATCGAAAGTGGTTCCAGTTGTACCACCCAAACCACCACTTGTAAAAAAGAAAGTTGGTCAGCCAAATAAAATTGTTAAGGATGAGAAGTTAACATTATATCCGGATTGCATCCATGTAATTCTACACACTTATATTATTAAGTTAGTTGACGTTCTTCCAGACGGATAATGCGGATATCGTCCCGTAGTGCAGTCAATATACAATAATAAATATATATGGGAAGTTGTTAGACGCGAGTTGTTGAAAGAGTTGCGAGAAAACCGCACATCTTGGTATGATGTATATGGTTCGCCCATGGTGTTTGACGATGTGGTACGTAGGTTGGATTACTTCAAACTCAACTCTAATAACCATTATTGGATGACATTTCTGGACATAGGACTAGTCATTGTGACAAGGTATCAGTGCATGGTATATCATGTATCGCAAGCAGCATCATTAACGTATATACCAATTCGTGCACGCCCACCCGTGACCAATTCAACGATCATAGAAGTTGGGATTGATTTCGTACATGGATGCCACTTTGTTAATATAAGTAGCTCTTGTTTTTACATTTTTTACTTATTTAATACATGTATATTAATTTTGTATTTTCCCACATAGATTACTACTCCACCCGATAGACCATTGCCACCATTATACCCCTCATGGGGTGCTTACACCACCGAAGAAGCGAGTAAATGGGTGCATCCGTACTAACGTAGGTTCAATAAATTTATACAACTAATGCCAGTTAAGAAAATGAACTTGAACGAAATATCGCATGCAACCTATTTGACTAGAGACGACAATTGATGTAATTTTGAACGATGTCAATTTTTTTGTATTCCACTTATCTTACCCCTTAACACCAAACGTAATTTTACTTATAGTTCCATTTAAGTTGTATTAATGTTTGGAATTTGGATACACTGAAATGGGCCGATTATTGAGTTTTAAGCCATCGTCGTCGCACGCGACCATGTTTGGCACTCGTCGCATGCGACGATGGGCCAAAATTTTGGTAGTGTTTTCATATGAGAGACATGCCTGTCGCGAGGTAAAAATGGGACCATGTTTGGCACCTGTCGCATGCGACGGTAGGCCAAAATTTTGGCAGTGTTTTCATACCAAAGACATGTCTGTCGTGAGGTGCAGATGCGATAATGTTTAGCATCCGTCGGATGCGACCTTGTTCGTTACAATTGGCCCCATATTTTCAGACATAGAGATGAAAATTAATTTTTGACTACAAATAGGTGCGTACAAAACAAAAACATTGAACGTACACAACATAGGAATCATAATCAAACAACAACTAATCGAAACATAAAAACTAATCAAAACATAAAAAACTAAAAATCACAACTAAAAAACATGAATGTTCAGTCGTCAAAGTCGTATCCCATCTTGGCTTCAGAATAATCCCCTTCTTCCCTTTCTGCAATCCTATCCTACAGAGACACCACCATATCCCTAGTGATGTAGTCTACCACAGTCATGTTCCAGACTGTAGCCGCTTCTTGCTTAATTTTAAATGACAAGAATAGTATACGTTGTAGTGATTGGACAAAAAGGTACTTGCTTTTGATTTGGTCACGACTGCGCACAGCAAGACCTGTTGTTCATGCGCGACCATAACTGAAATACATCATGTATAGGACCCGCTCTAAAAACGTATTTTCGGTATCTTTCCCCATCTCTCGGCGGGCAACCTTCACCACCTGAAGCAACTGGCAGTCTTCATCGACGTTGAACTCCATATGTAAATGTCTTTGTGTTTTTTTTTGTTTGTGAATGTTTGGTTCTATGTCTTCTTAGACTTCTCATGAGTTCATTTTTATAGGGAATGAATGTGGGGTATCATGTTAGGCGATAGTTGTTTTTTGCGGGAGTTAATTTTGGTGGGAGTTAATTTTGGCGTTTAACTACGATTTTGGCAAAAAAGAAAACTATTTTCCAATAAAAATCCAAAAGGAATCTAAAAACATAGTATAATGAATTTAAAAACATCAAGATATTAAGTAGTCCGGAAATCAAATGTAATATCAACAGGTTTACAAATCAAACGTTACAATAACAAAGTCTAAAAACCGAAATAACGTAATAATAAAACATCCAAAGTCTACAAATCAACGGCGTCTATACCGTTCAGCAATTCTACATATCTGAAAGACAGTATATACTAAATCATCGTACGACAGCATCAGTATAGAGGGTTGAAACTGTGTGATCTGATCATATCCTACGAAGTCAGCACCTCTCTGGGGCTGCACCTGAGGTCCTCCAGCTGAAGCAATATTACTAACTATATACCACAAGTTCTTCTTCACCCAAATACGGTATATTGCGTCGCTGCTCGCTCTCCCGTCGTGGTATTCTGCTCCAACAGTGGTATAAACATGATACTCTCAATTTTGCCACAGATGACCATCCCAAACGTACATTTGAATCGTCTTTTTGCCTGATATTTTAGACGCAGAAGGACATATTTGTTTCAGAATGAGCTGTACATGGCCCATCTGATGAGTGACACAGTCGGGGTAGTAAGGAACACCAATGTCAAACGCCTTTAGCGTAAGATTAACCTAATTGACACTATGGAACGGATTCCCGTCCTGTAGATACGAATAGGAAAGGAAAACGACCTGTAAATATATAAGTTAACAAGTTAGACATCTATAGTAGTTAAAAAACATAACGTTAAAATTAAACAATAGTACTTACATATGACTCTGCACATGTTGATAGTGCATGCCTCAAATCCCTACGTATATCATGTGAAACACCGATCTTCTGCGGTGCATGTCGGCATATATGGGGCAACAATGGCTGGTAATCGCTAAACGGTGGAGTTCGAAACGGTGTAAAGTGAAAAAATATCCACGCCTCAAGTAGTCGTATGAACCCACAAATACCCCCCGTACCATGCAAATATCCATGGCTAAGGGCGTTATAGAACTGCAACAATACCAACTGACCCCAGTTGTACCGATTCATAAGCTGGTACTGGTTCACATACTGGAGGTAATCTAAAATAATACTATTTTCGTTTTTGTTGGCGCAAATTATGGTACCTAATAGCAATAGTATGTACACACGGGTGGCATGATCTACTCTTTCGTTTGTGATCTTACTATCACTGTATATGTCACCCGTAAATGTGTTACAGAACCAACTAAGATTCATGCTACTAGCATTCCTAAGATTCTTATTCAACTCAGTTGGTCGTACACCCAACATGCTAGCATAAGTTTGACTCCTCTCCAGATCATCATCAAATGATAAAACATCGAAAGGCATACCTATGAACGGTAGTCCAGTGATGACGTGGGCGTCATCTAAAGTCACAGTCATCTTTCCGAACGTGAAATGAAATGAAAAAGTATCCTCATGCCATCGCTCGAGGAATGCATCAACCAAATGTATGTTGGTATGCCAGTGGGAGACTGCGTTGACGAAAGGGCCAAATATAGCCTCCATCACCTTCGCCCGTACCATGCTCTGCTTTTTAAAGTCCCATTTGTGGAGACTATCATACATAGTAAAGCATCACAAGGAAAACTTATCCTGCAATATTTATCAAACACGTAAGTGACTAATAAAATAAAATAAATCAATTGTACAATAAAATTGAGAATTAAAACTTACATCTCTGTGATAAACACTATACACCTCGTGTAGGACGTAATCGGAAGAGAGAGCCAAAACATGTGGCATCACCGAAAAAACTGGGGATCCTCAGCCTCGGGTGCGTAAGGTGTGTCGGGTGTGTCATATTCATAATATGCCTCAGGTGCCTCCGGTTCGTAAGATAAGTCAGGTGCGTATGAAAACGAACCTGTACCACTGTTGTCGGCGTCATGGCGACTGGTATGAATTTAAAAAAATAATTTTTTTTAGAACAAATAACGTTTCGCATCTATCAAAAACGTGTTTTTTGCATCTACCATTCCAGAAGGATTACACGTTTCGCAACTATCAGTAGGTAAACGTTTCGCATCTATCACAAGATATGTTTTGCATCTAATAGTGAAGAAACATACATGTTTCGCATCTCATGCACTGAAAAACCAGAAACTCTTACGTGATTGAAAATCCCAAAAACACAAAATAAAACACTAAAATCAACGGAACACTAATACAATGCTACAGATAAACTAAATTATCATAATTCGAACTCAAAACTAACAAGAAATTTGACTCGAAACAACACAAAAACGAACAAAAACATATCTTAAAAACAGTGATTTCGAGCTCAAATTCGAGTTTCAAACACACAAAACATTGAGTATCTTTGCATAATCAAGTAAAAACACAAATCAAAATCATATGAAAACAAAAGAAAGACAAAAAATTGAGTAAAAAATGAAAGAATCGCATTCACGAAGAGAGAAAAAAAATTGGAGGAAAAGATGAATAATGGGTTTTAAAACCTTTTGTATTATAGAATATGGGTATTTAGGGTATTAGTGGATCTTTAATAATAAATATTTCACAAAAATGGATCTTTTTTTGAAGATATACGAAAATATCGATCGTAAGTGGATAATAATTTGGGTATTGGGTACCCTATATTATAATATCTACTATTTATAATCTACAAATGATTTTACTATTCATAAAATTAAATATATTTATATAATAAAATCAACTATTTTTAAAAAAATGGATTAAATATAAATATTTTAAAATAAAAAATATTTATGGAAGTTTAAAAGAGGATTTCTAAATATGGCTTAAATATAAATATTTTAAAATAAATAATATTTGTAGAAGTTCAAAAAACGAATTTTAAATATGACTTAAATATAAATATTTAAATTAAATATAAATATTTAAATTTAAATATATATTTAAAATTTAAAATTCCATAAAAATATAACATAAAATCTCATTTTATTCTCGACTAATTTATATAGTCTAACAAACACTCTCATGGGGAAGAACGGAAACTCTATACATATATCGCATACTCCTACCTATATATATTATCATTAGTACCGAAAAACATATATATTTCTATATATATATATATATATATATAGAGAGAGTAGAGGCACATTTAATATGAAAGGGAGTAACTTGTAGAAAAAGCATTGACATAGTATTTCTGAAATCAGAACATCTTTGATACCAACATTCTAGTTTCTTAGTAACCATATTTCAAAGGACCATAGTAACCATATTTCAAAAAACCGAACATAGAAGGTTAGAAACCAAGTAAAACCTAGAAACAAAGTAAAAAAAATTATCCCCAGTAAAATCTATCTGATTTATTTTTTATATACTCATGAATATGAAGTTTTTATTTATTTATTATTTTGGGCACTCCCTTCCTCCTTCTTCTGAAAATGACATTTATTACTTCAGCTACTCTTGGCATTCGTCGCCGTGAGGACACGAGAGACCAGCAAGACTAAGACTTATAATTTCGGTGCCTCTTGCTGTTAGGAGACTTCTCTTCGAGAGCATGTGAAAATACGCAGTCGTTATAAAGGCATCTAGTGCGGCCACTATTAAGCCAATAACGGCACAACAGTCCCAAAGATTGTTTCCTATTCTCCCCTCTTTTTCGAAGAACTTTCCTCAATCCTGTTTCGTTTCCTATACTCCCCTTTTCCCGAATGACTTCCCTCATTTCTGCCTCGTTTCCTACACTCCCCCCTTTCCGAAGGACTTCCCTCATTCCTGCCTCGTTTCCTACACTCCCCCCTTTCCGAAAGACTTCTCCCATTCCTCTGCAAGCATATGGACAAATATAAACATTCAGCTTATATAGATATGATAATAAAAAGGTTTACATAAGAAACAGAATTAACCTGTCTAGGATCAGGCTGAGAGGGCGCAAAAAGTGAGATCCTCGGCGGTGAGATTGGTCTCGTCGGCGGATTCCACCTGTCCAAGTGCCGAGGTTGAATTACTCTCGCCTCTTGGTGGTCGCTACTGCTACCGATTACTACCGGTTGAGAGTGCATAGAGTAGGCCAACCAATGTTTTAAAAATCGTTCAAGGCGTACGCCTTGAGGCGCGCCTCTAATCCGTTCGGTCATAAACCGAACCGAGTCGTACGCTTTTGATGACACAGATGAGGCGTGCGCTTTTTTATTTAATGCGTACGCCTTAAGGCGACCGCCTCGAGGCAGTAAAGGCGTACGCCTCGACAATAACAGCAATTCTTTCTTTAATCTCTCATAAACTCTACTTCTCTAAAATTTTGCGAAGATCTTCAAAAATTTCAGTCTGCAAGTTAGTAAGTAACTGTTTTGCATGCTAATAACCATATAACATAACTGTAATTTTCATTGGCAATTTCTCTAACGTAATATAGGTTAATAATAGATGGGTCATTTGTGTGCACCCAACCCTTGAATTTATTTTGTATCTTAATTAGTTATGGTTTATTTGTTTTTTAATAATATTTTAATTGGTTTACGCCTTTTACCCCTCGAGGCTTACGCCTCAAGGCACCGTTCCGCCTTTTAGGAGCCTACAGCCTCGAGGCGCCGTTACGAATTTTCGAACATTGAGGCCAACTGCCCCAAAGTCTCCAAAGGACTTTTCTCCTTCTTGCCTTGTAGCCTCTGCAAGCATTGAAATAAAATTCAGAACTCAGTATATATACCAACTGAATTACAAATACAAAGCATTCAGTATATAGTACGATTAAAAGGTTTGCAGAAGCAATAGAACTAACCTGTCTAGGAATCAGCTTGAGTGGTGGGCGGAACTGAGACTCTCGGCGGTGAGATTGATCTCGTCGGTGGATTCCCCCTGCCCAAGTGTTGAGGTTCAATTCCTCCAATTAAGGCTTGAGAGTAGGCCAACTGAAGGTTAATCGCTTCCTGCCCCAAGGTATTGAGATTTGTATAGAGAGACTGGATTGTAAGGAAGTATTCATTGAACTGTTTAGTAATCTCCCGCTGGCGAACCACGACGTTGTTGATAAGATCAGTGATCGACTGGACAGCCAACGACGGAAGATCGGTGATCGATTGAACCGCCAACAGTGGAAGATCGGTGATCGATTGAACAACCAACGGTGGAAGATCGGTGATCAATTTGGACAGCAAACGATGGAAGATCAGTGATCGATTGGACAGGAGATGAGTTAGGCGCAACTCCAGCAAGAGAAACAGATATTTGACTCTTCATTTGTAGAATCTGCAATAGAGAAACAATAGTTCTTCGTTTGTAAAATCTGCAATAGCATTCGATAACAATGGGAACAGTTTCTAAATAATAGATTCGTTATAAACATTGAAAAATCTGTACAGTTTCTAAATAATAAATTCGCTATAAAATCTGTACTGTGCCAAAAGAACACAAGATATAGTTTAACAACTCTTGAAAAGAATGACAACAGAACACAAGATATAGGTTAACAAAACTCGAAAAAAATGCCGAAAGAACACAAGATATAGGTTATCAAAACTCGAAAAAAATGTCGAAAGAACACAACGTATAAAGCGAGAGAAAACGTTTAAAGCAAAAGCAAAAGATAGACGGAAAAATATATTCATACTACCTGCAGACACAGAGAAAACGAGCAAGATGGTGAGTTGTGAGCTCAGAGACACGGAGAAGACGAACGAGGTGAACGAGGTGATGAGTTGTAAGCTCAAAGACACAGAAACGATGAGCAAGGTGATCGTGCGGAAGACTTCCTCCGAAACTGAAAACTGCTGAGACAAAATATGAAAAATGGCAAGGAATTTGGTTACTGAGAGAAAATATGAGAAATGGCGAGGACTGGGTTTTAGTGGAAGAAGAAGGTATCAATAATCTAATAAGGTTGGGTCTATGTTAAACAGGTAGTATAATCAATCAATATATGACACGTCAGGAACTTAATATATGACACGTCAGGAACTGAGAAGGGATATAATTTCCCGCCTTAACCTGGATCGACTCGTTCCTTCCAAAAATTATCAATACATAAACAATCAACAACCCGAAAAATAAAAATATAAAACATAAAATAATATGTTTTTATCCAAAATGAGTTTGCTCTTGCTTCAAGTAGAAAATGAAAACAACTTTAAGAGTTCTACAAACAAACCCAGGAAAATTTTTATTAACACAACACCCCAATAGGGAGCAAAATTCCTAGTTTGTTCTTTTCTTTTCAATCTGTTCCCCATTAAATCAACGTAAGACTTAAAGGATGGATATCTATGTTGATCTATAATGTAAATTCAACGGTTTTAGCAACATCAGTCATACAAACATTGACTTTGCACAAAGCGATTGTGAAACCAAAAAGATTAAGCATAAACATTATATAATTCTATATTGGGATCCCAATCGACTCAAGATAGTCAAGATGATCTATATAAATCAAATACAAAGAGAGAGGAAAAAGAGAACGGGTAAATTACTAACCCATATAGGTTTTTGGTATGTCTTCTTCGTCAAGCGAGAGGGGAAAGAGATGAGTCCGTCGATTGAGTCTGGTCGGTAGTCTGTCGATCGGCGTCGAACGAAATTGACGGCGACGAGCGGAATTATTTTGGGTAAGTTCGATAGAGAGAGAGTGAAAGAGACGAACCGTTATTTGATTTGATTTTGGGGCTGGATAGAGTAGTGGGGTCGTTTTTCATTTGGGCCGGATCTATTGGTAAATAGGATTCATGTTTGTATGAATTTGTAAACAAGTACGAGGACTAAAACAAAACATGGAAAATATATAGGTACCTGTTTGTGAATCTAACTTAACCAGATACAACAAGGGTTTAGGGGTTCTCCCGCGTCTGACCTCTCCCTCTTCAACTTGGCGTCTGACCTCTCCCTCTTCTACTTGAAACTTCAACTTTAAGAGTTCTCCAAACAGACCCAGGAAAATTTTAGACACCATCATTTACATAACACCCCAATAGGAAGCAAAATTCCTTGTTTGTTCTTTTCTTTTCAAATCTGGTCCCCATTAAAGCAGCGCAAGACTAAAAGGATTGATATCTATTTCGATCTATAATGTAAATTAAACGGTTTTAGCAACATTAGTCATACAAACATTGACTTTGCACAAAGCGATTGAGAAACCCAAAAGATTGTTATTTATTTTAGTGTAATTGGATCGACTAGTCGACCAATTTAATCATGATATATTATCAAACAAGTCGTAGAGTGCGGAGTGCACGCTTGTTAGATTATATCATGATTAGCAGGGTCCAAGGGGCGGAGCCTCTGGCTGGGGTCGAGCTGTGAGGACACGGGAGACCAGCAAGACTAAGACTTGTAATTTTGGTGCCTCTTGCTGTTAGGAGACTTCTCTTCGAGAGCATGTGAAAATACGCAGTCGTCATAAAGACATCTAGTGCGGCCACTATTAAGCCAATAACGGCACAGCAGTCCCAAAGATTGTTTCATATTCTCCCCCCCCCCTTCGAAGAACTTTCCTCAATCCTGTTTCGTTTCCTATACTCTCCTCTTCCCGAATGACTTCCCTCATTTCTGCCTCGTTTCCTACACTCCCCCCTTTCCGAAGGACTTCCCTCATTCCTGCCTCGTTTCCTACACTCCCCCCCTTTCCGAAAGACTTCTCCCATTCCTCTGCAAGCATATGGACAAATATAAACATTCAGCTTATATATATATATATATGATAATAAAAAGGTTTACATAAGAAACAAAATTAAGTTGTCTAGGATCAGGCTGAGAGAGCGCAAAAAATGAGATCCTCGGCGGTGAGATTGGTCTCGTCGGCGGATTCCACTTGTCCAAGTGCCGAGGTTGAATTACTCTCGCCTCTAGGTGGTCGCTACTGCTACCGATTACTACCGGTTGAGAGTGCATAGAGTAGGCCAACTGCCCCAAAGTCTCCAAAGGACTTTTCTCCTTCTTGCCTTGTAGCCTCTGCAAGCATTGAAATTATATTCAAGAACTCAGTATATATACCAACTGAATTACAAATACAAAGCATTCAGTATATAGTACGATTAAAAGGTTTGTAGAAGCAATAGAACTAACCTGTCTAGGATTAGCTTGAGTGGTGGGCGGAACTAAGACTCTCGGCGGTGAGATTGATCTTGTCGGTGGATTCCCCCTGCCCAAGTGTTGAGGTTCAATTCCTCCAATTAAGTCTTGAGAGTAGGCCAACTGAACGTTAATCGCTTCCTGCCCCAAGGTATTGAGATTTGTATAGAGAGACTAGATTGTAAGGAAGCATTCATTGAACTGTTTAGTAATCTCCCGCTGGCGAACCACGACGTTGTTGATAAGATCAGTGATCGACTGGATAGCCAACGGCGGAAGATCGGTGATCGATTGAACCGGCAACAGTGGAAGATCGGTGATCGATTGAACAGCCAACGGTGGAAGATCGGTGATCGATTGGACAGCAAACGATGGAAGATCAGTGGTCGATTGGACAGGAGATGAGTTAGGCGCAACTCCAGCAAGAGAAACAGATATTTGACTCTTCATTTGTAGAATCTGCAATAGAGAAACAATAGTTCTTCGTTTGTAAAATCTGCAATAGCATTCGATAACAATGGGAACAGTTTCTAAATAATAGATTCGCTATAAACATTGAAAAATCTGTACAGTTTCTAAATAATAGATTCGCTATAAAATCTGTACTGTGCCAAAAGAACACAAGATATAGGTTAACAAATCTTGAAAAGAATGCCAACAGAATACAAGATATAGGTTAACAAAACTCGAAAAAAATCCCGAAAGAACACAAGATATAGGTTATCAAAACTCGAAAAGAATGTCGAAAGAACACAAGATATAGGTTAACAAAACTTGAAACAAATGCCAACAAAACACAAGATTAACAAAACTCGAAAAGAATGCCGAAAGAACACAAGATATAGGTTAACAAAACTCGAAAAGAAGGCCGAAATAACACAACGTATAAAGCGAGAGAAAACATTTAAAGCAAAAGCAAAAGATAGACGGAAATATATATTCATACTACCTGCAGACACAGAGAAAACGAGCAAGATGGTGAGTTGTGAGCTCAAAGACACTTAGAAGACGAACGATGTGAACGAGGTGATGAGTTGTAAGCTCAAAGACACAGAAACGATGAGCAAGGTGATCGTGCGGAAGACTTCCTCCGAAACTGAAAACTGCTGAGACAAAATATGAAAAATGGCAAGGAATTTGGTTACTGAGAGAAAATATGAGAAATGGCGAGGACTGGGTTTTAGTGGAAGAAGAAGGTATCAATAATCTAATAAGGTTGGGTCTATGTTAAACATGTAGTATAATCAATCAATATATGACACGTCAGGAACTTAATATATGACACGTCAGGAACTGAGAAGGGATATAATTTCCCGCCTTAACCTGGATCGACTCGTTCCTTCCAAAAATTATCAATACATAAACAATCAACAACCCGAAAAATAAAAATATAAAACATAAAATAATATGTTTTTATCCAAAATGAGTTTGCTCTTGCTTCAAGTAGAAAATGAAAACAACTTTAAGAGTTCTACAAACAAACCCAGGAAAATTTTCATTAACACAGCACCCCAATAGGGAGCAAAATTCCTAGTTTGTTCTTTTCTTTTCAATCTGTTCCCCATTAAATCAACGTAAGACTTAAAGGATGGATATCTATGTTGATCTATAATGTAAATTCAACGGTTTTAGCAACATCAGTCATACAAACATTGACTTTGCACAAAGCGATTGTGAAACCAAAAAGATTAAGCATAAATATTATATAATTCTATATTGGGATCCAATTCGACTCAAGATAGTCAAGATGATCTATATAAATCAAATACAAAGAGAGAGGAAAAAGAGAACGGGTAAATTACTAACCCATATAGGTTTTTGGTATGTCTTCTTCGTCATGCGAGAGGGGAAAGAGATGAGTCCGTCGATTGAGTCTGGTCGGTAGTCTGTCGATCGGCGTCGAACGAAATTGACGGCGACGAGCGGAATTATTTTGGGTAAGTTCGATAGAGAGAGAGTGAAAGAGACGAAACGTTATTTGATTTGATTTTGGGGCTGGATAGAGTAGTGGGGTCTTTTTTCATTTGGGCCGGATCTATTTGTAAATAGGATTCATGTTTGTATGAATTTGTAAACAAGTACGAGGACTAAAACGAAACATGGAAAATATATAGGTACATGTTTGTGAATCTAACTTAACCAGATACAACAAGGGTTTAGGGGTTCTCCCACGTCTGACCTCTCCATCTTCAACTTGGCGTCTGACCTCTCCGTCTTCTACTTGAAACTTCAACTTTAAGAGTTCTCCAAACAGACCCAAGAAAATTTTAGACACAATCATTTACACAACACCCCAATAGGAAGCAAAATTCCTTGTTTGTTCTTTTCTTTTCAAATCTGGTCCCC
The DNA here is from genome assembly GCA_036936605.1 of Limnanthes douglasii subsp. nivea. Classification (NCBI taxonomy): domain Eukaryota; kingdom Viridiplantae; phylum Streptophyta; class Magnoliopsida; order Brassicales; family Limnanthaceae; genus Limnanthes; species Limnanthes douglasii. The sequence goes on along the minus strand of JAUPFV010000005.1, from coordinate 86,294,271 downwards.
ATTAAAGCAGCGCAAGACTAAAAGGATTGATATCTATTTCGATCTATAATGTAAATTAAACGGTTTTAGCAACATTAGTCATACAAACATTGACTTTGCACAAAGCGATTGAGAAACCCAAAAGATTGTTATTTATTTTAGTGTAATTGGATCGACTAGTCGACCAATTTAATCATGATATATTATCAAACAAGTTGTAGAGTGCGGAGTGCACGCTTGTTAGATTATATCATGATTAGCGGGGTCAAGGGGCGGAGCCCCTTGCGGGGTCTAAGGGGCGGAGCCCCTGGCTGGGGTCGAGCTGTGAGGACACGAGAGAACAGCAAGACTAAGACTTGTAATTTTGGTGCCTCTTGCTGTTAGGAGACTTCTCTTCGAAAGCATGTGAAAATACGCAGTCGTCATAAAGGCATCTAGTGCGGCCACTATTAAGCCAATAACGGTACAACAGTCCCAAAGATTGTTTCCTATTCTCCCCCCCCCCTTTTCGAAGAACTTTCCTCAATCCTGTTTTGTTTCCTATAATCCCTCTTCCTGAATGACTTCCCTCATTTCTGCCTCGTTTCCTACACTCCCCCCTTTCCAAAGGACTTCCCTCATTCCTGCCTCGTTTCCTACACCCCCCCCCCTTTTCCGAAAGACTTCTCTCATTCCTCTGCAAGCATATGGACAAATATAAACATTCAGCTTATATAGATATGATAATAAAAAGGTTTACATAAGAAACAGAATTAACCTGTCTAGGATCAGGCTGAGAGGGCGCAAAAAATGAGATCCTCGGCGGTGAGATTGGTCTCGTCGGCGGATTCCACCTGTCCAAGTGTCGAGGTTGAATTACTCTCGCCTCTTGGTGGTCGCTACTGCTACCGATTACTACCGGTTGAGAGTGCATAGAGTAGGCCAACTGCCCGAAAGTCTCCAAAGGACTTTTCTCCTTCTTGCCTTGTAGCCTCTGCAAGCATTGAAATTATATTCAGGAACTCAGTATATATACCAACTGAATTACAAATACAAATCATTCAGTATATAGTACGATTAAAAGGTTTGCAGAAGCAATAGAACTAACCTGTCTAGGATCAGCTTGAGTGGTGGGCGGAACGGAGACTCTCGGCGGTGAGATTGATCTCGTCGTGGATTCCCCCTGCCCAAGTGTTGAGGTTCAATTCCTCCAATTAAGTCTTGAGAGTAGGCCAACTGAACGTTAATCGCTTCCTGCCCCAAGGTATTGAGATTTGTATAGAGAGACTGGATTGTAAGGAAGCATTCATTGAACTGTTTAGTAATCTCCCGCTGGCAAACCACGACGTTGTTGATAAGATCAGTGATCGACTGGACAGCCAACGGCGGAAGATCGGTGATCGATTGAACCGCCAACGGTGGAAGATCAGTGATCGATTGAACAGCCAACGGTGGAAGATCGGTGATCGATTGGACAGCAAATGATGGAAGATCAGTGATCGATTGGACAGGAGATGAGTTAGGCGCAACTCCAGCAAGAGAAACAGATATTTGACTCTTCATTTGTAGAATCTGCAATAGAGAAACAATAGTTCTTCGTTTGTAAAATCTGCAATAGCATTCGATAACAATGGGAACAGTTTCTAAATAATAGATTCGCTATAAACATTGAAAAATCTGTACAGTTTCTAAATAATAGATTCGCTATAAAATCTGTACTGTGCCAAAAGAACACAAGATATAGGTTAACAAATCTTGAAAAGAATGCCAACAGAATACAAGATATAGGTTAACAAAACTCGAAAAAAATCCCGAAAGAACACAAGATATTGGTTATCAAAACTCGAAAAGAATGTCGAAAGAACACAAGATATAGGTTAACAAAACTTGAAACAAATGCTAACAAAACACAAGATTAACAAAACTCGAAAAGAATGCCGAAAGAACACAATATATAGGTTAACAAAACTCGAAAAGAAGGTCGAAAGAACACAACGTATAAAGCGAGAGAAAACATTTAAAGCAAAAGCAAAAGATAGACGGAAAAATATATTCATACTACCTGCAGACACAGAGAAAACGAGCAAGATGGTGAGTTGTGAGCTCAAAGACACTTAGAAGACGAACGATGTGGACGAGGTGATGAGTTGTAAGGTCAAAGACACAGAAACGATGAGCAAGGTGATCGTGCGGAAGACTTCCTCCGAAACTGAAAACTGCTGAGACAAAATATGAAAAATGGCAAGGAATTTGGTTACTGGGAGAAAATATGAGAAATGGCGAGGACTGGGTTTTAGTGGAAGAAGAAGGTATCAATAATCTAATAAGGTTGGGTCTATGTTAAACAGGTAGTATAATCAATCAATATATGACAAGTTAGGAACTTAATATATGACACGTCACGAACTTAGAAGGGATATAATTTCCCGCCTTAACCTGGATCGACTCGTTCCTTCCAAAGATTATCAATACATAAACAATCAACAACCCGAAAAATAAAAATATAAAATACAAAATAATATGTTTTTATCCAAAATGAGTTTGCTCTTGCTTCAAGTAGAAAATGAAAACAACTTTAAGAGTTCTACAAACAAACCCAGGAAAATTTTCATTAACACAACACCCCAATAGGGAGCAAAATTCCTAGTTTGTTCTCTTCTTTTCAATTTGTTCCCCATTAAATCAACGTAAGACTTAAAGGATGGATATCTATGTTGATCTATAATGTAAATTCAACGGTTTTAACAACATTAGTCATATAAACATTGACTTTGCACAAAGCGATTGTGAAACCAAAAAGATTAAGCATAAACATTATATAATTCTATATTGGGATCCCAATCGACTCAAGATAGTCAAGATGATCTATATAAATCAAATACAAAGAGAGAGGAAAAAGAGAACGGGTAAATTACTAACCCATTTAGGTTTGTGGTATGTCTTCTTCGTCAAGCGAGAGGGGAAAGAGATGAGTCCGTCGATTGAGTCTGGTCGGTAGTCTGTCGATCGGCGTCGAACGAAATTGACGGCGACGAGCGGAATTATTTTGGTTAAGTTCGATAGAGAGAGAGTGAAAGAGACGAACCGTTATATGATTTGATTTTGGGGCTGGATAGAGTAGTGGGGTCATTTGTCATTTGGGCCGGATCTATTTGTAAATAGGATCCGTGTTTGTATGAATTTGTAAACAAGTACGAGGACTAAAACGAAACATGGAAAATATATAGGTACCTGTTTGTGAATCTAACTTAACCAGATACAACAAGGGTTTTGGGGTTCTCCCGCGTCTGACCTCTCCCTCTTCAACTTGGCGTCTGAACTCTCCCTCTTCTACTTGAAACTTCAACTTTAAGAGTTCTCCAAACAGACCCAGGAAAATTTTAAACACAATCATTTACACAACACCCCAATAGGAAGCAAAATTCCTTGTTTGTTCTTTTCTTTTCAAATCTGGTCCTCATTAAAGCAGCGGAAGACTAAAAGGATTGATATCTATTTTGATCTATAATGTAAATTAAACGGTTTTAGCAACATTAGTCATACAAACATTGACTTTGCACAAAGTGATTGGGAAACCCAAAAGATTGTTATTTATTTTAGTGTAATTGGATCGACTAGTCGACCAATTTAATCATGATATATTATCAAACAAGTCGTAGAGTGCGGAGTGCACGCTTGTTAGATTATATCATGATTAGCGGGGTCCAAGGGGCGGAGCCCCTGGCTGGGGTCGAGCTGTGAGGACACGAGAGACCAGCAAGACTAAGACTTGTAATTTCGGTGCCTCTTGCTGTTAGGAGACTTCTCTTCGAGAGCATGTGAAAATACGCAGTCGTCATAAAGGCATCTAGTGCGGCCACTATTAAGCCAATAACGGCACAGCAGTCCCAAAGATTGTTTCCTATTCTCCCCCCCCCCCCCCCCCCCTTTCGAAGAACTTTCCTCAATCCTGTTTCGTTTCCTATACTCCCCTCTTCCCGAATGACTTCCCTCATTTCTGCCTCGTTTCCTACACTCCCCCCTTTCCGAAGGACTTCCATCATTCCTGCCTCGTTTCCTACACTCCCCCCTTTCCGAAAGACTTCTCTCATTCATCTGCAAGCATATGGACAAATATAAACATTCAGCTTATATAGATATGATAATAAGAAGTTTTACATAAGAAACAGAATTAACCTGTCTAGGATCAGGCTGAGAGGGCGCAAAAAGTGAGATCCTCGGCGGTGAGATTGGTTTCGTCGGCGGATTCCACCTGTCCAAGTGCCGAGGTTGAATTACTCTCGCCTCTTGGTGGTCGCTACTGCTACCGATTACTACCGGTTGAGAGTGCATAGAGTAGGCCAACTGCCCCAAAGTCTCCAAAGGACTTTTCTCCTTTTTGCCTTGTAGCCTCTGCAAGCATTGAAATTATATTCAGGAACTCAGTATATATACCAACTGAATTACAAATACAAAGCATTCATTATATCGTACGATTAAAAGGTTTACAGAAGCAATAGAACTAACCTGTCTAGGATCAGCTTGAGTGGTGGGCAGAACTGAGACTCTCGGCGGTGAGATTGATCTCGTCGATGGATTCCCCCTGCCCAAGTGTTGAGGTTCAATTCCTCCAATTAAGGCTTGAGAGTAGGCCAACTGAAGGTTAATCGCTTCCTACCCCAAGGTATTGAGATTTGTATAAAGAGACTGAATTGTAAGGAAGCATTCATTGAACTGTTTAGTAATCTCCCGCTGGCGAACCACGACGTTGTTGATAAGATCGGTGATCGATTGAACCGCCAACGGTGGAAGATCGGTGACCGATTGAACTGCCAACGGTGGAAGATCGGTGATCGATTGGACAGCAAACGATAGAAGATCAGTGATCGATTGGACAGGAGATGAGTTAGGCACAACTCCAGCAAGAGAACGGGTAAATTACTAACCCATTTAGGTTTTCGGTATGTCTTCTTCGTCAAGCGAGAGGGGAAGGAGATGAGCCCGTCGATTGAGTCTAGTCGGTAGTCTGTCGATCGGCGTCGAACGAAATTGACGGCGACGAGCGGAATTATTTTGGGTAAGTTCGATAGAGAGAGAGTGAAAGAGACGAACCGTTATTTGATTTGATTTTGGGGCTGGATAGAGTAGTGAGGTCGTTTGTCATTTGGGCCGGATCTATTTGTAAATAGGATCCGTGTTTGTATGAATTTGTAAACAAGTACGAGGACTAAAACGAAACATGGAAAATATATAGGTACCTGTTTGTGAATCTAACTTAACCAGATACAACAAGGGTTTAGGGGTTCTCCCGCGTCTGACCTCTCCCTCTTCAACTTGGCGTCTGACCTCTCCCTCTTCTACTTGAAACTTCAACTTTAAGAGTTCTCCAAACAGACCCAGGAAACTTTTAAACACAATCATTTACATAACACCCCAATAAGAAGCAAAATTCCTTGTTTGTTCTTTTCTTTTCAAATCTGGTCCCCATTAAAGCAGCGCAAGACTAAACGGATTGATATCTATTTCGATCTATAATGTAAATTAAACGGTTTTAGCAACATTAGTCATACAAACATTGACTTTGCACAAAGCGATTGAGAAACCGAAAAGATTGTTATTTATTTTAGTGTAGAGTGCGGAGTGCACGCTTGTTAGATTATATCATGATTAGCAGGGTCAAGGGGCGGAGCCCCTGGCTGGGGTCGAGCTGTGAGGACACGAGAGACCAGCAAGACTAAGACTTGTAATTTCGGTTCCTCTTGTTGTTAGGAGACTTCTCTTCGAGAGCATGTGAAAGTACGCAGTCGTCATAAAGGCATCTAGAGCAGCCACTATTAAGCCAATAACGGTATAGCAGTCCCAAAGATTGTTTCCTATTCTCCCCCCCCCCCTTTTTTTGAAGAACTTTCCTCAATCCTGTTTCGTTTCCTATACTCCCCTCTTCCCGAATGACTTCCCTCATTTCTGCCTCGTTTCCTACACTCGCCCTTTCCGAAGGACTTCCCTCTTTCCTGCCTCGTTTCCTATACTCCCCCCCCCCCTTTCCGAAAGACTTCCCCCATTCCTCCGCAAGCATATGGACAAATATAAATATTCAGCTTATATAGATATGATAATAAAAAGGTTTACATAAGAAACAGAATTAACCTGTCTAGGATCAGGCTGAGTGGGCGCAAAAAGTGAGATCCTCGGCGGTGAGATTGGTCTCGTCGGCGGATTCCACCTGTCCAAGTGCCGAGGTTGAATTACTCTCGCCTCTTGGTGGTCGCTACTGCTACCGATTACTACCGCTTGAGAGTGCATAGAGTAGGCCAACTGCCCCAAAGTCTCCAAAGGACTTTTCTCCTTCTTGCCTTCTAGCCTCTGCAAGAATTGAAATTATATTCAGGAACTCAGTATATATACCAACTGAATTACAAATACAAAACATTCAGTATATAGTACGATTAAAAGGTTTGCAGAAGCAATAGAACTAACCTGTCTAGGATCAGCTTGAGTGGTGGGCGGAACTGAGACTCTCGGCGGTGAGATTGATCTCGTCGGTGGATTCCCCCTGCCCAAGTGTTGAGGTTCAATTCCTCCAATTAAGGCTTGAGAGTAGGCCAACTGAAGGTTAATCGCTTCCTGCCCCAAGGTATTGAGATTTGTATAGAGAGACTGGATTGTAAGGAAGCATTCATTGAACTGTTTAGTAATCTCCCGCTGGCGAACCACGACGTTGTTGATAAGATCAGTGATCGACTGGACAGCCAACGGTGGAAGATCGGTGATCGATTGAACAGCCAACGGTGGAAGATCGGTGATCGATTAGACAGCAAACGATGGAAGATCAGTGATCGATTGGACAGGAGATGAGTTAGGCGCAACTCCAGCAAGAGAAACAGATATTTGACTCTTCATTTGTAGAATCTGCAATAGATAAACAATAGTTCTTCGTTTGTAAAATCTGCAATAGCATTCGATAACAATGGGAACAGTTTCTAAATAATAGATTCGCTATAAACATTGAAAAATCTGTACAGTTTCTAAATAATAGATTCGCTATAAAATCTGTACTGTGCCAAAAGAACACAAGATATAGGTTAACAAATCTTGAAAAGAATGCCAACAAAACACAAGATATAGGTTAACAAAACTCGAAAAAAATACCGAAAGAACACAAGACATAGGTTATCAAAACTCGAAAAGAATGCCGAAAGAACACAAGATATAGGTTAACAAAACTTGAAAAGAATGCCAACAAAACACAAGATTCACAAAACTCGAAAAGAATGCCAACAAAACACAAGATTAACAAAACTCGAAAAGAATGCCGAAAGAACACAAGATATAGGTTAACAAAACTCGAAAAGAAGGCCGAAAGAACACAACGTATAAAGCGAGAGAAAACATTTAAAGCAAAAGCAAAAGATAGACAGAAAAATATATTCATACTACCTGCAGACACAGAGAAAACGAGCAAGATGGTGAGTTGTGAGCTCAGAGACACGGAGAAGACGAACGAGGTGAACGAGGTGATGAGTTGTAAGCTCAAAGACACAGAAACGATGAGCAAGGTGATCGTGCGGAAGACTTCCTCCGAAACTGAAAACTGCTGAGACAAAATATGAAAAATGGCAAGGAATTTGGTTACTGAGAGAAAATATGAGAAATGGCGAGGACTGGGTTTTAGTGGAAAAAGAAGGTATCAATAATCTAATAAGGTTGGGTCTATGTTAAACAGGTAGTATAATCAATCAGTATATGACACGTCAGGAACTTAATATATGACACGTCAGGAACTTAGAAGGGATATAATTTCCCACCTTAACCTGGATCGACTCGTTCCTGCCAAAAATTATCAATACATAAACAATCAACAACCCGAAAAATAAAAATATAAAATATAAAATAATATGTTTTTATCCAAAATGAGTTTGCTCTTGCTTCAAGTAGAAAATGAAAACAACTTTAAGAGTTCTACAAACAAACCTAGGAAAATTTTCATTAACACATCACCCCAATAGGGAGCAAAATTCCTAGTTTGTTCTTTTCTTTTTAATATGTTCCCCATTAAATCAACGTAAGACTTAAAGGATGGATATCTATGTTGATCTATAATGTAAATTCAACGGTTTTAGCAACATCAGTCATACAAACATTGACTTTGCACAAAGCGATTGTGAAACCAAAAAGATTAAGCATAAACATTATATAATTCTATATTGGGATCCCAATCGACTCAAGATAGTCAAGATGATCTATATAAATCAAATACAAAGAGAGAGGAAAAAGAGAACGGGTAAATTACTAACCCATTTAGGTTTTTGGTATGTCTTCTTCGTCAAGCGAGAGGGGAAGGAGATGAGCCCGTCGATTGAGTCTAGTCGGTAGTCTGTCGATCGGCGTCGAACGAAATTGACGGCGACGAGCGGAATTATTTTGGGTAAGTTCGATAGAGAGAGAGTGAAAGAGACGAACCGTTATTTGATTTGATTTTGGGGCTGGATAGAGTAGTGGGGTCGTTTGTCATTTGGGTCGGATCTATTTGTAAATAGGATCCGTGTTTGTATGAATTTGTAAACAAGTACGAGGACTAAAACGAAACATGGAAAATATATAGGTACCTGTTTGTGAATCTAACTTAACCAGATACAACAAGGGTTTAGGGGTTCTCCCGCGTCTGACCTCTCCCTCTTCAACTTGGCGTATGACCTCTCCTTCGGCTATTGTTGCAAGTTAACAGAATTTTGAAATTGAAAATTTGACCGTTTTATTCAAATTTTAAATTTCAGCCGTTTTATTACAAAACTAGTTAAGAGACCCTAACTGCCCTAACTTCCAAACTGTTTTTTGGTTGGTCGAATTTATAAATATGGTTCTGTTGAAAAGGATATCATATCATTTTTCATCCTCTCTGTTCAATATATATATATATATATATATATAATTTTATCCAATTGAAATTTTTGGAGAACCCCAAAAATATTTCAATAAGAAATTGTTTACAAGACTTCAGAGATTATCCGGAAACGAAACACTGTTTTCTACAAAGATTAAACATGAACATGATATAATTCTACAATAAGCAAAGAATAGCATGGGTGAGGCAATTGAGTTTAGGTAGGAGGCTACTGGATGTAACTTAAGGTTTAGTTGTAATAAGACCAGTCTGCTTATTATTTATTATACTATGCTTATCCGAGTCAAATGGTTACATGTATGTCGAAGCAAACTTTTGGTCGCTACTCGTATGTTGCCTTGATTGTGTAATTCATACACCTGATTTTTGCTGATAAAGTATAGATCCATATAGGAGAAAGTTCCATGCCTGAAATTTATACAAAGGAAAATGAAAAACTTATGGGTGATTGTAAGGAGCATTGGACTCTTTTCATAGTTGGCTTTCGAAGCGATGGGAAATGTATATATGATTCTGTCGATGGAGAATCATTCCATCATGTCAGTGAGTAGTTCCTAAATTCTAGATTTTGTACTAACAAAAGAAAGCTAAATTGTTTACTATCTTATCTGTTCATGTGCTTTGCAGGCAGAAAATTGTGCTTTGCAGGCAGAAAATTCTTGGTCATCGTTGAAACTGCAGCATATCCAAGTCGGGCATAGACTAGTTCTGTGGTGATTGCTTGTAAATTAGATAGTTAACTATGTTTATCGAGTTTTTTACTCCAAAAATTCTCAATTTCTTTTTCAACTTGCAACTGGTTTTGATTTTGAGTTAATAGAGTGCAGATGTTGTTTGTAGGGAACTTATTCATCACTTGATTACTAGTTCTAATTACTTTTTGTTGAGATTTAATTTATTTTATAAATCTTTTGCAGATATGGAGACAATGTTATTGAATGGGTTTGCCAGCGTTGTCGCGGGATTTACAACTCTAGTCGGTTGGATGCCTACAGGTGCTATCTACAGTAAGGTTAGATCTCCTTTTTGAGCTAAATCATACGATTGTTTATCAATGCATAAAAAATCAGGGGCTGTTTGGTGTACATAGGTTTTAAGCTCACGTCATGCTGCTTTACTTTCCTTTAACTTAATATTATCATTGTCATTATTAGATAAGCTATTTTAGAACCATGCAATTAGAACCATCAGCCACACGGCATATTCTATAATCGATCTGGATAATAGCTTCATTTACATAATCGTCAACTCACACACAACATGTCATACTTAGAAATTAGCCGAAATTCAAAACATTGTCTAAATATTGCAAAACTAGCTTAGTTTGGTTGCAACCGCTCCTATTTTGTTTCAACGACTTGGATTATTACAAGACGAAATAATTCTAGATTTAATTTATAACAAGGATATGATACCGATGAGGATCCTAAGAAAAGATCGGCAGTTTCTGCTTCCCGAAAGCAAATGAAATAATGCCCTTCTTAAGCGGTGTTATATAATTAGCCCCGTGAAAAGCGGCTGCTCGTAAAATATTCAGAGGTCCAAAATCAACTGAGTATGCTTTCTGAAATCCATCAAGGACTGCCATCATTGTCACATTCTCCATTTTTCTTTCACTTTCATATTTTTTCAGCAGGGACGCCTACACACATGAAGAAGACAACTCGTAAAAGAATTCTGTATACTGCATTTCAACTTTCAACCTCGAGGTTCATGGATACAAGACAAAATGAATCTGATAATAATATAGAACACGGTATGTGCATATAATAGATGATATACCTCTCCAATGTCTGTGCAACCGCAATACCCTCGCTGATAATATTTGAGAGGGAGGATGCATCTGCAAAACCCAGATCAACTCCTTGACCAGCCAATGGGTGGACAGCATGAGCTGCATCACCAATTAGAACAACATGTTTCGACGCATACTCCTTAGCATGCATTAAAGACAGTGGGAACATCATTCTTTCCGATGATATCTTAATCACTTTAGGTGGAACTTCAAAGCTCTCGCCTACTGAAATTCTAACGTTTCCTGTAAGCCAAGAAAACAAGCCTCCAGGGTTTGCCTCGGGTTGAGGACCGTCTCCATTATCCAGAGCTTTATTCAAAGCATTCACAAAATCATCATCACTCATCCATTTATGATCTGATGCTTCTTTCGGGATCATAGTCTAAACTATATTACTAAAGTTGTCACCCATTGGTAAAAGCAATATTGGGCCACCAGACAGAAACCTCTGCCATGCACAATGGTTCCTTCCAGTGTGTTCTACAGTACATATAATGGCATTTTGTGAGTAGCTCCATCCTGTTGCCTTAAATCCTGCTAACTCCCTAACTCGTGACTTGGACCCATCAGCTCCTACCTGTGCAGAAAAGCATTGAATAACTCTGATTCATTTATCATATAAATATAGTTTCGCACTTTCTCATCTTCTAACTCTATTCAGCACTATCTCAAAAGCAAAAAAGCATTATTGTTTGATCTACACTCAATAGAACTTACCACTAATTTTGCACAAATGCTATTGCCATCACTCAATTCCAACTTTGCCAGATGGTGCCCATTCGTCGACATTGTGCTTTCAACTCCTGTGGATGAAGAGCTAGGCAGTAAAGTCATCGACGCTAATCTGGAAGGATAGATTCTATTCTGGATATCCGAGTTCTGTCAAGGTTTGATCTTTCAGTTTCAAGTATCATGAGGAGTGTTAATCCGAGAATAATGGGTACTAATGTATATGTATCACTAAATATAACATGGACATTCACAATATTAATGGAGGAAAGGTTATATCCTTGTATTTAACAATCAGAAGATAATGCACAACGTAGATAAAAAGAAGAGCCTGCTAACCTAGAAAAGAAAGAGAAAGAGAACCATTGGCTTAGGCACGCTTGATTTTAGTGCCCAATCACTCATACACACTAACATTTGCTGACATGAGTAGAGAAGCATGGGTGGAAGTGTAAATTATATACCTATTGATGTAAACATGAGTAGAGAAGCATGGGTGCAATTGTAAATTATATACCTATTGAGCTGGTAGAGACTATAACAAGCCAAAAACGAAGGCAGGGAAGTTTATCAGTATAAGAACCTATCTAGGAGAATAAGAACCCTATTACACATAACAGAGAAAACAATTCAAGGATTTAATGTATTGTTCACCAAACAATGTTACTCGCTTACACCATTTCATCAAGTACCTTCTTAGGTAATAAAGCGAGAAAGGGTCTCTTAATTGCATTTTATAGCTCACATTACAACATCTTTGCAAATACTAACTACCAGACATGTTACATAGCCCGATTTCAATCTAATATACATCCTAATTGAAGACTTGTTTTTTTTTTTTTTTTTTTTTTTATAAATCGAGAAATGGTATAATTGAAGACTTGTTTGCAAAATATATCTTTCAGATTGAATAGCACAATAAGTTCTCCAGAAGTTTTCAGATTTGGCAAGTGCCTAATGCCTTTTACCCCACAAAACGTTAAGCAAATTCATAGGCTTTATAAGTTCAAACAAAAATAATTTCAAAAAGTCCAAGCTGCACACATGAACATCCTAATTGTTTGTAAAAAACACAGAATATTTACAGTTTCAACCTTTTTATTAAAATCTGCTGCACTTGGAAAAGGGGATGATGGAAGCTGTGTAGATATCTTTTGAAAAATTACTCCTGGCGGGGTCCTTAGCACTGGTAAGGCAAGAAGATATAACTAAGCTCGCAATAAGGTTTAGCATCTCATAGGAAGCCAAGCAAACAAAAAAAATGCAACTAAAGTTACATCAAAGACACAAACTGAAATTAATGAATAGATATTGATTTATATTCCATAAAGATAGTTACCTGTATGCAAGAAAGTAAAGAGCTCTGAAGGACCTTGTTCTCCACTATGCACCTATTATACATCCATATCAACGTGTTGCTAAATCTAATTAGAAAACAAACATAGACCTAAGTAATAAAAAGAACGATTTCTTTGTCTAACGGATGTGCATACCCAAGAAAATCTTTATTTACATCCTTTGCATTGTATCTTGTGTATCCTAAGCCGGTATAATCCCAAACCTACAGGAAGAATATATAAAAAGTGATAGTAATGAACAACAGAAGGAAGTTTTACTTCTGATATCATTAAATCCTTCTGGTTGACTGTGGATATGTATGTAATTCCAGAGTCAACAAACCATATGAATAAATATAGCTTAAAGAAAACAACGGAAACATGCTGAAAAGAGATGGTCAAACTTATGACTCATAACTAGGCAGAGGGAAAATTAGAATTTATATGATGTATATAGAATAGATGTAAAAGCAAACACACAAAATGTTTTTTCTAGGCTCCTTAATCATGATTATTCAGTTTATGAGGGGTTAGGTTACGAACGTGAACCTGATTTGATACTTTTTAACTTTATAATATATACAAATAAAATAAGTGAATACAGTGGCAGAGCTATGGATCAAGTTGGATTAAGACAGCTCATGAGATATTTGCTTCAAGAGCCGAATATTTTGATGTGCTTATGTTGCAAAGAATAGCCATAATTTATAACAGTCGAAGAAAGTTTATATCAGTCAGTAAAGATCACTTAAACAGCAATATTATATAAAACCTTTATTTTATGATAATTAAAAAATAGTGCAAAATCCAAGATTATACATTGTTTAAGGCTCAAAGCCAAAGGATAGGATACAAACATTATAGCCATCAAAAGAATGAGATTGTTCTCCAAACAATACTGATTTCATGTACTTGTATTATAAAACAACCACCCTTCAAGATTTTCTAAATATACTGAAAAGCTATACTAAAAGATATACAAAAATAAAATAAAAAAGAGCACCTGCATCTTATCAAAATACGCATGTCGATGTTGCCAAGCCCCAATATCTGCAGGATTCACAATCAAACACTATCACGAATCTCTTGATGTATGAGTTGTAATTGCTTAGACAAATGTCCAAAATTTCTATATTTGCATAGTATAATCAGTTTACTGCCAATGAAAAAAAGAAGCACTTTTGGTTGACTTTTGAGATATCTGTATCAGGGTACAAAAGATAGATGAACAATGGTTCTTTACTCAACCCTTAAGCGACATGAAGATTAGATTGCTTTGTCACTACACTATATTCCAGATTGTGCAGTTTATATTGCCGGGTATAAAGCTCGCTTACTATGAAAATGAATTCAGACGTCAAAAAAATACTAATGTTCAATTAGTAAATGAGTTGAAAATTTCTTACAAGAAAATGAAGAGCGCTTAAGGTATACTTGTTCCATACCTTTGAAAAAAGAAATACTTGCAGGTGTGACAGTACTACCCTTGGGTCAGGGGGGTCTTCCTTCTTTATGCTATTTCTTCTCGCCAAAACAGGATTGTTATCGATGATAGCAACATTCAAATGCCTTGTCAAGGGCATGCTTGCTGCAACACCCCAATAATTAAGCATACCCTAAAAAAAATAACACCAAGATCAAAATTTACGATCCATACCTACCCAGGGAACATGCTAAGGCCATGCCAACCATGCCTCCACCAACAATAGCAATGTCATGTTGCTCCCCGGCATCTGTGGAACTTTTTGTAGCACTAGACTCCTAACATAGCACAATGTTTGTCAGTCATGACACTAGTTAGCTAGCCAGAAACGATAAAAAAATCCACGAATGACCCAAGTAAGCATGATAAACGAAATATGGAGAAAATGCCATGATGAAATACTAATCAGACAAAATACCTTAGAAATTAATGATAGCTTATTTTGATAAACCGAAAAGTGTTATTTTAGCATCTGATTACAAACACTGGAGAGATATATAGATGACTTGGATGTGAAAACCAACAAATATATAACTTTTCAAGGTGTCTGTATATAAGAAAATGGTCGGTAGATCAGTGGAGAACGAAGATAGGAAAGAAATCAGATAGTAAAGGTGGAATACACTATCTTAAGTCAACCAACTAGCAAATGAACTTGATATCAGTCATGTTGTCAGAAGGAAATATAATAAGCAAAATAGAGATCATTACATGGATATGTACATTAGAAGAGGAACTAGATTCTTTCAACACTCATGCATTACACAGTGTTCTCCTGAGACTTCTCAGTCCATTGGCATTTTGGGCAACCTTCCTAGCAAGTAATCTGTCGACAAATGGAAAATCAAAACAAAAGCCCAGTTTAAAATCGACTGATTAATGTGACATTCGTCGAAGAAACTATATCCAATCAAGCAGTCAATAATACGCAAATTTGAAGCAAAACGGTAACCAAATAGGTGAATGCGACGCAACGCATACGAATGATTACGAGTAGAGAAAAACTAAATTAACAATCGGAATGTAAATAAATAGAAAAGAATGCGTAGAAAAAGATGTTTAAACAGAGACAATATAGATAGAGACTCACTGGTTCATCAGAGAAGCAGTAGAAACGAGAAAATGAGTTTCGTTTAGTTTGAGGGTGGAGATCCGCTCTAAGTCGCCGTGGATATCACCGGCGGCGAGATAGAAACGAGTTTTCTGATAAGAAGCACCTGGTGAAAAAGGAAAAATGAAGACCTCTCGGGTTTGGTTTGATCTTACTAGACCCGAGTGTTTCAGTAAAAGTGCATCACATCAGCTGATGACAAATCAACGGCCGAGATAACAAAAGACTTTCTATTTAGTGCTATCAGCTGAATTTTGTCTTGTTTCACATGTATATGTATATATGCACCATTTGAACATTTTCAATACGACTACAGTTTTTTTCTGGTCCATAGCCTTTGAAGAAAAAGAAACGTTCAGTGTTGTATATCAACTTTTGTTGATAATATATGAAGTGTTGTCACGATTTTTTTCTAAAATTTTGGTCCCCACTGAGTACATTGTTTTTTAATATATTTCAATTCATTCTTCTAACAAACTCATTCTATTGGAGAGTATCTTTAAAGGTTTGATGTCTAGAAATGATAAGTTTATGATAAAAGCTAATGAATTATTTATCCAAATATTCCAAGCTATTGTGAATGTGTAATTTTTTTTGACATCTTTCCAATTTGATTCTCAACCAATTTATTTTAGTTTCTAAAAATATAAAATATTTCATTTTTGATCTTCAAAAATATAACTCATACTTTTACGAAGTATTCATCAATTAAGGACATGAACTACCTTGCACAATTTACAGTATTTTTTGTAAGAAATAAAATTGTCTCCATCTCTAAAAGTATCGGAGATCTTTTCACTTCTCCACATTAGGTGTTGAGTGTCTTTGTAAACTATTTTTCTAACATTCTTGGCTTTAGGACTCTCCCGAGTCACAAACAAAGTTTTATAAGGTTTGAAAAGTATCGGAGATCTTTTCACTTCTCTAAAAGGATTTCACGAGTCACAAACAAAGTTTTATAAGGCTTTTTTACTACTCCGGTTTTATTATACCATAAAACGTGTCATTTTAAAATTTTACTTTTGTTCAATTTTACCTATAGTTTTAATATATTAATGTAAACTTTAATATTAATTCTTTTCCACCATTTGAATTGGTTTTTATTTTATTTTTTATAACAACAAAAAATAGTTATCACATGTCTTACAAATTACAACGAGATTTATTATGGGATGGGGGATTACTTTTTTTAAACATGATGGTAGCAATTTAACTATAAATTTATTTTATAATTTTTATTTAATTCTAACTATTTAATTCTATAATATTTTTTAAGAATTAAAATAGACATAACAAAAGTTAAAATTACAAACCTAATTATATATTTTTCAATACTCAAACTACATTTATATTTATTAAATATTGAAGTCGATAATTTTGGATTGTTAATCACAACCGAAATAGTAAACGAATTTTGAGTAAATTAAGTTAGAGTTGCAATAATGATGAATATGAATAACGTAAGTAAGAACAAAAAAGAAATAGTGAAAATAGTTGTATTAGTTGATGTTGGACCTTTATATACATGTCATATTACAATAAATATCTTTGATATTAGTGGGTAATGGATAGTATTTCTATAACCACCAGATGTAGTTGAGTATATCTTTGACTAAGTTTGTGTAGATGTTTACACGTTTAGATAAGTCGATGGTCTGCTTGGTTTGGGTTTGACTAATAACACCCTTATCAGTAGCCACATAGTATTGGTGAGAGTAAAGAAGAAAGACTGATCCAGTGTTGCCCGAAGCATTCTTATTATTGGCTGAAACATTCGTTGGTCTTTGTCGAGACACCTATTTTTATTTGCACTATCTTTTATTTTGTGGAAGTCTTTTGCCTTGTTTATTGCTTTGTTTTGCTTGTTTGAATAACGCTTAGTATTTGAATTCATAATTGCTTTAAATATTTTGACTTGTTGCTAATGATCCTTTAATGATATATTTATTATTTGTTAAAGGTTCTCTTGCCTTATAGAGTTTTTATATTTGATTCAACTTTATTTATTTTTCGGTGACTTTATTTTTAGCATCTTAATATGTATATTCCACCACCCTCTTCAATATGGAGTTGTTTTAACACTAAAATTATATTTAGACATAAATGTTTCCATATTTGTGGAATAAGTCTCATGTAATCTCTTCAATTGTTTATGTTGGTTTCGTTTACAGAAATATTTATTTTATGTTAAGTTAACGATTAGTCTCCTTTTATTTATATGACGATACAATAACATGTTAACATTTTTATGAATGTGTTTATATCGAACAATCGTTTTCAAATGAAATGTTAGTATTTTTGCTGACATATTTTTTAGTCATTCTAGATATTTCATAACAATAGAAAAAATGTTAAACCGATCTCGTTTTTATTTCAACTGTCGAATCTTACGATGATTAAATATAGTGTTTTTGTGTTTTTTATAGAAGAATAGTTTTAAACCATTGATGACCAGTTTGCTAACATTTTGATCGTAAAAACATTGTGGGTCTTATATGCTAATAAAAAATTTAATTGCCAACTAACGCAACTTATCTGTCTCTTCGGAGGTTGAGATTATTGACTTAACATAATTCATGGTATTTGTAAATATTTGAGAGATCACATCAAAGTTATAACACCATAACCGAGTAAAATTGACACATATATAAGGTGTTCAGGTGCTCACCGAATTTTAATTCAAATTACTAACTAAATCTTATATATTCTTAAAAAATATTTTGGATTATCTGATGATGTGTTTCAGTCACACGATCTTTGCAGCTGCGAATGCTAAAATTATGGGTTTTAAAATATAACATGTTAAACATGATATGTGTTGTGTATCCATGGTTATGTGTTTTTGAACTTGATATTACAGATTGAAAATATAGATATCCATTATATATATTCAAGCTTCTTCCAATTTTTTGAATCTACTAATGTTATAATCATTGTCATGATCTCTGTAACTATTGAAGAAAAAAAGTTAATTGATCACGTAACCTTCAGCTACCCACGGAGTCAGAGCCTCTAACTGAGGCAACTCCTTATATTACTCATATTCAGAAGAAATTACCAACTCATAGTTGGTTGAAAGTTTTGTTAAAAATGAGGGTACTATAAGGGATATCGACTACTATATTATTTTCAAATCTTGTTTACTTTCACTTTTGAAGTTTTGAGGAGCATTTATTATAAAGAAGATCCAAATAAATTTTTCGGCACAAATGTTAATCCAAAAAATATAACGGTTACCAAAGAAGAAAGTAAGCTTGAATAAGATTATATTTGGAGATTGGAATCATTCTAACACTCGCAATGTTTGAAGTTAGCTTTAATAGTTGTCTACAAGTTTCTTTTTGAAATTAGCTTGAATAGTTGTCTAAAAGTTTTTTTCGAAAAAAAGAATGTATTCATAACAAGGTGGGTGAAGTTAATTGTATTATTTTCTTATATTTAGTAAAATAAATTCTCATAAGGATCTTAATAGTGTAAATGTAAACTAATTAATAAAGTAACTTAATTTACCAATATTTTTTTATCCATTTAATATTTACAAGATTAATAATAGTCTTGTGCGAGATAGTCTTATAAGAATTAAATAACATTTGATATTGTTAGTTGAATAACCTTCGGAAACCCAACTCGAAATAATTACAATATCAAGTTTCAATAAAAACCAAAGCCTATGACAACGTTTAGCCTAAGCTCAACTGCTTAGCCAAAATATGTGTGTTTAGTATAAATAATCAGGTAGCACGAACTAGAAGATACAAGACTTGGGATTGTACTAAAAACCTTAGATATGAACCCAAAAAAATAAAGCAACTAATAAGAATAATAATGTTAAACCAAACACACATAAGACATATTTAATATAGTTCAGATTGTGAAGAAATTCTACATCCACGGATAACATACATATTATATATATATATATATATATATATATATATATATATATATGAGGTTACAAGAATACTCTCTCAACTACTAACACTCAACTACTCATATTTTGTTGCAAAATACTCACAACTTACAAAAACTATAGATCCCACGGTATTCCCAAATACTTATCCTACCTCAATATCTCTCTAAAATTCAAAAGATTTTAGCTTTCTCTCTCTAACAATTCTGATTTTTTAGAGTTTGAAAATGATTTCACTCATCTCTCGTTATTTCTAAACGACCAAATATTGTTTATTGTTCTTCATGCTCACAATAAATCTTGGCACCTCCATTACCCAATTGTCCAAGAAAACGTACACAAAAGATACTCTACAATGTTTTCGTCTGTACAAAAGGTAGTGACACCATTTTACTACCTTGTCATATGCACCAACGTGCCTAAATCAATGATTATTTGATCAACGAACGAGATTACACGTCCATTTACATCCCCTGGTGACTTAGTTTATTCAATAATACATAAGTATATTTAGATTTTTTCAAAAAATATGTTATGCACCTTTAACTATAACAATGACATTCCTTTTGCCTTCAGCATAACTCACCCTTAGGTTCCAGTAAATGAATTTTCACCTAAGTATTGGTCTAGCATCTACCATCATAAAAAGTTAACAGTTTATGCTCTATAAGTCATCAGTTGTCTATCTCCAACCTCTTAAAGTCTTCAACAAATATATACATCTTAGTTACTTTTAGCCTACATAAAAAAATTATCCACCTAGGCTTATGGTAACCCCCAACATTTGTTATCCCCGATGTCCAACTACTCTTTAGAGACAAGTTCATATGCATCCTACACTTGAACAAGTCTCATGTAGTTTGTGAACTTTAAAACCGTTAATACCTTGTTCAGAGAAATTCGAAGGATTTTCCTCACTTAAAATATTTGGCACATTAACTTTCTGTCTCTCCACCATATCTTGGATGAAATGTAACTTGATATCTATGTGCTTAGTTATCTTATAGAAATTCATATTCTTCGTTAAACGAGAGCACTATTATAACATAACATACTTACATCTTGCTTTATACCAGTGATTTCTCTCGAATATCTCTTAAGTCATATGGCCTCCGTAATTACTTTTTCAGTATCAATATATTTGGCTTACGTAAATGAAAAGGAAAAAATATTATGTATACAAGACTTCCAACTAATCAATCCTCGAAGAACAGTGAACATATAACCGAAGTTGACTTTTTTATGTCGGGGTAGCCAACATAATCAGAGTCAACATACACTTTTATCATTTTATCAGTAGTATGTTTCTTATTATAACACAACCCAACTTTATATGAACCCTTCAAGTATCTCACGAGCCACCTAAGGGTTTTCTAATGAGGCATCCCCGGTTTTGACATAAATCGGCTCGAAATGCTAATAGAGTAGGAAAGATCAGGTCTCATGCATATAGTTGCATACATAATGCTTCCAATGACATTAACATAGGGTATCTCTTGTATGAAATTCTTATATTTTACTTTTGTTGATGATTGAGTGTTACTTAGTTTGAATTGGACACCATTGAGATCTCTAACTGATTTGGCTTCAAACATTTCGAACGTTTTGAGGATATTATGTATGTATTCTTGTTGAGATAAGAATAAACAACCTTTAATACGTTCCTCTAGATCTCAATACCAAGTATCCTTCTATCATCTCCAATATCTTTCATCTCAAACTCTTATTTCAACTAGATCTTTATCGTTTCCATCATTCTCGTGTTCTTTACAACTATTAGGATATCATCTACATACAATATTAATATGATTTATCTCTTCGTGTTTGTTTCCTTATTATAATAAATAATTTTTTCGCAATACGTCCTTACATACTTGATGAATCTTATAAAAGAATTAAATATTCTATTTATTACATCGACGACTGTCTCATCCCATATAAAGGTCTCTTCAACAACACACATCTTTTTTACCTTGTTCAAAACCTTCTGAAGACACATGTAGATATTCTATTCCCATTATACATGTAGAAAGGCAATAATGACATCCATTTTATCTAGATCAAGATATAATCTAGCAGTAATTGACAACAGATTCTTTATTGAGTTTTGTTTTAAAAGTGGTGAAAATATCTCATTAAAATTAACACATTCATTAGTGTAAATCCCTTAACCACTAGCCTAGATTTGTATCTGGATAACTCAAATCCATGAATACATTGATTTCTTTTGTATATCCATTTAATCCCAATAAGCTTCTTACCCTTAACTTTTTCACAAGAATCCAGGTGCATATATTTTCTAAAGATCTTAGGTTTTCAGTCATGAACTTCAATAGTTTATATTTGTCACTGCTCTTTATAACATCACGATAATTATATATAAAAACATATTTCATCATTTAAATCAATAAAGCATAACCAATAACATTAACATACCCATACCCATGTCAAGAACATATTACTCTATAGTATGATCATTTGAATAGTCTGGAGCATCATAATCTCGACCATCTTCAAACTCATGCAATAGGTGAACTTCCTTTGCATTATCCGAAGCTAGACCGCTTCACTCTCTTGTTCAGATTCATCATCAACTTCACATCTCTTCTTGGCATTAGTAGGTTTGGTATCCATCGACTTCTCCAATAGCAAGTCACCTTATCGAAACCCATGTCTCTACTTATCAAATTTTTTTGAAGTTTAAGTTGAAGACACCACAACATATACCATTTCAATCATTCCAGATAGCCAGAGAACAAACATTTTAGTGCTATCAACTGAATTTTATCTTGCTTCACATGTGCATAACCACCACATCTGAACACACTCAAATGTTACAACTATAGTTTTTTCTAGTATATGGCTCTTGAGGAACAAGAAACTTCAATGTCGTATGGACTCTTGTTGATGATATAAGAAATGTTATCACAACTTCTCTTCAAAATGTTATCACATTTTTCAGTAAGGTTCAATTTATTCTTTCAACAAACTTATTCTATTGGAGAGTTCTTCTCACAATTTAATGTCTAGAAATGCTAAGATTATAAAAATATCTAGTCAATTATTTATTCACATATTCCAATTCATTGTCAGTCTGTAACTTCTTCAATATCTTTCCAATTTGATTGTCTCGATCTCTAAAAGTAGTGGGGGCCTTGCAACTTCCCCAAATGAGATGGTGAATGTCTTAGTAAACTATTTTTCTAAGCTTCCTGGCTTTAGATCTCTCCCAAGATACTTTGGGCTTACTTGTATCTTCACGCTCATTTATTCTAAAGTGAATCTTCAAGACCGACCTTCAATAACTTCTCATGTTATTTGCACTAAAATAAAAAATACATTTTTAGTATTTATAATGATAAATCCTTAGGGCCTGATGACTTCAATGTGGGTTTCTTCAAACACTCATGGAAACGCATCAGCAAACATATCTGTAATGAGATCTTAATGTTCTTTAGTAATGGTCGTCTTGAGCCTTCATCGAATGCCACCATCATTTCCCTAATTTCTAAGAAATATTTTCCCTCTATCTTCAAGGACTTCACGCCAATTGCATGTTGGAATATGGTTTACAAGATTATTACCAAGATCATGTCCAACATGATTAATAACTCTTTCCCCTATCTGATTGATAAATCTCGATCGAATTTTGTGACTGGTCGTAATATTACGGACAATATCCTTATACCCCAAGAAATCTTTAAGGGTTAGTAGACTAACGGTAAGGGCTTAAGGGTCGCTCTTAAAATCGACTTGATGAAATATTTTGACAATGTTCGTTGGCATATTATCCTTGACATCTTGGTGGTTATGAATTTCCCATAACATATGATCAGCTGGATTATTCAATGCGTCGTCACCTCTTCATATACTGTTAATATTAACAATGATCCTCACGGGCATTTCCAAGGCAGAAAGGGTCTTAGACAATATGATCCATTATCTCTCTTTTTCTTTGTCTTGGTCATACAAGTTCTCTCCGGTATACTTAAAGAGAAAAGTAGTGATGCGAAACTTCAATTTCCACTGGTAGTGTCACAAGCTTAAAATTGTCAATCTTTGCTTCGCAGACAATCTGATGATTTTCTGTCATGATAACATTAATTCCCCCAACTTTGAGGCACAAAAGATTTAAAAAAATCATTAAGGATGGTCTTAATGATTTTTTTTAATCTTTCGTGCCTCAAAGTTAGCCCTCAGAAAAGCCACATCTTCCTCTTTGGGGTTAACTCATCTCTTAGACCGGACTTGATTAATATATTGGGCTTCAATGTAGCTTCTCTCTAGGTTAAATATCTTGAGTCCCTCTTCTCCCGGGTCGAATTTCTCATAACGATTATCGACCGATTTCCCGAAACAATTACTACCTGTATTGTCTCATGAAATTTCAAATACCTCTCTTATGCGGGTAGACTTCAACTCGTTAACTCTATATTTTTTGCGGGGTAGGTTTACTAGTCTTTGATCTTCATTCTGCCTGCTAGAGTTCTTAAAAAACTCTTCCAGTTTCTTGGTTGTTTTCTCTGGTCGGGGCCTGATATGAAGGCATCCAGTGCTAAAGTGGTTTGGTCTGCTGTGACCTTGGGGTTCTAGACCTAAAAATTTAGAATCAGACGGTCATCCTCAAACATTTGTGGTACATCGTTAGTAAACATGACAACTCAATCTGGTGTGATTGGATTTACTCGAAGAAGATTAAAGATAAAAACTTATGGTCTTTAAAGATTGACTCTTCTCCCTTATGGACTTAGAGGAAAATTTTAAAATTTAGGTCACTTGCTAGTAAATTTTATAGAATGGCAATTGGAAATAGGAAGAATACCTCCCTCTCGTTTGAATCGTGGTTGCTATCAATATATATGGCCAACCATTATGTGCTTACTATTATTCGAGATTCTCGTATGGAGTGTGACCTCAAGGTTTTTCGATATCATCTGAGATGGTCTTTGGAATTGGCCACTTCAATTAAGGTCTGCTAGTGCTAGAAATTATTACAATTTTAAATAGATCAACCATCTCATTATCTTCCTCCCTCATCGTTGCATCCTATGCAACGACGTCCATTACTAGAATGCTAAGAGAGGCATCACCAAGTTCACAATCAATGACACCTACAATATCATCCGTATTCTTATCCCAGTGCTGGGTGGACGGAGTTAGTATGTCATAAATTTAATATTCTCCACCACTCATTCATCCTTTAGCTTGCTATCCAAAGGAAACTTTCCACCAGATAAGCTTATGAGCTGTGATTTAAACACTCCCTCAAATTGTGTCTTATGCAATTCTGCAATTCTGCCTCTGAAACCATTAATGATATCCTTTATGATTGTAGTTACACTCAGAGCATCTAGGATTACACAAGCTCAAAACTTGGTTTTTCTTTAATTTACAATCATAATTGGATCTCGTCGATCTATAAGATGTCCAATTGGCCTCCATCCAGTTTATGACATGTTTGACGTGTCTGCTTTGACGCCATCGTCTACCATGTTTGGTGTGAGAGGAATGCTAGAATTTTTAGCTCCTCTCCTACCCTTGTCTCTGCAATATCTTACCACATGTTGTCTAACCTGCGATTCTGATTTTATGGTACGATAGTTGTATGGCCAACCCAATCCCTTAACACTAACTTATTGTTATTTTGTTTATAGGTTGTTACATACTTCCATCACTACAAATTTGTTGCTTTGCTACTTACGTCGCTACTACTTAATCTATTTTTTCATATCAGGATAATCAAACTCATTAAACCCTTACTTAATTTTGTTTATGTTTCGATTGATGACAACATGTTTAATTTTGTTTGTATTTCGATTGATGAAATCATGTTCCGTTACTAGTTTATCTACTTTCTATCGCTGCTACTTATCTCTTAATCATACATGTTTTAACAATTCGTTTTGTTGAACTTGTTTAGTTAATCATATAGGTCTTACCAATTCGTTTTGTTCAACTTATATAAGGTCTTAGCGATTCGTTCTTGTTTAGTTAAGTTTATGTCAATTTTTTTGATTTTTTCTTTTACAACCATGATGTCTCATATATTTATAAAAACTTTTTTTATTTTTTATTTAAAGCATTTAAAAAAAGAACTCAAAAGAGAAAAACGAGTTTTGAATAAAAAGGTTTTAAAGGTGGATAGAATATTTTTTTTTTATTATTTGGACAGGATCAATTAATAAATACGGTCCATGTATATGACCAGATTCAATACCCGATTAGTAAATCTCTCTAAAAAATAGTCTACCAGTTCTTAATTGGCCAATACAATCCCAAAGGTCTTAAAAAAGAAAAGATATTGAAGATGAGTATTCATTTGGTTTTATTTATTGTCAACTCCACACATATTTACATATCTACTCTATTTATAGGAAGGATATTAAAGATGAGCTACAAAAGACTGAACAACTTGGATTATTGACTGATTTTTACATGTCTGCTCGGTATTGATCTTGCTTGGGACCAGGAAAGAACAAATCTCTGGTCTGGTTGCCGAAGATTTGATCAACCACTTGCGCATTCTCTTTGAAAGATAGCTTCTTTGCCTCTTCCTCCATACTACTAATTATATTTCCTTTCCCTGTAAAGATAAATCATGCATTGTAAATAGACTTGGCAAACCGACACAGTAGACTAAGTTAATCAAAACATGGTTAGATCCGGTTGCCGGACTAAGCGTGCGTGACTAGAATGGGGTGGTCTAGATCAAGATTGCTATTATTTTTCACAAAACTTTTTAGTTGGCATTGAAAAGTAATCTGTTACGGTGCAAATGCAATTCAGATATTACAAGATTACCTGCAAGAGAGTACTTGATATTGTCTCGTGCCTTGACCTGGAAGCATACAAACTGCAAATGGTTAGTTTGCAAAGCCAATATGACCACGGGATGACCTGCCGGGACGATAAACACTGTGTTCCTCTTCAAGTGGCCGCTTATTTTGTGATAAGTCGGGCCACTATCCCATTCCCCATGATAATTATCACAATTGTCTGAGGAAGAAGATGATTCTGATTCTGAAGACGAAGACAAGTGAGGACATGCCATTTCGAGATAGCCTTGGCCGTCTGTTACAAAGCATATATCGGTTGCCCTGGACTCGTAAAATGGACCGTAGATAGAACCCTACGCGAGAAATATACAAGATATATAATAATGATCACCTTAGTTATATAACTAAGAGAGAAGGTTTATTTACCTTTGTGATATTGACAAAAGAAAGAATGAGATTGAGATCTTGAAGTGGCTTGTAATCCGAAGGCATGGCTTCGAATATTTGGCCGAATTCGTTGGCTCGAGAAGGACTTTTGTCGAAAAGGTTAAACGCTGCCTTTGATTTGCTCGTAAATGGCCAAATCGAACCAGTATCATCTTCGGTTCGTTTGCTCATAGCTTTGATCTCTTCTTTGCTTGCCTTTATTATACCCCCTTCATCTTGTTGTCTAAACAGACTCTCCAACCTTTTATATGGAGTCTGTTACATTTATCAAAATCAATTTACTAACCTTCAAAGTAAAATGATTGTCATATACATGACATTCTCCTTCTGATGTAAATGTATGTCCTAACCAATAATGGACGTTTTCTTTTTCCAAATAGAGAGATAGTGAAGTAAGTTTAGAATGATACCTGAAGAGCAGCCTCAAGAATATTGGGACTGAAAACGTTGTAAAATGATTCGGGATTTTGACCACCTGCTCCATAAAACGCCTTGCCAAAACAATTTCAATCTCAATATATTTGATAAAACAAACGGTATCTTCTCATTGTTCGTGCTGGTATCAAACTAGTTTAAGATATAATACGGACGAGTGGTTTTTTAGCCTAAAACAAACATTATTGTCCACGAACCAAGCTATTAAGCTTTGATTTCCTATGCTGTTATATATTATCCGAAATCGCATCAAATAATATATAACAAATCGCGGAAAAAGTTAAACCCTTTTGCAAGATTCATCTATAGAAGAAACATAAAATTAAGAATACTTACGGGTTTGCCTGCTGCTATCCATCTAGTATTCTCTTCAGTTCTTTTGCGTTCTTCAGCGATTCCACGTTCCCCGGCGATTCCGATTCCGTTTATGAAACTAAGAGACCTGCAGAATCAGATTAGAAGGAAAAGTTTCCAGACACTAAGGAAGCGGCCGTATTTCTGATTAGGGTTTAGAGTGATGAAATACCTAAACCTAGCCCCTTATTTATAGATTTTACAATGTGAAGCCCAACATTGTAAAGCCCATCCTATGTTACTTCCTTGTGTCCGGGACCATAACCCAATAAATTGATAATTCAATTTATATCCCTGATTTATTAATTCAGGCTTAAGTGTTGAGATTTGGGCCCTCTTCATCACCGTGCCCAAATTCAACCCGGTTACCACACTTGAGCCCATAACGCCTTTTTACCCATAAGTCCAATTTAGTTAATTAAATAATTAACTCGACTACTTTTAATTTGGACTTCCTTAAGACAATAATCGAATATGTTTATTTAGCATATCGGTCCAAATTATTGTTAGTCTATAAATATATTAAATAAATATATTCCAACAATCTCCCACTTGGAACGTCATATGCTACTCAAGAATACATATTCAACTTTAATGGGATCCCTATATTCATTGTCAATGGACAAACGGTACAACCCCGTACATGACTGATAACAATAAAGGACTAAAGACCTCTTTCTCGTAATGTGAACAATAGGATGCAACAGTAATCACATTACCATTATCAATCAATTACTTGGGCCAATTATGGAGCGTGGCATAAGAGTAATATGGCTTGTAATCGTACATATCTACTCTTAAATGGTTCCTACTTTTGGAGATCCAATACAGTACAAATATCAATAAATATTTCCAAGCATATATTTATATTGCAATAAACTTTAATGTGCACAATACTGCAATATATAACATCAGATCTTATTACAAACTCTCCCACTGAAACTAACAATCCTCTAAATCAACTACACCCATATTGATGGTGTGTCCCTGGAAAACCTTAGGCAAAACCGCCTTTGTTAGGGGATATGTTATCATGGAGTTTGTACCGATGTGCTCTATACTTATCTGACCCATCTGTACTCTTTCTTTAACAGACAGAAACTTTATGTCTATGTGTTCGGATTTAGACGCGCTCCTGTTGCTGTTAGAGTACTGGACTGCGGAATGGTTATCGCAATATAACCTCATAGGGATTTCTATCCCTTGTACAATGCGTAATCCAGTAACAAAATTCCGCAGCCATAGTGCCTGGTTTGATGCCTCAAAGCATGCAACAAATTCTGCTGCCATGGTGGACGATGCAATAAGTGTTTGCTTTACACTTTTCCAGGATATTGCACCTCCAGCCAATAAGAATATGTTTCCTGACGTGCTTTTTAATGTGTCTGCGCATCCACCAAAATCCGAGTCGGAATACCCGATGATCTCCAGTTTATCCGACTTCCTATATGTCAACATGTGCCCCTTTGTTCCTTGTAGATATCAGAGTACTCTTTTAACTGCTTTCCAGTGATCCATTCATGGGTTACTAACATATCTCCCCAACATGTTTACAGCAAAGGCAATGTCCGGCCTAGTACAAACTTGAGCATACATTAAACTCCCAACTGCTGAAGCATAAGGGACAGTTTTATTTCCTCAATCTCAAGTTTTGTCTTAGGACATTGACTCAGACTAAGTCTGTCGCCCTTTTCTATAGGGGTACTTAGGGGTTTGCAACCTGCCAATCCGTAACGTTGTAACACACTTTTAATGTATCCTTTTTGTGATAATCCAAGAATACCACGAGAACGATCTCGATGTATCTGGATTCCTAACACAAAACTGGCATCACCAAGATCCTTCATATCAAACTTGTCTGATAGAAATCTTTTTGTAGTGTGTAACAATTTCTTATTGTTCGAGGCAAGCAATATGTCATCCACATATAATATAAGAAATATGAAATTACTCCCACTGAAATTGTGATAAACACAATCCTCAACCGAGTTGATCTCAAAGTCATAACCGACTATCACCTCAAGGAATTTGTGATACCATTGACGAGAAGCTTGTTTAAGCCCATAAATGGATTTCTTAAGTCTGCAAACCAGATCTTTTGAGTTACTTTCTACAAAGTGTTCTGGTTGCATCATGTAGATCGTTTCCTCAATATTACCATTGAGAAAAGCGGTCTTAACATCCATCTGATGAAGCTCAAGGTCAAAATGTGCAACTAATGCCATGATTGTTCTAAAGGAATCCTTCGTCGATACTGGAGTGAAAGTTTCTTTAAAATCAATCCCTTCACGCTGAGTATAACCTTTCGCTACAAGACGTGCTTTATGTCTTTCCACATTACCCAGGGAATCGCGTTTGGTTTTGTAAACCCATTTACAACCAATTGCCTTTTTCCCTTCAGGTAATGGGACAAGATCCCATACCGCATTATCCTGCATTGATTTATACTCTTCTTTCATAGCGTCAATCCACTTTTGAGATTCAGAGCTTACCATGGCCTGTTTGTAGGATGAGGGATCATCTACAGTTCCAGCACATAACTCATCATGCTCCTGAAGATATACTATAAATTCTGGACCTATAGTACTCTTCCTTTCTCTAGTGGACCTTCTTAATGGCACTATTTCCTCTTGTTGCACTTCTTGAGGAGGTAGAGTTTGATCATTATGAACGATGTCATTTTGATTCCCTTGTGGAAGATTATCTTGAGGTTCCTCTTGTTCTACCTGAATCTCTGTATCCTGGTTAGAACCCTCAAGTGGAGCATCAGTGTTAATCTGAGGATTACCTTGTTCTAATGGGATCGAAATGATTGGCATTACCGCCCAATCTTCAGATATCTCAGTATCCCTATTAAACCTTCATGAATCTTTATGGATTCTTCCTCAAAATCAACATATGTTCCCTTATTCTTCCCCCGAAACTCAACATCCTCTAGAAACTTGGCCGTTCCTGTCTCAAATATTGTACCAGTGAGAGAATCATAAAACTTAAACCCTCTAGAATGTTCGGAATAACCTATGAAGAAACAACTAACTGTTTTTGGGTCCAGTTTATTTTCTTGAGGTTTGTAAGGCCTCGCCTCAGCTGGACAACCCCACACATGCAGATGCTTTAAATTAGGTTTACGCCCGTTCCAAAGCTCATATGGAGTCCTAACAGTAGCCTTTGTGGGTACTCGATTGAGTATATAAGCGGCACATTTGATGGCTTCCCCCCAGAGAGATAATGGTAGAGATGAGTGACTTATCATGCTTCTAACCATATCTTTTAGTGTTCGGTTCCATCTCTCAGATACACCGTTCATGCGAGGTGAACCAGGCATAGTGTATTGAGGGACTATTCCACACTTCTCTAGGTACTGTGCAAAGGAACCTGGACGTTGTTCACCCGATCCGTCATATCTACCATAGTATTCACCACCACGGTCAGATCTAACGGTCTTAATGCTTTTACCAAGTTGTTTCTCAACCTCGGTCTTAATTGTTATGAACTTATCCAGGGCCTTATACATTTCTTGTTGACCAAACCTTGACCCGGTCCTTTGCCATATGCCTTCCGCTTAGGTCCTGCCTTATTTGGTGATGTAATCACATTAGCCTCAAGCGCTGTGCCTTTAAGTCTTTCCTCCTCCTGTGCAGCGTGGGAAATTAATTCATTGATATTCCACTTTTCTCGCATGCAGTTATAGGTGGACTGGAAATACTTAAACTGGTCTGGCAGCGAATGAAATGTGAATCCCACTATGCATTCCTCAGGTAAGTCTAAAACGATTGCCTTTAACTTTTGGCCAATCATCAACATTCCCAGAATGTGCTCCCGAATTTTACCTTTGCCATTATACTTTTTGGTAGCTAGCTTGATGAGCAAACGCTGCATCTCTACCTTTTCATTTTTGACAAAGGCTTTCTCAATCTCCGTGAGAAAGACCGAGGCAGTGGTAACACCTTTAGGGACAGCCCCACGCAATGCTACTGCTATTCCCTGTAACAAGAGCGCCATGCATAACTTATTTGACCTTTCCACTTTTCATCAGCCTTAGTTTCATCCGTTGTACTTTCCGGACTAAGGGGAGATGGTTTGGGAGTTAACAATGCATAGTGGTAATCATGTACAGATAAAAACAGCAACATTTCTTCCTTCCACAATTGGAAGTCCGAACAATCCAACGTTGGTGGACGAGTCCCCAACAAATTGTAACCCATGGATACTATAATAAGAACAAACAACACAAAGCACATCTAGCATCTTGACATATAACTGAAAACATATGCATAAACATGACAAATACATGTAAAACATAAAATTCCTTGATAATAGATACCGGAGGGCAAATCAAATTAACATGAAATTTTATGAGTTTGAGAAAAATACTATGATCATTATTTTAATTTTCTAATTGCCAATGAGACCTTCCGGAGGGCCGATGTCATTTACATATATTAAAATAACCATAATTTGATTTTCTTAAGTACCGGTGAAACCTTCCGGAGGGCCGATTTCACCTACTTAAAATCAAAAAATCGTAAGGCTGAATTTAATTTATCCTTAAGTACCGATGAAACCTTCCGGAGGGCCGATTTCATCTAATTAAAATTAAAATCAGCACAAAGACCATTTTCAATAATTTTCTCCCGTTCATGATTAATTTAAACCCAAACGTGAACCTTCCGGAGGGCCGATAATATTTGAATTTAAATTAATCCCCGAACTTTTCGAAGCCTAGGATCCTTAAGAAAATTAATTTTAACCTTCCGGAGGGCCGATTAAATTAATTTCTTAGTTTCACCTACCGGTCTACGAAACCCTAATCATGCATCGTCATTTAATCATTCACACACACACAATTTAATTCACAAATAAACATACAAAAAAAATTGCATGCCAAACACAACATACTTGTGAAATAATTTACATACAATATATATATTTCCGAACAAAATATGTACTTTCGAAAAAAAAAAATCATCACAGCAGTGCAGTGCAGTGCAGGCACCTGCTGTTATTTCCAGCGGGCCCCTGCTGTAATTTTCAGCAGACCCTTGTTGAAATTGCAGTAGGTCCCTGCTATAATTTCCAGCAGGCCCTTGCAATTTCTAACGAGCTGCAAATTGCTGCAGCAGTTTTTTTTTTCGGTTACCGTGATAATCAGCGGACAGTCTTCGATCAGCGTTAACATCAGGGGTTAAGCTGTCGATGAGCCACTGTCCCAATAATTTTGATTTTATTCGTTATTTTAGGGTTGATTTGATGCTAATTTTGGGAGAAAAATTCCAGACATCAATAAACCCTAATTTTACCCGAAAAATAAAAATAAAATCCCAAACTATAAAAATTGCAATTTACTGATAATAAAACATGTGTTTCAATACAATAAATCACATAACTTGCTTTTCATACAATCCCTAAATCCATGCCCTACCAATTCAATTAACACATAATCCCAATGACATGGATTCTTTACGATTACGAAAATCATGCGTTTTTATCTATCAATACTCAATTTGATTATTCTACTGAATCCAAAAAGGGTTTATTTGGCTCTGATACCAATTGTTATATATTATCCGAAATCGCATCAAATAATATATAACAAATCGCGGAAAAAGTTAAACCCTTTTGCAAGATTCATCTATAGAAGAAACATAAAATTAAGAATACTTACGGGTTTGCCTGCTGCTATCCATCTAGTATTCTCTTCAGTTCTTTTGCGTTCTTCAGCGATTTTAGACCAAGTATTGAAAACAAAAGTAATGCGAGACTATGAATTAATAAAGTTTTGATGATTCATGTGAGGTCAAACAAAGATATAGATGTAAGGCAATACAAAGATGATACATGCGATGCTAGATAATTATGATAGATGCGAGATTAGGAAAATATGATTCATGCGAGGCAATAACAAGAAGATACATGTGATGTGAGACAAAAATTATAGATGACGAGATCAGTGAGAGAAAAAGCTAAAAAGTTAGTAAATTAGGTGCGAGACACTAGTATTTAACTATTGGACAACTAATAACCAACAACAACACTTAAAAAACATGCAGTGTGATTTTTACTATATTGACGATCTCTAGTATAATATAAAAATCGATAATGTAACTAAAGATTTACATTTTTATATTATTAAACCCTCATTGTATTAAAATCAAAAATCGATTACAAATATACTTGATTTCTTAGTTTTTTCGATAAATGAATTTTTGTACATAATAAAATCATTATGAGTTTCTAGACTAGACTAGTTGGTTTGTTGAAAAAAAATCAGTTAAAATAACACAGAATATCAATCGAAAAATAAAAATATTTTTATTAGTTATGTTTTTAGTTTTTATTTTTATATAAAAAAAATTAATAAAAAGAATTGAAGTCTTCAAATATTAAAGCGTAATTGATTTGTTAAGCGGATTGTAGATTGTCTAAGAACTACAGTATTTCAACTCCAAAATATATCCAACGGATTGAATTGAGCGGACACTACCGGCCGATAAATAAGATATAATAAAATTTGGCTTAAAGTACCCTTAGATCCGATTAGTTTTTTCTTTATTAGATCCGGTTGGCCTGATATAGGCGGCCCGAACCCGGCCATTACCCTTTTCCAGATCATCGAATCGAATGCGTAGTACACTCAGCCACTATATGACGCGTGTAACATGCATGGACACTCGTCCTCCCGCATGGAACTATGCTCCACCTCCTCATCGCTTTCTCGTTTATACAGATAACAAATAACCCTTCAACGATCATCATAAGGTTTTTATGAACATCAATATAGAATAGCCTTCTTTTTTTTTAATGGAAACCAGTAAAAGGAAGAAGCTTTTATTACCATTCCTGCTCTTCCTGGCTCCGTTTCTTCGTACTAACTTAGCAACAGAGCCTATATCTACAGACCCAGAACTCAAACAATGCAAACACTAATCTCACAAATATTACATGAAGCATGCCGCCAAATATTATTTTTTCAGATCACGCCTATTTGCAGTCATTAAAGATACAGAAAATATATATTCACTTATAAGCTACGAAGAAAACAAAAATTTATTCCCTCTTAAAAGCTACATATGATCTGAGGAACAAAAAATATTCTACAAAAAAACTAGAAGTTTTATCATTGAAATAATAAAAATATATGCTACTGAAGAAGAAACCTTCAATTTTAGTTAAATTTGATGAACAATAGCTTCTATGAGGAAGAGGGATATTTTCATGATAAAAGGTCCCAGATATCCCTAAAAATCTTATACATAATTTTATCGTCACTGTTCAACAATCATAAAATAGATAAGTACTATGGCAAAGAGACCCATAGTATCATATCTAGTAGTTCAATCATGAGATATTGTAGTATGAAGCTAGTGATAAACTCAAGTTCATGGTATTCTTCATGAGCTTAGACAAAGCGTTATGCAGTGGTTTCACAGTCTTCCAAAATTTTGCATCAAGAGTTAAAATATGCTTCTGAAAATTTTTAGGAACCATTTTGTAGGATAAAAAGTGATTAAAAAAGACGTGGACAACATAATTCAATGCACGCAAAGGCCCAACGAAAGTCTTAGAGAGTGCACCCAGCGGTTCGTACAAACCAAAATTAAATTACCATATTGCCACGATATGGTGGTCATAGTTACATTCACATAAGAATTTTTAGAAGGTATCTATTCAACCCAATAATAAAGAATAAATATATGAAATTGGTGACTTAGTGGTTCAAGGGAAGCGTTATATAAGACAAAGTTTCTACAACAAAAAAAGATAGAGAAACAATAACGCTCGCACATGTCTTTCGACTAGCAGAAAACTTCAAACGGATCGAAAGAATAAAATAAAGATTAGGAATCCCCTAAATATTGGAAGACATACTAAGCCATAGTGGACGAGATTAATATAAATAATGAAATACCTAAGAATAATAGTGTAAGAACCTCGTTTGAGTTGATATATAATCAAAGTCAAGGTTTTTATGTACAAAATCCAAATACAACCACAACGGTAGCAGTAGTAATATCTGCCAAAAGGGCTCTTCACAAAGCTAACCAAAACTTTGGCAGTAATCTATGAAAAGATAAAATATTTTCAAATAAAACTGGTCTGGAAAGTTGCGTGGAGCACAAAAAAAAAATATAAGAATAAATACTGTAAGTTCCATACAGATATTGGTTATTTACTAGTTAATATTGGGATTTGCGGAATCAAGTCCAAAGTTTAGTAGATGAAGACAAACTTAATGAGTTTGTTATAACGAAAGAAAAAAAATGAACCTAGGAAAGGTTCATGAGAAATGACCATCGTACAAGCTTCGACACTAGCGAGAGAACATATAACATTAGATGCAGACACCATCAAAGTGGTTGAAAAAGAAGCATATATGGATCCGGATCCTAACATATAATCAATATGTATGATTACAAGAAGAGATCAATATTCTGGAGTCTCCAAAAAATCAATGAAAATATATGCATATGAAATATAAGTACAGTATCAAGGACACGCGTCTCCATATTTACCCTAAAATCCGTATCCAATATTATCATTCATAGATGATGACTTAAGAATGATGATATCTTCACGCAATGATGCCATACTAATAATGGTGAAGCTAGCTAAAGTAAAACTAAATAGGGTGATGATAGACACCAGAAGCTTGACAAATATACAATATAAAAGTATTTATCAAAAGATAAGAAGAACATTAGTGTTAACCCCAAATCAAATAATACTAACTTTTTTCATTGTAGAAAAATACAAATGTATTACGGGTTCTAACCTTGAATGTCTCATCGACAAGTAATAGTACATAAATAAGGTCTAATGCATATTCACGGTGGTAGATGCATCGTCTTCATACAATATCATATTTTAGTAATATTGGTCGGATCATTGGAAGAAGATATTATCCCAGTTCAACTTCTTATTAGGGGGTAACTCAATTTTTATAAAATATTATCCCAGTTCAAACATGTGATTGGCCTCTCACATGTAAAATATTTGGGATTCATACTACCCCTTGCGGACAACCAACCAAATGTTGGTAAAAATGAAAAATAAAAAATAAAAAATATTTAGTGCATAGACTTCATAAATCTCAACAAGGCGTGCCCAAAGGAAATTTTATCTTTATCAATAATAGAACGACTAGTGGATGTTACTTCAAGGAATCAAATGATATATTTTATAGATGTTTATTCTAGTTATAATCAAATTCAAATGCATGAGAATGACCAAAAGCATACCACTTTCATAACCGATAGAGATCTTAAATGTACCATGTAATGTCATTCAACTTGAAAAATGCAGGTCCTACATACCAATGGCTTGTGAATGAGATTTTTGCAAATAAACTTACCCAAAATCTTCAAACATACATAGATGACGTATTGGTCACAAGAAAACGGGATGAAAAACATTTAGCTGAATTGGAGAAAACCTTCTTAAACCTTAGAATGGTCAATTTGAAGCTCAAACTAGAGAATTGTACATTCACTGTAAGATTCGAAAAATTCTTAAGCTACATGGTTAGCTAAAAAAGCATCAAAGCATATCCAACTCAGCTATCAAATTTGAAAGAATGGATCCTCCAAAGAACACTAAGGAAATACAAATTTTGTCAGGAAGGTTAGCATCTCTCAACGGATTTATCAACAAATCCTCCAACAAGTACCACTCATTCTTTCAATTACTATGGGGCGCATGAAAATTCAAATAGACTCTGGGTTATGAAGAAGATTTCAACAATGACAAGAAATTTCTTGTTTCTTTATGTACATTAACAAAGTCGAAGCCAATAAAATCATTATTTTTAAACCTTGTGGTCTCATAGTACGTTGTAAGTGTTGCTCTAATAAGGTAGGAAGGAAAAACTCCAAACTCATATACTATGTAACTAAATCTATATTAAGTGATGAAATCGGGTATCCACGGCTTGAAAAAAACTTGCTCTTGCATTAGTTGTGGCAACAAGAAAGATGAGGCCATACTTCCAAGCTCATATAAGCATCATCAGATGTCATTTTCTTTAAGAATCATTTTGCAAAAGCCATGTGTATGGAAAGTCACTAAATGGTTAGTGGAGATGAGGTACTACAAAATTTACGAGCTGAGAACAACAATTAAGGCTCATGCCATGGTAGACTTCTTAACAAAATTTCAATCTGAGAGCTCTATCTTATAAGATCAAGAAGAATCCACTTGGAAGATCGATATATATAAAGGAATTAATAAGCAAGGCTTAGGAGCATGGGTTCAATTAATATCACCAAATGGAGAAATAGTCACTCAATTCATTAAGTTTGGCTTCTAACGTCAATCAATAAAGCAAAGTATAAAGAAGTCATAACATGTCTTCGGCTACAAAATATTTGTGAGCCAAAAAAGTTTGACTTTTCATAGATTCTCAAACGGTGGTCAATCAAGTACTAGTTTAAGCTGAAGAAAATAAAGAGAACATCATCTAATATTTGAAAGAGCTTCGGTGTCATGTGACCTTTTTTAATAGTTGAACTTTGAGCAAGTACCAAGAGCATAAAATACGGATATTAATGTTATAACATCAGTAGCTTGTATGACATTTGGAATATGAGTCATTTTCAAGATAAACCATCAATCACAATACCCAATAAATTTATATCATATATATTGATTTGGGAGTTATGGAGATTGAAGCCAGAAGGCAAAGAAGAATATTGGAGAACCTTAATCATCAAATATCCGAGTGAAGTAAAATTTCTCGGAAAAAAACAAAGAAAAAGTAAGATTAATTCAACAAGATTTATATAGATCTCAGATACATTATACAAAAAATGCTTTACCACAGTTTTGCTCATGCGTCTCAGCCCAAACGAAACAATCTTTATTGTGGAAGAACTTTATGATGGTGAAGAAAGTGCACATTATGGATATAAAGTCTTACACAGAAGAATTATCCGTTAAGGTAATGTCCCACAGTAATGGAGGATGCAAAAAAAAATTATGACACATGTCACAGAATGTCTAATTTCATCAAGTTCCAGTTGAACTACTATAAAAAATATTTGAAGTTGTTCATTTGATAGATGTGGCATTGATATTATGGGACCTCTTCCAAAATCTTTTGGAGCAAGAAAATTCTTGATAGTAGTAGTAGATTACTTATTCAAGTGGGTAGAGGCTCAAGAGTTAACAAATATCACATCAAATGAAGTAGTTATTTCTTGAAAAAACATCTTGTCGATATGGAGTACTAATGGTCATCACAACAGACAATGGGACTTTAATTCAGAATTATAAGGTCACATGGTCTGTGAAAAGAAAGGTATACAAAATATATTTTCCTCTGCTTTTCATCCGCAATTTAATGGTCAGGTAGAAGTTACCAACCAAACCATATCTGAAGGAATAAAAAAACGTTGGAATAAGCAACATGAAAGTGGACAAAAAAATTATACAACATTTTATGGTCT
Organism: Limnanthes douglasii subsp. nivea; assembly: GCA_036936605.1. NCBI lineage: Eukaryota > Viridiplantae > Streptophyta > Magnoliopsida > Brassicales > Limnanthaceae > Limnanthes > Limnanthes douglasii. The sequence goes on along the minus strand of JAUPFV010000005.1, from coordinate 86,255,611 downwards.
AGCAATACCACCCCAAGGAATACAACGGATGAAACATCATATACGCTAATGTACGCATAAAAGCATTTGTATCATTTGAAATGGATATGGAAAATAAAGCTTTCAGAAGCAAGTCAAGCCAAACTTGGCATAATAGAAGAGAAATCCCACCCATGATCAAAGCACCATAAACTATAAAACTATGATGCATGACATATATAACTCAAAATTTTAATTATGAAGCTTCAATCCAGGGGACAAAATCTTAAAAAGGATATTATTTCATATTAAAGAAGGAATAATTGGCAACCTAGCCTCAATTTGGAAAACCGTTACATTGTGGAGTTTAAATTAAAGTCGGGAACATATCGACTACTGGATGAGGAAGGAAAGCAAATTCAGCATCCATAAAACATAGAGCATCTGAAGCTATATTATCCTCCATAAAGTACGACTATTTTGTTTATTAATTTTATTTTATAAATCGGTTTGCTTTCATATGAGGTGTACTCGGATATGAGACATCTAGCAATCAATAAAACGTTTTTACAATATACAATGTGTCATTTAAAATAATAATTCAATGGGTGAATATAAAAATTCTGATAAAATATATCATAGAGTGAACCTAAAAATTCTGCTAAAATATAAGGAACAAATCTAATGATTTTATTATAAAACTCAAGGAGTGAATCTAAATATTCTTCTAAGATAAAAAAAACAGTCTAAGGATTCAGATAAATCAAGGGAGATAACCTAGGGATTTAGATAAAACTATAAGATTAAAAGAAGGTAAGACTAGCACTTTGGAAGTTTAACATCTCTCAAAGACCGAGATGGAAGAAGTAATTGGATCTTCCACTTACTCCTTTCAAAATTAAACAAAGTATACGATAAAGAAATCTTAAAGAGAGTCATAAACCCTTTAAAATAAAAGGTTTTATGTACTCTAGATATAACGTAAACAAAAAGCCAACAAGTTCCCTAGAATACATATGTTTATGAAGTGGATCACTTCAAATGGAATAATTAAGTATTCAAGTACAATTTAACTACGAGTTAAAATATCAAAATAAAATATTACCCATTCAAACATAAGTGAATAAATTCACTACATTGGTTAAACCTTACAAATTTGACCTAGAAAATGGAATTAGTCTATGAAATGGATATTATAAATTATACAACCAAAAAACTAAAGAAAAATATCATTTTGATCCAGATGCAAAAGCAACAATCTTACATACATGAGTTTGAAACACATTCAAAGAAACTGGAATTACGTTATCAACCGAATGAGTTAGAGGGATATTTTCAGTTGAAGTACTTGAAGGGTTATTTTCAACCAAAAGAGAAACTACATCTTCATAAATATTGGTTGGAGGAGTGTTGCTCAATTCACCATGATGCTATTGGAGATTTACCAATTTTAAGAGTATTATCATATTCTTCAAAAGAGTAAATAATATTGGAATACATGCTCATCAAGTTTTTTCAGAAGATAAAAACACAATAACCTCACTTCATCAATGCGACAAGGGGTTTATGATCCGAAGAATTAGTCCAATTATAATAAAGGTCTATATTTTTTAGTAACATAATACCACAATGAATCTATACTTACTTCAGAATACCTTGAATAAAGTTCAAGTACCAAATCAGACTCAACTTTACATATTGCATAATAAGCATTGCCAATCATTTCCTTTTAAAATCCCACCGTAGGTTCAAACGATGTGAACTTTATCAATTGATATCATATCTTTCCCTTTTGGAATTGAATGATAGTTTTTGTTCTTGTATAAAATATAAAATATGTGATTTTATTTTCAGTAAATGATCCACATTTTTGAATTATTTGTAGATTGAGTTGGTATATGTATGGATCTAGGTTTTACGATTGTGTGATTATAAGATTTGTTAGAGATAAGGATATTAGAATTATGTGTTTTGTCGAGTTTGATTTTGGATGAAATTTAATAATTTTTACTCGATTCGGAATTGGGGTTATCTGACACATAAATCCGAATTTGAGACACTAACTTGACAATGGGCTTTCATTGCAACAATTTTCTGATGCTCCGTAGAGCCTTTATGTAGTTTGGCATCTTATTACATGACTCTTTATGTGGTGCATCAGAATACTCCGTAGAACCCTTGGTTATCATGGCGACGGTGTGGTGCATCAGAATACTCTTTATGTAGTTTGGCATCTTATGTGCACCTTAAGAGGTATTCCTTTGAACCTATACCATATGTTATATTTGGAATGAAGTATATTTATGTGGTTGTTCAGTAATTATGTTATATATATATATATATATTACATGACTAAGGTTTTCTTAACTTCGGTAAGTTAGTCATAATCCAACATATTGCTAAAGTGATTCATGTTGGTGAATTAAAAAAATTTATTGGTTCGTGACTAATATTGTTTCAAGAATTATCGGCCCAAATGAAGTTTAATATTTGCTATAATTAATCTTTAACATGAGACTTCCATTTGTGAATTTGTCGTCATGTGTTTAATAAAAAAAGGAAACCATTCCAAAAGGAAGTTCTCCCGGATTAATTTGATTGATGTTAGGTCAACATTGACTTTTTTCAAATTTATATATGTGCATGTTAACATGTTTGCCCAAATTTATCTTATTAGCGATATAATGTTATCTTGTACATGTAATATATCATATTTAAACATGGTTTGTCTTCCTATAAAGCCCTTCTATGTTGTGGAAACATTCTACTGCTCTTGAGTTGTCTTGGCATATCTAAAATGGCTTTGAGCATCTGGCTTCACCACTGATGTATGCTCTCTTATTTTTCGGCACTTCTAAGGTTATATGTAAAATAAATAAGTTACTTATGTGTTGTGAGTTATGTCATTCGCATAACATATGTATCAAAGCAAGTTACAATAGATTAGTATAACATAGACAACTCATAATCGTTTTCTTTTATAATCTTTCTTAAACATCCCAATGACCACTCGTAACTGTCTTGCTTCTCATTTGTCATTAATGAGAATTCAATACAAAACGTCATGTTGGTAGAAGTAATACCTATTATTTCAAATAAAAATATGTTGCATCTAATATTATTATACAAATTCTCCATGATAAGAACTTGAGTAATAAATTTATAATCGCATGGTGTAGAAGCCTACTATGATATTGGATCATTCATTTGTTGTCTTTTATTATTACATGTACTTGTGTGTTTGTAATTCAGACAACAAACATTCTATTTGAGAATAACCATACTTTTTAATCATATTTTTACGGTAATTGTATACGTTTTGGATGTTGTAGGCATTCTTCATATCGCCCTTCTATAGGTTATTGAGGACGTAATCCCAAGTAGGTTAGATTTTTACCATGATTTTCAATTTCTCCATGACTGTATGTATTTGAAAGTATTCTGCTGGTATGTGGTTGTGTGTGTCATAAAACACGCTTTACGATTAAATATTATCACCTTTGATTGGTCGGGTCGACCTACCAATTTAAAAAGAAAATCTACTTTTTGTATCCCTTGATTTTTATTTTTGACATTTCTCATTCAAGACTTTCTTATATTAGCCAAATATATCACGTTGGTACATAACTCTAAGGGTTTTAACTTTACGGCCCAAATCGTGCATTCTGAGTTTAATTATAAAGTCATGTTATTTATTTGCCTCTTTCACCCCACACGGTCATCAAATCTAAACTATAATAGTCAAAGGTCATAAAATGATGAGTGTAATTCTCTAACATTGAAAATTAATAAAATTCACCTGCTACAACACAAATAATATAAAAAATAATTCATAAGTTTGTGTGAGGTTAGATTTTGCAAGGTCTATATATCATGTTTCGTAACATAAATAACATGTTTTGCAACATATATATATATATATATATATATATATCATGTTTTGCAAGCTAGTTAAATAAGGTTTTGAAAATAGTTTATACAAGGTTTCATAAATGTTGTTATATACTATAAAATTAGTAGGTTAGGTTGCAAATGATAAAAGTAATCATCTCACATCAATATTTCACCCAAAATTTCCTACAACACAAAAACAACGAACGAAGTATAAAAAGAATTAATGGATTAGTTATATAATGAGTTAGACAAGTTTTGTCAGAGCTTTGGTTATGTAATTTGCCAGAAATCGCAAATAGTTAATTATATTCGTTACAAAATTAGCACGATATTTAAAATTTTCCATGAACGAACATTTTTTGAATTTTATTAACCAAATTGGATAACAATATATGCGTGATTTTATCGGGTTTTAGTGAATGTGCATGGATTAGATTGTAACTAGACTTAAATTAAAACCATAATTGCATATCCTAAATGACAGAGTAAAATAAGTAAGATTTTATTTTATGTCACTTACATGCAGATTCCGTTGTTGTTGTTTATTGGAAGCTCATAGGCTAGAGAGAATAAACAAATATTTTATTGAGATCTTCAATCAAGAACATAAGATACATTGCATCAATATCACGAATACATCAAATCAATCACCAAAAGTAAGATAAATAACATAACAAAAGAAAGACGATGTCTTTATCGTCCTCTAAGTACTTTATTTTTCCCCTAGAATTGTATTCATATCTTTAAGGATCGTGTATCTGGATTAAAAATATGGTTCATGATATATGAACTTTATTAATTGATGTCAGAGCTTTCCCCTTTAAAATTGAATAATAGATTTTTTTTGAATCAAATATAAAGCACGTGATTTTATTTTAAATAAAGAATCCACATTTTGGAATTGTTTGTTGATTGAGTTGGTATATGTGTAGATATTAGGTTTTAGATCACATTATCATTTGATTTGTTAGTGATAAAGCATGTTAAATTTATGTCTTTTATCGATTAAGTTTAATTTTGGATGAAATTTAGGATTTTTTACTCGATTTCGGATCGGGTTTCCACGACACGTAAATCCAAACTCGAGACAACAACTTTAAAATTTCATGATACGCCGTGGCCCCGTTCTTGTTATCATGGAAAAATTGAGTCTTGCTGCATCAACAAGCTCTTAATGTAGCTTGGCATCTTATGTGCACCTTGATGGGTCTTCCTTTGGACCTGTACCAATGTTATATTTGGAATTAAGTGTGTTTATATGGTTATTTAGTATTCATTTTTTATATAAATTGCATAAATAAGATTGTCTTAATGTCGGTAAGTGAGTCATGAAGACAACGTATCACTAAAGTGATCCATATTGATGAATTTATTTACTTAAGGTTTTGAGTGGTTCGTGATTAATATTGTTACAAGTATTATCGGTCCAAAGAAAGGTTAATATTTGGCATAATTAATCTTGAGAATAAGACTAATATGTTGTATTGGTCATCAACTATTTAAACAAAATATGGAAACTATCCCCAAAGAAGGTTCTCCCGGGTTAAGACGATTGGCGTTGGATCAACATTGACGTTTCTCAAACTTTTAAAAATGCATAGTAATATGGTATCACAAATGTATCTTGTTGGCAAAGTAAGGTTATATTTTACATGTAATATACCATATTTAAACCTTGTTTCTAAGATTATATTTCAAATAAATATGTTACTTATGTGTTATGTGTTGCGTGTTATGTATTTTTGTAGTAAACACGAGTATCTTTAAACCAATTAGAATAAGTATCCCCTTTAGATGAGTGTGATTTTTACTAATAGAAATATGACATGGAATTATATTTGAAAAGTCAAGACTTTGACATTGGATTAAAGATTCATAAGCCTATGCCCTTCACTGAAGCTAGTTCGTCTCAAGGATAAAATAACATGAGGTATGATAGAAATTAAACAGGTTTTTCTTGGCAATTATGAAATTTGGAATACTTTTTGAATTTTGTAGGGTTGTCCCAATAGAGTCCGCCATTGCTACTAATTGTTTTAGAGATGTTGAGAAACGTTTTGTCAAGAATGATTAGGTTGAGATTTAAAGTCTTCCAAGTCAAATTTGCACTATAATTTTTCATGTCAATTAGACCATTAGGTAACACATTCTTAGGATTTCAATGTTTTTCACAAAGTTAAAAACACTTAAGATCGAACTTCTTGAGAATGTTGTGGTTATGTTTACATTTTAATTGTTTTACGGAGGTATAAGATCTTTCAAATCTCTCATATAACTGCTAACGTGAGAAGTGAAAATTTATAAAACTAATATATTGTGATTATCAAAAAGAGGAAATAGTGAAAACAAATGTCATGAAGTGCATATGGTGAGCTTTAACTAGAGAAAATGTCATAAGAGAAAGTATGATGAAACATATGGTAAGGCTTTCGGTTTGGAAACAAAGAATCATAAGAAATCGACTGATGGTTGATGTTTCTTTTGCAAGAAGAGAGGGCATCTCAAGAGGGGTGTGACAAGTGCTAAGTTTATATGAAAGGTAAGGTAACCTTATTAATCCTGTATGTTTACAAATTAATTTTGTTTCAATCACCAGAAACACATAATGGGTTGCTACGGCTGCGATAACTCGTGTTTGTATTTCTTTGTAGAGTACGTTAAGGAGACAAAGCCTGAGTAATAGTGAAAGATCCATCGATACATCAGAGGGAATTTTGTACTAGGTTTCAACAATTTGTGGTATTCGATTGTTAGTCTCTAATGACCATTTTTTTTGTTTTTTGTAAGATGTTTGGTATATATGTGTATTTTAAATTAATTTGATTTATTTATCTGTTTTAGACAATTTTGGTTATGCTTGTCTTTTTGGAATGAATCAAACGACTCTCCTATTTTCAAACAGGATGACTGACAATGGATGTTTAACAATATTAGTAGTTGTATTTATAAATACTATTGAGAATCATAATAAAACATCGAACACACAAACACCAGTAAAACTAAATAATAAAACTTTAAATTCAACAAATATTTAACACGTGTTTAAACCATATCTCTAAATCAATAAGCTCGTTGTTATAGAGCTATTAACAATTATTTACAAAATCAAAATTAAGTATATTGCAAAACCTTGATAAGTGTAATCAAAAGACACATATATACTAACATAGTATTAGCAAACGTTTTCAAATTAAAGTTACGTAAATTGTGAAACCCTGTTTGATATTAATTTGCACAAGTAGATATAAGACAAGGCAGAAAAAATAGTTGCACCCTAAAATCGTAACTAACCAACAATATTATTAAAATTTTATTTTAAAATTTGGTTTTATAGTAAAAAGAACTGATGAATTACTTACAACTAGCATTGCTGCTAGTTTCAAAGGACTTGTCAAACCCTAATAACCGACGAGTAACAAACAAAATTTGAACTGAGCTTATAAAGGAACTCAAGTGTAATATAGGATCCAAATCACTAACGGATAGCTTGTGAACGTATGGAACTATGAGAGCTCAGCTTGGTAAAAATTCCAGTAACATCTAGCACCGAAATAACCACCTAAGCTTAGCCAAACCAAAGCTAAAGTTGATTCGATCCATTAGCACAACCCTATAATTTTACAACCAGGTGTGCAAATAAAACATGGTATGAACCATAAAAAGAAACCCCTCTAATTTTCTCAATAACTCTATAGTACTGAAGTGAATAAAACATGCATACCAGACAACTAAAGCACAACAAAAATAGCAAATGACACTCGGCATAAAACTAACTTAAAAAGGAAAATAATACACTTGAGATTGCTTCAGGCCCTGGACACTGGAGACACTGTAACAACTAGAACAACCATTAAATCGTCACTTCTTCGACTTTTCTTATTGGGATTTTGTTTAACATAGTCTCTTCTTCCATGTTTTAATGGTATATCCATTCAGATCAAACACTCCTTTTAAGCATCTTAAGAAATCATTATATGAAGAAAAATTCTAAAGATACAAGTTTTTTCTTTACCTTGTTAGGTCATTTTGAACCTCTTCCTTGTTGTCGACCTGACCCCTTGCTCTTTTTTCTCTGTTTATCCTAGCATAAATTAACAAAAACATATTAATTAAGATCACCATTCAGTTCGTTTTATATAAGTAGCATATCGAAATTCGACAAATCAACCTTTATACAACACTCAAATTCTCATATAACCCATTAAAGTTGAGCATACTTTAAGTCTACCTTCCGTTAGTAATTCGTCTCACATTCTTGTCATATATAAAGAGGTCTTTTGGTGACAAACTATTATCCCAATGATCTAGATTAAGATAAGCACATTGAGTAAAAAAAAAAAATTAGCTAAAAATGAGAATGAGAACAAAAAATATCTTTTTTTATATGAAAAACAACATGAATATGAAAAACAGAATAAAAAATACACAAACCAAATGGACTAATCGTTTTTCCATTTTGTTTATTGAGCATTCTTACATTTTTTAAGCTAGTAAACCAAAAAGCTAGTTGTTTCTGATGAGTTATAATTCTGCTTTAGTAAATTGCTTAGGAAATATTTTTAGAGAGACAAACAGCTAGAGAGTATTTAGAGAGAAACACAAGTACTAATGAGTTTTCAAGTAAAAGTGTTGAACCCCTTTATTTGAGGTATTTCGCCCTTTATTGGAGGTGCTTTACCCTTTATATAGAGGAGCTAAGAGTTATCCTCAAACTGAAATTTGTTACAATAAATTGACTAATTGCTACTTAGTCCTCGGCAATTATACATAGTTACAAATATCTCCTAAAACTTACATCAGTCGCGAATTAAGGACAAAACTTACATCACTTACAATTAAATCCTTAAATTTACATTATTTATAATTTAGTCCTTAAAACTCTATTTCCATATCAGTTTCAAGATTAAAAAGATAGAGCATTTCGTTTAGGAGGCAAGGCTATTTTGAGACCCATTTTGGCTATAATGAGACATATTTTGGCTATAATGAGACCCAAAAATGACCAACCTTTAATATAAAAGCTGTATTTCAGCCAAAGTTCATCTTTTCTCTCTTCTCTTCAGCAAAAGCTCTCAAAATCGATAAAAAACCTCAAGATTTCTCAAATCCGAACTTACACACACGTTAAGGTAGAATCATATACCTATTGATGTAATTTTAATGCAATTTAGTTAGGTATTTTGAATGATATTTAGAGTTATAGGTTCTGCCAAAAAAGTTGATTTTATCTATTTGTTGTTGTTTTGTTTTGAAAATAAGTTGTAGATATGTGTTAGTCTACTGATTGTCAACGTTTTGGTATGAGTTTTGTTGATTTTGATTGATTTTGATTGATTTTTTAGGGATTTAGGGTTCTTGGTTTTTGTAATTTGGGGAAGGGCTGCCTAGACGCAATTCAGGAATGTTAATGCCCAATTTTGCGCTCACGATTTGCCCAAAATCGGGCGTTGGACATTCACGACTCTGGTAACAGTTGCTTATTAAGACTAATTTAATTTAACTGACTAATTGCATTATTGCAATTCTTTTTTAAAAAAAAATTGTTTTCCTTCTTCTTTTTTCAGTATTCTTACTTAAACATTGCTTTCTTGACCATGTTAATACATAATTGTTTAGTGTCACAAAGAGCAAGATATATAATGCAGGTTACAAATAAATATGATACTTGAATGAAGAAAAAAACTATTATTAAAATGACTAAATGTTGGAACATCTAAAATGTGTCTGGATGAGTTCAGGTTGCCGCAAGATGTTGTGGAGAGTGACCAAGATGATTTCGAAGGTGACCAAGGACCTTGTTCAAGATCATGGCTAGCCGGACCTCCTTGAGCCATTCATTTCATGACGATTGGCATCTTGTATTGAAGTAGTCATATGTGTGTCATCAATTACGACATCACTTTTATCAAATTTCAAATGAGGATGGAGCTATGTGTATACCTTAAATATTTAGACTTATAGATCAAGTGGAATATTCTTAAGTTTGTTCTTTATATTATTTGTACTCGATCCCCAGTGTCCTGGCCGATATGATTAGGATCGATCACTTTTGTACATCTAAATTTGACCTGCTTAGTCCAATCCTACACCCGACCACGAATTCAAATCGGATGTTGGACATGAAATTCATGTATCCGACAAGATTTGGCCACCCTGGGCAACAGTTTTGTGTCTAAAATCCAAAGCGATATTTCTAGTAAGCTTTGAAGTTTAACTGATAAAGTTTCAACAGGCTTGACACCTTTGTCACCCCAGTTGCAAGCTATACCCATGCTTTCGGTAGCATACTTGGTTGGACAGAAATGTAGTTCATCACAGTCTTTCTATGACGATACATTGACTAACCACAATCCCTGAAAACAAAACAGAAAAATACATTCGAAATCCAATTCTTGAAACAGAATTGAAGTGAGATGTCCATGGACATTATTGGCAGTTCGCAAAATTGTCGAAATTGAGTGTTCGCTGCTCGTGAATTGGACACCATTGCGATGGTTGTGTTCGTAATGTTGTCCGATTCGCGAGTAGAGAACGCTCAATTTTGGCAATTTTACGAATTTCCTGTTCGCAATTTTGTCAAAATCAAGCGTTCCCAGCGTTCGATTTTCACGAACCAAAACACAATGTTCTTCGCAGTTCATGCAGTTCATAGCGTTGGTAGTGCTATATTCGCACTGAAATTTCAAAAAACACGAAATGTACCTCTTCTTGGGTTGGAGATGGCCCGTCAAATGCTCATCCTCCTCCGACGAGAAATCATCCATATTGGAGCTCAACTCTTCGTTTAAATCGCTCAAATCCATGGTTTTTTATGTTTTTTGTAATTTAGTTTAGTTAAGGAGAGAAAGCTTTAGGAGGAAAAAGAAAAAAAATTGCTTTTGGTTAGAACTTTGGTTTTATATATGAAAGATAAAATGATCATTTCACATTAACGTTGTTGAGCCACTTGTACCATGAATATTTTATATATCAAATTTTACGTATATGTCAAGGGAGAAAATTGGTAGTTACATATAAATATTAGGATGTTTGCAATTTTTTATAATAACTCACTTAATTGAACCACTGTCTTTTGTTTTGACAAATAGAGGCTTAGCATTGGTGAAAATTGTCAAAAAAGTGTCCTCTAAGGCAACCCACATGTTATGTCGATGACACATTAACATAAACGTCACAGGAAAAACAAAAAAAAATCATAAATGATAAAAAATTCTATGATGCTTTTTTTAAAGTATGGAGTAAAATGATGTTGTCGGATACGAAACTCTCGTTCAATAACTGTCGGTCCAAAATTCTTTGTGACTTAAAATAATATCCTAAAGCATTCGAATATACTCAAACTTGGTTACAACCTCATTTGAAAAGAGTATAGTGTTAGTCCTACATAAATTTCCAAGAAATGTGTATGGCAAGCTTATAACTTTTCCATTGGAAGTAGAATGTGCCCAAACAATGACAGTTGCGTACATATACCTTGTAGTTGTGTTATATGAACTACGCACAGTATAACTTGTTCATACAATATCTTGGAATTCGTAAGCAAAGGCTTAGAGGTACCACCAGACTATTTCCACATATTGTACGTATTACGTGGGATGGGTTGCGCAAAGCGTGTGAACTTAAGCCTATATTTTGGCATTATTTTTTCAATTGTGACATATGCCTATATATTCTTGCATTTTATGTTAAAGTATGGTTCTAATATCAAAACGTGGTCCTATAGCTGCACTCAGTATCAAAGTATGATATGCAAATATGAAAAACATGTGTGAATGGTCTATGGATCCCAAGCTCATACTTCATGTTGAAGCACTTCAAGATCCTAAGAACAAGTTTTGTTCTGAAGCATCTCATGAACGCAAACTCATGCTCTAGACTGAATCACTTTAAAGGCCCAAGAACAAGCTTTTATCTAAAAAAATTCACAAACCCAAGCTCAAGCTTCAATTCAAAGAGCCCAACTCAGTAAATATTGGATAACTTGATTCAGTTTATATGGTTATTTATATTTTCCCTCGTTAAACTTGCAAGGAATATGAGGGCTACTGATAAGGAAGTTATTAAAACAACCAGAATATAGGTTTTGTGTATTTATGTGTCTCATGAGCCACAAGACCCACAATGGTCACTAGGAGTATAAATTATCACACTTCTAAATATGGGTGAGCAATTATTATTCTATTATTAAAATTTGACTCTATTTTATCCCTAGCTTTTCTCTTTTCTCTTTCTCATTTTCTAAAACTTCGCTTTCTAGACTTTTTGGTGAACCACAAATTGATTGTCACCTATAATCAATGACTATCATCCATCATAACAAAACTTATATATATATATATATATTTCTCTGATGTGTTCATGTCATATGAGATGATCGTCCTAATTTATCTATATTTGAAAGTCTAATGTATATGTTTTGGTTGTATGTATGTATTTGTTTATAGTGTCTTCCAAAGTTCTCAAGGTATTATCTGAATACAATTGGGTAGTAAGATTTGATGACTGTAGCTATCATGTTTTTTATTTATACCATCTATACATATTCCTGGTAAAATGTAAATACGTGTACGATTACAACATAAGCTTACTAAGAAAATATAGTTATTGATAAACAACTTATAGGTATATATATTATAGCATAAGTAATTACAAATATTTATCTTACGTGCTCTTCGTATAACGTTAAGAGTGTATGTTTGCATGATATTCTCACCAAATTTTTATTTTTATCTCATGAATCCTTGACTATCTATAGATAGAAAATATAATAATGAATAATTACGTTATCATAAAGTCACTAACAAATATATGTTTATAACTTTATTATTTTGAGAATCACAATAAAATTGCACTATTATTTTACCATATGATATATGATTCCACCGCAATAATGATTTCATCCACAATAAATGTTTATGAATTCTATTACTTGAAGCTCAATCCCGTTAATTTGGAGCTCACTTAAAATATTTAAATTGTCCAATAATAAAGATATCTCGCGAACTAAGTAGTATAAGCTACTAGTTTTAGCTTGCCAATTTTAAAACACTTCCATAACAATCATGCCGCGTTCCAATGTGAAAATACATTGATAAAATTATCGAATGTCGTGGTGTTTAATAATTGGTAGATATGAGTCTCAAAATATAAATTTTATTTCTAAAGATATATATATATATATATATATATATATCACAAAAAATTAATGAGCTCTCGTTTGGTATGAAAATATTCTCTGAACCCTCGGGTATTCAACCCGAGTCTACCCAATGGGTTAGGTTAATCGAACATTTATTTCACGTGCATTCGGTAATAGGTTTTTAAATATATTAATTTGTCATGTCGGTGCCCAATATGAACCCGACTTGGATTGTTATCGACCTGGTCTGATTTTAAGATTTTTTTTGAACCCGAACCGATAAACTACTGAATGGTCCCTATTGAATTATTACAAAAGTCGAGCTTGTTTTTTAGCTGAGATCAGTATGATAACTAATCAATCCGATCCGATATCTAACCGATTTGGTCTAGTCCGATATCTAAGCCTACCAGTCAGGTTTGATCTCTAACTAGACTAGTCCAATGAAAATAATATTTCACTTAATCTTAACTGAAAGATGCAGAGAAATATATTTCTAAATAAATTATTATTTATAACTATTTTGTTAACAAACTTTTTTCTATTTAAGATATGAGATAAGATAAGATTTCTAGACAAGCCACAATGCCTATTTATAACTAAGCTTTTTAAAAATATTGACCTCATTATAAACAAGATAATACAATATACTTAAATATACAAACAAAATTAAAAAAACATTATAAGTGAGATTCCAGATAATTCTTAGGTAAGCCGAGATACATAAATATTCGTAGGAGAATGTTTGTCAAATGTATGTTAGTATCAGATACTTTTAGTGAGAGAAGAAGTATATAATAGAGAGAAAGAGACAAAAGGAATAAATGTAACAATAATTGACTAATCATTGACCATTTTTCCCAAAAGGGAATGTCCTTTTATAGTACATGAGGTGGATAGTAAAATTACATGATTACCACCGTTAAGGTGGATTTCACTCCACTCTTTTACTCTTTACAAACAAGTTCTTAGGGTATATCACTTACCCCCTCTATCTCTTATGTTTTCTTTAATTTAGTCCTTAATCAGTTAATACATGAATCTAGTCTTTATATTTTATCTAATAAACCTTGTAATTATCTATATTTTCCTTCATTTATCAGTAGCCCCGTCCTTGTGAAGATATCTGAATGAGGACTGACTAATGGATTCCATCATTCCTTCCTTTTCAGCTTCATCATATTTTACGACACCCAAAATTCTTTGTATGACCTTCAGTACTTCTCCTCGGATCGGACGACTTTATTACTTGTGTTCCAGAAATAACTTAGACGATGAAGTCACTTATGGCCACGTGTCGCGTATCTACCACTACATATAATCGCGCTATTTGAGGCGGTTTATGAGAGAGGTAACGTGTCAAAGATGACTTTGAAACTAACCTTTCAACTTCTTCCCCTTAACCCACAAATTTGACCATAAATATTCATCTTTTTCTCTAGTTCTAAGTTTACAATCTTTTATGTTTGTTCATCCCTTAGTAAAGAACGCATGTTATAGAGAGAGAAAGGATTATCTTTCAACCCAAATTATTTCCTTGTCTTTCATGCCTGAAGAGTTTATCAATCTTAAAAAATATAAGCTTTGGAGGTGGTTCAATATCTCAAACCTAGCTGCTGCTCGTAGAAATTCTGGTGGTAGATGATACCCAACGCATATAGATATTTTTTAGAAAAACTTTCATGATAACTGGTCCCCTATCTAAGAGCGTGTTTCCCTTGCTGCTCAACCCCCAGTCAAGCTTGTTCAAAAAATAACAAGGTTGATCCATCTAAACCAACTCACAAATATTATCATTTTTTAACGATGTGTTATGAAAAAGAAAAGCTTCCTGAGGTAAATAAAAGAGAACATGCTATAAGGAAGAGATCCCCAGACCTGTCTACAAATTCTATCCGAGTTAAAATTGTGTCTTCTGCTACAACCCCTCAGGTAACTCCTCAGGGGTCCCCTCAAACGACTCCCGAAACCATCCCCAGAATTATTCATCAAGGAATATTTGTATGGAACAAGTTTTAAAATCCATCCCTGAACTCGGAGAGAAAAATCTGATAGACGAATCTGACAGCGATCAGGAAAAGAACGATGTAGTTGTGGTTGAAGCTCAGCCCCTACAAGCTATCCAGGCGGTGATTCTTCCCCCCGGACCATCTGTGCTGAGTCAAGGTATACATTTTCCTCGCCCCGGATATTACAACCGACCCCCTTCCTCGGTAAAAAAGATAAGAAAAAGAAGAAAAATAGACGTGCCTCAAACCTGCCCTCGAATATAGGATATATCTTGGGGGATACTTTTCGTGATATTGAAGCAAAGCACTTACTGTCTCTTTACAAGGTAAAATAGAAATATTTCCACCCGACCGAGGAGGTGAAATTCAGAGACCGATGAGCGATCCCGGAAACATTTCTATTCGATTTCCCACTATTGGGGAGACGCCACTATCCGTTTGTAATCATGAGTTAATTATTTACAATGAACTTATGAATGGGGCATTTGCTTGCCTCTCGATCCTGCTCTAGTGGAGTATTTCAATCTTATCGGACTCTGCCCTTCTCAAGTTGGTCTTAACATGTGGTATACACTCGTGGCCTGCATCATGACCTTTAGGATTTCTAAGATAGCCTTCTTCATGGAGCAAATCATCTTCATCTCAGGTGTAGCTAAGAACTCTCATTACCTATTTTACTCTCTTGGTTTTGCAAGACAATACAAGATCATTAAATATTTTTTGGAAGCTAGCAAAAAATGGAAGCAAAAATTTATTTTTATCTCTGGGCTATAGGAGACCGGTTTTGAGGACTCCGAAGACCTTCCCTATCGGTTAACTTTGAAGTCATCTGGGTGAGGTATGAGTCTTCATACTTTGTTCTGTTTTACTTATTAACATTGGTTAACTTAAGGTATTTCTTCTAAACACCTATGAAGGGAATTTCCAAACACTTCAAAGATTATGTGAAGTCGACCAAGAAAATATTTGAGAAGCTAAGTATTTGGGCTGGTGATAATTAAAATCACAAATTTCATCGGGGCTTCATGCCAATGAACTTGGTTAGAAGTAACCTTTGGAGATATGATCTCGGCCAGAAAAAATCCATGTCTGAACTCATGATGCCTTCTTTGGAAGATGTTATTCTCAAACGTCTGAAAGGCTTGGACAATATGATTTTTCTTCCCACCCGGGCTCGGGCTCCCAGTCACCAAGATATTGAAAAACATGAAAAAGAGGATGAATAGATCAAGGAGGATGCAGGATCAGAGAACGATGCCCACAAAGAGCATAGGACTAAAGTCCAAGGAGACCTACAGAATAAAACTCAAGAAGAAAGACCGGCAAACTTCCAACAAGAATAACAAGTTGACAAAAGAATAAGTCTCCGGGCTAGTGTTCGGGGAGAAGACCAGATAAATGTTGATAAGGAAACTTTAGTTGAAGTCAGGTCAGCTGGAAGAGCATGAGCTATGAGGTTGAGGAGGCTCACTACTGAGGAGAAGCAAATGAAGGTCATTGATAATGATGGGGAAAGTGACAATACTACTTGTCCAAGCTTACCCCCTATATCGAAATTCGTTATAGTAGACTCAAATTCTGGATGAGAATTTGTCCTTCAGAAGAAGAAAATCGTTAGTCAAGAAGAAATTCTTGAGAAAGGTGAACATCTCTCCCCTGACTCAGCTTACTTTGACGTCTATGAAAACGACTTTATTTCCAACGAGTTTAAACAAACTGCTTCGTGCTGTTGCCCTTCTAAAAAAGAAAGCTAACCGTACATATCGCTACAAAAGTGAAGTTCTTCAAAGAAAGGGGGATTAAAAAGACTGACCACTGAGGTAACCAGCTTGAAAATTGAAGTAGAGAACTTGAAAGATGAACTTGTCAAAGAGAAAAAGATATCTTCCCAATTGAAAAAAAAATTTAAGGACGAACTTACTCAAGAGAAGCACACGTCTGCTGCTCGCTTGTCTAGTATTACTTCCTTAAAGACTAAACTCTCCGAGGAAAAAATAAAGTTTGACGATGAGAGGGAGCGCTTCATCACCAAGGACATCAAAATGAATACTATTATCGACAGTCTTTATGACTCTTTTAAGATGACCAAGTCGTATTTTGAATGGGTTGTCACAGATATTGAAAAGCTGTTAAAAGCCCACGAATCTCTGAAGAAAGACTTTGAAACTGAAAACACGAAAAGTTTGGATGTGTATGCAGCCAGTATTGTGTCCCGCCTTGAAGAGAGATATGCTAACATGAAGTCTGCTCTGGTACTAGAGATGCATGAAAAGTTTACTGACTTGAAGTTAGGCAGTCTTTGGCATCACGTTATTGAAAGACACCATCTAGTAGGTGTCTCTATGGAAGGCTTGGGAACTAGCAGTGACTCGGAAAGCTCGTCTTCTGCACTCGACTCTTCAGAAGACAGCAAAGAAAATACCATATCTGAATAATGTTTTTATTGTTTTGTTTTGATGATGTGTTTCGTCTTTTCAAATTTATTTTCATGCTGCAAAGTTTCCCATATGAAAATGTTTGACTTGAAAATCTTTTACCGATGTTCCTCTCCGGATAAATAGTTTCTTAATATGAGTTCCACGTTTGGTAAAACATCCTTCATATTAAGAAAGTTTTATATCAGCTTATGTTTTAGGTAAAAGATCTTTTGTATGACAGGGTTTGTCTTAGGTTTAAAATGATGAACACTTTGTTAACCACTTTTTTGGTTCAAAATAGTGAACGTTCTCTTCAGATTATCCTTTGTATTAAGAAAGATGAACATGATTGTCCAAACTTTTTTGGAATATCTTTTAAGTTAAAAAAGATGAACATCTCTGTCCAAAAAAATTTGGAGTATCTTTTGAGTTCAAAAATATGAACATCTTTGTCCAAACTTTTTTGGAGTATCTTTTGAGTTCAAAAAGATGAACATTATATGAATCATTTTAAGATGGCAAAGAGATTTTATATATAAGTCGGCTATTAGGACACCTCACTAAAACCTTCCTGCGCCACCAGGGTAGGAAAACGTATGCCACCGCTACTTACATAAGTTGATAAATAAAATATTTACAAAGGTACTCATTCATTCTAAACAAATTTTGAGGTGCTCAATGTTCCAAGGGTGGGGAAGATCTCTTCCTTATATATCTTTGAGTGTATATGTCCCCAACTTAATCATATTTTTTATGGTGTACGAACCCTCCCAATGAGGAGCCAACTTACCTAGCCTCTTTTCTTTTGTGTGAAGGAAAACCTTCCTCAAAACTTTATCTTCGGGCTTGAAATCTATTCTTCTAACTTTTGACGTATACCGACTTCTCATTAGAGTATGATAATTTAGGGAGTTTAACTATGCCCTTATGCTCTTTTCGTCTATCATATCTAACTCTGTCCGCTCTCCCCTATCATTTGTTTCCTCAGAATATTCACTTAACCTGAACGATGGGAACATTGTTTCTGACGGTACTATTGCGTTCATCCCATAAACATGCGCAAATTGTGACTCTTGCGTTGCAGTGCGATGTGTTATATTATAAGCCCATAGAACTTCTTGTGGATAGTCTGTCTATTTTCCAGCCTTACCCTCCATATTCTTCTTTAAACCATCTAAAATTGTTCGATTAGTCACCTCGACCTGGCCATTTTCTTGGGGATGGAAACGTGCTTAGAAGCATTGTTGTATCCCCTTAGATGTACAAAAAACTTTCATCTCATTGTTATCAAACTGCGGTATATTATCCATTGTAATTTTTCTTAGAACGTGAAAGCGATAACAAATATTAGAAAAAATAAACCTGATCACATCCTTCGCTCTTGTCCCTGCTAACGGCTCATCTTCCACCCACTTGGAAAAGTAACCTATTGCAACGATAATTGTCTGTCGATCTCTTGATGCCATCAGAAAGGATCCGACCAGATCAATGCCTCATCGGTCAAATGGTAAAGAATCTCATATTGACTCGAGGGGTACACCCAGTGCATGGATCGCTTTAGAAAATATTTGGCAAGTATCGCACTTCTACACTAACTCATTTGCATCCGAGGAAAGGTTCGACCAATAATAACTTACTTAATTGAACCAATTTCTTTTGTTTTCATAAATAGAGGCTTAGTATTGGTGAAAATGGTCGAAAAAGTATTCTCTAATGCAACCCATATGTTATATCGATGATACATTAACATAAACGTCCTAGGGAAAACAAAAATAAATCATCAATGATAAAAAAGACTATCGTGCTTTTTTTAAAGTGTGAAGTAAAATGATGTTATTGGATACGAAACTCTCATTCAATAGCTGTTGGTCCAAAATTCTTTGTGACTTAAAATAATATCCTAAAGCAATCGAATACACTCAAACTTGGTTACAGCCTCATTTGAAAAGAGTCGAGTGTTAGTCATACATGAATTTCTAAGAAATGTGTATGGCAAGCTCATAAATAATTATTTTTACTATGCTTTATAACTTTTTCCATTGGAAGTAGAATGCGCCCAAACAATGACAGTTGTGTACATATGCCTTGTAGTGTGTTCAAAACACTATTATACCCAAAACAATCATCAAAATATTGGAAGTTTTATATAATAAGTTCTTGTGGGGAACTAAATCAGATAAAGCCAATATAAATTGGTGTAAATGGTCATAAATTTGCAAGACTTATGAGAATGGAGGGTTAAATGTAAGAAGGATAGAGGACATGGTGCAAGTTTTCTCCCTAAATCTATGGTTCAATATGAGAAGCCATGATTCTTTATGGTCAAAGCTAATGAAATCTATCTACTTCAATAATAAGCACCCCTTATCTGTCCATTTACAAGCTAAAATCTCTTATTCTTGGAAAAGGTTATGAAAGGTGAGGGACAACCCTGAGAAGTTTATTATGTGGCAGGCTAAAGCAGGTATTGTGGATCTTCAAATTGACAGATGGTGTTCACAATAAGATTTTATCAGTTTTTCTAGTGATGAAGACATACTATCCTATGAGGGTTCTTTGGTGAAAGAATATTGGGCTGATGGAGGATAGAATATCACTAAGATGGAGTCTGTTTTGAATCCATGTCAAATTCAAAACATCATCAAGGTGTTCTTTGACTCTTCTAACTCTGACTCAATCAGCTAGACTCTTAGTGACAATGGGCTTTTTAATACTAAATTTACATGGAACGAAATATGAAACAAGGGGTATAAGTCTAACCTTTATGGAAATACATGGAATAAGGTAACTCATCATAAGTATTATTTCCACCTTTGGAGAGTGATAAAGAGCTGGTTTCCTACTGAATCCATTCTGCAAAGAAGAAACATCCAATTAGCTTCCAAATGTGAGAATTGCAATAATGAAGAAACTGTAAAGCATGTCTTTGTTGAATGTCAGAAGGCATGGAAAGTGTGGGTATTTTTTGCTGGACATTTCAACATTTTCATCACCAGAAACATGTCTTCACACAATTCGTGAGAATATGGTACTGGTCTTCAGGCAAGGAAAATCATCTACGTTATATTTTTCCTTCTATAATAGTTTGGGTGATCTGGTTTGCCAGAAACAAATTGAAGATGGAGGGTAAGAACCTAAAGTCTGAAGATATGATTGAGCACATTATATATATCATCTCTGGTCTTGATAATGCTCACCTATAGAAGAGGAAATATTGGGTCCATGATAGCAGAATTGGCCATTCAATAGGGTGTGTGAACCATCTTAAAATGAGGCATACTCTAGTATCACTCAATTGGGTCTGCCCCAAATTAGGTCGATTTAAACTTAATATTGATGGGGCTTGTAGTGATATCGGGGAATGCTTTGGTGGTTGTTTGGTCAGAAATAGCACTAGAAAGATTTTTTCGGATTTAGTAGAGTTTATGGTAAAGGAAGCCCTATAATAGCTGAAACAAGAGCCATGATGGATGGTCTCCTAATCTGTTTTTCTAAGGGGTTCAACATGCTCGATATTGAAATAGATTCTCGTATACTAAGTGAGATGATACTCACTGGAAGATCCTCTTGGTATCTTAAAGCTTCTATTGACTACTGTCACGAGCTGATATCATCAAATATGAAAATAATTCTTATTTTTAGAGAACAGAATGAAGCAGCAGATTGGTTAGCTCATTCTTTTATAGATTCTAAAAAAACTCAGATTTTGAAGAGAGTGGAGCTCCAGTGATACTGAGAGCTATTGTTTTTCTTGAAGAATTGGGGCTATGTCATCTGAGAAACAACCTCAATTCTTAAATATTGAATCAATCTGAAGAGGAGAAAACTTATCTTACCTTCACTAAAGATTTCATCTCAATTGGTGTTTCTCCTGGTCCTGATTTCATACGATTTTGAGCTTCGACTTTTGGGTTGTCTGAGTATGGATTTGGTTTTCGAAGAGGTTTGCTGAAAAGGAGTGGTATCTTGTCTGTGGTAAAGGATTTTGAAGATTTGATCGAGGCTGATTTTGGGATTTTCATGTTAGAGACAAGGAGGAAGATGAAAGAGTTTAATAGAAGATAGAGTTTTCAATTTTGGGGATTTCCCTTTTATATGTTTCGAGCTATTGGACAGCGTTTATCTTTCCTCAATTGAGTAATAAAAGGTCACAAGGTTTAATTAAAAAAAAGTGTGATACTGCATGTGTAGTTGATAATCCGTTCTGGTTATAAAATAAATGTGAAATTTGATAGGGAAATACTTTGTATGCGTTGTAACGTTATAGAAATATATCACAAGTAATACTCTTAACTTAAAAAAGTAACGGTTAATATTTATTGAGAGATTTCTAGATTATTATAAAAATCCTAAAAAATCTATTACTACCCTTCATTCATTTTTTTCCAAATTATTTTTCAATCTCTCATATTCGAATTTTATGTATGGATATTTCTTATTTTATTTACACATATTTTTCAATGTTTTTATAAACTTTTAGAGCTCGTGTTTTCAATCTTCAATGACATAATTATTGATTTTTTTGTTCCTATATTGTAATTGTTTGTGTTGGTTACGAGCCTATATGAAAGACACCATCTGGCAGGACCTAATAAAAAATTACAGTGACCTCAGATGGTGAACCTCAAGCGAAATCCAGAAAAACGCACCTTCGGTGTTTGATCATGAAAATTGTTGGGGTATATGGTAAGCGAAAAAAGAATTGAAACAAATCGTATACAACTCGCCAATTTAGCTTCAATGGAGTATAATGGAATGCAAAGGAAGTTCAAATCCTAACTTGATGATTAGCTGCCTTCAGTAGGTTCATTTCACGATCATTCAAAAAATGCATACCATTTTTTGAGACATTGAAATGAGTAGGAAAATTCTATTATACTCGAAAGTGCAAGAAGTCTTTCAACCACATCAAAAAATTCTTTGTATCACCAGAGGTCTTAACAAAGCCCGAGGTGCTGAGAAAACATGTGCTTATATTTGGCGGTATCAGATTATGGAGTCAGCGCAATACTAATTAACTATGAAGGAAAGGAAACCAAAGCTGTATATTATGTAAGCAATATTTACTGCCAGCAGAAACTAGATATTTGCAATTGGATAAATTAGTTATAACATTGGTACTAACAGCTACAAAAATGAGATAATATTTTCAAGCATATACCATAATTATGCAAACCTCTTTCCACATAAGAACTGTATCATAAAATACCGACATTTCAAGAAGATTAACTTAGTGGTAAGTCGAACTAGAAGATTATGATATTAAATTTGAACCTAGAACAACCATAAAAACCCAAGCTTTAGCTGATTTATTGATAGAATTTCAACCCGAAAGAATTGTTACAAACGACGACTTAGAAAATATGTGTAGAGTTAGAACAAGTTGAGGTAGCAACAACTAAGAGTAAGGGTCAGAGATACAACTTCTATCCAAGGGTGCTGATATCCTAAATCAGTCCATTCGGTTCAGATTCTTAGTGTCCAGCAATGAGGTAAAATATAAGGATGCCATCGCAGGGCTTCGTTTAACAAAAATCTACACAACAAGAAATATGATACACCTAACCGATTCTCAATTAGTAGTAAGCCAAATGACAAGTTATAGTGAAGAAAAAAAGATAACATTGTTCAATACCTAAATGAGCTTCAAAATTTCCCTTCCCAATTCGAACATGTCGAGTTCAAACAAGTCCCAATGGTGCAAAATGTGACCGTTGGTGCATTGACTTCTTCAACCTAAACATCGTCAGTACCATGGGTAATATTACAAGAAAAACTATTAATCATCCTTCCAGATTGTTTCCTTTCAATGGTGACAGACAACCGGGTGATGGTAATAGAAGAAAAATACGAACGCTAATCATAAATTACCTTACACAATGCACACTACTTGTTAGAAAAAATAGAAACACGAAAAATAAGAAGAATATCTTTAAAGTATGTATAGATAGTGGACACGTTATACAAAACATGATCATCAAAGCCCTTGTTAAGATGGTTAAGCACGGATGAAGCATTTTATATAATGGAAGAGTGACACGAGGGATAAAGAGGTGCCACTAAGGATACAAATCCCTGATAAAAAAATGTACCTACAAGATTACTATTAGACAACAATTATGATGGATGCAAAGAAAAGAGTAAGGAGATACGATACATGTCAATGGTTTATGAACTCAATTCAAGTGCCAAAAGCACTGCTGGAAACAATCATAGAAGCTATTATATCCGAAAGATGGAGTATGGATATCACAGGTCCATTCCTGATGGCCTTATGGGGAAGAAAGTACATGTTTTTTTATGTAGATTACTTTTCCAAATGAGTATAAGTAAAAGAAGTACAACACATAACATCAACAAATTTAATTTTATTCATAAAAGTGAGTATATATTGCAGGTACGACACACCAATAGTTATCACTACCGATAATGAAACACAATTACAAAATAATCTCGTCACACAATAGTATATTACAAAAGGAATCAATCAAATATAATCATCTCATTTTCATCATCAAGAAAACGGACAAGCCGAAGTGACTAACAAAAGCATAATCGAAAACATTAAGAAAATCTTGGATGAAACATCTAGGAGTTGGGTGGACATCCTACAAGACGACCTATGGGCATATCTAACTACACCAAGAAATGCCATAAAAAACATCATATGTTATGGGCTATGGTATGAAGGTGGTAGTACCAATACTAATAGTCGCACCATTTTACCAGGTTGTAACCTACAATGAGGACGAGAATAAAGAAAACATAGGAGCAATAATTGACATAGTTAAAGAAATCAGGATCAAAACACACCTTCAGTTAGAGAATTATAAGGTATTGGTGATGAATATATATAATTCCAAAGCCTGCTTCATAAGTTTCAAACCTATGGACAAAGTAATGAGGAAATTCTTTCAACATACACAAGAAAAAAAACTTTAAAAACTTAAGCACTATGAGAAAGACCGTATACGATTGAAGCAAAAGTAAATCCAGGAACGTACACGTTGTTAGATGAAGATAAAAAAACTAAGTATAACACCCTTGGTATACAAAACATTTGCAAATCTATCATAATCATGTGAAATAAAAATCTCTGAGTATACTACTAGCGTAAAGGTCTTTATTAAACTATGAGGATACTCGCTTTCCTCTCTTGGTGGCGCGAGAAAGTTTAAAAGAGGCACTTAACATTAATAAAACACTTTTATTTACCAAAAAATTGGTTTGACTTTTATTTGGCATAATGAAAATAGAAAGTAATACTGCAAAACATAAATCCGAAGAAAAATGGAACTCTAAAGAATACCTCAGGCATATTTTAAATTGTAATATACGAAACGTCAAAAGCAGTAAACATCTTAAAAACAATAAATAATTTATAAAAGTTAATATGCTTCAGATGGTAAATGAATCATCAATCCTTAATATGGATAATAATAATGATTAAGTGTAAAAAAATCATAATAATGGATAATAACTACAAAAATAGATAAGCATGAACTAATCTGTAGTAAAAGATTTATTTTCTTAAAAAGAAGGGAACGCCCCTACCATGAAGCCATGCACCATAGACATAGTTGACATATTATAGAAAAATCCAAGTATATAACCATGTTGTTCTAGAAAACAATTCTCGACCTATTTCATATGATCACTCAATAGAAAAATAAGGAATATAAGATGTGCCAAAAGCACAAAGACTCGTCGAAAAAAAAATATAACAGAGATCTCGTATGGAAAAAAGTCTAACGAAAAATAAATTTCTAAAATGACAATTACAAAAAAAAAATATGTACAAAGTTAAAACAAAATCTAAAATCTATGGAGGAACAACATCGGTCAACCTGGAGGAATCTAACCATAGCGTATCTTCAGGTAAAGAACTCCCTCGTTCATCATGAAAACAGTAAGAAATATTATGATCTTCACTTTTATTGATCATAACGAATAAAAAAATAGAAATCAATACATCTCGTAGCAGTATAAGGAAGCCAAGTTTTTGTATACATTATTCAATATGGAATAAGCAACATTTTCTCTATGCATCTACTATAGAGTTAAAAACACTTCCTTGTACAACCTCAAATTCTGAAACTTTTATTCGAAGGGTGTATAAATCTGGCATCGCCTCTGACAAAGCGAGTGATTTATTGCTTAAAACTTTAGCCTCATATTTCAATTGAAAATATATAAGCTTTCCTCTCTTTCTCTAGAGTTTCATTAAACATTTTTTGCAACCATGCCTACCTCTGAACACTAGATGCAAGAGCACCCCGCATGTTCGAATAATCATCAACATAGGAAAAAGCCCAATCTAAAAGAACATGAAGATTTGATGGTTGATCAAAGAGGTTAACTTGGAACGATGACACAACATCAAGCCGTAAACAAAAACAAAACTATATAAAACAATATAATAATAATAATAATAATAAAATATGGAAATAAAATAAAAATATTAAACTCAAATCCAAGATCTAACTGACGATCAACTAGATAATGGAAAAAAAAAGAATAGACAAATGCCTACACCTGATCATTAAAAAAACAGAGTAATAACCTCCATAATATGGTTACCAGAAAAACGAAAGAAGATGAAGCAAAGCTTCAGTTCCCGGAGGACATGAGACATTCAAAACAATTCCACGGTTAGTAGTGACATTACTATTCGGTACCAAAGGAAGGACAACTACAAACACAAGAGAAAAAACTACCAAGAGTAATTACAATAATATGTGTATGTGTTGAATAATCAGCAACATGTTGATGAAGCTCACTCATTCTATTTTTTTTAATCTTTGGAAGTCCCAAATATATCATCAACACTAAATTCTGTCAAAGCTAAAGAGCAAGCTTCTTTGTCAACGAGAATAAATGATTTAAAATAACTTATTATTACTGGATTAAAAACTCATGTGTTGGGAGATACAAAACCATCAAACAAGTATGTAACGTTTGAGAGGGTCACTAGGTAAAGATAAATGATGACTACTGCTATTTTCAACTGTTAGGAAGGATGATCCAAGATTCGATAGTAGAACCAAATGAAGTCCTCGAGGACAATGATGATCCTTAAAATTCAGTGCATCAGGATCAAATACACAACTTAGATTTTTTTAATATTTATTATAATGATAAAAGAATAACTAGTAATACAAAGAAAATACCTGATTTTTGCACCATTTAAATAAACATAATATTTTTTACTTATTATAATCCTCATATGCTTCAACCGACAGAGCAATAGCTATAGGCACTTCAACAGCAATATCGGGTAAACCGATATTGATTTCATCAGAACATGTGTCTTCGATAGGCAATCTTTACCTTTGCTACTAGTAGGCGTACTATTTTTTTCCTCTCCTAAAAAAGAAGCAGTAGAAAAATTTCCATGAATAAACAGGTAACGTCAAAGCCTAACTTCTAAAAACTTACGATACACCATTGTAGAAGCACAAGAAAACAAAAACATTCTCGCTTTTCCATCATCCTCGTGTATCTAGATCCAACTAGCAGTTCTTCAAAGGGGAAATCAGCGACAAGAGTTGAAAAATATAATATTAGTAAATGGCAAGGCAATAAAGCAAAAACAATTGAAATTTTAAGAAATCTATACTTACGAGCAACATTTCAACAAAAAATGACAGAGCTAGAGTTGTTCTTAAGTTTAGTGGCCAAGTTGTCACGAACGTAAACAAAACTGTTCTTCCAATCTCTTAAAATTTTGAAAAAGGCGATAGTTATTCTTGAAAATAGAAATACGAACATATGAAAGAACATATCATTTACCTAACTAAAAAAATCGATAAGAGACAAATAATATTTGACTTAAAATGGCCAAAATGTTTTTTTAGAAGATAATAGTTGACAAAAGAAAAATCTAAAATTGAGAAGTTAATTGGCTTGGACAAAGCTGATTTAAGTAGAAAATTCAACAATTTTACAATCCTGTAGAAAATAGAGTCCATGTTCAAGAGCACGAAAGAAGAAAACGACCTCATCACATGAACATCGATTGAATTATTACATTGTTTACGAAAACATAAATGAACGTCAAGAGGAATGGACCAGTCGTCAAATTTATGAAAAACTTCAATCTCTGAGAGTGCATGTAAAAACACATTACAAGGTCATAATTTTTCTTTTCGTTCAAAACATTCACCATAGAGTTTGGGGGGGATTGAGACACTGTCACTGATATCTTCAACATTTAAGGACGTCATAATCAAACATTACGAGTAAAAGAACTAAGAAACATTGCTACTTTTAATAAGAAGGTCTTAAGAAAGTGGAGAGCTTGTTATTCGATTGTAAAAAACTAACAAACAAGAAACTAATAAGGAAAACAGAAATATAAAATAGAGTATTTAAAGAAGATGAAGAACAATCCTAAACATATATCTTCAATCAATTTAGTGGCTAAATTTCGTGAGAGAAGATAAAACAGAAATTTAAACAAGAAAATAAATGATTAAAGAATATCAAATGCCTACATGCGCACACACAATCAACACTTGTCAAATCGTACAAGCAACTTGAATAAATACGCATTAATTATTTATTTTTAAGCGAATATCCGTTAGAAGAAAAAAAAGAAAAAGTATATTTCTAACATCACATGTACTAGTGGTAGTTTTCCTTTGACGAATTGAGCAAAATTGCTTTGAAAAAAGGCATATATAATTAATTAAACTTTAACTTAAAATTTCAAGGAGTAAACAATTATGCAAGACATAAAAGCTCCAATGATATAATTATTTGGGAGTCCAAGAAGATAGAGAATCCTCGCAACACGAATTATTTGGGAGTAAAAGAATATAGAGAGTGATCACAACACCAATGTGTTATATACTCTAATATTTAATATAAAATTATTAGTCAAGCAATAATTTGCTTCGGTTATATTTATTAGTTTTGTTGAGAACAAAACAAAATTAACAGAATAATCTCATTCTCATTTGAATTGGTATTCATTCTCTCATCCTTCGTGATAAGTTAGGAGGCTATTGGTATATATACGCAAAGATGTTACGATTAAATAAAAAGATAAAACAAAAAACACAAAAAGTACCAAAGCAAAACAAATTAAAGCATATGCAAATTAAAGAGAGTGAAAGCACATAAAAAAGTTGAAACGTAAGTAGACACATAGCAAGGCCACCGGATCTCAAAGGATCACCAATAATAAGTTTGGCCACCTAAAACGATGATTAAAAGATCGAACAACACTCAAATATATCAAAATGATGCCTCAAGATAAACAGAGATACAACGGATTGGCAATCCAAGATTTCTGTAAGAGAGAGGGAAGTCGCATCCATGGATATATTCGATTGCAAAGAAAGCTAAAGACAACTTTTAGAGAATGATAGTTCAATTAGCTAAAGACGTCGTGCAGTTTAATTTCTTGATGCCGATGAGGATCATAAGGGATGCGATTGCGAAAATTGATAGTCATGCTCCCGTTTTGGTTTCTGAAGGTGCGAATACAATAGATGTAAGGAGGGCTGTATTGATTCAGACGGAGCCGAGGATGAGGCTGGATGCGGGAACTTTGGGCACTATGGGTGTTGGTTTGGGTTATTTCATTGCTGTTGCAGTTGTCAATCCTAATCGCCTTGTGGTCGCAATTGAAGGAGATTCTGGATTCGGGTTTAGTACCATGGAAGTGGAGGTATTATTATAGCTTTTTAATCGTGGTTGTTTTCAGGTTTTATATAATGGTTGTTGTAGTACATCAGTAGCTTGTATAAAGAATTTATAAGTCCTATGTGTGTATTTTATTGACATGCTTCATCCATTGGTATCTAGAATTTTGGCACCCAAGTCTATAAATATCTATAAATATGATTGAAACTCAGTTGAATCGGGATGGAACACTAAAATGTTCTCACGTTTGAAAATGTCTATATGTTATTTTTAGTTGAAAAAGGTCTACATTTGTGGGTATATCTAGTTTGTTTGAGGCCATTTTATCATCTAGTTTTTTCATATTTTGAGAACAAACCTGCGCTAAAAAATTTGATTTTCATTTGGGCGTATATAAACGGCCTTAAAATTTAGAGGTTTTTCGGCATGGACTAATTTTCAGACTCAATATATGAAGGGGCTATGCTAATTCAAGATCCTTTTTCTTATAATGAGACCTGGTTATAACGAGACTCATGATGGTTATAACGATACCTAACATATTTACAGGAATGTTATCCATATAAAAACCCAAACTTCACAAATCTAACCTTATTTTGTTTTCGTATTTTTTCAATTTTTTTATCTAACATTTATTATTTATTGACTCAGATAAAGATTTTTTAATCATTTTTTAATCTAACTTCCTTTTTGTAGTGAATTATAATTGTTTTTCAATTTTTTTTAATCTCTTTTATTCCATTTATAAGGTTAATATTTATTTCACCGTCTAAATTATAGGACTTTTAAATCTATTTTCTTTAAATCTCATAAAAGTTGAACAAATACACGCAATGGATGATTGTATCAATTATAAAAAATTAAAATTTTAAACTTTGACAATAAACCTTAATATATTAATTTATAAAAATATT
Organism: Limnanthes douglasii subsp. nivea; assembly: GCA_036936605.1. Lineage (NCBI taxonomy): Eukaryota > Viridiplantae > Streptophyta > Magnoliopsida > Brassicales > Limnanthaceae > Limnanthes > Limnanthes douglasii. Next base: position 86,225,628 of record JAUPFV010000005.1, on the reverse strand, counting down.
AATGTCAATTACAATTTTTTTTTGTGAGTTCTTAAGAGGTACATCAAATATATCAAAATTCTTGTTACATACAAAATATTTTCATAATTCCAATAAGTGTATAATATTTTTAATACTAACACTGTATCTAATTTTCTAGATTTTCATATTCAAAATAATGAACGTTTTCATTTATTATAATATATCTATAAATACATATAGTAACAATATATAATATCTTAATTTTTTGAAATCTTATAAGTTTTAATGAATACATGCGATATATGCTGGAGAGTTAAAAAAATTAAATTTAAACTTTAGTTTTTAGATTTTCATATTCAAAATAATGAACGTTTTCATTTATTATAATATAAACTATTTATAATTTACAACAAATTTACTATTTATAAAATTAGATATATTTATAAAATAAAGTCAAGAGATTATATATATATATATGTGGGAATTGCTAAAAAAAAGCCAAAACTACTCCGCGAAGTCGTCTTTTTCTGTTTTTCAATATTTACAAAATTGCCACTAGGCAAAAAAACCCAAAAAGTCCTTAGAAGTTCATTTAATTACGTTTTATGCCATTATTTACTTCATGAAGTTACAAACAGAAAATCTACCATAACCTAACATTTTACTTCCTAAAACTCACTAAAATCATAAAAACTCAAAACTTAAACTAACCAAAACTCTTTTTTTTTCAACTTTGTAAAACTTAATAAAATGTTAACAAAACTTGACGAAATGGTAACAAAACTTGTTTTTCTACAAACCAATATGAACATTGACCCTTGTATCTTTCTGTTTTTCTGAAAAAATAATTTTAAAAAGAAAATCAAAAAATGTCCGTTTCCACGATACGATGGCGTCCAGGTGGTGTTCGTCGTCATCATCCTGTCGAAGAAGATGATACTTTCCGCCGGGCAAATGGCGTACACGATGGTGCTGACGCCATTGCATGGCGTACAGACCCCTGTTTCCGCTATGCAATGGCGTCAGCACTATCGTGTGCGCCATTGCATTGGCGGACAGACCTGTATCAGATCTGTATCGTTTTTTTCCAATTTTTTAACATTTATCTTTCAATTTTGTCCATTTTTGTAATTTTTTTAGTAGGTTATCATTTATTAAAGACTTATACTAACTAAAAACAATATAAATTTAAAGTAAAACAAAATACCCATTATGGTTTAAGAAACCTTTCGAAAACTAAGATCTAAATATGTTTTTTTTTGCAAATAAGTCATTTAAGTGTTATGATATATGATTAAGTGGTTTTGAAGGCAATGAGTAACATTTTAATTGATAATGATAGTATCACCTTCTTTAGTTTTAGTTTTAGTTCTTTATGTTTAGAGAGAGAAAGTAGAGAGAAGGTAGAGAAATTGTATTTTTTTTGGAAATTATGGTAACTTCACGGAGTAATTTCTTCTATTTATACGATTCCGTGAAGGACAAAATCGTCAAAAAAATAACTTCACGGAGTAATTTTTAAAATTCAAAAAAAGCGACTTCGCGGAGTAGTTTTGGCCTTTTTTTTTAGCAATTCCCTATATATAGAAATAGATAATGTTTATAGAAGTTTAAAAGTAATGAATATCCATTTATTATAATATTTACTATTTATAAACGAAAAATGAATTTACTATTCATAAAATTAAATATATTTATATAATAAAATCAACTATTTTTTAAAAATGGATTAAATATAATATTTTAAAATAAATAATATTTATGGAAGTTTAAAAAACGATTTATAAATATAGCTTAAATATAAATATTTAAAAATAAATGATATTTGTAGATGTTAAAAAAAACGATTTTAAATATAGTTTAAATTTAAATATTTAAATTTAAATATATATTTAAAATTTAAAATTCCATAATATAACATACAATTTCATTTTATTCTTGACTAATTTATATAGTCCAACAAGCAATCTCATGGGGAAGAACGAAACTCCTGTAAACCAGGATGCTCGCCGTGTATCATATATTCCTACCTATATATATTATAATTATACCGAAAGACATATGTATTCCTACTATATATATATAATACAGGAACATTTAATATGAAAGGGAGTAACTTGTAGAAAAAGCATTGACATAGTATTTTTGAAAACAGAACATCCTTGATACTATATTTCAAAAGACGAAACCATATTTCAAAAAACCAAATATACAAGGTTAGAAACCAAGTAAAACCTAGAAACAAAGTAAAAAATTTAATCCCTAGTAAAATCTATAAAATGATATGAAGTATCATTGTCCGTTCCATGAATTTTTTGGTAACGATCTACAGATATCAGTATGTATCAATTCTAAAACTTCAGTCGCTTTATATGCCCATATCTTTCTTTTTTGGTTTGTTCCCCTTTGATACACTCGATACATGTAACGAAATTAGAGTAATCTAGAGGACCCAATAAAAATTAAGCTACAAGCTAGTTAATCCTAACTTTGGATATATGACCTAACTTCTTCTGCCACAATATTCGGATTTAGTAATTTTATTTGATACCAGTTGTGCATTCATAGAAATTTTGTGATTATTAACGATATTTAATAAGTAAAAATTATGTTCCTTTATCAAACTTCCATGATAAATAATCATATAATTAAAAGAGAGAGTAAATTTATTATTCCTCATAATATTAGAATATCCATACAAGTCTAATAAACGGAAAGGAAATTAATTTTCTTCAAAAAGTGGGAACATACATTAAATTATCTAAAAATAACATATGTCCAATATAAAGTTCTAAATTAAAATAAAAAAATTCTAACACATGGCATGAGCACCCATATGTTGTGAAAATAGATCTTCCATCCTAACTAAGCACCCTAATCCATAATGTACCATACAAAGAAATACAGACATGAGTTGGCGCAACCAAATCAACCAATTATGTATTCTTTTTCACAAAAACCAAATTTTCCAAAACAATCAAAGATATGAGAGTTACCTTTGCTTAGAATGTAAGCCCGGTGTTTGTCACAATCCTGCTTGAGATGTCATTTCTCCTTGTAGAAAAAATATTGACCAACCCTTGATTTCTCAGGCTTTTTATTCTTTATCGGTTATTTCCTGGTCCTTTATCATCATATTTGTGCTTAGGCCTCATCTCTTACTTGGACGATACCATGATCACTTCATACATTACACTATTTAAACATTTCCTCCTCTTGTGCAACGTGTGTAGTCAATTCATTGATTGTCCATTTTTCCAGCATACAATTATTAGTGGACTAAAAATGCCTAAACTTTTCTTGTAAAGATTGAAAAGTGAACTCCACCACACACACTTTAGGTAAGACTACGCATATTTCCATTAACTTTTGGGCATTCATAGACATTCTCAAAATGTTCTCACAGATTTTATCTTTGCTAGTGTATTTCTTGGTAGAGAGCTCACTTAATTAGACGTAGTGTATTTTTTGGTAGAGAGCTCACTTAATGAGACGTTGAAATGATTGATTGCACCTACTTCAGATTAAAAAATTGCAAGGATTGATTTAATTCTCCTAATATTGATGAAACCCTATGGAGGTCTGATTTCACCTAATTAAATTAAATAATCGCAATGACCATTTTCAACAAATTTTCTCCAGTTCATGATTAATTAAAACCAAATATTAACCTTCCGAAGGGCTAACAAGATTTGAACTTAAATTAACCCCTTGAACCTTTTTTAATCCTAGGATCCTCAAGGAGATCAATTAACCTTTTGGAGGACCGAAATTTAAAATTCCATTCATGCATATCCATTAAGTATTAAGAGACAAATCATTTATTTCACATACAAAGAAAAATAAATTAGCATCCCCAAATATTTTCACATTTGAACAAAATTATTAACAATAAAATTTTATTCATGAACAATAAAAAAAATTCAAAAATCCAAATTTTCAGCATGTTGCTGATGTCATTAGGCGATCCGCACAGCCAGCAGTTTGTGTTGCTATCACTAGACAAGCCCCAACCACAAACCTCCCAATGTTTTCATCACGACAATACTTGGGTTTGCAAATTACCTTTCAAGTCGCGACGTTTATCCGCAACGTCAACAATTCGCTGACCACATTGAATGGCTTCGGACAGTCTTCGATCAAACCCTAAATTAATCGGAAAAATCCAAATTCTATCAATACAGTCACTTTATTCATAATAAGTAAACACATAAATATGCTTTCAATAAGAATAAATCATTGTATTCATGATTATCATATAAACCCTAAATCCATGCCCTAAATCCATACCCTAACAAATTCAATTAAGCAATCAATTTCCAAATGATATGAATTCTTTACTGTAAAGAAAAACATGCTTTATTCAATTATATGATATTAAGTTATCTTATGAATCATAAGAGGGTCCGAGACTTTGATACCAATTGATACAATTAACTGAATCTTATCAAATTGGTCTATCAAACATGCAGAAAATTATTAAACCCTCTGTATGATTTTCTACGGTAGATTAAACAAAAAAGACTTATTATTTTATTTGCTACTATTATCCATGGTTGTTCTTCAGATTCTACTTCTCTTGAATCATGATTTAGAGTTCTTCAAAACTTTGTTCCTGCAACAAAGTTGTTAGTCTTCCTCTCACTAAAAGAGAGGACTGATCTTTTCAGATTTAGATTAAAGGAATGTCTGAATCTCAATAATTCATTTTATAAATAAATAACAAATTTATTAAAATTCATCCAAAAATTAATTCACTTCCTCACCTAAAATCAAAGAATAAAAATTAATCAGAAAAAAAGTTCAATAACAAATTTATTTTAAATTATATAAAAAAAATCATAAAAAAAAGTTCAAATAAATCAGTTAACTTTTTAAGGTGAAAAATGTATTGTTATGTGTAAAGCCCTCATAGTATCTAAAACATAAATGAACTCTTAAAAAGTATAAACCAGAAAAAATAGCTCACCACCAACCAATATGGATTCTTGTTTCTATATGTACAAATCAATAGCATCCATTTAGGCTTAGCTAGAATATAAATGCATAGCACTTTTCAATTTATTTTAACATGCCATTTTTTGCTATTTAAAAAAAACACATAAAATATTTATGCATATAAAATTAATAAACCAAACACATTTTATAATTTTCTCAAAATGTATTTTTCTCAATGAAGTTTAAATACAAATATAGTAAGAACATGAAGATAATAAATTTTATTTTATAATATAAATGGATCATCCATGAACAATATCTTCAAAATCTCGATTTAGTATAACATGTTTATGATGTCAATAAAATTAATTTCGGATTCTCAATTAAGCGAAACCTATACACTATTGGATTCAAATTCAAAATAAAAACACGTCTAACTTTGAATTTTATCCGGAAATTTTCGATATTCATCACCCATTTATTTAGATCTTACCTCAACAATTTTACTCTTCCTAGGTGAATCTTTTTAAGTATGTCAACATTTTTTGGATTCTAACTATGCTTCGTAACAACTCATACAAATTTACAATATAGATTATTTGTTAAACATCCTCTATTATTTTTTAAACCATCAAAATTCAAGAATTATTATCATTTTCATGTGAGGCAGAGGAAGGGAATTTATTGAACTGTTTAGTAATCTCCCGCTGGCGAACCACGATATTGTTAATAAGATCGGTGATCGATTGGACAGCAAACGGTGGAGGAGATGGGTGCATCTGGCCTGCTGAAATCTTAACATTTCCTGTAAACCAAGAAAACAAGCCTCCAGGGTTTGCCTCGGGTTGAGGACCGTCTCCATTATCCAGAGCTTTATTCAAAGCATTCACAAAATCATCATCACTCATCGATTTATGATCTGATGCTTCTTTAGTGCCCGATACACACTCATATTTGCTGACATGAGTAGAGAAGCATGGGTGCAAGTGTAAATTACATACCTATTGATGTAAACATGTATCTTTGCGATGTACAATTCAAGAGAAAAAGAGCCGGTAGAGACCATAACAAGCCAAAAACGAAGGCAGGGAAGTTTATCGATATTAAGAACCTATCTAGGAGAATAAGAACCCTATTGCACATAATAGAGAAAACAATTCAATGATTTGATGTATTGTTCATCAAACAATGTTACTCGCTTACACCATTTCACCAAGTACCTTCTTAGGTAATAAAGTAAGAAAGGGTCTCTCAATTGCATTAATGATTATATCTCACAGTCACATTACAACATCTTTGCAAATACTAACTACCAGACATGTTACATAGCACAATATATCCTAATGGGAGGCTTGTTTGCAAAATATATCCTTCACATCGAATAGCACAATAAGTTCCCCAGAAGTTTTCAGATTTGGCAAGTGCCCAATGCAAATTCACCCCACAAAACGTTAAGCAAATTCATAGGGTTATAAGTTCAAACAAAAATAATTTCAAAAAAGTCCAAGCTGCATACATGAACATACTAATTGTTTGTAAAACACACAGAATATTTAAAGTTTCAAACTTTTTATTAAAATCTGCTGCACTTGGAAAAGGGGATGCTGGAAGCTGCGGAGATATCTTTCGAAAATTTAAGGAGGCAAATATCTACAATAATTTGTATTTAGAGATCCTGAGAGCCAGAACCTATTACTCCTGGCGGGGTCCTTAGCACTGGTAAGGCAAGCAGATATAACTAAGCTCGCAATAAGGTTTAGCATCTCATAGGAAGCCAAGCAAACAAAAAAAAAATTGCTCCCCGGCATCTGTGGAACTTTTTGTAGCATTAGACTCCTGACAGAGCAAAATGTTTATCAGTCATGGCACTAGTTAGCTAGCCAGAACCGATCAAAAAGCCACGAATGACGCAAGTAAAAGCATGATAAACCAAATATGGAGAAAATGCCATGGTGAAATACTAATCAAACAAAATACCTTAGAAATTAATGATAGCTTATTTTCATAAACCAAGAAGTGTTATTTTAGCATCTGATTACAAACACTGGATAGATAGGATAGATATATAGATGATTTGGATGTGAAAACCAACAAATATATAATTTTTTAAGGTGTATCAGTGGAGAACAAAGATACGAAAGAAATCAGATAGTAAATGTGGAATACACTATCTTAAGTCAACCAACCAGCAAATGAACTAGATATCAGTCATGTTCTCAGAAGGAAATATAATAAGCAAAATGGAAATCATTACATGGATATGTACATTAGAAGAGGAACTAGATTCCTTCAACACTGATGCATTACACAGTGTTCTCTTGAGACATCTCAGTCCATTGGCATTTTGGGCGACCTTCCTTGCAAGTACTCTGTCGACAAATGGAAAATCAAAACAAAAGCCCAGTTTAAAATCGACTGATTAACGTGAGATTCTTCGAAGAAATTATATCCAATCAAGCAGTCAATAATACGCAAATTTGAAGCAAAACGGTAAACAAATAGGTGAAGGAAAGCTACGCATATGAATAATTACGAGTTGAGAAACACTAAATTAACAATTCGGAATGTAAATAAATAGAAAAGAATGCGTAGAAAAAGATGTTTAAACATAGACAATATAGATAGAGACTCACTGGTTCATCAGAGAAGCAGTAGAAACGAGATTTGAGTTTCGTTTAGTTTGAGGGTGGAGATCCGCTCTAAGTCGCCGTATATATCACCGGCGGCGAGATAGAAACGAGTTTTCTGATGAGAAGCACCTGGTGAAAAAGGAAAGATGAAGACCTCTCGGGTTTGGTTTGATCTTACTAGACCCGAGTGTTTCAGTAAAAGTGCATCACATCAGCTGATGACAAATCAACGGCCGAGATAACAAAAGCTAATTGACTTTCTATTTAGTGTTATCAGCTGAATTTGGTCCTGTTTCACATGTATATGTATATATAATAGGGCTAAGCTAAAATGAGACCCAAAATCTTTATACTGAGACCCCATATTCAAAAAATTTCTGCAATTGTGAAATTACTGAATTGCCCCCACATATAAAAACACTAATTTTTCCACCAACTCACTTCTCTCTCTTTTCCTCCTCTCTTTCCTACCAAAACTCTCTCCAAAATTCAAAAAAACACCCACAAATATTAAATTCTGCAAACTCCCACACAACATTTAATACACATTAATTATCTAAAGTTAAACCCAATTACACCGAGCATGGATTTAAGCGACTTAAATGACAATTGGAGCTGCAACGCTGATGATTTCCTTTCGGAGGAGGAGGAGCCGCTTACTGATCACATGGAGAGCGTTGCTGAGGTACAAATCAAGTTTTTTTAAGCAGAGAACAAAAATTTGCAATTTCGTGCCTTCAACTGTAAACTTCAACGCAAGAACATGCGTGGAAGATGACAAATCTTCGCATGTTCATGCGAAGATGTGGCCAAATCTTTGCATATAAATGCGAATATTTGGCAACCATGGTTTTACATGCCTTTTTGGTTTAATTTTGGGTTTTTCTTGGTTTTACATGTTTTTTTGGTTGAATATTGGGTTTGTCTTGGTTTTACATGCCTTTTTTTGTTGAATATGGGGTTTGTCTTTATTATTTGACTTGTAAATACATGTTTGTGTTTGTGTAGGAAGCGGCCGAAGCACCATGTCACATGGCGGATTATAGTCAAATATTTACGACGGATAAATTCTTAACCAAGGCGGAATTGATCGAATGGGTTGACAAAGAGAGCAAGAGTATAGGATTTATTGTCGTGGTAGATAAAGATGACGATGGTAGTAAAAACGGTAAAACACCGCGGTTATATTTTAAGTGCGAGAGGCACGGTGTTTACAAGCCGAGGCCTAAACCGGGGATTGTGAAGAAACGACGAGATTGTTCATCCAAAAAATGCGGATGTCCGTTCATGCTTAGGGGCAATCCGGTGTTAGAAGCACCCGGCTATTGGAAATTGGTAGTTATAATTGGAAAACACAACCACCAACCCTTCTTGCATTTGGATGGTCATTCACGGGCCGCGAGGTTAAAGGCGGAAGAGGAGGAGTATGTTCGTAAACTCACAACAATCGGTTCTCGGCCAAGAGATATATACCGTGGATTGAAGTTAAGAGATCCGGAAAATGTATCTAGTATGCGTACCATCTACAACATGCGGCACAAACACCAATTGGTTGATAAAGCGGGCAAATCCCAAATGCAATACTTGTTTGGTAAGTTAAAGGAGCACGAGTACTATGTTTGGAAGCGCACAAACAAAGAAACCGACGAAATCCTAGAATTGTTTATCGCACATCCCACGAGCATCGATTTGTTGCGCACTTTTCCTCAAGTGCTTATAATGGATAGCACGTACAAGACTACAAGGTATAAACTTCCTTTGCTAGAAATAGTTGGCCAAACTTCGACGAAAAAGACCTTTTGTATAGCTTTTGTTTTTATGAGCTCGGAGAAAGAAGAGAACTACACGTGGGCAATGAGCGTTCTAAGGAGAGTGATGGTGAACAACATGTGCGCATTACCAAATATTATCGTCACGGATAGGGAGTTGGCTTTAATGAACGCTATCGATGAGTTATTCCCGGATGCAACTCGTATGTTATGCACTTGGCATATAAACAGGAACATTAGCTCATACTCTAAGAAAGTATTGCCCAAAGCGGACATGGGGGAGGAGTTCTTAGAGTTTTATGTCGCGGTTCAACATTCGGCGACGATCGAAGAGTCTAAAAAAAACCTCACCGACCTTCACAAAGCCTACGCATATTGTCCTAAGGTTCTCGAGTACTTGATGAAACAATGGATAGACCCTTACGGACACAAAGTCCTTAATGTCTACACTAACAAGATTAAACATTTGGGAAACCACACTAGCAACCGGTGAGTTATATTATCATATTTTTACATTACTATGTTTAACTAGTTGTTAGACTTGTAACTAATCTAAGTTTATGGTTTAGGGCAGAGAGTGCTCACTCTAGTCTAAAACGGGCAATCGGCACAAGCCTATGCACTTTTGAGCAATTTTGGGATAAAGTTCATGCGTTGCTTCGCATTCAACACTCTACCATCTTCGAAACGTTCGAACGGAGTTTGTTTCGTCCTAGACAAGCATCTAGGGGAGCTATCTTTCGCGACATCAAAGGTAAACTTTCATGTACGGCCATTCAAATATTAGAAGAAACTATTAGAAAGGCCGGGGATTTGTGGTTCACTCCCGCAAAGTGTGGTTGTGTAATTAGGACAACACACAATTTGCCTTGTGCGTGTGAGTGTGATGTGATCGCGAAAGAAGGTCGGTCGATTCAAACGAGTGAATGTGATGTTTATTGGAGTACTTTAGCGATCAAGCCTAGGGAAAACGTTGGTACCGAAGATGAGCTTACAAGAAAGCTATTCTTAATTGATAGTACCATACGCGGTTACGGTCCACAAGTGCAAGATCACATCATAAATAGGATGATGCAAATCCTAGATCCCGCTACAAGCCATGTGTTGGAACCTAAGGAACCGGTTGTCACGAAAGGTCGGAAAAAAGCCGGTGTCGACAAGTCAACTAAGCGGAACCCATCCGGGTTTGAATACCCTAGTGTAGGCGCTAGTAGTACTCCCGCCACGATAGGTAGCACGGCCAGGTCGGCGGTTAAGGCATTTATAGTACGCAAATGCAAAGATAAAGCACCACCGAAAAAAAGAGAAAGCGACTCGATCTAGAAAATCGAATAAAGGAAAAGGATTGAGCGCCTACGGGAGTTGTTTTCCCGAGTACTTGCACGAGTACATAGCTACCGTTGAAGACGTTGCTCCGGACGGTAATTGCGGATTTAGGGAGGTAGCTTTGACGATTAAAGGCAATTCGGACGCATGGGAGGAAGTGAGAAGGGATTTGATGTTTGAACTTTCAAGTCAACGTGATCTTTGGGAAAGGGTTTTTGACGGTGCAGAACGTGTTGACAATCTATTGCGGAGATTGGATTGTTTCAAAATGTACGAGAGCGGAACTAGGCACTGGATGACATTACCCGACTATGGGTTGGTGATAGCCACCCGGTATCAATGTATAGTATACCATGTCTCTCTCCAACTATCATACACGTATCTTCCTTTGCGTGGTGTGCCTCCAAGATCATGTCCTATTGTCGAAGTTGGAATTGGTTTCGTCCACGGTAATCATTTCGTGAAAGTAAGTAAACTAGTACATTCTTGATACTTAGATTTCATTTTATCAAATAATCCGCGACGTATTTAATGTTTCTATATAATTGAAATTTTCAGATTGTATTAGACGGACCGTTGCCGGATATATACCCAATGTGGTTTGCGTTCCGCACTTGCGCTGAAGTTACAAATTGGGCCATACCAATATGCGCACATCTCAACAAGTATCACCAAATTAAACCAGCACAACCTCCGACATTAAACGATGGGGATCATGAATGCTACAATTTGACCGGGGATGCATAATGCTTTGTTGTATTGTAATATTTTGTGTTACTTGTTTTTTTCTAATCCTTTCGAGACACATTTCGCCACCTCCGACTACTAGACTTATGTTGTTTTGCTTGATAATAATTATGACTTTTACTTATGCTTTGTAGATGTGCCAAAAAAAATTGTTTTTTAAGCGGCCGTATGATTTTTTTACCAAAACAGAGCCTTAATAGGTACCCTTTGGCCATGATTTTTGGTGTAAGGCCAAATTTTTTTATTTTTTTTTGGATTTCCAACCTCAAATGTTGTTAAAACCATGTTTTAAAACCATTGGCAAGCATGAAAGTTCAAAAAAAATTCATAAATGCCCCAAAGCCTTTGTTTCATTTCTGGACAGTGCCTTTTTTGGCACACGTTTTCGTGTGCATGTACAAGAGCACGCAAAAACGCGCGTGCAAACGTACATGCACACGAAAACGTGTGCCAAAAAAGGCTCTGTCCAGAAATTAAATTTGAGCTTTGGGGCATTTATGAATTTGTTTTGGAACTTTCATGGTCGCCAATGGTTTCAAAACATGGTTTTAACAACAGTTGAGGTTGGAAATCCAAAAAATATATATTAATTTTTGGCCTTCACCCAAAAATCATGGCAAAAGGGTACCTATTAAGGACTAAATAATGAAAAATAAATCTACATAAACTGAAGCCGTAAGGTTTAATCATTCCAAAAACTAAAACAACTATTACGAGCATTAGTTTTAACAAAAAAAAACAACAAGCTCAACATTAGTTTGTGCAAAAAAAACATGGAATCGAGATATCATAAACTGCCAAACATATAATGCCAAGGAATAAAAGCGGGAGATATTTTAGAGGTCTCGTTATAGCGAGACACCTAATAATAGAAGTTACGCTATAATGAAACCCCTACTATTGCTCGCCCACCAAAATTGACTCGTCCCCTATAAAAAAGACATAAAATCAAGAAATCATAATACAATTTCCAAACACTAAGCATTCAACATAAATATAAAACTCGTAAACGTTTACATATGGAGTTTACGGCGGACGAAGACTACCACATGCTTCAAGCTGTGAAGATTGCCCGCCAGATACTGGGGGAAGATAGCAGCGATGCGTTTTTCGAGCGTGTCCTATGTACGATGTACATGGGCTACGACCGTTTGGGTACAAGAGGTATCGTTGTGCGTACTCGTGACCAGATCAAGGCCAGATATATTTTTTGTCAGCCAATACAGCATTTGTTGTTCTTGCCATCGTTAATTAAACAAGAAGCTGCTACCGTCTGGAACCTGAGCACAATAGACTACATCACCAGGGATATGGTAGCATTTCTGGAGGATAAGATTATTGCAAGGGGGGGAATTGATGATGTTGAATACAAACTTCGATACGAATAACCATTCCACTGATGTTATTTCAACTTGTTATTTTCGTATTGGTTGCTATTTTAACTTGTGATGTGATGGTTCTTTCCAGTATTTGTTTGAACTTCTTGTTTCGTAAGTTGTTGTTATTTTAACTTGTGATGTTTCTTTCCAGTATTTGTTTGAACTTCTTGTTTCGTAAGTTGTTGTTATTTTAACTTGTGATGTTTCTTTCTAGTATTTGTTTGAATACGTCTTAGACATGTAAACGGGTCTCGTAATCCAATGACTCAATCTGTACAGTCCTTGGCTTAAGATAAGCCAGCCTCTCGAACACTTCTTCGCGTCCGCGTGGTCGGGGCATTGAGCATCCTGGACACGATGCCTCCCTACCGTGGTTTGAAGAACATCCTGCACAAAACCGCATCGATGAAACCAGGAATCTCCTCTTGCATCGTACATCTGACGAAGTCAAATGTGATCAAGAGGCTTGCATCTTCGTGCACGTTCCACTCTGAATCACCCATTGTTGTAACTTAAGATATTTTGTTTCATAGTCAAATTATAGTATTTATAGACTCGAAGTCGGTGTGCCAGTTCTAAAAAAATTAGCGGGAAGCATTTTTTTTTCCCGCGTTAATTAACTAGCGGGAAAGTATGGGCGGGAAGTGCATTAAACGCGGGTGTTTTTGGCGGCAATATTTTCACGTGTCTCGTTATAGTGAGACGTCTAATAATGGAAGTTGCGCTGTAATGAGACCCCTATTACTGCACTGCTGCATTTGTGTAATTTTTTTAATGTAAACCTTGGGTTATTTTAAGAATGATACATTGGATACATTGGACACATTGGATACAAAAAAATGGGCACAAAATAAAATGGGCAGTCAAATAAGAAACAGTAGTACATGGTAAATGTAAAATACAAAAAATTCATACATTAACTTAAACAAACAGTACAGAAACTCCAAGAAGCTAACAATTAAAAACATAAGTAATGTCGATTAGTCGAAGTCATATCCCAAGTTATCGTCAGAGTCAGTCCCCTCTTCCCTTTCAGTAATCCTATTCTCAAGATACAGAACCATGTCCCTAGTGATGTAATCTACCACAGTCATGTTCCATAAGGCGGCCGCTTCTTGCTTAATTTTAAATGGTTGGAACAGCAAACGATCCATTGGTTTGCAATACAATGTACCTCCGTTTGATTTGTTCACAGTTACGCACAACAAAACCTTCCGTTCCTAAGCGGCCGTAGTTGTAGTACATGTTACACAAGACTAGCTCGAAAAACGCATCGCTACTATCTTCACCCAACTCACACAAGGCAAGTTTCACTGCTTGAAGCAAATGGTAGTCTTCATGAGGGGTAAACTCCATTTTTTGCACTGTTTATGTTTGAGGAGTGATAAGCATCCACTTATAAGCTCGTGCAAGTTTGGGCGGGAAGTGCATTAAACGCGGGTGTTTTTGGCGGCAATATTTTCACGTGTCTCGTTATAGCGATACGTCTAATAACGGAAGTTACGCTATAATGAGACCCCTATCTTACAAGTGTTTGGTGTCGCACAATCATTCGTCAACATGGATTACGCTATCCTTATCTTACAAGTGTTTATAATTGATACAAGGTTCAAAAAGACGTTTTATAGGCAGTAACAATTATAGCAAATATATCAATTGCAAAATATGTGCCCATGGACTGAGTTGGAAGATCAATATCTGATGATGGCAGCTGCTGAAGTTGGTAACCTTAACATGATAGAGGGGGGTAATAAGTACTGGTGGGCATTGCTATGCAAGATGTACTTTCTATATGGAAGGGATGGTGTTCAGCCGCCAAGAATTTCTAGGCGTGTCGATGAGGTGAAAGCTAGGTGGTCTAGTTTAGTGACATTTCGTCAACATCCAGTTTCTAGCCTCACCGAATTGGAACGTCGTGTTGCGTGTAACCGGTTCAACTGTCAACCCACGGATTTTTTAACAGAGGATCAGCTGGATTCGGTCCGCGCTGTCATTATTGACATCCGCCTAGACGAAATGCGTGACTAACAAGAATGCGAAAGATCTATGGAGTTTATGTTTTACAATGGGTTTACGTTATCTTTGATATTTTCGTTTGAGTTTATGTTTACATGTCTGATTCGGTTTATGTTTGAGTTTGTGTTGTTGTTCGTGTTAAAAAAACTTTGGGGTTTATGTTTTAGTTTATGTTGCATTTGTTTTGCATTCAGATACCTACCCCTAAACTTGGAGTTTCAAAGTTGGAGTTTGAACAAACATTCGAAAGTTATATCAGAAAAATGTAACAAATTAACATAACACATAATTAAAGATCGAACAAGTACCACATCACAAAAAATAATCCGGTCAAAAGTAAACATCACATATAAAGTCTAAAACTGTCAACACAAAAAACATAAATGATAATCAGTCTCTGTACTCGTGAGATATACGGTATATATCCTGCAAAGGCTCCCGAAGGTCCTCCATACTAACGCCGGGGTAGCTAAGGTCGTACTCCTCTATCTCCAGTATGCGCGAAGTCAGCTCGTGCAGGATGGTCGCATGTGTGTGTGGTGTAGGGTTCACCCAATCTCCGCATCATCTCTGTGAGCCTCTGGATCAGATATGATGTACCATAAGTTCCTCGTAACCCATGAGGAGTAGATCACAGTGGTACCATCCTCCTGACGAGGAACATACTCCGCACCCTTCAGACTCGCGTGAATACAGTGTGACTCCCAGTTATCCCAACTGAATGCATCCCAGAGGTAGAGGGTGTTCGTATGACGAACCCTAGTAGAACCGGTAAGAAGAGGACGCAATGGAACAGGAACCTATATTTGAAAAAAAAATCTAAACTATGTACCACACATGCGCAATACAAATAATATTAATATTTCGAGTTACAAAATATTACCTGCTGAATGCGACCGAACTGTCTAGCCAACCGCAGCGGATAGTACGCCTC
This sequence comes from Limnanthes douglasii subsp. nivea, assembly GCA_036936605.1. Taxonomy (NCBI): domain Eukaryota; kingdom Viridiplantae; phylum Streptophyta; class Magnoliopsida; order Brassicales; family Limnanthaceae; genus Limnanthes; species Limnanthes douglasii. The sequence continues at coordinate 86,209,928 of JAUPFV010000005.1, read as the reverse complement.
GACAATGTCCGCCGCCTTCAGCGTCGCATCTATCCAGGCTATATCAGCGGTACCTCGAGCATCCCGCATGGTCGTATACGGCGTGAATGATACCTGTAAAATATTAACATACCATTTATCATTACCAACTTAAATTATATATACGATAATTGAAATGAAACTGATTACAACTTACATCCTACTCGGTGAAGCTATCCAGACAGTCTAATACCGTCTCGACTCTCCTGGCTCTGTCGAAACTTAGCAGGTGCATGGAGGCATATAGTAGGATGTGCGATACTATACCTCGGGTACTGATGAACTGCAAACGACGTGAAATGGTCGTAAATCCACGTCTCTAACATGGCCAAAAAACCAGATATACCCGAAGTAGAGTGTAGGCAGCCTCTGCCTAGCTGGTAGTAGAGCTGCGCCAGTATCATCTGCCCTCAGTTATACCTCGCGGAGCTAGTGTAATCGTCGATGAACTGCAAGTAGTCGAGGCTAATGTTGTTGCCCGACTTGTTGGCCAAAATGGCACAGCCAAAGAAGTGCAACAAATAGCCCCTCGTAGCTCGTTTAGCATCCCCCACAGTGATCTCCTCATCGTAATACTGATGGGTGCAAAATCTCCTCTTCAGCCATGCAAGGCGAACATGCCTCTTACCGCCGCCTTTTTTCTCCTTTATCTCAGCCTCAAGCTCCGCAGCGCTGCACCCAAGTAAGCGAGCGTATCTCGCAGTACGCTCATCAGCAGTGGGGTACTCATATATCTCACAGTTGAGACCGACAATTGAGAGCCCCGTTATCATGTGGACGTCATCCAGGGTGACGGTCATCTCCCCGAACGAGAAGTGGAAAGTGTTCGTCTCGGGATGCCATCTCTCTAGAAAGCCCTCAATCAAGTGGACGTTAGTATACCACTTACCCAAGGCCTCAACCAAGGGCCAGAAACAGGTGCTCCTAACCTGTGCGAGTACCTTCTGCTGCCGGGATTTCAGGTCCCAGCTACTATGTGTGTGGTACATCGCATAACAGCGCAGTGAATGTCGGGCCTGCATGCATTAAAAACATACAATATATAAACATATATGCAATCTAAAACTTAAGATAATCCAATAACCAACATGTTCAATATATATACAGTATAACAACTAAGATAAAACAATAACCAATAACCAACAAATACAATGCAGTAGTGAGTGTTAAAAATTAAAACCTAAACTCATCATAACATATAAATTCATTGTAACCTAAACTAATAAAATTTATAACACAAACCTAATTTCAATAACATATAAATTTTTAACATATAAATTCAGTAAATTTATAACACAAACCCAATACCAAATCCAAATCCAATACCAAATCCAATGCAGGTAATATTCAATAGACAGTGTTAAAAATTAAAACCTAATTTCATTCTAACATATAAAATAATTCTAACCTAACCTAAACTACTTATATTTAAAACGCAAACCATTTCAGTAGACAATGTTAAAAATTAAAACCTAAAGTCATTGTAACATATAAATGAATTCTAACCTAACCCAAACTAAACTAATATAATTTATAACACAAACCAATATAAAATCCAATGCAGTAACATATAAATTGATTCTAACCTAAACTAATAAAATTTCTAACGCAAACCAATAATAATAACAATAACTTTAAAAAGTAAATTAAAACTATAAAACTTACATCGCCTTTGGAGATGCTGTATGCCTCGTGCTCTCTGTACGAATGAAACGTAGAATATAGGTCTACGACGTGACTATTGTATCTACGGAAGCGCTGCTTCGTAGATACGCGAAGCTGGACTGGTGGGCGCTCAACGGCCTGTAAGGTCCCTCTCACACGGACCCGGACGCTCCGAGAAGTCTCACCGCGAGCGAGCTCCTCAGTCTCCTGATCCATCTCGTAGTCTCTATCGGTAACGGGAGGACGTGGGCGAGGAGGCATACTGCAGAAGACAAAACCGAACAATTAGAAGAGTTGAAACTTAAAAAAATAAAGTCATGATTTTGCGAAAATTCACAATTTAAATCGTGGATTAGGGAAATCCACGCATTAAATTGTGAAGATTTCGCCAGAATCCACAATCTGTGGATTCGGTATTTCCACGCATGTTCTTGCGTGGAAATACCGGATGCCCGCATGTTCGTGCGTGCATCCGATATTTCCACGCACGAACATGCGTGCAAACACCTGTTCGAGAAACACAGCCCCCCTCTACCCAGATCTGCCCGAAATCAACCTTAAAACTCTAACCTAACACCCTCAACGGTCCTAATCTCCTAACTAACAACCTACATGCCCTTAAAATCAAACAAATCAACACCAAATACATAAAAATCCATTTTTTCTACCCGAATGCAAAACACTAAATATCTCTAGAAATAACAATGGAAATGGAAAAAAAAAGCACCATGAAGTGTAGAATCCATACCTTAACAGCTTCGTGGAGTTGGATTTCAAAAAAAATCGACGGAAAAAATATGGGTTTTTGGAGGTAGAGAGAGTTAGGGTTTCGGGGGAGAAGAAAGAGAAGGAAATCTGATTTTTAGCTATTTATATGGATGGCATTTTTGTAATTAATGGGGGTCTCACTCTAACCAACCCGGGTCTCACTATAACCGGGTCTCACTATAAAGAAAACGGGTCTCATTTTAGCCTAGACCTATATAATATATGCACCATCTCAACATTTTCAATACGACTAAATTTTTTTTTCTGGTCCATAGCCTTTGAAGAAAAATAAACGTTCAGTGTTGTATATCAACTTTTGTTGATAATATAAGAAGTGTTATCACAATTTTTTTCTAAAATTTTCGCCACTCACAAACTTCTTGACGAGTACATTTATTTTTTTCTAATGAAATTTAATTTATGAACTTCTAACAAATTCATTCTAGTGGAGAGTTTATTTCAGACTTTGATGTCTAGAAATGACAAGTTTATGAATATAGTTAATGAATTATTTATCCACGTATTCCAAGCTATTGTAAGTCTGTAATTTTTTCGACATTTTTCCAATTTGATTCTCAACCAACTTATTTTAGTTCTTAGGAATATAAAATATTTTATTTTTTGTACTTCAAAAGTATAATCAATACTTTTACGAAATATTCATCAATTAAGGAGATGAATTACCTTACACAATTCATAGTGTTTTTTTAGAAATAAATTTTTTAGATCTCTAAAAGTAACGGGGATCTTTCCACTTTTCCAAATGAGGTGTTGGGTGTCTTTGTAAACTATTTTTCTAACCTTCTTGGCTTTAGGTCTCTCCCAGGATACCATGAGCTCGCTCATATCTCCACGGTTATTTATTCTAAAGTGAATCCTCAAGACCGGTCTTCAATGATTCGTCATGTTACTTACGCTGAAATAAAAAAATGTACTTTTTAAATATTGATAGTGATAAAACCTCGGGGCATGATGGCTTCAATATGGGTTTCTCAAACCACTCATGGAACCTCATTGACAAAGATGTATGCGATGGGATCTTACTGTTCTTAAGTACGGGTCATCTTGAGTTTTCATGGAATGCCATCATTACTTCCTTAATACCTAAGAAAGATTCCCCCTCTATCGTTGATGACTTCAAGCCAATTCCATGTTATAATGTGGTTTACAAGATTAATTTCAAGATCATGGTCGACATGATCAATGAATATTTCCCCTATCTGATTGACAAATCTACATCGGTTTTTGTGGTTGACCGTAATATTACGAACAATATCCTTCTATCCCAAGAACTCCTTAGAGGTTACCAGGCTAACGGTAAAGGCCCAAGAGTTGCTCTTAAAATCGATTTGATGAAAGCTTTTGACAACGTTTGTTGGCATCTTATCATTGACATCTTGGTGGCTATGAATTTCCTAGAGCAGATGACCAGCTAGATTATTAAATGCATCGTCACACCTTCATATACTGATAATATTAATGATGATCCTTACATGCATTTTCAAGGCAGAAAGGGTCTTAGACGATGTGATCCTTTATCCCCCCCCCTTCTTATTTGTATTGGTCATGCGAGCTCTCTTCGGTATACTTAAAAAGAAAAGTAGTGATGCAGAAATTCAATTTCCATTGGTAATGTCATAAGCTTAAGATTGTCAATCTCTACTGCACAGACGATCTGATGATTTTCTGCCGTGGTGACATTAATTCCTCCAATCTCATTAAAGATGGTCTTAATGAATTCTTTGATCTCTCGGGCCTCGAATTTAGCCTTCAGAAAAACCAAATCTTGCTCTCTGGGTTAACTCCTCTCTTAGATTGGACTTGATCAATATCTTGGGCTTCAATGTAGGCTCCCTCTTAGTTAAATATCTTGGAGTTCATTTTCTCTCGACAAAATTACTACTCGTATTGCCTCATGGACTTTCAAACACCTCTCTTATGCGGATAGGCTTCAAATAATTAAGTTTATGCTTTTTACGAGGTAGGTTTATTGGTCTTCGATCTTCATTCTTCCCGATAGAGTCTCTTCGTTGTTTTATCTGGTTGGGGCCTGAGATGAAGGCATCCGGTGCTAAAGTGGCTTGGTCTGCTTTGACCTTGGCCTTGTTAGAGAGCGGCATTTAGATTCTAGACCTAAAAATTTGGAATCACGCGGTTGTCCTCAAACGTTTGTGGTACATCGTTGGTAAACATGATAGCTCAATCTGGTGTGACTGGATTTAGTATATGAAGATTAAATACAAAAACTTATGATCTTTAAAGATTGACTATTTTTCCTCATAAACTGGGAGGAAAATTTTAAATCTTAGACCACTTGCTAGCAAATTGTATAGGGTGATGATTGGTAACAGAAAGAATACATCGGTGTTGTTATCAACCTCTTTGGTCAACCATTATGGGCTTACTATTATTCTGGATTCTCGTATAAAGTGTAACCTCAAGGTTTTTGATATCATCCAGGATGGTCTTTGGGATTGGTCGTTTCAATTAAGTCTGCTAGTGTTAGAAATTATCGCACATTCGAATAGATCAACCATCTCATCCTCTCTATCCCTCGCCATTGCATCCTCTGCAACGGCGTCCAATACTGGATGCTAAGAGAGAATCACCAAGTTCACAATCAATGACACCTATAATGTCATCTGTACTTCTACCCCCGAATTGTGTCTTATGCAACTCTGCCTCTGAAACCATTAATAATATCATTTATGATTGTAGTTACACTCAGAGCATCTGAGATTACACAAGCTCAAAACTTGATTTCTTTAAGTTACAATAATAATTGGGTCTCTTGGATCCATGAGACGTCCAATTGACCTCAATCCAGTTTACGACACATTTTGCGTGCCTGCTTTGGCGCCATCGTCTACCATGTATGGTGTGAGAAGAATGCTAGAATTTTTAGCTCATCTCCTACCCTTGCTTCTGCGATATCTTACCGCATGCTTTCTGACTTGCGATTCAGATTTCATGGTATGAAGGTTGTCTCTCCAACCCAATACCTTTAATATCGAACTTAATGTGTTTTGTTTTTAGATTGTTGTATACTTCCACCACTACAAGTATGTTGCTTTGTTAACTTGAACTGTTGCTACCTAGTATTTTTGGTCATATTAAGTCAATTCAATCCATTTATTTTCTTACTTAATTTTGCTGGTGTTTCGATTAAAGACGTTATGTTTAATTTGCTTGTATTATGCTTAATTTGTTTGTGTTTCGATTTATGAAGCCATATTTCATACTATTCTCGAGTCTCTATTCACTTTCTTCATTGCTGTTTGACTCTTTGACATATAAGTATTCACTTTCTTCGTTGCTGTTTGTCTCACTCTTTCACATATAAATAACATATAAGTAACATATAAGTTTTAACATTATGCTTTGGTTCAATTTCTTTGATTCTTTTTTTCACGACATTTAAACCACTCGACATCGAAATATATCCCAAATATCTATCAATTTTTTTCTATTTAAAGCATTTTTAGGCCCGAAAGAAAAAATTCGAGTTTTGAGAAGAAATCTTTTAAAAGTGGATAGAGTAAATTTTGTCTTTTTTTATTTGTACGGGATCTATTAATAAATACGGTCGGTATATTTGGAAAATCTGATCAGTAAATCTCCCTAAAAAATAGTCTACCAGTTCTTTAATTGGCCAATACAATCCCGAACGTCTTAAAGAAGAAAAGATACATTGAACGGTCCCATTCATTTGGTTTTATTTATTGTCAACTCCACATAAATTTACATATCTACTCTATTTATAGGAAGGATTTTGAAAATGAGCTACAAAATACTGAACAACTTGAATTATCAACTGATAGTTGGTTGAAAGTTTTGTTAAAAATGAGGGTACTATAAGGGATATCGACTACTATATTATTTTCAAATCTTGTTTACTTTCACTTTTGAAATTTTAAGGAGCATTTTTATAAAGAAGATCCAAAGAATTTTTTTGGCACAAATGCTAATCCAATAAATATAACGGTTACCAAAGAAGAAAGTAAGCTTGAATAAGATTATATTTAGAGATTGAAATCATTCCAACACTCGCAATGTTTGAAGTTAGCTGTAATAGTTGTCTACAAGTTTCTTTTTGAAATAACTTGAATAGTTCTCTAAAAGTTGTTTTCGAAAAAAAAATGTATTCATAACGAGGTGGGTGAAGTTAATTGTATTATTTTTTTATATTTAGTAAAAAAAATTCTCATAAAGATCTTAATAGTGTAAATGTAAACTAATTAATAAAGTAACTTAATTTACCAATATTTTTTTATCCGTTTAATATTTAAAAGATTAATAATAGTCTTGTGCGAGATAGTCTCATAAGAATTAAATAACATTTGATATTGTTAGTTAAATAACCTTCAGAAACCCAACTCGAAATAATTACAATATCAAGTTTCAACAAAAACCAAAGCCACAATGTTTAGCCTAAGTTCAACTGTTTAGCCAAAATATGTTTGTTTAGTATAAATAATCAGGTAGCATGAACTGGAAGCTACACGACTTTGGATTGTACTAAAAACCTTAGATATGAACCCCAAAAAATACAGCAACTAATAAGCATAATAATGTTAAACCAAACACACATAAGACATATTTAATATGGTTCAGATTGTGAAGAATTCTACATCCACGGATAGCATATATATATATATATTATATATGAGGTTACAAGAATACTCTCTCAACTACTAATATATATATATATATATATATGAGGCTACAAGAATACTCTCTCAACTACTAACACTCAACCACTCATATTTTGTTGCAAAATACTCACAACTTACAAAAACTATAGATCCCAGAGTATTCCCAAATATTTATCCTACCTCAATATTTCTCTAAAATTCGAAAGCCTTTAGCTTTCTCTCTCTAAAAATTCTGATTTTTCAGATTTTAAAAATGACTTCACTCATCTCTCGTTATTTTTAAACGAGCAAATATTATTTATTGTTCTTCATGCTCACAATAAATCTTGGCACCTCCATTACCCAGTTTTCCAAGAAAACATACACAAAAGATACTCTACAATGTTTTCGTTTGTGCAAAAGGTAGTGACACCATTTTACTACCTTGTCATATGCACCAACGTGCCTAAATCAATAATGATTTGATCAACGAACGAGATTACACGTCCATTCACATCCCTTAGTGACTTAGTTTATTCAATATTGTATAAGTATATTTAGAATTTTTCAACAAATATGTTATGCACCTTTAACTATAACAATAACATTCTTTTTGCCTTCGACATAACTCACCCTTAGGTTCCAGTAAATGAATTTTCACCTAAGTATTGGTCTAGCATCTACCATCATAAAAAGTTAACAGTTTATGCTCTATAAGTCATCAGTTGTCTATCTCCAACCTCTTAAAGTCTTCAGTAAATATATACATCTTAATTACTTTTAGCCTACATCTAAAAATTATCCACCTAGGCTTATGGTAACCCCCAACATTTGTTATCCCCGATGTCCAACTACTCTTTAGAGACAAGTTCACTTGCATCCTACACTTGAACAAGTCTCATGTAGTTTGTGAACTTTAAAACCGTTAATACCTTGTTCAAAGAAATTCGAAGGATTTTCCTCACTTAATATTTGGCACATTAACTTTTTGTCTCTCCCCCATATCTTGGATGAAATGTAACTTGATATCTACGTGCTTAGTTCTCTCATAGAACTTCATATTCTTCGTTAAACGAGAGCACTATTATAACATAACATACTTACATCTTGCTTTATACCAGTGATTTCTCTCAAATATCTCTTAAGCCATATGCCTTTGTAATTACTTTTTCAGTATCAATATATTTGGCTAACGTAAATGAAAAGGAAAAAATATTATGTATACAAGACTTCCAACTAAACAATCCTCAAAGAACAGTGAACATATAACCGAAGTTGACTTTTTTTATGTCGGGGTAGCCAACATAATAAGAGTCAACATACACTTTTATCATTTCATCAGTAGTATGTTTCTTATTATAACACAACCCAACTTTATATGAACCCTTCAAGTATCTCACGAGCCACCTAAGGGTTTTCCAATGAGGCATCCCCGGTTTTGACATAAATCAGCTCAAAATGCTAATAGAGTAGGAAAGATCAGGTCTCATGCATATAGTTGCATACATAATGCTTCCACTGACATTAACATAGGGTATCTCTTGTATGAAATTCTTATATTTTACTTTTGTTGATGATTGAGTGTTACTTAGTTTGAATTGGACACCATTGAGATCTCTAACCTATTTGGCTTCAAACATTTCGAACGTTTTGATGACATTATGTATGTATTCTTGTTGAGATAAGAATAAACAACCTTTCAATACGGTCCTCTAGATCTCAATACCAAGTATCCTTCTATCATCTCCAATATCTTTCATCTCAAACTCTCATTTCAACTAGACCTTTATTGTTTCCATCATTATCGTGTTCTTTACAACTATTAGGATATCATCCACATACAATATTAATATGAGTTATCTCTTCTTGTTTGTTTTCTTATTATAATAAATAAAATTTTCGCAATAAGTCCTTACATACTTGATGAATCTCATAAAAGAATTAAATATTCTATTTACTACATCGACGTCTGTCTCATCCCATATAAAGGTCTCTTCAACAACACACATCTTTTTTCTCTGGTTCAAAGCCTTCTGAAGACACATGTATATATTCTATTCCAATTATACATGTAGAAAGGCAGTAATGACATCCATTTTATCTAGATCAAGATATAATCTAGCAGCAATTGACAACAGATTCTTTATTGAGTTTTGTTTTAAAAGTGGTGAAAATATCTGATTAAAATTAACACATTCATTAGTGTAAATCCCTTAGCCACTAACCTAGATTTGTATCTGGATAACTCAAATCCATGAATACATTGATTTCTTTTGTATATCCATTTAATCCTAATAAGCTTCTTACCCTTCAGCTATTTCACAAGAATCCAGGTGCATATATTTTCTAAAGATCTTAGGTTTTCAGTCATGAACTTTAATAGTTTATATTTGTCACTGCTCTTTATAACATCATGATAACTATATATAAGAACACATTTCATCATTTCAATCAACAAAGCATAACCAATAACATTAACATAACCATACCCATATCAAGAACATATTACTCTATAGTATGATCATTTAAATAGTCTGGAGCATCATAATCTCGACCATCTTCAGACTCATGCAATAAGTGAACTTCCTCAGCATTATCTGAAGCTAGACCATGTCCAAAATTATTTTTAGCAGACGTATCTTTTGCTTCACTCTCTTGTTCAGATTCATCATCAAATTCATATCTCTTCTTGGAATTAGTAGGTTTGGTATCCATCGACTTCTCCAATAGCAAGTCACCTTATCGAAACCCATGTCTCTACTTATCAAAGTTTTTTGAAGTTCAGGTTGAAGACACCATAACATATACCATTTCAATTATTCCAGATAGCCATAGAATAAACATTTTAGTGCTATCAACTGAATTTTATCTTGCTTCACATGTGCATAACCACCACTACTGAACACACTCAAATGTTACAACTACAGTTTTTTCTAGTATATGGCTCTTGAGGAAGAAGAAACTTCAATGTCGTATATGGACTCTTGTTGATGATATAAGAAATGTTATCACAACTTCTCCTCTGAATCTTTGACCCATTACAATGGTTTAAAGAATACACATATCATTTTTCAGTAAGGTTCAATTTATTCTTTCAACAAACTTATTATATTGGAGATATCTTCTCACAGTTTAATGTCTAGAAATGCCAAGATTATAAAAATAGCTAGTCATTTATTTATTCACATATTCCAATTCATTGTCAGTGTGTAACTTCTTCAACGTCTTTCCAATTTGATTATCAACCAATTTCTTCTAGTTCTTAAAAACATCAAATATTTCATCTTTGGTCTTCAAAGTATAACCCATAAGTTTTTAGAGTATTCATCAATTAAGGAGATGAAATATCTTGCACCATTCACAGCGGTTTTTCTAAGAAATAAAATTGTCTCGATCTCTAAAAGTAATGGGGGCCTTGCCACTTCCCCAAATGAGATAACGAGTGTATTAGTAAACTATTTTTCTAAGCTTACTGGCTTTAGGTCTCTCCCATGATACTTTGGGCTTACTTGTATCTTCATGCTTATTTATTCTAAAGTGAATCTTCAAGACCGACCTTCAATAATTCGTCATGTTACTTGCACTAAAATAAAAAAAATACATTTTTTAGTATTGATAATGATAAATCTCCAGGGTCTGATGGCTTCAATGTGGGTTTCTTCAAACACTCATGGAAAATCATCGGCAAAAATATCTGCAATGAGATCTTAATGTTCTTTAGTAATGGTCGTCTTGAGCCTTCATCGAATGCCACCATCATTTCCCTAATTTCTAAGAAATATTTTCCCTTTATCTTCAAGGACTTCAGGCCAATTGCATGTTGGAATATGGTTTACAAGATTATTACCAAGATCATGTCCGACATGATTAATAACTCTTTCCCTTATCTGATTGATAAATCTCAATCGACTTTTGTGGCTAGTCGTAATATTACGGACAATATCCTTATACCCCAAAAAATCTTTAAGGGTTAGTAGACTAACGGTAAGGGCTCAAGGGTTGCTCTTAAAATCGACTTGATGAAATCTTTTGACAACGTTCGTTGGCATATTATCCTTGACATCTTGGTGGTTATGAATTTCCCATAACATATGATCAGTTGTATTATTCAATGCTTCGCCACCCCTTCATATACTGTTAATATTAACAATGATTCTCACGGGCATTTCCAAGGCAGAAAGGGTCTTAGACAATGTGATCCCTTATCTTTCTTCTTCTTTGTCTTGGTCATACAAGTTCTCTCCGGTATACTTAAAGAGAAAAGTAGTGATGCGGAACTTCAATTTCCACTGGTAGTGTCACAAGCTTAAAATTCTCAATCTTTACTTCGCAGACAATCTGATGATTTTCTGCCATGATGACATTAATTCCCCCAATCTCATTAAGGATGGTCTTAATGATTTTTTTTTTATCTTTCGTGCCTCAAAGTTAGCCCTCAGAAAAGCCACATCTTCCTCTTTGGGGTTAACTCATCTTTTAGACCGGACTTGATCAATATATTGGGCTTCAATGTAGTTTCTCTCCCAGTTAAATATCTTGGAGTCCCTCTTCTCCCGGGCCGACTTTCCCATAACGATTGTCAATTGATTTCCTGAAACAATTACTACATGTATTGTCTCATGAAATTTCAAACACCTCTCTTATGCGGGTAGGCTTCAACTCATTAACTCTATATTTTTTGCGGGGTAGGTTTACTAGTTTTTTTTATCTTCATTCTGCCTGCGAGAGTTCTTAAAAAAGTCTTCCAGTTTCTTGGTTGTTTTCTCTAGTCGGGGCCTGAGATGAAGGCATCCAGTGCTCAGTGTTTTGGTCTGCTATGACCTTGCCCTCGTTAGGGTGGTCTTTTGATTGTAGACCTAAAAATTTAGAATCAGACGGTCGTCCTCAAACATTTGTGGTACATCGTTAGTAAACATGACAACTCAATCTGGTGTGATTGGATTTACTCGGAGAAGATTAAAGATAAAAACTTATGGTCTTTAAATATTGACTCTTCTCCCTTATGGACTTAGAGGAAAATTTTAAAATTTAGGTCACTTGCTAGTAAATTTTATAGAATGACAATTGGAAATGGGAAGAATACCTCCCTCTCGTTTGAATCGTGGTTGCTATCAATATCTTTGGCCAACCATTATGTGCTTACTATTATTCAAGATTCTCGTATGGAGTGTGACCTCAAGAGTTTTCGATATCATCCGAGATGGTCTTTGGAATTGGCCTATCCAATTAAGGTCTGCTAGTGCTAGAAATTATTACGATTTCGAATAGATCAACCATCTCATTATCTTCCTCCCTCATCTTTGCATCCTATGCAACGACGTCCATTACTAGAATGCTAAGAGAGGCATCACCAAGTTCACAATTAATGACATCTACAATATCATCCGTACTCCTATCCCAGTGTTGGGTGGACGGGGTTAGTATGACATAAATTTAATATTCTCCGCCACTCATTCATCCTTTAGCTTGTTATCCAAAGGAAACTTTCCACCAGATAAGCTTATGAGCTGGGATTTAAACACTCCCTCAAATTGTGTCTTATGCAATTCTGCCTCTGAAACCATTCATGATATCCTTTATGACTGTAGTTACACTCATTGCATCTGGGATTACACAAGCTCAAAACTTGGTTTTTCTTTAAGTTACAATAATAATTGGATCTCTTCGATCTATAAGATGTCCAATTGGCCTCAATCCAGTTTATGACATGTTTGACGTGTCTACTTTAATGCCATCGTCTACCATGTTTGGTGTGAGAGGATTGCTAGAATTTTTAGCTCCTCTCCTACCATTGTCTCTGAGATACCTTACCACATGCTTTCTTACGTGCGATTCAGATTTTATGGTACGAAAACTGTATGGCCAACCCAATCCCTTTAATATCTAACTTATTGTTATTTTGTTTATAGGTTGTTGCATACTTCCGTCACTACAGATTTGCTCTTACGTCGCTGCTACTTAATCTATTTTTTCATATCAGGATAATCAAATCCATTAAACTCTTACTTAATTTTGTTTGTGTTTCGATTGATGAGAACATGTTCCATTACTAGTCTGTCGTCCTTGTTCTGAAGATCACTGTTACTTATCTCTTAATCATACATGTTTTAACAATTCGTTTTGTTGAACTTGTTTAGTTACCTCTGTTGAACTTGTTTAGTTACCTCTTAATCATATAGGTCTTACCCATTCGTTATTAACTCTCTTTTTTTGTCATATGTTGAGTTTCATACAGAGAACAATGTTTCATAGGCAACTAACATAACTTCTGTCTATTAGCTCAAGCCTTAACATCTTGAAACGCAAAGGTTTTTTTTAAAAGTACTACTTCACTAACATTTATTCGAGTTTGTTATCGTAATTCAATCGATAGTACTACCTCTGTGGTTGATGTCACTCTTCTTGTAATCCTGTAGGATCACTGTTCTTAGAATCCCGTAGGAACTCTTTCAATAGTTGAAGAGATTGGTAGTAGAGGTTCAGGTCAATGCCATCGACATTTCGACCAACACGAGCCTGCAAGACAGCCGTGTTGTCAGGTTGAATATGAAGTTCGCCAATGAACTGGAAGACTGAGCCGACTGGCAAAGCTAAGTCTTTCAAATGCCGCGTGTCAATATTTAGGGTAGCACCTCTATGTTCCACAACTGCTATTGTTGTCTCCACCGAATAATTTTGCAGCTTCCCAGTTACTCTTAGTGAAGCACCTTCTCTGAAGAAGGGAGAAGATGCGTGCAAGTCTTGTAAAGTAACCAAAGTTCCCGATTCTATTGCCGCCATCAATCCACCACTTCAAGACTAGTACTTGAGCTAGGTTTTTGTGTATCACGAATTCACTATTCTGTTAAATTTGTAACAGGACGACGGTTGGTTGGCCGGAGAACACGGAGGCGATTCGGGAGGCTGAAATGTATTACGCGTCGTAGTTCAGGAACTAAAAGTTATATTTTCGACCGGCATCGTTGAGGTGTTAGTAGTTGCCGGACTTCTAATGTCGTCCTGCTTGGGCCTTGTAAATGTGATTGCGAGAATTCGTTTATTAACTTGTTTAGTTAATTTTATGTCAATTTTTTCGATTTCTTCTCATATATTTATGTAAATTCTTTTTATTTTTATTTAACGCATTTAAAAAAAACTCAAAAAAGAAAAACGAGTTTCGAATAAAAAGGTTTTAAAGGTGGATAGAATAATTTTTTTTATTATTTGGACAGGATCAATTAATAAATACGGTCCATGTATATGACCAGATTTCATACCCGATTAGTAAATCTCTCTAAAAAAAATAGTCTACCAGTTCTTAATTGGCCAATACAATCCCAAAGGTCTTAGAAAAGAAAAGATATTGAAGATGAGTATTCATTTGGTTTTATTTATTGTCAACTCCACACATATTTACATTCATACTCTATTTATAGGAAGGATATTGAAGATGAGCTACAAAAGACTAAACAACTTGGATTATTAACTGATTTTCACATGTCTGCTCGGTATTGTTCTTGTTTGGGACCAGGGAAGAACAAATCTCTGGTCTGGTTGCCGAAGATTTGATCAACCACTTGCGCATTCTCTTTGAAAGATAGCTTCTTTGCCTCTTCCTCCATACTACTAATTATATTTCCTTTCCCTGTAAAGATAAATCATGCATTGTAAATAGACTTGGCAAACCGACACAGTAGACTAAGTTAATCAAAACATGGTTAGATCCGGTTGCCGGACTAAGCGTGCGTGACTAGAATGGGGTGGTCTAGATCAAGATTGCTATTATTTTTCACAAAACTTTTTAGTTGGCATTGAAAAGTAATCTGTTACGGTGCAAATGCAATTCAGATATTACAAGATTACCTGCAAGAGAGTACTTGATATTGTCTCGTGCCTTGACCTGGAAGCATACAAACTGCAAATGGTTAGTTTGCAAAGCCAATATGACCACGGGATGACCTGCCGGGACGATAAACACTGTGTTCCTCTTCAAGTGGCCGCTTATTTTGTGATAAGTCGGGCCACTATCCCATTCCCCATGATAATTATCACAATTGTCTGAGGAAGAAGATGATTCTGATTCTGAAGACGAAGACAAGTGAGGACATGCCATTTCGAGATAGCCTTGGCCGTCTGTTACAAAGCATATATCGGTTGCCCTGGACTCGTAAAATGGACCGTAGATAGACCCCAACGCAAGAAATATACAAGATATATAATAATGATCACCTTAGTTATATAACTAAGAGAGAAGGTTTATTTACCTTTGTGATATTGACAAAAGAAAGAATGAGATTGAGATCTTGAAGCGGCTTGTAATCCGAAGGCATGGCTTCGAATATTTGGCCAAATTCGTTGGCTCGAGAAGGACTTTTGTCGAAAAGGTTAAACGCTGCCTTTGATTTGCTCGTAAATGGCCAAATCGAACCAGTATCATCTTCGGTTCGTTTGCTCATAGCTTTGATCTCTTCTTTGCTTGCCTTTATTATGCCCCCTTCATCTTGTTGTCTAAACAGACTCTCCAACCTTCTATATGGAGTCTGTTACATTTATCAAAATCAATTTACTAACCTTCAAAGTAACATGATTGTCATATACATGACATTCTCCTTCTGATGTAAATGTATGTCCTAACCAATAATGGACGTTTTCTTTTTCCAAACAGAGAGATAGTGAATTAAGTTTAGAATGATACCTGAAGAGCAGCCTCAAGAATATTGGGACTGAAAACGTTGTAAAATGATTCGGGATTTTGACCACCTGCTCCATAAAACGCCTTGCCAAAACAATTTCAATCTCAATACACCCCATATATTTCATTGTTCGTGCTGGTATCAAACTAGTTTAAGACATAATACGGACTAGTGGTTATTTAGCCTAAAACAAACATAATTGTCCACGAACTAAGCTATAAAGCTTTGATTTCCTATGCATCGAGATCGACATCCATAACTAATAAGGAAATAAAATCGAGTATTATTATATACCTCGTATTGACCGGGAACATTGACAGGAACAAGAAGCTTAACGATATAGAGTTGCTCTGTTTCATTTCTATTGAACATATAAACAGAACTCCCTGCACAAACCCTAATCATGTCTCCACGTTCAACTTTAAAGCTCATTCTTTTATCCTCCACCGTCATACTTATAACTCCTTCACCTAAAAAGTTCAAAACAAATTAAATCTAAACCAATAAAGTAAGTAAACATTGGTCTGAAATATCAGGGTGAAAACAGATACCATGAGCAACAAAAAGAACAGCATCAGCATCCCAGTGACTAGGAAGCACAAACCCGTAAGGTCCGGTCACAAGAAACCCAACTCTATAATTCTCTATTCCAACTAGAAGCTTTGAAATTTCACTAAATTTCTCCAAAACGTAAATCCGTCCGTGCTCTGTCTCACTTCTTTTTTCGAAATGTTTTTCTTCAAACACGTAAGGGTTTCTCGCCTTTTCCGATCTCTGTTGGCAAAGGAATCGACAAAGTTCTCTCTCTTCTCCTTCTTGTTTCTTCTCACACTTTATTAAACACTCACCCAGTTTCCGTTCGTGCCCTTGCTCGTGTCCCCTCTGGCACTTTTCTTTTTCGATTCCTTTTTTGGCTCGGTAATATTGTTCGCATCTTTGATTGCAGGCTTGTTTCTCGTCTGCTGATGCTTCGCGGAGGTGTTTGCATTGGTGTTTGCATTGTTTGAGTTCTGGGTCTGTAGATAGAGACTCTGTTGCTAAGTTAGTACGGAGAAACAGAGCCAGGAAGAGCAGGAATGGTAATAAAAGCTTCTTCTTTTTAGTGGTTGCCATTAAGAAAAATAAGCTATTTTATATTGGTGTTCATAAAAGCCTTAGGATGATCGTTGAAGGGTTATTTCTTATGCGTATAAACGAGAAAGCGATGAGGAGGTGGAGCATAGTTCCATGCCGGGAGGACGAGTGTCCATGTATGTTACACGCGTCATATAGTGGCTGAGTGTACTACGCATTCGATTCGATGATATCTGGAAAAGGGTAATGGCCGGGTTTGGGCCGCCTATATCAGGCCAACCGGATTTTTTTTTAAGAGCAACTTATCTTTAGCATTGAAGCAAACTATTTTGTAATCTCATTTGTGTTTGAAATTGTCACTTTCCCCTGAATTTTCTGACCGATGGTATAAGTTCCTATTTTTCTAACTGGATCTTTGTATGTCATCTTTTTGTTGCTGCATTCTGGGACGCTCAATCTATTATTCTTATTCTCGGAGGATGAGAATTGTATTTTATATTCATTGGTGGCCATATCTTTTCTTGAGCTTTCTTTTGAACTATAGTTTTGGTGAGCGTATTTTACTTCTGGTTTGATAGAAAAGCCTCGTTCACCTTCTCTCATTGATAGATTTCTTTGTTGATCTCGACTCATTATCTTCCATTACCGAAGGGTTAATCGTTACTTGAGATCGTCAATATATTAAAAATCACACTGCATGTTTTTTTAAGTGTTGTTGTTGGTTATTAGTTGTCCAACAGTTAAATACTAGGGTCTCGCACCTAATTTACCAATTTTTTAGCTTTTTCCCTCACTGATATCGTCATCTATCATTTTTGTCTCGCATCACATGTATCTTCTTGTTATGACCTTGCATGAATCATATTTTCCTAATCTCGCATCTATCATCATTATCTAGCTTCGCATGTATCATCTTTGTATGGCCTCACATCTATCATCTTTGTTTGGCCTCACAATGGCGGATCCAAGACTAGAAGTTAGGGTATGCCGAAAAGATATTATGTAAAAAATATCAATAAAAGGTAACTATTTAAATATCTCATAATAAAAATATGTAAATATTTTGATTACAACTTAAAATTAAAATATAGTATAGCCCAAGCACAAATGAATTCTCCTCTTATTCATGTCTTGAAAAGAGTTATAGGAAACACAATTAAGATACTAAGAAAGTCATCAACCGTAGAAAACACTTCTATCTCCACAAATGTCACTAAACAATCATTAAGTCACAGATTGACCATTCTATTTCTCAATTATTCTTCACATATTTCATAAAAGAAAATACTCGCTCAACACTTGCGATAACAATCGGTAATGACAAAACTAGCTTGAAAAGTGTGTACACAAATCCAAATATCTTGTATTTTTTTATGAAGAAGAGTCTTACAAACAAGACAGTAATTTGCTTAAATAGGATCAGCACAATAATTTTCTTAAATATAAAATATTGTTTCCATACAAAATATTACAAAATTTGCTAAAGAATCATAAATCAATTAATAAAAAATAAAAAAATAAAAAATATTGAAAGAATCATAAATCAATTAATATAAATAAGATATAAAAATATTATAAGTGTTAAAGAATCGATAATTTTCAGTAATTTGTTAATTATTCTCATATTTGAGAATACAAATTAGTAATTTACTTAATTATTCTCATATACAAAATATTATTTCCATATAAGAATTCATATACAAAATATTATTTCCATATAAGAATTCAATGAAAATATTCAATTCGTATAAAAAATATACGCAATGAAAAGAGTAAAAAATACCTAAATTTTGGTATCCAGTAGGTCTTGAACTCCAGATTTATGGTATACTAGTAAAGTTCTTTACCACTATACTAAGTTCATTTTTTTAAAGTTGTCCTGGACATACCCATATCCCCTCTAAATCTGCCCCTGCCTCACATATATCATCATTGGTTGGCCTCACATGAATCATCAAAACTTCATTAATTCATAGGCTCGCATTACTTTTGTTTCCAATACTTGGTCTCTCATCTATCTATAATCTTGCATTATTTTTGTATCAAATACATCATCTATAATGTGGTTTACTGTCTCACATCTATCATATGGTGTATTGTTCTCGATCTATCATGTGATATATTGTCCATCATCTACTATGTTGTGTATAGTCTCGCATCTATCATGTAGTGTATTGTCTAACATTATTATGTGGTGTGGTGTGCTATCATGTATCCATCATATGGTATATTATTTTAGTTTTTTAGCATTCTTCAATTAACACTAATCTCACAAATATTACATGAAGCATGCCGCCAAATATTATTTTTTCAGATCACGCCTATTTGCAGTCATTAACGATATGAAAAAAATATATTCACTTATAAGATACGAAGAAAACACAAATTTATTCCCTCCTAAAAGCTACATATAATCTGAGGAACAAAAAATATTCTACAAAAAAACTGGAAGTTTATCATTGAAATAATAAAAATATATGTTGTTGAAGAAGAAACCTTCAATTTTAGTTTAAATTTGGTACAACTAACAGCCAAAGATATAAAGACTATATTGTCCCTCTATCTATCAACCATTATATTATTACACATATATCGTGTATTACATTATCTTGTATAATTTTGTATATTACATTGTTTAACACCTATTATGGATCATATTATCCCGCATCTATTGTAGTACATTGTCCCATATTTATCATTTACTTAATTATTTGAAAATTTTATAGGTTCTAGAAGGATAAGTGACCCTTACAAATAAAGAAGAATATACATTTAGTAGGGAAAAGATGAAGAAGTAGAAGAAGAAGTTGTTGTGAGAAAAGAATAAAAATTGAAAGAAAAATAAAAAGAGGTTGTTCTGGAGGGAAAAAAAGACGAACAAGAAGAAGAGGAGGTTGTTGTGGATGGAGAATAAGAAGTTAATCCTAACGATGATGGTGGAGGTGAAATTGGGATCCAATAGAAAATCCAATCAATGATATGAAACAAAAGGGAAATGAAAATGATTATAATAATGTAGATGACACGCTAAAAGTATATATCATTCAAGAACATACAAGTATAAAAAATCTACTAAACGGACTAAAAGAACTGGAAGTTCATGTAAATCTACAACAAGGCATGTTGCATAAACGAGAAAATATTGTCTAAATAAAACAAAATCTGGTATTATACACAAACTCTAAGAGAAGTTGGTACCAAGAAAACATGATACTAGTTTACATTGACAAAATTCGATATTCATATTCTTAAAGAACTTGAAAAGTTGGTAAACAAGAAAACTTCAATGAATGTAGCTGATAGAAACTATGATTTAAAAGTAGAAAATATACGTCTAAAGAGATAATTATACAAATAAAAAGTAAAAATCTCTATATTTCATTTTGTATGCTACATATATCATCATTGTCTAGCCTCTCATATATCATCATTGTCTGGCTTCACATGAATCATTATTACATGACCTTTCATGTATCATCATTGTTCTACCTCCCATGTAACGTCTTTGCGTGGCCTCGCATGTTCCATCTTTTCCTAGCCTTGTATGTATTATCTTTTCCTGGCCTTACATGTATCATAATTGCATGGTTTTATATGTATCATCTTTTTCGCACCTCACATGTATCATCTTTGCATGACCTTGCTTGTATCATCATTATTTGACCTCATATTTATCATTACTGGCCTCGTAAAGTTTTTAATTGCTGGTCTCACATGATATAGTCTCTCATAATATGGTCTTTCACGATATAGTCTCGCATAAAATTTGTAATGTCTTATCTCGCATGATATGGTCTCATATGTTATGTAATGTCCCGTATTTTTCATATTTTCTTACACCTGTCATTGTCTCACATTTTGTTTTTTTTTTGTTTTTGCTTAGTTTTGCAAATCGTTATTGTTATAAATTTTTATAGAGTGACATTCTAGTGTAAAATGATACCCGGAAAAAAGACTCATACTTAGTAAGACGTCAAAAAGGAGAATCATACTTAAGACATGAAAAATGATAAATTGAATTCTGTTGTGGAGGATGAGGTGATCTGGACAAGAAATTATCAAAAACTGAAAGATTAATTGGAATTTATGTGCAATGTCTCACGTCTATAACCACCATGTAGTTGGTTATGAATTGGTCTACTACATTGAATTATTATCAACTGGTCTCGCATCTCTCATCACTCATGTACTTGTCCTGCATCTAACATGTAGATGGTTATGATATATCTCGCATTGAGCACGCAGTTGGTTATGCCTCGCCTCATAACGTTTTTTGGTTTTGTATTTTCAAAAATAAAAAAATAAAAAAGGTTTGAACTACACTAACAAAAAAATATCGTAATCAACAATATCAAATTACAGAATTCTTGAGAACTAAAATTATCAAAATTACATTGGTCTTATAAACATTTTAGATATCTTAAATATTTTGAAGTAATTCTTAAGTAGTCTATGCGAAGTAGAACCATCTCCATAAATATTCGTCTTAATTTTCTCTAAAGCAATCCATGAAAGACGATACAAGATATCTACACTGTATTCGTTTTTTACAAAGGATTTTACATTTTTGGTTGTAACATCAACGTTGGTTCTAATACAATCACATATCTCATAGAAATCAAATCTGATGCTAGATACTTTATTCTTTGCAAAAAACCGGCTCCACAAGCGTGAAGTTGAACATACTTCTTAACAACCATAAAAGTAGTATATTTATCATTTTCCGCATAAAGTCTCCATGAGCAACCCTATGAATCGTTTTTCTCATAATGAACAATTATTGTTGATTTAATATTATTTAGATATTACTGTAAAGAAAACTTACTAATAAATAATCTTTAACCTATTGTACATTCTTAAAAAACTTGCCCAGTACCGACAAATCCATCAACCCAACCAACAGTAGCAAGTTGTTTGTTCTTATGACAAAACAAAATTCATGTAATAACTATTTTCCTCACAAATAAAATGTTGATTTGAAGCTTCAAATAAAATTAAAGCATTTTCTCTAACATTTTTGTTATCTACAACATCAATTTTTATATCAATAGTAACATTTAAATGGCCAAAAGTATCAAAAATTGATAGTGAAATAACTAATTCATAGTCACAACCTAAGATAATATTTTTGAGTTTGCCACAACAATATCTTAATCTGAAGTTACCTAACACCAACACATCCATTTACTTAAAACAAATTGGAAATATCTTTGAAGATCACGAATTGCAATTTCACCATTTAGTTTAAATATATCTAGTCGAGTTCTAGACATCGTGTACCTATATTTGATAATTCATAAAGTAATAATAAATATGTGTCTCGCATCTCACATTGAAAAATAACCAAAATCTCGCATGTATCATTAAAAAATAATATCAAAAGTCTTGCATCTGAAAATTAACAAAGTCTTGCATCTATAATCGAAAATGACATATTCTCGTGTGTGCGAATTGATAAAGTCTCGCGTCTATTATAGAGAAAATAAAAAAAAAGTATCGTACATATCATTGAAAGATAACAAAGTCTCGCATGTGATAATTAACAAAATCTCGCCTATCATTGAGAAATAACAAAGTCTCGCATGTGAGAATAATAAATTCTCATATATATCATTGAAAAATAACAATGTCTCGCATTTTAAAATAATAAAATTCAAATCACTAAACTATTATAGCCAACCCATTGCTGTCTCTCGTCCTATAATTCCTATACAAGAAATGCGAGACGAAACAGGTCCTGAACACAGAATTTCATCTTCCTCGTTAAACATACTTGAAATACAAAACTTAAAACACAACAAAACCTACCAAAACCATAAAAGCAGACGATCATATCTACTTAAAACTGAATAAAAACAATGAAATAAAATAATACAGAATTCAAACCTTATGTTTATATAAACTTGCAAACCAAGTAGAATATAAAATCGAGTCTATATTAACGACGAAATTAACTTCAAATTGACAAAGAAATCAAAATATACGAACAAATAGACATAAAACAACAAAAAAATTGAAATTCGGGTAAAAAATAAATTGTCACATTAGCTGCATTGACTGTCGACATCTAATATTTTAGAGAAAAAAAATCAAAATTATTTGACTTCCATATAATTCACTAAGACTATTTGAGATATTATAAAAAAAACTAGGTGGTAGGTCATAAATAAGAAAATAATATAAATATTTGCTAAGAATAAATGATAATTACAAACCTAATAAATAGATAATAACTTTTCTTTTGGATATTTATCAATATTTTACCCTTATCTATCATCCATAAAAACTATTTTATAATAAATTAGTAATACGTATTTAATGAGCGATATTTAGAACATTAAAGGATTTATATAAGTCTAAATAACAAACTTCATAAATAAAATCTAAATAGTTCCATTCACCAATTTATTTTTTATGATATAAATATTTAAAAGTTCAAAAAAATTCAGAAAATATATCAAATTTATGATATTTACTTCCTATAACGATTGTTAGCTTAAGATAAATATTAAGTATGATTTTTTTCTTGTATTTCGGATATACGATTCTCTACTTATAAATGATATATATATATATATATATATATATATATATATATATATATATATATATATATATTTGATAATCATCAATACACTATTTTTGAATTATTATTATTTTTAGCAATTATTATAAATCTTACTATTATTCCTACTTTCTCACAAATTACTCAAAATTTAAAATTGATCTCCCTACTCAGAACTTACACTAGAAATTGGCACAATCTGTGGGAGCGAATTTTTTCTCCAAATATTTAAATGGTAAAACAAAAATATCAATACTAGCTGATGTCGAATTTGAAGAACAATTAAATTTATCTGTGGATGGAGAATTGTAAGTAGAAATTCTCGACGAACAGTAGTCGTCCATGTCGGCTCCTGCAGTCCTAGTAACTATTTTTGAACGACTAACTCAAATGCTTAGAGAAGAGCTGTCTAACAATTTTTGAATTTCGTAGTAACACTTAATCGCCTAGACTTCTAACCATTTAGTGCGTAAAAGAGGAGGAAAGAAATAACAAAAGTCGTTGAATACTCAGAGACCATTTGCTAAACATCAGTTACAAGAGGATATTTCCTTTCAAAAAAAATTGACAACGAGGCCAGAGAAAATACAAACCATTGGTCATTTAGCCAGATTAAGAAGCGACAACAACATCGTTGGAATACAAAAAGAATCCAAACACCAACTTCAACGTATGAACAAAGTGAAAAGAAAACTAAGGAACCTCGACGATCTCATGACAAGCAAAAAGAAGGCCATGGAATCCCTCCATCCGTACTAAACAGAGTATTAACACTCTGATACATCCTGATACTTCGACAAAATTTCAGCAGGCTCATTTTTAAGCTTGAAGATAACTAGATTATCTGCCTTAATATCCGGGATTTCAACAATCGTATGCTCAAAATCAAGAGTACTAGCATATTCTTAGACAAGAACCGAGATTCTAATAGGCCCCAACGCCCCATTCGGGCATTTCTCTTAATCAACATTAGAACTCTTTTTTTCATCTGTGGATGTCACAAAACAACCCCAAAGCATAATAATGTTTCCAGTACGGTGACGATTTATCCAAACTGGAATTAAAACTACACACATGTCCCGATATGATATTTCTGAGACCATATGAACTTCCATGGCAATACTAAGCGCAACAGAATTAGCAATTTGAAGGTCTCAATCAATTATGCTAAAGAAAAATACAAATCCATCGACCGAGAACTGGCGGACACCTAGAAACTATCAATCATACCACTTGATGAACAATAACTTTTATGAGGAAGAGGGATATTTTCATGATAAAAAGTCCCAGATATCTCTAAAAATCTTATATAGAATTTTTTCGTCACTGTTCAACAATCATAAAATAGATAAGTATTATGGCAAAAAGATCCATAGTATCGTATGTAGTAGTTCAATCATGAGATATTGTAGTATAAAGCTGGTGATAAAATCAAGTGCATGGTATTCTTCATGACACTTAGACGAAGCGTCATGCAGTGGTTTCACAGTCTTCCAAAATGTTGCATCAAGAGTTAAATATGATTCTGAAATTTTTTAGAAACCATTTTGTACGATAAAAAGTAATTAAAAAAGATATGGGCAACATAATTCAAGGCACGCAGAGGCCCAACAAAAGTCTTAGAGAGTGCACCCAGCGGTTCGTAGAAACCAAAAGTAATTTACCATATTGCCACGATATGGTGGTCATAGTTATATTCATGTAAGGATTTTTAGAAGGTATCTCTTCAACCCAATAATAAATAATAGATATCTAAAATTGGCGACTTAGTGGCTCAAGGGAAGCATTATATAAGACAAAGTTTCTATAGAAAAAAATAGAGAAACAATAACACTCGCACATGTCTTTCGACTAGCAGAAAACTTCAAGCGGCTCGAAAGAATAAAATAAAGCTTAAGAATCCCCTAAATATTGGAAGACATACTAAGACATAGTGGTCGAGATTAATAAAAAGAATGAAATACCTAAGAATAATAATGTAAGAACCTCGTTTGAGTTTTGATATATAATCAAAGTCAAGGTTTTTAAGTAAAAAATCCAAATACAACCGAAACAGTAGCAGTAGTAAAAGGGCCGACTATCTGCCAAAAAATCTCTTCACAGAGCTAACCAAAACTTTGGCAGTAAGCTATAAAAAGATAAAATATGTTCAAATGAAACTGGTCTGGAAAGTTTCATGGAGCACGTGAGAAAAAATATAAGAATAAATACTGTAAGTTCCATACTGATATTGGTTATTTTACTAGTTAATATTTGGATTTGCGGGATCAAATCCAAAGTTTAGTAGATGAAGACAAACTTAATGAGTTTGTTAAAAATAAATAAATAAATGAACCTAAGAAAGGTTCAGAACATTAGATGCAAACACCGTCAAAGTGGCTGAAGAAGAAGCATATATGGATCCGGATCCTAACATATAATCAATATATATGATTACAAGAAGAGATCATTATTCTGGAGTTTCCAAAAAATCAATGAAAATATATGCATATAAAATATAAGTATAGTATCAAGGACAAACGTCTCCATATTTATCCTAAAATCTGTATCCAATATTGTCATTCATAGATGATGACTTAAGAATGATGATATCTTTACGCAATGATGCCATACTATAATGGTGAAGCTAGCTAAAGTAAAAGTAAATAGGGTGATGATAGACACCAGAAGCTTGATAAATATACAATACAAAAGTATTTATAAAAAAAAGATAAGAAGAACATTAGGGTTAACCCCAAATCAAATAATAGTAACTTGTTTCATTGGAGAAAAATAGAAATGTAATAGGGGTTCTAACCTTGAATGTCTCATTAACAAGTAGTAGTACATAAATAAGGTCTAATACATATTCACAGTGATAGATGCATCGTCTTCATACAATATCATATTTGAGAAATATTGGTCGGATCAAATGCACGCTTTATATTTATTGTCCATCAGTATTTAAGGTACACAGTTAACGAAAAAATGGTTGTCATCAAACAAAATCAAAAAACTTCAAGGGAATACTATTCTTCATATAAATGTTAACCATTCTTTCAAGTAATAAGAGGAATAAGGGAGTTTGAGTAGAATATAACATGTGATGAAGCTTTCAACAATATTTAAAAGTTTGTGGCTTCTCTAAAATTGTTGATAAAGCCTTGTCCATGATAGGCTTTGTATTTATACATTGCGGTACCAAACTATGCCGTTAGCACACTGGTAATCATGGAGGAATGAGGAGAATCTAAAGTAGTATATTATGTAGCTAAATCTTTATTACTAGCTAAAACTAGATATTTACAATTAGAAAAGCTCACTTTGGCATTAGTCATTGCAACTAAAAAAATAAGGTCATACTTGTAAACATATATGATAATAGTTAAAACTCCATTACCCTTAAGAAATATGCTAAAAATCTAGATGTATCTAGAATACTGACCAAGTGATTGGTATAATTAAGGGATTAAAGGATCAAGTCCCAAGCGCTGGCAGTTTTTTAATGGAATCCGAGAGAGCGATACTTTCAAATGAGTAGTATAATGATACTTGAAAGTTCATTACATATTAAGGAAATATAAATCAAAGATTATGAGCATGAATTCAGCTCAATCATATGAGATATCCTAAGTCAGTCTATAATTTTTAGATTTCCAGCATCTAATAATAAAGTTGAGTACAAAACCGCAATTGTTGGACTTCTATCTGCACATTGTCTGCCCCTAGAGTAATCCTTCAAGAAAATATATTTATTAGCATATCCAATATGCACTTATCAATATTCACGCCTACATAAGTAATGGTAAAAGAAGGAGAAGAATAAGAAAATTTGAGAACTCTAATAAAAAAATAACTTGTGGAAGGTATACTCCCCAAAGATAAAATAAAAACAAGAAATATAAAAATATAGTCAACAAGATTCGTATATACTTAAGATACATTGTACATGAGAGGGTTAACTCAACCACTACTTCGGTGCTTAGGCCATGATAAAGCATCTTTTACTACGACTACAAGGAGCTACAATAAATAATTCTCTTTTATGGATATTATTGTATTGCTATAATGGATGACGCGAACAAAAATGTCATGAATTGTAACAAATGCCAAATATTCTCTAACTTCATACAAGTCTAGACAGTAATACTCAAAACAATATAAAACAAAAACCCATTTGGTAAGTGAGATTTGGATATGGTAGGACCATTACCAAAAGCTCTGGGAGAAGGAAATTTTCTATTCGTTGTCGTAGATTACTTCTTAAAGTGGATGGATGCACAACCCATAATAAAAATCATGGTAAATGAGGTAATCACTTTCCTAAAGATAAATATATGGTACATGTTTAAGGGTCACTACTACTAATAATAAAACACATTTCAAAAATCAAAAAGTCTAAAGGTTTTGTGCTAAAACATAAATCAAAATAATTCTCCTTTAACCACTTCTAACCTCAAGCCAATGGTTAAGTTGAACTAACCATCAAGACAATTAGAAATAAGATAAAAAATATATATTGGAGGGAGCAACCGAAATCTGGTTGGAGTTGGTCATATA
Source organism: Limnanthes douglasii subsp. nivea (assembly GCA_036936605.1). NCBI lineage: Eukaryota > Viridiplantae > Streptophyta > Magnoliopsida > Brassicales > Limnanthaceae > Limnanthes > Limnanthes douglasii. The sequence continues at coordinate 86,181,993 of JAUPFV010000005.1, read as the reverse complement.
TAACTACACTTAAAACCACAACATAAGAAATACAATTTTCCATGGTATATGGAATGGAAATAGTAATACAATTGATATATCTAATTGAAGAGAAAAGAGTCAAAGTACATTTTTTGTCAGAACATTACAATATATTAATGAAGAATATATATAATATTAATGTATAATTTAGTAATTCCAAACTATGAGACAAAGTGTTAGGAAGCATTTTCCTTCACAAAAAAGAAAAAAAGGCTCATCAAATTGGCCCCAAACTAGAAAGTTATTTTCAACCAAAGCCAATATAAAACCATAAATATTCAAACTACTGGATGAAAAGGGAACTAATTTTTGCACGATTGGAATATAGAGCACTTAAAAGTCTATGATAATGCACCATCCTCTACCTTGGTGGCGCGAAACGTTTTTAAGGAGGCATTTTACATTAATAAAAAGGTTTTCTTACGAAAATATAAGAAGCCAAATTCAATTAGAGAACACTTATAAGAATAAAAAGGCCAAGATACTATTAAAAGATGATTCCATCAGGGAACCTAATGTTTTGCAAAGTCTATAAAAAATCTCATCTGAATAAAAAATAGTCTCTAAACAATAAATCAAGATTAAAAAATCAGTTTGTCTACTTCTTAAACAACAAATAAAGAAGTTAGATACCTTTAACTTGCTTTAAAAATTCTAAAAAATATTAAAGTAAAGAACAAAAGTGCTCCCAAAAAGTTTCAGACTATTGGAAATGATCATTTTAGTAGGAAAACAAAAAATATATAAATACAATGTTTAACATAAGCACAAGAAAATACTCATTAAAAAAAACTTATAACAAATTAGTATTTCAAAACAAAATAAGAGTTTTGGTACAAAATTACTTCCAATTAATACAAAAAACAATTTATGGCAACGTCATGCAAAAAGAGAGCAACAATAAAAGACTACGATTTTTTTCCAGAAACAATTATATCATCAGCTGGAACAATCACAATACTGGTTGGTTGCTTGGGCATTAGTATCTTCAACATTAGTATCTCCGGATCGACCTTCTTCAAAGCACCAAATATTTTTCATGGATTTGTTCCGTTCACCGTCAAAACATCGACGAGATCTTTTTCTTCCCGTTTTAACTTGAAGCTACTTAATTGGTTCATGGTTGTGCTTGCTGGAAAGGACACTTAGAGCCCACTTATCGTCGCCTTTTACCGGATTGCATACCAAATTAAAAAAGCAATTTATTTTTTTGCTATCGGTAGCCTTATACTTACGCACGCACTCTTTAACAACCGACTTAAATATACCAGATTGCTCTCACCGATAATCTACTCTCGGTGTTCTCCCTCTTTTCCCTCGCTCCTTAGATGCTATGTTAATCGAGAAACCTAACGAATTTCTCGTACTTTTTACCCACTCGGTCATCGAGTCTAAGCTATATTTGTTGTGAGTGGTGAAATGGTAAGTGTAGTCCGAAACAAGCAAAATTTCACATTGGGTAACCTCCTGCAATATGTAAGAAGTAGAAAAATCAATTTAACTGGGATTCCGGATTAGTCTAACCCATTTCGCCACGGGTATGACGTATCAACCCTTTCCCACACCATCTGGTGGCATAACCAACCTACTGAGTGCTACACGTGTGGCGTATGCAAAGGTTGATACGCCACTCTATGGCGTGGGGCTTGTTCTCTTCGCTAAAAATGTTGGCGAGGAACACTAGTTCGACACAAATATATGGTGAAGAACATAAAAAATAGGTTTTTTTAAATCTATATTTTGCAAAAAAAAGATAGTGGAAAGCAATGTACCTCCTCGGTATCCATTCTGGTATACAGGGTAACTAGTTCCGACTCTATTTCGGTCATATTTTTGAAGGTTTTAAAGTTTTTAAAAAAATGGGTAAATGGGTTTAGAGTTTTGATGTGCACGACAAGCTCATAAATAATGTTTTTTACTATGATTTATAACTTTTTTCATTGGAAGTAGAACCTTTTCAAACAATGACAGTTGCGTAATTGTCTTATATGAACTATGCACGGTATACCTTGTTCACACAATATCTTGAAATTCGTAAGCAAAGGTTTAGAGGTACCACCAGACTATTTCCACATATTTTACATATAACGTGGGATGTTTTGCACAAAGCGTGTGAACCCAAGCCTATATTTTTGCATTATTTTTTCAATTAAAGTCATATGTTCACACAAAATACGTGACATATGCCTATGTATTCTTGCATTTTATGCTAAAGTATGGTTCTAATATCAAAATGTGGGCTTATAGTTGCACTCGGTTGACAAAGTACAATATGCAAATTTGAAAAACATGTGTGAATGACCAGGAATTCTACGGAGCCCAAGCTCATACTTCATGTCGAAGCACTTCAAGGGCCTAAGAACAAGATTCATCTAAAGCATCTCATGAGCGCAAAATCATTCTCTAGGCTGAATCACTTTCAAGGCCCAAGAACAAGCTTTTATCTAAATCATTTCCCAAACCCAAGCTCAAGCTTCAATTCAAAGTGCCCAACTTAATAAATATTGGATAACTTGATTCAGTTTATATGGTTATTTATATTTTTCCCTCGTTAAATTTGCAAGGACTATGAGAGTTACTGATAAGGAAGTTATTAGACGAGCCTAAATCCAACTTTGGACCGAATAATAAAGCCATTCATTAGTTATGTAAAAAAACCGGAATATAAGTTTTGTGTATTTATGGGTCTCATAAGCCACAAGACCCACAATGGTCACTATGAGTATAAATTATCACTCTTCTAAATCTGGGTGAACAATTATTATTCTATTATTAAAATTTGACTCTATTTTATCTCTAGCTTTTCTCTTTACTCTTTCTCATTTTCTTAAATTTCTCTTTCTAGACTTTCTGGTGAACCACAAATTGATTGTCACCTATAATCGATGACTATCATCCATCATGATAAAACCATTTTATATATATTTTTCTAATGTGTTCATGTCATATGAGATGATCGTCATAATTTATCTACATTTGAAAACCTAATGTATATGTTTTGGTTGTATGTATGTATTTTTTGATAGTGTCTTCCAAAGTTCTAAAGGTATTCTCTGAATACAAGCGGATTGTAAGATTTGATGACTTTAGCTATCATGTCTTTTATCCATACCATCTATACATATTCTTGGTAATATATATATATATATATATATATATATATATATATATATATATATATATACGATGACCACATAAGCTTACTATGAACATATAGTTATTGATAAACGATTTATAGGTATATATATATATATATATGTATATATATATATTATAACATAAACAATACCGAATATTTATCTAACGTGTTCCTTAAATAACGTTAAGAGTGTATGTGTGCACGATATTCTCACCAAATTGTTATTTTTATCTCATGAATCTTGGACCATCTATAGATAGACGATATAATAATGAATAATTACGTTACAATGAGGTCACTAATAAATAGATGTTTATAACTTTATAATTTGAGCATCACAATAAAATCGCACTATTATTTTATCATATGAATTATGATTTCATCCAGATAATGGTATGTTTAGGCTAAAATGTACGCATCCAAATTGTATTTATATAACCCACAATTTTTTTTTTAAAATATATAAATAATCTACTTTCATTAAAAAATTTATTGTGAATATACAAAAACCAAACGAATACATTCTAAATACACTAATTAGATGGGTGATATCATAACTTTTTATTCTAATACCATTTATATAACAAGATTTTATGAGCTTGTTTTTCAAGAATGAAACCAAAACCCACTAGGAATTTCGGTTAACATGATCATTTAGACCTTAAGACTTTGAACATGTAATTTGAGTCGTTTCGCATAAAAATAAAACCTCTTACTATCATGATCGTTTATGAATTCGATTACTTGAAGCCCAATTCCGTCAATTTGGAGCTCGCCTAAAGTATTTAAGTTGTCCAATAATAAAGATATCTTGAGAAATGAGTAATAAAAGCTACTGGCTTTAGCTTGCCATTTTTAAAACACTTCCATAACAAGCACATCAAGTTCCAATGTGAAAATACGTTGATGAAATTATTGAATGTCGTGGTGTGATTAATTGTTGGTAGATCTGAGTTTCAAAATATAAATTCTATTTCTAAATATATATATATATATATCATAAAAAATGAATGAGCTCTCGTTAGGCATAATAATATTTTCCGAACTCTTGGGTATCTAACCCGAGTTTACCCAATGTGTTAGCATACTCGAACATTTTATTTTATGTGTGATTGCTAATAGGTTTTAAAATATATTAATTTTCTTGTTTATAATGGGTTATAGGTTGAAAATATTTATCGACGGGTGCCCAATGTGAACCCGACATGGACTGTTATCGACTCGGTCCGATTTTAAGATTTTTTTAACCCGAACCGATGAGCTACTGAATGGTCCCTATTGAATCATTATAAAAATCAACCTCATTTGTTTGACTGAGATCGGTATGATAACTAATCAATTTGATCTGATATCTAACCGATTTGGTCCAATATGATATATAAGCCTACTAGTTAGGTTTGATCTCTAACTAGACTAGTCCGATGAAAATAATATTACACTTAATCTTAGCCGAAAGATCTAGAAATATATATATTTCTAAATAAGTTATTATTTATAACCATTTTGTTAACAATCTTTTTTTCTAGATATGAGATAAGGTAAGATTCCTATACAAGCACATTACCTATTTATAACTAACCTTGTTAAAAATATTGACCTAATGACAATCAAGATCATCCAATATACTTAAATATACAAAAGAAAAATTCAGAAAAACTTATAAGAATCTATATTGAAAACTAAATAACTACAAGATAGATAAATAAATAAATAATATATAATAATATAATTATTCAAATTGTAAACAAACCATTATTTTCAAAAGAAAAACTAAATGAGATCCTCACAATTATGAATCAAAACATTTTTTACAATAATTATGATAAAATATCTAACCACCTCCAAAAAATGATAATTAGATTAATATATATATATATATATATATATATATATATATATATATATATATATATATATATATAAGTTTACGGTACTTATTGTTAAATACAACTTGTATCTAATTAATTTGATAATTTTTCTAAGAGCCAATATAGAAATATGACACATTATGATATCTGTCACTCTATCCTCTTCGAAACCTAAACTTGAAATTCCCAAATTATCATTCTCACTAATTACAATCATGTCTTTTACTCCAAAAAACAACTAAAAATCTAAAACCCACAAAATACCATAACTATTTACTTCTCTAAATCCTAAAAGTAACAATCTTCTATCCAAACTCATCAAAACCACCACAAAGACCCAAAAATCAGACTATCCATGGAAAATGATGAAATGAGCGTCTTTTTGGAAAACTTGCTAGACGAGGAGGACACTTACCGCATGGAGGTAAGTAGTTGAACTCTATTTGATATTTTTTGTCTGGTCACACGACTATCGTGCGATGAACTCCGTCGTCGTCGCACGATCATGCGACATGTATATTGTTTGTGTCGCATATCTTCATGCGAAAACATTTCAAATGTGTCGTGTGCGACACCTTCAAATTACGTGTGCATGCGACGACCCTGCAGTATTATTCGCATGTGATTCTTATTCATTAAAATATTATATTCTGTAGGAGGAACCTGCCCATCCTCCATGTATGGATGCTGATTACACAAGAATATTCAAACAGATAGGTTATTTACGAAAGATGAATTGGTTGCATTTGTGGACATTAAATCGAAGAAGATTAAGTCCGTCACGATTACAAAGCTCTACGATAGCGGGAAATGGGTAAAAACTCCTAGATTATATTATGTTTGCGAGCGGTACGTTATATTCGTATCAAAAGCGAAGCTGGAAACGTTAAAAAAGTGGAATACTTCGACGAAGAAATGTTATTGTCTGTTTGCGTTAAAAGGGCATATGGTTGACGTACTAGCCATGAAATGACGTTTGGAGGTGATAAATGATATGCATAATCACGATCTCTATGTTCGCTTAGACTATCATTCCCGTACTTGTAGGCTAAAATGAGTTGAAGAAGAACTAGTTTGTAGTTTGTCTCACCTTGGTTCGCTACCTAAGGAGATATATAGCAGTTTGAAGTACCAATATCCAGAGAATATTTCGAACATGCGTGGAATCTACAATTTATGCCAAAAACATCGGGATATTGAGCACGAGGGAAAAATGAAAATGTAATATTTGTTGACGAAATTGAAGGAGCATTTGAAAAACAATTCAAAGGCGATCACCTATCTTTTTCCGCACATCCTACGAGCATACACGTATTACGTACATTCCATAATATGCTATTCATGGATTGTACCTACAAGATGACTAGGTATAAGATGCCATTATTAGATATTGTTGGGTTAACGTTTACTTTCATTACATTTACCATTGCGTATGTGTTTATGAGCGAAGAGAAGCTATCAAATTATATATGGACTTTTGAAACTTTTCGTGGTTTGATGATGGATAGCGTGTGCGCATTTTCGAGCGTTATTGTTACCGATCGAGAGTTAGCTCTCATACGAGCTATCGAGGATATATTTCTGGGCACACACCACTTGTTATGCACATGGCATATTCGTAAGAACATTTTTGGGATGGTCCACAGGATATTGTAGAATGATGTGGTTGCAAAACAATTTGTCGAGCTTTATGGCTACGTTGCCGGAGCGAACACGGTTGAGAGCAACGAAAATAATCTAGTTACATTGAAGGAGATTCTCACCTCTCAACCCAAGTGTTTTGCGTACGTTATGGACGCATGGATAACAAAATATGGTGACAAGCTTCTTCAATATCGAACGAAGAAGATACAACATTACGACCAAACAACTTTAAATAGGTATGTCCTTTTATCCAATTTTTGGTTTTGCTATTATATCTCTTTTAAAATAAGGTCCTAATTTTTTACTTGTATTATGTAGGATGAAGGGTGCGCACTCGTCTCTCAAAAAATGAATTGGGATGAATCAATGCAAGTTTGAGCTTTTTTGGGAAAACGTTAACAACTTACTAACGAAGCAGCATGGGGGGATCCTCGAATAGTTCAAGCGAAGTAAGTTTCATACAATTTCCGGTTTTGATGGTGTTTTGACCCAGAATCTGAAAGGCCATATATCACATGCGGGTCTAAAAATATTGATGCTTGCTATTGTACGTTCTAGAAATATAGGAGTAGATCTGGTAGCATGTGGAGGATGTTTCATTAGGAAAACACATGGGTTACCTTGTGCATCTGAAATTGCGTTTATAGCTAGAGATGGTAGGTGCATTCCTTTAGAAGACGTGGATATCTTTTAGAGAATATTAGATATTGTTCATAGAGATCTCACTTCTCGCGAGGACGAATTGAAAAAAAACTGTTCATAATAGACAACTCCATTCGTAGTTTTTGCCATGACCAACAGGACCACATTATCAATCGGGTAATAAAAATCTTGATGCCCGAGACTAGTCATATTCAAGATCCTAAAGAATCAGTTATAGCCAAGGGTAGGCCAAAGGGAAGCGTTGATAAATCGACAAAATGGAACCCTAGTGCGTGGGAATATCGCATTGAACAAACCGCTAGTGCTAGTACTCCGGATAACTCGATAAGTAGTACACCCGTTAACACGTTAGGGAGCACAACCACATCGAAAGTGGTTCCAGTTGTACCACCCAAACCACCACTTGTAAAAAAGAAAGTTGGTCAGCCAAATAAAATTGTTAAGGATGAGAAGTTAACATTATATCCGGATTGCATCCATGTAATTCTACACACTTATATTATTAAGTTAGTTGACGTTCTTCCAGACGGATAATGCGGATATCGTCCCGTAGCGCATTCAATATACAATAATAAATATATATGGGAAGTTGTTAGACGCGAGTTGTTGAAAGAGTTGCGAGAAAACCGCACATCTTGGTATGATGTATATGGTTCGCCCATGGTGTTTGACGATGTGGTACATAGGTTGGATTACTTCAAACTCAACTCTAATAGCCATTATTGGATGACATTTCTGGACATAGGACTAGTCATTGTGACAAGGTATCAGTGCATGGTATATTATGTATCGCAAGCAGCATCATTAACGTATATACCAATTCGTGCACGCCCACCCGTGACCAATTCAACGATCATAGAAGTTGGGATTGCTTTCGTACATGGATGCCACTTTGTTAATATAAGTAGCTCTTGTTTTTACATTTTTTACTTATTTAATACATGTATATTAATTTTGTATTTTCCCACATAGATTACTACTCCACCCGATAGACCATTGCCACCATTATACCCCTCATGGGGTGCTTACACCACCGAAGAAGCGAGTAAATGGGTGCATCCGTACTAACGTAGGTTCAACAAATTTATACAACTAATGCCAGTTAAGAAAATGAACTTGAACGAAATGCCGCATGCAACCTATTTGACTAGAGACGACAATTGATGTAATTTTGAACGATGTCAATTTTTTTGTATTCCACTTATCTTACCCCTTAACACCAAACGTAATTTTACTTATAGTTCCATTTAAGTTGTATTAATGTTTGGAATTTGGATACACTGAAATGGGCCGATTATTGAGTTTTAAGCCATCGTCGTCGCACGCGACCATGTTTGGCACTCGTCGCATGCGACGATGGGCCAAAATTTTGGTAGTGCTTTCATATGAGAGACATGCCTGTCGCGAGGTAAAAATGGGACCATGTTTGGCACCTGTCGCATGCGACGGTAGGCCAAAATTTTGGCAGTGTTTTCATACCAAAGACATGTCTGTCGTGAGGTGCAGATGCGATAATGTTTAGCATCCGTCGGATGCGACCTTGTTCGTTACAATTGGCCCCATATTTTCAGACATAGAGATGAAAATTAATTTTTGACTACAAATAGGTGCGTACAAAACAAAAAAATTGAACGTACAAAACATAGGACTCATAATCAAACAACAACTAATCGAAACATAAAAACTAATCAAAACATAAAAAACTAAAAATCACAACTAAAAAACATGAATGTTCAGTCGTCAAAGTCGTATCCCATCTTGGCTTCAGAATAATCCCCTTCTTCCCTTTCTGCAATCCTATCCTACAGAGACACCACCATATCCCTAGTGATGTAGTCTACCACAGTCATGTTCCAGACGGTAGCCGATTCTTGCTTAATTTTAAATGACAAGAATAGTATACGTTGTAGTGATTGGACAAAAAGGTACTTGCTTTTGATTTGGTCACGACTGCGCACAACAAGACCTGTTGTTCATGCGCGACCATAACTGAAATACATCATGTATAAGACCTGCTCTAAAAACGTATTTTCGGTATCTTTCCCCATCTCTCGGCGGGCAACCTTCACCACCTGAAGCAACTGGCAGTCTTCATCGACGTTGAACTCTATATGTAAATGTCTTTGTGTTTTTTTTTGTTTGTGAATGTTTGGTTCTATGTCTTCTTAGACTTCTCATGAGTTCATTTTTATAGGGAATGAATGTGGGGTATCATGTTAGGCGATAGTTGTTTTTTGCGGGAGTTAATTTTGGTGGGAGTTAATTTTGGCGTTTAACTACGATTTTGGCAAAAAAGAAAACTATTTTCCAATAAAAATCCAAAAGGAATCTAAAAACATAGTGTAATGAATTTAAAAACATCAAGATATTAAGTAGTCCGGAAATCAAATGTAATATCAAAAGGTTTACAAATCAAACGTTACAATAACAAAGTCTAAAAACCGAAATAACGTAATAATAAAACATCCAAAGTCTACAAATCAACGGCGTCTATATCGTTCAGCAATTCTACATATCTGAAAGACAGTATATACTAAATCATCGTACGACAGCATCAGTATAGAGGGTTGAAACTGTGTGATCTGATCATATCCTACGAAGTCAGCACCTCTCTGGGGCTGCACCTGAGGTCCTCCAGCTGAAGCAATATTACTAACTATATACCACAAGTTCTTCTTCACCCAAACCCGGTATATAGCGTCGCTGCTCGCTCTCCCGTCGTGGTATTCCGCTCCAACAGTGGTATAAACATGATACTCTCAATTTTGCCACAGATGACCATCCCAAACGTACATTTGAATCGTCTTTTTGCCTGATATTTTAGACGCAGAAGGACATATTTGTTTCAGAATGAGCTGTACATGGCCCATCTGATGAGTGACACAGTCGGGGTAGTAAGGAACACCAATTTCAAACGCCTTTAGCGTAAGATTAACCCAATTGACACTATGGAACGGATTCACGTCCTGTAGATACGAATAGGAAAGGAAAACGACCTGTAAATATATAAGTTAACAAGTTAGACATCTATAGTAGTTAAAAAACATAACGTTAAAATTAAACAATAGTACTTACATATGACTCTGCACATGTTGATAGTGCATGCCTCAAATCCCTACGTATATCATGTGAAACACCGATCTTCTGCGGTGCATGTCGGCATATATGGGGCAACAATGGCTGGTAATCGCTAAACGGTGGAGTTCGAAACGGTGTAAAGTGAGAAAATATCCACGCCTCAAGTAGTCGTATGAACCCACAAATACCCCCCGTACCATGCAAATATCCATGGCTAAGGGCGTTATAGAACTGCAACAATACCAACTGACCCCAGTTGTACCGATTCATAAGCTGGTACTGGTTCACATACTGGAGGTAATCTAAAATAATACTATTTTCGTTTTTGTTGGCGCAAATTATGGTACCTAATAGCAATAGTATGTACACACGGGTGGCATGATCTACTCTTTCGTTTGTGATCTTACTATCACTGTATATGTCACCCGTAAATGTGTTACAGAACCAACTAAGATTCATGCTACTAGCATTCCTAAGATTCTTATTCAACTTAGTTGGTCGTACACCCAACATGCTAGCATAAGTTTGACTGCTCTCCAGATCATCATCAAATGATAAAACATCGAAAGGCATACCTATGAACGGTAGTCCAGTGATGACGTGGGCGTCATCTAAAGTCACAGTCATCTTTCCGAACGTGAAATGAAATGAAAAAGTATCCTCATGCCATCACTCGAGGAATGCATCAACCAAATGTATGTTGGTATGCCAGTGGGAGACTGCGTTGACGAAAGGGCCAAATATAGCCTCTATCACCTTCGCCCGTACCATGCTCTGCTTTTTGAAGTCCCATTTGTGGAGACTATCATACATAGTAAAGCATCACAAGGAAAACTTATCCTGCAATATTTATCAAACACGTAACTGACTAATAAAATAAAATAAATCAATTGTACAATAAAATTGAGAATTAAAACTTACATCTCTGTGATAAACACTATACACCTCGTGTAGGACGTAATCGGGAGAGAGAGCCAAAACATGTGGCATCACCGAAAAAACTGGGGATCCTCAGCCTCGGGTGCGTAAGGTGTGTCGGGTGTGTCATATTCATAATATGCCTCAGGTTCCTCCGGTTCGTAAGATAAGTCAGGTGCGTATGAAAACGAACTTGTACCACTGTTGTCGGCGTTATGGCGACTGGTATGAATTTAAAAAAATAATTTTTTTAGAACAAATAACGTTTCGCATCTATCAAAAACGTGTTTTTTGCATCTACCATTCCAGAAGGATTACACGTTTCGCAACTATCAGTAGGTAAACGTTTCGCATCTATCACAAGATATGTTTTGCATCTAATAGTGAAGAAACATACATGTTTCGCATCTCATGCACTGAAAAACCAGAAACTGTTACGTGATTGAAAATCCCAAAAACACAAAATAAAACACTAAAATCAACGGAACACTAATACAATGCTACAGATAAACTAAATTACTATAATTCGAACTCAAAACTAACAAGAAATTTGACTCGAAACAACACAAAAATGAACAAAAACATATCTTACAAACAGTGATTTCGAGCTCAAATTCGAGTTTCAAACACACAAAACATTGAGTATCTTTGCATAATCAAGTAAAAACACAAATCAAAATCATATGAAAACAAAAGAAAGACAAAAAATCGAGTAAAAAAATGAAAGAATCGCATTCACGAAGAGAGAAAAAAAATTGGAGGAAAAGATGAATAATGGGTTTTAAAACCTTTTGTATTATAGAATATGGGTATTTAGGGTATTAGTGGATCTTTAATAATAAATATTTCACAAAAATGGATCTTTTTTTGAAGATATACGAAAATATCGATCGTAAGTGGATAATAATTTGGGTATTGGGTACCCTATATTATAATATCTACTATTTATAATCTACAAATGATTTTACTATTCATAAAATTAAATATATTTATATAATAAAATCAACTATTTTTAAAAAAATGGATTAAATATAAATATTTTAAAATAAAAAATATTTATGGAAGTTTAAAAGACGATTTCTAAATATGGCTTAAATATAAATATTTTAAAATAAATAATATTTGTAGAAGTTCAAAAAACGATTTTTAAATATGACTTAAATATAAATATTTAAATTTAAATATAAATATTTAAATTTAAATATATATTTAAAATTTAAAATTCCATAAAAATATAACATAAAATCTCATTTTATTCTCGACTAATTTATATAGTCTAACAAACAATCTCATGGGGAAGAACGGAAACTCTATACATATATCGCATACTCCTACCTATATATATTATCATTAGTACCGAAAAACATATATATTTCTATATATATAGAGAGAGAGTAGAGGCACATTTAATACGAAAGGGACTAACTTGTAGAAAAAGCATTGACATAGTATTTCTGAAATCAAAACATCTTTGATACCAACATTCTAGTTTCTTAGTAACCATATTTCAAAAAACCGAACATAGAAGGTTAGAAACCAAGTAAAACCTAGAAACAAAGTAAAAAAATTTATCCAAGTAAAATCTATCTGATTTATTTTTTATATACTAAGAATATGAAGTTTTTATTTATTTATTATTTTGGGCACTCCCTTCTTCTGAAAATGACATTTATTACTTCAGCTACTCTTGGCATTCGTCGCCGTGAGGACACGAGAGACCAGCAAGACTAAGACTTATAATTTCGGTGCCTCTTGCTGTTAGGAGACTTCTCTTCGAGAGCATGTGAAAATACGCAGTCGTCATAAAGGCATCTAGTGCGGCCACTATTAAGCCAATAACGGCACAGCAGTCCCAAAGATTGTTTCCTATTCTCCCCCCTTTTCGAAGAACTTTCCTCAATCCTGTTTCGTTTCCTATACTCCCCTCTTCCCGAATGACTTCCCTCATTTCTGCCTCGTTTCCTACACTCCCCCCTTTCCGAAGGACTTCCCTCATTCCTGCCTCGTTTCCTACACTCCCCCCTTTCCGAAAGACTTCTCTCATTCCTCTGCAAGCATATGGACAAATATAAACATTCAGCTTATATAGATATGATAATAAAAAGGTTTACATAAGAAACAGAATTAACATGTCTAGGATCAGGCTGAGAGGGCGCAAAAAGTGAGATCCTCGGCGGTGAGATTGGTCTCGTCGGCGGATTCCACCTGTCCAAGTGCCGAGGTTGAATTACTCTCGCCTCTTGGTGGTCGCTACTGCTACCGATTACTACCGGTTGAGAGTGCATAGAGTAGGCCAACTGCCCCAAAGTCTCCAAAGGACTTTTCTACTTCTTGCCTTGTAGCCTCTGCAAGCATTGAAATAAAATTCAGGAACTCAGTATATATACCAACTGAATTACAAATACAAAGCATTCAGTATATAGTACGATTAAAAGGTATTGTAGAAGCAATAGAACTAACCTGTCTAAGAATCAGCTTGAGTGGTGGGCGGAACTGAGACTCTCGGCGGTGAGATTGATCTCGTCGGTGGATTCCCCCTGCCCAAGTGTTGAGGTTTGTATAGAGAGACTGGATTGTAAGGAAGCATTCATTGAACTGTTTAGTAATCTCCCGCTGGCGAACCACGACGTTGTTGATAAGATCAGTGATCGACTGGACAACCAACGGCGGAAGATCGGTGATCGATTGAACCGCCAACGGTGGAAGATCGGTGATCGATTGAACAGCCAATGGTGGAAGATCGGTGATCGATTGGACAGCAAACGATGAAAGATCAGTGATCGATTGGACATGAGATGAGTTAGGCGCAACTCCAGCAAGAGAAACAGATATTTGACTCTTCATTTGTAGAATCTGCAATAGAGAAACAATAGTTCTTCGTTTATAAAATCTGCAATAGCATTCGATAACAATGGGAACAGCTTCTAAATAATAGATTCGCTATAAACATTGAAAAATCTGTACAGTTTCTAAATAATAAATTCGCTATAAAATCTGTAATGTGCCAAAAGAACACAAGATATAGGTTAATAAATCTTGAAAAGAATGCCAACAGAACTCAAGTTATCGGTTAACAAAACTCGAAAAAAATGCCGAAAGAACACAAGATATAGGTTATCAAAACCCGAAAAGAATGCCGAAAGAACACAAGATATAGGTTAACAAAACTTGAAAAGAATGCCAACAAAACACAAGATTAACAAAACGTGAAAAGAATGTCGAAAGAACACAAGATATAGGTTAACAAAACTCGAAAAGAAGGCTGAAAGAACACAACGTATAAAGCGAGAGAAAACATTTAAAGCAAAAGCAAAAGATAGACGGAAAAATATATTCATACTACCTGCAGACACAGAGAAAACGAGCAAGATGGTGAGTTGTGAGCTCAAAGACACGGAGAAGACGAACAAGGTGAACGAGGTGATGAGTTGTAAGCTCAAAGACACAGAAACGATGAGCAAGGTGATCGTGCGGAAGACTTCCTCCGAAACTGAACACTGCTGAGACAAAATATGAAAAATGGCAAGGAATTTGGTTACTGAGAGAAAATATGAGAAATGCCGAGGACTGGGTTTTAGTGGAAGAATAAGGTATCAATAATCTAATAAGGTTGGGTCTATGTTAAACAGGTAGTATAATCAATCAATATATGACACGTCAGGAACTTAATATATGACACGTCAGGAACTTAGAAGGGATATAATTTCCCGCCTTAACCTGGATCGACTCGTTCCTTCCAAAAATTATCAATACATAAACAATCAACAACCCGAAAAATAAAAATATAAAATACAAAATAATATGTTTTTATCCAAAATGAGTTTGCTCTTGCTTCAAGTAGAAAATGAAAACAACTTTAAGAGTTCTACAAACAAACACAGGAAAATTTTCATTAACACAACACCCCAATAGGGAGCAAAATTCATAGTTTGTTCTTTTCTTTTCAATCTGTTCCCCATTAAATCAACGTAAGACTTAAAGGATGGATATCTATGTTGATCTATAATGTAAATTCAACGGTTTTAGCAACATTAGTCATACAAACATTGACTTTGCACAAAGCGATTGTGAAACCAAAAAGATTAAGCATAAACATTATATAATTCTATATTGGGATCCCAATCGACTCAAGATAGTCAAGATGATCTATATAAATCAAATACAAAGAGAGAGGAAAAAGAGAACGGGTAAATTACTAACCCATTTAGGTTTTTGGTATGTCTTCTTCGTCAAGCGAGAGGGGAAAGAGATGAGTCCGTCGATTGAGTCTGGTCGGTAGTCTGTCGATCGGCGTCGAACGAAATTGACGGCGACGAGCGGAATTATTTTGGGTAAGTTCGATAGAGAGAGAGTGAAAGAGATGAACCGTTATTTGATTTGATTTTGGGGCTGGATAGAGTAGTGGGGTCGTTTGTCATTTGGGCCGGATCTATTTGTAAATAGGATCCGTGTTTGTATGAATTTGTAAACAAGTACGAGGACTAAAACGAAACATGGAAAATATATAGGTTCCTGTTTGTAAATCTAACTTAACCAGATACAACAAGGGTTTAGGGGTTCTCCCGCGTCTGATCTCTCCCTCTTCAACTTGGCGTCTGACCTCTCCCTCTTCTACTTGAAACTTCAACTTTAAGAGATCTCCAAACAGACCCAGGAAAATTTTAAACACAATCATTTACACAACACCCCAATAGGAAGAAAAATTCCTTGTTTGTTCTTTTCTTTTCAAATCTGGTCCCTATTAAAGCAGCGCAAGACTTAAAGGATTGATATCTATTTCGATCTATAATGTAAATTAAACGGTTTTAGCAACATTAGTCATACAAACATTGACTTTGCACAAAGCGATTGAGAAACCCAAAAGATTGTTATTTATTTTAGTTGAATTGGATCGACTAGTCGAACAATTTAATCATGATATATTATCAAACAAGTCGTAGAGTGCGGAGTTCACACTTGTTAGATTATATCATGATTATCGGGGTCCAAGGGGCGGAGCCCCTGGCTGGGGTCGAGCTGTGAGGACACGAGAGACCAGCAAGACTAAGACTTGTAATTTCGGTGCCTCTTGCTGTTAGGAGACTTCTCTTCGAGAGCATATGAAAATACGCAGTCGTCATAAAGGCATCTAGTGCGGCCACTATTAAGCCAATAACGGCACAGCAGTCCCAAAGATTGTTTCCTATTCTCCCCCCCCCCCTCCCCTTTACGAAGAACTTTCCTCAATCCTGTTTCGTTTCCTATACTCCCCTCTTCCCGAATGACTTCCCTCATTTCTGCCTCGTTTCCTACACTCCCCCCTTTCCGAAGGACTTCCCTCATTCCTGCCTCGTTTCCTACACTCCCCCCTTTCCGAACGACTTCTCCTATTCCTCTACAAGCATATGGATAAATATAAACATTCAGCTTATATAGATATGATAATAAAAAGGTTTACATAAGAAACAGAATTAACCTGTCTAGGATCAGGCTGAGAGGGCGCAAAAAGTGAGATCCTCGGCGGTGAGATTGGTCTCGTCGGCGGATTCCACCTGTCCAAGTGCCGAGGTTGAATTACTCTCGCCTCTTGGTGGTCGCTACTGCTACCGATTACTACCGGTTGAGAGTGCATAGAGTAGGCCAACTGCCCCAAAGTCTCCAAAAGACTTTTCTCCTTCTTGCCTTGTAGCCTCTGCAAGCATTGAAATTATATTCAGGAACTCAGTATATATACAAACTGAATTACAAATACAAAGCATTCAGTATATAGTACGATTAAAAGGTTTGCAGAAGCAATAGAACTAACCTGTCTAGGATCAGCTTGAGTGGTGGGCGGAACTGAGACTCTCGGCGGTGAGATTGATCTCGTCGGTGGATTCCCCCTGCCCAAGTGTTGAGGTTCAATTCCTCCAATTAAGGCTTGAGAGTAGGCCAACTGAAGGTTAATCGCTTCCTGCCCCAAGGTATTGAGATTTGTATAGAGAGACTGGATTGTAAGGAAGCATTCATTGAACTGTTTAGTAATCTCCCGCTGGCGAACCACGACGTTGTTGATAAGATCGGTGATCGACTGGACAGCCAACGGCGGAAGATCGGTGATCGATTGAACCGCCAACGGTGGAAGATCGGTGATCGATTGAACAGCCAACGGTGGAAGATCGGTGATCGATTGGACAGCAAACGATGGAAGATCAGTGATCGATTGGACAGGAGATGAGTTAGGCGCAACTCCAGCAAGAGAAAAAGATACTTGACTCTTCATTTGTAGAATCTGCAATAGAGAAACAAT
The DNA here is from genome assembly GCA_036936605.1 of Limnanthes douglasii subsp. nivea. Lineage (NCBI taxonomy): Eukaryota > Viridiplantae > Streptophyta > Magnoliopsida > Brassicales > Limnanthaceae > Limnanthes > Limnanthes douglasii. The sequence continues at coordinate 86,164,394 of JAUPFV010000005.1, read as the reverse complement.
AGTTCTTCGTTTGTAAAATCTGCAATAGCATTCGATAACAATGGGAACAGTTTCTAAATAATAGATTCGCTATAAACATTGAAAAATCTGTACAGTTTCTAAATAATAGATTCGCTATAAAATCTGTATTGTGCCAAAAGAACACAAGATATAGGTTAACAAATCTTGAAAAGAATGCCAACAGAACACAAGATATAGGTTAACAAAACTCGAAAAAAATGCCGAAGGAACACAAGATATAGGTTATCAAAACTCGAAAAGAATGCCGAAAGAACACAATATATAGGTTAACAAAACTTGAAAAGAATGCCAACAAAACACAAGATTAACAAAACTCGAAAAGAATGCCGAAAGAACACAAGATATAGGTTAACAAAACTCGAAAAGAAGGCCGAAAGAACACAACGTATAAAGCGAGAGAAAACATTTAAAGCAAAATCAAAAGATAGACGGAAAAATATATTCATACTACCTTCAGACACAGAGAAAACGAGCAAGATGGTGAGTTGTGAGCTCAAAGACACGGAGAAGACGAACGAGGTGAACGAGGTGATGAGTTGTAAGCTCAAAGACACAGAAACGATGAGCAAGGTGATCGTGCGGAAGACTTCCTCCAAAACTGAAAACTGCTGAGACAAAATATGAAAAAATGGCAAGGAATTTGGTTACTGAGAGAAAATATGAGAAATGGCGAGGAGTGGGTTTTATTGGAAGAAGAAGGTATCAATAATCTAATAAGGTTGGGTCTATGTTAAACAGGTAGTATAATCAATCAATATAAGACACGTCAGGAACTTAATATATGACACGTCAGGAACTTAGAAGGGATATAATTTCCCACCTTAACCTGGATCGACTCGTTCCTTCCAAAAATTATCAATACATAAACAATCAACAACCCGAAAAATAAAAATACAAAATACAAAATAATATGTTTTTATCCAAAATGAGTTTGCTCTTGCTTCAAGTAGAAAATGAAAACAACTTTAAGAGTTCTAGAAACAAATCCAGGAAAATTTTCATTAACACAACACCCCAATAGGGAGCAAAATTCCTAGTTTGTTCTTTTTTTCAATCGGTTCCCCATTAAATCTACGTAAGACTTAAAGGATGGATATCTATGTTGATCTATAATGTAAATTCAACGGTTTTAGCAACATTAGTCATACAAACATTGACTTTGCACAAAGCGATTGTGAAACCAAAAAGATTAAGCATAAACATTATATAATTCTATATTGGGATCCCAATCGACTCAAGATAGTCAAGATGATCTATATAAATCAAATACAAAGAGAGAGGAAAAAGAGAACGGGTAAATCACTAACCCATATAGGTTTTTGGTATGTCTTCTTCGTCAAGCGAGAGGGGAAAGAGATGAGTCCGTCGATTGAGTCTGGTCGGTAGTCTGTCGATCGGCGTCGAACGAAATTGACGGCGACGAGCGAAATTATTTTGGTTAAGTTCGATAGAGAGAGTGAAAGAGACGAACCGTTATATGATTTGATTTTGGGGCTGGATAGAGTAGTGGGGTCGTTTGTCATTTGGGCCGGATCTATTTGTAAATAGGATCCGTGTTTGTATGAATTTGTAAACAAGTACAAGGACTAAAACGAAACATGGAAAATATATAGGTACCTGTTTGTGAATCTAACTTAACCAGATACAACAAGGGTTTAGGGGTTCTCCCGCGACTGACATCTCCCTCTTCAACTTGGCGTCTGACCTCTCCCTCTTCTACTTGAAACTTCAACTTTAAGAGTTCTCCAAACAGACCGAGGAAAATTTTAAAACACAATCATTTACACAACATCCCAATAGGAAGCAAAATTCCTTGTTTGTTCTTTTCTTTTCAAATCTGGTCCCCATTAAAGCAGCGCAAGACTAAAATGATTGATATCTATTTCGATCTATAATGTAAATTAAACGGTTTTAGCAACATTAGTCATACAAACATTGACTTTGCACAAAGCGATTGAGAAACCCAAAAGATTGTTATTTATTTTAGTGTAATTGGATCGACTAGTCGACCAATTTAATCATGATATATTATCAAACAAGTCATAGAGTGCGGAGTGCACGCTTGTTAGATTATATCATGATTAGCGGGGTCCAAGGGGCGGAGCCCCTGGCTGGGGTCGAGCTGTGAGGACACGAGAGACCAGCAAGACTAAGACTTGTAATTTCGGTGCCTCTTGCTGTTAGGAGACTTCTCTTCGAGAGCATGTGAAAATACGCAGTCGTCATATAGGCATCTAGTGCGGCCACTATTAAGCCAATAACGGCACATCAGTCCCAAAGATTGTTTCCTATTCTCCCCCCCCCCCCCTTTCGAAGAACTTTCCTCAATCCTGTTTCGTTTCCTATACTCCCCTCTTCCCGAATGACTTCCCTCATTTCTGCCTCGTTTCCTACAATCCCCCCTTTCCGAAGGACTTCCCTCATTCCTGCCTCGTTTCCTACAGTCCCGCCTTTCCGAAAGCCTTCTCCCATTCCTCTGCAAGCATATGGACAAATATAAACATTCAACTTATATAGATATGATAATAAGAAGGTTTACATAAGAAACAGAATTAACCTGTCTAGGATCAGGCTGAGAGGGCGCAAAAAGTGAGATCCTCGGCGGTGAGATTGGTCTCGTCGGCGGATTCCACCTGTCCAAGTGCCGAGGTTGAATTACTCTCGCCTCTTGGTGGTCGCTACTGCTACCGATTATTACCGGTTGAGAGTGCATAGAATAGGCCAACTACCCCAAAGTCTCCAAAGGACTTTTCTCCTTCTTGCCTTGTAGCCTCTGCAAGCATTGAAATTATATTCAGGAACTCAGTATATATACCAACTGAATTACAAATATAAAGCATTCATTATATTGTACGATTAAAAGGTTTGCAGAAGCAATAGAACTAACCTGTCTAGGATCAGCTTGAGTGGTGGGCGGAACTGAGACTCTCGGCGGTGAGATTGATCTCGTCGATGGATTCCCCCTGCCCAAGTGTTGAGGTTCAATTCCTCCAATTAAGGCTTAAGAGTAGGCCAACTGAAGGTTAATCGCTTCCTACCCCAAGGTATTGAGATTTGTATAGAGAGACTGGATTGTAAGGAAGCATTCATTGAACTGTTTAGTAATCTCCCGCTGGCGAACCACGACGTTGTTGATAAGATCAGTGATCGACTGGACAGCCAACGGCGGAAGATCGGTGATCGATTGAACCGCCAACGGTGGAAGATCGGTGATCGAGTGAACAGCCAACGGTGGAAGATCGGTGATCGATTGGACAGCAAACGATGGAAGATCAGTGATCGATTGGACAGGAGATGAGTTAGGCGCAACTCCAGCAAGAGAAACAGATATTTGACTCTTCATTTGTAGAATCTGCAATAGAGAAACAATAGTTCTTCGTTTGTAAAATCTGCAATAGCATTCGATAACAATGGGAACAGTTTCTAAATAATAGATTTGCTATAAACATTGAAAAATCTGTACATTTTCTAAATAATAGATTCGCTATAAAATCTGTATTGTGCCAAAAGAACACAAGATATAGGTTAACAAATCTTGAAAAGAATGCCAACAGAACACAAGATATAGGTTAACAAAACTCGAAACAAATGCCGAGAGAACACAAGATAAAGGTTATCAAAACTCGAAAAGAATGCCAACAAAACACAAGATTAACAAAACTCGAAAAGAATGCCAACAAAACACAAGATTAACAAAACTCGAAAAGAATGCCGAAAGAACACAAGATATAGGTTAACAAAACTCGAAAAGAAGGCCGAAAGAACACAACGTATAAAGCGAGAGAAAACATTTAAAGCAAAAGCAAAAGATAGACGGAAAAATATATTCATACTACCTGCAGACAAAGAGAAAACGAGCAAGATGGTGAGTTGTGAGCTCATAGGCACGGAGAAGACGAACGAGGTGAACGAGGTGATGAGTTGTAATCTCAAAGACACAGAAACGATGAGCAAGGTGATCGTGCGGAAGACTTCCTCCGAAACTAAAAACTGCTGACACAAAATATGAAAAATGGCAAGGAATTTGGTTATTGAGAGAAAATATGAGAAATGGCGAGGACTGGGTTTTAGTGGAAGAAGAAGGTATCAATAATCTAATAAGGTTGGGTTTATGTTAAACAGGTAGTATAATCATTTAATATATGACACGTCAGGAACTTAATATATGACACGTCGGGAACTTAGAAGGGATATAATTTCCCGCCTTAACCTTGATCGACACGTTCCTTCCAAAAATTATCAATACATAAACAATCAACAACTCGAAAAATAAAAATATAAAATACAAAATAATATGTTTTATCCAAAATGAGTTTGCTCTTGCTTCAAGTAGAAAATGAAAACAACTTTAAGAGTTCTACAAACAAACCCAGGAAAATTTTCATTAACACAACACCCCAATAGGGAGCAAAATTCCTAGTTTGTTCTTTTCTTTTTAATATGTTCCCCATTAAATCAACGTAAGACTTAAAGGATGGATATCTATGTTGATCTATAATGTAAATTCAACGGTTTTAGCAACATTAGTCATACAAACATTGACTTTGCACAAAGCGATTGTGAAACCAAAAAGATTAAGCATAAACATTATATAATTCTATATTGGGATCCCAATCGACTCAAGATAGTCAAGATGATCTATATAAATCAAATACAAAGAGAGAGGAAAAAGAGAACGGGTAAATTACTAACCCATTTAGGTTTTTGGTATGTCTTCTTCGTCAAGCGAGAGGGGAAGGAGATGAGTCCGTCGATTGAGTCTGGTCGGTAGTCTGTCGATCGGCGTCGAACGAAATTGACGGCGACGAGCGGAATTATTTTGGGTAAGTTCGATAGAGGGAGAGTGAAAGAGACGAACCGTTATTTGATTTGATTTTGGGGCTGGATAGAGTAGTGGGGTCGTTTGTCATTTGGGCCGGATCTATTTGTAAATAGGATCCGTGTTTGTATGAATTTGTAAACAAGTACGAGGACTAAAACGAAACATGGAAAATATATAGGTACCTGTTTGTGAATCTAACTTAACCAGATACAACAAGGGTTTAGGGGTTCTCCCGCGTCTGACCTCTCCCTCTTCAACTTGGCGTCTGACCTCTCCTTCGGCTATTGTTGCAAGTCAACAGAATTTTGAAATTGAAAATTTGACCGTTTTATTCATATTTTAAATTTCAGCCGTTTTATTACAAAACCAGTTAAGAGACCCTAACTGCCCTAACTTCCAAACTGTTTTTTGGTTGGTCGAATTTATAAATATGGTTCTGTTGAAAAGGATATCATATCATTTTTCATCCTCTCTGTTCAATATATATATATATATATATATATATATATATATATATATATATATATATGATTTTATCCAATTGAAAGTTTTGGAGAACCCCAAAAATATTTCAATAAGAAATTGTTTACAAGACTTCAGAGATTATCCGGAAACGAAACACTATTTTCTACAAAGATTAAACATGAACATGATATAATTCTACAATAAGCAAAGAATAGCATGGGTGAGGCAATTGAGTTTAGGTAGGAGGCTACTGGATGTAACTTAAGGTTTAGTTGTAATAAGACCAGTTTGCTTATTATTTATTATACTATGCTTATCCGAGTCAAATGGTTATATGTATGTCGAAGCAGATGATGGTCTAAATCAGCAGCAAACTTTTGGTCGCTACTCGTATGTTGCTATGATTGTGTAATTCATACACCTGATTTTTGCTGATAAAGTATAGATCCATATAGGAGAAAGTTCCATGCCTGAAATTTATACAAAGGAAAATGAAAAACTTATGGGTGATTGTAAGGAGCATTGGACTCTTTTCGTAGTTGGCTTTCGAAGCGATGGGAAATGTATATATGATTCTGTCGATGGAGAATCATTCCATCAGTGTCAGTGAGTAGTTCCTAAATTCTAGATTTTGTACTAACAAAAGAAAACTAAATTGTTTACTATCTTATCTGTTCATGTGCTTTGCAGGCAGAAAATTGTGCTTTGCAGGCAGAAAATTCTTGGTCATCGTTGAAACTGCAGCATATCCAAATCGGGCATAGACTAGTTCTGTGGTGATTGCTTGTAAATTAGATAGTTAACTATGTTTATCGAGTTTTTTACTCCAAAAATTCTCAATTTCTTTTTCAACTTGCAACTTGTAAAATAGCTTATTCATCACTTGATTACTAGTTCTAATTACTTTTTGTTGAGATTTAATTTATTTTATAAATCTTTTGCAGATATGGAGACAATGTTATTGAATGGGTTTGCCAGCGTTGTCGCGGGATTTACAACTCTAGACGGTTGGATGCCTACAGGTGCTATCTACAGTAAGGTTAGATCTTCTCCTTTTTGAGCTAAATCATACGATTGTTTATCAATGCATAAAAAATCAGGGGCTGTTTGGTGTACATAGGTTTTAAGCTCACGTCATGCTGCTTTACTTTCCTTTAACTTAATATTATCATTGTCATTATTAGATAAGCTATTTTAGAACCATGCAATTAGAACCATCAGCCACACGGCATATTCTATAATCGATCTGGATAATAGCTTCATTTACATAATCGTCAACTCACACACAACATGTCATACTTAGAAATTAGCCGAAATTCAAAACATTGTCTAAATATTGCAAAACTAGCTTAGTTTGGTTGCAACCGCTCCTATTTTGTTTCAACGACTTGGATTATTACAAGACGAAATAATTCTAGATTTAATTTATAACAAGGATATGATACCGATGAGGATCCTAAGAAAAGATCGGCAGTTTCTGCTTCCCGAAAGCAAATGAAATAATGCCCTTCTTAAGCGGTGTTATATAATTAGCCCCGTGAAAAGCGGCTGCTCGTAAAATATTCAGAGGTCCAAAATCAACTGAGTATGCTTTCTGAAATCCATCAAGGACTGCCATCATTGTCACATTCTCCATTTTTCTTTCACTTTCATATTTTTTCAGCAGGGACGCCTACACACATGAAGAAGACAACTCGTAAAAGAATTCTGTATACTGCATTTCAACTTTCAACCTCGAGGTTCATGGATACAAGACAAAATGAATCTGATAATAATATAGAACACGGTATGTGCATATAATAGATGATATACCTCTCCAATGTCTGTGCAACCGCAATACCCTCGCTGATAATATTTGAGAGGGAAGATGCATCTGCAAAACCCAGATCAACTCCTTGACCAGCCAATGGGTGGACAGCATGAGCTGCATCACCAATTAGAACAACATGTTTCGACGCATACTCCTTAGCATGCATTAAAGACAGTGGGAACATCATTCTTTCCGATGATATCTTAATCACTTTAGGTGGAACTTCAAAGCTCTCGCCTGCTGAAATTCTAACGTTTCCTGTAAGCCAAGAAAACAAGCCTCCAGGGTTTGCCTCGGGTTGAGGACCGTCTCCATTATCCAGAGCTTTATTCAAAGCATTCACAAAATCATCATCACTCATCCATTTATGATCTGATGCTTCTTTTGGGATCATAGTCTAAACTATATTACTAAAGTTGTCACCCATTGGTAAAAGCAATATTGGGCCACCAGGCAGAAACCTCTGCCATGCACAATGGTTCCTTCCAGTGTGTTCTACAGTACATATAATGGCATTTTGTGAGTAGCTCCATCCTGTTGCCTTAAATCCTGCTAACTCCCTAACTCGTGACTTGGACCCATCAGCTCCTACCTGTGCAGAAAAGCATTGAATAACTCTGATTCATTTATCATATAAATATAGTTTCGCACTTTCTCATCTTCTAACTCTATTCAGCACTATCTCAAAAGCAAAAAAGCATTATTGTTTGATCTACACTCAATAGAACTTACCACTAATTTTGCACAAATGCTATTGCCATCACTCAATTCCAACTTTGCCAGATGGTGCCCATTCGTCGACATTGTGCTTTCAACTCCTGTGGATGAAGAGCTAGGCAGTAAAGTCATCGACGCTAATCTGGAAGGATAGATTCTATTCTGGATATCCGAGTTCTGTCAAGGTTTGATCTTTCAGTTTCAAGTATCATGAGGAGTGTTAATCCGAGAATAATGGGTACTAATGTATATGTATCACTAAATATAACATGGACATTCACAATATTAATGGAGGAAAGGTTATATCCTTGTATTTAACAATCAGAAGATAATGCACAACGTAGATAAAAAGAAGAGCCTGCTAACCTAGAAAAGAAAGAGAAAGAGAACCATTGGCTTAGGCACGCTTGATTTTAGTGCCCAATCACTCATACACACTAACATTTGCTGACATGAGTAGAGAAGCATGGGTGGAAGTGTAAATTATATACCTATTGATGTAAACATGAGTAGAGAAGCATGGGTGCAATTGTAAATTATATACCTATTGAGCTGGTAGAGACTATAACAAGCCAAAAACGAAGGCAGGGAAGTTTATCAGTATAAGAACCTAACTAGGAGAATAAGAACCCTATTGCACATAACAGAGAAAACAATTCAAGGATTTAATGTATTGTTCACCAAACAATGTTACTCGCTTACACCATTTCATCAAGTACCTTCTTAGGTAATAAAGCGAGAAAGGGTCTCTTAATTGCATTTTATAGCTCACATTACAACATCTTTGCAAATACTAACTACCAGACATGTTACATAGCCCGATTTCAATCTAATATACATCCTAATTGAAGACTTGTTTGCAAAATATATCTTTCAGATTGAATAGCACAATAAGTTCTCCAGAAGGTTTCCGATTTGGCAAGTGCCTAATGCCTTTTACCCCACACAACGTTAAGCAAATTCATAGGCTTTATAAGTTCAAACAAAAATAATTTCAAAAAGTCCAAGTTGCACACATGAACATCCTAATTGTTTGTAAAAAACACAGAATATTTACAGTTTCAACCTTTTTATTAAAATCTGCTGCACTTGGAAAAGGGGATGATGGAAGCTGTGTAGATATCTTTTGAAAAATTAAGGACGCAAATATCTACGATAAAAATTTATATTTAGAGATCCTGAGAGCCATGCCAGAACCTATTACTCCTGGCGGGGTCCTTAGCACTGGTAAGGCAAGAAGATATAACTAAGCTCGCAATAAGGTTTAGCATCTCATAGGAAGCCAAGCAAACAAAAAAAATGCAACTAAAGTTACATCAAAGGCACAAACTGAAATTAATGAATAGATATTGATTTATATTCCATAAAGATAGTTACCTGTATGCAAGAAAGTAAAGAGCTCTGAAGGACCTTGTTCTCCACTACGCACCTATTATACATCCATATCAACGTGTTGCTAAATCTAATTAGAAAACAAACATAGACCTAAGTAATAAAAAGAACGATTTCTTTGTCTAACGGATGTGCATACCCAAGAAAATCTTTATTTACATCCTTTGCATTGTATCTTGTGTATCCTAAGCCGGTATAATCCCAAACCTACAGGAAGAATATATAAAAAGTGATAGTAATGAACAACAGAAGGAAGTGTTACTTCTGATATCATTAAATCCTTCTGGTTGACTGTGGATATGTATGTAATTCCAGAGTCAACAAACCATATGAATAAATATAGCTTAAAGAAAACAACGGAAACATGCTGAAAAGAGATGGTCAAACTTATGACTCGTAACTAGGCAGAGGGAAAATTAGAATTTATATGATGTATATAGAATAGATGTAAAAGCAAACACACAAAATGTTTTTTCTAGGCTCCTTAATCATGATTATTCAGTTTATGTGGGGTTAGGTTACGAACGTGAACCTGATTTGATACTTTTAACTTTATAATATATACAAATAAAATAAGTGAATACAGTGGCAGAGCTATGGATCAAGTTGGATTAAGACAGCTCATGAGATATTTGCTTCAAGAGCCGAATATTTTGATGTGCTTATGTTGCAAAGAATAGCCATAATTTATAACAGTCGAAGAAAGTTTATATCAGTCAGTAAAGATCACTTAAACAGCAATATTATATAAAACCTTTTAATATGATAATTAAAAAATAGTGCAAAATCCAAGATTATACATTGTTTAAGGCTCAAAGCCAAAGGATAGGATACAAACATTATAGCCATCAAAAGAATGAGATTGTTCTCCAAACAATACTGATTTCATGTACTTGTATTATAAAACAACCACCCTTCAAGATTTTCTAAATATACTGAAAAGCTATACTAAAAGATATACAAAAATAAAATAAAAAAAGAGCACCTGCATCTTATCAAAATACGCATGTCGATGTTGCCAAGCCCCAATATCTGCAGGATTCACAATCAAACACTATCACGAATCTCTTGATGTATGAGTTGTAATTGCTTAGACAAATGTCCAAAATTTCTATATTTGCATAGTATAATCAGTTTACTGCCAAGGAAAAAAAGAAGCACTTTTGGTTGACTTTTGAGATATCTGTATCAGGGTACAAAAGATAGATGAACAATGGTTCTTTACTCAACCCTTAAGCGACATGAAGATTAGATTGCTTTGTCACTACACTATATTCCAGATTGTGCAGTTTATATTGCCGGGTATAAAGCTCGCTTACTATGAAAATGAATTCAGACGTCAAAAAAATACTAATGTTCAATTAGTAAATGAGTTGAAAATTTCTTACAAGAAAATGAAGAGCGCTTAAGGTATACTTGTTCCATACCTTTGAAAAAAGAAATACTTGCAGGTGTGACAGTACTACCCTTGGGTCAGGGGGGTCTTCCTTCTTTATGCTATTTCTTCTCGCCAAAACAGGATTGTTATCGATGATAGCAACATTCAAATGCCTTGTCAAGGGCATGCTTGCTGCAACACCCCAATAATTAAGCATACCCTAAAAAAAATAACACCAAGATCAAAATTTACGATCCATACCTACCCAGGGAACATGCTAAGGCCATGCCAACCATGCCTCCACCAACAATAGCAATGTCATGTTGCTCCCCGGCATCTGTGGAACTTTTTGTAGCACTAGACTCCTAACATAGCACAATGTTTGTCAGTCATGACACTAGTTAGCTAGCCAGAAACGATAAAAAAATCCACGAATGACCCAAGTAAGCATGATAAACGAAATATGGAGAAAATGCCATGATGAAATACTAATCAGACAAAATACCTTAGAAATTAATGATAGCTTATTTTGATAAACCGAAAAGTGTTATTTTAGCATCTGATTACAAACACTGGAGAGATATATAGATGACTTGGATGTGAAAACCAACAAATATATAACTTTTCAAGGTGTCTGTATATAAGAAAATGGTCGGTAGATCAGTGGAGAACGAAGATAGGAAAGAAATCAGATAGTAAAGGTGGAATACACTATCTTAAGTCAACCAACTAGCAAATGAACTTGATATCAGTCATGTTGTCAGAAGGAAATATAATAAGCAAAATAGAGATCATTACATGGATATGTACATTAGAAGAGGAACTAGATTCTTTCAACACTCATGCATTACACAGTGTTCTCCTGAGACTTCTCAGTCCATTGGCATTTTGGGCAACCTTCCTAGCAAGTAATCTGTCGACAAATGGAAAATCAAAACAAAAGCCCAGTTTAAAATCGACTGATTAATGTGACATTCGTCGAAGAAACTATATCCAATCAAGCAGTCAATAATACGCAAATTTGAAGCAAAACGGTAACCAAATAGGTGAATGCGACGCAACGCATACGAATGATTACGAGTAGAGAAAAACTAAATTAACAATCGGAATGTAAATAAATAGAAAAGAATGCGTAGAAAAAGATGTTTAAACAGAGACAATATAGATAGAGACTCACTGGTTCATCAGAGAAGCAGTAGAAACGAGAAAATGAGTTTCGTTTAGTTTGAGGGTGGAGATCCGCTCTAAGTCGCCGTGGATATCACCGGCGGCGAGATAGAAACGAGTTTTCTGATAAGAAGCACCTGGTGAAAAAGGAAAAATGAAGACCTCTCGGGTTTGGTTTGATCTTACTAGACCCGAGTGTTTCAGTAAAAGTGCATCACATCAGCTGATGACAAATCAACGGCCGAGATAACAAAAGACTTTCTATTTAGTGCTATCAGCTGAATTTTGTCTTGTTTCACATGTATATGTATATATGCACCATTTGAACATTTTCAATACGACTACAGTTTTTTTCTGGTCCATAGCCTTTGAAGAAAAAGAAACGTTCAGTGTTGTATATCAACTTTTGTTGATAATATATGAAGTGTTGTCACGATTTTTTTCTAAAATTTTGGTCCCCACTGAGTACATTGTTTTTTAATATATTTCAATTCATTCTTCTAACAAACTCATTCTATTGGAGAGTATCTTTAAAGGTTTGATGTCTAGAAATGATAAGTTTATGATAAAAGCTAATGAATTATTTATCCAAATATTCCAAGCTATTGTGAATGTGTAATTTTTTTTGACATCTTTCCAATTTGATTCTCAACCAATTTATTTTAGTTTCTAAAAATATAAAATATTTCATTTTTGATCTTCAAAAATATAACTCATACTTTTACGAAGTATTCATCAATTAAGGACATGAACTACCTTGCACAATTTACAGTATTTTTTGTAAGAAATAAAATTGTCTCCATCTCTAAAAGTATCGGAGATCTTTTCACTTCTCCACATTAGGTGTTGAGTGTCTTTGTAAACTATTTTTCTAACATTCTTGGCTTTAGGACTCTCCCGAGTCACAAACAAAGTTTTATAAGGTTTGAAAAGTATCGGAGATCTTTTCACTTCTCTAAAAGGATTTCACGAGTCACAAACAAAGTTTTATAAGGCTTTTTTACTACTCCGGTTTTATTATACCATAAAACGTGTCATTTTAAAATTTTACTTTTGTTCAATTTTACCTATAGTTTTAATATATTAATGTAAACTTTAATATTAATTCTTTTCCACCATTTGAATTGGTTTTTATTTTATTTTTTATAACAACAAAAAATAGTTATCACATGTCTTACAAATTACAACGATATATATTATGGGATGGGGAATACTTTTTTTAAACATGATGGTAGCAATTTAACTATAAATTTATTTTATAATTTTTATTTAATTCTAACCATTCAATTCTATAATATTTTTTAAGAATTAAAATAGACATAACAAAAGTTAAAATTACAAACCTAATTATATCTTTTTCAATACTCAAAACTACATTTATATTTATTAAATATTGAAGTCGATAATTTTGGATTGTTAATCACAACCGAAATAGTAAACGAATTATGAGTAAATTAAGTTAGAGTTGCAATAATGATGAATATGAATGACGTAAGTAAGAACAAAAAATAAATAGTGAAAATAGTTGTATTAGTTGATGTTGGACCTTTATATACATGTCAAATTACAATAAATCTCTTTGATATTAGTGGGTAATGGATAGTATTTCTATAACCACCACATGCAGTTGAGTATATCTTTGACTAAGTTTGTGTAGATGTTTACACGTTTAGATAAGTCGATGGTCGGCTTGGTTTGGGCTTGACTAATAACACCCTTATCAGTAGCCACGTAGTATTGGTGAGAGTAAAGAAGAAAGACTGATCCAGTGTTGCCCGAAGCATTCTTATTATTGGCTGAAACATTCGTTGGTCTTTGTCGAGACACCTATTTTTATTTGCACTATCTTTTGTTTTGTGGAAGTTTTTTGCCTTGTTTATTGCTTTGTTTTTCTTGTTTGAATGACGCTTAGTATTTGAATTCATAATTGCTTTAAATATTTTGACTTGTTGCTAACGATCCTTTAATGATATATTTATTATTTGTTAAAGGTTCTCTTGCCTTATAGAGTTTTTATATATGATTCAGCTTTATTTATTTTTCGGTGACTTTATTTTTAGCATCTTAATATGTATATTCCACCACCCTCTTCAATATGGAGTTGTTTTAACACTAAAATTATATTTAGACATAAATGTTTCCATATTTGTGGAATAAGTCTCATGTAATCTCTTCAATTGTTTATGTTGGTTTCGTTTACAGAAATATTTATTTTATGTTAAGTTAACGATTAGTCTCCTTTTATTTATATGACGATACAATAACATGTTAACATTTTTATGAATATGTTTATATCGAACAATCGTTTTCAAATGAAATGTTAGTATTTTTGTTGACATATTTTTTAGTCATTCTAGATATTTCATAACAATAGAAAAATGTTAAACCGATCTCGTTTTTATTTCAACTGTCGAATCTTACGATGATTAAATATAGTGTTTTTGTGTTTTTTTATAGAAGAATAGTTTTAAACCATTGATGACCAGTTTGCTAACATTTTGATCGTAAAAACATTGTGGGTCTTATATGCTAATAAAAAAATTAATTGCCAACTAACGCAACTTATCTGTCTCTTCGGAGGTTGAGATTATTGACTTAACATAATCATGGTATTTTTAAATATTTGAGAGATCACATCAAAGTTATAACCCCATAACCGAGTAAAATTGACACATATATAAGGTGTTCAGGTGCTCACCGAATTTTAATTCAAATTACTAACTAAATCTTATATATTCTTAAAAAATATTTTGGATTATCTGATGATGTGTTTCAGTCACACGATCTTTGCAGCTGCGAATGCTAAAATTATGGGTTTTAAAATATAACATGTTAAACATGATATGTGTTTTTGAACTTGATATTACAAATTGAAAATATAGATATCCATTATATATATTCAAGCTTCTTCCAATTTTTTGAATCTACTAATGTTATAATCATTGTCATGATCTCTGTAACTATTGAAGAAAAAAAGTTAATTGATCACGTAACCTTTAGCTACCCACGGACTCAGAGCCTCTAATTAAGGCAACTCCTTATATTACTCATATTCAGAAGAAATTACCAACTCATAGTTGGTTGAAAGTTTTGTTAAAAATGAGGGTACTATAAGGGATATCGACTACTATATTATTTTCAAATCTTGTTTACTTTCACTTTTGAAGTTTTGAGGAGCATTTATTATAAAGAAGATCCAAATAAATTTTTCGGCACAAATGTTAATCCAAAAAATATAACGGTTACCAAAGAAGAAAGTAAGCTTGAATAAGATTACATTTGGAGATTGGAATCATTCTAACACTCGCAATGTTTGAAGTTAGCTTTAATAGTTGTCTACAAGTTTCTTTTTAAAATTAGCTTGAATAGTTGTCTAAAAAAAATTCGAAAAAAAGAATATATTCATAACGAGGTGGGTGAAGTTAATTGTATTATTTTCTTATATTTAGTAAAATAAATTCTCATAAGGATCTTAATAGTGTAAATGTAAACTAATTAATAAAGTAACTTAATTTACCAATATTTTTTTATCCATTTAATATTTACAAGATTAATAATAGTCTTGTGCGAGATAGTCTCATAAGAATTAAATAACATTTGATATTGTTAGTTGAATAACCTTCGGAAACCCAACTCGAAATAATTACAATATCAAGTTTCAATAAAAACCAAAGCCTATGACAACGTTTAGCCTAAGCTCAACTGCTTAGCCAAAATATGTTTGTTTAGTATAAATAATCAGGTAGCAAGAACTGGAAGCTACACGACTTGGGATTGTACTAAAAACCTTAGATATGAACCCAAAAAAATAAAGCAACTAATAAGAATAATAATGTTAAACCAAACACACATAAGACATATTTAATATGGTTCAGATTTTGAAGAAATTCTACATCCACGGATAACATACATATATTATATATATATGAGGTTACAAGAATACTCTCTCAACTACTAACACTCAACTACTCATATTTTGTTGCAAAATACTCACAACTTACAAAAACTATAGATCCCAGAGTATTCCCAAATACTTATCCTACCTCAATATCTCTCTAAAATTCAAAAGCTTTTAGCTTTCTCTCTCTAACAATTCTGATTTTTTAGAGTTTGAAAATGATTTCACTCATCTCTCGTTATTTCTAAACGACCAAATATTGTTTATTTTTCTTCATGCTCACAATAAATCTTGGCACCTCCATTACCCAATTGTCCAAGAAAACGTACACAAAAGATACTCTACAATGTTTTCGTCTGTACAAAAGGTAGTGACACCATTTTACTACCTTGTCATATGCATCAACGTGCCTAAATCAATGATTATTTGATCAACGAACGAGATTACACGTCCATTCACATCCCCTGGTGACTTAGTTTATTCATTAATACATAAGTATATTTAGATTTTTTCAACAAATATGTTATGCACCTTTAACTATAACAATGACATTCCTTTTGCCTTCAGCATAACTCACCCTTAGGTTCCAGTAAATGAATTTTCACCTAAGTATTGGTCTAGCATCTACCATCATAAAAAGTTAACAGTTTATGCTCTATAAGTCATCAGTTGTCTATCTCCAACCTCTTAAAGTCTTCAACAAATATATACATCTCAGTTACTTTTAGCCTACATAAAAAAATTATCCACATAGGCTTATGGTAACCCCCAACATTTGTTATCCCCGATGTCCAACTACTCTTTAGAGACAAGTTCATATGCATCTTACACTTGAACAAGTCTCATGTAGTTTGTGAACTTTAAAACCGTTAATACCTTGTTCAAAGAAATTCGAAGGATTTTCCTCACTTAAAATATTTGGCACATTAACTTTCTGTCTCTCCACCATATCCTGGATGAAATGTAACTTGATATCTACGTGCTTAGTTCTCTTATAGAACTTCATATTCTTCGTTAAACGAGAGCACTATTATAACATAACATACTTACATCTTACTTTATACCAGTGATTTCTCTCGAATATCTCTTAAGTCATATGGCCTCCGTAATTACTTTTGCAGTATCAATATATTTGGCTTACGTAAATGAAAAGGAAAAAATATTATGTATACAAGACTTCCAACTAATCAATCCTCGAAGAACAGTGAACATATAACCGAAGTTGACTTTTTTATGTCGGGGTAGCCAACATAATCAGAGTCAACATACACTTTTATCATTTTATCAGTAGTATGTTTCTTATTATAACACAACCCAACTTTATATGAACCCTTCAAGTATCTCACGAGCCACCTAAGGGTTTTCTAATGAGGCATCCCCGGTTTTGACATAAATCGGCTCGAAATGCTAATAGAGTAGGAAAGATCAGGTCTCATGCATATAGTTGCATACATAATGCTTCCAATGACATTAACATAGGGTATCTCTTGTATGAAATTCTTATATTTTACTTTTGTTGATGATTGAGTGTTACTTAGTTTGAATTGGACACCATTGAGATCTCTAACTGATTTGGCTTCAAACATTTCGAACGTTTTGAGGATATTATGTATGTATTCTTGTTGAGATAAGAATAAACAACCTTTTAATACGTTCCTCTAGATCTCAATACCAAGTATCCTTCT
Organism: Limnanthes douglasii subsp. nivea; assembly: GCA_036936605.1. Taxonomy (NCBI): domain Eukaryota; kingdom Viridiplantae; phylum Streptophyta; class Magnoliopsida; order Brassicales; family Limnanthaceae; genus Limnanthes; species Limnanthes douglasii. The sequence continues at coordinate 86,147,039 of JAUPFV010000005.1, read as the reverse complement.
ATCATCTCCAATATCTTTCATCTCAAACTCTTATTTCAACTAGATCTTTATCGTTTCCATCATTCTCGTGTTCTTTACAACTATTAGGATATCATCTACATACAATATTAATATGATTTATCTCTTCGTGTTTGTTTCCTTATTATAATAAATAATTTTTTCGCAATAAGTCCTTACATACTTGATGAATCTTATAAAAGAATTAAATATTCTATTTATTACATCGACGACTGTCTCATCCCATATAAAGGTCTCTTCAACAACACACATCTTTTTTCCCTTGTTCAAAACCTTCTGAAGACACATGTAGATATTCTATTCCCATTATACATGTAGAAAGGCAATAATGACATCCATTTTATCTAGATCAAGATATAATCTAGCAGTAATTGACAACAGATTCTTTATTGAGTTTTGTTTTAAAAGTGGTGAAAATATCTCATTGAAATTAACACATTCATTAGTGTAAATCCCTTAGCCACTAGCCTAGATTTGTATCTGGATAACTCAAATCCATGAATACATTGATTTCTTTTGTATATCCATTTAATCCCAATAAGCTTCTTACCTTTCAGCTATTTCACAAGAATCCAGGTGCATATATTTTCTAAAGATCTTAGGTTTTCAGTCATGAACTTCAATAGTTTTATTTGTCACTGCTCTTTATAACATCACGATAATTATATATAAAAACATATTTCATCATTTCAATCAATAAAGCATAACCAATAACATTAACATACCCATACCCATGTCAAGAACATATTACTCTATAGTATGATCATTTGAATAGTCTGGAGCATCATAATCTCGACCATCTTCAAACTCATGCAATAGGTGAACTTCCTTTGCATTATCCGAAGCTAGACCATGTCCGAAATTATTTTTATCAGACGTATCTTTTGCTTCACTCTCTTGTTCAGTTTCATCATCAACTTCACATCTCTTCTTGGCATTAGTAGGTTTGGTATCCATCGACTTCTCCAATAGCAAGTCACCTTATCGAAACCCATGTCTCTACTTATCAAATTTTTTTGAAGTTTAAGTTGAAGACACCACAACATATACCATTTCAATCATTCCAGATAGCCAGAGAACAAACATTTTAGTGCTATCAACTGAATTTTATCTTGCTTCACATGTGCATAACCACCACATCTGAACACACTCAAATGTTACAACTACAATTTTTTTCTAGTATATGGCTCTTGAAGAAGAAGAAACTTCAATGTTGTATGGACTCTTGTTGATGATATAAGAAATGTTATCATAACTTCTCTTCAGAATCTTTGACCCGTTACAATGGTTTAAAGAATACACCTACATTTTTCAGTAAGGTTCAATTTATTATTTCAACAAACTTATTCTATTGGAGAGTTCTTCTCACAATTTAATGTCTAGAAATGCTAAGATTATAAAAATAGCTATTCAATTATTTATTCACATATTCCAATTCATTGTCAGTCTGTAACTTCTTCAACATCTTTCCAATTTGATTGTCTCGATCTCTAAAAGTAGTGGGGGCCTTGCAACTTCCCTAAATGAGATGGTGAATGTCTTAGTAAACTATTTTTCTACGCTTCTTGGCTTTAGATCTCTCCCAAGATACTTTGGGCTTACTTGTATCTTCACGCTCATTTATTCTAAAGTGAATCTTCAAGACCGACCTTCAATAACTTGTCATGTTATTTGCACTAAAATAAAAAATACATTTTTAGTATTGATAATGATAAATCCTTAGGGCCTGATGTATTCAATGTGGGTTTCTTCAAACACTCATGGAAACTCATCAGCAAACATATCTGTAATGAGATCTTAATGTTCTTTAGTAATGGTCGTCTTGAGCCTTCATCGAATGCCATCATCATTTCCCTAATTTCTAAGAAATATTTTCCCTCTATCTTCAAGGACTTCACGCCAATTGCATGTTGGAATATGGTTTACAAGATTATTACCAAGATCATGTCCAACATGATTAATAACTCTTTCCCCTATCTGATTGATAAATCTCGATCGAATTTTGTGACTGGTCGTAATATTACGGACAATATCCTTATACCCCAAGAAATCTTTAAGGGTTAGCAGACTAACAGTAAGGGCTTAAGGGTTGCTCTTAAAATCGACTTGATGAAATATTTTGACAATGTTCGTTGGCATATTATCCTTGACATCTTGGTGGTTATAAATTTCCCATAACATATGATCAGCTGGATTGTTCAATGGTTCGCCACCTCTTCATATACTGTTAATATTAACAATGATCCTCACGGGCATTTCCAATGCAGAAAGGGTCTTAGACAATATGATCCATTATCTCTCTTTTTCTTTGTCTTGGTCATACAAGTTCTCTCCGGTATACTTAAAGAGAAAAGTAGTGATGCAAAACTTCAATTTCCACTGGTAGTGTCACAAGCTTAAAATTGTCAATCTTTGCTTCGCAGACAATCTGATGATTTTCTGCCATGATAACATTAATTCCCCCAACTTTGAGGCACGAAAGATTAAAAAAAATCATTAAGGATGGTCTTGATGATTTTTTTTAATCTTTCGTGCCTCAAAGTTAGCCCTCAGAAAATCCACATCTTCCTCTTTGGGGTTAACTCATCTTTTAGACCGGACTTGATTAATATATTGGGCTTCAATGTAGCTTCTCTCTCAGTTAAATATCTTGAGTCCCTCTTCTCTCGTGTCGACTTTCTCATAACGATTATCGACCGATTTCTCGAAACAATTACTACCTGTATTGTCTCATGAAATTTCAAATACCTCTCTTATGCGGGTAGGCTTCAACTCGTTAACTCTATATTTTTTGCGGGGTAGGTTTACTAGTCTTTTATCTTCATTCTTCCTGCTAGAGTTCTCAAAAACTCTTCCAGTTTCTTGGTTGTTTTCTCTGGTTGGGGCCTGATATGAAGGCATCCAGTGCTAAAGTGGTTTGGTCTGCTGTGACCTTGCCCTTGTTAGGGCGACCTTGGGATTCTAGACCTAAAAATTTGGAATCATACGGTCATCCTCAAACATTTGTGGTATATCGTTAGTAAACATGACAACTCAATCTGGTGTGATTGGATTTACTCGGAGAAGATTAAAGATAAAAACTTATGGTCTTTAAAGATTGACTCTTCTCCCTTATGGACTTAGAAGAAAATTTTAAAATTTAGGTCACTTGCTAGTAAATTTTATAGAATGACAATTGGAAATGGGAAGAATACCTCCCTCTCGTTTGAATCGTGGTTGCTATCAATATCTATGGCCAACCATTATGTGCTTACTATTATTCGAGATTCTCGTATGGAGTGTGACCTCAAGGTTTTTCGATATCATCTGAGATGGTCTTTGGAATTGGCCACTTCAATTAAGGTCTGCTAGTGCTAGAAATTATTACAATTTCGAATAGATCAACCATCTCATTATCTTCCTCCCTCATCGTTGCATCATATGCAATGACGTCCATTACTAGAATGCTAAGAGAGGCATCACCAAGTTCACAATCAATGACACCTACAATATCATCCGTATTCCTATCCCAGTGTTGGGTGGACGGAGTTAGTATGGCATAAATTTAATATTCTCCATCACTCATTCATCCTTTAGCTTGCTATCCAAAGGAAACTTTCCACCAGATAAGCTTATGAGCTGTGATTTAAACACTCCCTCAAATTGTGTCTTATGCAATTCTGCAATTCTGCCTCTGAAACCATTAATGATATCCTTTATGATTGTAGTTACACTCAGAGCATCTAGGATTACACAAGCTCAAAACTTGGTTTTTCTTTAATTTACAATCATAATTGGATCTCGTCGATCTATAAGATGTCCAATTGGCCTCCATCCAGTTTATGACATGTTTGACGTGTCTGCTTTGACGCCATCGTCTACCATGTTTGGTGTGAGAGGAATGCTAGAATTTTTAGCTCCTCTCCTACCCTTGTCTCTGCAATATCTTACCACATGTTGTCTGACCTGCGATTCTGATTTTATGGTACGATAGTTGTATGGCCAACCCAATCCCTTAACACTAACTTATTGTTATTTTGTTTATAGATTGTTGCATACTTCCATCACTACAAATTTGTTGCTTTGCTACTTACGCCGCTACTACTTAATCTATTTTTTCATATCAGGATAATCAAACTCATTAAACCTTTACTTAATTTTGTTTATATTTCGATTGATGACGACATGTTTAATTTTGTTTGTGTTTCGATTAATGAAATCATGTTCCGTTACTAGTTTATCTACTTTCATCGCTGCTACTTATCTCTTAATCATACATGTTTTAACAATTCGTTTTGTTGAACTTGTTTAGTTAATCATATAGGTCTTACCGAACTTGTTTAGTTAATCATATAGGTCTTACCAATTCGTTCTGTTCAACTTATATAAGGTCTTAGCAATTCGTTCTTGTTTAGTTAAGTTTATGTCAATTTTTTTGATTTTTTTTTTTTACAACCATGATGTCTCATATATTTATAAAAACTTTTTTTATTTTTTATTTAAAGCATTTAAAAAAAGAACTCAAAACAGAAAAACGAGTTTTGAATAAAAAGGTTTTAAAGGTGGATAGAATAAATTTTTTTATTATTTGGACAGGATCAATTAATAAATACGGTCCATGTATATGACCAGATTCAATACCCGATTAGTAAATCTCTCTAAAAAATAGTCTACCAGTTCTTAATTGGCCAATACAATCCCAAAGGTCTTGAAAAAGAAAAGATATTGAAGATGAGTATTCATTTGGTTTTATTTATTGTCAACTCCACACATATTTACATATCTACTCTATTTATAGGAAGGATATTAAAGATGAGCTACAAAAGACTGAACAACTTGGATTATTGACTGATTTTTACATGTCTGCTCGGTATTGATCTTGCTTGGGACCAGGAAAGAACAAATCTCTGGTCTGGTTGCCGAAGATTTGATCAACCACTTGCGCATTCTCTTTGAAAGATAGCTTCTTTGCCTCTTCCTCCATACTACTAATTATATTTCCTTTCCCTGTAAAGATAAATCATGCATTGTAAATAGACTTGGCAAACCGACACAGTAGACTAAGTTAATCAAAACATGGTTAGATCCGGTTGCCGGACTAAGCGTGCGTGACTAGAATGGGGTGGTCTAGATCAAGATTGCTATTATTTTTCACAAAACTTTTTAGTTGGCATTGAAAAGTAATCTGTTACGGTGCAAATGCAATTCAGATATTACAAGATTACCTGCAAGAGAGTACTTGATATTGTCTCGTGCCTTGACCTGGAAGCATACAAACTGCAAATGGTTATTTTGCAAAGCCAATATGACCACGGGATGACCTGCCGGGACGATAAACACTGTGTTCCTCTTCAAGTGGCCGCTTATTTTGTGATAAGTCGGGCCACTATCCCATTCCCCATGATAATTATCACAATTGTCTGAGGAAGAAGATGATTCTGATTCTGAAGACGAAGACAAGTGAGGACATGCCATTTCGAGATAGCCTTGGCCGTCTGTTACAAAGCATATATCGGTTGCCCTGGACTCGTAAAATGGACCGTAGATAGAACCCTATGCAAGAAATATACAAGATATATAATAATGATCACCTTAGTTATATAACTAAGAGAGAAGGTTTATTTACCTTTGTGATATTGACAAAAGAAAGAATGAGATTGAGATCTTGAAGCGGCTTGTAATCCGAAGGCATGGCTTCGAATATTTGGCCGAATTCGTTGGCTAGAGAAGGACTTTTGTCGAAAAGGTTAAACGCTGCCTTTGATTTGCTCGTAAATGGCCAAATCGAACCAGTATCATCTTCGGTTCGTTTGCTCATAGCTTTGATCTCTTCTTTGTTTGCCTTTATTATACCCCCTTCATCTTGTTGTCTAAACAGACTCTCCAACCTTTTATATGGAGTCTGTTACATTTATCAAAATCAATTTACTAACCTTCAAAGTAACATTATTGTCATATACATGACATTCTCCTTCTGATGTACATGTATGTCCTAACCAATAATTAACGTTTTTCATTTTTTTTTTCAAATAGAGAGATAGTGAATTAAGTTTAGAATGATACCTGAAGAGCAGCCTCAAGAATATTGGGACTGAAAACGTTGTAAAATGATTCGGGATTTTGACCACCTGCTCCATAAAACGCCTTGCCAAAACAATTTCAATCTCAATACACCCCATATATTTCATTGTTCGTGCTGGTATCAAACTAGTTTAAGACATAATACGGACTAGTGGTTATTTAGCCTAAAACAAACATAATTGTCCACGAACTAAGCTATAAAGCTTTGATTTCCTATGCATCGAGATCGACATCCATAACTAATAAGGAAATAAAATCGAGTATTATTATATACCTCGTATTGACCGGGAACATTGACAGGAACAAGAAGCTTAACGATATAGAGTTGCTCTGTTTCATTTCTATTGAACATATAAACAGAACTCCCTGCACAAACCCTAATCATGTCTCCACGTTCAACTTTAAAGCTCATTCTTTTATCCTCCACCGTCATACTTATAACTCCTTCACCTAAAAAGTTCAAAACAAATTAAATCTAAACCAATAAAGTAAGTAAACATTGGTCTGAAATATCAGGGTGAAAACAGATACCATGAGCAACAAAAAGAACAGCATCAGCATCCCAGTGACTAGGAAGCACAAACCCGTAAGGTCCGGTCACAAGAAACCCAACTCTATAATTCTCTATTCCAACTAGAAGCTTTGAAATTTCACTAAATTTCTCCAAAACGTAAATCCGTCCGTGCTCTGTCTCACTTCTTTTTTCGAAATGTTTTTCTTCAAACACGTAAGGGTTTCTCGCCTTTTCCGATCTCTGTTGGCAAAGGAATCGACAAAGTTCTCTCTCTTCTCCTTCTTGTTTCTTCTCACACTTTATTAAACACTCACCCAGTTTCCGTTCGTGCCCTTGCTCGTGTCCCCTCTGGCACTTTTCTTTTTCGATTCCTTTTTTGGCTCGGTAATATTGTTCGCATCTTTGATTGCAGGCTTGTTTCTCGTCTGCTGATGCTTCGCGGAGGTGTTTGCATTGGTGTTTGCATTGTTTGAGTTCTGGGTCTGTAGATAGAGACTCTGTTGCTAAGTTAGTACGGAGAAACAGAGCCAGGAAGAGCAGGAATGGTAATAAAAGCTTCTTCTTTTTAGTGGTTGCCATTAAGAAAAATAAGCTATTTTATATTGGTGTTCATAAAAGCCTTAAGATGATCGTTGAAGGGTTATTTCTTATGTGTATAACCGAGAAAGCGATGAGGAGGTGGAGCATAGTTCCCATGCGGGAGGACGAGTGTCCATGTATGTTACACGCGTCATATAGTGGCTGACTGTACTACGCATTCGATTCGATGATCTGGAAAAGGGTAATGGCCAGGTTCGGGCTGCCTATATCAGGCCAACCTGATCAAATAAAGAAAAAACTAATCGGATCTAAATCTATTTTGTTTATGGGCCGGTAGTCTCCGATCAATTCATTCCTTTGGAGATATCTTGTAGTTGAGATAGTTCTTACACGATCTACCATCCGCTTAACAGATCAATTAGGCTTTAAAATTTAAAAACAAATCAATTGGGCTTTAATATTTAAAAACTTTTATTTATTTTTATAGCAAAACTAATCGGATCTAAATTCTTTTAACTCATTTTTTTTTTCAACAAACCAATTAATTCGGAATTCGCAATGATTTCAATTGATTTTATTACGGTTTTAAGTTATTGATTTGTACAAAAATTCACATAATAAGATTTTGATCATCTTCTTTATTAGAAAAAGATATATAAGAAATCAAGTATATTTGTAACCGATTTTCGATTTTAATACAGGTAAACTGAATTTTTTGTTAAAATTTTCAATTCTTATTTTATATTAGAGATCGTAGATACTAAAAATCACATTGTATGTTGTTTTAAGTGTTGTTGTTGGTTATTAGTTGTCCAATAGTTAAAGTCTAGTGTCCAATATACATGGTCATGTATAAACACTTATCTCACACATATTATACCCACTCTTTAGCTTTTTCGTGTCTCACTCATCTCATCATCTATCATTTTTGTCACATCTCGCATGTATCATCTTGTCATGGCCTCGCATGAATCATCATTATCTAGCCTCGCATCTATCATCATTATCTAGCCTCGCATGTACTATCTTTACATGGTCTCACATCTACCATCTTTGTATGGCCTCATATATATAATCATTGTTTGGCCTCACATGAATCATTAAAACTTCATTAATTCATAGTCTCGTATTACTTTTGTTTTCAATACTTGGTCTCTCATTAATCTATAGTCTTGTATTACTGTCGTATTCAATGTTTGAAGATTTCCGGGTAATTCACCGAAGTCTTGTAAAACAATTTTTAATTGAAATATTTTTTAGGTTCTCCCAAAAAATCTCAACTGGATAAAATCATCGATTTTTTTTACCTGGGAGAATGATATATTGATGTGCTTTGTTTTTACAACAAAATCCATACATTAAGGAATTCGACCAACAAGATATGTTTGACGGTTATGGTAGTAAGGGGTACATAAGATCAACGTGATTTTAATTAAAAACGGATCAATTTCAAATTTTAATAAAACCTTCAAATTTCGAATTTTAAAATTTCGTTGACTTACAACAATAGCCGATTTAACCAAAATAAAAAATTTCCAACAAATGTGCACTCCGCACTCTACGACTTGTTCGATAATATATCATGATTAAATTGGTCGACTAGTCGATCCAATTACACTAAAATATCTAACATTAAATACATGGTCTATTATGTGGTATATTGTCTCGCATATATCATATGGTGCATTGTTCCGCATCTATCATGTGATATATTGTCCATCATCTACCATGCGGTGCACAGTCTCACATCTATCATGTAGTGTATAATCTAGCATATATCATGTGGTGTACTATGTGTATTTGTCATATGGTATACTATCTTAGTTTTTTAGCATTCTCCAATTAGCACTAATCTCACAAATATTACATGAAACATGCCGCAAATATTATTTTTTCACATAATGCCTATTTTCAATCATTAAAGATATTAAAAAAAAGGTTTTCACTTACAAGCTACGAAGAAAACACAAAGTTTATTCCCTCTTAAAAGCTACATATGATATGAGGAACAAAAAAAATTCTACAAAAAAAAACTGGAAGTTTATCATTGAAATAATAAAAACATGTGACGTTGAAGATAAAGCCTTCAAATTTGGTTCAAAATTGGTACAACTAACAGCCAAAGATGTGAAGACTATATTGTCCATATACCTATCGAGCATTATATTATTCCACATATATCGTGTATTACATTATCTTGTATAATTTTGTATATTATATAGTTCTGCATCTATAATGTATCATACTATCCTGTATGTATTATGTACTATAAAATCCTGCATCTATCTTGTAGTAAATTGTCCCATATTTATCATTTGCTTAAGTATTTGAAAATTTTGTAGGCTCTGGAATGATAATTGGCCCTAACAAATAAAGAAGAATATACATTTGGTATGAGAAAAGAAGAAGCAATATAAGAAGAGTTTGTTGTGAAAAAAGAATGAAAATAAATAAATAAATAAAAAGAGGTTGTTTTAGGGGAAAAAGAAGAAGAAGAGGTTGTTGCAGAAAAAGAATAAGAAGCTAATCCTAACGATGATGATGGAGGTGAAGTTGGGATCCAATAGAAAAACCAATTAATAATATGAAACAAAAGGGAAATAAAAATGATTATAATGATGTAGATGACACACTAAAAGCATACATCGTTCAAGAACATGAAAGTAAAAAATATATACTATACGGACTAAAAGAATTACACGTCTAAGGAAATCTACAACAAGGCATATTGCATAAACGAGAAACTATTCTCTAAATGTAAAAAAATCTGGTATTATACACAAACTTGAAGAGAAGTTTGCACCAAGATAACATGATCCTAGTTTCCACAGACAAAATTCGTTATTCATATTCTTAAAAATCTAAAAGAACCTGAAAAGTTGGTTAACAAGAAAACTTCAATTAATATAAGTGACATAAACTATTATTTAAAAGTAGAGAATATACGTCTAAAGAGATAAATGTACAAACATAAGGTAAAAAATATCTCATCTATCCTCTTGTATGCTACATATATCATCACTGCATAGCCTCACATGTATCATCATTGTATGGCTTCACATAAATCATTAATCATGACCTTGTATGTATCATCAATATTTGACCTCTCATGTATCGTCTTTGTGTGGCCTCGTATGTACCATCTTTTCCTAGCCTCGCATGTATCATATTTTCATAGTCTTGCATGTATCATAATTGCATGGTTTTACATGTATCATCTTTTTCGCACCTCACATGTATCATCTTTGCATGACCTCACATGTATCATCATTATTTGGCGTTATATTTATCATTACTAGCCTCGTATGTATCATTTTTTGGCCTTGCATGTATCATAATTTTCTAAATCGCATGTATCATTATTTCATCGCCTCGTATGGATGATATTTACTTTGCCTCATATGGATAATATTTATTAGTCTCGCATGGATCATATTTTCCTGATCTCACATGAATCATATTTTACATGGTCTCGTATGTATAATATTTACATAGTCTGGCATGTATTATCGTTGCTTACCCTCGCATGTATCATAATTGTCTTGTCTCACATGTATCATCATTTTCTAGCCTTGCATGAATCATCTTTGCTTGGTTTCGTATGTGATATATTTTCATGGCCTCACATGTATCATCTTTTCCTGGGCTTACATGTATCATCATTGTATTCCTTGCATGTATCATTATCGAATGCCTTGCATGTATCATCATTGAATGCCTTACATGTATCATCATTATATGGTCTCGCATGTATTATCATTTTTTGGCCTCACATATGTTATATATATATATATATATATATATATATATATATATATATATATTATTTGGCCTCACATCTATCATATTTTTTATTTTTCTTGTCTCCCCATTAATATACAGGTTCATTATTTTGCAAATGGTTAAAATTAAAACCACAAAACAATTGAGCCTATGTTTAGCCAAAGTATTAAGTTAAAAATACTCAAACAAATAGACAAAGATGTAATTGTTAATAAAAAAAAGTCAATCATTGAAAAACGCAAGGTTATATCATAACTAAAGAAAGAGATAGAGAAAGGTAAAAAGTGAGAAAATCAGAGAAGAATGTGGAACTTGAAAACATACTTCATTTGCATATGTTGAGAGTTTCCACTTATGTGGGAAAAACACCTTTTAATATATCTAAAAAATAAGAAAAAAACATATAAATGATAAGAAAAATATAGAAGAATCACCTTATTAAAAAGCATATATTGAGGTCTTTTCTATTAAAAATGTGGAAGAATCAAGAATCGTCTTCCACGATAAGGAAAAGTTACATGATCCTACTAATATATAGTAGCCTCATGATCAATAAATGGATGTACAATACTAATGTAGTTGCACAATACCACAACTATATGATCCTTTTGGACAAACGAATGTACAACTCTCAGTCTCTTTTTATCTATAACCCTAGAGTTAGGGTTTTAATTACTGTTTTTATTTTTTCTTGAGTTTTGAAGCCGTCAGTTCGTTCTCTATTATCTTAGTTTCTATCATAATTGGTATCAGAGTGAAAAATCTCATACTACGTGGGTTAAAAAGATATATCGTCTAAGAGAACTGCCCGCGAGAAGTCTATTGTGTTGATCGCAGAACCAGTCGATCGAGAAGAGATGGGAAATTGATTTGGCTAGATGGGAGAACATATGAAGAATATGCAGGAGGCTATGCCTAGGCTGTTGAACAGTAATACAACCGGATTTTGGGTTCCACGGTCGAGAAACCCAACGTCCGGATCTGAGAGAGAGAGACCGACCAAGAGTAAATTTATTTGCTCCTTAGAATGAACAGGGTGATGGTCAATTGTATCCCCAAAATTAGTGTGAGTATGTCTTTAAGCATCCACCATCGAGAGACTCTGATCACAACCTAAACAATTGATGGGAATCAAGATTCAGACTTGAGATTTTAGAGTTCCATGAGGGTCTCGAACCGGAGGATTTTTTTTTATTGGATGTATTCGATGGAAGAAGTTTTTGATTTCAAGGAAGTTCTAGACGCAAAAAGAGTGCAACTAGTCATTACCAAATTCTGAGGTCGAGCTGCATCTTGGTGGCAACAGCTAAAGCAAACCATGTTAAGGCAAGGTAAGCCAAAATTCATAACCTCTGTTAAATTTGTGAATCACTTGAGGGTTGCGTTTTCACCCTACAATTATGCACGTATAATGTACTGGTAATTCTAAAACCATAAACAATGGTCAAAGACTATTGATGAGTTTCATTATTGATCAAATCACAATAATACAAATTGATTTGTTTTAATTTGATAATTGATTTGTTTGATTTTGAAATTTATTTGTTTGAATTTGTTTAATTTATTTGTTTGAATTTGTTTAACTATTTTTAATTTATTTGTGTAATTGTTTTTAATTCACGCGTTTGAATTTGTTTAATTGATTTTTTTAGTTTGTTTGAATGGACTTGAATTTGTTCGGCTTATTTATTTTTCAAGGGCGAATATATTTTCCCATGAGATCTATTATTTTCCCATATTTCAAAAAAATATCATAGTTCGTTATTTTTTCCATACAAGAAATATCTAAATTACCTTCTTTTTTAAATTTTACACCAAACACCATATCTATTTTAATTTCTCTTGCAACCACTCAAACATCATATTTATCTCTCTCTTTTTACAGCAATCCATCCAATTAATTTATGCACACCATCAATCCACCAATAAACCCTAGCCACCATAAATCTGATATAAGTACACAACCGTCAAGTTAAAATTATACTCATCTTTTCTCTTATATCCCAGAAAAAAAAGACTAGCCACCATTTGAAGTAGTCTCTCGAACTCTAAAGGTAAAAATTTGAAATTAATCTTATTTTTCAAAAAACAATTATGGATTTGGATAAGTCGACTTTAAAAAAAAAATCAAGTTTCTCTAACTCGATTTTTACTGCATGTCGAGTTACTAATGCATCTAATTCCAAGCTAGCATCTGGGAATTAGGTACTTTTAAAAAAACACATCTAATTCCGAGATGTTGGTTCGGAATTAAATGCGTTTTTTTAAATAAAGCACTTCATTCCAAGATGATGGCTCAGAATTAGATGCATTTTGTTTTTTTATTATTTTGAAGCACCTAATTTTGGGATGTTGGCTCGGAAGTAATTCAGAGATGTTGGCTTAGAATTAAATGTTTTGGAATTAAGCTACAAAATCAGGATTTTCTAAATGAGTTTTTTTAAAAATGGATTTTCATGTTAGATGAATGTAAAACTAAAATACAAGATTAAATTACTTTGTTGGTTGATTGGTCGATGTTCTCCGGTGTTGAATCTTTGGTTTGGGTGTCTTCCTCTTCCATGATTAATCTTTAAGAATACTGAGTTTTTTTGTTTTTAGAGTTTAATTTTAGAAGTCAAATTATATATGTTGGCTGTAATTTGTCTTAATGACGTGTTTGTTGGAATAGGGGTTTGATAGTGGATAGTGGAATCAAATTATAAATTAGAAACTTAATAAGGTAAAAGTAATTGTTGAGATTTTTTTTTGAAAATTTGAGATTGACGAAATGATAGATCTTATTGAGGAAATAACTTCACCTATATTTTAATTTGCATAAATTGATTCAATTTGTTTGATTGCTTTGTTTTATTTTGTTTAATTGATTTTTCTGAAAAAAGGTTTAATAATTTGTTTAGTTTATTTGTTTAAAATTTCCATTAGCTTTTGCTAAAAAACGGTCATGCATAAAGCATAAATAAATATAATTTTAAGGAACTTACAGATTTTAAAGAAGGTAAATTTTGTATAAAACCTAAATAAATAGAGTAAATAGTAGATAGAGTTCTAAGGATTTAAAATCTTTTTAATAAGTAGAAATTTTGTAAATATTGAAAATTTGGAAAATACCATTCTTTGGCCTTTTTTAGTAATTTCATTTTTCTTTTTCTTTTTTTATTTTTTTCGTATGAATTGATTTGTTTGAATTGTTTGGAATATTTAATAAACTATTTATAATATCTAAATAGAATTTAAAAAGATATAAAATAAATATTACAAATATTTTGTTTATGTTATGCATGTCTTAATATTGAAATTAAATAAATTAACGCATACAAATTAGTTTTTGATAAACGTATAAAAAATATAGTAAACAGTAAATTAAATATGGCACGTTAACAACTATCACGCATATGTCATGTAATGCATCACGTTTGTCGCACATAATAGTGTAACGCCTGACAGCCTGTTACGCCATGCAATGCTGGAAACGTTGTCACACATAAAATTCATAACATCACGTTATGCAACACCAAAAACTGTTAAATGGATCATGGGACAAGATGAACTGTCACATTTTCCACCTTTACCGCATTGTTTCATGTTGGTCGAGCATTCTGTTTATAGTGAATGATGTTGCATTTAGTGAGTTTGATTATCTCGAATTGCCTTAGTAAACAAGAGAATAAGAGTTTTAAAGAGAGAAATAGATTCTAGAGAGAGAAAATCAAAGTATGCAAGTGATCTAACTCATAAATCGGCTAAAAAGCACCCGTGGTCCCCCATGTTTACTACTTGTATCAACTTGGTCCCCTTCCTTCAATCATGCATAGAACGCATCCCCGTCCTTTTTTTAATTTGCATGTTTAGTCCTTCCGCACATGTGAAGCTTGTGAACTTGACACGTGGCATTAGTTTTTGTTGCAAAAATGGTCCCCCAATTTTTCTTCCAAAATTGCCCCTTCTCGTTCCATCTCATCTGTCATGTCAACTGCCCCCTCAGCTTCACCATTTCCCTTAAGTTTTTACTATTTAACTAAAAAACTTACCATTTACCCTAACTTAACCCAAATCTGAAACCCAATATAACCCAGCCCAGCCCGTAACAATATAACCCGACCCGTTTCCCTTTACCCAAATCAATCAGACCTGTCGTCGTTCTCCTTCTTCCTCCTCTCTCTTTCCTCTCTTTTTTTCTTTTTTCTCTCTCCATAGAGAAAGACAACCGAACAGAAACTATTAGGGTTTTAGTATGTGTACGTACTTTGGTTTAAGTGTCTCTAGCTTTTGATTTGGGTGTTTTTTCCTTTTTCTACTCAATATATCATTTGTTACTCAACAAAATTCAGCCCCTAATAAATCTAAATATAAGTATCTACTTCTAGAGTTCGACTTCGACTTCGTAAAAGGTTTAAAGCTGTGAATTAGAACCTCAGTATAGTTCCAAAACCGATAACTGTCAGCGACCAGAGATGTAGAAATTCCCAATGGTAAATAAAGTGCATGAATTTTAGGTCATTCAAGTCGTATAGACACATGAACTCAAATTTTTATCTCATAATAGCTACAAAAAGTTGGATACAAATAAGAACATTTTAGTAAAAACCCATAATCGGAAAATCGAGTGGAAAAAATGAAAAAAGGAAAATTTTGAAGCAGAAGCAATAACTCTGCAAGATCAAAGAAACTATAGCAGCGAAAATAAAAGTGAATATCATTTTAGAAGTCGATTTAAGTCTGAATCTAAACCTATCCACATACGATTGTTCAAGGGTTTCAGGTTTTGATTCCGGTTGTTCGTATAACTAATTTTGTTGGATTTTTGCTAATTTTACTTGGGTTTTGCCTTAAATTTTGACGATGAGAGAGTTTTGTAGTCATTGTGGTATCGATGTTAGGATATCCGGTACCGGCGTCTGCTTCAGTTGGTCCAGTGAAGGAAGCGAGCTAATCTGCTTATTCTGTTTTATTGATTCTCCGGATATCATGGGCGAGCTCATCTCTGACACTGGAGTTGATTCAACAACCTGAAAAAACACCGAATCAAACATTGATAAATTCTTTCTATTTTTCCTTAGCAACCAGTACAGAAGATGATAAAAACCATGGAGATAGAAAAGAGAGGAAAGAGAGAGAAGAGAGAAAAGAGAAAAGAGAAGAGAGAAGGGGAACCACAACGGGTCTGATTGATTTGGGTAAAGGGATACGGGTCGGGTTATATTGTTACGGGCTGGGCTGGGCTATATTGGGTTTCGGGTTTGGGTTAAGTTAGGGTAAATGGTAAGTTGTTTAGTTAAACGGTAAAAACTTAAGGTAAATGGTAAAGCTGAGGGGGCACCTGACATGGCAGATGAGATGGAACGAGAAGGGGAAATTTTGGAAGAAAAATTGGGGGAGCATTTTTGCTACAAAAACTGATGCCACGTGTCAAGCTCACAAGCTTCACATGTGCGGAGGGACTAAACATACAAATTAAAAAAAAGGATGGGGATGCGTTCTATGCATGATTGAAGGAAGGGGACCAAGTTGATACAAGTGGTAAACATAGGGGACCACGGTTGCTTTTTAGCCTCATAAATCCAACCCATTTATTAGTTCAGGGCTAAAACTCATTGTTAGTCCTCCATGTTTGCCCTTTGTATCAACCTAGTCCCTTTTTTCACTTCTGACTTACACTCATCCTCTTCGTTCTAGAAATTTGCAAATTTAGTCCCGCCGCACATGTGAAGCCTGAGAAACTCACACGTGTCCCTTTTTTTTGTTGCAAGTTTGGTCCCCCGAAAATTGGGCCAATAATCCCCCCGTCTATGCCACCTCATACGCCAATTAAGCAGCCACGTCATATTTACCATTTACTATAAAATTTAACCATTTATCATTTACTTTCACCTTTTACCCACAACTACCCTAGTTGGACCGGGTCGACCCTAAATAAACCTAACCCAACCAAGCCCATTCTAATATAACTCATACCTGAAACCCGTTTAATTATCCGAACCCCTAATTAATCATCCAAACCCCCAATTAAATCAATTAGAAACAAAAACCCTAATTTAATCAACAGAGCCTCTCTTCTTCCTTATTTCTTCTCCATTTCTTTTATTTCCTTTCTTAGCAATGGGATTAACAGAAGAGACTGAATATATTTTATTTCCTTTCTTAGCAATTTAGTGTTTTTTTTTCTGCAACTTGTGCATTACAAGTACGAAACGGACGACAAAGAAGCAAACCAGTATAGAGAGTATAAACGAGTCTTTTCGATATAAGACATAAAATGTAATCATCCACATGCAGACAAGAAAATCGTGTGTTTTTTATAAAATGAAAATAGATCCACTTTCTTGTTCAGTTTCTGGGTTGGCTCTACTGATTGAAGTTTACCTCCTTTTTTGTTTGTTTTTGTCTTATTTACGAAAATAGCGAGAACCATAGTCTTGAATGTAACCTATACATGCAATTCCTATACTTGTACCGGATGGTGGTGTTTCTGATGTTGTATATATGAGACCACAAAGATTTCTACTATGTTAGTCTAATGGTGGAAAAATAATATTCTCACTTTTCGTGTTTTCTTCGTTGCCACATCTTTTATACGCAAAACTAGGGTTCTCTTTAGACGTGTCTGTGAAAATCTCAAGAACGCATTGAATTACAACGGTTTAAAATTCAAAAAGAGATAGTTCTAGAAAATGTTGAACAATATTTGATTAACAAATCTGAAACTTGACCATGAAGTCTACTTATAGGTCTATGTATATCTAAATACATAGATGAATGAATTTATTTGCAAAAAATAACTTGGGCTCATATGCTGTTACATAATCATTTAGATAGAAGGGATAAAGAGAGGAAATTGAGAAGAAATGAGGAAGAACATAGGCTATGTTGATGAAATTAGGGTTTTTTTGTTTCTAATTGATTTAATTGGGGGTTTTAGGTAATTAAACGGGTTTCGGGTATGGGTCATATTAGAATGGGCTGGGTTGAGTTAGGTTTATTTAGGGTCGACCCGGTCCAACTAGGGTAGTTGTGGGTAAAAGGTGAAAGTAAATGGTAAATGGTTAAATTTTATAATAAATGGTAAATATGATGTGGCTGCTTACTTGGCGTACGAGGTGGCATAGATAGGGGCATTATTGGCACAATTTTTAGGGGACCAAACTTGCAACAAAAGTAAGGAACACATGTGAGTTTCTCAGGCTTCACATGTGTGAGGGGACTAAATTTGAAATTTTTTGGAACGAAGAGGATGGGTGGAAGTCAAAAGTGAAGGAAAGGGATTATGTTGATAAAGGGTAAACATGGAGGACCAACGGTGATTTTTAACCTTAGTTCAACTTTGGTCTTTATATAGAGGCACACGACTTAGCTTACAACTGAAACAGTTACATAAGAGGGTAAATTGCACTCTTAGTCCTTGACTAAAATACATATATAGAATTCCTCCTCTAACTCCACCATCTGTTACATAACGTTTTATTGTTTGCACTTTAGTCAATGAATTTCCATTTTCTTGTTAGTAGCCCCCTTAGTTCTCATGTCAGTAAATGAATGAGAACTAATTAACTTTGAATCTTATCAAAAGCAATGATAACTTCCTCTTCTGAAATCCGACACAAATCGGTCATTCTGATGCATCGAAATTCGCCCATTGATAATCATCCCCCGAGTTAAATTCGAAGCAAAACTAGTAAATTTAAATGTCAAATCTATTTTAAAACAAATCATGTTTCCATATGTGCTAGGCTTACACCTAAGATCCTAGCATAACATATGTCAAACCCACAACCATGTAACCGCTTCAAATTCTGCCTAATCAACACAAACCTTTTCCACTTCTGCACACGTGTTTCTTTCTCCTATAAATTACTTTGCAACTCGATATTTGTTTCATAAACAAAATTCCTTGAGAAAGAAGCAAAGAAAACCTCCCAACTCTTTTGCTACCTTCACCGTCGTCTTCAAACTTACTGGCTATTTCCACTGGAAAATTTATATTTTTCGATCAACATTCAATCAATTTATGAGAAAACACCCAAGATCCAGAAGATGCAAGGCCAGAATTCCCAAAAAAACCTAAATACCCAACACTTGACAACAATTTCGTTTTCGGAGCTTACAATTACTTTCGCATCAACGAAAGAGAAGAAAAATATAGAGTTGTTGGATTAATAAGCTACGATCCCCTCGGAACATCCACAAAGATCATCTATTACGGTAATTTTGATCCTTCTAAAGTTCCTGTCTTTTCACTTCACCTGTTATAGAAGAAAGTCAGTCTTCAAAAACTCGAACGCCAAGAACTCCTCGAAATTCAAGTTCTCTTACCAAATCATCGCATAAAATTAGTTGTGAAGTAAGAAAATCTTCTTCAAAACAATTTGAAGTGACGTCTTCCTCAACTTATCTTCCACAGCCTCCTAGAAAAATAAATTTTATAGCTATGGGAGACGATGTCGATGGTACATCAAATCCATCGACCAAATCTCTTCCCCCGAGGGAAATTGTTGAGACAACCACATTATCTCAACAAAGTCCCTCGAAGAACCCTCCACAACTAAGAGACGACGCTTCAGAAGTAGAGGCTGATTCTGATGCTACTCAATCAAACAATGAGGTTGATACCGATGAGGAAACCTCGAAAGAATCAAAGAATGCCACACAGAAAAATATCTGCAAACCAAGAAAAAAGAAATGTCTGATTACTATATTCGCATAAGAAAGCGCAGCAATTAGTGAGAATTTAAGATCTCTTGATGCAAATCATATTTTTTCCTTGAAAAGTCTCTCATATATATATTACAAAGAGGGCCAAGCATCAGATTTGAAAAAACAATGAAAAATAGGAGACAACATTACCCTTCATCTTCACAAAAAAGAGGAAACACCCTTAGACTGTAAAAAGACGAATTGGCAGTCTATCCGAAAATCATCAACTAGGGGGGTTTGGTTCCCATTATATCCCATGATAGTTGACTACTTTGACTCTTAGATTTGTGCCCAACCCAAGCGACACCAAATCAATGGTTCACTCTTCTCTCCGTAATCGTGGCCTCCTGCTTGTCCAAGATTCCGATCAACATTAAAGATTTTATATCTTTGACCAAATTATTTAAGGGACCAAAACTTCCATTTTACTATCTTACATTAGATGATGACTTAAAAATCATCGATGATATTCTGGAAGCGGACACGTTTTGGAAGTAAAAATTCATCTTCATCTCAGGAGCCTGGGAAAACGGCAACAAAATAATTAAAGCCAATCCGTCGAGACTAAATCTTGTCTGGAAAAGTGGTCGTAAGTATTATAATACTATCTTTTGAAATTAAATTTTCTAAATGTTTTTACTCTTATTCACGATAAACTTATATGTTCCTATCAGAGGCGTTATGACATTTGTTGGGCAAGAGACAAAAAAAAAACATTCATTAAACCTGTTGTTTGGGTTGAAGCAGAATGAAACAACGTTTTCCATACATCCTTCCAACCAATTAATTTCCTCAACAGTCATTTATTTTCGATCACACCTCGAGCCTTTCTTCCTAAAAATTTGATGGAACAGCCCAACCCTCGACAAGCTGTTAAGAGATTGGTTCATCCAGATTGCAAGGTATTCTTACCTATCTGCAACAGATTAGACTGTCATCTTCCTCAAAAAAAGGCAAAAAGGACAAAAAGACAGTTAGTACATCTGATGTTAGCTCTTCAACAAATCTGAAGCCTAAACGTTAAAAAAAACAAAAGAAAGCACATTTTTTACCATCGAAGAAGGAACAGAGGGAGAACCTTCTCCAAAAAAGAAGAAAACTGCTACACCTTCGAAAAATAAAAAGTCCATCATTCCCCATAAGAAAGGAAGAAAAAGACAGTTGCAACCATAGAAGACATAGTATCTGATAATGATGAGGTCATAGTTTCTAGGAATCAGCAAAGTCCTCAAAAGGAAAAGGAAACAACGGGTGAAGATGCTGCAATTGCTGTGGAAGATAATCAAAATGATGATCACTTCTATCCCGACAGTTTCATCAACTTTAATGAATCACAAGAGCTTATTGGAGAAGAAGATTCTGTCATTCAAGAGGTTCAGACTCACCTAAACAACTTTGGTAGAAGACCCGCACCCTCTGCCTCTGAAGCAATATATCCTAATATTATTGTTCCTACTGCTCATACTACGTCTTTAAATCTCATCTTCCGGCCTATCCCAGTGGTTTTTCCTCCTATTACACCAAACCCAGACGTCCTTGCCGCACTTCAACCATTTTCCGATCTCAAAACTGCAGCGAAAATGCCTACTCAAGAAATCGAGGCTTCTCAAAGTCATCTGAAATGACTGGCCAAAGATATGGTTTGCTACAAAGGAATTGTTGAAGCTGAGAAATAGTTGAGGGTAATTTTTTGCAATCATATAGTAGATCAATTTCATGGATTCGAAATGGCAAGGTCTAAGCTTATCAGAGGACTTCTATTTGTCAAAAGGCATTTACGAGAATAACACCAAATCGAGAAAGAAAATCTAAACACTCCGCATCAATAAGAGATAGATCGACTCAAAGATAAACACCTTGAAGACTTAGCTGCTGAGAAAAACAAGTTCAGTGATCTTCAGACTTCTCTTACCAAAAGCGAAGCAGAAAAGAAAAACTTGACCAATGAGATAGCCATACTGAAGACTGATTTTGTGAAGGAAAAAAAACTTGCCATCCATGTTGTAGAAGATGAATGTACCAAGGACATGTTGGCAGCTATAAACAATGATAAATAAGAGAAGGCCATCACACTTCTTCGAGAAATTTACGTTACATATCCTAAGATAAACCTTTCTAACTTCTAGAATGACATTCATGTCGAACGACACCCTAGCAAAGCCTTCGATCTTATCCTAAGTTCATCGTCTGAAGATGAATCATCCAAAGAGGATTCATTTGAATGATTTTACCACCATTTGAATTATGTTATCTTTTTGTATTTGTCATATTAGTACCATAACCCTTGTACTCATCGAATTATTCTAAATGACAAAGGTTTTTACTTATATTTCAAATTTTCCATTAAGTTATGTGTACGTTTAACCTTTATTTATACAAACTATTCGAAGTTAATACATAATAAGATACTTTAAATAAATTTTGCAAAGTGCAATCCCTCGATTGTTATAGTGCATTGAATGAAAGTGTCATTTCGAAAATCACAGTGCGTTTATTGAACATAACACTTCAAATATCACAGTGTGTTTATTGAACGTAACACTTTGAATATCATAGTACATTTATTGAATGTAGCACTTCAAACATAATAGTGAATTTATTGAACATAGCACTTCAAATATGATTGTTTCTTCGAAAAGTGTATTAAACACTTCAAAACATTCTACTCTTGATCAACCTCAAAGATGATCAGTCTTTGATCAGTTATCAAGATAGTTGAAATAAACACTTATAAACAACCATTGGCTAAAATGGATTTTATTGATAATTTTGAATATGTACATAGCGCCTCGTTAAAACCTCAATGGGCCAACAGGGTAGGAAAGAGTGCGCTAATCAACCAAAATAAAAAATTCAAAATACAACATACTTATTCCCAGTATAACTTCAGATGTTGTATATTCCATGAGTGTTGAAGCATCCTTCTCTGGCTATCACAAAGGCGATAAGACCCTGGCTTTATCCTTTCAACAACCACATAAGGTCATTCCCAATTCGGTGCCATATTTCCAAGGCTCTTCTCCTTAGTATTTAGAAATACTTTTCTCAACACTTTATTACCTATTTTAAACTTTCGCCTTTTACCTTCAAATTTTACCTATTCCTCATGAGAGTCTGATAATGGATTATGTTTAAATGAGCTCGAACTCTTTTCTCATCAATCAGATCTAAATTTTCTCTTTTAGCTTCGTAATTGGATTTTTCAGAATATTGGGTTATTCGAAAAGATGACATCATAGATTCCACAGGGCTAACACCATCCATTCTATATGATAAAGCAAAAGGAGTTTCTTTAGTAGCTATCCTAGGAGTTGTTCGATAAGCCTAAATCACTTCTTGCAAATAATTTGGCCATTTTCATGCTGCCTTTGTTAAATTCTTTTTCAAACCCTCTAAAATAGATCTGTTTGTAACCGTCACTTGTCCATTTTCTTGAGGATGAAAAGATGTTAAAAACATTGTTGAATTTTCTTTAAGACGTCGAATGAAATTATTTATTTATTATTAAATTGAGGGCCATTATCCGTAGTAATTATTTGAGGTACTTCATAATTACAACAAATACTGTTTACAATGAATTTAATCACATCATTTTCTTTCATTCTAGATAACGGCTCCGCTTCTGTCCACTTTGTAAAATGGTCTACTGCAACAATTATCATTTGCCGCTCTCCGGATGCCATCGACAAAGGCCCCACTAAATCAATTCCCCACCTATCAAACGGTATAGCTTCGGTAATAGACATAAGTGGAACTGTCGTCTTATGAATAGAATTAGCAAACCTTTGACAAGTATCACAACTTTGAACCAAATTCTTGGCAGCATTCATGATCGAAGGCCAATAAAACCTTGCAAGCAAAACTCGACGAGATAAAGCTTCAAACCCGCAATGAACTGATCCTTCTCCATCATGCAATTCTGATAAAATTTCCTGTGATTCTTGCTTATTTAAACATCGTAATAATTTCCTACTCAATGTTTTCTTATACAAAAATTCGTCAAAAACTATGTATCCAAAAGCTTTACCTCTCAATGTTTTGTCTAATTTCGCATCGTGAGGCAGTGCTCCTCGAATCAAAAAAAATTAAAATATCAGTTCACCAATCGCCTCAGACTACATCTGTAGTGACAAAAAATTCCTCCATATAATCACACTAGTCTGACTGGGTCAAATTTGAAGGACTCTCTTGTAGTAATATCCAAGGATACTCTTTCTTATAAGCGATAATTGCTAACGAATCAGCCACTATGTTACTTTCTTGACTTATATGTTCCACAACAACATGATCAAATAATATCATCAAGTTTTGAACCTCTCGAAGATACAAAATTAAGCGATTATTTTTTGTTTTGGAGTTTCCAGATACTTGATTTGCTACTAATTGAGAATCTGTCTCTAACCGTACTGAAGTTTCTTCACATATATTTGCACGTCTCAAACCAACCAAAGCAACTTCATATTCAGCTTTGTTATTTGAGGGGTGAAAACCAAATTTGATGGACTGAAGCATTGTTTCTCCAGATGGAGCAACTAACTGAACTACAGCGTTGCATCCCATAACACTAGATCTGTCATCTGTTCGAATAACCCACATCGAATTTGTTGGTAAAACATCTTTACTATCTTCTATGTCCGATCTACTTGAATGAAATTCAACAAGAAAATCTGCCAAAGTTTAAGCTTTAATTGCAGTTCAAGGTGTGAGCATAATATCATAATCTCCCAACTTCACTGACTACTTGGTTATACTCCCCAAAATATTAGGACGTTGCAAAATATTTTTCAAGATAAATGAAGTTCGAACTTCAATGGTATAGGCTTGGAAATAAGGGTGCATCTTTCTAGCAGCCACCACCAACGCTAGTGCTAATTTCTCAAGCTTCAAATATCTCTTTTCTGCAGCCACCAATTTTTTTTGACATAGTACACCGACTTTGGAATTCCTGAATCTTTGCTTATCAATGTTGCACTTACTGCAAAATCCGATACTGAAATGTATAAAAATAGTTTTTCTCCATTTCAAGGCTTTGATAAAACTTCTGGTGATGATAATAAATTTTTAATGCTTGTAAACGCCGCTTCAAAGTCCGAAGTCCATTTAAATCTCTTTGGTTCTCGCAACACTTGAAAGAAAGGAAAACATTTATTAGAAAATCGAGAAATAAATCTATTAAGCGCTGCTAACCTTCTTGTCAAAACTTTCACTTCTTTAATAGTTTGAGATGAGTTCATTGCCATTACAGGTTTCAACTGTTCTGGGTCAGTATCTATCCCTCTTTCACTGATAACATAACCCAAGAACTTCCCTGATCGAACTCCAAAAGTACATTTTTCAGGATTAAGCTTTAGCCTGATTGCCCTTAGATTCAAGAATGTCTTCTCTAAATCTTCCAAATGTGCATCTCCAACTAAGATTTTTACCACCATATCATCAATGTAAACTTCCATGTTTCTTCCAATCTGAGTGGCAAATGCTTTATCCATCAACCTTTGATAAGTAGCCCTGTATTTTTTAATCCAAAAATCATAACCTTATAATAATGTAAACCTCTGTCAATAATGAAAGTAGTACATTCTTGATCCTTCAGATCCATATGGATCTGATTATATCCCGCAAAAGCCTCCATAAGAGTCAATATTTTGTTTACCAAAGTGGAATCAATCAACTGGTATATTCAAGGAACGGGAAATGGGTCTTTAGGATAGGCTCGATTTAAGTCTGTAAAATCCACACACATTCTCCGTTTTTCTTTCTTCTTCTCGACCACTATTGGATTCTCCGTCCATAAAGGATAATGTTACTCCCTTATATGTCCGACCTTGGATAAATTATCTGCTTCGAAAACAATTTCTTCTGCTTTCTCTGACGAAAATGCCTTTCTTTTTTGGATTACCGGCTTCACCTTTGAATTAACAACTAAACTATGACAGATTACTTCGATCGGCACACCTATCACATCATCTATTTTCAAAGCGAAAGCATCCAAATTATAAGACACAAATTGCAACAGTCATTGACGTGGAACTGGGGTCAGTAAGGTTCCTATTCGAAGTTCTTTTTCCTCACAAAAAGTATACTCCTCAATTTTTTCACTTACTGTGATGGACCCTAGGTTTCCCTCGGATCGTCAACCCTTTCATCAAAATCTGAGGTCAACCCTGATAAGGGAGTAATTCGCCGACCTTTATAAAAAAAGGAGTCAATTGTAAATAGGAGATAAATATACCTATTATTGTACTTATTATTTAATTAGAGGGTGATTTGTAAACAAAGTATTTCATAAAGAACTAAAGGAGAAATAAAGCAGTACCACCAAGGATATAAATGGGTCCACCCTTCCCCATTATAAAAGGGAACCCATTATTCTTGGTAGGTGGGACAATTGAATATAATATTCTCTTTCTACTTTCTCTCTCTAGAATATTGAGCCTTAGTCACATCAGGTCCAAGATCTAACATTATTCTCTTTTGTCATTTATTCTCTCATCATTGGCACCGTTTGTGGGAAAACGTGATACCAAAAAGAAATATTTTTCTTTGGAAATCACGATCTGATCTTAAAGAATGAATAACCAAGCAATCGGAGAGAGGGTCGGGAGAGAAGTGATCTGAGCCGTTTTGTTATCTGAAGGCGAGGAAGCTCCGGGTCGGGAATATTACGCGCAGGGTCGGGACAAGCGGTCGACCCTCATCATGACCAGGAGACAGCTGCTGGAAGACATCGCAAAGCTAAATGCTGAAAAGGAGCTGGCGCTAGTTGATAAAAGAGCACGTGAAAGCAAAGGGAAAGAACCAGTTGTGGACAACCGCGGCGAAGGCTACTCGACTATTGACCCTCGTATCGATGCCCGAACCGTTAGATATTATCGGGAGTCTCGCCCGGAGGACAGGCATAATGGAAGAGCAGAGCAGTACCCAAAAGATAACCGGACGATTTCTATTGATTATACCTCAGATGATTCGTCGGGAAGAGAGTACCGGCGTAAGGAAAGGCTAAACAAACGCGTGCAGAAAATCCATTCCCGACGGAATAGGGCACCTCATTCTGACTTTCCTAAGTTCAAAAAGGGTAGCTCTGAGAAAAGGACGCCAGTGTCTTTCAAAAAAGAAGAGATGCAAACAGGCAGCAGAGAGGAACGAGTAGTTCTACCTCAGGCCCAGTGGCAACCGTCGAATAGCCAGAACCAGGGGTACCGAGTCAGTAGCCAGTTCATCAACCCTGGAGATGAAGGTCTGTATGGGATTCAGACCGAGGGGTTCGGAGGCGGCGCGTTCGGATTCGGAATGAATTGGAGAGCTTCGTTGTTGTCCGACGAAATATTATCGGGACATCTCCCGAAGAGGTTTGATATTTCCAAATTAGAAAAGTATGACGGTAAGAGATCGGGCGTTTTTGATGACCTTCAGAGATCGGGCGTCAAAGTGGTACAACCGGCTATCGCAGGGTAGTATTAAAAACTTCGAGATATTCTGGATGATGTTCCGTCACCACTTTGTCGGAAGCAAAAGCTTCCGAGCCAACGGAGATACGATCATGAACTGTAAGCAGAGGCTATGAGAGAGCCTCAGGGATTACACCATGCGTTTTATTGATGCTAAGACCGACCTGGATCATTGCAAAGAAAACGTGGCACTAACAGCGTACCGCTTGGGGTTGCTTCCAGGACCGATGAAGCAAGCGGTCACTAAAAAGCAAGCTTTTACTTTTTCCACCCTTTTGGCTCAGGTGGAAAAACATATACTGATAGAATAAACCGAGGCGTCTGAATTGGCTGCGTAAATTCAATGAAGCGCGCAAGCGTCGGTCATCATAAAAAAAGGGGCTCAATCTAGCTATGCTCAGCAAGTCCAGCCAGTCAATACAATATCGCTGACCCAGTCCTTACCAATCAAGCCTCTAGCTTCCAAGAGCCAAAAAGCAAAGCCGACGAACCAAGTGGTCTCGTGACCCATGTCTAACAAGTGGATTCAACCTGCTTACTTCGCTGACTTAACAGAATGCGTGTCTTCGATCTATGAAAAAACTAAGAAAAGTGGGATATATCGAAGGCATTTCCCCATACCGAAACTTCGGGAGCACAGGAACAGCCGGTATTGTCGCTACCATGAAGACGTGGGACACGATACTAAGGATTGCATTGCCCTAAAAAAAGAGATACAGATGCTGATAGAGGACGGAAACCTACTCGAGTACGTGAAAAAGAAATCGCAGCAGGGCGCTGCTTCGAAAGAAATCGTGACGATGCCGAAGTCCGAGACAACCATGACAATTTACGAAGTGACCGACCCTTTCGATGTCTCCATCGATTATCTCGATCCAGATCATAGTTTTTAATGGCGCGCGACGCTCCGTGGCGATGAGTGGATCCAAAGATACGGCGACGCGGCGAGGGTCGCGGCGCCCGCCTTTTAGTTCATTGAAATATTATTTAAATAATAATTAATATAACAATAATAATAATTTTAAAAAAATAAAATTCAATAAAATCTCAAAATTCAAATATTTTTAAATAATCAAAATACAACTAAACTTCAAAAAAATTATTAATCGTCATCAACTAAGTTATCTTCTTCTACTTGAATATTATCTCCAATTCCTCCAATATCTTGTTCATATAAGTCCCACATAGGGGTGGTATCCTCGTCCTCTTCCTCATCAATAAGCATTCTATTTCTAGGACGAGTCACTGTAGGGTTGGAAAAACGAGATCTAAGATTATGGTATGATTCATCCGGTTCATCTTCTCCAACATCAACTCCTACCAAGTGAGCATCCGTATCATCATTTACAGCACTCGTATCAGGAGAACCACCATTGTTATCTGGTAACCCAGTCAACCACTCATTGGCATCATCAATGTCACTCAAAAAAATTAGATCAACATGACCACGTGACTGATATCGTCGCTTTAAAGCTCTATTGTATTTGATATACACCAAATCACTTAAACGATGTTGAGCAAGTTTGTTCCTTTTCTTGCTATGAATCTACGAAAGAAAAATAATTAAACTAATTAACTATTAAACATTAATAAAAAATTTAAAAATCACAAATAAATAATATAACAAGAAACTTACATGCTTAAAGAAACTCCAAATTCTTTCACATCCAGATGGACTACAAACAAGGCCAAGTACTCGTATGGCAAACTTTCTCAAGTTTGGAGCCGATGCACCATAACTTATCCACCAATCAACTAACATAAGAATAAACTAAAATAAGTAATAGTATACAAAAGAATTATTGAACATTTATATTTAAAATTATAGAGTAAAACCTGGTGCCATCACAGTCCGGCGTCTAATTGATGCGGCGGTTTTAAATGTGCCTTCACTATTTCTATACAAAACAATCTCATCTACAATCTTATCTTGCATATCCACGTTTGAGATCATCTTTGATAAATATTGAGCAAAACCACTTGTAATTTCAACATCATCTTCAACACTTGGGTTGCTAAAATATAAGCTAGGATTAAGATAATATCCTGCAACATGCAAAGGCTTATGTAACTGATTGTCCCATCTCTTGTCAATAATTATGAAAATTTCCTTGTACTTTGTTTCATCAATTGAAAAAGCGGTTGCAATAGCCTCTTTTGCTTTGTCCATAGCTTCATATATGTAACCCATTGCCGGCTTCACCTCTCCATCTACCATACGCAACACTGCCAGTAGTGGACCACCAATTTTAAGAATCTCATTGGTAGTTCTCCAAAACTATTCACTAAGAAATTTAGGAATTTTTTTCCCGACTTCTTCTTTTGAAAATTTACTTTCAAGTCATTCATCTGAATTAAAAAGTCTCGTTAGACGTCTTTGTTCCTCGTGAAACCTCTTTAATTTCAAGAACCTAGTAGCAAAACAAGTTTTGGTAGGTCGCACTATCTCTTTGTTGTTGGTGAATTTTCTCATCAAACTTAAGACTCGTGTTCGGCTGTAGATGTAGCCATTCACCCTAATTGCCCTTTCAATTGTCTTCTTAAATTTTGGAATCTTAAAAATATCTTTGAACATCAAATCAAAACAATGTGTCGCATAAGGTGTCCAATAAAGATGTGTATACTTGGCCTCAAGTAGCTTTCCTATAAAAATAACAACTAAAAAAAATTGATAATAATTTACAATATTAAATAAAAAGTATATTGAATATATCTCAAACGTACCTGCAAGGAAATTTTCTGAGGCGTTATCAGTTACTACTTGAACAATATTTTCAGCACCAATATGATGAATATATTTTCTAATCGATTCAAACATCTTTATTCCTATTTTTGAATATGACGAGGCATCAACACTATCCAAGAAAACACTTCCTTTAGGAGTGTTCATTAAGAAATTGACAAGCACTCTACCATTCCTGTCAGTCCACCCATCACACATTAATGTGCAACCATTTTTCTTAGCTTCGTCTATGTTTTCCTCAAGAAGTTTTTGTGTGTGATTCTTTTCCTTTTTTCAGACAAGTTACTCGCACTTCATGCATAGTAGGAGCCTTCATACCAGGACCATACTGTCCAATTGCTTCAACCAGTTTTTGCAGAGACTCGTAGTTCACAGCATTAAAAGCAATTCCAGCTTCATACATCCATCTAGCAAACATCTGAACGACATGATCCCTTAATTCCTTCTTGTATTTATCAGCATCCACTTGATCTTGACCAGTTTTTCTTTTTTCCCCAAAGCTTCTCTTCTGTAAAATAAATCTAACGGACCCTTAACACCGGGAGCACTATGTGAAAGAAATCCTTGTTCATCTTCTTCTATATCCACTAAAATATCAAAGTCATCTACTAACTCTTTTGCCTTAATTTCATCTAATTTTTTTTGTTTCAACTCTCTCAATCTTTCTTTGACGTGATTAGGACATTTAGAGCAAGCAACGACATTCTTAAAACCACCAATTAAATCTTGTTTTAGACGAGTTACCCCACCATTGTACACTTTATCACAAAAATTGCATCTAACACAATCCCTATTTTTCCCATCTGGACGTGTACCATAATCCCAACCAATATCTCTTATTTTAGAACTTCCAGATGTTGTGTTATTAGAACCATATGCCATTTATGTGAAAAAGATTAATAATATTTCGAAGGAGGAAAAAATCGATAGAGTATGGATGAACTAACCTTTGATATTCAGTAATAAAGAAAAAATATCATTGAACTTCTTAAAAATTTTAAATAAACCATGGAACTAAATAGACTATAGGTAGAGGAAATAATATTTAAATAAAATATATCAATAATCTACAAAATTATATACATTAAATATATTAGATACTAAAGAATAATTTATATATTAGATTTTTTTTTCTAAACCCATCTTTGAATAACACAATCTTTTTGAATAAATATTATTCGTTTAGGATATATGTGGATGTAAATATATAAAATTACGTAAAAATATATTTCCTACCAATGCTTTTCCTAAACTATTCTATTGGTATTTAATTGAAAATATATGTTCAAAATATAAATTATAGTTTTATATAATAAAACGTTGAATATAAGAAAATAAATATATGGAATTTTGAAACAATATTAACGAATCATCCATATTTAAAATATTAAAACTATGGATATAAAATAAATATTATTAGTAAACATCTATCAGCATGAAAAATATTATTGTAATTAATTCACGTTTTGTCAGGTTGTATTACCGACTTAATTAATTTAAAAACTATGGAGTAGTAAACAATCTACACGGAGTCACGGACATGGTATATTTGGCTTTTAACAAAGTCGTCATTAATGACTCTGACAAACCGAGAAAAAAACAGTGGATAATAGCATAGTACAAGACAGTGAACGACTCTGACAGATGTACAGTACACACTCAATTACTAATTTAATCTTCAAGTAAAGTGTCACATCATCTTTATATATTTACATAAATGAAGAAATAGGACGGGAATTGCTAAGTCGAAAAGGCGATGCTTTTTCTCGCCTTACTCTATGTCGCTTTTTTTTTCATGGCGCCGTCGTGGCGGTCACCTTCCTATTCGGAAGGCCTCGCCTCGGCATGAGGCGCTGCATCTTCGCCTAGCAGCGCCTCATGCCGCGGCGGCGCCTTTCACAATTATGATCCAGATGTAAATCGTAACTTCATCGGGGTCATCGAAGAGGAAGCTGCGGAAAAGCAACGAGACCGTAAGAAATCTTTGTCAATTTTTCGAATCATTGACTATTTTTTGGGTGATTTTATGGTAGGAATAACGCACTCCTCCAGAACGCGACATATTGTGAACTTGGCTACTCAGTTGGAAGCTCGGCCCTATCCCCATTCGAAATCCTTTCCTTCACCGATCCTATATTTTGACGACGACGACATGAGAGACATAGCCGGACCCCATGAGGACGTCGTCGTTATTGGGGCGGCCATTGCGGGGGAAGAGGTCTGACGCATCTTAGTAGACACCGGGAGTTCTGCCAACATAATTTTTGCATCAAATTTCGCCAAGTTCAGGGCACCCCCAGTCATTACACGTTCGGATCGAAGTATTGTAAGGTTTATAGGTTCGGCAACAGACGTGGTTGGTGAGTTTGAAGGCATTGTTCAACTGGTCCGCGGACCATTTAAAATGGAGGTCACTGTCTTATTCGTCGTAGTAGACGCACCGGCCTCTCATAATGCGATCTTTGGCAGATCGTGGATGTCGCGAATGCACGCGGTATCCTCTACGGTTCATCAGTGTTTGAAGTACGTGGTCGAGAACAACGTGGGGGTAGTGCGGACCAGTCAAAAAGCCGCAAGAGAATGTTACCGAGCAGCTTTGGCCCCAAAAAGAGATCAAGAGATGAAGCAAGCGCGAGACTAGCAATTAGTGGGACTTCCCTTGGGGTCACTGGCCGTCGATGATCCTAGAGAAGCTCCCAGTTTTTTAACCACCGACAAAGAGTGCGAAATACACCAATTTACCGAAGGAAAAGTTTTACAGATCGGAATCCAATTGTCATCTGTCTTCAAGAAATAGTTGTTGTTACTACTATATGAGAATTTAGATTTATTCGCGTGGTGTTCGAAGGATGTGACCGGAGTCCCAGAGAACCATGTGATTCACAAACTAACTATCAACAAGAATGTCAGACCCATTTCACAAAAGCGGCGGGCTTTTTCGCCAAAAAAAAAGAAATCATCTTGAAAGAAGTCGAACGAATGCTCAGCGTCGGGCACATCAAAGAGTCAAGTTACCCACTCTGGACATCTAATCCTGTCCTGGTCAAAAAGAAGAACGGGAAGTGGAGGATGTGTGTGGACTTCACCGACCCTAATCGAGCATGCCCGAAGGATCCTTTCCCGATGCCGAGAATCGACATGTTGGTGGATTCCACATCCCGTAAACGATTACTCTCCTTTATGGACGCGTATGCGGGCTACAACCAAATCAAATTGCACCCAGCGGATCAGGAAAACACAACATTTATTACAGGCTGAGGCTTGTATTGCTATAAGGTTATGCCGTTCGGGTTAAAAAACGCTGGAGCAACGTATCAAAGGCTGGTTAACAAGACCTTTGACTACCAGATAGGGAGGAGTATGGAAGTGTACATCAATGACATGTTAGTAAAGAGTGGCACAGATGAAGACCATCTCGCCTATTTGAGGGAGACCTTTGATAATCTAAGGGGTATAAATATCAAGCTAAACCCGGAGAAATGCTCATTTGGGGTAAGGTCGGGCAAGTTCCTAGGATTTTTTGTCAGTGAAAAAGGAATCAAGGCAGACCCGACCCAACTACAGGCTCTTACCGATATGACACCGCCTAAGAATATCAAGGAAGTCCAGATATTAACCGGGCGTCTCGTGGCCTTGAATCGATTTATCTCTCGTTCATCTGACAAGTGCGCTCCATTTTTTCAGGTTTCAACAAACGCCAAGAATTTTGTTTGGACGTCGGCGTGCAGCGCAGCCTTTTTAGAGATCAAAACTTATTTATCATCCTCGAACCTCCTAACCAAACCCCTGACAATGGAGACTCTTTTTCTTTACATAGCGGTTTCGTATTTTGTAGTAAGTGCGGCTCTGATCAGCGAATCAGGAACGGTCCCCAAAGCGGTATACTTTGTGAACAAAAGCTTACTGGACGCGGAGACACGATATTTGAAGTTGGAGAAAATGGCCCAAGCTTTGGTGACCGCAGCGCGAAAAATGCGGTCGTATTTTTAGGCCTACTCCATTATCGTCCAAACCTCGTTTCCACTCAAGTACGTACTTCAGTGACCGGACATGTCAGGAAGAATGTCCAAATGGTCGGTCGAATTAGGTGATTTCGATATCAACTTTCAGCCGCGGACAGCTATCAAAGGCCAAGCTGTGGCTAATTTTATAGTTGAATTCCATTTCGACCGCCCGGACCAAGACACGTCTCCTGAAGCGGGCAAATCAGATGAGTGGGTCATCCAAACCGATGGTGTGTCGAACGCCAATGGATGCGGCGCGGGCGTACAGATAGTCACCCCAATGGGCAGTATGCATCAGGCAATCTGATTTGGTTTTCAAACTTCTAACAACGACCCTTACATTCTCGACCCTATCGGGGAATTTTTAATTGATCGAAGAACCTTAAATAGTTTTTTAGTGTTCAAAATTCCCGACCCATGGGAAATTTTCACTTGATATTGAGAAAAATAACAACATGATAGTGGATATTAATTTTCAGCAGCAATGATTACAAGCACAATTCAAAAAAGGGTTCTACCGACCCAACAGTTACAAAACTTTAAAATCAAAATATAGGAGGTCAAGCATCCTCTCCCTCAGACTCGGTTCTGGTATCGTCTGTCTCATCATCCTCACAAACCACGCCCTCGGGGCGGTCGGCCTCAGGAACATCCAGCCACATTGACCCAAGGGGCAGGTCGGGGAAGCGATGATGAAAGGTCAGCACGTAAGCAGCCTTGGCCTCGGCCGTTTCCTTCCCCTTCCTCACTTCCTCTTCAAGCGCGGAAACCTTCCCATTCGTGTCCCCTAGCTTATGGCTTAGCTCCGCTGCTCGTCGCTCCTTTATCGCCAAGGGCACGATCATATTGTACAGAGACAGGGACAACCCGTCTGTTATCCGCAAAGGGAAAGTGTGCGGACTTCCAGGCACGGACAGTATTGGCAACTTGGTACCGCTCGATGACGCCACGACATCTTTCGAAGATTTTACGCGGCTCACATCATCGGGTAACACCGCTTTGGGATCGGTCACAGTCGCACCCTTAACCCCCCCGAATTGCTCAAAAAGCTCCGGGATGGTTGCGTTCTCAGCAGAAACAGATGCAGCGGCAGCTCGGCCCTTCTTCTTCGCACGCTTCGACTTTTTGTTCTGAGCACCGCCTGCTTCCGCCTTTCCTTTCCGCTTCTTGACCAGCTCCTCGGACCAATGGGTTTCGCCATCCGCAGCAGCGGTTTCCTCTTGTTGTCCCTCGGAGGCGCCCCCTTCAGCCTCAGCATCAGCCTGCTCGGCCTCTTCATCCGACTTAGGACGCTTGCTGGGAGCTTTGTTGCGCTTCGGAAGAAACAAGTGCGCGTCGGGCGCGTTTGTCTTCGCAACCAAATCCACCAAGCTTGGTGGTTGGCGCAGCTGCTCAATTATAAGCGGCTTCGACGAGCAACGCCAGAGGTTGCTCATGATCAGGTTCGTATCCTTGAAGGCGCGATGGAACGCCCGACCCCAGTGCTTCCTGGCATAGTCCCTTAAAATTTGGAAGGTTACTTTGCCAGGTTCGAATTGGTCTTTCTTCAGCCCCTGGATAAATTCTTTCGACACTGCACAAAGGATCGGTCTATTATATATAAAAAAAAATTGTGTACCATTAGGAACCTAAGTCCACAGCAATCGCGTCGGATTCTCCTTGCTATATGGGCGGCCGTTTTCCCAACAGCCACTGAGAAATACGAAGCGATGCTTCCAACCTTTATCGCCTTCGAGAAAGTCATTCACAATGTTCCAGGTATTGGCCAAGGAAGAATAGAAGAAGGGAGACTTGGGGGATTTCGAGAGCCCCGACATGGCAATGTACTCGGCCATTGGCATGACCCGACCCGATAAGCGTGAAGCCATTATGCATGATATCAGCGTATACCACGCGTTGGGCGTTAGCTGTGAGGGGTAGATGTTGAGGGTCTGGAAATATAGAGCAATCTCAGGGTCCAGAGGAAACCTGAGACCCCAGTTGAAGAGTTCGGTGAAGATCACGATCTCCCGTGACCAAACATGCACCAGCGTCTCCCCAGAAATGGGAATCGAACGTTAATGCACTCCGGGATACCCCACCGGATCAGAAGTTCTTCCTGCTCTGCAGCTGAGAAATAAAGATACTTACCCTCGAAAAGGGAAATGACATCGTCCCGAGGCAACCAGCGATGGTAGTTGGTGGTTATGACTGCCTCAATCTCCACGGGAAGAGGCTCTTCGGGAGGAGCAACATTGTTGCAAACAACGGCAACACCTTCGTCAGCATCCAAAGCATCCATTTCTGGCGCTTCGGTATTTTCTATCGGGATTGCATCTAACCTAGAGGGTTGGCCGCAGGAGGTTCGGACGATTGAGCGGGAGGATCTGCAAAACCGGAACTAGTGTCGGTTCGAGCAAGTTGCGCTCGTTGGTTAAGGCCTAAGTAAGTACGCGCAGTATTGATGTCAGTCCAGTACCCCTGAATGTCAGGAGTAAGTTGGACTATTTCAGGAGAATTTTCCCTCGCAGGCGAAGTTGAGGTTTGTGAGTCGCCCATGGAAAGGAATTTAGATTTGCCTCGGCGATGGGGGAGGAAAGGGGTCGGAGCGGAATTCACCGACGAAAGCATCGGGCGGTTGATTTGAGTAGCAGGGGAATGTGGTGAACTGCTACTTGAAGGAACAACAATGTTATCGGGGGTACTTGCGTCGGATGGGACGGGTATAACTAAGGATTCGGCAGGGACCGGGTCGAGCAGTACGGGGTCGTGAGGAAGCGGCACGGGTGTAAAAGGCTTTGATTTAGAACTCCAAATTAGTCCCGCGGCTCGATACTCTTCAGCGCGGTCGCCAATACTAGCCCAATCTTCAAATTCGAATACGGGCTTTTTCTTGTTGGTTTTTGGTTTTTGGCTTCGAGTTCCTATTTCTCATAAAACAAGCTCTATCTCTCGCTAGAATGGTTCGGACATAAATTTCTCTCTCTAGAAATCCTCTGAGAGAAACTCTTGTTTATGAGGTATTTATAGACACCCCCACTTAACTGTTTCACGTACGGGGGAGTCCAAACGATGAAAAGCCGCGGGAAGGCAAAAGGGCCTCTTGAAAAAATGTGTAGATGAGCACGCTTCGAGTACTCGGATGACACGTGTAGCCTTTAGTCAGACTAGCACAGTAGGTCTGTGCCAGCTAGCTTAGGTAGATGCGTTAGATGGACCGCATCTACCCGACTTATTTTTCAAGGCTTGATCGCCGGTCTAGGCCCATATAGAATCTGCTAAGAAAGGTCAGGAGCAGAAAATATGGAGGGTCGGTCATTATTTAAAAGAAAATGATCGACCGAGGCGATCTGGTCGCTCGATACCAGGGTCTAAGGAACCGAGGCGTTTCGAGCTGATTCTTTTACAAGTCTTCATTTCTGACGCTCTTGAAGACTGGGGGGCTACTGATAAGGGAGTAATTCGTTGACCTTAATAAAAAAGGAGTCAAATGTAAATAGGATATAAATATACATATTATTGTACTTATTATTTAATTAGAGGGTGATTTGTAAACAAAATATTTCCCAAAGGACTAAAGGAGATATAAAGCAGTACCACCAAGGACATAAATGGGTCCACCCTTCCCCACTATAAAAGGGAACCCATTATTCTTGGTAGGTGGGACAATTGAATATAATATTCTCTTTCTACTTTCTCTCTCTAGAATATTGAGCCTTAGTCACATCAGGTCCAAGATCCAACATTATTCTCTTTTGTCATTTATTCTCTCATCAAACCCCTCTGACTGCTATTCATTCATCATATTTCCACTGTTGGATCCTCGAACCCGAAGTGTAATGGCATAGTATTCCCTTGTAACTTTATGGTTGCTTCGAACGATCCCCACACGGTCTCTGATTGCATACTTAAAGCATTGGTGAACTATTGACACAACGCCATACATTCTTGACAACCAAGACCTTCCGAAAATGGTGTTGTAACTTGTGGGACCATCCACCACCATAAAAAGCACTTCAACTTTCTTCTTGAAGGGACCCTTTTCCTAAACTCACATCCCCCTCGAATTCCCCTATTACCTGTGCTGCCACACCAATGATTGTGCGCTATGACTGAGAAATTCAAGGAGGATTGCGCAACCTGTCATATGTTGCTTTGAAAATGATATTCACGGAACTCCCGGTATCTATGAGCACGCGTCTAATTTCAACACCAGCAACTTCTGCCCCAATAACTACCGCGTCTTTATGTGGCCCCGCAGTACCTCGCAAATCGTCCTCATTAAACAAAATAAAAGTAATGTCCTTCTTGACATACAAATGAGTGGACATTCTCCCTTCAATCTGAGTTGTCAAATTGACAACATGTCTCTTCTCGAACTATCCAGTCATTGAATCACCTCCAAATATGGCCAATTACTCAAAATACTCACACAGACTTCGAACATATCCTTTTTTATTGGCTCTTCGACCGTTACCAAAATAAACCTATCTCCATATCCAAATATTCCAAAGTAGCATCCAATTCGTCACCCTTTGAATCTGGAATCATCAAATTTTCAGCTTGTGAATTCGGGTTGGCTGACTGTGAATTTGATGTTGGATTTTTCTATGCGCTTCCTTATGACTTTACATAAGTCAAAAGCTTTCCATTCTCAATCAAAATTTGGACTTTTTTTTCAAAGAAATGCAATCATTGGTGTGGGCTTCCTCAAATTCGCATAACTCTTAGTTTTATCAAAAATTACCGCCACACTTTCAGTCAAATCCGCATAATACTCTGGCTTTATCCACTGATTCGGCCTTGGCCTGTTGTAGTTTTAAAATGGAGCTTGATTTGAATATCCTCCGGTTTGAGGTGGTAAATTGTTATTCATCGGACGCGTCGGCTTATTAGCATTTGAAGATTGCCCTTGGTTATGGGTCACCTGTCCTGAATTCTTTGGAACGTTAATTGGTCTTCCTCGGACCCTAGTTGATTCTTCAACTTTAATTTGATCTTCAACCTGAGCCATTAATGCCTCAAAGCTAAAGCCCTCATTTTCGTTGTCTCATTAGCAGGTCCCCTGGCAATAACCCTTGGTGAAAAGCTGTCATCACCACTCCGTCTTCACAGTTATCCAAACTTACCTTTGTTAAAATAAATCGTTTCGTGTAATCCTTCATTTTTTCTCCAACTGCCTGCGTGCATTGGATAACTGTATCACCATTTGCCCTCATCTCTTTGCTACCAACAAACTTCCTTCGAAAATCAGTATAAAGATCCCTAAATTTGAAATGGATCCCCTTGGAATTCGGTTATCCCATTTCAAAGTTGTCCATTTAAAAGTCTGTGAGAAAGCCCAACATATCAGCCTGTCGTCATCCTCGAAATTTATCATATAATTTTTGAACAGTTCAATCTGATCATTCGGATCATGTATCCTATCGAACTTTGCAACATTTACAATATCAAAACCCTTCGGAAGCGAATTAGATCTGATTTCATTTGTCAACGAATAATTCCTCCAATCGAAACCTTGCGTGTAATGATCTTCAATTCCCATGACTCCGTACAAATTCCGATCAGCCTCAACGTATTGATTCGATGTGTTCGCCCCACACCAATTAGAATCCCTCAAACATTGAGGCACACTGTCACTCCTAGATCTGTGTTCTTTCTTATATTTTTGGGGATGCTCCCTCTCTTCTTTTGAAGAACCTCTATACTTTTTAAAACCTGAGTCAGAACTCTCAACCTCCTCATCACTAGATGTGACACACCTTTTATTATCTGTCTTTTATTTTCAAGAAGAGTGACGCTCTTTTGGAGCTTCAAAGCGCGCCTTCTTTTGCTCATTTCTGATCTGACGATTAGTATAAGATCGATCAGATTGGTTTCCAACTTCAGTTTCCTCATTTATTTGTCTCACTTTGGACTTTAGCTTTGCCGAGTGGATTTCTTGTTTTCTTTGTTCATACTTCTCATTCAAAGCATTTATTTTATCCAAGAGCTAATTCATTCGTTCTTCTATATCAGATTGAGTTTGGCGGATCGAAACAGATCCTTTTGGTCTATCTTTTGTCCTCTGCAAGTCTTCCCTTAACGTTTCAATAGCTGATCAAACCAAAGGATTATTTTCTGGATTCATCGCACAATTTCAAGATTATTTTTTAAATTAATAAAATTCAAACTAGTAAAACAGACACTAATTGCCAATCGTCCCTAGTGGAGTCGCCAATTTGGTGAGTTTGATTATTTAGAATTGCCTTAGTAAACACGAGAAGAAGAGTTTTAGAGAGAGAAATATATTCTAGAAAGAGTTTTAGACAGAGTTTTAGAGAGAAATATATTCTAGAGAGAGAAAATAAAAGTATGTAAGTGTTTTAACTCAGAAATCCAACCATTTTATTAGTTCAGCATTGGCCTTTAAATAGAGGCATAAAGACTTAGCTTACAACTAAAACAGTTAAATAAAAAAAGGGTAAATTGCACTTTTAGTCCTTGACTAAAATACATATTCTGAATTCATCTTCTAACTTTACCATATGTTACATAACGTTTTATTTTTTACATTTTAGTCCCCGAATTTCCATTTCCTTATCAACATTCACATGTTATAAATAATTACAAGCATGGAACCTTATAGTGGTCCGACATATATTTAAATAATTTTAAGATAATATATACAACTGTTGAGAATAAAGTCTATCTTTCGTATAGTTAATTTTATTTTTATATGTTATATTGATAAAATACTACTTATTAGTGAAAAGTTATCATAAAAAATTTAATCAGATAGTTATACTATCATTTTTATGAGAATAATTATTTAGAATAATCTAAAACCATTTAAAATTACTGTATAAATTATTGGTAAAATAACGTTTTACTAGTTGAGTAATTGAAATACAAATAGGACTGTGATCAGAGCCAGTTCTTGCCATATGGGTCACAGTTGTGGTGTCAAAATAGTTGGACCCTGCATTATTATGCAGAACTCTATCCAATCTTTTTCGTTTGTGGGAGTTGGTCCAAGTAAATTTGCTTTCATTAAAACCATGATCGGTTAACTTACAATCATCTATAGTGTTGTTGAACTCGTCCATACTTCTCACGTAAAAAGAGGTACAAGATAATCGTTCAAATGGATTTGTGGTGGAATTGAAGTCACCCATCACAATCCATTCCATATTGTTATTATATATTTTCCTTAGATTGTTTAATAATTCCAGCCTTTGAACTCGGTTGCATTTGGCATAAAAAATAAAAAAAAAATAAGAATTTATTTATTAAAAATAGAATGGTTAACCTTAAAATAGAGAGACCGAGTCCAGTTTTCTATATGAGTAATGTTAAAATCATTATCCCAAAAAAAATCAGATCGTGTTTGATACATTAGCAAAGCTGTTTTGGTAGCCCAGAATTATGAAAATCTACGATATATGAGAAGCTTGAATCACTGGTTCATGTATAACTAGAAAGGTTATTTTTATGATCCGATTATTGATTTTAGCCTTCTTCTAGTAGCCTTGTTTGCAATACCCCTAACATTCCAGCATAGAATATTGAATGTCATTTGGATGGGCCAGCTAAAGGTCTGGCAGACTTTTTCTTTTGAGTGGTTTTAAATGTGATTAGATTTTTTGTTGATTTAGTCTGAGCTTTTTTCTTTTCTTTTTGTAGGAATTTTTAATTTTTTTTACTATTATGGGACGAGGCTTTAGGTGAGAAAGATAGGCTACCCGTTGTTTTAATAGTTAGAGATGGTGGATAAGACTTTACAGTTTCCTATGGTTTATTTTCAATGATCATTGTTCCATATATCTTACATGAAGTTCTTCAACAATCTCTTCTTCGGGAATTTCATGTATGTGGTTTTCTGGTATAGTATTGGTGTTTTGGCACAATACTATAGGCCGATTTTTTACTATAGTATAGGAAAGCTTGGGTGATGTTGAGTGTAACATTGATTTATCTATTGATGAACTGTTTGTTGAGTTGAGTTGGGCTAGTTGCAATTGAGTTGAGTATTAGCATCTTGCTTTGTAGATTATGTTCTAGAATTTGTAGTGTTATCTTTGACTAGCTCCTAAGCTATAATGATTTTAGTTTTGGCTTCAATAGGGCTGTCAGGTCTAATTTTATTTCTTGAGCAAACTGGTTTTGTTGTATTGTTTCTTATTGATATTGAAGTCTTAGATTTTATGCACTTATGTTTATTTGTGTCCAATGTGGTATCAATCAGTGCAATAGTCCGGTCTGATGTCATATATAATTTGCTGCCAAAAACCTTCTGATTAACCAAAACCAATCCAGATCTTGCTCAATATGGTCTTTTAAGGTCAATTTCAAACATGCCTTAAAGCAATTGTACATGGTCGGGTTCTTGAAGGAACCCATACTGCTAGAGGAGTTCCCAGTGACTTTGCTATGATTTTGATGTAATCTTAGTTGTAGATATAGTTTGGAATACTAGGAAATGAAACTCAAATATGTGAGATTGGAGATTCTTTTATGGTTAAAATATGGTGTCCATTTTAGAAGTCGTATTGTATATTTCCCAATCTTCCAAATATTACGTCTCCATATTCTTTTCAGATCTTCCATTAAATCCATTTCTATCGTAATGTGTTTTGGGCCCAAATTGTCAGGCTGTGAAGACCTCTGAATCCAATGGTGTTGAAAAATGCTTGAATTTATTTCATGAGTGGCCTTTCATTGGAAAACTTACCTATTAATTTTGTTGTTTCTTCCATATTTATCTTGTTTTGTTGTTGAAATTCTATATATTTGTGATCCCCTTGTCTTCTATTCTTGCATTGACGTATGTATTTTTCTTGAATATATTTCTCGTTACCTATTAATTAGCATAATTTTTATTTGCTCAGGTGGTTTGATCATTCTTGCAAGAATGTTGTTCTCGGTTCTTTGATCCAGGTCTGATACAAAGATTGGATAGTATATGAGGTTCAAGGTTTGCTTCGTCGGGATTGGAATTTCATTTTGGTTGTCGCTATTTGATATCAATGGAGGGTAGTATGTCCCTTTCGGGTTCAGAACATAGTATTGTATGTATATTTGTGCTTGTACTTACTGGATTTTTTTACTTTTCATAGCAGAGATTGTCATGTTTTTGTTGAACAAAGATTAATATGTTGAAGATCGCTAATATATTGATGTTTCTTATACTGATGCTTTTTTCCGGAATGAAAAACATTACATCTTCAGCTTACATCTTTTCAATTTTATTGGAGTTTAAGCTTTTCCAAAAAAAATCACTAAATATAATTTCCAAATAACATTTTACTAGCAAGAGAATGACAGTATTTTTTTAATTAAAAACAAAATTATCGATGCAAAGAAAAATCAATTAGTAAAAATTTTAAACTAATATTTTGTGTATTCGGACTCAATGCTAGCAAACCCAAAAATAAAAAACAAAAAAAAGAATAAACCCAAAATTAAAATTCTGACGCTTTTTATTTCGATCGTCTATAAAACAATTTTCTAACTTTTACTTTACCTATTTTTTTTTAGTTTTTAAAAATATTAAATAATTATAAGTAACATTACATGAGACAGTCCTCATACATACATCACCGGATATAACCGATTCTTACTAACCGTCGGTAACATTTTGTTTTCATCTCACGATAGCTCGAGGCAAGATACTGCGAAAGGGACATACTACCCTCCATTGATATCAAAATAGCGACAACCAAAATTAATTTATAAATAAGCATTCAAGGTACTGCGAATGTATAAACTTATTTATTCGTAGTTGGATTTTGGCTTTCTATTTTATTTATTTATATAATTATCTAGTTACATCAAAATTGTCAATGTTGTTATGTCTGATCGTATTGTAAATAAAAAAGTTTGGAGGTTTGATTCAAAAATGCTTTTGAAGGTTTTGGGTTTTTATTTGATAAAATTGTGTCAAGATTTACTATTATTCAAATCAACTACGTTTTACAAAATTCCATCTTTTTCTAAGAGTAATAATGTGTGGTTTTTATTATCATGTATTTTTTAAACTGTTTATATTATAGCCCACATTTCAGCTATCAATTATTTAATTTTCGTCTCATTGTCATATACAGGTTCACCTCGAATAAAACATGATGTTATTAAAATAATTGTAAATATAAAAAAGGACTGTGGTAGAAGAACAATCAAGATTAAGTGTGAATAAAACATGCTGTTATTAAAATAATTGTAAATATAAAAAAAGGACTGTGGTAGAAGAACAATCAAGATTAAGTGTAAAACAGCAATCAATTTAGTTGATTTATTAAAATTTTGCAAATTAATACATTATTTGGTGTAAAGGAATGTAAAATTAAATAGATAATGCAAACTTGCTGTTCTTTTGCAATTCCATTCCATCAACGTCCAAGACTGTCCAACTTCGCTGAAAATAGAAAACACAGCACCGTTAGATCTAACTATTCTTTAAATCAACATTACATCACAGATTGAAATGGCACGGCGGCTCTTGTCCGTCCCGGCCTGATATGAGCCTACACCATTCGAACCTGTTCGACTCGAGCCGGTCCAATCCGGTCGGATTTTATCGGATCCGAATATAAGATGAGTAAAATACAGATTTAGAAATTTTAATCCCTAAACCGATCGGTTGGGATTCGGATTCCTATTTCATCCACTCCGAAAATGATAATATATATATATATATATATATAAAAAATATATTCAAAATAAAATAAAATATATAAAAAAATATTAAAACTGATGTTTGCGGACCGAGCTCAGTAAAACCGATCAACATGAATAAACGGATTAGGATTTAAAAATATTAGATCCGAATAGAAAGGATTGGATTCGGATATTAAAAAAACAAATTCAGACAAACCGGTCTGTGGATGGTCCATTAAAATCCTTAATGACGTATTACACGTACGAAAACTCAATTTTTTATGAATAAGTCACAAATATTGTTCCTGAGCAAATGAGAAATCAAAATAATATTTTTTTCTGAATAAAAACATCACTAGTTTTTTATTTTTTTTG
Source organism: Limnanthes douglasii subsp. nivea (assembly GCA_036936605.1). NCBI lineage: Eukaryota > Viridiplantae > Streptophyta > Magnoliopsida > Brassicales > Limnanthaceae > Limnanthes > Limnanthes douglasii. The sequence goes on along the minus strand of JAUPFV010000005.1, from coordinate 86,102,249 downwards.
TGTTTAGTTCTCGGGCGTTAAATTGTTTATGAACTACGCAGGAAAGCTCAAACAGTAGATCATTATTCTACATGTGATTTTTTAAAAACAAGATTAGCAATACATTCTCAATCTTTTACTAATAATATTCAAATCTATAATGTATATATTTTTTATAAAAAAATTGTGATATAAAAAAACTATCGTTTGAATTGACACGCCATTTCAATAATGACAAATGTAAAAAATTAAACATATAAAATTTTAAACTGTTAAAAAAAAATTCTTGCATTATTTTTAACTGTATAGTTTTGGCCGATTTAAAATAAAAAAGAAGAAGATTGAGTTGAGAATCGTACCCGCAGCCTCTTCGTCGTCGCATTCGTCATCACACTTGTTTTCGCAGGAAGTGCTGGCTCTACCGCCATCCATGCATTCTCTCTTGCATTTTTCGAAACACTTGTGATACACATCGGTGCTGGCTTCAGCGATGTGGACATTCACAGCTGCGATTAGGACAACACACAACAGAAACACTGCCACGATTTTCTTTGCCATTTTGATCTTTTTCTTTACCTTCAGAGTTTACTTTTCTGTGACTTGTTTCATCAGAAAGACGTCATACTTATATATTGTCTCAAGCCTATCTTTTTGGGTATATGTTTGACTTGTTTCGTGGCTAATCTTTTAGGAAGAAAGAGAAGAGTAAGGCTATTGCGAAGGAACTGGGTCCAAAGCGAAGAGCGAGTTTTGTGTTTTGTGTTTCGTCTTTTCTTTTCTTAATTATATGAATTTTTAATACTATCAAATTTCAATAAATTAGTCAGTTCTAATATTGTAGAACTAATAAAATTAATTGTAAGTGTTTTTTATTATTTACATAATTCATCATTTATGTTCTGATTTCGAATTTAGGTTTATATAGATCGAGTTTTATCCATTTGGATCGGTAATAGGCTCAGTTTTGTATCTTAGAATATGAATTACCGGATTTTGCAACCCAATAATAATTGGGGTTAGGTCCATATATGCATATCTAATGGTCTACCCGACATCAAAATGGACTTTGATTCATAACATTCAAACAACAAGAAGGACGTGTGCGAAGATCAAATTATAGTGTTTATAGTATCAATAGCATAGAAAGATTAAGGTTACTATAAAGAGTATTGGAAGTGATGGTTGCGAAATAGTTGTATAAGCCGTACTATGTACAAATGGTTGGAGCACAGGCTGAATTCTTGAGCCTGTGGTTGGGGCTGGTGATTCCTCTGGCGATGACACTGGTCCTAGGGGTGAATTGCTTTGAAATTGCGAGTTTGGTGCTGGTGCTCTCTGTATCGTAATCGCTTTGGAAACTATTAAGAAAAATAAAATAGTACTGAAGCATAAGATTATCTAAAACAAGTAAAAAACTGAAGAATGTTAACAAGTAATATCAAACCAAATATGAGCACATACAACTTTTGAGTGCCATATATTAGTGGTGGTTACCTTTGGGACTTGAAGTTGACGGAGGTGAAGGTGCTGGTGGGCCGAGCAATAGAGGAAGAGGACCTGTTTGATCAATGCATTATATTTATAACTAGAGCTCTTAATGGTTTCAGAAAATCGAAAGGGAATGAAAGCGTACCGACTGTTATTATTTGGTTCACAATTTTATCTGAAAACCGGAATGGTTTTGAGACTGAACCAATAAATAAATTGATAAATTCGGTTGTTTTTATGTAACATTTGATACTAATATTCTTTAGCAAAAAGGAATTAGTTTATAAAAATAATTATATTGGTATGTAAAACAAAATACGGGCCTCCAACCCCATTATATAGCATTATACATATTAACTGTAATTATATATATTATATTACTAAGCAGGTTAAACATGAAAATAATTGATAAGAATTTGTCTTATGTATTTGGGAATTTTTTTAAAGTGTATCAGAAATAAGTTTCCAAATCCAAAACTCACTATATTATATATATTGGTTTGGAAATCCGGTGGTATAAACAAGAGAGCGAATATGTCATATTTATTTTTTTAGCAAATGGTATTAGATCTCAAACTCATATATATTGGGTTTAAAATTTTAAATGTCGAACATAATAAACCAATAATCATGTTCAAAATAAATGATCAGTTCAATAGATTTCTAATATGAACTAGTATGAAGTTTCGCTCTGACTTGATTGAAGTGAATCAAAGACGACGTGATTTTATTATAGTGACACTAAAGAATGTGTAGTCTGTTATTATAAGAATGAACACATACATTTATCGTAAAACTCTATATATGGAATCTCGAAGAAACTTGAATAGAGATAACGTACGAACGGTCAATTAGAAAAATGTGATAACTTTATTCGAAAAAATAATTTATTAGGTGCTATTAGAATCTCTCATCGGTTAAACATGAGAATGGTCAATGTTATATAAATAAAAACATATTTCAACTAAGACGAACCAAACGTATATTAATTTCTTCTGTTTGAAACCAGTATATTAATTTCTTCTGTTTGAAACCAAACTGAATCAGATTCGAAACGAACGGAATCAGATTGGCAACACAACTGATAGTTGAAATTTTTATCGGTTTAGTTTAATTTGAACAGTTAATTTTATTGGTACCTTGTTCAATTCACGTTAACCATCACACCTCATGAAAGAGAGAGAAAATTAAGAAATAAAATGTTATTTTTATAGTATTTTCTTTTCAAAATGAAAAATATATATTTTTTACAGTTAAAAGCAACTTTATCTTTCCGACATTAGGCTTCCCTGCACTATAAAATATGGTGCATAATTTGGATATTTAGAGTACCAGGAGATGGAAGAGGAACCCCAGTAGCTGAAAAACAACATTAAAACCACATATCAATAACCAAATCTAAATCTTAATTATAAAAGTTGTGTATTGATAAACAAATGCATACTCAGATTATATATTCTTTCAAACGACTGACCTTTGCATTGAACCGGTACGCCACTCATTTTACAAGCACGAGGGAGCGAAAGAGCCAACGTTTGGCTAACAATGCCGGTAGCAGGCAGAGGGACATTAGCCGTAAGGATAAGACAAGCGCAATCCACGCTCATACTCATCAGCGTATTCAACGAACCGCAACAGGTCGAAGTCGGAATCGTCGAGCCATTGCTGTTGCTTCCGGTGAAGTAATTGAAACAAGGAGTGAAACTCGATATCATTGAAGTGGTGCACGGGGTACGAATGATCTGTTGCTGCTGACTATTAACTGAAGTAATCGAAATAGTTAGTGTTATTATACATGTAAGAAATTGAAAACATCTGAAGTACTCCATTTTATTTGATTAAGCATATGACATTGTTGTTGAATTGATTGTGGTTAATATAAAGCAGCGAGTGTAAATTATGGGTGGGTGTCAGTGGTTAAGAATTTCGCATAGGAAAAAAATGGTAGATTTAAGTGGGGGGTTTTGGAGTTCACCAACTGAAACTAATAAGATCACTTTCTTGATTACAAAGATATTAAAGTTAGGTTCATTTAGCATCTGTTATCGAGATTATCAAAATTGAACCAAATTTTAACCATCCATGACTTCAGCAGATAAATATCATATGGCGAAAGGAATGTGATTTTTTAGCTCACTATTGTTGTTACTGGTACGTTTGTTATTCTACCGAAAATCGATAAATAGTCGGAATTCATCTTAGACGATTTTGATAATGTTACCGAACTGTTCAAAGTATGAAAGTTGATAAAATCGGTAATTTTTTTTATATATAATCAAATTTAAAATCGAAGTTGGGACACGATTGACTATATATGATATAATAATTATGATGACGGATATTTTTTTTTAAATGTTTTATTGTAAAATACACTATAAATCATATAATTTATATTTATTATTAATACTATTTAATATTGGGAAATGCTAAATAGAGATTACATTTGGCTATAATGAGACCTTTTTATAATGAGATCTATTTTTGTTATAATGAGACCCAAAAATGATTAATTTATTCTTAATATAAAAGCTGTATTTCAACTAAAGTTCATCTTTTCTCTCCTCTCTTCACCAAAACTTCTCAAAATCGGTCCAAAAAAAAACTCAAGATTTCTCAAACCCAAACTTACAAACACGTTAAAGTATGAATCCTATACCTATTTATGTAATTTTAATGCAAATTAGTTAGGTATTTTTAGTAATATTTAGAGTTATAGGTTCTACCTCAAAAGTTGAATTTTCATCTACATTGTTGTTTGTTTTGAAAATAAGTTGTAGGTATGTGTTAGTCTACTGAATGGCAACATTTTGGTATGAATTTTGTTGATTTTAATTGAGTTTTTAAGAATCTATGGTTCATGGGTTTCGAAATTTGGGGTTTGTTGTCTGGGGCGAATCGCGAACGCCCAACTCGCGATTTTCCCAAAATTGGGCGTTGGGCGTTCGCGATTCTGGAAAAAAAAATTGTGAACGCCCAATTCGCAATTTTGGGGAAATTGTAAAGTCTTTTTTCGTAATTCTGGTTGTTTCATTTAATTTAGCCTTCTTGGAACGTATTTGACTTGGACATTCATCTAGCTAGTTTTGTCTTACATTTAAACATATAACAATGTGTTGTTTTCAATTTCAGGATGTCTCGCAAAACACAAACTTCACTTCGCCAGAATAACATTGCATGTAGGGATGATAGATAAACTTCCTTTACTATGAGTTTTTGAAAATTATTTTGTTAGTTGTTGTTTGATTTGGTGTTTTATGAAGCTTTTGTTTTAGTAGGTCTATCCGTCAAGTTTATTTTAATTTTTTGGATTTCTAGTGTACTTTTACGGTTGTTTAAAGCTAGTTTGAAGGTGTTTTTTTTACCATATTTTGGAGTTTTTTTAGGTCTAAATTTGACACCATTCATTGAAAATGACTAATGTATTATATTGGTGAAAAAAAATTGAGTTTCGAACTCATAAACTTAAAAACATGAAAAATGACAAAATCTCCAGAGACTTTCGCGCGTAGGGAGTGTTCATTTTAGCCAAAATTGCGAGCAAATAGTGTCTGATTTTGTCAAAATTGAGCGCTCATAACCCGCGATTCTGAAAAATTATAGCGTTACGAGCGCTCAATTTGGGCAACTTTGCGAATTGGTTATTTACAATTTTGTCAAAATCGAGCGTTCTCATCACTCAATTTGGACAAACCAAAACACAATGTTCTTCGCAGTTCATGCAGTTCATAGCGTTGATAGTGCTATATTCGCACTGAAATTTCAAAAAACACAAAATGCACATTTTCTTGGGTTTGGAGATGGTCCATCAAAGGCTCATCCTCCTCCGACAAGAAATCATCGATATTGCAACTCAACTCTTCGTTTAAATCACTCAAATCCATGATTTTTGGTGTTTTAAAAAAAATTAGCTTAGTTAGAGAGAGAGTTGTAAGAAAAAGAAGAAAATTTTAGTTTTTTGTTAGAACTTTTGATTTATATATGAAGGATAAAATTGTCATTTTACATTAACAAAAGAAAAAAAATAAGTTAGGGATCTCATTATAGCCATAATGGAACTCATTTTAGCGTAGCCCTTTAATATTTCAAATTTAAATTTTCATGTTCTAAAATATTAAATCAAAGTTTGTATTGGATTTTCACATATGATAATTGATCATAAAATTTAGACCCTGATCACCCATTAAATTCTGCTAATCCTACCCAAAGTATTCGTATTTGTTAGTTTTTATCTTTTAATGTTAATTTTTATTTTTTATTTTTTTCTCCTTTTATATGTTCTAGCTTTAATATATATTAATCGATCTATTAATATTTTTAACCCGGTCCATTTATATTTTTAACCTATTTAATACAAAATAAACCAGACCATTGACCTTAACGAAATCAGATTGTTATTTAATCTTCTTCTCTCTTCTTAAGAACAACTAACCAAATTTGCCATGAGTGAAACTTTGCTCTCATGTATCAAATAAAAACACACATTCAACCATTTAGTTTTCTCACGTTTTCTCAGCAACCAAACATATTCTATTTTCTAATTTTTTTTTCCACCTCACAATGACCACCAAACAGAAATATATAATCACATTATTACTTGCTCAAATACAACCAAAGTTGTTACTAAAATATTAAGTCAAGTTCGGGTTATCTATAAAATGAACAATTAGGTGGGTGCACTTCAATATATGCGACAATCTGTTGTTATAAGTCTAGTTATTTAAACGTAATCAAACTATAGTTTAATGATCCAACAAATAACAATATAGATAGTATATGATATTTATAGTGTGGATATCATACAGATTGCTCTGGATCTAGATGGATGATCCTTTTAGTCTGTCACTGTAATTATTGGCCTTCAAAACCCAATAAAATTATGGTCTCATGCAGATGTAAAAACATCATATTATAGCATTTTGAAACTTAGTATATGGTTTCTTTAAAAAGAGAAAATTAGTGTTTTTAAAAAACATTTAGTAAATTACAAAATTTACCTCTAATTTGTCCACTCAAATATTTATCAAACTAATATAACTTCTTTCTAAATTTACATTTAAATAATATCAACAATTTATAAATTCATTTTTTACTTTTAGTGAATTTTTTACTTTTAAATACGAACAACCAGCTAAACCTGTGGACGTCATATGAAAATGATTTAAATTTTCCAAAATAACAACAGAAGTATTCAATTTTATAACTATTAATGAAAATGTTCCGAAACACGAACACTCAGCTAACCTGTGGACGTCCCAAAATATATAAAAATAAAATTTCTTTGAAAAAATGAAGAACAAATTTATGTGTAAACACCTAGAAATAGAGCTAAAGAAGTGAGAGAGAAAATTACAAAACTAACCCCCAATATAACTAATAAAAAAATATCAAAAATATTTGGATAAAAAATATATAGTAAAAAAACTCTACCTCCGTCAGTGCATCCACACCTCATCATACCTGCCAAAAACAAAAATTAAATACTTGCATGCTCAATCTTCACTGTTCGACCATTTCTACTTCCAATCACTCTATAATTAAATATTTAACCTTCTAATTACTTCGATAATCATGGGTTTGTTATACAACCAATGACATTCGCTTACTGTTCTCAAGAACCCAATATTTCGTTTAGCGATCGATACAAGATTAACGGTTATCTGAATCATATCTGTCTCCGATATTTCACTCAGACTACTCGAATCCTTTTTGGATGAATAAAAAAACGTTTAAATCGATATTTGTATCAATAAAAAAATAATTTTTGTTTTGTTTTTAGGGTTTTGTATTTCAGTAGGACAAATAATATAGTAGAAGACACAAAGACCAAGATTACCTGATTTGGATTTGGATGAAGCTTTCGCCATTGTTAAAGAGAATGAACTGGTTCAAGGGAAGAGACAAATATGGAACACTGAATTAGAAATAAGTAAAAGTAAATGTAAATGTAAAAAGTAAAATTATAAAAGATAAATGTAAAAGGTAAAAATATAAAGGTAAATAAGTTAAAGTTAAAAAGGTAAAAGATAAAAGGTAAAAACTAATAAATAAAGGTACTTTGGGTAGAATTTAATAGGTGACCATATTTGGAACAAGAAAGAATAGATTTGGGTGACACGTGTCAGCCTCTTGTTAATTTGCACGCACCAGTAACCCGAAATGCAACATTTTAAAACAATAGTGACTCGTTTTGGAAATGAAAGAACCTTAGTGACACGAATGCAACAGGTTTCAAACATCGGTGATTTTATAGAGTTTTAAGCTCCCAATATGCTTACTTAAAATTGGTGTGGTTTATTTTAAGATGAGGGTAATTTTGTCAATTGTTTTGGAGAGTTTTAAGGGTATTAAATGTTTGAGTGTTTTGTAGTGAGAGATTTAAGCTACCTTATTGTATTAAATGTTCATTACCCTCATTAATGAAAGTAGTTGGGTATTTATACCATTAATGATGGACCTATGGGATTTCGGGTCAAGTTATGAAACCGGGTCAAGTTTAAGGACCCATTTACTTAATAAACTAATTAGCACTTAGCTTAGTCAAAAAGGTGTTTAGTTATTTAATAATTTTTTCCTGTCCGGATAATTCAGTGAGTAGTGGTGAACAAATCCGGACTCATCAGTAGTCCCTTTTTTAAGCTTTGTCAAAAATCCTTGGTAGGACTAAAAAACTCATGTAGTCAGTAACAATATTTTTCGGCCCGTTCATGTGCTTGGTTCGAGGTTTATCCGGACTGATTTCTTCTCAGAATTCTAAGAGTTTTTCTTTAGATCGTGGGACACGTGTCGCATTTTGATTTTTCATACCAGCCGTTTTCTCCCTAGAACGACGCTCCCATTAAGCTTGAAAAGTAACCTCTTCATTTAATGCTTCCTACGTCACCGTCGTTTTCAATCATTACTTAAATATTTTCGTCTTCTCCTAGGTATCAGTAGCTTTTTCCCTTACTAATATATAAATTACTTTCTTTTACTGTTTCACCATCTTCATCACTCTACAAATATTTTTTCAGAGCTTTCACATTTTCTTTCAAAACATTTCTTGGATAGTTTTATGTTCACAGCGAGAAACACTCTTGTAAAAGGCGGTTGGTTGAATCTTTCTGAACTAGAGAAGGTGAAGAAATTTGAACAAGAGAGTCGCATTGCTGATGTTTTTTAAGTCTCTCCGAGCGATAAGTCTGATAAACCATCTTTAGAAGCTGATCAAGGATCTTCTACTAAAAGTGCAAAACCTAAACGTCTATTCAAGCAAAACCTTTCGCCAATCCCATCAGGCTCCTCTGTTCAGGAGTCTCAACCTTCTACTGCTCAAGAGAAAGCGGTATCAAGTGTTAGGAAACCCTCTCTGTTCATAGCCATGGGATCTGACATCGAAAATTCCCCAGAGAAAACCAATCCTCACCGGACAACACACTTGGTGAAAGGTCAAGCGACTGGCTCACAATCAAAGTTCTCCAAGCCAGGGGTCTCTAAGTCAGCAAGTAAAGACAAACCCTCAGGATCGGAGATTTCCATAAGAGCTCCTCCAAAAAAGCCCTCCGGATCAGAGGCGTCCAAAGTGGCTTCTCACACACCAAGTCCTCCGGAGCTGAGCCCCAACCGGACACCAGACCTCTAGAAGAAACTGGTGTTCAACCATCCGGATAGACCATTGAGCTATAAGCTGACACTCTTCCATCCTCAACAACTGACAAACCTTCCAAAATGATGGAAGAAGTGATGGAATATATCATCGAAGAGGCCCCCTTCGAGACTGAAGCCTCTGGGAAAACTGAGGACGTTGCCTCTGACAGAAAAAAGAAAGGCAAAGTGAAGGTGGGACTGGCTCATCTAGAGCTACCGGAGTGCTTGGAGGGCAAGGTGAGACCTTGCTTTCAGAAGGTCAACGTGAAGTATCTGATGGTCATGCAAAACATCAACTATGTTTATACCCACACCGTTGAGTTGGGCCGAATCCGAACTAAGTGGGGGATCCCAGAATCAGTGAAGGTGAGAATACCAGTCACACTGGAAACTCCAATGAACTGCAAGCTCAATGAGATTGTCATTTACACCGAGCTGTTCAACTGGGGGCTCGGATTCCCCTTAGACCTAGAAATCGTAAGGTATTTTCACCTGATCAAGCTTTGTCCAAGCCAGCTAAGTCCAAATGCTTGGTATATCCTCATTGTCTGTATAATGGCATCGAGGCTGTCCAGCATTCCTCTCCCCATGGAGCAATTCGCCGCTGTGGCCAGCCTGTGCAAAAACCATCACATCTCATTCTACCACTACAACATGGGAGACAACTTCAAAGTGGTGGATGACTTGTTGGAATCATAGAAGAACTAGAAAACTCAGTTCCTATTCATGAGTGGGACATGGGAGAATGAGAGAAATATCAAGGCTAAGGTTAAACCTAGCATAGTTACCAGCAGGTGGAATAGCACAAGTAAGTATTCAATTTTGTTTTTCATTTTCCCTTTCTTATTTTTACAAACATTCCACTCATGAATCACCCATTTTCCCTTGTCAATATTGCCGAAGGAGTTCATCGGCTATTTGGAGGAGGGGTAGACCACATGTGCCAAGCTGAATGCATGGGCTGCTGAACGTTGGGGGAACGCTTTCCACGACTGTTTCACTTCTGGAAACTTGGTGAGATCCCATTTATGGAACACCGGGCCGGAGGGATCTCACTTGGGAGGAATTGACCGCTCCCCCTCCTCCAGCTTTCATTCTTAAGCGAACAGAGGAAAACGATGGCAAACTAGCCTTGCCCTCTAGAGTCAAATCTCCTAGCAAGATGAAGGGAAAGGGAAAAAAGAAAAAGGTTACAGCAGAGGCAGTTCAAATTGTTGCAGAAGAGACCGGTTCGGGGAACCCAGGAGGGATCGATGCTACTTTGCTCAAGGTAGTTGAGGATGAGACTATTAAGGAGGCAGGTGAATCACAAAATCCACCAAGGCCTCCTAAAAAGGACCGAAAGAGGGGATCAAGCAACGATGAGAGGATTGATAAGAAGAAAAAGGTCACCTTGGGGGAAGAAGTAATCTTTCGCCCTTTGGAGCCTCTACCTTCAGCAGACCCAACTGATCCCACCTTAGCAGAGCAGATTCCCACCGATCTATAATCTGGGGAAGGTACCAGAGGGGATATTGATGGAGTAGACATCAGTGGCCTCCAAAACATTGGTCTTTATTTTAATGATTTTGATAAAGATGACTTCGTTGGCTCCTACCTTCCTCAATCTTCTGGGCCATATTCAGCTAGTACTCAACTTGGAAAGACAAGTAAAAAATTAGTTTTCCCTCATCAACACCCTCAACACATACAAGGAGAATTTTTCAACTAATATCCTCAATGCCAACCAGAGGATTGAGGCACTGAAGAAGAAGCTTGAGGAGTTGAAGAAGCAGAAGGAAGATCTGTCAACCAAGCTGGTTACTTCGGAGAAAACTAACACAGAGCTCTAAACTAAGTGCTCTGGTTTGGAAAAAGATCTCTCCACCTTAAAAGAAGATGTGAAGACTAAAGGTGATGCCATCTAGTCCATGTCTGGTGACAAGATTTCCCTTGAATAGGTTGTGTCCAAGGTAACTAAGGAGAAAGAAGACTTGGTGAAAGAGCAGGATCAGAGAATCCCTAGAAAAAAGGTATGACGAAGTTAAGTCTGATATGGTTTTGCTTTTCCACCAAACGTTTCCGAAGAGAACGTTTGGTACCTTGTGGCAATATGTTGAGTATGAGGATATCTCATTCCATACAATGGTGGATGGTGATAAGAAGAACTAATATAGTGGAATTGATTACACTACCGATGAGGAAGAATGAACTGGGGAGAGTTCAAGTGCTGAGCTCAAAGATCCCAAAAAAAAAGATGATGCAGGAACATCCGAAGGGAATAAGCCTTAAGGTTTTAACTATCTTTTCTTACTTGTTTTTCTTAATCTTGTGAACTACTAAAGTCCTTGGATGGCCAATGCATTTTTGTAATCGTGTCCAGTTTGAGTCCGGTTAAGCCTTTCTTAAATCTTAAAGTCCTTGGATGGCCAATGCATATTCTGTGTTCTAATATCATTATCCGTTTTTTAGCCAGACAGGCTTACCTTGCTTAATTTTTGTTATGTTTCATACTCGCTTTCAATTTTAATGGCTAATGTTTAGAGAGCCCTTATTTATTTTACTAATATTTAATATGAGAGTGTTTATAGTCTCCGATGACATGTGTTTAATGGTCATCATTCAATCAAATCACTATGATCTGCCAAAGACCCTTAGTAAATTGAAGACTTTAAAAGAATTGTAATCAAACCACTCCGAATATTTTAAGAAGGCATCAAATTTTATTGAAAAAAACAAAAACCTTATTAAAACCTCCCCGCGCCACCAGGGTAGGAAAGAGTATGCCCCCTAATATTTACATGGACTTTAAACAAGTAAATATTTACACAACTTTCATTTCAGATATAACCGGAGGTGTTCAATATTCCAAGGGTGCTTTAAGATTCTTCCATCTTTGTCTTGAAGCCTGTATGTCCCAGGCTTAAGTTTTACGGAGACCTCATAAGGCCCTTCCCAGTTTGGAGCTAGCTTGCCGAACTGCTTCTCCTTAGTATGCAAGAAAACCTTTCTCAATACTTTATCTCCTGACCGAAAATCCCTTTTTTTACCTTGGAAGCAAATCTGCTCCTCATCAAGCCTTGGTAATAGGTGGTTCTAAGATGAGCCTTAACTTTTTTTTCTCTTTTATCAAGTCTAATTGACTTCTAATTGCCACTTCATTAGCCTGTTTGGAATAATTGTGGACTCTATATGATGGAAGAGTAGCCTCCATAGAAGAAATTTCATACATCCCATATACCAAGGAAAAAGCAGATTCTTGTGTATAAACTCGAGGAGTAGTCCGGTATGCCCATAACACTTCTTACAAATAGCTTGGCCACTTTCCTGCAGCCCCTTCTAAATTCTTCTTTAAACCGGACAGGATGGTCCTGTTTGCCACTTCAACTTGACCATTTTCTTGTGAGTGGAAAGGAGTAGAAAAACAATGCTGAATTCCCCAGAAGGCACATAAATTCTCCATATCCTTGTTATCGAATTGTGGCCCATTATCTGTGGTTATCTTTTGTGGAACCCCAAATCTGCAACAAATATTAGATACGATAAATTTTATAACAGCTTTCGAAGTAGTTCCTGTCAGTGGGGCCACTTATATCCATTTTGAGAAATAATCATTGGTTACAATGATAGTCCTGCACCCTCCGGATGCCATTGGTAGAGGCCCAACTAAATCCAATCCTCAACGAGCAAAAGACACTGGCTCAGAAATCGATTCCATAGGAACAGCTGGGATATGAATTTCATTACCATATCTTTGGCATGGGTCACATTTCTTTACCAACTCCTTGGCATCTGCCATTATTAATGGTCAATAGTATCCGGCCAACAAAACCCTACGGGTTAAAGCTCTATAGCCACAATGTGCTGATCCTTCTCCATCATGTAGTTCGGATAACACAATTTGAGACTCTTCAAACCCCCAAACAATATAGGAGAGGTCTACTAAACGAATTCTTATAAAGGACATTTCTTATGATTAAGAAACCACGAGCCTTATGCTTCATTTTCCTTGCCACAGCTTTCTCCGGAGGCAAAATGCCATCAGAGATGTATTGAAGAAGGGGATATCTCCAGTCTTTGGGTTGAACCACTTGTACACTTAAACTCTCCTCATCTTCCTTGCTCTGATTTGGTTATATGGATGGGAATTCTTGTACATGAATCCATGGGTAGGACTGAGAGTATGCTATGGTTTCCAGAGAGTCTGCTATTGTGTTCTTTTGATCTAGGTATATGTTCATAGCTAACATTTTTTAAGTTAGCTACCACTTCTTTAAGGATAAACAAATATTTGATCAAATGCTCCTTTTTTGCCTCAGATTGACCTTGAGCATGATGGATAAGAAGCTAAGAATCACTGATCAACCTGACTCTTTTAGCCCCACACAGAAAATCTAACTTCAGATCAGCTATAGCAGCCTCATATTCGGACTCATTGTTAGAAGCCCTAAAATAAAAACATATAGCCTGGTATAATTTATCGCCATACGGAGAGGTTAAACATATCTTAGCCCCACAACCCATGGTACTTGATCCACCATCTGTCCGGACAACCCACACTTTCTTAGTTTTCTCATCTGTAGCTTGCTTAGTACTTCTGTCTGAATGGAACTCTACCAGGAAATCGGCAACAGATTGAGCTTTGATTGCAGTTCGTGGGGAGAATCAATATCATAATCACCCAACTCTACTGACCATTTGGTCATCCTGCTTGATATGTCTGCCTTCTGGAGAACATTATTCAAAGGAAAAGATGTCCGGACGATGATAGAATGAGATTGAAAATACGACCTCATTTTCCTGGCAGCAATCACCAAGGCTAGTGCCAGTTTTTCAAGTTTTAGGTACCTCTTTTCAGCAACCATTAGACTGTTTCTGATGCAGTACACCGGACGAGGATAATTGTCCACCTCTCTTACCAGCACTGCACTTATAACACATTCAGACACAGCTAAGTATATGTATAGTGTTTCTCCGTCAACAGGTTTGAAAAGGGTGTTGGGGGAAGACAGATGCTTTTTTATTTCATTAAACGCCTGGTCGCACTGTGGAGACCAGTTAAAGTCTTTAGCACCCTTTAAAGTCTGAAAAAACGGGGCACACCTGTCCGAAGACCTTGAAATAAAACGATTTAATGCAGCCAACCTCCCTGTTAACCTTTGTACTTCTTTAATACTTCAAGGAGGGTCTATTTTTAACAAGGAATCGACTGGGTTCAGATCAGTTTGTACCCCTTTCTTACTTATAACATACCCCAAAAAAATTCTGGATTGTACCCCAAACACACATTTTTCTAGATTCAATTTTAAATTAACCTTTGCCAAGTTGGCAAAAGTTTCTTGAAGATCAGTGAGGTGCAATTATTCTTCCAAGATTTTTACCATCATGTCATCAATATAAACTTTCATATTTCTCCCAATCTGATCAGCAAATGCTTTGTTCACCAACCTCTGATAGGTAGCCCCTGCATTTTTCAACGCAAAAGGCATCACCTTGTAACAATGGAGACCCCTATCTGTAACAAAGGTAGTGTGTTCCTGGTCCTTCGGATCTACCTGTATCTGGTTATAACTAGAGAAGGCATCCATGAAGGACAATAACTTGTTCCCAGATGTGGAGTCTACCAACTGATATATCCGAGGGACTGGATATGGATCTTTTGGGCAAGCTCTGTTAAGGTCAGTAAAGTCGATAGACATACGCCATTTCCCATTCTTTTTCTTTACCAACACTGGATTGGCTGTCCATAAAGGATATTGAGACTTCTTTATGTGACCCATCTTGGTAAGTCGGTCGACCTCTTGAACTATGACATCAGCTTTCTCCTTATAAAAAGATCTCTTTTTGCACAGCAGGCGCAACATCTCTTCGTTTACATCAGCATTGCACCAAGCAAAGACATGTTGGTGATCTGCCAAAAAGGACAACATTTTTTTCTTTAATTCTAGTGTCATCTTGGAGCCAACTTTAACACTCCTTCTTTCTTCCAGAGAGTGAGTTTCAACTTCTTCAATTGGTATCAAAACACCAGGGGTCTCTCTGGGGTCATCAATTTCACCCTCACCCTCAGAGGGCCCCAACAACTGCTAATCCTCATTAATCCGGACTACTCTCAGAGTTTTAGGGGCAAGTGCAGTTGCATAACATTCTCTTGCTATTTTTTTGCTACTCCAGACAACTCTCACTTGTCCTTGAACTGCAGACTTTAAATATTGGTGAACTGTTGAAGCCACAGCATGCATCCTGGAGAGCCAGGATCTCCCAAAGATCGCATTGTAACATGTGGGGAAATCCACCACAACGAAAAGTACCCTGGCCATCTTCTTGAAAGGGCTTTTGCCCAACAATACCTTCTCCTCAAATTCTCCGATCACATCCGCAGAGCTTCTTGTGAAGCCCACAATGGATTTGTTCGAACGCTGAATCACTGCTGGATTCTTCATCTATTTATAGGAACTTAAAAATAAAATATAGGCTGAGTTGTCAGTGTCAATCAAAATTCGCCTAATGTCGTTGCCCCCAATCGATACTCCTATTACCACGGCATCCTCATGAGGCCCAGCTATGTCCCTTAAACCATCTTCATCAAAAACAATGAAGGGAAAAGGAATTTGGCACTGATAGGAATATATACCTCCCTCCAACTGAGTAGCTAGAGTGTGAACATGCCTCTTTCTTGAAGAAGGAGTTGGCGTTGTCATAGTGTCTCCTCCGAATATAGTAAGTGACTCAAAAAAGCTTATGAGTCCAGATACTGTTTTGGTATGTTCTGTTATAACTCCCACTTTATTTCGGGTTGGATCAGGATCCAAATACTCTGATTCAACATCAAATATTTCAATGATTACCATAGCCCCGTCCAGAGCAGATGTCTTTGCATTGTTCGTTGGGTCAGTCCGGTGAGCATTGTTAGGCTTGTTTCCACTTCTTCTCTTGACATAAGCTCCCAGATTTTCCCTTTAAATCAGATTATGCACCTCTTGTTTCAAAGCGATGCAATCTTCGGTGTTATGGCCAATATCATGATGATATTGGCAAAAACAAGTATTACGACTTTCCCTAGGAGATTGAAGCGTTATCGGCTTCCTGAAATCCACCTCATCTTTTGTTTTGTCATAGATGGTTGCCATATTTTCTTTCAATTCAGCAAACCACTCCGGTTGGACCCAAGGTCCTCGTTTATTTCTGGACTGCTGGCTTTGAGCTGGAGCTGGGTGGGATTGAGTCTGTTTGGCCCTGTTGGGCCCCTATCCGACTTATTTGGCCTTGTATCCGGACTGGTTCTGGTTTGGTGCAGCTGGGGCAGATCTCACTTGCATGTGTAACCTAGTCTTCTTTGTTTCATCTACATTGATTTGCTTTCTCACTTGGTTTAGTAAACCGCCCCAAGTCATGGCATTTTTCTTGGTTACCGAATCAGCTAGATTCCCAGGGTTTAATCATTATCTCAAAGAAGCTATTGCTACCTGCTCAAAGCAATCAGCTAACCCATTATTTGTGTTTACGAACCGACTTATATAGTCTTTCAATGATTCATTTGGCTCTTGGGCACAATGGATGATAATATCTCAATTTCCTTTCACATCCTTACTCCCACAAACTGCCTTCGAAAGGCCATCCAAAAAGTGTCAAAGTTTCTGATACAACCCTATGGTAAGTTGTTATACCATTTCAAAGCACTTCCCGTAAAGGATTGAGAGAATGCTCTACAAAAAAGTTTGTCATCATCATCAAAACTTATCATAAATTTTTTAAATTGTTCCAGATGGTTGTCCGGATCTTTGCTCCCATCATACTTCTCAATTTTAGTACTGTCAAACCTCTTAAGAAGATTTCCGGAGAGTATCTTGGATGAATGTAGGGATTGCCTCCAATTCCGGCCAACGACTAAAAATTGTGTCTTCATTAGGTGTTGCAAAAATACCTGGCTCATCATGGAAAGCAAAGAGATCCATCAGCAGCTGATCCATATGCCTACGACTATGGCTGTGGCTGTGAGACGGCCCTTTTCCGAGATGCCTTTTTAGTCTCCCATGCCTATCCTTTTTTCTTGAATATTTTTTAACCAACTTTTGTTTCTTCTTGGATCTCCCCTCATCACTGCTGGATGATAAGGACTCCTCAAGCCCATCCTCGTTCGAAGAGCTACTAGAGGACTCAGACTCTGAGCTCTCCACCGGATTGGACCGGTGAAATTTCCTGGAGCTGACATGGGTCTTTTTTGTGCTCAAGTGAGTCTTTGCTGATGGGTCATTCTCCCTTGGGTTGTTAGTATGGTGAATGGCTGACACTTTTGACTTTTCTTTCAAACCCATCTCTGCCTTTTTAGTGGCCCTCAACGCTTCTATTTCAGCTTTCAGCCTGTCTCGTTCTTCGGTCGTGTACTCATAGTTTTCTCCCACCACCTCCACCAAAGGTGATGTCACCGCTTGCTCATCCGGATTCATCCAAACTGGTTTTTCTTGCTGGTTTTGAATACTAGATTCATGCACCTTCTTTCTCCCATTGTGGTCGCCAATTTGGTGTGGTTTATTTTAAGATGAGGGTAATTTTGTCAAATGTTTTGGAGAGTTTTAAGGGTAGTAAATGTTTGGGTGTTTTGTAGTGAGAGATTTAAGCTACCTTGTTGTATTAAATGTTAATTACCTTCATTAATGAAAGTAGTTGGGTATTTATATCCTTAATTATGGACCCATAAGCTTTCGAGTCAAGTTTAAGGACTCATTTACTTCATAAACTGATTAGCACGTAGCTTAGTCAAAAAGGTGTTTAGTTATTTAATACTTTTGTCTAGTCCGGATAATTCAGTGGGCATTTATTATCCGAATTACCCATGTTTGGATTTCTCAGTGAGTAGTAGTGAACAAATCCGGACTCATAAAAAATAACTCTCATTCAATATCCAATATTTTTTTTAATACCCTAACTACCATTTACCAACTATATAAGCCTTTTTTATGAGGTCATGGTGTTTTAAATCCAATCAGATATTTTAAATATTTGAATTTGTAAGAAATCGCCTCTCTCTCTTCATATCCTAACCAAATACCTGATTTTCAAAACAAAATCTCGTTTTCAAAAAAATAATTTTGGTGATCATTAAGGTCGACGTCTAGTCTACCTACTATGATAGAGATAGAGATAGAGATAGAGATAGAGGTAAGTTCATCGCCGGTTTCAGACCACCGTGAACCACATACTATCTGGTTTCTTGAATTCAGCTTATTTTGGTTGTGAATCTTGGTTTATTGATTTCAGATTATTATTTTTATCATTTGTTGTTTCTTATGAGTACTTTATATTTTTATCCATGTGGTTTTATAAAAAAACTATCGATTTCCATATGTTTTTTCAGACAGACGAGGGTTTTTAGTACGACAACACTCTGGTTCATCCTGATTTGTTTTTTTTCCTAAACCAATTTCATAACAGCATGATTTTATGTTCTTATGTTGATTGATAAATTAAAACATGTTGCGTTGTGTATTTAATTCACTTAGTATAGATTTTCCAGGTTTGCTTGTCTATTAGGAATGTGGAACCTAGTTTGTAGTTTTGGAAGTAGACGATGTGATTGCATGGGTAGAGGATGCGATTTTATAGGTAAGGGATATGATTGCATTGGTAGAGTATGCGATTGCATAGGTGGAGGATGTGATTGCATGGGTAGATGATGCGTGTTATGAATGGGTAGAAAATGTGACTGCATCAGTAGATGATATGATTGCATGGGTAGAGGATGTGTGTTATGCATGGTTAGAGGATACATGGATACATGATGTGTGTTACGTGTATCCGAGCTTAGTGTAGAATAAAAAAACATTAGCTTTTCGATTCACGGGTATATTGTCATTACAATTGTAGTTTATTTATATGTATGAATCTGTGTTTTAGAACATCGCTAGATAGGACCATGTATTATAATGTGATATGTAGTTAACATATTTCTAGATAAGTGCATTAATAATAATGGGATTTGCACGTATACGTTACCGCTCGTTGTTTTATTTCTGCCAATACAACTTACTGATTCAATCTTGTACGATGCAGGGTAATATATGTCTAAACCTAAATTTTGTATATTTAAATATGGTCACCAAACTGCAATTGTTCGTTTCTCCGTGTTTGAAAACTTTCAAAGTCTTCAAGACTAAGCTAAAAGAAAATGGGAGGAGTTGATTAGAGGTAACTACACTATTAACTACTTTACGTTGATCACAAGAATTGTTTGTTTAATAATGAGAAGGATTTTATGGGTTTAGAAGTATATTTTGATATGGAGCGTCTAAGAAGTGTTAGTTTTGTTATAGAACAGCAACTAGTTGATAAAGGTTCGGGAGTAAAGCGTAAACAGCCTAGCCTAAGTTTTGGAGAAGCCTCTTATGACCAACTAACTAGTGGGGAGAGTAGTACTAGTTTACTTAATTCTGAAGAAAAAAAAGACATATTGCTACTACTGGTTGAACTTTTGGTATCACAGATGTTGGTTAATCGTTTGATGAAGGTATTGCAGGTCTAAAGTTATCTTCATGCCGATATTTTTTATTAGAAATAGTTTTACTTTCAACTATATGCATAATATATATACTAAGATCATTGCTTATTGTGTAAACAAAGACTCCAGTGAATGTAAATGGAGACTTTATGCATTAACTGATACCAGCACCGAATTTCTGACTATTAAGAATTTTTTTTAACGTAATACATGCAAACTCGTATTCTTTAAACGAAATAGTAGACATTTAACATCATATTTGATTGAGAATGAAATTCATGATTTGATTAGCGAATGTCATTCGGTAACTACGAAAAGTATACAATCGTCTATGAACAAGACTAAGATTTAGACATCTCTTACCGTCTCCTGTGGGATGATTTAAAGAAGGCAAGAAATGAATTTTTTGGAGATAGTAATACTTTTTTTTAGTTTGCTAATAGTTCAAACGACTAAAGAGTCGTGATATTATGACCGAATGTCATTTGAAATTAGCTGTTTGAAACATTTTACGGTGCTGTTTTATAGCATTCGGCTCGTATCTTCAAGGTTTTCATTCATGCCGACCACTGTTGTATGTCGACAGAACCTATTTAACCGGCAAGCATGGAGGTGTGATACCATCTGCGGTAGCAAAGGATGGCAACAACGATTAGCCCCACATTGTTTGTATAAAATGCAAGTTATTTTTTATATTTATACATTGTGTTTCATTTGGTACTTATGTAGGCGATTTACTTGTAAATACAAACCATGCTAGATAGGTAATCTTATGTATCTGATTTACTCGTTTTTATAAGTTATGTTTGTATTTGGTGCAACATTATTTAATTTATATGTATGTTATTTACTTGATAATATAAATCATGCTAAATAGGTGATATTGAGTATGTGATTTACTTGCTATTATAAGTTATGCTACACATGGGTACTTGTTTCAACACGATTCAACACTTATGTATGCGCTTACTTTTGTAAGATAAACCATGCCATACATTGGTATGATGTGATTCTAGTATTGCGTGTGCATGTGATTTACGTGTTATTATAAGATATGCTCGACACGAGTACTTATTTTACTAGCAGCCTTGCAAGATATAAACATTATAGTCGTGCAATTTTAGTGTTATCAAATGCCGATTGCAGAACTGTAAACAAACTCGACTATATTTATATTGCATGTATTTTTCCCGTTGCTTTTGGTATTGTTGGTACTGAAGATTCAGATAATTAGTTATGGTTAATGAAGAGTCTAAAACCGCATTTATTGGACCGTCAAATAACATTTATTTTAGACCATCATTATGATATTATTAATATTGTATTTGTTATTTATCCAAATAGCTATCATGTGTATTGTATCTTTTATCTCATCCAGAATCTGAGCAATGCTCTGCAACATACTAACCGAGAATATAAAAATCTATGTTATGTCTGTTTAGTCGATGTGCTTATGCTCCCGCTATAGTAATTTTTAACGATAAACTTTCACAATTTTTAAGTCTATTTATTGACAATTTACCTCCCGATAAGTACGCTCAAACATTCATTAAAGAGAAACGATATGGTGCAATGACATCAACTACGATCAAATTATTTAATGCATAAATCAAGAAACTATGCGGTCAACCCATTCCTGAATTCGTGGACAAGATAAGAGTGTTACTTATGACTCAAATTTCACGATGTTATGCGGAGAGGCGAAGCTGGAACACTAATTTATGCCCTGATTTTGACAAGAAGTTTAACCTGAATGTCGAAAGTGGTCAAACGTAGCTAGTACGTAAGTCTACCGCAACTATTTTTGAGGTTTTTCAGACCCCGTTATGGCACTTAACATGCTTGATTTCAAATGTTCGTGTGGTGCATGGCAACCGCACACATTAGCGGCAATAATATCGATTAATGAAGATCATATGGCTTTTATAGAGCCATTCTTCATGACGACAAATTATAGGTCAACTTATTCTTTTAGCATACCAGCTATAACCAATTTTAGCGAAGGATCATACTACAATTATGTGTGAGACCCGAGAATTCTACCTCTCAACATGAAAAGAAGAGTTGGACGGTCTAAGAAGAAACGAATTCCATCTAGAGGAGAAGTTAGTACCAGCCAGTTGCGGTGTGGTCGTTGTTTAAAAGTAGGACATCACAGGAGGACATGTGACGCTCTTTTTAAAATTTGCGAGTTGTTATGCAATGTAGTACCCTAAAATGAGATTTTAGTGTCATTATCGTGTTTGTGATTAGTTACTTAATGCAACCGTTATGCGATTTATGTTACAAACAATTGTACTATACTTTGCTATATACGTTCTTAGTATCATACGGTTCACTTGTCTTCAAAATATGTCTATCTATTCCATAACATTATGCTAGTTGTTAAGTTTCAAATCATTACAATTGTAGTTAGCTATAATATCATTACGATTGCAATTCATAATCATGTCATTGTGATTGTATTAGGTTAAAATAACATTGCGATATACTTTACGAAATCCAAACATTTGTGATACTTGATAAAATGTCATTGTGATTTACAATATATATTAGTTGTCGATTCAATAACATATCCTCTTTTATTAGGGCTTTCACAACATTTATTAAATTGTGATTTACAACTACATTTGTTATACGATTTACAATACGTATCTAATTGTGTTTAGTCTACTTTCGAATTTTACAAATACATTATCGCCACCTAGCTTTATTATAGTTTTATGGTTGTTATTGTTGTGAACCTAAAACCATTGCAATTTCTTTTTTTGCTAGATAAATTAACCACACACTCTGATAGAATGAGAATGTGAATCCACGACCTAAGAGGGATCATATTCATGGAATCCTTTCGATTTCTAAATCGGATTACTAACTTTCGCATTGAATCCACAAATACTTGTATTTTTTAGTTGTATTGAGAACATCAGAACTGTCTTTTAGATCAGTTAGATCATCAGAATTTTATTTTAAATCAGTTAGATCATCAGAATTTGCGAGTAAATTGTGGCTAATATCACAAATTTCGAATATTTGATAACTACATACACAACCCTACAACTTCTTAGGAACTCAACCCTATCAAAAAATGCAACATATTTGAGGGTTGGTACGTTTAAATCCAAAAAACAAAAAAAAACTTCGATTACCATAACATCAATCATCATAAGACTCTTACGAGTCAGTCTCATTTAGCTCTTTTTCATCATCCTCGCCATCGTCCTTATCATTTTCTTTCTCGTCCGTCTCCACCGCTTATTTGTCTTCTTCATCGTCGGAGTCCGGCACTTTTTCAAACTCCTCATCATCCCAACCCCTTTTTGCACTTTTTTAGGAAGGTCGTTCGGGTCAGAATCGCATCCGAAAAATGATCAAGAGTCTCCCAACTCGTAATCTTCGTCCAAAGAGAACGAAAAAATAGAGCCATTTTTCGAATCATCAAAGGATTACACCTACGTTGTCGTGTGTTTGTAGTCTAAAAACCCTTTGGAATCATAAAAAACTCCATCCGAGGATGAGTAACCAACAGATTCGGAAGATTAAGGGGCATTGTTTTAGAAGATGAATAGTTTTATTTGCGTGTTTGAGTCTATGAGTAGATAGGAATAAATCCATACTCTTATTTATAGTCACAATTAATACTCAAGTGTACCTAAAATCTAGCAAAATAAAAATAAATATAAACGTGTATTTAATGCTTTTGTAATGATTAAATATCTATCTTATTATTATCAAGCAATAAATTAACCAATAATAAGATAACCCTAAGTTTAATACTGGCGAAGATATGTAGTTGTCATTTTTACATTAATTACGGTGTGCTTTAGCTGATAGTCTAGTTACCAAGGCATTATGTTTTTCCATAGTATCGCATATGCAATTTATGCATACTCTTGGACATGATAGATTAGTTACACATTTTACAATTTATGATTGCAATAGTCATGCGAGATTGATTATGACATTTATAATAATTTCCGATTTGTGCGTACAGTATGACTGACTAGATTAAATACGCATTTTCTATTTATCATTAACGTAAGTCACAGTAGTTTGGTTCCAAAATTGAGGTCTGTTGTGCGACTTATGTGCAAATATGAGGTAATGCTAGATTTGATTTACAGATGCGCTTCGTTTCTAATATAGTCCATAATAGTTTGGTTACACATTGTGACGTGAACATGATAGATTAGAATGTCATTTGCGATTTAAGACTACAATCAGTCAGGTTATGATAATTATGACATTTACATAAATTTGTGATTTGTTAGTACACTTGGAAAGTCAAGATTTAATACGCTCTTACGATTTATCAATAACATAAGTCATGGTGGTTTGATCCCAACACTTAAATTCATTGTGCGATTTACGTTCATACACGAGGAAATGCTAGATTGGATTTACAAATGCGATTCATTATTAATATACGCCATGCTAGATTGGTTAAACTTTGTGAATGGAATACCATAGTTTCATATTGCATATGCGATTTACATGGTGCTTTAGACTTGTGGTTGCCTATGTACCACGACTACCAGTTACTTACAAAATGAGTCAACCAAGTGTTGAACACAACAACAAAAATACACACATTCATTACCTAAAAAATAGGATTCGTATCAAGGTAGAAACCACCGCCGATTTATGTTTGAATCATTTAGGAAATGG
The DNA here is from genome assembly GCA_036936605.1 of Limnanthes douglasii subsp. nivea. Lineage (NCBI taxonomy): Eukaryota > Viridiplantae > Streptophyta > Magnoliopsida > Brassicales > Limnanthaceae > Limnanthes > Limnanthes douglasii. The sequence goes on along the minus strand of JAUPFV010000005.1, from coordinate 86,078,017 downwards.
TAAAAAAATTGAGTTATGGTTCTTGCATGCATATCACCGTTGTATTTCTCTGGTACAAACCCTTTTTAGATGATATCTTTCACACACTCACAAACAAAAAACATGACAGTAGAGTTGTTGTCTTCTTATTATGGGTTATTACTCACAACCTTGATTTTGTATCCATTATTTACATAAGGTATGTATTTTTTCTTCATACAATATGCCAACTGTTAATTGATGAAACAATATTGAGCAGCACTGATGTGTTCAAATATCCATGTGATTTATGTACAAACATATATTATGATATCAATACATACTGCGAAGGTTGCGATTCGTACATATATTTATCAGAGTTTTGTTTGGAACTTATAGACTGCTATAGAATGACACCTTATGCATGCGCATTGTTTACAAATTGAAAATGCGATACATATGGATATACTATGATGCGTTTGTTAATAAAAATCCTTACCAATGTATCTGCAGTCTTTCGTATCTTGTCTCCAATGAATTTGTTTTTTTGGAAAGAGTGAGTTATAGCTTCTCCCCATGCCAGTCTCCATATCAATAATCAAACGCGTTCAACGATTCATTGTGTCCTTGTTAATAGTGCACGGCAGAACCAAGGCGATATACGTATTCGGGCTTATTGTCTCAAATACTTTGTTACCAATGTGTGACATATATCATTTCATAGCCAGTGTTTTCTGCATTACAAGTGAATATTAAATAAAGTATTGTATAATGAATAACAAAACTAGATAAAGTTGCACTTACGGTTGCAATTCCAGAAATTTGAGTCGCACCGTATATAAAACTGTACTTTTTATCAAAACATTCTAAGATACTCACCAGATAGCTTCTTGGAGCATATTATATATCCAAGCATCGATAATCTATTAATTGACAGGTGATGGCTTATAACATTTGATGATTAATAAATAAGCCTTTTAATTAAAAATTAGAAATCATGTTATGATAGGGTAATACTACATGTAGACTAAAAATCTTGTTAAGTCACCGATGTTTGACACATGTTGCATTCGTGCCACTAAGGTTCTTTCGTCCCCAAAACGAGTCACTATTATTTAAAAATATTGCATTTTGGGTCACTGGCGCGTGTAAATGAACAGGAGGCTGACACGTGTCACCCAAATCTACTACTGTTTGTTACAAATACGGTCACTCATTATTACATACAAAAAATACCCTTGTTTTATTCTTTTTACCATTTACTTTACCTTATTTACTTTTTATATTTTTACTTTCAATATTTACTTTATTACTTTTACATTTACTTATTTACTACTTCTTATATTTTTTTAAATCCTAATTGTTATCAAAGCCATATCTTCTACGAAGCAAAATCCATTCTCTTATCTTCTGCTCTGTTCAATCCATTCTCTTCTACAAACCTAAAATTGTATTTATTTATCTATCTCCAACAAACCCACCATCACTCACCTAGCACAACCTAGCCACCAAAATCACTCACCTCCAACAACCAGTATCCCAACTTAAAAATGTTGTTAAAAAACCACTAGCCATTATACCAAACACAGGGAAGAATCTGAAATTGTCACAATCAGCAACATGTCGGAGAAATACATATCGATTGCATAGGTATAAAGAAATGTTAGATCCAGTTCGCCGAGCCTTTTGGTACAGTTAGACCCGATGAACGGTGGCCAGCCACCGTCGCTGGAAGCTCCGATTATATTTTTAATGATGTTTGGAGGTTTGTGTGATGCATGGAATGAGGCGTATGCGAGGAATGTGAGGATCGTTATCATCATTTTATAGAAGAAAAAGGTTTTGAGAGACATGTTTAGGGCTGTGATAAAGTTAAAAACTAGAGGTAGGATCTGGGTTTTTTATTGCATCTTCATAAATTTGAAAGCCGACAGTCTCTAATGGAAGATGATAAGCAAATCAAACAGAATTATGTTTGTTTAACTCTTTTTAGATCTAGATCATAGACGATAAAAATAGGGGGTTTTGGTCTAAATTGCAAGATTACGTTTACACTTGCTTCCTCGACTCGTCTGTCAGAAGAAATTTTTTCTTTAAAATAGTTATTTTCCCACGCCATTCTCTATTTCTATCTCTCTAATACTTTGTCTTCTTAATTTGTTCATGTTTTTTCTTCTTCTTTTAACTCCTAATCAATATCTACAAACAAATTGTGTCATCGAGAGATTGATTTGTTTGCTCCTATTGTTGTATTGTAGATCATGCATTTGTTTGTTGGATGCTGTGATCTGTGTGTATTTTTTTTACATTTTTCTTTGAGAAAATGAACTTCTTCGATTGTTCTTGATTATTGTGTATCCATAGCTTGAGTACACTAGTTCAGTTTGATATGGATCCATTTGGTTGTATACCTACAATGTGTTTTTTAAAATATCAAAGAGAAATATTAGACTTTTAAAATCATTAATGTGTATGAAAATTTAAATTGTTTTAATTAAGCATTTATATGTTATAATCAGTTCAGTGGTTTGTATTGATAGAGTGTGTGTGAAAATTAAATTTATTTTAATTAAACGTAGCCTCCAAGATAGAATCCAAACTCTGTCGCACAGTGGAATTAGCCTCAACCTTATCAACTTTGTCAAAAAATATTGTGTGTATTGTATGAAATTATCATCTAAGAATGATATATCAAAACATATTGTTTCTGTGTATGACGATTTTTACTCTTGGCTCGGCAATTCAGACTTCATGACCCCTTCTGGCTGATTTAGTACTTTTGCCTTCGTACAAGGTTGTGCTTCTTGTTGGGTTTGTGCTTTGTGTGAGAGTTGTTGCGCTGATACCGTTTGTGATACTTGTTCGACCTTTGGCTATGCAACTTGTTCATGAACTGCTTCATTTGGTTGTCGGATACAAGATTGATGTTGATCGGCATGGTCTTCTTCTTATTCTTGACGTCCCTGTCATGCTCGTTGTTGGTCTTCATTTCCTACTTCAGGTCTTTCAGGTCATACCTTGCAAATTCACAATTAAATCGGCATGCGATTGTTTTGAATTGTTTAACATTGAAGAAGTGTGATATGTGTACATTGTTATTATGTTATGAGATACTACGTTTTATTAACAACATAACATGGAGCAATTGGTATGTATTTTATTATTCATGTTAGTTCCATTAGGAACAAGTGCATGAATTTTACTTCCTATGTTGATTTTGCGATTTTAGTCACATCGTACCACATGCATTTGTTAAAACATTTTATGTATGCGATTGTTGTGTATTTTAAGATTACGGTTTATGTATTGTGTCACTCCCCGTAGTTGTTTGTAACCAATAATACGATTTAAACACCATACGTTTATTGCTAGATACAGTTAACTCCTACATATGCGATTCATGCTTAAAATAACAATGTGATTGCCCTTCGTAAACATTCCAGATTTCACCAAAACAATATTTCAAAAAAAAAACAACACATAAACATCGACTTCATGTAGGTTCATAACTACATTTTCTCGTGCGCTCTATCCCTTCCCCGCCGCTGGCTCTTGTGAGCTGGCATCCACCATATGTACAACCGCTACTACCCGTGAGGTAGTTGTATTCTTTAATTGCACCACTAATAGTGCATCTTTGGTTTTATTTGCCTCCACTTCTGCAGGCGCAATTATTGTACTTTATGCTTGAACCATCCTACCATCATCAATCCCTAGAATATAAATAACATACTGATTTTGGACCGTCTCACAATCTGCCACACTGACATTATCAGCTCCATGCTCATCTGCTTCTTCAGCTGACTTGGCCGATTTAAATTTTGCATCTTCCACCTTATCGACCCCCTCTGTTGTATCATCCTTCTCATCATCTAAGGATCCATCAACTGCTTTCAAAGGTCCATCCTTTTTGCTCTATGTATTTGTGAAACCATGTTTTCGAGATACATAAATAATAGTATGAGGTTTTACCTTCTTAGTTGGTACCACATCCACTGTCTCAAGTACCTCCCAATCTACACGACAAAAATGCATAGAAAATTTATTCTTAAATGATGAATCTTGAGCTTCAATGGTTTCCTCTACTAGCTCAAATTTTGATTTCAAAGCATCTAACTCTCTCTAAAGCCCTTGGATCTGTGACAACAATAACAAATAAAATATTACTTCATATTTGGTAAACATTTGTCTACCCACACAAGCAAAACAATACTTATTGTTTTTTCATTCATTGTTAGTAAAATCTTCAACCGCGTACCGGTATGTCATGCTCTTCATTTTTTCTTCCAATCTCTCACGTTAAAGTAAACATGAAAGTCCCATGAAAGTTCTGATACTAGTCTGACGCTTCGATCTCTTTTTCTTGCTATTTTTTTTCTTAGAGTCGAGTTCTGTTTTACTATCAGATCATGGAGTGGTAATTGAATTCATTATCACTGCCCCTGTTGTCCATAGGAAAAACTTATATTGGTGTCGTGGAAATGTTGGGTATTCGTTCAATTGGGGTTCTGTTTCAACAGGGGATGCTTGTCTGGCTGTCGACGGAATGGTTGAGGGGTGGTTTCCTCGGGGTTCGGTTGAAAGAGGTTGGATTGATTTCATGGGCCTTTTAATTTTGTTTATGCCAAGGATTTCTTCATTTTCCGACTTTTACCCTCATGCAATACCGATTGTCCTTCTGAAGTCCCGTAAAATTCCACGCATCCAAGGCTGCTCTTTCAGCCTCTATCAATGAGAGCTCAGACTCTAAAACATATCTAGTAATTCATAATCAATAAAAGCAGTGGTCGTATCCTTGCAATATGGTATCCTTTCAAATATGGGATTTATTTATTATATAGAATGCAATTTATGTTAGATAACTAAATTATGATAAACAATAATAGAAAATCATGTGTGTTACGTTATAATTTTAAAATTGTGTTTTCAAGCGACCCAGTGGAGCTTCTCGACGTAGTACACTGTTGTCCAACCCACTGATATCCTCTAAAAGTGAGAAGAACAGGTTTGTGCAAATGAACAATATCAAAAGACAAGCAACGTCTTTTGTCTCATCTTCCCCTCTATCCCTAACTGATTTCTCTATAGCTTCATGCAAGATAGCTGACAACATGTTATATTAGTGCATAAATATATAACACGTATAATATATGTATACATACATTTACCTTAATCCGGCATTCGATACAGATTTTTTATTTGTCGGTCCATTTGTTTGAGCACGGGGGCTCAAAAAGTATTTATGCATTAACCTAGAGTCATTCTCAGCACCATAAGCGAACCGACTAATGAAGACTCTAACTTTATTCAGATGCATCTCCTCAGTCCCATGTTTCGGTATGGCATTCACATCTATAGTAGTGAGCTTAACTAGTTTAGCTCCTATTTTGAAAGCTTCATCCTTAATAGAGTAAGTACTCACAATTTCCTCGATCAGTTTATAAGATTTTTTCATCTTCAGCTCTTCGTTTCGTAGGTCGAATGATGCTTTTAAGAAAGCATAGAAATGAGTGTCTCTCACCTCTTTTATGTGTTGGGTCGTAACAATATTTCTTCTGAGTAAGTTTATGATGCTGACTAAACCAGACCTATAGAAGACACCTTTAGTAGTCATATTGCATGGAGAAAACAATACATGCTATTTATGTTACATTAATACATCAAATCCCTAATGTAACTCGCATTCACGATTCTTGTCTATAAGACAGACAATGGTGCGCTTTATAACTAAAGATAATTACATATGCGAATGCTTTTTAAAACTACTATAAATTTTTACAACCAACTCTTAATGCGGTTGGTGATTCTACTCATATACAAACCACTCACCCAAAACTAACAATATGTGTTATAACTTAATTTTATGTTCAAAATGTAAGACTAGTTAATCATCATACGAAGAAGATGCAATCTACCACCAAAATTCACATGTACGTCCATTAAAATCCGCTTTCAAGCATCATTTCCCAAATCAGAGTAACAAAACACCAACATTAAACCTACACTAACCACAACATAATCCAAACTAACATAGAACATTCACCAACCAAACCCTCAAAATAAACGACCATCGTAAAATCAAACCAAAACCAGAAATGATAACTGACGAACGTGTTAAACGATACATGTACTACCAAACCTAACATTGTAATCAACAATGGATACACTTCAAAAGAAATACTACATATTCAAAAAAACTACTGGATTACGGTACCTTTATAAAAAAATTAAAAAAACACGTATATGTACTTGTATTTCCACCTCTCGACACCGACTCCGACTGCGAATGGGCTTCGAAAGTGTAGGTTAATCGGTGTGATAAGTTCAAAGAACCTCACCGGATAAGGTTACAGCGATCAGGTGTTTCGCCGGTAACGGGGTTCTTGATATGGGTAACGGGTTTCTTGTATGTTTATTGGGGTTACCTCACTTGGGTTTTGTGTTTCACTATTCAAAATTAGTCTATTTAATTTGGGAGGGAATGGGTAGTGAAAAGTTTCGCTTCTAGAGGATTTTTTTTAATTTCAATCTAAATGAGCCTATTTATACCATTGGGGATATTTTTGTCCATTATTTAGGCTCAGGTACTGATGACGCGGCGGAAATAGAAGAAGAATCAACTATAGATGAAACCCTAATTCAAAGGGAACATGATGAAACCCTAATCTAAGGGTAACAACGATTGAAATTTTCAGATATAAAAAATATATTATTCCAAAAACTTCAAATAACTTTAGGCATTGAGGCTTTATATAATAGCTTCTCAAAACCCTAAATTATAATACAAGGAAATAAAATAAATATTTTAAAATAAAATCAAATCAAATCTTAATATAATTAGATTTGATTTAAATACATAAGATATTTGAATAAAATAAAATAAAATAAACAAGGCTCTTGTTTTGACTTTCTGGGCTACATCATCCTCTCATAGTTGACAAGAATTCGTCCTCGAATTCACAGCACCATCACCATCAAGAACCCAAATTATTTATTTTATTTTCTTCAATCGTCACATCGGGAATTATAATTGTTGACCTTATCGGAATAAGATAAATTCTTCCCGAGTGTTCCTTATTCGAAGTCACATTGAAGCCATCCAGTTGAAGGAAAAAAATAGTTTCGAAAACCTTTTCATAGCCTGAAGACAACATCCCCATGTCCAGTTGATGAAAAAAATGGTTTTGAAAACCTCTTCATAGCCTGAAACAGCATCTCGATAAGCAATTTTTACCTTGATTCGACGATTCGTAGCCAATTTAAACGCCTTCAGTAACCGGTCAATATGATCGTCATCGAAACGCTTAGTGTGTCTCCCGCATACCAAACGATCTTTGAGATCTTCATGGTCGTATGTTGTTCTCTCCTTTAGACCTTGAATCAGATGAAATCAAGATTCAGAAACATACTTGACCCGTAGCAGGAACTGAGGCTCTGATACCAAACTAATGACGCGGCGGAAATAGAAGAAGAAGCAACTATAGATGAAACCCTAATTCAAAGGTAACATGATGAAATCCTAATCTAAGGGTAATAAAGATTGAAATTTTGAGATATAAAAAATATATTATTCCAAAAACTTCAAATAACTTTAGGCATATGAGGCTTAATATAATAGCTTCTCAAAACCCTAAATTATAATACAAGGAAATAAAATAAATATTTTAAAATAAAATCAAATCAAATCTTAATATAATTAGATTTGATTTAAATATATAAGATATTTTAATAAAATAAAATAAAATAAACAAGGCTTTTGTTTGGACTTTCTGGGCTACATCAGGTACCTTTTGATGCTATCCATTTTTTGATACAATGTGGTAATAGGATACTTGAGAGTGTATTTATGCGTAGTTTTCTCTAAACAAAATTGTATTACATACATGCATATGTTATAGGACTGTTAAGCTCGTCTAGGTCCATACAATTCTTTTTAATAAATTTTATATTTTGATTTGTGAGGAAAATTATTCGTTGTCATCGACAAATTAAACGTTAGAGATAAATAATTCAAACCATAAATTGACCAATAACATAGAAAACAAAACCTCTGACGTTTTTTTGTTTTTTTCTCTTTGATCTAATTTCAATTTGAGTTTCAAATTGGAAAATTAGTAGTTTTTTCGTCATGGTTCGATCCACAAGTCGTATTTTTTGTTATTTTATTTGATCTAAAAGTTTAGTATGCCCAGGTTGGTGTTGCACTTTCTTTGCTTTCACTAATTGTGCTTCAATTAGATCCCATCATGTAAGCAATAAAAATTGATTGATTATGTTTTTCTAGAAGATATAGCTTATTTACTATTCGATTTTTTTAATTGATCATATATTAATATTATAAGAAAAACTCAAACATATTTTAAAAAATGAAATACCTATAAATACCTAGTTAAGTTTATTATTACCAATTAATAAGAAAAAATGTAAACTACCAATAGATACTTCTATCGAAGTAAAAAATCAAAAGTAATCTTCTATCTTTTTTTAATCAAACCTTTTATTCTATAAAATTTTCAAAGTTCGCATCTTTCGACCCATAGCTCTTAAGAAAATATGTGAAAGTATCATCGGTTTTATTTATTTAAGACAAACAAAACTAGATTAATTGATTATATATTTTTATTTTTTTGCCTAAAATAATACAAGACTAGACAAAACAAATTATGTGAGACTAAAAATTATTAAATCATGCGAGATCATGCATTATCAAATCATGTGAGACCCGATATAATAAAGTTGAGAGACCAATCATTATTAAATCATGTGATACCATACATAATAAAGTGTAAGGACCCTGCATTTTTAAATTGTGTGAGACCAATCATGATAAAGCTGAGAGACCGGACATTACTTAATCATGTGAGATCATGCATGATAGAGTTGAGAGACTATGAATTATTAAATCATGCGAGACTAAGCATAGAGAAACCATATATCATTAAATCATGTGAGACCGGACATAATGGTAGTGGATAGATGCGACACAAGATATAATAAAACAGAGAGATGTGAGACATATAATACTTGATGATAAAGATGTGAGACCAGGGTTATTGGGCCTGGTGGACAAAAAAATAAAAAACAACATCAAATGAATCTAGTTTTATTCATCTTAAAAAATGTCTAGTGTCGCATGATTTATTATGTTTGGTCTCACATGATTTACTATGTTTGGTCTCGCATAATTTAATAATGTTTGGTCTTGCATGTTTTATTATGTCCAATCTTTCATGATTTATGGTGAAATAAAAAAGTTCAACAAAATATAAAGTATCATCAATGGATCTAGTTATGCTCGTCTTAAAAAACCAAAGCTAATGGTACTTTCAGATTGTTGTCTGAATTCCGGTTTGAAAGATATATAACTTTTTAAAAAATAAAATAAATAAAAAGTAATAAAGAAAAACTATAGTTCAAAGAATTGGAAATGGTTATGTGGCTCGTGATGAAGCATGAGTATATGATGTATTATCATAAAAATAGGTATCTAGATTGAGTTAAACGCATAAAGTAGGTATTAGATGGGTAATAGTGAAACGTGAGGTACTAAATGGTTGGAAAACAATTAGTGTTGTATACCTTGAGTAATATTTTCATATTTTAAAACTATATATATATATATATATGAACATGCAAGTTTTTTAAGAAAAAAAAATATATCGATATTAGGCTTAAAATTTAAATTTGTCCTTGTTCGTGATTTGATAATATTATTTTTAATTTTATTGGTCTAAATAAAAATTTCAACAACTAAAATTTATCTTATTTTTCAAAATTGAACCATATACTCTAAACATATTTAAATTCCAGATCCAAAAGAAAATTGGTGGTGAATATAGCTAAAAATATGTTTAATCGATCAATTTTTTTATTACAAGTTTTTAAATGGATCTTGAATTTTTGATAAGATGCAAAACTCTCACTAGTATACTATAGTTTTTTCTGCCATTTTTCGGTTTATATATTTGATATGGTCTCGATTTATTCAATTATACAAATAATTTCCCATTTAATTATACTTGTAGTATTTTTAACATGTGTCATGTAAGTGAAATATAGTTACGTAACATAGATACGTGAAATATATTATGTAATTTTGAAACTTAGTCGGTAAGCATAAACGATATACGATCATACCCATACCGCAACTTTCTCATATAGCTTACTATACATTGGTGTTAATTTTTCCTTTTTACCAAATCTTAGATTTCACTTTAACGGTGTGGAAGTATGGCTCTAACTTGGTAGGTAAAGCTTAATTAATGAAATGCATCGGCTGCATCGGTATGGACGTCGTCGAGACATCGACTATATAGGCCTATGCATCGTCGAGGCATCAATTGCTTCAATTAAGGTATTGGATACATCACCTTGTAAGCCTTTGGTAAAGCCGAGCAAATGCATATACCACAATGGTCTCATAAGATTTCATAATGCATGACATCTCCACTTCATCATGCATAGTATTTCCACTTTTATCATGCATGGTCTCTCCACGTCCATCGTATCTGATCTCGCATGATTTAACAATGTATGGTCTTCCACTTCATCATGTCTAGTCTTTTCACTTCCATCATGTATGATATCTCCACTTTATGATGTTTGGTTTCTCAACTTCCATCATGCTTAGTCTTTTCACGTAATCATGCATGATTTGTTCACTGCATTATGCATGGTCTCGCATCTTTCTATTTCATCATGATCGGTCTCTTTATTTCATCATGACTAGTATTCTATTTTTTCATCTAATCATGCTTGGTCTCTCGTATTTCCACTTTATCATGGTTGGTCTCACATCTATTTATTTCATAATATTTGGTCTTCCATCTCTCTATTATATCATGACTGGTCTCGCATCTCTTTATTATATTACGCGACACCATGATAAATGTAGTACGAGATGTGAGACCAGTCAAACGTAATGCGAGACCTTGATTACTAGATCTGGCGGATTTTTTCTTTAAAATATCATCCATGGATCTAGTTTTGTTTGTCTTAAAACAAAGCTAATGGTATTTTCGAATTTTTATCTGAGCTCTAATTTGAAAGATACAACCTTTAAAAAAAATTAAGAACGACAATATTTTGTTCAAAGAAAGAGAAGATATTTATCTGGTTGGTGATAAAATATAGGTATTTAAGGTATTATGGAAGTGGTCAGGTATTTGATGAGCAATAAGTTCGATATATGTATTCTAGTATGCCCAATCAGCCCCATACACACGATTATTATGATTCCACCGTATACAATAATTCATATTTTATCTGACACAAATCCCAAATATTTATAACAAACCTTCTATATTCCAATTTAATGCATTTTATTATATATATAAAAAAATTATATATATACTATGATTACCACCGTATACAATAATTCATATTTTATCCGAAACAAATCCCAAATATTTATAACAAACCCTCTACATTCCAATTTAATGCATTTTGTTATATATATATATATATAAACATTATTATATATGTATATATGATTCAATAAAATAAAAATTTATATATTATTTATAAATAAAAAGTTACATTACCACATATTTTATTATAATAAACAAAAATAAAAATATAATGATAAAAAATACTACAAGATCACCCATAAATAATAATGTTTTATATGTTTTTAGAAACACATATTGTGATACTTTATTTCTTATAAAATATTATATGTCTAATATATTTATTTCAAAAATACACATTTATCACAAAAAATTATAAATTGAGACAAAAACATCATTTTAAAATTATTTTATGTATTAGTAGTTTGATGGGTAAAAAATACTAATAGTCCCCCGCACATATAAACCATTTAAAAACTTACATGTGACACTTAAATTCTAAGTTTTGTATCACTTTTGGTCCTCAAATCTCAAGTTTTGTATCATTTTTTGTCTCCAAGAATGAAGTGAACAAAAGGACTATGTTGATAAATGTGGCTGCTGGGATTAGTGCCCAGGTCGCCTCGGCCACAACGTGGAATTCTTACCACTAAACTACAGCCACTATGTTGTAAGTTTTAAAAATAAAACTATTATATAATTTATATTAAATTTTATGTTCAATAAATTCATTTGAAAATAATTTGTTATTTAATACATCTCTTTTCTAAAAAATATAATAATCTTTTATTATTAATTATTATTTGAATTGAATTATATTGATTTCAAAAAATCTTGAAGCAAATTTTTTTGTGATTACATGAATTAGTATCAAAGTTTTAGTTTATTTACATAAATAGTTATATTATGTTAGTTAATATTGTGAGTCAATTTTGTTTCTCAGCCTAATCTATTTTAGCAAATGACCCTCTTAATCCTTTTATGGTTTATGCTGAGATCGTTGTTTCTTTCGAATATATTTCTCTAAGTTGAGTTGAGGATTTTTTTCTAACAAACAGAAATGTAAAACGATTTGGCTCAAACTTAAGGATCATTCAATTGGGGTTCTGTTTCACTTGGAGTTGTAAGAAGTGGTGAGGGATGGTTAAATATGGGTTCTGTTTCAACAAGGGATGCTTGTCTGGCTGTCGACGGAATGGTTGAGGGGTTGTTTCCTTGGACTTCCGTTGAAAGAGGTTGGCTTGATTTCATGGGCCTTTTAATTTTTTTATGCCAAGGATTTCTTCATTTTCCGACTTTTTCCCTCATGCAATGCCGATTGTCCTTCTGAAGTCCCGTAAAATTCCACGCATCCAAGGCTGCTCTTTCAGCCTCTGTCAACGAGAGCTCAGACTGTAAAACCTATATAGTAATTCATAATCAATAAAAGCAATGGTCGTATCCTTGCAATATGGTATCCTTTCAAATATGGGATTTATTTATTATATAGAATGCAATTTATGTTATATAACTAAATTATGATAAACAATAATAGAAAATAATGTGTGTTACGTTATAATTTTAAAATTGTGTTTTATACAATCCTAACACATGTGATTCTTATCTTTTTAATCTGTATGTTCTTCGATCTACATATATGCTATCCAAGTTGAGCATTATTTTTTTACCATCTCGTCTCGTACCTCTTCAAACATCTTGATCATGTACATGGTTCTCTCCTGCCCATCAAATCCCCACTATTTATAGCATCTAGTTATGATGTCATGATTCGATATGCCAATCGTTATGGTCGTGTGCTCCATCACAAAGGGATTCTTATAAAAAAATATTATCTTTAATGCATGTTTTAAAAACTAACATAACATTACATGCCATCATACTTACGAATTATGCAACGCATCTGATAACTCTATTGAGATTTCTGTTAGTCACACGTTTTTCAAGCGACCCAGTGGAGCTTCTCAACGTAGTACATTGTTGTCCAACCCATTGATATCCTCTGAAAGTGATAAGAACAGGTTTGTGAAAATGAACAATATCAAAAGACAAGCAACGTCTTTTGTCTCATCTTCCCCTCTATCCCTAACTGATTTCTCTATAGCTTCATGCAAGATAGCTGACAATATGTTATATTAGTGCATAAATATATAACACGTATAATATATGTATACATACATTTACCTTAATCAGGCATTCGATACATATTTTTTATTTGTCGGTCCATTTGTTTGAGCACGGGGGCTCAAAAAGTATTTATGCATTAACCTAGAGTCATTCTCAGCACCATAAGCGAACCGACTAATGAAGACTCTAACTTTATTCAGATGCATCTCCTCAGTCCCATGTTTCGGTATGGCATTCACATATATAGTAGTGAGCTTAACTAGTTTAGCTCCTATTTTGAAAGCCTCATCCTTAACAGAGTAAGTACTCACAATTTCCTCGACCAGTTTATAAGATTTTTTCATCTTCAGCTCTTCGTTTCGTAGGTCTAATGATGCTTTTAAGAAACTATAGAAATGAGTGTCTCTCACCTCTTCTATGTGTTGGGTCGTAACAATATTTCTTCTGAGTAAGTTTATGATGCTGTCTAAACCATACCTATAGAAGACACCTTTAGCAGTCATATTTGTTAGGTGCGACCAAAAGTCCCACATCCCACATCGGTTAAACATGGGAAGAAAGATCAGTATATAAGTTAAGAATACATCTCCATTAGTGTGAGGCCTTTTGGAATTGGACCAAAAGCAAAGCCGTGCAGGCCAGTGGGCTCAAAGCGGACAATATCATACTATTGTGGAGATCGGAGTATTCTTACTTATATACAAAGGCGGAATATGTGGACCCAATATTCCCTACAATATTGCATGCAGAAAACAATACATGCTATTTATGTTACATTAATACATCAAATCCCTAATGTAACTCGCATTCACGATTCTTGTCTATAAGACAGACAATGGTGCGCTTTATAACTAAAGATTAATTACATATGCGAATACTTTTAAAAACTACTATAAATGTTTACAACCAACTCTTAATGTGGTCGGTGATTCTACTCATATACAAACCACCCACCAAAAACTAACAATATGTGTTATAACTTAATTTTATGTTCAAAATGTAAGACTAGTTAATCATCATACGAAGAAGATGCAATCTACCACCAAAATTCACATGTACGTCCATTAAAATCCGCTTTCAAGCATCATTTCCCAAATCAGAGTAACAAAACACCAACATTAAACCTACACTAACCACAACATAATCCAAACTAACATAGAACATTCACCAACCAAACCCTCAAAATAAACGACCATCGTAAAATCAAACCAAAACCAGAAATGATAACTGACGAACGCGTTAAACGATACATGTACTACCAAACCTAACATTGTAATCAACAATGGATACACTTCAAAAGAAATACTATATATTCAAAAAACTACTGGATTACGGTACCTTTTTAAAAAAATTAAAAAACACGTATATGTACTTGTATTTCCACCTCTCGACACCGACTCCGACTATGAATGGGCTTTGAAAGTGTAGGTTAATCGGTGGATAAGTTCAAAGAACCTCACCGGATAAGGTTACAGCGATCGGGTGTTTCGTCGGTAAAGGGGTTCTTGTTATGGGTAACGGGTTTCTTGTATGTTTATTGGGGTTACCTCACTTGGGTTTCGTGTTTCACTATTCAAAATTAGTATATTTAATTTGGGTGGGAATGGGTAGTGAAAAGTTTCGCTTCTAGAGGATTTTTTCTATTCCAATCTAAATGAGCTTATTTATACCATTGGGGGTATTTTTGTCCATTATTTAGGCTTAGGTACTAATGACGCGGCGGAAATAGAAGAAGAATCAACTATAGATGAAACCCTAATTCAAAGGTAACATGATGAAACCCTAATTTAAGGGTAACAATGATTGAAATTTTCAGATATAAAAAATATATTATTCCAAAAACTTCAAATAACTTTAGGCATTGAGGCTTTATATAATAGATTTTCAAAACCCTAAATTATAATACAAGGAAATAAAATAAATATTTTAAAATAAAATCAAATCAAATCTTAATATAATTAGATTTGATTTAAATACATAAGATATTTGAATAAAATAAAATAAAATAAACAAGGCTTTTGTTTGGACTTTCTGGGCTACATCATCCTCTCCTAGTTGACAAGGATTCGTCCTCGAATTCACAGCACCATCACCATCAAGAACCCAAATTATTTATTTTATTTTCTTCAATCGTCACATTGGGAATTATAATTGTTGACCTTATCGGAATAAGATAAATTCTTCTCGAGTGTTCCTTATTCGAAGTCACATTGAAGCCATCCAGTTGAAGGAAAAAAATAGTTTCGAAAACCTTTTCATAGCCTGAAGACAACATCTCCATGTCCAGTTGATGGAAAAAATGGTTTTGAAAACCTCTTCATAGCATGAAACAGCATCTCGATAAGCAATTTTTACCTTGATTCGACGATTGGTAGCCAATTTAAACGCCTTCAGTAACCGGTCAATATGATCGTCATCGAAACGCTTAATGTGTCTCCCGCATACCAAACGATCTTTGAGATCTTCATGGCCGTATGTTGTTCTCTCATTTAGACCTTGAATCAAATGAAATCAAAATTCATAAACATACTTGACCCGTAGCAGGAACTGAGGCTCTGATACCAAACTGATGACCCGCCGAAAATAGATGAAGAAACAACTATAGATGAAACCCTAATTCAAAGGTAACATGATGAAACCCTAATCTAAGGGTAACAAAGATTGAAATTTTCAGATATAAAAAATATATTATTCCAAAAACTTCAAATAACTTTAGGCATATGAGGCTTAATATAATAGCTTCTCAAAACCCTAAATTATAATACAAGAAAATAAAATAAATATTTTAAAATAAAATCTTAATATAATTAGATTTGATTTAAATACATAAGATATTTGAATAAAATAAAATAAAATAAACAAGGCTTTTGTTTGGACTTTCTGGGCTACATCAGGTACCTTTTGATGCTATCCATTTTTTGATACAATGTGGTAATAGGATACTTGAGAGTGTATTTATGCGTAGTTTTCTCTAAACAAAATTGTATTACATACATGCATATGTTATAGGACTGTTAAGCTCGTCTAGGTCCATACAATTCTTTTTAATAAATTTTATATTTTGATTTGTGAGGAAAATTATTCGTTGTCATCGAAAAATTAAACGTTAGAGATAAATAATTCAAACCATAAATTGACCAATAACATATAAAACAAAACCTTCTGAATTTTTTTGTTTTTTTCCCTTTGATCTAATTTCAATTTGAGTTTCAAATTGGAAAATTAGTAGTTTTTTCGTCATGGTTCGATCCACAAGTCGTATTTTTTGTTATTTTATTTGATCTAAAAGTTTAGTATGCCCGGGTTGGTGTTGCACTTTCTTTGCTTTCACTAATTGTGCTTCAATTAGATCCCATCATGTAAGCAAAACAAATTGATTGATTATGTTTTTCTAGAAGATATAGTTTATTTACCATTCGATTTTTTTAATTGATCATATATTAATATTATAGGAAAAACTCAAACATCTTTTTTAAAATGAAATACCTATAAATACCTAGTTAAGTTTATTATTACCATTTAATACGAAAAAATGTAAACTACCAATAGATACTTCTATCGAAGTAAAAAATCAAAAGTAATCTTCTATCTTTTTTTAATCAAACCTTTTATTTTATAAAATTTTTAAAGTTCGCATCTTTCGACCCATAGCTCTTAAGAAAATATGTGAAAGTATCATCGATTTTATTTATTTAAGATAAACAAAACTAGATTAATTGATTATATATTTTTATTTTTTTGCCTAAAATAATACAAGACTAGACAAAACAATTTATGTGAGACTAAAAATTATTAAATCATGCGAGATCATGCATTATCAAATCATGTGAGACCCGGCATAATAAAGTTGAGAGACCAATCATTATTAAATCATGTGATACCATATATAATAAAGTGTAAAGATCCTGCATTATTAAATCATGTGAGACCAATCATGATAAAGCTGAGAGACCGGACATTACTTAATCATGTGAGATCATGCATGATAGAGTTGAGAGACTATGAATTATTAAATCATGCGAGACTAAGCATAGAGAAACCATATATCATTAAATCATGTGAGACCGGACATGATGGTAGTGGATAGATGCGACACAAGATATAATAAAACAGAGAGATGTGAGACATATACTACTTGATGATAAAGATGTGAGACCAGTGTTATTGGGCCTGGTGGACAAAAAAATAAAAAACAGCATCAAATGAATCTAGTTTTGTTCGTCTTAAAAATGTCTAGTGTCGCATGATTTATTATGTTTGGTCTCACATGATTTACTATGTTTGGTCTCGCATAATTTAATAATGTTTGGTCTTGCATGTTTTATTATGTCTAATCTTTCATGATTTATGGTGAAATAAAAAAGTTCAACAAAATATAAAGTATCATCAATGGATCTAGTTATGCTCGTCTTAAAAAACCAAAGCTAATGGTACTTTCAGATTGTTGTCTGAATTCCGGTTTGAAAGATATATAACTTTTTAAAAAATAAAATAAATAAAAAGTAATAAAGAAAAACTATAGTTCAAAGAATTGGAAATGGTTATGTGGCTCGTGATGAAGCATGAGTATATGCTGTATTATCATAAAAATAGGTATCTAGATTGAGTTAAACGCATAAAGTAGGTATTAGATGGGTAATAGTGAAACGTGAGGTACTAAATGGTTGGAAAACAATTAGTGTTGTATACCTTGAGTAATATTTTCATATTTTAAAACTATATATATATATATATATATATATATATATATATATATATATGAACATGCAATTTTTTTAAGAAAAAAAAAATATATCGATATTAGGCTTAAAATTTAAATTTGTCTTTGTTCGTGATTTGATAATATTATTTTTAATTTTATTGGTCTAAATAAAAATTTCAACAACAAAAATTTATCTTATTTTTCAAAATTGAACCATATACTCTAAACATATTTAAATTCCAGATCCAAAAGAAAATTGGTGGTGAATATAGCTAAACAATATGTTTAATCGATCAATTTTTTTATTACAAGTTTTTAAATGGATCTTGAATTTTTGATAAGATGCAAAGCTCTCACCAGTATACTATAGTTTTTCCTGCCATTTTTCGGTTTATATATTTGATATGGTCTCGATTTATTCAATTATACAAATAATTTCCCATTTAATTATACTTGTAGTATTTTTAACATGTGTCATGTAAGTGAAATATAGTTACGTAACATAGATACGTGAAATATATTATGTAATTTTGAAACTTAGTCGGTAATCATAAACGATATACGATCATACCCATACCCGCAACTTTCTCATATAGCTTACTATACATTGGTGTTAATTTTTCCTTTTTACCAAATCTTAGATTTCACTTTAACGGTGTGGAAGTATGGCTCTAACTTGGTAGGTAAAGCTTAATTAATGAAATGCATCGGCTGCATCGGTATGGACGTCGTCGAGACATCGACTATATAGGCCTATGCATCGTCGAGGCATCAATTGCTTCAATTAAGGTATTGGATACATCACCTTGTAAGCCTTTGGTAAAGCCGAGCAAATGCATATACCACAATGGTCTCATAAGATTTCATAATGCATGACATCTCCACTTCATCATGCATAGTATTTCCACTTTTATCATGCATGGTCTCTCCACGTCCATCGTATCTGATCTCGCATGATTTAACAATGTATGGTCTTCCACTTCATCATGTCTAGTCTTTTCACTTCCATCATGTATGATCTCTCCACTTTATGATGTTTGGTTTCTCAACTTCCATCATGCTTAGTCTTTTCACGTAATCATGCATGATTTGTTCACTGCATTATGCATGGTCTCGCATCTTTCGACCCATAGCTCTTAAGAAAATATGTGAAAGTATCATCGATTTTATTTATTTAAGATAAACAAAACTAGATTAATTGATTATATATTTTTATTTTTTTGCCTAAAATAATACAAGACTAGACAAAACAATTTATGTGAGACTAAAAATTATTAAATCATGCGAGATCATGCATTATCAAATCATGTGAGACCCGGCATAATAAAGTTGAGAGACCAATCATTATTAAATCATGTGATACCATATATAATAAAGTGTAAAGATCCTGCATTATTAAATCATGTGAGACCAATCATGATAAAGCTGAGAGACCGGACATTACTTAATCATGTGAGATCATGCATGATAGAGTTGAGAGACTATGAATTATTAAATCATGCGAGACTAAGCATAGAGAAACCATATATCATTAAATCATGTGAGACCGGACATAATGGTAGTGGATAGATGCGACACAAGATATAATAAAACAGAGAGATGTGAGACATATAATACTTGATGATAAAGATGTGAGACCAGGGTTATTGGGCCTGGTGGACAAAAAAATAAAAAACAACATCAAATGAATCTAGTTTTATTCATCTTAAAAAATGTCTAGTGTCGCATGATTTATTATGTTTGGTCTCACATGATTTACTATGTTTGGTCTCGCATAATTTAATAATGTTTGGTCTTGCATGTTTTATTATGTCCAATCTTTCATGATTTATGGTGAAATAAAAAAGTTCAACAAAATATAAAGTATCATCAATGGATCTAGTTATGCTCGTCTTAAAAAACCAAAGCTAATGGTACTTTCAGATTGTTGTCTGAATTCCGGTTTGAAAGATATATAACTTTTTAAAAAATAAAATAAATAAAAAGTAATAAAGAAAAACTATAGTTCAAAGAATTGGAAATGGTTATGTGGCTCGTGATGAAGCATGAGTATATGATGTATTATCATAAAAATAGGTATCTAGATTGAGTTAAACGCATAAAGTAGGTATTAGATGGGTAATAGTGAAACGTGAGGTACTAAATGGTTGGAAAACAATTAGTGTTGTATACCTTGAGTAATATTTTCATATTTTAAAACTATATATATATATATATATATATATATATATATATGAACATGCAATTTTTTTAAGAAAAAAAAAATATATCGATATTAGGCTTAAAATTTAAATTTGTCTTTGTTCGTGATTTGATAATATTATTTTTAATTTTATTGGTCTAAATAAAAATTTCAACAACAAAAATTTATCTTATTTTTCAAAATTGAACCATATACTCTAAACATATTTAAATTCCAGATCCAAAAGAAAATTGGTGGTGAATATAGCTAAACAATATGTTTAATCGATCAATTTTTTTATTACAAGTTTTTAAATGGATCTTGAATTTTTGATAAGATGCAAAGCTCTCACCAGTATACTATAGTTTTTCCTGCCATTTTTCGGTTTATATATTTGATATGGTCTCGATTTATTCAATTATACAAATAATTTCCCATTTAATTATACTTGTAGTATTTTTAACATGTGTCATGTAAGTGAAATATAGTTACGTAACATAGATACGTGAAATATATTATGTAATTTTGAAACTTAGTCGGTAATCATAAACGATATACGATCATACCCATACCCGCAACTTTCTCATATAGCTTACTATACATTGGTGTTAATTTTTCCTTTTTACCAAATCTTAGATTTCACTTTAACGGTGTGGAAGTATGGCTCTAACTTGGTAGGTAAAGCTTAATTAATGAAATGCATCGGCTGCATCGGTATGGACGTCGTCGAGACATCGACTATATAGGCCTATGCATCGTCGAGGCATCAATTGCTTCAATTAAGGTATTGGATACATCACCTTGTAAGCCTTTGGTAAAGCCGAGCAAATGCATATACCACAATGGTCTCATAAGATTTCATAATGCATGACATCTCCACTTCATCATGCATAGTATTTCCACTTTTATCATGCATGGTCTCTCCACGTCCATCGTATCTGATCTCGCATGATTTAACAATGTATGGTCTTCCACTTCATCATGTCTAGTCTTTTCACTTCCATCATGTATGATCTCTCCACTTTATGATGTTTGGTTTCTCAACTTCCATCATGCTTAGTCTTTTCACGTAATCATGCATGATTTGTTCACTGCATTATGCATGGTCTCGCATCTTTCTATTTCATCATGATCGGTCTCTTTATTTCATCATGACTAGTATTCTATTTTTTCATCTAATCATGCTTGGTCTCTCGTATTTCCACTTTATCATGGTTGGTCTCACATCTATCTATTTCATAATATTTGGTCTTCCATCTCTCTATTATATCATGACTGGTCTCGCATCTCTTTATTATATTACGCGACACCATGATAAATGTAGTACGAGATGTGAGACCAATCAAACGTAATGCGAGACCTTGATTACTAGATCTGGCGGATTTTTTCTTTGAAATATCATCCATGGATCTAGTTTTGTTTGTCTTAAAACAAAGCTAATGGTATTTTCGAATTTTTATCTGAGCTCTAATTTGAAAGATACAACCTTTAAAAAAATTAAGAACGACAATATTTTGTTCAAAGAAAGAGAAGATATTTATCTGGTTGGTGATAAAATATAGGTATTTAAGGTATTATGGAAGTGGTCAGGTATTTGATGAGCAATAAGTTCGATATATGTATTCTAGTATGCCCAATCAGCCCCATACACACGATTATTATGATTCCACCGTATACAATAATTCATATTTTATCTCACACAAATCCCAAATATTTATAACAAACCTTCTATATTCCAATTTAATGCATTTTATTATATATATAAAAAAAATTATATATATACTATGATTACCACCGTATACAATAATTCATATTTTATCCGAAACAAATCCCAAATATTTATAACAAACCCTCTACATTCCAATTTAATGCATTTTGTTATATATATATATATATATATATATATATATATAAACATTATTATATATGTATATATGATTCAATAAAATAAAAATTTATATATTATTTATAAATAAAAAGTTACATTACCACATATTTTATTATAATAAACAAAAATAAAAATATAATGATAAAAAATACTACAAGATCACCCCTAAATAATAATGTTTTATATGTTTTTAGAAACACATATTGTGATACTTTATTTCTTATAAAATATTATATGTCTAATATATTTATTTCAAAAATACACATTTATCACAAAAAATTATAAATTGAGACAAAAACATCATTTTAAAATTATTTTATGTATTAGTAGTTTGATGGGTACACAATACTAATAGTCCCCCGCACATATAAACCATTTAAAAACTTACATGTGACACTTAAATTCTAAGTTTTGTATCACTTTTGGTCCTCAAATCTCAAGTTTTGTATCATTTTTGGTCTCCAAGAATGAAGTGAACAAAAGGACTTTGTTGATACAAGTGGTAAACATGGGAGACTAAAAAAATTATAAATAGCATAAAATATAAAAAAAAAATTATATATAGCATAAAATATAAATGTGGCTGCTGGGATTCGAGCCCAGGTCTCCACGGCCACAACGTGGAATTCTTACCACTAAACTACAGCCACTATATTGTAAGTTTTAAAAATAAAACTATTATATAATTTATATTAAATTTTATGTTCAATAAATTCATTTGAAAATAATTTGTTATTAAATAAATCTCTTTTCTAAAAAAATATAATAATCTTTTATTATTAATTATTATTTGAATTGAATTATATTGATTTCAAAAAATCTTGAAGCAAATTTTTTTGTGATTACATGAATTAGTATCAAAGTTTTAGTTTATTTACATAAATAGTTATATTATGTTAGTTAATATTGTGAGTCAATTTTGTTTCTCAGCCTAATCTATTTTAGCAAATGACCCTCTTAATCCTTTTATGGTTTATCGTGAGATCGTTGTTTCTTTCGAATATATTTCTCTAAGTTGAGTTGAGGATTTTTTTCTAACAAACAGAAATGTAAAACGATTTGGCTCAAACTTAAGGATCATTCAATTGGGGTTCTGTTTCACTTGGAGTTGTAAGAAGTGGTGAGGGATGGTTAAATATGGGTTCTGTTTCAACAAGGGATGCTTGTCTGGCTGTCGACGGAATGGTTGAGGGGTTGTTTCCTTGGAGTTCCGTTGAAAGAGGTTGGCTTGATTTCATGGGCCTTTTAATTTTTTTATGCCAAGGATTTCTTCATTTTCCGACTTTTTCCCTCATGCAATGCCGATTGTCCTTCTGAAGTCCCGTAAAATTCCACGCATCCAAGGCTGCTCTTTCAGCCTCTGTCAACGAGAGCTCAGACTGTAAAACCTATATAGTAATTCATAATCAATAAAAGCAATGGTCGTATCCTTGCAATATGGTATCCTTTCAAATATGGGATTTATTTATTATATAGAATGCAATTTATGTTATATAACTAAATTATGATAAACAATAATAGAAAATAATGTGTGTTACGTTATAATTTTAGAATTGTGTTTTATACAATCCTAACACATGTGATTCTTATCTTTTTAATCTGTATGTTCTTCGATCTACATATATGCTATCCAAGTTGAGCATTATTTTTTTACCATCTCGTCTCGTACCTCTTCAAACATCTTGATCATGTACATGGTTCTCTCCTGCCCATCAAATCCCCACTATTTATAGCATCTAGTTATGATGTCATGATTCGATATGCCAATCGTTATGGTCGTGTGCTCCATCACAAAGGGATTCTTATAAAAAAATATTATCTTTAATGCATGTTTTAAAAACTAACATAACATTACATGCCATCATACTTACGAATTATGCAACGCATCTGATAACTCTATTGAGATTTCTGTTAGTCACACGTTTTTCAAGCGACCCAGTGGAGCTTCTCAACGTAGTACATTGTTGTCCAACCCATTGATATCCTCTGAAAGTGATAAGAACAGGTTTGTGAAAATGAACAATATCAAAAGACAAGCAACGTCTTTTGTCTCATCTTCCCCTCTATCCCTAACTGATTTCTCTATAGCTTCATGCAAGATAGCTGACAATATGTTATATTAGTGCATAAATATATAACACGTATAATATATGTATACATACATTTACCTTAATCAGGCATTCGATACATATTTTTTATTTGTCGGTCCATTTGTTTGAGCACGGGGGCTCAAAAAGTATTTATGCATTAACCTAGAGTCATTCTCAGCACCATAAGCGAACCGACTAATGAAGACTCTAACTTTATTCAGATGCATCTCCTCAGTCCCATGTTTCGGTATGGCATTCACATATATATAGTAGTGAGCTTAACTAGTTTAGCTCCTATTTTGAAAGCCTCATCCTTAACAGAGTAAGTACTCACAATTTCCTCGACCAGTTTATAAGATTTTTTCATCTTCAGCTCTTCGTTTCGTAGGTCTAATGATGCTTTTAAGAAACTATAGAAATGAGTGTCTCTCACCTCTTCTATGTGTTGGGTCGTAACAATATTTCTTCTGAGTAAGTTTATGATGCTGTCTAAACCATACCTATAGAAGACACCTTTAGCAGTCATATTTGTTAGGTGCGACCAAAAGTCCCACATCCCACATTGGTTAAACATGGGAAGAAAGATCAGTATATAAGTTAAGAATACATCTCCATTAGTGTGAGGCCTTTTGGAATTGGACCAAAAGCAAAGCCGTGCAGGCCAGTGGGCTTAAAGCGGACAATATCATACTATTGTGGAGATCGGAGTATTCTTACTTATATACAAAGGCGGAATATGTGGACCCAATATTCCCTACAATATTGCATGCAGAAAACAATACATGCTATTTATGTTACATTAATACATCAAATCCCTAATGTGGTCGGTGATTCTACTCATATACAAACCACCCACCAAAAACTAACAATATGTGTTATAACTTAATTTTATGTTCAAAATGTAAGACTAGTTAATCATCATACGAAGAAGATGCAATCTACCACCAAAATTCACATGTACGTCCATTAAAATCCGCTTTCAAGCATCATTTCCCAAATCAGAGTAACAAAACACCAACATTAAACCTACACTAACCACAACATAATCCAAACTAACATAGAACATTCACCAACCAAACCCTCAAAATAAACGACCATCGTAAAATCAAACCAAAACCAGAAATGATAACTGACGAACGCGTTAAACGATACATGTACTACCAAACCTAACATTGTAATCAACAATGGATACACTTCAAAAGAAATACTATATATTCAAAAAACTACTGGATTACGGTACCTTTTTAAAAAAATTAAAAAACACGTATATGTACTTGTATTTCCACCTCTCGACACCGACTCCGACTATGAATGGGCTTTGAAAGTGTAGGTTAATCGGTGGATAAGTTCAAAGAACCTCACCGGATAAGGTTACAGCGATCGGGTGTTTCGTCGGTAAAGGGGTTCTTGTTATGGGTAACGGGTTTCTTGTATGTTTATTGGGGTTACCTCACTTGGGTTTCGTGTTTCACTATTCAAAATTAGTATATTTAATTTGGGAGGGAATGGGTAGTGAAAAGTTTCGCTTCTAGAGGATTTTTTCTATTCCAATCTAAATGAGCCTATTTATACCATTGGGGGTATTTTTGTCCATTATTTAGGCTTAGGTACTGATGACGCGGCGGAAATAGAAGAAGAATCAACTATAGATGAAACCCTAATTCAAAGGTAACATGATGAAACCCTAATTTAAGGGTAACAATGATTGAAATTTTCAGATATAAAAAATATATTATTCCAAAAACTTCAAATAACTTTAGGCATTGAGGCTTTATATAATAGATTTTCAAAACCCTAAATTATAATACAAGGAAATAAAATAAATATTTTAAAATAAAATCAAATCAAATCTTAATATAATTAGATTTGATTTAAATACATAAGATATTTGAATAAAATAAAATAAAATAAACAAGGCTTTTGTTTGGACTTTCTGGGCTACATCATCCTCTCCTAGTTGACAAGGATTCGTCCTCGAATTCACAGCACCATCACCATCAAGAACCCAAATTATTTATTTTATTTTCTTCAATCGTCACATTGGGAATTATAATTGTTGACCTTATCGGAATAAGATAAATTCTTCTCGAGTGTTCCTTATTCGAAGTCACATTGAAGCCATCCAGTTGAAGGAAAAAAATAGTTTCGAAAACCTTTTCATAGCCTGAAGACAACATCTCCATGTCCAGTTGATGGAAAAAATGGTTTTGAAAACCTCTTCATAGCATGAAACAGCATCTCGATAAGCAATTTTTACCTTGATTCGACGATTGGTAGCCAATTTAAACGCCTTCAGTAACCGGTCAATATGATCGTCATCGAAACGCTTAATGTGTCTCCCGCATACCAAACGATCTTTGAGATCTTCATGGCCGTATGTTGTTCTCTCCTTTAGACCTTGAATCAAATGAAATCAAAATTCATAAACATACTTGACCCGTAGCAGGAACTGAGGCTCTGATACCAAACTGATGACCCGCCGGAAATAGATGAAGAAACAACTATAGATGAAACCCTAATTCAAAGGTAACATGATGAAACCCTAATCTAAGGGTAACAAAGATTGAAATTTTCAGATATAAAAAATATATTATTCCAAAAACTTCAAATAACTTTAGGCATATGAGGCTTAATATAATAACTTCTCAAAACCCTAAATTATAATACAAGAAAATAAAATAAATATTTTAAAATAAAATCTTAATATAATTAGATTTGATTTAAATACATAAGATATTTGAATAAAATAAAATAAAATAAACAAGGCTTTTGTTTGGACTTTCTGGGCTACATCAGGTACCTTTTGATGCTATCCATTTTTTGATACAATGTGGTAATAGGATACTTGAGAGTGTATTTATGCGTAGTTTTCTCTAAACAAAATTGTATTACATACATGCATATGTTATAGGACTGTTAAGCTCGTCTAGGTCCATACAATTCTTTTTAATAAATTTTATATTTTGATTTGTGAGGAAAATTATTCGTTGTCATCGACAAATTAAACGTTAGAGATAAATAATTCAAACCATAAATTGACCAATAACATAGAAAACAAAACCTTCTGAATTTTTTTTGTTTTTTTCCCTTTGATCTAATTTCAATTTGAGTTTCAAATTGGAAAATTAGTAGTTTTTTCGTCATGGTTCGATCCACAAGTCGTATTTTTTGTTATTTTATTTGATCTAAAAGTTTAGTATGCCCAGGTTGGTATTGCACTTTCTTTGCTTTCACTAATTGTGCTTCAATTAGATCCCATCATGTAAGCAAAACAAATTGATTGATTATGTTTTTCTAGAAGATATAGTTTATTTACCATTCGATTTTTTTAATTGATCATATATTAATATTATAAGAAAAACTCAAACATCTTTTTTAAAATGAAATACCTATAAATACCTAGTTAAGTTTATTATTACCATTTAATACGAAAAAATGTAAACTACCAATAGATACTTCTATCGAAGTAAAAAATCAAAAGTAATCTTCTATCTTTTTTTAATCAAACCTTTTATTTTATAAAATTTTTAAAGTTCGCATCTTTCGACCCATAGCTCTTAAGAAAATATGTGAAAGTATCATCGATTTTATTTATTTAAGATAAACAAAACTAGATTAATTGATTATATATTTTTATTTTTTTGCCTAAAATAATACAAGACTAGACAAAACAATTTATGTGAGACTAAAAATTATTAAATCATGCGAGATCATGCATTATCAAATCATGTGAGACCCGGCATAATAAAGTTGAGAGACCAATCATTATTAAATCATGTGATACCATATATAATAAAGTGTAAAGATCCTGCATTATTAAATCATGTGAGACCAATCATGATAAAGCTGAGAGACCGGACATTACTTAATCATGTGAGATCATGCATGATAGAGTTGAGAGACTATGAATTATTAAATCATGCGAGACTAAGCATAGAGAAACCATATATCATTAAATCATGTGAGACCGGACATGATGGTAGTGGATAGATGCGACACAAGATATAATAAAACAGAGAGATGTGAGACATATACTACTTGATGATAAAGATGTGAGACCAGGGTTATTGGGCCTGGTGGACAAAAAAATAAAAAACAGCATCAAATGAATCTAGTTTTGTTCGTCTTAAAAATGTCTAGTGTCGCATGATTTATTATGTTTGGTCTCACATGATTTACTATGTTTGGTCTCGCATAATTTAATAATGTTTGGTCTTGCATGTTTTATTATGTCTAATCTTTCATGATTTATGGTGAAATAAAAAAGTTCAACAAAATATAAAGTATCATCAATGGATCTAGTTATGCTCGTCTTAAAAAACCAAAGCTAATGGTACTTTCAGATTGTTGTCTGAATTCCGGTTTGAAAGATATATAACTTTTTAAAAAATAAAATAAATAAAAAGTAATAAAGAAAAACTATAGTTCAAAGAATTGGAAATGGTTATGTGGCTCGTGATGAAGCATGAGTATATGCTGTATTATCATAAAAATAGGTATCTAGATTGAGTTAAACGCATAAAGTAGGTATTAGATGGGTAATAGTGAAACGTGAGGTACTAAATGGTTGGAAAACAATTAGTGTTGTATACCTTGAGTAATATTTTCATATTTTAAAACTATATATATATATATATATATATATATATATATGAACATGCAATTTTTTTAAGAAAAAAATATGTATCGATATTAGGCTTAAAATTTAAATTTGTCTTTGTTCGTGATTTGATAATATTATTTTTAATTTTATTGGTCTAAATAAAAATTTCAACAACAAAAATTTATCTTATTTTTCAAAATTGAACCATATAAACATATTTAAATTCCAGATCCAAAAGAAAATTGGTGGTGAATATAGCTAAACAATATGTTTAATCGATCAATTTTTTTATTACAAGTTTTTAAATGGATCTTGAATTTTTGATAAGATGCAAAGCTCTCACCAGTATACTATAGTTTTTCCTGCCATTTTTCGGTTTATATATTTGATATGGTCTCGATTTATTCAATTATACAAATAATTTCCCATTTAATTATACTTGTAGTATTTTTAACATGTGTCATGTAAGTGAAATATAGTTACGTAACATAGATACGTGAAATATATTATGTAATTTTGAAACTTAGTCGGTAATCATAAACGATATACGATCATACCCATACCCGCAACTTTCTCATATAGCTTACTATACATTGGTGTTAATTTTTCCTTTTTACCAAATCTTAGATTTCACTTTAACGGTGTGGAAGTATGGCTCTAACTTGGTAGGTAAAGCTTAATTAATGAAATGCATCGGCTGCATCGGTATGGGCGTCGTCGAGACATCGACTATATAGGCCTATGCATCGTCGAGGCATCAATTGCTTCAATTAAGGTATTGGATACATCACCTTGTAAGCCTTTGGTAAAGCCGAGCAAATGCATATACCACAATGGTCTCATAAGATTTCATAATGCATGACATCTCCACTTCATCATGCATAGTATTTCCACTTTTATCATGCATAGTCTCTCCACGTCCATCGTATCTGATCTCGCATGATTTAACAATGTATGGTCTTCCAGTTCATCATGTCTGGTCTTTTCACTTCCATCATGTATGATCTCTCCACTTTATGATGTTTGGTTTCTCAACTTCCATCATGCTTAGTCTTTTCACGTAATCATGCATGATCTGTTCACTGCATTATGCATGGTCTCGCATCTTTCTATTTTATCATGATCGGTCTCTTTATTTCATCATGACTAGTATTCTATTTTTTATCTAATCATGCTTGGTCTCTCTTATTTCCACTTTATCATGGTTGGTCTCACATCTATCTATTTCATAATATTTAGTCTTCCATCTCTCTATTATATCATGACTGGTCTCGCATCTTTTTATTATATTACGCGACACCATGATAAATGTAGTACGAGATGTGAGACCAGTCAAACGTAATGCGAGACCTTGTTTACTAGATGTGGCGGATTTTTTCTTTAAAATATCATCCATGGATCTAGTTTTGTTTGTCTTAAAACAAAGCTAATGGTATTTTCGAATTTTTATCTGAGCTCCAATTTGAAAGATACAACCTTTAAAAAAAATTAAGAACGACAATATTTGGTTCAAAGAAAGAGAAGATATTTATCTAGTTGGTGATAAAATATAGGTATTTAAGGTATTATGGAAGTGGTTAGGTATTTGATGAGCAATAAGTTCGATATATGTATTCTAGTATGCCCAATCACCCCCATACACACGATTATTATGATTCCAACGTATACAATAATTCATATTTTATCTTAAACAAATCCCAAATATTTATAACAAACCTTCTATATTCCAATTTAATGCATTTTATTATATATATAAAAAAACTTTATATATATACTATGATTTCCACCGTATACAATAATTCATATTTTATCCGAAACAAATCCCAAATATATATAACAAACCATCTACATTCCAATTTAATGCATTTTGTTATATATATATATATATATAAACATTATTATATATGTATATATGATTCAATAAAATAAAAATTTATATATTATTTATAAATAAAAAGTTACATTACCACATATTTTATTATAATAAACAAAAATAAAAATATAATGATAAAAAATACTACAAGATCACCCCTAAATAATAATGTTTTATATGTTTTTAGAAACACATATTGTGATACTTATTTCTTATAAAATATTATATGTCTAATATATTTATTTAAAAAATACACATTTTATCACAAAAAATTATAAATTGAGACAAAAACATCATTTTAAAATTATTTTATGTATTAGTAGTTTGATGGGTAAAAAATACTAATAGTCCCCCGCACATATAAACCATTTAAAAACTTACATGTGACACTTAAATTCTAAGTTTTGTATCACTTTTGGTCCTCAAATCTCAAGTTTTGTATCATTTTTGGTCTCCAAGAATGAAGTGAACAAAAGGACTATGTTGATAAATGTGGCTGCTGGGATTAGTGCCCAGGTCGCCTCGGCCACAACGTGGAATTCTTACCACTAAACTACAGCCACTATGTTGTAAGTTTTAAAATAAAACTATTATATAATTTATATTAAATTTTATGTTCAATAAATTCATTTGAAAATAATTTGTTATTTAATACATCTCTTTTCTAAAAAATATAATAATCTTTTTATTATTAATTATTATTTGAATTGAATTATATTGATTTCAAAAAATCTTGAAGCAAAATTTTTCGTGATTACATGAATTAGTATCAAAGTTTTTGTTTATTTACATAAATAGTTATATTATGTTAGTTAATATTGTGAGTCAATTTTGTTTCTCAGCCTAATCTATTTTAGCAAATGACCCTCTTAATCCTTTTATGGTTTATGCTGAGATCGTTGTTTCTTTCGAATATATTTCTCTAAGTTGAGTTGAGGATTTTTTTCTAACAAACAGAAATGTAAAACGATTTGTCTTAAACTTAAAGATCGTTCAATTGGGGTTCTGTTTCACTTGGTGTTGTAAGAAGTGGTGAGGGATGGTTAAATATGGGTTCTGTTTCAACAGGGGATGCTTGTCTGGGTGTCGACGAAATGGTTGAGGGGTTGTTTCCTTGGGGTTCGGTTGAAATAGGTTGGCTTGATTTCATGGGCTTTTAATTTTTTTATGCCAAGGATTTCTTCATTTTCCGACTTTTTCCCTCATGCAATCCTGATTGTCCTTCTGAAGTCCCGTAAAATTCCACGCATCCAAGGATGCTCTTTCAGCCTCTGTCAACGAGAGCTCAGACTGTAAAACCTATATAGTAATTCATAATCAATAAAAGCAATGGTCGTATCCTTACAATATGGTATCCTTTCAAATATGGGATTTATTTATTATATAAAATGCAATTTATGTTATATAACTAAATTATGATAAACAATAATAGAAAATAATGTGTGTTACGTTATAATTTTAAAATTGTGTTTTCTACAATCCTAACACATGTGATTCTTATCTTTTTAATCTGTATGTTCTTTGATCTACATATATGCTATCTAAGTTGAGCATTATTTTTTTACCATCTCGTCTCGTACCTCTTCAAACATCTTGATCATGTACATGGTTCTCTCCTGCCCATCAAATCCCCACTATTTATAGCATCTAGTTATGATGTCATGATTTGATATGCCAATCGTTATGGTCGTGTGCTCCATCACAAAGGGATTCATACAAAACAAATATTATCTTTAATGCATGTTTTAAAAACTAACATAACATTACATGCCATCATACTTACGAATTATGCAACGCATCTGATAACTCTATTGAGATTTCTGTTAGTCACACGTTTTTCAAGCGACCCAGTGGAGCTTCTCAACGTAGTACATTGTTGTCCAACCTACTGATATCCTCTAAAAGTGAGAAGAACAGGTTTGTGCAAATGAACAATATCAAAAGACAAGCAACATCTTTTGTCTCATCTTCCTCTCTATCCCTAACTGATTTCTCTATAGCTTCATGCAAGATAGCTGACAACATGTTATATTAGTGCATAAATATATAACACGTATAATATATGTAAACATACAATTACCTTAATCAGGCATTCGATACAGATTTTTTATTTGTCGGTCCATTTGTTTGAGCACGGGGGCTCAAAAAGTATTTATGCATTAACCTAGAGTCATTCTCAGCACCATAAGCGAACCGACTAATGAAGACTCTAACTTTATTCAGATGCATCTCCACAGTCCCATGTTTTGGTATGGCATTCACATCTATAGTAGTGAGCTTAACTAGTTTAGCTCCTATTTTGAAAGCCTCATCCTTAACAGAGTAAGTACTCACAATTTCCTCGATCAGTTTATAAGATTTTTTCATCTTCAGCTCTTCGTTTTGTAGGTCGAATGATGCTTTTAAGAAAGTATAGAAATGAGTGTCTCTCACCTCTTCTATGCGTTGGGTCGTAAATATATTTCTTCTGAGTAAGTTTATGATGCTGACTAAACCAGACCTATAGAAGACACCTTTAGCAGTCATATTGCATGGAGAAAACAATACATGTTATTTATGTTACATTAATACATCAAATCCCTAATGTAACTCGCATTCACGATTCTTGTCTATAAGACAGACAATGGTGCGCTTTATAACTAAAGATTAATTACATATGTGAATGCTTTTAAAAACTACTATAAATTTTTACAACCAACTCTTAATGCGGTCGGTGATTCTACTCATATACAAACCACCCACCAAAAACTAACAATATGTGTTATAACTTAATTTTATGTTCAAAATGTAAGACTAGTTAATCATCATACGAAGAAGATGCAATCTACCACCAAAATTCACATGTACGTCCATTAAAATCGGCTTTCAAGCATCATTTCTCAAATCAGAGTAACAAAACACCAACATTAAACCTACACTAACCACAACATAATCCAAACTAACATGGAACATTCACCAACCAAACCCTCAAAATAAACGACCATCGTAAAATCAAACCAAAACCAGAAATGATAACTGACGAACGCGTTAAACGATACATGCACTACCAAACCTAACATTGTAATCAACAATGGATACACTTCAAAAGAAATACTATATATTCAAAAAACTATTGGATTACGGTACCTTTTTAAAAAAATTAAAAAAACACGTATATGTACTTGTATTTCCACCTCTCGATACCGACTCCGACTACGAATGGGCTTTGAAAGTGTAGGTTAATCGGTGTGATAAGTTCAAAGAACCTCACCGGATAAGGTTACATCGATCAGGTGTTTCGCCGGTAAAGGGGTTCTTGTTATGGGTAACGGGTTTCTTGTATGTTTATTGGGGTTACCTCTCTTGGGTTTCGTGTTTCACTATTCAAAATTAGTCTATTTAATTTGGGAGGGAAAGGGTAGTGAAAAGTTTCGCTTCTAGAGGATTTTTTTATTTCAATCTAAATGAGCCTATTCATACCATTGAGGGTATTTTTGTCCATTATTTAGGCTTAGGTACTGATGACGCAGCGGAAATAGAAGAAGAAACAACTATAGATGAAACCCTAATTCAAAGGTAACATGATGAAACCCTAATCTAAGGGTAACAAAGATTGAAATTTTCAGATATAAAAAATATATTATTCCAAAAACTTCAAATAACTTTTGGCATTGAGGCTTTATATAATAGCTTCTTAAAACCCTAAATTATAATACAAGGAAATAAAATAAATATTTTAAAATAAAATAAAATAAAATCTTAATATAATTAGATTTGATTTAAATACATAAGATATTTGAATAAAATAAAATAAAATAAACAAGGCTTTTGTTTGGACTTTCTGGGCTACATCATCCTCTCCTAGTTGACAAGGATTCGTCATCGAATTCACAGCACCATCACCATCAAGAACCCAAATTATTTATTTTATTTTCTTCAATCGTCACATTGGGAATTATAATTGTTGACCTTATCGGAATAAGATAAATTCTTCTCGAGTGTTCCTTATTCGAAGTCACATTGAATCCATCCAGTTGAAGGAAAAAAATAGTTTCGAAAACCTTTTCATAGCCTGAAGACAACATCCCCATGTCCAGTTGATGAAAAAAATGGTTTTGAAAACCTCTTCATAGCCTGAAACAGCATCTCGATAAGCAATTTTTACCTTGATTCGACGATTGGTAGCCAATTTAAACGCCTTCAGTAACCGGTCAATATGATCGTCATCGAAACGCTTAGTGTGTCTCCCGCATACCAAACGATCTTTGAGATCTTCATGGTCGTATGTTTTTCTCTCCTTTAGACCTTGAATCAGATGAAATCAAGATTCAGAAACATACTTGACCCGTAGCATGAACTGAGGCTCTGATACCAAACTGATGACGCGGCGGAAATAGAAGAAGAAGCAACTATAGATGAAACCCTAATTCAAAGGTAACATGATGAAATCTTAATCTAAGGGTAACAAAGATTGAAATTTTGAGATATAAAAAATATATTATTCCAAAAACTTCAAATAACTTTAGGCATATGAGGCTTAATATAATAGCTTCTCAAAACCCTAAATTATAATACAATGAAATAAAATAAATATTTTAAAATAAAATCAAATCAAATCTTAATATAATTAGATTTGATTTAAATACGTAAGATATTTGAATAAAATAAAATAAAATAAACAAGGCTTTTGTTTGGACTTTCTAGGCTACATCACGTACCTTTTGATGATATCCATTTTTTGATACAATGTGGTAATAGGATACTTGAGAGTGTATTTATGCGTAGTTTTCACTAAACAAAATTGTATTACATACATGCATATGTTATAGGACTGTTAAGCTCGTCTAGGTCCATACAATTCTTTTTAATAAATTTTATATTTTGATTTGTGAGGAAAATTATTCGTTGTCATCGACAAATTAAATGTTAGAGATAAATAATTCAAACCATAAATTGACCAATAACATAGAAAACAAAACCTTCTCACTTTTTTTGGTTTTTTTCTCTTTGATCTAATTTCAATTTGAGTTTCAAATTGGAAAATTAGTAGTTTTTTAGTCATGGTTCGATCCACAAGTCGTATTTTTTGTTATTTTATTTGATCTAAAAGTTTAGTATGCCCAGGTCTGTGTTGCACTTTCTTTGCTTTCACTAATTGTGCTTCAATTAGATCCCGTCATGTAAGCAATAAAAATTGATTGATTATGTTATTTTAGAAGATATAGTTTATTTACCATTCGATTTTTTTAATTGATCATATATTAATATTATAAGAAAAACTCAAACATATTTTTAAAAATGAAATACCTATAAATACCTAGTTAAATTTATTATTACCATTTAATACGAAAAATGTAAACTACCAATAGATACTTCTATCGAAGTAAAAAAATCAAAAGTAATCTTCTATCTTTTTTTAATCAAACCTTTTATTTTATAAAAAATTTAAAGTTCGCATCTTTCGACCCATAGCTCTTAAGAAAATATGTGAAAGTATCATCGGTTTTATTTATTTAAGACAAACAAAACTAGATTAATTAATTATATATTTTTATTTTTTTGCCCAAAGTAATACAAGACTAGACAAAACAATTTATGTGAGACTAAAAAATATTAAATCATGCGAGATCATACATTATCAAATCATGTGAGACCCGACATAATAAAGTTGAGAGACCAATCATTATTAAATCATGTGATACCATACATAATAAAGTGTAAAGACCCTGCATTATTAAATCATGTGAGACCAATCATGATAAAGCTGAGAGACCGGACATTACTTAATCATATAAGATCATGCATGATAGAGTTGAGAGACTATGAATTATTAAATCATGCGAGACTAAGCATGGAGAAACCATATATCATTAAATCATGTGAGACCGGACATGATGGTAGTGGATAGATGCGACACAAGATATAATAAAACAGAGAGATGTGAGACATATACTTACTTGATGATAAAGATGTGAGACCATGGTTATTAGGCCTGGTGGACAAAAAATAAAAAACAGCATCAAATGAATCTAGTTTTGTTCATCTTAAAAAATGTCTAGTGTCGCATAATTTATTATGTTTGGTCTCACATGATTTACTATGTTTGGTCTCGCATAATTTAATAATGTTTGGTCTTGCATGTTTTATTATGTCTAATCTTTCATGATTTATGGTGAAATAAAAAAGTTCAACAAAATATAAAGTATCATCAATGGATCTAGTTATGCTCGTCTTAAAAAACCAAAGCTAATGGTACTTTCAGATTGTTGTCTGAATTACGGTTTGAAAGATATATAACTTTTTAAAAAATAAAATAAATAAAAAGTAATAAAGAAAAACTATAGTTCAAATAATTGGAAGTGGTTATGTGGCTCGTGATGAAGTATGAGTATATGATGTATTATCATAAAAATAGGTATCTAGATTGAGTTAAACGCATAAAGTAGGTATTAGATGGGTAATAGTGAAACGTGAGGTACTAAATGGTTGGAAAAAAATTTGTGTTGTATACCTTGAGTAATATTTTCATATTTTCATATATATATATATATATATATATATATGAACATGCAATTTTTTTTAAGAAAAAAATATACATCGATATTATCCTTAAAATTTAAATTTGTCTTTGTTCGTGATTTGATAATATTATTTTTAATTTTATTGGTCTAAATAAAAATTTCAACAACTAAAATTTATCTTATTTTTCAAAATTGAACCATATACTCTAAACAGATTTAAATTCCAGATCCAAAAGAAAAATGGTGGTGAATATAGCTAAAAAATATTTTTAATCGATCAATTTTTTTATTACAAGTTTTTAAATGGATCTTGAATTTTTGATAAGATGCAAAGCTCTCACCAGTATACTATAGTTTTTCCTGTCATTTTTCGGTTTATATATCTGATATGGTCTCGATTTATTCAATTATACAAATAATTTCCCATTTAATTATACTTGTAGTATTTTTAACATGTGTCATGTAAGTGAAATATAGTTACGTAACATAGATACGTGAAATATATTATGTAACTTTCTCATATAGCTTACTATACATTGGTGTTAATTTTTCCTGTTTACCAAATCTTAGATTTCACTTTAACGGTGTGGAAGTATGGCTCTAACTTGGTAGGTAAAGCTTAATTAATGAAATGTATCGGCTGCATCGGTATGGGCGTCGTCGAGACATCGACTATATAGGCCTATGCATCGTCGAGGCATCAATTGCTTCAATTAAGGTATTGGATACATCACCTTGTAAGCCTTTGGTAAAGCCGAGCAAATGCATATACCACAATGGTCTCATAATATTTCATAATGCATGACATCTCCACTTCATCATGCATAATATTTCCACTTTTATCATGCATGATCTCTCCACGTCCATCGTATCTGATCTCGCATGATTTAACAATGTATGGTCTTCCACTTCATCATGTCTGGTCTTTTCACTTCCATCATGTATGATCTCTCCACTTTATGATGTTTGGTTTCTCAACTTCCATCATGCTTAGTATTTTCACGTAATCATGCATGATTTGTTCACTGCATTATGCATGGTCTCGCATCTTTCTATTTCATCATGACTAGTATTCTATTTTTTCATCTAATCATGCTTGGTCTCTCGTATTTCCACTTTATCATGGTTGGTCTCACATCTATCTATTTCATAATATTTGGTCTTCCATCTCTCTATTATATCATGACTGGTCTCGCATCTATTTATTATATTACGCGACACCATGATTAATGTAGTACGAGATGTGAGACCAGTCAAACGTAATGCGAGACCTTGATTACTAGATCTGGCGGATTTTTTCTTTAAAATATCATCCATGGATGTAGTTTTGTTTGTCTTAAAACAAAGCTAATGGTATTTTTGAATTTTTATATGAGCTCCAATTTGAAAGATACAACCTTTAAAAAAATTAAGAACGACAATATTTGGTTCAATTAAAGAGAAGATATTTATCTGGTTGGTGATAAAATATAGGTATTTATGGTATTATGGAAGTGGTCAGGTATTTGATGAGCAATAAGTTCGATATATGTATTCTAGTATGCCCAATCACCCCCATACACACGATTATTATGATTCCACCGTATACAATAATTCATATTTTATCTGAAACAAATCTCAAATATTTATAACAAACCTTCTATATTCCAATT
The DNA here is from genome assembly GCA_036936605.1 of Limnanthes douglasii subsp. nivea. Classification (NCBI taxonomy): domain Eukaryota; kingdom Viridiplantae; phylum Streptophyta; class Magnoliopsida; order Brassicales; family Limnanthaceae; genus Limnanthes; species Limnanthes douglasii. The sequence goes on along the minus strand of JAUPFV010000005.1, from coordinate 86,039,097 downwards.
TAATGCATTTTATTATATATATATATATAATATTATATATATACTATGATTCCACCGTATACAATAATTCATATTTTATCCGAAACAAATCCCAAATAATTATAACAAACCCTCTACATTCCAATTTAATGCATTTTGTTATATATATATATATAAACATTATTATATATGTAAATATGATTCAATAAAATAAAATTTTATATATTATTTATAAATAAAAAGTTACATTACCACATATTTTATTATAATAAACAAAAACAAAAATATAATGATAAAAAATACTACAAGATCACCCCTAAATAATAATGTTTTATATGTTTTTAGAAACACATATTGTGATACTTTATTTCTTATAAAATATTATATGTCTAATATATTTATTTCAAAAATACACATTTTACCACAAAAAATTATAAACTGAGACAAAAACATCATTTTAAAATTATTTTATGTATTAGTAGTTTGATGGGTAAAAAAAACTAATAGTCCCCCGCACATATAAACCATTTAAAAACTTACATGTGACACTTAAATTCTAAGTTTTGTATCACTTTTGGTCCTCAAATCCCAAGTTTTGTATCATTTTTGGTCTCCAAGAATGAAGTGAACAAAAGGGACTATGTTGATACAAGTGGTAAACATGAGAAACTAAAAAAAATTATAAATAGCATAAAATATTGGGATTTGTATCATTTTTGGTCTCCAAGAATGAAGTGAACAAAAGGGACTATGTTGATACAAGTGGTAAACATGGAAGACTAAAAAAATTATAAATGGCATAAAATATAAAAAATGAAAAAGTTGATGAAATCGAAGGTTTAATAGTGGGTAAATGAGGGGTTTCACAATGGGTGATTATTTTAGTAAGGGTAAAAAGTTAAAGAAACAGTAAAAATTAAAAGGGGTAGTAAATGGTTGGAGTAAAAAAGTTAAAAGGTTAAAAGGAAGGGGATAAAACTGAATGGGAGCATTTCTGGAAGAGAAGTACCAGTGACCGTATATGCAACAGATTGGTGTACTTTGGGGGTGCCACGTGTCAGCAATCTGTGCTTTTGCACGCGCCCGTGGCTAGAATGCAACTTTCTGAAACACAGATGACTCGTTTTGGGAACACTTGAAAGGTAGTGGCACGAATGCAACAAGTGTCATACTCCGATGACTTGACAGGGTTTTTAGCCTTTATTTACATAAATAGTTATATTATGTTAGTTAATATTGTGAGTCAATTTTGTTTCTCGACCTAATATATTTCAGCAAATGACCCTCTTAATCCTTTTATGGTTTATGCTGAGATCGTTGTTTCTTTCGAATATATTTCCCTAAGTTTAGTTGAGGATTTTTTAATAACAAACAGAAATGTAAAAAGATTTGACTCAAACTTAAGGATCGTAATACCAAATTCTTTCACAACAATCTAAAAACTCGTATTATTAGAAACAAAATTATATATATTTTTATAGTAGCGGGACCTTGCTACTTCCTCAAAAGAGGTGTCGAGTATTTTAGTCAACTATTACTCTAACCTTCTTGGCTTTAGGTCTCTTATTAGTTACATATGACTCGCTTTTATCTCATCTCTTATTTCAGCTAAAGTGAATCCTCATGACCGATCATCGATGGTTCGCCGACTAATTATACTGAAATTAAAAAGAAAAACCTTTTTAGTATTAATAGGGATTAATCTTTGGGGCATGATGGCTTCAGTATGGGGTTTTTAGAGAATCCTTGAAATCTCTTTGGTAGAGACATATGTGACGGGATCTTAATGTTTCTTAACTCTGGTCTTCTTTAGCCTCTTTGAAATTCCACCATCATTTCTCTTATCCCTAAAAAGAATTGTCCACCAGTACCTGATGACTTCAAGCCTATTGCATGTTGTAATGTGGTTTACAAGATTATTTTCAAAATATTAGTTGATATGATCAAAGATTCTTTCTCTAATCTGATTGAAAAATCTTAATCGACTTTTTTGGCGAATCGTAATATTACAGATAATATCCTCCTCTCCTAAGAAATCCTAAGGGCTTACCAGATTAATAGTAAGAGCTCGAGAATCGCTCTTAAAATCGATATGATAAAAGCATTTGAAAACGTTCGTTGACATCTTATCATTCACATACTGGTGTCCATGAAATTTATAGAGTAGATGATTAGCTAGATCATTCAATGTATTGCAACCCCATCTTATACTATCAATATTAACGGTAACCCTCATAGTAAATTCTTCGGTAAAAAGGGTCTTAGACAAGACGACCCATTATCCACATTCTTATTTGTCTTGGTTATGCAAGTTCTCTCTAGTGTTATTAAAGAGAAAAATACTAATATGAATTTTCATTTCCAGTTGAAGTGTCATAAGCTTAATATTGTCAACCTTTGGTTTACTGATGACCTGATGATTTTCAATCGAGATGGCATTAATTGCATCAATCATATCAAAGATTGTTTTAGTGAGTTTTTTTTTTCGCTCATACCTCAAAGTTAGCCCTTAAAAAATCACATCTTCCTCAATGGGGTTAGCCCCACTGTAAGATTGAGTATGATCAATATCATTGGTTTCAACGAAGGTTCCTTCCCAATTAAGTATCTTGGAGTCCCTCTTCTTCCGGGTCGAATTTCTCACAATGATTTTTGACATCTTCTAGATAAAATTACCACTCGTATTGCTTCATGGACTTCAAAAAACCTCTTTTATGCGAGAGGCTCCAGCTTATTAAATTAGTGCTTTTTGCTGGGTAGGTTTATTGGTCTTCGATCTTCATTCTCCCTGCTATAGTTCTTAAGGAAATCTCTCGGTCTCTTTGTTGTTTTCTCTATTTGGCCATGAGATGAAGGTTACAGATGCTAAAGTTGTATGGTCTATATTAATATTGCCCATGTTTGAGGACGAACCTGGGATTCTAGATCTAAAAACCTTGAACCAGGTGGTCGTCCTTAAACACTCGTGGTCCATCGTAAGTAAACTCGACAAATCAATTTGGTGTGACTAGACTTATTCCGAGAAGATCAAAGATAATAATTTATAGTATTTAAAGATTGACGCTTCTCATAAAATTTAATATTCCACGTCATTTCTTCATCCTTTAGCTTGCTATCCATGGTAAACTTTCCACCCGAGAGAAGCTTTTGAGATGTGGTCTTAACATCCCCTGAATTGTGTCTTATGCAATTACGTCTGAGAAACTATTAATCATATCATCTTTAAGTGTAGTTTTACTCAATGCATCTAGGGTTACGCAAGATCCAAGTTTGGCTTCATCTTGAGTCACATTAACAATTGGGTCTCGTGGATCCATGAGGCGTCTAACTGACATCCATCCAGATCTCGATCCTTTGGCATGTCTACTTTTACGTTGTTGTCTACCACGTCTGGTGTGAGAGGAATGCGAGAGTTTTTAGATCCTCGCCTATGCGGTATCTTAACGTGCGCTCTCTAAACTCCGGTTCAGACTCTTTGGCACCTAGGTTGTCTAGCATATCCAGTCCCCATTAAAATTCTAAATTTGTCGTGTGTTTGTTTAAAATAACCTTATATCCTTTATAGGTTGCAGTTTTTTGTTCTGTTTCAAAACGGCTGTCTCGCTTCTCTATTCATTCTGGTCTTAGTACGTTACTTTGCTTTGTTGTTTTTATATGGCCTATTTTTTTCTCTTAATGCTTTTGCTTTGTTTGGTTGTACATTTTTTGTCAAGTTTAAGTTAACTCCTTCGGATGGTTTTAGCAAAATCTAGAGCCCTGATTTGCTAGTTTGATTCTACTAACAGTAACTTTTAAAAAAAAGAATGAGTGAGATTTGTAGAGAGAGAAAACCGCCAGTGTACTATATTATATTAAAAACGTACTTGCCCAAAAAAAAAAATTTCTTTATATAGTGAGAGTAGTGTGACCCATTTTACACAAATGGTCATTCTAAATTTTTTTTAATCTATTTATACTCATACTTCCGTATGACACATTTAATCCTTATTATTCCTAGTTTTATTAATACAAATATTAATATTTATGTTACGTCAGTCCAAAACCGCCTTGACATTTTCCGTCCTTATCACCTTTAATCTCTTTCTTTTTCGACTCGTAATGACACACCTCGAACTATGCTCCATCAATTTGTAGAAACATCGTCCGCCAAAAAGAATAAAAAATTTGTTGGTTTACTTAAATGATCCAAAAGTTAACTCCAGCCGAAATCGGCAATATTTTGAGTTTCGGTAATAAAAAAGAAAAGAAAAATGTGGGGTCAAAAGTTTATCTAAACTAAATCCAAACTAATGTATAGAAACGGTGTATATTGTAAATAAAATATAAATACTGGGCTTTTAAATCAGAATACCCGAAAATGGCCTACTATAAGTTGACGTTTCAACAAAAGCCCAAGCGTTTTGTTTCTGCAGAAGCAAAACTTCACGCGAGAGAGAGAGAGACGGGAAAGTTAAGAGAGAGGCTAGTAGAAGCCTCATAAACCCTAAAACCCAACCTTTCTTTTACCAAACTACGAATGGAGGAACCTCAACTAATCGAAGAAGGAGATAATCAAAGAGACGTCGAGGTTGCTCCGGCATTGATTTCAGTCCATCCGACTCAGAACACGGTTGCTGTCACTGTTGGATCGGATCTCCGTGTCTTTGATTTGAAGTAAGCCAGTTTAATTGCTTTCAGTGTTAATGATCATTAGTTTTTGAATGCTTAAGCTAAGCTGCATACATGGATGACTAGTTTTGGTTATGGCATAGTACTATCATACTACTATGCTCTTAGTTTTCCATGGTATCCCACATCCAGACATAGAAGCTATTAAAAGAAGTAATTGGGATTGGGTGTTCTTAAGATGTTATTATGAATTTCTTTTTACCTGGAAAAGAAAGAATTATAGTAGGTCGATTATATACTTAGGAATCTTGGAGTATGTTAGGAAATGTGCTACTTCATCACAGTGTGTTTTTTTGGCAGAGGAAATTGTGCAATCTCTTTGGTGGATAAATCTGGTGGACCTTCGCATAAGGATTCCATTAGAGCTATTCGCTATGGAGCAAATGGAAAGCTTTTTGTATCGGCTGGAGATGATAAAATCGTTAAGGTTTGGTCTGCTGAGTCCTGGAATTGCATAGCTACAGTGTAAGTTCCAGTTCTTGAAACTATATCTTTTTGAGTTATTGTATGTATATGGATTTAAGAAAATCAAACTATGAACTGAAGATTTTAAACGGCAGGCCGTCTGAGAAGAGAGTTAGTGCAGTGGCCATAAGCAATGATGGAGCACATGTTTGTTATGCTGATAAGTTTGGAGTTGTGTGGGCTGTTGGTTTGAGCGGACTTGAAGGTAGTCAAGCCAAGCCGGCATCCATACTTTCCCACTATTGTAGCATCATTACTAGCCTGGTAAACTATTTTATATTGAAGATCTTTTTACTTTTTCCCATTTGACTATACATATATAGATTGTATATTACATATGTGCGTACTGGTCATTAGTCATTTGAATTAAGGCTACTTTTAGTTTGTGGAAAAGTTTTCCTTTTTACTTCCATAAAAATTAGATCAGCTTTGGTTCATGAAGATGAAAACTGTTTTCATTTTTTTAAAGTTGTATATTTAGAGAGCAAGATATTTTTTTATAATAATATTTAGTTATCAAAGAAATAATACCATTGTGTTATAGAAAACAGTTTAAAATCTATAGTGTAATCAATAGAAAACACTAAAATTGTAAATTTGGTGTTTTCTGAATCACCTAGAAAGTGCTTTTCATTTTTAGCCACCAAACACGTTTTTACATACAATGTTTTTTTCAGTGAAAATGATCTTAGAAAATTGTAAATATTTCACAAACCAAACACAGCCTAGGTTAAATGCTTCTTAAAAGCATAAGATGCATGTTCTTTCTTTTTCTCAGGAGTTCTCCCCAGATGGACGTTATATTGTTAGCGCTGATCGAGATTTTAAGATTCGCGTGAGTCCCAACTTTCCTAAAACTCTTGTGAAGATAATCAGTCGTAGCTTGAATTGCACCTTTACACTATACTATTTTACAGGTCACTGTCTTTCCAAACAACCCTTTGGATGGAGCTCATGAAATACAAAGTTATTGTCTTGGTCATACGGAGTGAGTGAGTTCTTTATATCATGCTTCTCTTGAGTTTAATACATGTGAATAAAAATTTCGCCAAAGATACAAAGCCAAAAGGAAGAAATATCATGTGCATCTATATCTGAAGCTTACGTTGTTGCTAATAGTTTTATCGCCTAATTTTGTTTGTGTGGTTTGACAGGTTTGTGTCATGCCTTGCCTTCATCTCCACTTCATATTATCCCAGTGGGTTACTTGTGTCTGGAAGTGGTGATGCAACTGTGAGCTCCCATAAGTTTACACTTTTAATTTTCATGTTTTGTTTGATTGAATTGCTAATTACGGTCGTTTTTAGGTTCGCTTATGGGATATTACTTCGGGGTCTCTACTTAATACATGTGAAGTTAGTGAGAAGGTATCTATTTCTCCATTTCTATTTCTTTTCCAAAAAATGTTTATTTATTAAGACTGTGTTTGAGATTCATTTTTTCTCACGCTTATTAAAGGCAGGGTACTTGGAGTCCAATGGAAGTGAGAAACTTCATTACACTGTTACTGATCTTTGTACCATCCCTGATTCGACATTAGTGGCAGTGTCTGTACAAAGGCATGCATTTTTGCACACTTAAACATTTAGTTAATTTGTTCCCTTAAAAGATGTCGATTTAAGTCTTTTGACGTTGTTGCTATATGTTCCAGTTTGCAAGGAATCATGTTATTGAACTGCGATGTTTCTGCTCAAACTCTTACGATAGTCAAGGTATGGATCTTAACAGCACTAAGTTATGTATCTCTGATATCTATGTTGGAATTACAAAATTGTCAAATCCAAGTAGATTCATAGAATAGAGCAAGGATGATAAGTTTTAACCCGACTTGCCATGTAATGTGTTATTCCTTGTTGGCCATCTATAGGGAGGTCAAAATCTTTTTCAAACCGGCTAACCGGTTTTCTCCGGTCGAAATGAATCAAATAGGGACATTAATTTTACATCCAAAATCCGGCTTTGGACAAAGAAAAATCATGAATTGAAATCTGGGTTGGGTCTGATTTGGACACTCAATCAAACATATTCAGCTCTCTTCTAAAGCAATCAATCCATAATCTGGAATAGACAATCTAAAATTTCTAAAGAATAGTTGAAGCCAGGTGGATTTGTTTAACCAATTCGGTTTTGGGTTGTATCATGTGTGTAATAAACCGGATTGGGATTCAAACACACAAGTCTGTCCAAAATCTAGACTGGATGTGTAACTATTTATTTACTATGATGTTACCTCCAAACCGGATCTGACTCAAAACCTAAATATTCGCTACCTCTAGCTGTCTTGTCCCATCTACCTTCCATGTTTACTGTCCTAAACGAATTCGGTTCCAATACAACTGTATATTCTCATGTATAATCAGAACATTCTCAAAGCTTGCATCTTTTACAGGTAGTCTCCATACCTGGCGAACATTTTGTTCCAACTAGCATACAAATCAGCTCGTTAACAGGATTATTGTGGATGGTTAGCGGTGCATCTAATCTCCCCGTATCTGATTGTTCCTTCTTTTCCCGAGTCAAAGCTATCTCCGGCCTTAACAAAACCACTGATGACAGTGAGGCCGATCAGATCAAGCTGCTAAAAGACGACGAATTACCTGGAGGAGCACAACTGCTTGAGAAACTACAGGGAAGTATCTCGGTTGAATCAAAAGTACTATCAGCAGCTACGGAAGCCGTTAAAACAGCCATGTCTAATCTATTGATCAAGAAACACTACTCTGTGGAGAACCGAGATTTCAGAAAAAGAACCAGAAATGACAAGAGAACCAAGCAGTGATACCAGAGCAGTTTTGCTTGTTACTTTACTGATTACTTTACATAACTTGATTTATTATTAAAAATTCTAGTGACTAATTTATTGTTTGCTTAGGAAAATTGTTGTGTCCTTCTCTGTATCTTTATGTGATTCTATAACATTTTTTATTATTATACTACTTATATCGATTCCGAAACTTGCTCAAAATAAATTAACTTTTATAGTTTTCAGCGTTATATATTTGTTGTTTGTGTATAAAGCTTAACTAATCTCACATATTTAGCATGGTATGGCCATGCACGCTTCGAAGAAGAGATAGCTGTGAAGAGAGAGCTTAAGCAAAGCAAATGTCACACATTTTGTACTTTTTACAGTCAATAACAATACTAACTAACAGGAACATGAAAACCAGTCAAAATTACTTTACTTTTTGTTTCCATTTTGTAAGAATCATATATAAATATTAAGAAAAGGTGTCCTTTTATCTTGTGATCCAATTTTCTAACAATAACCAAGATTCTCTTTCCTTTCTCTCTCTCTCACTTAATCACCAATATATAAACTTTCATATAATTTCTCTCTTTCTAAAATGGAATTTGTAAACTCTATTTTGAACACTCCAAAATTAAAAGAAGAAGATCAGCAGCAGCAAGAAATGCAAGAAGAAAATGGTGATGATAAGAAGTTTAAGTCCAAGAATCTTAATGCCGAACGACGTAGGAGAGAAAAGCTCGACAAAAAACTCATGGCATTGCGCTCTTTAGTCCCAAACATCACCAATGTACAAATTTTTCTTTCTTTTTTTGATTTACATAATGGTGTAAAGTTCATTTATTTTTGTCTATTCTCACTTGAAAATGTATGTGGAATTTGATTAGATGACCAAAGTAGCCATAATTGGAGATGCAATCACTTACATTCAAGAGCTAGAGAGCGATGCCAAGAATCTTAGTGATGAGCTTGTTGAATTAGACGCTGAAGTTTCACAACACATGCCAATTAAGCCAGATATTGACGTACAAGAAGAAATGAACAACTATGGGATTCAGGTTCCTTTCATTTTTTAAATTCTATTTAATTTTCGTGTTTTTTTATTTATATATATTTGTTTTGTATAAGTTGTGCCTTTGGATGTTACAGGAAGATGTGCAGGTGACTAATATGAGTGGAAGTAAATTCTGGGTAAAATTGATATTGGCAAAAAGAAAAGGAGTTTTCAGCAAATTCATAGAAGCTATGAATTTACTTGGTCTTCAGTTAATTGATGTTAGTGTCACAACTTTTAAGGGAGCCATTCTCGTCTCATCTTGTGTCGAGGTACCTTTCCATTTAGTTTCCTATATACATCTTGCCGTTCTAAAGGTACTTAAGAGTTACGCTGCCTCGATAAACTTTTCACTAATCGAATTTTCGTTGGTAAATCATTTTTTTCGGTGGAGACACCAAAATCCGGTACTAAAACTCTTAAGTAGTTAAATGTTATCAATTGTTGTCAAATTTTGTTGATATATACTTGATCCTAAATCGATGTTCGAGCTTGAATTTTACCATCTTTAAAACCGAATCAAACTTTCTACAGAATGATGTTTGCTTATATACATTTTTCTTCTTTCACCACATACCAATTACCAGATTCAATAATCTGTCCTTCACAACCATGTCTCAGATATTATCCCAATAGTTATTTTGTGTAATGTTATGATTTCAGGGAAGTTGCAAGGATCTACTTACCGTACAGCAAACCAGGGAGTTCGTGCTAGAGCTCATGAGAAGCACTTAAGTTATAACACTTAGATCTTTATTCTTCCCCTGCAATTTAATCATTATATTTAACAAACTTTTGAAACAAATATACTTTATATAATTTGAGTTATTGCATTCTCTATCATTTGTTGTAAAGTAATCGAATTCCCACAAGCTTGATATCAATATTAGGGTTAATACAAAAGAAAAAGCCTATAACAAATCTTCAACTCACTTATTTGTACAAATTTCAAAAACTATCTTAAAAGTCGAATGTATCATGTTAAAATATTTCAACCAACATATTATAAACTCGGATATAACTTGCTAAAGTGTTTCGAAGTATTCAAATCACATTTTAAAGCCGAATGTAACATGTTAAAATGTTTCAAATTATCCAAACACACCATGTTTTTCACAAATTCAAAACTATAACAAGTAAACGATAGATTCATGTCATGCATCCATAGATATTAAACAGAAAACCATAAACATAACTATACTTTGGAAGCTTTCAAAAGTATAATCATACACATGCTTTGATGGTTTTCTTTGAAAATCTAAAGATACAAACATGATTTAAACTAGTTCTATAATATACAGACAAGGTACATACATAGCAAAGTAGAATATATAGACATACATAGCAAAGATTGGTTATTTTTTTATCCTATTAACCTTAATGATGATTCTCGATAAGAGACACCGTAATAGATAAATTTAAGTGCTAGAGAGATGATGAAATGAAATTCAAATGGCATAAACATGGCAAAATCCATAAGAAACTACAAACTTCAACAGAAGTACGGCCATTACAGTCTAGATACAAAACAAAAACAAAAAACAATCCGACAGAAGAAAGAAAAGAAAAACAAACCGACTCCAAGATTAAATTTACTCCGCACAGTCCAGTATTAAACTGGCCTATGTGGAGGAAAAAGATACCCAGCAGATATAAAATGACACCAGGAAAAAGACTAGATAGCTACTCCTCATTCCTTAAGGTGAATCAATTCCATCTCCAACATGTCTACATGTATGAATCACCATCACAATAATTTCCTGCTGTAGCAATAACATCAGGCACTAGTATATGGGCACAGAAAATGAACGTATACAATCGACCATATAAATAATAATTTAGTTGACCTAATTGACTTTAATACCTAGTGTTGAAAATAAACAGAATTGTTAAAAGACAATAGACAGAACTGGTAACAATAGAATTAGTGCCGAATTGGATATTTTACACGTGTAATAAATATAGAACAAAAGAAATGTATCTGAACGTGTGAAGAGTAGTACCTGGTGAAAGGTCTTAGCACATTTAAAGATCTCCATTAGAAACAGGCTTTGAAGACCACGCATGAAAGTAGTATATCCTCCTTAAAAATTGACAAGAAAACAACAAGAACAACAACAAAAGAACGACACCTGATGAACCTAGTTTTAAGAAGCAGAAGCAGAATACTAACTACTATTGTTTCCCCTTCCAACTTTTCTTTTCAAAAAACCCGAAAAGGAGCGAAGTGGAAAAACTATGTAGCAGAAAGAAAGAAACGGTGAATTCAACTAAGTTGATTGTATAAGAAGCCAAGTTCCAGCGAAAAAAGATCATCTAGCTGACAAATTAAGGAAGACTTTGATGACTAAGAAGAACTATTTCTGAAGTAAATCTATAACACGAAGAAGCTGTTGAATACTGACCTTTTTTACCAATGGCTATCGAAAAGGATCTAGGAGAGGAAGAAAAAAGAAAATTTGGAATTAGAGTTAGGACTCCGGTCAGGGTTCTAACGCATGTACATATGGTATCCTATCATATACTATACGCCTATACTCGACAATGAAACTAGAGAGAATAAACAACAATTTTACGGAGGAACTACATCCATCAAGGCCAATAAATCACGAGAATAGCGGTCAGTTATGCCATCCCATGCCAAATAAAACTTCTAATCACCCCATTAAGTTCAATAGCGAATTCCATTTGCATAACATTCTTCTGCTTCTATCCGTGCCAGTCTCATCTAACAGAGTGTCAATTCTCATACCACCTTGCTATTTCAATTCTGATAGAAACTCATACCCTATACACCTAAAGGAAACCCAAGAGATTGCTGATCCGCCAGACCCTAGCCAGCCACCATGTGAACAGTTTTTACCAACATGAAGGCAAAACGCAGAGCAGCTGCTAAAATCCCCCTTTTTATTTGTCTATGCCATCTAAAACTAACCCAGTTACGTGAAATGGACTATTTACAGGGGTAGGAAGCTACTGGAATTCAGTCAGCTTCACCATCGAGGTTGAGAATGCGACGAAGAGTCTTGGTAGCAGAGTCAGCGCTCAGCAAAAGCTCTATAGCAGAAGGTGCATGACCTCTAGTAGGAGATGGAGGAGCAGACTTGGCCAGCGGAAGCAAATCAACAAAAGGGTCTGAAGAGGGGAGAGTAAGCGACACAGTCCTTTTAGGCCGAACTGAAAATTTCGGAAAGGGCACAGAACTGGGTGGAGGTGAGTTCGAGTAAGCGGGGCCAGCCCACAATTCAGAGTAGTAAAAGCTTCCATTTCTATCACCCACCCCTTCAAATGGGTTGTTTTCCTTTTTGGCACTATTACTATAGATGGGTATTGGGCAGCTTTGTGGAGTAGTAGCTTTAGCAAATGTCTGATTAACAGACGGAGAATTAAAACTCGGCGAAGTCGACGGACTTGGATTTGGACTTGTCGGTGGAGATGATGATAAGGAAGGAGACCTGGACGAACCTGTCTGTTTAGTTACACTGATAGAGTTACTCCTTAATGGGGTCGGGAGTATCCCTGACCGGGAATAAAACGCCCTGCAGTTAAGTTCACCGGAATTTCTAGATTCGAAATGATCAAGGCGGTGTGACTTAGCCCTGCTATAGTACTGGTTCTTATGCTGTGACAAAACAACAAGAGTCTCCATAGTTACCCAAAACCAAAATAACCTTTTACTCAAAAAGATTCAAAAACCAACCACGAAAGTAAACCAACTTACTTCTTTAATCACCACCTAAATCGTCGAACTTTTATAACCCTTAAACCAACAACCGATCAAAGAAACCGAAAAATCCCCTCTATTTCTACTTCACAAAGATTAAAATAAGAATCACAAGTTGAATTCGAGAACCAAACACAGCTTCATTTCTACCTCTAAACTCAAAATACCCGATTCAAGCTAACCAACAACCCGTTCTCTAAAAAGTACAAATCCGTTTAAGATCTCCTCAGATCTGTAAAGAACAATATAAGAGAAACAAATCTTCATTAAATAAAAACAACACACAGAAGTATAACCGTCGTTTTGTCTATAAATTAGAAGTGAACCCAACCTGAAAAGCGCCGAGAAAGTTTTGGTTTGGTTCCAGTGAAGAGAGAGTGAATATCTGAAGAAGAATAGAGAACAGAGTATGGTGGTTTCTATCTATCTATAGATGGTGTTGTTGATTCTTTTGGTTGTGATTGTTCTAGATCGCCAGAGAAAAAGTGAAACACCAAACCCTAATTTAGGGGAAGAAGAGGGAAGCAGAAACTGCGGATCTGAAATGACACGACACAAAGGAGGGAGAGAGAGAGAGAGAGAGAGAGAGAGACAGAGAGAGCGTTACATAAATATCATACATACTCATTAACTCCATTTCTTGCTTTTTTTTTCATTTTCAAACCATCATCCGTAGTTAAACGGACGAAATAAATTCAAATCTATATTTACAATATATAGATAACGGTTTTTAACTAAATATAACTACTGAACGAAGTGGTTATGTTAATGCAATAGTGTAATTAAGTTTTTACTATAACTGTAATTAAATAAGTTTATGGTTAATAATTCAAAATGGGTAAAATCTAACGGTAAGACATAACAATCAATGAAATGAAATGAAAATAAATAGAATAAAAGACGTATATTGCATGTGAAATAAGTAGTCGTTGTATGCCTATGTCTTAAATATAATATTTTTTATTAGCGGCGAATATGTTATATGAAAGTCGGAGAGATTTAAAATATTAAACTTAATACGATCATGCAGTTTGAAAGCGACTGCATATATAATAAACTATTATTTTACTTTACAACTATTATTGCATTAGTGGACACGTATACGAAATAAATAAACAAAACGATTCCCCACGATTTCATCATGATTTCAGCCACTCATTTTGATAATCCAGCGATTTAAAATAACCATCTTACTCTAAATTCCGAAATTTGGTTTTTATAGTTTAGAGCTCAAATTCTATATTTCCTTTTTTTAAATGTCGGAATCATCGAATTTTCAAAGTGATGGATAGATTCTAATAATAAATATAAGATTTTAATTTTATGTGGTTTTTATTTTAACAAATGTAATGATTTTTTTTATAAATATTAAATTGAAATAATTGTTTACATAATGCATTAAAAATATATTAAAAAAAACGCATGACTCAAAAGGATATCTCAATGCAAATAGAATATCTTATGTAAATGCTAGTAAAAGTACTAGTATAACAAAAAGACTAACAAATAATAAAAGCCACATAACATAAAATATAATATGAAGTAGTAAAAATAATAATAGGAAAAAAAGTCGTAGCCGTGTTAATGTTGATATGCATCAATACAACAAACAATGGACCTAAAAACGTTAATATAGATTGACACGACAAATGGATTTTTGAACCTAGAAACCTATAACGGAGGTCGGGGAGAATGGAAAGAGATAACACGGAAGCGAGTGAATGGATTTTCGTGAAAGTTCTAGTATTCTTTTTGCCAAATATGATAGACTACGGAATAGAAACTTGAGCACCAAAGAAGATAAAGACCTTTATAAAAGAGATAATGGGGGCAGTTAGCTCTGGATATGAAGTCTCCTGAATGAGACGAGAAAGGGCACTCAACCGATAGATAATTTATTACCCCAGTAGAGTTATTATAATAGAACACGGTACAGAATTGTGCGATAACCCCAAGAAAGGAGCTTTTCTCCGGTGGAGAGCTTACCCTGAATAGTCAACCAAGTAATAAAGTAATGTCTATGAATATTGAACTTATTCCAAATAAGGTTGGCCGAATTAACACGAGGGGCATTTGGGCGAAGATAGTGGTAAGTGTCTTGATTGTAAAGTTATTATTATTATTATTATGGTTGGGTATCTAAATTTTTATATCGCCCTGTTTGAAAGGCATCAAGTAAACTATAATATTATCGATTTATTGGATATAATGGTGAGATCTATTACTTGAGCTGATTTGGACAAACCAAATCCAAACACCTTTTGAAGATGATGTTGGAGACTTTACCGTTATTGTGCATTATTGTATAACGAATTATATACGGGACATACCAGTCAACTAAAGAGTTACAAAAGAGTTAAAGACCGTCTAAAGGGATGTGAAGTTGCCCTTACCGATTTCTGATATGTAAAGCAAGCGACAGTACTTCTCAGGTTAAGAATTTTCCTCCATCCCCAACTAAGGGTGGAACCAGCACGGACGTTCCAAATATGTTTGCCTTTTACTTACTCATACTTGATCTATTCCCACCAAATTAATGTGGATTTGTTAGACATAATAAACCATAGGTTTTAATGAGTGCCCGTCTAATTTCATACTTTAAAGTTCAAAACCCACGGACGCTCTCAGATGATGGCAAGGTTACTTTAGACAATGTAAATTTAGCATTGTAGATTTTTTTAAATGGGTCAGACCAAATAAATGTCCAAAGAAACTTTGATAATTCTTTAAGTACTCTTACAAGAAAGATAAACATGGAGGATCAATAGACTTGTCCGCGAACAAAACAACTTTAATCAGTTAAAGTATGCAAGTATATGAGAGATATTTGAAAGTCCAAAAATTAACGCCGAAAGTGATTTTACTAAATAGAGGCATACATCTTTTATAAAAGATTCTTGAGGTAGTCATGAGGACCCCAAGGTAACAGACAAATAGGGAACTAGTATCAAATATATAATGGAAGTGATGGATTGACGGGTGGAATCATTGACATTATAAAGAAAAATGTGGCTTTTACAAGGGTTGTGATAGAATCCCGATATGGTGGCGAATTCATTAAAGTTATCATTGATAAAATTGATAGAGTTGGTGTCAGCATGACATAAAATCATTAAATTATCTATAAAACATAAATTAATGATTTTGAGTTTGTGACACTTCTAATGGAATTTGAAGCATGGAATGCAAATTTTCTATTTGAGAATACTTGAGTGGGCTTGCATTATAAAGACGAACAAAAAATATGAGAGAAAATCTCATTGTCAAGGACCTCTTTTGCTCTTAAAATATCCAAACATGTTTTCAATAATATAAATCGTATATGATGGGGTAAATATAGACTCCATGATCCATGAGATCATTTTGGTAGGGAAATTTATTGTGTAAAGAACATCTAAGAGGAGACGTCATCAAACATTATTGAAGGCCTTTATGAGGTCGATCTTAATAGCCGCTTTATGGCCTAGTCTATTGGTATTATACTCGTGAATAATCTCATGCGTAATGAGCTTATTGTCTTATATGCCATGACCATGGATTAAGGAAGATTGCGAGAAGTCAACTAAGGAGATGATGAAGTCTTCATTATTTTTCCAGGATCTTTGACATGATCTTGTAGATAACGTTGCAATAATAAATGGACATAAAATCAGAGGGAGCCGAATATTTGTCGATTTTATGGATTATAACGATTAAAGTTTCATTCAGGTGGAGTTTATTTAGCTATAATATAAGAAATGATAGACCGCTTTATAAAGATCATTACATGTGATAAACCACAGTAATTTAAATAATCAAGATCTAAAGTAGTATGGACAAGGGTATTTGTTTCTATCTATGCCAAAGATAGCTTTCTTAATTTATGTATCGGTGATAAGGTAGATCATATGGGATTTGTCGAAAAATTGAGTTTTGAGGTGATTAAGTGGTTGACACGGTTAAACCCTAGGTAGTTATATGTACGTTTCTTATCAAGGATTTTGGTGAAATGATTGACCAATATGTTTCCAACACCTTAGGGAAGGAATACAGGTTCTTAAAAGAATCATTGATAGAAATAACCTTGTTAAGGGAAAATACGTGACTTGATACTATTATGAAATAATTTGAGATTGTGATCACCTAACTTTAGCCAGGTTTCGTAAGATTTTTTCTTAAGGATGGATTCCTCAGTACGGCTAAAGAAGATGAAGTTATTTGAAGCGTTGATTTAAGCTTAAACAAGAATGGGGTTAAGAGGGTCATTGGCCAAATTTTGTTGGGATTGGTAGAAACAAGTTTGGGACATAGACTACTCTTTCACTAATTTTATTAAATTATGTTTTATCAAGAGAAAATATGATAGGTTGGAGACGGTTGAGTTTGATATATATGATGGATATATTAGAGCCCGCAACTAAGATATACAAATTATCCAAGATCAAATTCTTATAATCAGGATGATACTATCATATATTTAAAAAGCCGAATAGTTTTTTAGAAAAATATCTTAGGATTTCAATGATACGATGATTGTGGTGTGGTATGAGGTACTTGGGTAACCGTAACGGACAAAATAGTTGGGGGGAAAATCATCCCTGGTTGTTAACGGGAATTTTATCAATCTTAGAGAAGATAATGGTATCACGTTGTTGTTAAACAATGAGTATTGAAAACTCATAGCACAAAGACCATCGAGGTCGTAATAATAACAACATTTATTGAAGTAATTGATTGAAAAAGTCTCGAGGTTTGAGTTACCAATTTAATCTTATGGTTTACATATAAAATTAAAATCACCCAAAATAACCCATGGGTTGTAAGGAAATTCCAAAGGACATGACGGTCGGAAGCATCATTGAAACCCTAAATGGTCAAGAGGAAAAAATGATATTTAAAGAAATATTCTTAATATTATAGTCTATATATTAAGGGGATATTGCCTATTTATAATTTGAAGATATTTGGATTCCAACACATATTATGCCTAAAAGGCGGGAAGGTGATTAGATCTGAAATTCCAAAATGGTAACATTGAGTGCATAATGTGGTCAATATTGTTTTCTCTAAATTTGGTTTCAATGGGGAAGATTAGCGTGATATGGTTACTAAAAACTAGTTCGAATACATCTCGTTCATTTATAGGGTCGTTCAGACCACACACGTTCTAAGTAGTATTATTCGTATATTAAATATAAATTGATAAGGGCCTTACAAGTAGCTTAATGGTCGAAGATCAGCTTATCATCAGGCTAGCGATTGAAATCATGCTTATGAGTTTGTTGGGGACATATAGTGGGGGAGTTGATCTCCAATATAATTGTATCAAAATCATGAAAGTTATTGTATTTTACTTGGGAAATTACAGAGTTCTCTCTTGGTGGATGGTAGACACCATATTTATTAAGGTTCATAAAGAACGTGTTGCAATCAGTATCAACTTCGCGGGAGGAGTCAAGGATAATATGGGGATCATCATCACTTGAGGAGACCATAATGGTTAGAGTATTGTTTTCGTCAATTTTATTGGTTACTTGCTTAGACGGCGTAGAACAAAAACGGTTGATAATGAGTGAGGAGATGTTGGGAGGATGGTACAGCTGGCAGAACTATGACCAAATGTATCACATTTATTTTAGATGAGAGGTGAGCTTTGATACTCAATGCGGAAGGAGGTAGTCTTACCCATGAACTTCACTCTAATTTTTTAAAAAGTTGTTCATAACACTCATGATAATACATACACGAGCAAAACTAACATAACCTTGCTAGATGTATTGGTATAAATATAGATTGGATAAACAATGACGCTACCAAAGATACTCAACATTTTCTCGGTCCATAGTTCATGAGATAGGTCGTGAAACTTAACTCATAAAAAGGTGAACTTGAGCAAGAATTTTATAGTGAAGGCCATGAGATCCCAGTTTTCAGAAATATCGAGTGACTATTGAAGAATCATGAAGTATTTTCAAGAATAAAGGTGACGATCTGATGAATTGAAACAGAAAAAAGTAACTAGAAAGAGTTATCTTGCACTCTTACGTGTCGTACATTCCTACATCTTGACAAATATATCATACATTAGGTTAAAGATTGACTTTTTACCCATGAAGTAGCCCTTGAATTAGCCAGAGATCTAATTATTCCAATCAGATTTGTCACTTTTATAACATTCATGGGAAGAATGAATTCTTCATTCTAAAACTCGATAAACTGGACTTTATCCTCGTTTATGCATGATTTGTTGTCTTGAAGGGAGATAATTTTAGCCAAATATTGGGTTGCATATAAAATAATCACAGTATGAGGAAACTAACTGATAAAGTTGGCATACTAATACTAGTAGTGGAGGGGGGGAGAGAGGTGCCAAAGAACAATGTCAAGCGTATGACAACAACAAACACAATAGAATGGGCTATGTGGAGAAAACCTATGGATCTTGGTAAAGTGGCATAAGTACCAGTATAATCAGAGAGGTACAAGTGACTTTTGTGTCAACCACAAGAACGAGAGGAGATTGGACATCCTCGTCTATCACGACCAGGGTACCATAGAGGGAATGGGTGAATGAGGCTTGGTTTTAGAATAGTAAAAAACCAAAACTTACATATGATAGAATGTTTGAACTAATGTATGTGTTGTTATGTTAGGGTTTTGGGGTGAGATTGATTGTAAATGAGGTATCTTAGAGCATTTTGAATAAGGTTGATAAGAGACTGAAGAGAGATACTGAGAAATAAAGGATGACATGAGCTTTCTAGGATGTTGGTTTGATGAGGTCCAACATTTTTCTATGAATTGAAAAATCTATTGAAGCATTATTCTATGTTAGCTAGGCCATAAAGTGGGATTGATGGTTTCATTAATGAACTTCCATGTAGTTTGACGCTATAAAATGAAACAAATAAGCTTTGGGAGATAGGTAGAGGCTGAGTAACCATAGTTGGATTTATTTTTATAAGTTAGTATGACAATTTGAGAAATATTAGGGTTGCTTGAATAATTGAAATGAGGACAACAAAGCTAATCTTAGTGAGGATATCGCTAATAAAAAAGATCTCAAAAGGCATCAATGTTAATGCTAAGGATGATCAACAAATATGATGATTTTATATGTATGTTTATTTTATGATTTTACGTGTTTAATATTCTGAATATGTAATTACATGCTATTATTAATATAAATAATTATATTTGAATTAGAATGTGAATGTATTTTGTTGTCGTGTAGGTTTCATAAATTTAGTATAAATTAAGTTCAATAAGTTTTAAATATTTAATAATATAAAATTAATTTAATTCTTTATTTTTATTGTTGGATAGTCTTCACAAATTTATATAACAAGTTGTTTTTAAAATGTTCCATATTTGCTTATGATACTATTTTTTATAAGTATATTCTACAAGTTCAATATAAATCAGTTTTCGACAATTTCATAATTTGATATTATTAAAACTAATTTATGTTTTTATCTTTGTTATAATATAGCTTTTATTAATTTATATAAAATTATTCTCACAAATTCATGAGTATTTAATTTTATCGTATAAAAGTTTTTTCATAGGATTAGTTAGTTATAAAATTAAGATTGATTTTTCTCTAACTAAAACTAACACGAATATAGGGAAGCGTGTTTATCCAAAGTAATAAATATATGCTTTTTAATGTTAAATATATTATTAAATATGATTTTAAAATTTAATATCTATTATGTGAAGAAAAAATATAGAGAGTGCGACAAATCTAACTGTCTCATATTGAGCATCATTCTCGCAAAAGAATATCTGAAAGATTATGTGGTGCAGTTCCAAAACAAATCACCAATCTGTTTTGTTTTTGGAGATGTTAATAAATATTTTTCCAAAAATAATAATGTGAAGTTTAGGACATTGTTGATTTAGATAGTCATGACAAAAACGTAATTTATGATCTTACATTTTTTAATATAACTTCAAAATCGAAGGTTTTTCAAATCATGTCGTCGTCAGTTCTGCATCATATTCACTTTAGTATCGGCATGAGCAATTTAAAACCTCTTATATTTGTCACCGTTATAAATAAAATATTAGAAAACTTATTTCTCAAGTTTTATAAAAACAGATAAAAGCGGAGAATGTCGATTATCGACAATATAGAAAATCAAGTACTTGATATCACACATGTATCTAGTTTAGACAAAAAAATATATAGTAAAAGATGGTATTTCATTATAAAAACTTATTTATTTCTAATATTTTATAAAAAAATATAATATATATTTGGATATAATATAATATCTATAGTATTCGAGCTACTCTAAAATACAATAGAATTAAATAAAAATATGATCATTAATAAATAATTACTAATCGAACTTATATGTAATAACATTATAGATTATATTATTTAAATACCACGTGAGTTAATATTTACAGTATGAATTTTTTTAGTTATCGACTTTAATGAGTCTAATAATAGTTATGGTTTCGTAGATGACACGAGATAATTATATAATAATATTATTAAGTTCAATAAATTTAACAAATATATATATATATATATATATATATTATGATTTTTATAGATTTTTACCACCGAGAAGAAGAAATATATATTATCTTCTTCTTTTTGCTTAAAATTTTCAACTTCACTCAATATATGAGAAGGATAGTTTTATATTATTAAGTGTCTGGATATATCCATAAATGTTCATGTTATGATAAAATAACGAACATAAGTTATTTTCAGTTGTGAGAGCATTATTCTACATGATTTACATGTATAAAATTCATGTGTACATTATTTAGAACTTTATTCACGACCCTGATATATCCAAATTGAACCCTACTCGTGAGCCATACTGAAAAATAAGTTTAGGTGTTTTCGCCAAAAATCATAGTTGTTACATAAGTCGACCCAAAGGAAGATTATGTATTTGAAGGTGAGCAAACTGTTACATAATGTCATTGTTTTGTTCACACGTCGCATACCCATGCACAACTAGCATGCACTGTTGAATGGTATCAGTCAAATATGTCATAAAATAGTTAAATCGATTTTAAAAAAAAGTTTTGTTTGTTTTCAGATGTGGTCGTGAACCAACATTGTTTTTCTTAAAGAGTAATTCTCTGAAAGTAATGTATAATGCGTTGGCCTAAAAATATTTGCTAAGGATTATGGCGAGTCAGATCATATTAATTCCTGCTCGAACTCAAAACTTAAAATAATTCAGCATTTTATGTTGTTTTATATAGTAATTAAAATGATTCAGTATTTGATACGTGAATATCATATATATAAATTTTAACTTCATATTCAAAATCCATCGAGCTTAATAATATTGTTACTAGATGATCTAGTTTTCTTTTAGGACCATAACATTATTAGGCTCATATAGTCTGGTAACTTAAGTGTTAGGTAATACAACTCTGCACCATTGTTTGTATTGATTCAACCTATATTTACATTATATAATATATGACAGGATTAAATTATTATGTTTAGTTATAATTACTAAATTATTTATTAGTTGGACAATATTTTACAATAGCTCGCATATTCTAAATGTACATGAATGAGAAATTTCAATTTATGACATCCTTACAAAACTCACTATCTTTAATTCGTAACCCTAAATAAAATTGATCTCTTTTTGTCTCATACAAGATAAAATCATATTCATTGTTCATAATAAATATCCAAACATTTATATCGAGAAAATTAAACCTCATTTTTGTTCTTTTTTCACCCAGTCGAGATCTAAAACACTTCATCTTCAATAAATATGTCAGGAATCAAATTAAAAAAATAATCAAGACAAAAAATACTTCCTCTTCATTAAACTGAGAACCAAATCGATATCCAAATCATTTGATCTTCACTAAGTTGAAAACTAAATTGAGACCCAAAATATTTGGTATTCATTGAATCGAAAACCAAATTGGGACCTTAAAAACACTTTATCTTCACCAAATCAATAATATTTTACCTAAAAATAAAACTAAACTTAACCAAAAAACTAAAACTAAATTTAACAAAAATAAAATATATTTTATTTCCAAAAAATACTAAAACAATATGTCATATAACACTGATAAATATAATATTATTAATTTATGGTAGATTTTTAAAAAGATCATCTGTCGGTACAACAAAATATACAAAGAAAATATTAAACTTAAACCCAAAATTCTGATACCGTAAAAATCTTGAGCTTGGGATCATGGTGTGCTTCATAAATAGGCTTGAGATTTGACTTAATATGCACTTTAGAAGTAGGCTTGAGAATGAGTTCATGATTTTTTTATAGAAGCCTTGAGCTTGGATTCGTGAAGCACTTAAGATATTGGCTTGAGCTTGAGCTTAGTAGAAGCTTTAAATAAACGTTTTGAGTTTGGGCCCATGAGGCACTTCAGACGCTAAAGTAATTTGAGAATTTATAGTCTCAAGTTACCATTTTTTTTACGGAATGAACTCTTTGTATGAAACTTGTTATCGTTGATCATAATTATTAGTAGGCCTCATTATTAGAATCTTTTCGGTTTCTCACATGTGCATAAAAAACTACACGTTTTTTTTTTACTTTTGATACCATGCAATGATTAAATAAGAAAACATATAAAGTCATAACGAAAAAGAACTTCCCTTATAAATGTTATAAGGCTTCTCCATTTTTCTTCACTCCACTCATATAAACTCTTGTTTTTTAGAGAGAAATAAACACTTTATTAAAAACTTCTACTATCTTTAAATTATTTATCGGCATTCCAGACTTCAAAGAGAAATTATTTGAACCTCTTATAAAGCACCATTATTTATCTTGCCTCTTTATTGTTAAGTGTTTATGTGAAACTTGGATCAATAGTCTAAACCTTGATTCAAAGGCCATTTTGCTCAAATATTCCTCTTGCTTTTATCATATGTTATTCTGATTAGTTCAACAAGCCCACTAAAAATCAAGGTATTGATTTCCTTCTTATTTTGCCATTAGAGAGCCTATGGGCCAAAGTAAAAACATATACCATCTAAATAATCAGAGTGAGACAAATTCTCTTATTGAGGTTGAAGGTGGTTGTAGTGAATAGTCTTCTTTCAACACTTATCATTCTATTACTTCATATTTTAAGGGAATAAAATGTGAAAGAACATACGGTCTAAGAGTTAGAGAGACATTCATATAATAAGAGGTTTTAGACCTGACCACCTCAAATTAAGATAGTGATAACCTGGGAACTCTTTATGGGACTCATCTAGTCAGTTACAAAACTGTCAATTTAATAGTACTCTCGGCTCTATTGATTTTCTGAGAGGTTCTAACTCTTGTAGGCGAGGCTCTATCTCATAGGAGTCATTCAGTCCGGAGTTGAAGAATAAAAAAAAACCTTGATAAAAAGACTTTGAGATCTAACCGAAATGATCAAAGGCCAGCGAGGGATCCAACAAAGCCATGCTGCCAAAACAAGCCAATATGGATACATAACCCTAAGCTTCTGAGATCTCTATTATCATAATAAATTTGGAAGATAATCAATTTGATTCCTTGAATAAAAGTAGGTATACATATTATGACCTAAGGGATCTAGGGAAGCTTCAGATAAAGTGAGGTATCCCTACAAATGTCAAGGTTCGGCTTCGAGTCCCCAAGAAGATTTCGACTTCAAATCAGGCTAACGAGGTGGTATTTTACACTAACATCTTCAATTGGGATTCAGGCTTTCAAATATGCGGCCAACTGTGATGTCATACATAATTAACTATGATCTTTTAATGATCAAATTCAGGATGAATCATTCCTTTTATATAATTTTTATGAATCAAAACCTTCATTTTTACTAACTCAGTTTTTTGAGCCAATAAAAAATGGTAAATAATCTCTCGAAGGTAGAACAAAATTGGAATAAAACCTTCATCTTTGTAAAAGGGGCTTGGAAGAATGAAGTGACTTCCAACAGACGAAACCCTAGTCGGAGCAAAAACTCATGAAAGAAAACTAGTAAGTATATGAGACGATATGAAGATTTCACTTCCCTTAGCGATCTCTATACTACATTTACAATTTGTAAGCTATGCTATGTTTTATTCCTATACTAAACCACTATGTTTGTTTGTCTGCATAACACAAGTGTCTTTATGGATTCCTAAAGTACACAACCGAGGACCGGATTTTAACACTGAACCAATACACTTTGGAATATTGGGATAAAAGGTTTCACTATTTTTTTACATTAAGGAATTTGTTATCTCAAAATTATAGAATATGAAGAAAGCAAGAAAGTTTGAGAATGAGTCACCACAAGTTACTAGTTATGATGGGTATATAATTCTTGACGGGATAACCCTTCTTTTGGATCACCTCTTCTTTCCAGCCAACGTCGAGCTCTAAGCAAGAAAGTCAAGGCGGAAGACTTTACCACTCCTTAAAAAAGGAAAAGCAAGTAGGTGCTTTGTATGTTGATGGCTTGAGGAAGAAGATAACATGGGCCAACATTTTGGTTGATACATGAACAAGTTTAACTAATTTTACAACATGAGGTTCAACAAAAGGTTCACTCGTGGTAGTCAGATCCACTATGGCTGATAGTTCTCTAAGTATGAATGACTTCTCAAATAACTTTGTTACTTACTAGCTGGAGCCGCAAGGGATCCGGGGTTAAAAAGACTAAAAAATAGAAAATCAACTTAAAATAGAGGCACAATACTTGTGTAAGGTGGTTTCTCGTTACAACGGATGCACACGACAAATCACCCTTAATATTAAGTATTTCTCAAAGTTTGAGACCTCCAAATTAGTTTTGAAGTAATTCGTAAGTTTTGTATGTTTTTTGCACATGCTACTTATAACAATATCGAGATTATCCATAAGATAGATAAAGAGAATAATCTAGATCTCTTTGACTTCTCATGTCTTATGAAGGGTCGTATTAAGCATATCAAAGATGCTAGTGATCTTGAAAGAAAGTTTAAGAATTAGTCGGGCACCTATCTTGACCTTTAAATATCTATTTAAGACCTCATAGTTGTTGTTTCTTCAAGGCCGCATAATATATGTAACACTTATGGGTGATCTTTGGTTACTTCTGATCACTCTCACCTTATCTCCCACGATGTAACACAAACATTGGTGTAGGGTTAATACAATGGAGACAATTTGAAAAAACCATAATTTTCTAAATATTACACTGTAAAAGGTAAACGAGTCCACTACCATAAACAAAAATTGGTTGACCTTCTTAAACTTTCCTTTACCCAAAATAACTTCGGGTTCAAATTATCCTATAATCATAGTACATTCTCTTATGAACCTAACTATCATCCTCTCAGACATTCGGATGGCCGGATGGTTCTTCATCCTCTTATATATTTCTTTAAAATAATAATATTCGAGCTCTATGCGTCTATTAGAATGTTTATGAACTTTATCCCTTCAATGTTAGTGCTGATTAGAACGATTAAAGGGTAATAAGCTTAGTATAAGTGAGCATATGTTCTCTCTTAGTATTGGAACTTGAGATACTCAACATGTATTTTTTTAAAGATCTTGGTCACTTCATATAGTGAATCTCCCCAACGATGGTAGCTAGAATGTGATAGTTGGGATCCAAGTCAATGTATTATCTAGAAAGACCATGGTATTCAAAAGACAGTCTAAAACCGCCATGGTCGTCTATTCTTTTAGACTACTACGGGGATTTTATCATAAGTTGTTTAACTCTTGTTTCTATATGCTTCAGTTGTGACCTAGATATATTCGATCAGAAGCTGGTCGATTTTTAGCAAACTCAAATAATTTTCTATTATCAATCAAACTCTAAACATTCTACTTTTGTGTTATATCGTCTATACTCCAATGACCGATATTATTGTGATACTTATTGAATATATTTTTTTTATCTCATCCATATGTTTTTTTATGGGGAAAAATATCCAAATTATACGTAGAGCTTGGTTTTCTCATGCATCGTAGCCATACCCTCAGTTAACTCACTAAACTTATTAAGACAAATTCGTTTGTTCCTCCGGTCGTCTCATCCCTTTCTGAAAGACCATATAAGTTAGAAGGGATATAGTTTTTCTTCGGCCTGACCTAAGCACGTGGAGGTATTGATTAGGTGGTATAATGAGGAGAGTAAACTTATTGATACACGTAGAGTTCTTGATTGGCTGCTAGAGTAGGAACGAGGGTCGAGTTATGATGTTGGTGATTCCGTCGAGGCTTTTTGTTCGATACCAACCTCAATCTTAATGTTTCTTCAACTTTTATTTAGGACTCAGCTTAAGAAAATAGTTCCTTAAACGATAAATCTTATTTTTTTTATAACATATTCCGCAAACATGGGATGACCTATTTCCTAGATAAAGAACAATTAATAGCCTCATAACAATCTTCTATGTTGTTTTTTATTTGGATGCACGTAGGGTATAATCCCAAAGACTTTCATCAGAGTCGTGCTTATAATGCATTATAGAATCTTTATCACCATTGATCTCCTTACTCATAATAAATATTTCTATGTACAAGGTTCAGAGTGTCAAAACTTTGGATGGAACTCGAAGGCATCTGACTGAACCAAGTTAGGGCGTTCCCCATGAAAATTATTGAGAAAAAACCTATCATATCCCCCAAAGCTCAACATTATGGTCTGAATGGTTTAATATGATGCTTTGGATCACCCAAACTATCATACTTGTCCCTCTTATACATATCAAATTTGATGGTACTTCGTCTGGTATATTGTATATTTAATTGTAACAAAGCCACTATGCTCTATCATTTCAACTCGAATACTAATTTGAACACTAAAAACATTTATGTGTTGTGATAGAAAAACTTGAAGTACGGATAAAAACCACTGGGAGCAAAAAGATTGTTTTTAAAATAGTTGGGTGTGTGTGGTCTGAACCCTTAACCTTGGTCTGGATCCAAAGAAGGAAAAAAAGGTTTGGATTAAATTTGGGTATAAAATCTAAGGTCGAGGGGCATGTGCTTAGGTAAGCCGAGTTTGCTGTGACAATTCGGCCATCAGCTCATACTTTCTCGACTCTCTTTCTAGGAGTATTAGTTCATATTGGTTTTGGCTCAATTCAGAGAGCTTCAATGGCCTAAACTTTCAAAGGTGCTAATGGATTCTGATTTGTCAGCGGTGTCCTTTTTAACGAGGATGAGAAACTTCATCGTCGTCAATATATTGATCTTAACTGGTAGTAGAAGAACAATACAGGTACCTTACCCGATGCTCTATTATAGAAGACTCATAATTTTTATTTGGGCGAAAATGTTACAAGAGTTATGATGATCAATTGTTTCTTCTAGTAGTTTCCATCTCTACATCCACTTATCTCCTTTCAAACTTCAAAACAAAAGATCTAAATATTATACTATCTATTGTTGTTCGAAGGCTAACCGTTTTGATGGTGAAAACTCGACGATGTTCTTTTAACTAATTTTGAAGTATAACTCGATCAAAAATGCTTTCGAAACCCTGTTTGGTGAATCTTGTTTTCAAAACAACTGCCACATTTACTACATACTCTTTTAAAACAAAACTATAGTTAAATTTAAAATTATCAGTGATTTTTTTAAAATAAAATTATATCCCAATCATTTTTTACGAACAGCAATACAAGTAAGATTTAGATTTGTTCGAACTCGAAACTACTCTAACCTAAAATCTAATTTAGATTTGTTCGAACGCTAGCCTAAAATCCAATAAAAAAAAAAATAATAAAAAAAAAATGTTTACCCTTTTTAGATCAGAAAAGATCTTCCGGAAAACAGAGATGACAAAGACATCTGAATTCGGTATTGGCCGAAAGATCTTTCGGTTTCTTTGTCATCTCTGTTTTCCGGTTTTCTCTTTATCTTCTTTCTGTAGCAGGATTCATCTGAATTCTAAAGCTATATTATTTCGAGAATTTCATGCCTCTCTCTTTTATTTCCTTTCTATTCCTAGTTTCGTTCAGGACGATTTACAACTTTGTGGAGGTGGAGCTTTGCCGGAGCGGAGGTGCGTTACAAGCGCTTCAGTTGAGAAATGTCCGAGCTTTGCTGGTTGCTCGGCTTTAGTCGTCGTTTCTGGTGGTATAAATCGAGATAAAGCTCCGAGTACAATTCATAAGACGGCGTTAGTGAGGATGGATGTGTGGCTGCCCGGTTGGTTCTGCGTTCGTCTTGACCGATCCTTGGGATTCGTCGCTTCCGGTAAAGGATGGCAGCATCAGATCCGGTCTTGCGACGTTGGTCGTCGAAAGCAAGACATTGGGTCTTCAGACTCTAGCAGAGCCAAGGATATCGACTCCTCCGGTATAGGGCGGCAGCTAGATACCGGATTTTCCTCTCGTACAGGGCGACTGCAAGGGAACGGATCTTCCGGGTTCGATCGATCTCAAGGAGTTGGCACCTCCGTTGTAGGACGTCAGGAAGAATCAGAATCTGTTGGATTTGCTATTGAAATCGGTCACTCCGATATCGACCGGCCGCTGGAAACCGGCACCTCTGATCGACGAAATCCAGGCCTTAGGAGCTACAGTCACTGCCTGCTGGGTTCTCTCTCTGGGAAAAGGGGATTTGACAACCCTAATTTCCCCATTGTTTCTCCACTTCTATCGGAGGACTTGTCTGAGCAGAGGTTTGATTCGGGGAATGGGTCAGGAAACAGATTGGTGAGGTCCATTAGTGGCCTTAGAAAAGACGAGCTGGGCTGTCCTTCTAAGTCAGTGGGTCCAAAAAATCAAAAGACAGCCCTCAGTATTTCGAGTCCAATAGGCCCTGCCTCAATGGGCCACTCTGTCAAACTAATCGGGTCCACTCAAGTACTCTCAATTTCTAAGCCCGGTAAAAACAATGGGAATTGTCTTCTAGGAGATGGTTCTCCCAAGACTAATTACACTCTTATCCGCAATTTCGGGAACGCCGGTAAAGGCTCAAAAGAGAAAAAGTATTAATTGGCCCACCCAAAACTCTTTTTGCCCCCTACCGCAAAGGATTTCTCTAAAGAAGAAGACCCTTCAGAGATAGACCTTGAGGTGGACCCTAGACTTCCTTCTATCTCCGAGGATAAGGAAGTGAAGATCGGAGAGGAGGTGGACTCACCCCCCAAAAGGGTGTGTACCGTCGTAGCTAAAGACAAGGGCAAAAAGGTAATGTCCTCCGACAGGATCATGAGCTGATTCTCTGTAAGTCTTCCTTTCATGAATATTGCATCTTGGAATGTTCGTGGTCTTAATGACCCGATTAGGCAAGCGGATGTCACTGATTTTATTTTTAGTAATCATATCTCTTTGATAGTTCTGGTAGAGACTAAAGTCCAATTTCTGAATGTCGAGTCGATAATCAGAAGAGTGGCCCCGTTCTGGCATGTGATCACCAATCATTTGTCTCACCATTTAGGAAGAATTTGGATTACTTGGAACCCTAGTGTTATTTCAATTACTAGGATCTCCCAATCTCCTCAGTTCATTCACTGTATGGCCAATTGTCATAACTATAAAGCTTCTTTCAAGCTTACTGCGATCTACGCTTTTAACGAAGCTCAAGATCGCATTTCGCTTTGGAATGACCTTATAGACATCTCCAACCAAGACAACCACATCCCCCGGGTTTCCCTTGGGGATTTTAATGATATCCGCCATCCGGATGAGCGTCTTGGCTCTTCTGATTCGTGGTCTTCAGCAATTGATGATTTCAACAACTGTTGTTACCGTTGCGAGCTTAGTGATCTTCGATCATCTGGCTTTCCTTTCACCTGGATCAACAAGCAACCAGCTCACCCTATCCTCTCCAAAATTGATCGAGTTATGGTCAACCCTGATTGGGATGACCTTTTCCCTATGTCCCATGTCCTCATAGGTTATTTTCGCACCTCTGACCACACCACTGTCACTCTCAATCTCGGGCTTCCCCGGCCAAGACAGAAAAAACCTTTTCGCTTCTTCAACATGTGGTAATCTCACCCTCAATTCAAAGAAATAGTTACAAACTGCTGGAACTCCCCTATATCCTCCTCGGGGATGACCATGGTCTCTGACAAACTAAAACGTTTGCAAAATGCTCTAGCTTTGTTAAATCGTAAGGAGTTTAGTGATATTACCTCCAGAGCTGATAAAGCTCAAAAAGAATTATTCGAGGCTCAGTCTCAATTAGCCTCCGACCCTCTCAATCCTCGATTAGTCGGAATCGAATTGGAGGCTTCCGCTTCATTTATTTTTCTAAGTCGAGCCGAAGAATCTTTCTTCAAGCAGAAATCTAGGGAAAACTGGATCCAGCTGGGCGATAGAAACACAAATTTTTTTCACAAAAGCATAAAAGCCCGGCTATTTCGCAATAAAATCATTTCGATATCCAATGATCAAGGTGCCAATGTTTCCTATCCGGCAAAAGTGTCAAAAGTTTTTGTTAACTTTTTTGAAAATTCCCTGGGCACCAAGCATTTTGCTGTCTACCCTGGCCTAGGAAAAGTCTCCTCTCTTATCTGTTCCAAAGTCAATCCCGCCGATAGAGATTTTATGAACCGTGACGTCTCTTGCGCTGAAATTAAATCTGCTCTGCACAGTATAGATAACGATAAATCCCCTGGCCCGTATGGCTTTAACTCATGTTTTTTTAAAACCTCTTGGGATATTGTTGGCCCCGACATATGTAAAGGGGTTCAAGATTTCTTCCTCTCCGACACTCTGATTGATTCTTGGAATTCTACCTCTATTGCGCTTATTCCTAAAAAAGACTCGCCTTCTTCGCCAGCTGACTTCAGACCAATTGCTTTATGCAATGTGATCTATAAAATCATCTCTAAAATTCTGGCCAATAGAATCAAAGTCTCATTTCCTTATCTTATAGACTCCTCCCAATCAGCTTTCGTCTCTGAGAGGAATATATCTGATAATATTCTCCTCTCCCAAGAGCTTCTTAAGGGATACCATATCAATGGGAGAGGCAAAAGAATTGCCCTTAAAATTGATTTAATGAAAGCCTTTGATAACGTCCGCTGGCATCTCATCCTTGACGTTCTTGTGGCGATGCATTTTCCTGAGAAAACTATCACTTGGATTGTCAAATGCATTTCCTCCCCCTCATACTCCATTATTATTAATGGAGACCTTCATAGTAATTTCAAAGGAAAAAAAGGTCTGAGACAAGGTGACCCTCTTTCCCCTCTTCTTTTTGTGCTTGTCATGCAAGTGCTTTCTGGCATCCTCAAAGAGAAAAGTCTTAATGAGAATTTCCGTTTCCACTGGAAATGCCACAAGCAAAAAATCATCAATCTCTGCTTCGCAGATGACCTAAAGATTTTTTGTCATGGTGATGCCCTTTCTCTAAACCTTATTAAAGAGGCCCTGGACGACTTCTTTCTTCTCTCTGGTCTTAAAGTCAATCCTTCTAAAAGCCATATCTTCCTCCCTGGCATTGACAATCAGCTTAGATTAGATCTTTTGCCGATTTTGAATTTCCCTGAAGGAACCCTCCCTGTAAAATACATAAGAGTCCCTCTCATCACAGGTAGACTAACCCATACGGACTGCCGCCCCCTGTTGCACAAAATCACTTCTAGAATTGATTCTTGGACCGCCAAGCACCTCTCTTACGCTGGTCGGCTCCAATTAATTAAATCTGTTTTATTTGCGGGTCAAGTATATTGGTCTTCGATTTTTATTCTCCCTTCTAGAATAATTAAAGAACTATCTCAGTACCTTCGGCGGTTCCTATGGACTGACTCCACTTTGAAAGTCCACGGGGCAAGGTTTCCTGGTCAACCATTACCACTCCCTATAAAGAGGGCGGCCTTGGGATTCTGGATTTAAAAACCTGGAATCATGCGGCCATCCTTAAACACCTCTGGTCCATAGTAAGTAATAAGTCTCAATCTCTCTGGTGCGATTGGATCAAATATGAAAAGATCAAAACCAAAAGTTTTTGGGATATCTCCTCCGGATCCTCTCCCTCTTGGATTTGGAGGAAAATCCTCCGACTGCGTCATTTGGCTTGTAATTTATACAGGGTTGCAATAGGAAATGGTCTGAATACCTCTTTCTGGCATGACCCATGGCTCATTTCCTCGTTGCTTGCGAATCACTATGGCTCTGACGTAATTTCTGACTCTCGATTGGGAAATAACCTAAAGGTCTCTGACATCATTGCCAATGGAGAATGGAACTGGCCAGTCAACTTGAGATCGGCTAGAGCCCGTAGTCGGAACTGCTTGGATGAAATCAACAGACTAATCCTCTCTCTACCCCAGCCAAACACTCTCTTGATGGATACTCCATACTGGATTGCGAAGGAGGGATGCTTCTCTTTCAACATCAAAGACACGTATAATGCAATTCGCAAGCCTGCCCTTATAGTGGGGCGGGCGGGGTTAGTATGGAATAAATTCAACATTCTGCGCCACTCATTTATAACTTGGCTTGCTATTAAGGGCAAACTAGTCACCAGAGACAAGCTCATTAGTTGGGGTTACAATACCCCAACTGAATGCCCTCTCTGCTCCTCTGATTTGGAAACTATATCTCATATCCTCTATGAATGTAGTTACGCTCAGAGTATCTGGAAAACGGCAAGTTCCAAACTTGGTTTTCCATTCCCATCCTTGAGCTGGCAATCTTGGAATCTTGAGGCTTCAAGATGGTCAAACATGCGTGACCATTATATTTGGCGCACGTGTTTCAACACGGTAGTTTACCACGTTTGGAAGGAGCGAAATTCAAGAATTTTTGGATATGCTCCTGCTTCGGCATCCTCAATTTTCTACCAAATCATATCTGATCTCCGATACAGATTCCATGGTACCAAGATTGCCTGGCCGACATAACTGGTTACTTTCTAACTTATTCTATTCTCATTTTGTTTCAGGTGATCTTCTTTCTGGACTGGAGCGAGGAGTCTGACTGATAGCTCCCGGAGTCTGCCTACGCTACCGAGTCATCATCACCCTCCCCCGTTAGATTTATTTTATCTTGATATGTCAAACCTTTGGTGCCATATTCCCACACTGGCATCGAGACTCAGATCTATCTTCTAGTATTTCTTTATCTAGTTATTATCTTTTATTGTAGTGATGTATTACCTCGGGGTATGCCCCAGGATTATGTATGAACCCTTTCGATTAATTTAAGTTTTTTTTTTTTGAAAAAAAAAAGCTAAATAAACGAATTATAAAAAAAAAGCTAAATAAACGAATTATTGGATAAAAAGTAGTTAATGAATGTACTTTAAGCCTTCATTGAACCTAGCCACATAGATAAAGATCGTGGCAGTGTACATGAATGGGAAAACCTCATCATTTATGTTTTATATTGAAAGTTATTTACTTTCAATTATTTAATATATTAAAATAGAATATTTTAAAGTTCAGAGTTGATATATTTGTATTCATTTAAAGTTGCTACGGCTCGAGCGCCAGGTACAAATTATGGTTTCTTGAATGTACCCTGATATACTATTGTTTATTTATTTATATAAGAAGGTGTTTATATACAGAGTCACCAAAATCGATTTCGCTCGATCAAAAACTATATTGTAATACAAATTTAATTAAATGAATTTAGGCTAGTTGTTATTATTATGGATCATGTACACTACAAGAACATCTATATTTAATTATTACCAAATACGTTGTCTAGGTTTATAGATGTAGGCGACCATATCCCCGAAATTTACAGTAGTGTTCGCTCGGAAGATTTTTTTTACGAAGATCGAGGATTTGTGATCAGAGGTTTTGATTTAATTTAATTATAGGTCATGAGATTATTATTGCCGCAGAGTTTGTTGGTTGTCGTAATAAGTAGATTAGTTTTAGAAATTATACACGGATTCGTTTTTTGTTTCAAATATATATAGAACTATATAACGAATATTATTTTTATGGGTCGGGCTAGAAATATTACACATTTTGATAGATCTCTCACTCTATTTTTTTTTTCAAATTTAAAATTGAAATTTTAAAATTGCCCTTTCTCCCTCTAGATTTCTACATTCATTCCATTTACACTCCAAATCGGCCGAAACTCTGAAATCTATCCGTTATTACCCCAAATCTACAAGTTTTGTACTAAAATCTACTACTCTAAACCCATTAAACCGAAAAAGTTAGGTTTTTTTACCCAAACCCATCAAACCCACTTCGAAAAATCTTGAATCAGAGAATCTATGGACAATGAAAAGATGTGCGTGTCTCTGGAAGACTTACTAGACGAGGAGGAAGCTTATCGGATGGAGGTAAGAACCGAAACCCTGTATTTCGGTTTTCAGTCGTGTCGCACGCTGTTCGTGCGACGAACAGCTTCGTCATCGCACAATCGTGCGACACGGTACCCATATCCGTCGCATGAGACAAAGACAGAAGCGCACCTCATGCGACCGCACTAGAGACATGTCTTGTGCGACGACACTTAAGACATGTCCCGTGCGACAACAGTGTTATATAAACTCATACTTTTCAATTGTATATTTTGCAGGAGGAACCTGTCCAGCCTCCATTTATGGATGCCGATTACAGTAAAATATTCAACACGGATAGATTATTTACTAAAGACGAATTGAATGCTTTCGTGGACATTGAATCAAAGAAGATCAAGTTTGTCACAATAAGAAAACTCTACGATAGCGGGAAATGGGGAAGGACTCCTAGGTTAGAGTACGTTTGCGAGCGATACGGTGTATACGTATCAAAGGCAAAACCGGAAACTTTGAAAAAGAGGAAGACATCCACGAAGAAATGTAATTGTCCGTTTGCGCTAAAAGGTCATCCGATCGACGTACTAGCCATGAAATGGCGTTTGGAGGTGATAAACGGTACTCACAATCATAAACCCTACGTTCTCCTAGACGGTCATTCCCGCGCTTGTAGGCTAAAACTGGATGAAGAGGAACTAGTTCGTAGTTTGTCTCACCTCGGTTCACGCCCTAGGAAGATATATAGTGGTTTGAAGTACCAATATCCAGAGAACATTTCGAACATGCGTGCAATCTACAATTGCCGCAAAAAACATCGGGATGCTGAGCATGGGGGACAAACGCAAATGCAATATCTTTTGACGAAGTTGAAGGAGAATGGATACTCGACGTGGGAGCGTTTGAAAGATGATTCAAATGTGATCACTGACTTTTTCTTTGCACATCCAACTAGTGTAGACTTATTATGTACATTCCCGAACGTGTTATTCATGGATTGTACGTAAAAGACGACTAGGTATAAGATGCCGTTATTAGAGGTTGTTGGTTTAACGTCCACTTCCATTACATTTACCGTTGCGTACGTATTTATGAGCGGAGAGAAGATTGGAAACTACGTATGGGCTTTGGAAACTCTTCGTGGTTTGATGATGGATAACGTGTGCGCATTTCCATCCATTATTGTTACCGATCAGGAGTTAGCTCTCATGCGTGCAGTCGATAAAATTTTTCCTAAAATGCACTACTTGTTATGCACGTGGCACATTAGTAAGAACATTCTTGGGGCGGTTCAGAAGATATTGCACGATGATGCGGTAGCGAAACAATTTGTTGAATTTTACGGCTACGTTGCGGAGGCGAACACATTTGAGAGTTACCAAAAGAATCTGGATACACTGAAGGAGATGTTTACATCTAAACCGGAGTGTTTTGCGTACGTTATGGACTCGTGGATAACAAAATATGGTGACAAGTTCCTTGCGTACCGAACGAACACGATTAAGCATTATGGCCAAACAACTACAAATAGGTTAGTCCGTTTATCCTATTTTTCGTTGAGTTATTTTATCTAGTTTCAAATAAGTTGATAATTTATTACTTGTACTATGTAGGGCGGAGGATGCTCACTCGTCCCTAAAAAAATATATTGGGACAAATCAATGCAACTTTGAGATTTTTTTAAAAAAAGTTCATAACTTGTTAACGAAGCAGCATGCGGGTATCGTCGAATCATTCGAGCGAAGTAAGTTTAGAACAATTCTCGGCTTTGATGGTGTTTTGACGAAAAATCTTAAAGGTCATGTGTCACATGCGGGGCTAAAGATACTGATGGTTGCTATTGTACGTGCTCGGAATATAGGAGTAGATCGGGTAGCATGTGGAGGTGTTTCCTTAGGAGAACACATGGTTTACCTTGTGCATGTGAAATTGCGTTTATAGCTAGAGATGGTATGTGTATCCCTTTAGAAGATGTGGATATCTTTTGGAAAAGATTAGATATTGTGCATAGGGATCCTAGCTCTCGCGAAGAGGAATTACAAAAAAAGCTTTCCTTAATTGACAACTCCATTCGTAGTTTCCGCCCCGACCAACAAGACCACATTATCAATAGGGTAATGCAAATATTGAGGCCCGAGACAAGTCATATTCAAGATCCTAAAGAAGCGGTTAGAGCTAAGGGTAGACCAAAGGGAGGCGTTGATAAATAGACTAAACAGAACCCTAGTTCGTGGGAATATCCCATTGAACAAACCGCTAGTGCTAGTACTCCGGCTAACTCGGTAGGTAGTACACCCGTAAACACATTAGGGAGCACGGCCGCATCCAAAGTGGTTCCCATCGTACCACCCAAACCTCCATTAGCAAAAACGAAAGTTGGAAGGCCTAATAAAATTGTTAAGGATGGGAAGTTAACGTTATATCCGGATTGCATCCCGGCCTTTCTACACACTTACATTTTAAAATTAGTTGACGTTCTTCCGGACGGACAATGCGGATATCGTTCTGTAGCGCATTCAATATACAACAACGAAGATAGATGGGAGGATGTTAGACGCGAGTTGTTGAAGGAGTTGCGGGACAACCGTGCATGTTGGTTGGATGTATATGGTTCGGAGAAGGTGTTTGACGATTTGATACAAAGGTTAGATTACTTCAAGCTCAATCCTAGTAGCCACTATTGGATGACATTTCCAGACATTGGACTAGTCATCGCGACAAGGTATCAATGCATGGTATACCATGTATCGCAAGCAGCCTCGTTAACGTATCTACCAATCCGTGGAAAGCCACCCGTCAACAATTCAACGATCATAGAAGTTAGGATAGCTTTCGTGCATGGATGTCACTTTGTTAATGTAAGTTTATGTCGTATCCAATCAAAATTTCTTACGCTATCATTACTAATGCATTCGTTTATTTTTTTTATCTTGTAGATTACTACTCCACCCGATGGACCGTTGCCTCCATTATACCCTTGTTGGGCCGTTTATACAACCGAAGAAGCGAATCAATGGGCACATCCCTACTACCGGCGGTTGAACAAATTCACACAGATAATGCCCGCAAGGAAAATTAACTTGAACGAAATACCACATGTAACAGATTTGACTAGAGACGACGTTTGAAATGTTCTTGTACACCATTTTAAGTTAGTTTGCGTAACATTTCATGTAGCATAGTTATGTAATTTTGATATAATGTAGTAGGAAAATCCCTACCAGCGTTTGATGTATTGTAGTTGCTGTTTTTTTAAAAGTATTAGTTTCAAAATAACACCTTTCGCATGCGACTCTCTTTTGGTCTGGTCGCATGCGAAGGTAGGCATAAATATTGGCCCTGTTTTTTCAGACAGGGGGCTTACATTGCGTGCAACAAATGCGAGGCTGTTTGCATCCATTCGCATGCGACGGTAGGTATAAGTTTTGGCCCTGTTTTTTTAGACAGGGGGCTTACATCGCATGCCGAAAATGCGAAGATGTTTGGGCCTGGTCGCATGCGACGGTAGGCATAAATATTGGCCCTGTTTTTTCAAACAGGGGGCTTACATCGCATTCCGAAAATGCGAAGCTGTTTGGGCATGGTCGCATGCGACCCTCTTTGCATCCAGTCGCATGCGACGGTAGGCGTAAATATTGGCCCTGCTTTTCAGACAGAGGGCTTATATCGCAGGCCCAAAATACGACTCCCCTTGGACCTGGTCGCATGCGACGCTGTGTATACATTTGTTTGAATAAAATACCATTAAAAAGGGGGAAAACAACAAGTTCACTTAAAGGAAGTACATAAACAGGAACACAACAAGTACACTTGAAGGAAATACATAAAGATGAAAACAACAAGTTAACACTTTAACTTAACCAAACATAAGAAAATAATTAAACAACGAAATGCCAACAACAAAAATGCTCAATCATCGAAGTCATATCCCAAGTTGTCGTCATAATCAACCCCCTCCTCCCTTTCCGTAATCCTATCTTGAAGATACGCTACCATATCCCTAGTGATGTAGTCTACCACCGTCATGTTGAAGACGGCGGCCGCTTCTTGCTTAATTTTATATGACAAAAACAACAAACGCTGGAGCAGTTGACAAAAAAGGTACCTCTGCTTGATTTGCTCACGGTTGCGCACGAGGAGACCTCCGATTTGTAAACGGCCGTAGCCGTAGTACATCTTACAAAGCACCTGATCAAAAAAAGCATCACTAGTATCTTCCCCCATCTCTCGGCGGGCAATCTTCACCGCCTGAAGCAAATGGTAGTCTTCATGGGGAGTAAACTTCATTTGTTGAACTTTTTATGTTTGAGAAGATTATATGAATGTAAACGGTTTTGTAGTCCCTTTATATAGTGAAGTGAATTTAGGTAGGACTATTTTGGTTTCTAGAATGAGCGGGATTTTTTGAATTATGAGAATGAGCGGGAGTTTTTGAATTTTGAGAATGAGAGGGAGTTTTTGATTTTTTAGAATGAGCGGGATTTTTTGAATTTTCAAGAATGAGAGGGAGTTTTTGATTTTTGAGAATGAGCGGGAGTTTTTGAATTTTCGAGAATGAAAGGGAGTTTTTGAATTTTTGAGAATGAGAGGGAGTTTTTGATTTTTGAGAATGAGCGGGAGTTTTTGGTTTATGAGAATGAGCGGGAGTTTTGGGTTTCTTACTTGAGAATGAGTGTGTATTTCTATTTGAGTGTGAGTTTGTATTTCAGTTTAAGTATGAGTGTGTGTTTCAATTTATGAATGAGTGTCTATTTCAGTTTTGTGTTTGAGTGTGAGTTTGTATTTGTGTTTTAGTGTGAGTTTGTATGAGTGTGCGTTTCACTAGTAGAAGCTCTAACTCTAACTGAAATGGAATCGAACCCATAAACATGATAAATTCAAAGCAAGCATACAATAAATTAAAATACAAAAAATAAAATCAGTCATAAATTAAACCGATTACAAAATATAGTGTTGATGTCCAAAAGTCTAACAAAGGTATGCTGAGAGTAATAATCAGTGTCGTCGATACCTCTCAGCGATCCTGCACATATGAAAGGCGGTCTGTACAAGATCCTCGTGCTCCATAGTCGGTATCGATGGAGCAAACCTAGCAATCTGCTCGTATCCTGAAAAGTCAGCACCACCCTGCGGCTCCAACCGAGGACCTCTCTCTGGCGCAGAATTGCTGACGATGTACCATAACCTCTTCTTCACCCAAATGTAGTACATTGGGTCAGCACTCTCTCCACTACCACGGTACACCGTGCCATCAGGAGTGTACACGTGGTTA
The DNA here is from genome assembly GCA_036936605.1 of Limnanthes douglasii subsp. nivea. Taxonomy (NCBI): domain Eukaryota; kingdom Viridiplantae; phylum Streptophyta; class Magnoliopsida; order Brassicales; family Limnanthaceae; genus Limnanthes; species Limnanthes douglasii. The sequence goes on along the minus strand of JAUPFV010000005.1, from coordinate 85,999,059 downwards.
TCCCAATCCCTCCACAAGTGCCCGTCCCATGTTAAGGTACTGACCATCTTCTTCCCTGATTTTTTCGACTTAGGAGGGCGTATATCCTTAGGAATCAGCTGTACGTACCCCATCTGTCGAGTGACACGGTCTGGGTAGTACGACACAACCACGTCGAACGACTTAAGCGTCAACTCAACCCAAGTCACCCGATGGTCCCGTAAGTGTATGAAGGGAAGGAACATGACCTGTAAATAAAAAAATTAACAACTTAGCCATTTATATTAGTAAAAGTACTTATAATTAAAATGAACGAATATTACTTACATCTGCCTCCGTGCACGTCGAAAGTGCGTGTCTCATCTGCCTGCGCACATCATGGGAGACACCAATCTTCTACGGCGCATGTCGGCACATATGGGGCATGGATATATCATAATCGCAAAACAGTGGAGCTCGGAGCTGAACAAAGTGTGCAAAAATCCACGACTCGAGCATCCCCGTAAACCCGCAAATGCCTCCCGTACCATGGAGAGATACCTGACTAAGGGAGTGGTACAGCTGTGCTAAAACCAACTGACCCCAGTTGTACATATGCATACTCTGGTATTGGTTCACGAACTGGAGGTAATCTAAAGGAATGTTGTTGCCGGTGTTGTTTGCACATATAGTGGTACCTAACAAATACAGTATGTAGGCAGGGGTGGCATGATTAAAACCCGCATCCGTGATCTTCCTATCACTATACTTAGAACCACTAAAAGTACTACGCAGCCACCCAATGTTCACACTACCAGCATTCCTAAGGTTTTTACTCAACTCAGATGATCGCACACCTAGCATGCCAGCATAAGTACGAAGCCTCTCAACCTTAGAGTCAAAAGGTAGAACGTCAAAGTACCTACCTACAACCGGTAATCCAGTGATGACGTGGACATCGTCCAAGGTGACTGTCATCTCCCCGAACGAGAAATGGAATGAAGAAGTCTCCTCATGCCACCGCTCTAAGAATGCCTCCACCAAATGAAGGTTGGTATGCCAGCGGGTGAGTGCATCGACGACCGGGCCAAATATAGTCTCCATCACCCTTTCCCGTACCCTGCTCTGCTGTGTAAGGTCCCATCTCCGGAGACTGTCGTACATAGCGAAGCATCGCAGGGTCACCCTATCCTGCAATATGTATAAAAAACGTAAATTTGTAAAATAATAATAATTATAAACATATGTATCGAACACGTAAGAAAATGATAAAACAATATAAAGGTATAACACTTACATCTCCGTGATAGACGCTGAAAGCCTCGTGCTGGGTGTAATCCGGAAAAAGAGTCGGGACATGAGGCAGCACTGTTAAAAAATCCTAATCCTCACCCTTGGGTGCGTGGGATGTTGCCTCTGGTGCGTGAGGTGCATCGTCCTCCATATGATCCGGTGCATCTGCATCGTCATCGTAACAGAAGTCAGGTGGCTGCGAAGTAGAACCTGCCCCTGTGCTACCATCAGCAGTAGGAATATAATCGCCATGACGACGGAGACGTCGTCTACTACGCGTACCAGGAGCATGTCCCTCGCTGGGACCTGCCTGTACATCCTCGGGCTCGGACAAAACTCTATCCTCTGCCGCCACTTCCGCCTCACGTCCCCTCATTTTCTTGAACGGATTTTTAACTTTCATCTTGAACCGTCCCATCCTGTAAAGACAACATAAAAAAATATGTATTAGTGAGAAAACACCAAATAAGCTAACATAAAATGCATTGATTCACATGAGACAGCTTAAGCTGTCTGTCGCATGAGACAGCTTAAGCTATCAGTCGCATGAGACGGCAATGCGACCCCGTCTCATGCGACCAAGTGCTGTCTTGGTCGCACGATCGTGCGACCAGATCTAAATTGGTAGCACAATTGTGCTACCAACAACAACGAAACCCCAAAATTAGAAACACACCAAATCAGCCTCATTTCACACAAAATCAAACACAAAAACATAGATCATAGCAAAACTAACAAGAATACACCACTAATCTAACAAAACAACACCTAAAATTATGCAAAAATCGAACTTTTGAAATCGAAACCTAAAAAACTTAAAAACCAAGATTCAACAGTTTAGACCCAACCAAATCTAAAAAAAATTACACCATGATGTTTGTATCGTTTACCTTTACGTTTTCTTGACTTTAGATTCTTCAAAAATCGTGCTTTTGAAATGGGTCGCACAATGTTCTTGAGAGCTTTCTAGAGAGAGAGAGAGAGAAAGAGAGGAAAAAAAATGGTGAGAGATTTATCAAACCTTTTTATACCTAGATTTTCTGAAAATGATAAATGGTCCAAAATTAGGTGTGAGATCTATCAATTGGGTATAAGATCTAGCGGTTTAAGATCAATCAAAATGTGTCTTATTTCTAGCCTGACCCTATTTTTATAACTAATGTTATTGATTGTTACGCTACAGTTTTTGTCTTTGTTTTTTATTATTATATTATTTTCCCAAAATTTTATAGATATGAGATTCTCTTTCATCAAAACATTTTTATTAATGTAATTTTTATTTTGGCGTGGGGTTAGTTCTTTTAAATTCAATTTATATTGGAAAATCAAATTTTCTTTTAGGTTCTAAGCTAAGTGTTTATATTTTTTTTTTCAATTTTAATTAAATAATTGATTTTTTGTGTGTGTTTATTTTGAATCCAATTTATTTTTTGTATAAAAATTATTTTTTTCGTTATTGAACTTTTTTTTAATTTCGAGTTCATATATTGTTATTTTATAGGGTTTAGCAAAGACAAAATGAAACACATCATATACGGATGAATACTTGTTTCGTTTTCATTAAGACCGATCAAAGACAAAGCTTGAAATTGATACATTATTAGATTTGTTTTTTTAAATTTATTCCAAATTTGATATAAATACGGTAATGGTATATCCCAATGTGACATATATTTTTTATATGAGGTAAAATTAATAAGATAAAACATATAAGACATGTTAATATTTGATGATAAATGAAGATAAATTATAATGAATCTGTCATTATTGAGATATAAATAATGCTGGGTAAACTATGAAGTAGGTGATGACGAACCATAAAAAAACATAATTATGATGAGATAAAAGAAAGGAAACAAAATATAAAAAATACATAAAGGTAAAAATTCTAAAACGAGATAAGAGAAAGGAAAAAAGGTATTAAAAAATACATCAAGGTAAAGATTTTATTCGAGCTAAACAAAAAAGTAAGAGAATAGAAAGAAAGTAAAGATAAATTAAATTTCAAGGATCTACGACCTAAATAAAAAGGTAAAAAATGAAGGAGATAAGAACGAGTTGAGGCGACCAAGATGAATATTACGCCAAGGAAATACCGTGGATGTCAAGGAAATAACGTGAATCTGGAAGATCAAAGAGGGTTTAAGAAACTTATAACTTAGTCTAATAATATTACTTAAATATCATTGATAATGAAAGGTTATATTACTCAAATCTATAATATATGTATTAAGTTAATTCTTAAATGATCTTCACGTGTTCACAGTTTCACGTGTTATTTATCTATTAATTTTAGTCTTTAATAAATTATATAAATAGGATTGTAAACCTTCATTTAAAAGTAAATGGTTTATGAGTAATAAAATATATCCATTGTTTCTCTCTAATTCTTAAGTTTTTCAGTCTTAAGTTGCATTGACATTTTATTTGACAAAGTTTTACCTCATCATATTTTTCGGCATCGTCTATGGGAAAAATTTAGCAAAATAAAAATCCGAACAAATGGTGTTGACTAACTCAGAGATAAATACGGATATTTTTCGTGTAAAATTGGTTCATGATTCTTTATTTTTGGTTCAAGTGAATTTTACAGTTGTTTCTCCAACTTGTGGAGATGCTAAAGTATGGGGTGACCGTACGTCTTCAGTTGTTAATGAAAAAATGTAAATATTGCTTCGCCAGCTTATGAGAACAATGAATTATGAGGTAATCAGAGAACTCCAGTTATTAAGGATAGAAATGCTAACATTGCCTCTTCAGTTTACGGGAATAATAAAGTACGATGTAATTATCAGTAACTCTGATTTGTCTTCTAGTTGTCGTGTCTACAACATTATGTAATGTATTTAATAATTAGGGAAATCCTCAAATATATTTTGATTTGAATACTTTGGGAATACAGTTAAATGAATTGAAACAAAAACAATATAGATATAATATTTTACAAATGCAAATAGACGAGGATAAAAGAACAATGATGAGATAAATGTCTAAAATATTATAATTATTGACTAAAAAAGTAAGGACTAAGGATAATAATGATCAATTAAATTTTAGTGTGTGATGAAAATGTAATTCAAAATAAAGAAAACAAAGTTAAAATAGTTAATGGAAATGATGAACACTATAGTAATAAAATTATTACCAAATGAAAATGTTAATAAAAAGAAATAAAAATGTTTGAGATTCATCGAGAGACATTTAAAAGGCCAAAGTTAGCCTTGTATACCTTAGCAAAGTCACTATTGTCTCAAGAAATATTAGAAGGAGAGTTACCTAACTTTTTTTACCTGTATAAAATGGATAAGTATGACAGAGCTAGAGATCGAGAACATCATCTATAGTATTTTTTTAATACGATGTTAGGTTTTAACCACGATGATACTATTTTTAGTAATTTTTCTTTATGACATTTAGAAAAAATGCATGCACATAATTTAACAATTTTCTTTCTATATAAATTCATAAATTCAAAAAAATTGGAGTACATTCATAAGTAAGTTTATTATGAATAAAGTTATTAAGAAGCATGGTGATTATATTATGAATTTATTCTAAAAGATAACTGAAACTTTGAGAAATTATATTAAGATGTTCTTCTATGAGGTGACTAATTTTGATGGTTATCAAGATGAAGGTTCTTTGGATGCTTTTAAGAGAGGTGTTGCTTTAGAAACTCAATTGTTAAAAGATTTAATAAAATTTCTAATTGATAGTATGAGATATTTGTTAAGAAGATCAGAAGTATTAAATTTAGAAAAATAAGACAAATGAGAGATAAGATAAGTAAAGTTTAAGAACACAGAAGTGTAATGACTAATATAAAAAGGGTTGGCGCTTTAAGAAATGACAAGGTTGTGAATATGCAATTGTAGTGGGCTAGGTTTTCATATTATGATAATACAAATAGGAGGTATGCATCACTCAAAAAAGGCATTATAACAATCTATGATAAGACTATGTATAAAGTAAATTATAATCATCATAGAATTATGTTTGCTCTATATAATAAATATATAAAATATTTTTTTTTGCGTATCACAACTACCATGATCATACGATATGAGATATTTTTCAGTTGAGATTTGAGATTCAGAGCTTTATCGATAATTGGAAATTAATTGAGTTATCAAATAATTATTATTTTGATAAGTCAGAAGAAAGTGAAAAATATAATAATCTAGAGAAAATCCGAGCTAATAAATAAGTATTGTATACTATTTATAGAAGTGATACTTTAGTTGGACCCTCCAATAAGTCTAGACTAAGCTACATGCACAATTTAAAGGTTCATCTTGTTGATGAGTCACCATTACTTGTGAATAGATTTTAAAACCATTTTAAAATTTTAATTATAACGATTTGATATGATTAGTGATTTCACACGAAGATCTTATGTTGATTACCGTAGAAATTGTCGGGGTAATAACTGAAGAGTTCAGAAATAGCTAAAGGGTAATTTTGTGTTACGAGAATCTTTTAGTGTCAAAATAGTCTTTAGGTTCTTTGTTAAGGAGCCTTTTTAGAGAGAGAAAGTGAGAGCAAGATTAAGTAGAGAGAGAAAGTAATATTATATTAATCATGGAATCTATAAAGCGAGAAAGTGAGAGCAAGATTAAGTAGAGAGAAAAAGTAATATTATATTAATCATGAAGTATATTTTTGGTTCCTATATCTTTCCACCTCTTTATAATAACTATTTCTATTGTATTCTTTACAATTCTCCCCTAATACAACTTCTTCTTTATAATTCTCTCCTAATAAAACTACTTCTTTACAATTTTGTCATACGTCTTTTATTCTCCCTCATCAATAACTATGAGAGTTATGATTGATACGCATAGTTCTGTTAATATTATGTATAAATGTAGTTATGAGAAAATGATTATGATAGCTCCTTATGAGAAAATTAAGAAGCATTTAATGAATTTTATGAAAAAGTCGAATGTCTGTGTTAGTGCAGTAGAATTTTCTGTAATGGTTGGTGTTGGACAAAATAAAAAACAATGGACACTTTGTTTGTGATAATAGAGACATAAGTTCATACGATATAATTTTAGGTCGTCTATGGTTACATAAAATGGAATCAATATATTCTTCTTATCATTAGTGCGTAAAGTATTTTGTTGAGAATCATGTTGGAGTTGTCAGAAAAACTCAGTATCTCAAGATTGTTATTCAGTGTCTAATATCATTCTATAACAATTACAAAGTACATTAGAGGACCAACATCCAATAAAGAAAGGTGAGTCTCTAGTGGAGATTTGCGTAGAAGAGGTTGATGAAACCAATATCTTATTTATACGACACAACAACATAAGAGATTGTAGCAAACATTAAACTTGAAGAAATAAAGACGATAAATATTGGAATATATTTAATTCTGGAATTTTAAAAAAATTATTATTATTTTTTAATAAAAAGTTTGGATGTTTTTGCTTGGAGTATAAAAGATGTAACTGTAGTGAGTAAATTGGTTATTGGTGTGGATAATAATCGCCTGAGGGTAGGCTGGTAATTTCAAGTGGAGTTTTAAGGTGGTGTGTGGATGTTTAACAGTGGTGTGTGGGTGTTTAACAGTGGTGTGTCGGTGTTTAACGGTGGTGTGTGGGTGTTTAACGGTGGTGTGTGGGTGTTTAACAGTGGTGTGTGGGTGTTTAATGGTGGTGTGTGGGTGTTTAACGGTGGTGTGTGGGTGTTTAACAGTTAGAGTAGAGAGTAGAGAGATGATTAAGCAGCTTGGTAGCAGTTAATTCTCATTACCCCTAGTTAATGCGGGTGGTTGGGTATTTATAGTGTAATGTTTGGGCCCTTATGGGCTTTCGGGTCATGTTTAATGGACCCGGGTCATGTTCAAAGACCCATAAGATCTAAGTAGGAGAGCAAGCAGCTTAGTCAAGAAGTGTTTAGGTTTTTTAGTACTTTTGTCATAGTTCGAACAACCTTAAGTTCATAGTGTTCACATAAATCTGCCCGGTCCAAGTGACCTGTTCGATCCCTGTCCATGTAACCTGTCCGGAATTCGGAGAGACTAGACTGATTCGCCCTTGTTCGAGGAGCATGCTGAATTCGGACTCATCAGTTATGATCTTGAATTGGTTGTTGATTAAAGGTTAAGACCAATTCTTCAAAAGAGAAGTGTGTTTTCTTTAGGAAAACTTGAATTTATACTAAAAGACATGGAGAGATTTCTTAAGGTGGACCATATAAGATAATTTAAATATCCGACATGAGTAGCAAATCCAGTTTTAGTAAAAAAAGAAAAATGATCAATGTAGGATGATGTGGATTTTATAGATCTTAATAGATCATGTCCAAATGATCATTTTTATTTTCCTTGCATTGATCAGTTACTGGATGCTACATCACTTCATGATTTTTTTGTCATTTATAAGATCTATTATAATTAAGATGCATACTAAAGATGAAGAATATATAACATTTATGATTGAGAAAGGTTTATTTTATTATCAAGTGATGTCGTTTGGGTTAAAAACATTGGGTTAACATAACAGATTGTGAATGGGTTGTTCCAGCAGATAGAACATCAGGAGCATATGTGGAGGAGTTTGTATTGTTTTGCAAATTCATCATAGTGAAAAAATTAAGCAAAAAATTAAGTTCATTTTTAATGTGACAACAAATGAAAATAAGTGTAAGGTTATTTTGGAAAGTATGAAATTAGCTTGTATTTGTGGTGAAAAAATTGTCAAGATAATTTATAATTCATAGTTGGTAATAAGTCGGGTTATAGGTCTATTTGATGCAAAACAAAAAAAATATGAGAGGTTACTTAGAGGTACTAAAGCAATTGAAGATATATTTTGAAAATGTTATATTTGAACAAGTACCTCGTAAATTGAATGTTGTGGTATATTTTTTGGATAAATTTGGTTGCTTAGAAGATAGTCCATTAATTATCACACAAAAACATAGTTTACCATGTAGAAACTGAAAATATTGAGGTATTGTTGATAATGAAAATGAATATTGGCATCAAGAATATTTGTCATTTTTAAAGATCATAAAGTATAAGAGGATAAATCTTTAGTTTGAGCTTTAAGAATAAGGGCAACACAATATTTGGTTCTTCACGAATTTCTTTTAAAAAGTACAACAATACTTTTATTATTATGTTTGAGTAAGGATGGAGCATTACTCATTTTGAGGGTATGAAGGGATAGTTCAAGCTCATTATGGCTAGAAAGGTATGATTAGACAATTTTTGTTGGCAGAATATTATTGGCCTCGTCTAGCAAGGAATGTCAAGTCTATGGTTCAAAACTGTGGTCATTGTTAAATATTTTCAAATAGAAATCGTATACCACGTGAGGAAATGACATTAGTTATGTCTCCTTATCTTTTTGATAATTATTTAAATTTATTTGGTAGGTCTTTTACTTATGATAACTGGAAAAACAGCTCTTAATAGTGGCAGTGAATTATTTTACCAAGTGGTTTGGATCTAATCTATTATCAAAAATTCGAGCACACGAGGTTATGAGTTAATAAAAATTAATACTTTATGTAGACATGATGTACTTGGATATTGATGACAAATAATGGTCCATATTTTAAGAATTATTTGGTCACGATGTTTTGTAGAAAGTATGGAGTAAATAATTTTTTTATACCTCATATTATCCTCGATCTAATGGTTATGTTGAAGTTGTTAACATAACTATAATAAGTGGAATTAAAAGGACACATGAATTAGTTAAAGAAAAATGGCCAAATTTTTGGCAAGAGGTTTAGTGAGAATATATAACAACTCCAAATGCAGTTGCAAATGAGACTCCATTTGACATAATGTACGGCTTCGAAGCAATTGTACTAACAAAAATTATGATAATAAGTCATAATTTTAATTTTAGTTTGTCATACACAAATTTTGAGAAAAGACAGTTTCCTATTGATTTGATTGAGAAAGAGAGAAACCAAGCGAGTGTACGAGATAAACATTATAGAGGTCTTATGAAAAGTGGATTTTATTCGAAATTAAAGTTGAGGAGGTTAAAAGAGGGGGATTTGGTTATAAGAAATGTTTTTAAGGGAAAAAAACCCAATGCTGGGAAATTGACACCTAAACGGGACAAATAGTTCAAGGTCATTACAAAAGGACATCACGAAGGTTACATACTTTTAGACATGAATAAAAATATGTTTAAACATCCCTGGAATATTCAAAATATAAAATTGTATAAGAATCTAGTGTAATTAGCATGGTGTACTCTTTTTCTCACCTTAGTTGTGACCGTGATGAAGGTTAATGAGAACTCTGAAAGGTAGTTATGAGTACATTTTTTTACCAATTATATTCATTCCAGTACCTCATATACAATTAAAATATAAGCTTTAAATAAAGATTATTAAACACAAGAAAAAGATAAAGTAATAATTTAAAGACGAGGTTAAATTCTAATATGAAAAAGAAAATTTGAAAATGGTAAAAAAATGATTGTATATAAAGATTACATATTATACGAATATTAACTAACGAAAACATGTTTAAAGAAAATATGATTGGTAAATATTATAAAGCGAATATGGATTTTTAAGTCAAGACCGTCATTTATATCTTTAACGAGGTTACGCAAGAGGTCGTAAATGTCCAAACTTTATGTCAATCAATGAGCATGACTATAAGCCAAATTTATTATTAAGAAGATAATGTAGCTACATAAGGAGTAGTAAATTTCCGAACTATATGTCAATCAATTAGTATGACTATAAACCAATTTAGTTATATTAAAATATAATATGGCCAAGCAATGGGCCCTAAACATCCAAATTATATATCATTGATAAATAATATAAAAGAAAAAATTGTATTCAAATTGATTTAATATAATTTATTGTAAGAGAATATGAGAATAGTGTTACGTGCACGACCTAAATCATTATACCGTAATGACGAGTTAATAAACGTAAATAAAAATAAAAATAAATGATATAAAATTCAAGTAAACATAGTCAACAGTCAACTAAACTCTACCTGGAAACAGACCAACGATTGTCAAAATTACTGATATGCTTAAAAGTGTATATGAAGTAATTCAATTTTTAAGAAAGATAAAAATACGATGAATCTTTGACTGATGGGTTGGGTAAATTATTTTAGAAAGCAACCTAAGTAGCAAAGTTGAGAACAATATTATCTTCTTTATCTTATTGATCTAAATTTTCATCATCTGTAGGAGAATTATTGTCACCCTCATTATTGTCACTATCATCTTCTTCACTCTCTAAAGAGTTAGTTAGAGGAAATATAGGAACTTTATAAGATAAATTTATGCGAGGTATTAAGTTTAGCCTAAGATTTGTCTTCCAAATTCTATAATGATATTTTTCTTCAATATATAAAAGAATTTTTCAACAATCTTTAATGTTTCTTCCTTGACAGTTATAATTATCGTGTTAATAGATTTTTTGTTTTTCAAAAGAAGTTTTTTTTAAATTTTTTGTTTACGATTACTAATTTATGTTTCTTTGTTGGCGATAAATTTTTTAGAGTAGTTAATAACGTTTTATGTTTATACTTATCTTTTTCCAAAGATCCATTATCTTTTTTGACAACCTCATATTTTTTTATTCAGATCGTTAAACTCCTATTTAACTTATTTAAATCCATTACCAAAAGATAAATGCGGAATTAGTTGAGAAAGCATATGTTCGAATCAGCAGTAAAAATAGTTTATCTAGCAAGCATGACACAATTATAGTAGCTCTGAAAAAATAAATATATAATTATTAATATAAATAAAACTATAAAATTGTATAGTAGAAGTTATGTGAAAGTATAAACTTACTTCAAGAGCAATTTTAGTTTGAAGTTTTAAATTTTTTGAGGTAGTTTTAAAATAAATGTACGAGCCACTGGAACAAAAGGCCAAGTAATTTTTGGGAATGACTTTGGGATCTAGATATAAAGAGGAACCAATAGAGTGTCTTGGGTGTGTATCATATATGAGCTGTATTTTTACTTATTTATAATGGTTTAATAGGATGCTTCATTTTCGACTGAAGTTGGATATTATGATGGTGGCCCACAATTTAGCATTATGAGGTGTATGATTTGTTTCTTTCGTATTTTTTGTCATGGGCTATATCAGTTTGAACTCAGTTTGTTGAAAAACAATAAACGACATAGAAGACAGTCCATGATAGCTAGTTCCATCCGCAGTTACGGGCCATATATCCACAATCGTATTATAATTAGAGTAATAAAAATCATAAAACCCAAAACCAGACACGTTGTAAAAAACCGATTACTACTCGAGGTTAGAAAAAAAGCAAGTCCAGACCGATAGACTAAACAAGATAAAATGTTATTTTTTGCAATTATTCTTTATGAGGAATTAAATCGCAGACTATGTGCGGCATACAACATGCATTAGTATGATCACATGTTTGTTGCTCTAAAATTCCTTTGAGGGATGAAATCACGTAATATATGTGACGCAAATCACATATATAATTATGTGACATGAGGTTACTTTTTGGCCTTGAAATTTTTAGGAAAATTATAAATAAAGAGATATTCAAAGTAAATAAATTTGAAAAGATACGCCGACAAACAATATTTGTAAATTTTAAAAACATAGGATAATAAAACTCAATAATTATTTTGATGGTAAAAATAGATTTCCTAATTAAATTGATTTTGTGATTTCCATTATAATTGTCAATGAAATATCTCAATGAATTTGTCGTGACTCATAATCGTTTTATTAAATCTTAGTAATAGATATAAAATATATCACTTTTAAACTAATATGTCATTAATAGAAAATTTATTAAAAAACTAAAAAAATCAGTTAGGGTTTGAAACTCAATAAGTTTTGTTTTTTCACATATTTTTTAAAATTTAATCGAGTTTGTGAAAATGAATATAAAAATCAAAATTAGAAAACCTAAATTTTTATTGTAAAAAAATCAATATATATACATACAAAAATTCACTAAAATCATAACAAAAAATTATATACTAAATTTATTATCTTTCATAAAATATCAAATTCGATTGTAAAGATATGAAACCTGCAAAAAACTTGATATGTAATTAAACAAAATAAATAAATAAACAATTATAGAAATAAAATGAAATACATTTAGATAAAGATACAAACTAAAGTATGCAAATCTAAATAATGTTATCAATTAAATAATTAGAAAAGCTTACATGTTATTAAAGTAGACGAGAATAATGATTTGTGATTTTCAGAGCTGCATAAAGAGAGCATAGAATTTTTTTTTTTGGATTTATAGAAACACATAATCGAAAGAGAAAAAAAAACTGATGAAAAACCACATGAATATGAGAGGATATTGTGATTTCATATAAACAACACCCACATGCAAACATAAGACACATCTCAAACTTAAAACACCACACCCAAACATATAGATACGTGGCTGATACACCTTAGATAAACAATTCTATCATGACTTATCCAAACAATATGAGCTTAATCCTTTTAAAATTATGATGAACTACTTAATAAACCCGCTTATAAAATAAAAAAAAACTTATCAAATGTAAATATTGAGGGTAAATAGGTGAAACAAGAGCTTACTGTTCATAATTTCTATAAATTATAAACTTTTGTAGGATAATATTTATGTAAGGGTATTTGTAACTGAAATGTTGTCTCAAGTTGAAAATTTAAATATCCAAAACATTTAAAATATAAGTCTATCAATTATGTATATTCAACTAATATATCAACGGGTATTTTGTGAAACAAATAATGTAGATATTAGTTGGATTAATATATGATCACCAGATAGGATCCATCATTCTTAACATATATTGGGCTTTAAGGATTCAATTTGGCAACGATCTCCATCCGATATGAGATATATGATTAAATCAATGTTGAGTCTTATGTAATTCCTATTGCTATGTCATTCCTTCTTGCACAACGAGCATCTCACTTTAGAACCGGATGCAAGCCTTTTAGTCTTTGACCGTAAGTTTCTTCTCATCTTGTTTGAATCTCTCCTTCCTGGTTGACCTTTCACACTCAGTATGAAACTTTCAAAGTAACCTTTCAAAACCATTTTCAGAGTAACTCTTTACTTCAGCCATCTAATGGACTATTAATTGTAAAGAACTTAAGGGGATTATGGCATGGTCCTCACATACACCTTCAACAAAGAACTTAAGAGGATTATGGCATGGTCATCGTCCGCCACCTTCACACCAATTGTATTCAAGTCAAGAATGATTCTATTGAAATCAATTAGATGTCCTCAGATCTTTTTGCTACCATCCATTGACAGTATGTATAATTATTTTTTGAGATACAATCTGTTCACCATAGAATTCTTCATGTACATCGAGCCTCTTCTATATCTCCAGCGTCGTAGGCTCTTCAGACACCTCTCGAAGTACTTCGTCCATCAAGATTAATATAAGGGCATTATGAGTTGTGGAATGTTGGAGGTTAAACTAGTACATCGATCGATCACGATAAGAACCGGCATACGATTAAACGAATTTATGAAAGAATGATTTAGTTCCATGCACAAGAGGAACAACAAGTAAAAGAAAACATAATAAAACCAAACAAACATGACGATATTTAACGTGGTTTAGATTGTGAAGAACTCATACATCCACGACCAACATACACTATTTACATATAAGTAGGTTACAAAAAGACTATCGAAACACAAATGACTCATTCACTATTTGTAACAATAGATAACTTAATTTACAGAACCCTCTTGTCAATGCTTATCTCTCACCTCACTTATTTTTCAAAAGACTTAGAGCTATTTCCCTAACTCAGAAAATATATTCTCATATAATTGTCTTTTTACAATTACAGTCGTATCACATCACAGTCACATGAGACATTGCATAACAATATCTTCTTCTATTTATAGGTTTAGGAAACCCCTACTTCTTCAACATATGCTTTAGATTGAAGCCCATTAATTAACATCTTAAATAACTTATATAAATATAGGAAGACCCAAATTAATATAAGATACCTAGTAAATGGAATATTCGGCTTCGACCTAGTGGTGCTACAATCCAGTGCAATTTGAATCGTGGTGCTTATGATTAGTTTTCTTCGAACATCCTGCTTTTGCTAGCTTGCTTTGACTCAACATATACATGTAACAACAGATCCAACACCCATGTAGTCTTACAATGATACCTCTGTTGACGAGTTACTTATAGCATACACCTAATAATTATTTACATAGACCTATGGTAGATTCGTTATCCGTTTTACCAAATAATCTATTCTTTAGAGACAAGCTCACCTACATCCCATACTTGCACCAGTCTTATGCAATTTATAAGCTTTGGAATCAACGATACCTTGGTCGGAGAATCCTAAGGGGTTTCCCCGCTAGCAATATTAGCCACCTTCGATTTCTCATTCTTCATCACGTCTATAGAGTGCATCTTAATGTCTGTATGTTTAGTTCGCACATGGAACTTCAAATTTCTCATAAAATGAATAAAACTAGTATTATCACATAATACAACCATATCTTTCTCCACACCAGTGAGTTCACTCAATTATTATTTCAACAAAATAGCTTCCGTAACACCCATATACTCGACTTCAGTAAAAAACACACACATACACCAACCTTCTGTATATAAGACTTCCAACTAATTACTCCTCACAGAATAGTAAATAGACAACCCGAAGTCAAATTCATTGTGTCAAGGTAGCCTGTATAATTGGAGTCCACATACCTTTTAATACTATATCACTCGTATCTTTATGACTGTAACACAACCTTACAACAATCAAGCCCTTCAAGTATCTTATAAGCCACTTAAGTGCATGGAAATGCAACTTCTCCATATTTGACATGAATCTGATCAAAACACTTACAACATAGGAAAGAGCAGGTCTCGTACAAGTCATGACATACATCATGTTACAAACAATAATTTCATAAGGTATTCCCTGCATATACTTCTTATTTGATACTTTAGTGAGTGACATTGAGTTTGAACTGGAAATCAGTGGGAGTTTCAACAAATTTTGCTTCAGACATAAAAAAATTCCTTATGATCTTCTGTATATATTCTTGTTGAGATAAGAATAGATACCCTTTCGATTTGTTCCTCTTGATTTTGATTTCAGGTATCCTCTTAGCATCTCCCATATTCTTCATCTAAAACTCTCATTTCGGCTGAGTATTTACCCTTCAATCATCTTCGTATTTCTACAAGCTATTAGTATGTCATTCACATATAACAACAATAGGATTTGTCTCTCCATGCGTGTTTCCACATTAAAATATATACAGTTGTCATAGCAGCTACGGACGTATTTAATGGATATCATAAAAGAATCAAATTTTCTAATTCCACTACCTCAACGACTGTGTCAGGGTCTCTTCAACAAACACAAATAACCCTTATTTTTTTTTCAACAAACCCTTTTGGTTGACACATGTAAATTTTATCTTCGAATTCACCATGTAGGAAGATAATAGTAACATCTATTTGATCTAACTCAATATAAAATCTATCAGTAATTGACAGCAGAGCCTGAAAAAGGTTTGTTTCACAACTGGTGAGAATATTTATTGAAATCCATACCATTCTTTTGAGTAAAGCCTTTAGCCACGAGTCTATCCTTGTATGTGGGTATCTCAACACCACAAATACATGGCTTTGTCTTAAATATACATTTAATCCCAACCAACTTCTGACCCTTTGACTGATTCACAAACATCTAGGTGTTCATATTCTTAAGAGATCACAATTATTTTTTCATGGTTGTAAGCCAATTTTATTGATCACTTCTCTTGATAACATCATGATACATGTCGATTTCAAGAACATCTCTTTGTATTTAAGTTGATAAATCGTAACCAATTACATAAACAAAACTATACATTCGTGTTTTTTGCTCGGTCTCTGTGATCTATCCCTCGTTAGTTGATAATTTTCACTTTCATGTTGCTCTAATATCTGATCATCCAAAGAAACTAGAACATCAAACCCTCAGTATGCTTCAGACTCATGTATTGGTTGAACTTTCTCTGTACGACCCGAGGCTAAACCCTGACCAAAATATTATTCGGTAGAAACATCACCAACTTCACTTTGTAGACAAATCCATTATCAACTTCACATTTTTGCAGCTGTACTAGGTTGAGTCTCCACTGCTTTCTTCAATGACATGTACTCTTCATTGAAAGTCACGTCCTTGGTTATCAAAACCTTCTGATGTCCAAGTTCAAGGATCTACAAACTATACTCTTTTACTCCTTCCGGATAGCCAATGAACAAACATTTAAGTGCTATTGGATTAACCTTAACATGTTTCACATGTGCGTAGGTAACACATCCAAACACTCTCAAATGTTCTAGTGTCGGTTTCTCTATAATACATGCCTTTTGAGGAACAAAAAACTTAAGTGCGTTAGATGGACTCATGTTGATGATATATGCAGTTAT
Organism: Limnanthes douglasii subsp. nivea; assembly: GCA_036936605.1. Classification (NCBI taxonomy): domain Eukaryota; kingdom Viridiplantae; phylum Streptophyta; class Magnoliopsida; order Brassicales; family Limnanthaceae; genus Limnanthes; species Limnanthes douglasii. The sequence continues at coordinate 85,982,360 of JAUPFV010000005.1, read as the reverse complement.
TGTCACGACTTCTCCCCAAAAACTTCAACCTATACCAATTGTATAAAGCACACATCTAACCCGTACCAGTAGGGTTTGATTCATTCTCTCAACATGCCCATTATGTTGGGATGTCTCACGTACGGTTCAATGTCTTACAATTCTAAATTTTGAACAATAGCTAGTGAAGATATTTGTTCACATATTCCGAGATATTATCAGTATGAAGCTACTTTAACATTTTCCCGGTTTGATTCTCTACAAAAGTCTTCCAGTTCACAAATGCAACAAATGCTTCATCTTTGGTCTTCAAAAGTAGAACCCATACTTTCCAAGAATAGTCATCAATCAACGACATAAAGTACATTTCACTACATCTAATAGGTTCCTGTGTTGGATCCTAAAGGTCCGAATAAACATAATCAAGTACTTTATTGGATTTTTGGTTGACGGGCAAAAATTTCACCATTTTGCTCTTACCCAAAACGTAGATTTTACAAAATCTCAGCTTCCGAACTGACATACCATATAACAACCCACTTTTTGCTTAGTTTATTGAGTCCTTTCGTACCCTAGTCGATGATTTCATAAGATGGTAGAATCCTTCACCATACTAGACACCCCTTACTATTATAGACCCTGAAAACAAACACACATTTAGTTCTATAGGCTTTTGCAAAAACAAAGGAGCCTTACAAATCCCTAAGTCTGCCATCTTTAGCCATATAAGGAAACCCTTCCTCATCTAACATCCTAATAGGAAGAAATTCACGTTTAAACTCAGGTACATACTTTACGTTGTTAATTACTCTCTCAAGTTATGTAGACAACTTGAGTCATACTATTTTAATCCCTTTGACATTACAAGATTTTTTATTCCAAAAGACGACCCTTCTGATAAGGTATAAAATTTTAAAAGGATTATACCTATCGACAATGAAGATATACGCCCAATCAGAAAATAGTACTTGAGTGACCTTGGCCAACAAAAATGCAATTATTAGTATTGTCCACCAAAAGTCCGACCTATACCATAAAAAGTACGTGGCTTATTGTAAACCGAGGGTACCTATCGATAAACGACTGTTAAGGAAATGAGGCCACTAAAAGAACTATCAAGATAACATGAAAAACATGGGGGCAGAGCACTCATCCATGTTGTATACAACTAGGAGTGGAAACTGTTTAAGAAGATAATTGGATAATGCGTAAGATTTTATAATCTTTAAAAAAAAATTAAAACTCTTTGAAAATATAAGATCATTCGATTGAATTAATAATAAAAATTTATATTTATTCTTCTTGCTATTCTAGTTATATATCATCATTAAAAACTACTCAACAAATTTTGGTGTCATATGTGGGAAACAAGTTAAACAGTTCCTTGTTAAAAACCTCTAACGATATTAACTAGATGAAAGATAAAAAAGAAGATCTCGAGAGCCCTACATGGGTAAGGTGGATAAGACAACCATGCTAATGTTTAAGGTATCCTTGAAAAATCATTGGGAGCCAACCCGGTGGACCATGAGGTAGCCTACGCAGTACCAATAAAATAAATGATGATTAATCTCAGATACACGATGAATACACCACCGGGAGAGCAACCAAAGAAAAATTATCCTCTTAACCTAGATATGTCGTCCACTCCTTCTGATGTGAAAATTTTAGGATCTCAGATCAAATAGATCAAACGGGAGAAATTTAAGGCCACCCAACAACATCAAGAACTGGATGAGAAAGCCAAACAATGTCTTGATAAGATCAGTGAAAGCCTTCAGTGCTTGAGAAAAAAAGTTCAATTTGAGGATGCAGTTAAGAAAAATCCTTTATGAAAGGCTAGAAAGGCTTAGGGTACTTATAAGACTAAATGGCACACCCATGAAAGCGAATGCGCTGGTGAGAGCAATATCAAGAAACAAAAGAAAAAGAGAGCATCATACTCTAATCGGGACGACTTGTCAAACAATAAGGTTGTTCTCATAGGCAATGGGCTCAAAGTGGCATAATACAACTAGGTAAAGATAACTATGACAGTTTATATTTTGCAGAAGTCCCCGTTCGTCAAAGGAATCCTAGAGGGAAAACACCCTAAAACATTTGATCAACATAAGATGGACTCATATGATGTATCTGGAGACCCTAAGCATCACCATGAGCAATTCACGAACATAACGTTGGACTTTAACCTAGATGGCGTCTTACTATGCAGAGCTATCTCTATGACATTCAAAGGGAATGCCCTCAACTGGTTCAACATCCTTCAAAATGGGTCGATTAGAGATTTTGAAAGGCTCCGGGTCGTCTTCACTTCCTATTAACTGCTCGCGGACACCAGATATCGATCAAAGTTAAATATGTGTAAATTCTATTATTATCTTGTATTTTTTTCTTAAAGTTCCATTTATTTCGTCTTTAGTTTTCCAAGCCTTTTGCCTAGAAAACCCTAGAATCTTGCATCTTTGGCTTCGACTTTTCTGACATCAACTTCTCTATATGCACCATAAATGACTCGTAAATGATCCATGAAGAAGTCTAAAATCCTGGTAGAACTTATTCTGGTCTCCATCGACGTATACGGTGGAAAGTCAAGGGTTTCTAGATGATTACTTTGACCGCCTCTCACAGTTATATATAAACTTAATCTTGGAAGGGCTTGATAGGTTTAGACTAGTATACAACTTTCCAGACTCTGTAGTTACTAGGATTCCCGAGCGTAGCGAACATCCTTATCTTGCTAAAGAGTGTGAGACTTGTTTATACACCATGTTATTTGACTAGGGTCTTAGACTACCTTTACCTAAGTTGATAAACAAGTTTTTTAGGTATATCCAAATATGCCTGACACAAATTACTACGAATGGATGACGACTATTAATTAGTGTAGAACTAATCTTAAAATTGTTAGGTAGAGAAATTTGTATAGATGACTTGTTTGCTAGCATAAATATTTATAAACTTCTGAAACCCCATTCTACTACATATCTTCAAGTAGTAAGATTTTTACATTTTTAGTATCCGATAAACACTGGAAACATCCTTTTATTTTTGTTTTCGGTAATTGGGAACACCCTTTCGCCAAACAGAATCTTCAGTTAGTAAGGGGATGGATGAGAACACGTAAGAGTTGAATTGGCTTGCTCCCTGTTCTTTGTTTAAATTATTTCAAATATTTGCAATTTACTAATATACTCCATGTGGAAGAAGGTATACGGTGACCGAGAAGCAAGTCCCCTTGAGCAATTGTTTGCTGCTTCATATACTCAATGAGAGTCGGAGTAGTGGCGTTTGTTTACTCTCATTAATTTTATTAGAAGTGGCTTGTGGCCTCTAGCGGAGATAAAAATGTCAACTGATGGAGAAGTGAAGGTTGCCTCTACTGGAGAGCCTATTACCGCGGAGGTTACGAGGGCGATCTTAGTAGAGACGGTTTATGCTAACAACCGGAGGGGTGTCGTGCTTGATATGCTAGCTAGGAAATCTATAGATCTAGAAAACCATGAGTCAAGGGCGAAAAAATAAATAAAAAATTACTCCGTCGTCCCTGGTTACTTATGCGTTTGACACGACATGGAATGCCACTGCTTGTCAGAAACCGTGACTCTAGCGATTGCATTGTACGCTCCTCACTGTGAAATTAAGGTGAGAGCACAAGTAAAAGCAACCCCTCGACGTAGGATTTGTGAGGATGGAGAGGGCGCTTAAGAAAAACAGTGGTCTCGTGACTCGTAATTATGATGGTTTCGAGAACCCGTCTTTAATTGGTTTAGATAGCTTGGCTATGGTAGTCAACACAAGCCCTCTGTCTGTGCATACAGATTATGAGAAAGATGGTGTCGGGGGTTCTCCTGTGGGTGGCATTAAAGAGCATACCCCCTCAGGACTCTACCAAGCATATTTGAGCCCTCACAAACACTCATCCTCCAAAATAGAAGAACACATCTCCTTTGGCTAATTTGACGATAGATGTAGGTAATGGGAATCCTTTAACTGGTCCCCTTACAGTTGATCATTCAAACAAGACTTCTGCTAGCATCCTAGTATTTTAAAGCCTGCCTCCCCAGCCGATTTCCCCAACCGGCCTCCTGTTGTAAGCATGCCCAAGCCGTTAACGTTGGCGTTCCAACAGTTGAAATACTGTTTTGAAATGACTATTTATAACAACATGAGTATATCAGATATGCTATAACGCCAACTAGAGTTATCGGTAGAGGTAATATATATATATATATAAAATTATTGCATGTTGGGCTTTGTCTGATTCTCCATTATTGGTTGACTTTTAGAACTACCACAACCCAATGGTGCTTGGTTATCAGAGGATAAACTCCATGGACGACCTCGTCCGTTATAAGAAAGGGTATGGCTCGACTAAGTTCTTTTACGAGAATTTGCTGAAGGAGAAGACCAACCTCGCCAGTCGTCTACCGGCTGCAATATCTGCTAAGGAAGAAATGGCTAAGACTAACGGGGATTGGTCGAAGTAGAACGAGGTTCTGTAAAAGCAGGCAACCAAGCTGATCGATCAGAATTTTAGGCTTCTTATCTCAGTCGAGGAGTCCTCTGCTAGCAGTCGCAAGGTGATATTTGAGAATTGATAAGGATATGAGATGTTGAGGGCTTAAATATAATGAATTAAATCCTTATATGTTTATTTGTAAAGATATAAGACTTATTTTAGACTACATATAAAGATGGGGCTAAATTGCAATTAACCCACTTTTGTAACCAATTATGCAATACTAAGTCTATTTGCCTATAAATAAAAGTTAAGGCTATTAATACAAGGATTAACATTTTTAGTTAGTTGATATCTACTTTTACGTTCTCTCTTTAAAATGGTTATCACTCTCTTCTAATTTCAAGAACACGATTTATACTTAACAAATTGGCGACCATAGTGGGAGATTTCAATCGATCGGTACCTTGATTTGAAAATCTAAAACTAGAGAAAATAAAAGTTTTTGATCTATTATAGTTGTTCTTGATTGATAATGGAGCATGTGAATAGAAATGATCCTTTGGTTCGAAAAATAATCGAAGCGTTGAGATCTGATTTGCGCAGAAAGGAAAATAAGGAAGATGATCAAATTTTAGTTCAACAAACTCAATGAGACATCAAAATTCGAATGTAGCAGTTACTCGATAAAATCACGGCTCTAGATGAGAAGTATAAGCAATAAACTCAATTAGGTAGGCTGAAATCTGAGGTAAGACAAATGGAGGAGAAAAATGATGTCAACAACCAATCTGATCGATCTTGTATAGTTCTCCAGGTTCGAAGTGAGCAGAGGAAAACTCATTTTGAATATAGTAAAGAGCATTGCACTTTACGGAAAGAGAAAAAAAAAACCCATAGGTATATTACATCTAATGATGATGAGTTAGACAGCTCAACATCTGAGCATCAGAGGTACCGGGGATCTTCAAAAGAAGAAAAAGATCGATATCGAAAGTCACAAAAAGAATATAAATCAAGAAGAGACAATGTACCGCATTGATTGAGGGAAGCATACTGGTGTGAAAGGAATATGTCGAATCATACATATGAATAAATTATCAGAATTTGTATGCTATCATAAGAACAAGAAATGACAATCAGTACGTTCAAGGTCTATTACTCTTATGAAGTGGTTAAATATCTCTATGGTCGAAAAGTTTGATGGGATGCAAGATACCGATTACCAAATTGAACAGTTTAAGAACTGTATGATGAACTTCAGAGATGATGATAGGCTGGTATGCAGAGTCGTCTCTAAAATATTTAAGGGCATAACTTTAAAGTGGTACAATAAGGTTATGAGGGGATCTATTTCCAATTTTATAGATTTTTATACAGTTTTGAGACAATGATTTTTAGGAAGTAAAAATATGCGAGCAAATCGTGACACAATAATACAGTGCAAGCAAGTTGTGGGAGAGAAGCTGAAGGACTATACTAAGATTTTTGTGTTAAAAAAAGTTGGTTTAAATAATTATAAAGAGTTAGTATCCATAGCTTCATTTCAAAAAGGTTTATTACTAGGTGATTTAGCAAATGAAACAAAAAAAGAAGAGCTTTGACATTTAGAGCGCTGATGGCTCAAATCGAGGATCAAATTAAAGGGGAGGAATCGACTAGAGTTCGAGAAGTGGTTGGACCCAGTCAAAAGAGTTCAGGGCAAGTGTCAAATAGTTAGGGACACTCTTCGAACTTGACTCAACCATCGCATCCGAGGAACAATAATAGTTTTCCTCCTCAAGCTGGAGGGTACTCGACTCAGGCTACAAGGTATCAATTTCAAAGACCGAGGTTAAATAAGTGGATAATGCCGAAATATTATGCTGATTTGACTAAGAATGTTGATGCAATTTATGAAAAGGAAAAAGGATATGCGAGTTTTAAAAAGTCTTCTCTGATATATAAACATCTGGAAGAATATAATAACAGGTTCTGTAAGTATCATAATGACATAGGATATGATATTGCAGGTTGTATAGCTTTGAAAAAGGAGATTAGTACTTTAATTGAGAATGGAAAATTAACAGTTTTTGTTAAAGGGCAGAACAATGGATCAAAGGTTCATGTTGAATCAACTTCACAAGCAACAAATCTAAATTCAACGGAATAAAGTCTAATGATTACGGATTCTAAGTTTGATGATTTTAATACTGCTTCAGAATATTTGGACACAAATCCAAATTAATTTATTTTGATGGCGGTGGATGACCCGGTGAAGCAAAGACGAGTTCAAAGTTTAAGGGAATACTATGAATCTTTGGTAATTTTTAGAGGATATACTATGACTGGTAACACTAATAGCCTTAGAATGAGGCATGTGGTGAGTTTAGCTACTCAAATAGAATGAAGGATGTCTGTTCATATGTATGATAAGCAATATGTTCCCTTTATTATATTCGATGAGGATGATTTAAGAGGCACTGTAGGCCCTCACGAAGATGCAATAGTTATTGGAGTAGAAGTAACTGGTATTAAAATTTGACACATTTTGATAGATACATGAAGCTCTGCAAATGTTTTGTTCAAGTCAACATACGATATGATGCGTAATCCTTCTCGAATTTGTCAATCAGACCGTACGAGAATTGGCTTTACAGGTGTGACAACCCAGTTGATTGGAGAATTCGAGGGTGAAGTGTGTTTGGGAAAATGGCATTTTAGAAAGAAGGTTGCTTTCGAGGATGTATGCAGTTGTATCCACAGTCTACCAATTTTTGAAGTATGCCATCGAAGACTGCGTTGAGGTTGTCCAAAGTGATCAGAAGGTAGCTAGAGAATGTTATGTAACAACTCTTCGTATCCGAGGTCCAAAAAGTGAAGATCGAATGAATGAATAGCAATCAGAGGGGTTGTAGAAGAATATTCTTTTCCTGATGGGAAGGCTCTTTGAATAGGAACAATACTGACCCTAACTTTACATCAGTAGTTGTTATAATTTTTGTTTGATAATCTGGATGTTTTCGCTTGGAAAATAAAAGATATAGCGGGGTTCCATATGATGTAATATGTCATATCCTGGCGATAAATTTGAGGATCAAGCCAATTATTCAAAAAAGACGAGCTTTCTATGTTGAAAAGACAGAGGCTATAGTTGTCGAAGTGGATCATTTATCCAGGGTCAGGCATATTAGGGAGGCACATTTTCCTTTATGGACAGCAAACCTGTGTTGGTAAAGAAGAAGAATGGAAAGTAGAGAATGTGTCTTGATTTCACTGACTTGAATCGAGCCTGTTCTAAAGATCCATTTCACGTTCCTCGAATATATCAGTTAGTTGACTCAACTTCTGGGAATAAAATTTTATCTTTTATGGATGCTTTTGTAGGATATAACAAATTCAGATGGATCTAAAAGACCAAGAGAACACTACATTTATTATAGATCGAGGCTTACATTGTTATATGGTTATGCCTTTTAGGCTGAAGAATGTTGGAGCAACATATCAAAAGTTGATGAATAAAGATTTTTCTTCTCATATTGGGAGAAATATGGAGGTATATATCAATGATATGTTAGTTAAAAGCTCAGCTGATGAGAAAGATATGGAGGATTTAGAGGAAACCTTTTTGAATCTAAGGGCTATTTGATTGAAGTTAAATCCTGAGATATGTACTTTTGGAGTTCGATCTGGGAAATTCTTGAGACATATAATTAGTGAAAAGGGGATAGAGGCTGATAAGTTGAAGGCTTTAGTCTCTATGGCATCACCTCAAACTATCAAAGAAGTGCAAATCTTAACATGAAGGTTAGTTTTCTCTAATCGATTTATTTTGAGGAAAAATGTTTTTCTTTTTTCCAAGTATTACGAAGACCGAAAGAGTTTGAATGGACATCGAATTGTAAAGTATCATTTTCTAGGATTAAGAAACTGTAATTATCACCAGAGATATTGTCCAAGCCTTGAGCTAAAGAGCAGCTGTTTTTATATATAGCAGTGTCAGATTTCGCTTTGATTGTTGTTTTGATAAGCGAAGACAATGGAGTAACAAGGCCAGTTTATTATGTTAGTAAAATTTGTTGGTAGTTGAGAAAAGTTATCTAAGACTTGAAAAATTAGCCTTGGCTTTAATGGTTGCTGCTAGAAAAATGCGCCCTTATTTCAAGTTTATATTATTGAGGTTCAACCATCTATCTACTAAATAATATGTTGCAACACCCAAATATTTATGGAAGGAGGGCTAAGTGGTCAGTAGATGAGGAGAAAAATAAATAGGTCTTGCCAACAAATTCGATGTGGGTGGTTTGAACTGATGGTGGTTCTAGTATTTTAGGATCTAGTGTAGGAGTGCTGTTAATTGCTCCTTCTGAGGAGGTAATATATCAAGTTATTAAATTTGGTTTTTGTGCATCGAATAATGAGGTTGAATATGAAGCTCCATTGATTGGTTTAAGGCTTGCAAATATTTTTGGGGCGCCATAGTTTGTTTGAAAACAGATTCTCAATTAGTAGCAAATCATATGGCAGGTATTTCTGAGGCTAAAAAAGATCATTTGATTTTGTATCTTTAAGAGCTTCAAAATTTGGATTTTTTTAGAAGAAGTGATTATAGAGCATATTGGTTGAGGAAATAATACAGTTGCTGACTCTTTGGCAACAATTGCTTATACGAAAGAATATCCTTGGATACTATTACAAGAGAGTCCTTATATTTTAACACGATCCAAACAATATAAATATGTTGAGGAGGTATTTGTTACTCCTGATACAATTCGAGGTGATTTGAGTTCTGGTATTCTTAATTTTTTTCTAATAGGAATATTAACTCAAGATCCACAGCTGATTAAAAAATTAAGATATAAAACTCATGGCTATGTTGTATTGGATGAAGTGTTGTACAATAAAGCTTTGAGCATACCTTTGTTATGGTGTTTGGGAAAGCAAAAGTCTCAAGAGATTTTGTCTGAGTTACATGATGGTGAGGGTTCAACACATTTTTGGTTTCAAGTCTTTGACACATCATGTTTTGTTGGTAGGATATTATTGGTCTTCAATTATGAACGATGCTAAAGTTCTAGTTCGAGGCTATGACATTTGTTAAATTTTTTCCCATTCCAGTCACAAACCAACAATACCACTTATATCTATTTCTGAAGCAATCCTTTTTGAAAGATGTGGAATAGAATTTGGTAGGGCCATTGCCTATGGCTTCAGGAGGACATCAAATGATAATTGTGGATGTGGATTATTTTTCGAAGTGGGCTGAAGCTGAACCATTATTTGGAACAAAGGGAAAGATGTTATTAAGTTCATTATGAACAAGATTTGTTGCCATTTTGGAGTGCCTTGAAAAATCATTATGGATAATGGTGCTCAATTTAATAACATATAAATGGCTTTTTTCTTCTTCGAAGAGAATAACACAGTTTTTTTCTACATCTTTTCATCATCGAGCAAATGGTCAAGTAGAAATGACAAATATATCTATTTTGGAAGGTTTGAAGAAGCATTTAATGGGTGCTGCGGGGAAATGGCCTAATTATTTGTAAGAGGTGTTGTGGGCTTATCATATGCCTCCAAGAGAGGCTACTCAAGAAACACCTTTTGCCTTGGTATATGGGATGGATGTTGTTAGTCCTTCATAATCTACTTTACCTTCTTATAGAGTAATCCAATATTCTGAATAGGTGAATGAAGAGGCAAAAAGAACAGAGTTAGATTTGATCGAGGAGAAAAAAAGTTAAAGCTCATTTGAATATGAATCATTATCAAACTTAGATGATGAGTCAATATAATTCGAAGGTGAGAAGAAGGAATTTTAAAATGGGTAATAAAGTATTAAAAAGGTATTATTCCATACAAATGATAAACGAATTGGAAAGATGATGCCGAATTGGGACGATCCTTATATTATCATGGAGAGGATAAAGCCGGGCACATATCACCTTTGTGATGGGCAGGGGAGAATGCTTCAACATCCTTGGAATATAGAACACCTGACGCTGTATTGGGAGTGAGATTTTTGTTTTGAATTATTTTTTAGTAATTGGCACACTCTTTCCTACCTTGTTGGCCCATGGGGTTTTTAACGAGGTGTCATGTAAATATTCAAAGATATTAATAAAAGTTTTTTTTGACCAATGGTTGTTTAAAACATAAGTGTTTCAATAATTTTGGTAACTAGTCAAAGACTGATCATATTTGAAGTTGTTAACCAAGAGAAATTTTTCAGAAGTGTTATACGTTTATTATTAACACTTTTCGAAGAAACAACCATATTCAAAGTGCTACGTTCTTTATACGCACTAGAAATATTCGAGGTGTTAAGTTATTTAAACGCACTAGAAACATTCGAGGTGCTACATTCTTTAAACGCATTGGAAACATTCGAGGTTTTTACATTATTTAAATAAACCAATTATTATTCGAAGTGGTACATTTTGTAAAGATATGTTTTAAGACATTATTGTTAATTCGAGGAGAAAATGGCTTTGGAAAAAAATATTATAAGTTTTATGATAGAACATGTAAATATAGAAAAAAGAAAAGTAATAATTCATGAAAGAGAATCCGATTTTATAACAAAATATTTTGAATGCTAAAACAACTAAGCATTCATGCAAAACAATTGAACGACTTCGAACAAAAAAAAACAACAACAGAATATGATAAAGCATCAGTTATTTGTCTTCAGAATTATCTTCTTGAGAATCGCCTTCATCAGATTCATTTTCTTCTGATTCCGTTTCATCGGAAGAGTCGGTAGGGACATGATCAAAGGCTTCACTAGGTCAATTGCCTTGGAGGATTAATTCCCAAAAACTAGATAGATTTAACTTGGGAAATGTTGCATGAATTTCACGAAGCAAATTGATTGATTTATGCTCCTCGAAATTTGCTATAACAACCAATGTGTCTTTTCTACATTCAGTTTTGGTGACTTCCACAACAATTACCTTTTCTTTCCCAAGTGTAATTTCAAGATTATCCATATCACTTGTAAGCTTTTTCTTCTCTTCTTCAATATTATTTAAAGATTCTTGAAGAATGAAATACTTTTGTTGCTCCCCGGATAACTCATTTGCATGTTTTATTGTAAGTTCTTCTATCTTGGCTTCATGAAAAGTCTTAAGCTCCTTCAGTTCTTGATCATGCACATAACGAAGATAACGTTTTAGTTGGATAGCTTCATGGATAAATTGCGCCTTGTCAATTTGGAAGGTGCAAAATTGCGCCTCAACATGTCTCCCAATTTTGTTTTTGTTTTTTCTTTGCAACAACAACATTCTTACATCGAACCATCTCTTTACTCATTTTTTCCAAATGGTTTCAAGATGAATTTACTTCTATGCATAATGCTTTGGCTGTTGCTTTGAGTTGGGCGAAGGGCTGCAAAACAAGTAAGACTTCTTCGAATGGTTGCTGTTCTTGGATATGAATTAACCTTTCATTGTTGAAAGGCGTGATAGTAGATGAGGAAGCCAAGTCAGCATCCGAAGAAGACAGAAGTTGATGCAAAATAGGAGTAATGACTTGATGCCCAATTGTTTGAAGTCTTTCTTGAATTTATTGAACATTTGGAATCATATCTTTGTAGAGAGCTTGAAGATCTTCTTCAACAACAGGCTCATCAGGATAAAAGTGGTCCTCTCCTAGATGACTGTCAACTACTGTTCCTCTTTGATTATTATCTGTTATAATTCCTCCTTGATGATCTTCTGTTGCAGTGTTTTCGGTTTCAGAGGGAGGAAGTTCAATAGTTTTTTAGATGGCTGTCCTGATATCTTGGTATGAGAATTTTTTGAGTTGCGTTTCTTATTCTTTGGAGCATAAGTTTTCTTTCTTTTCAAGGAAGGTTCTTCCTCAGTTCCTTCTTCAATAGTAGGAAGGTTGGTTTCAGTTGTTTTCCTTTTAGTCTTCTTCCGAGGGCTCATATTTTCTAAAGAGCTAGGACCAGATGTGCTAGCTGCTTTTTTCTTTTTCCCTTTTTTTTGCGACAGGATGGCTATCCGATCTGTTCCTCACTGGAAGAATCACCTTACCATCTAGTGTGCTACCAGTCTCTTCACGACTAAATTTGGATTCAGTGGCTCCATCATATTTTTAAGGAGGTCAACACCCAGAGTGATCCTCCATAAATGGTTTTTGATGAAATTGATGGGCAAAAAAGCTGAGTGAAACCCATTACCCCACTCTTTTTTCTGCCCATGTAGCAAGCTTCGTAAAAATGTCATTTGCCTCTTTCTTGTGACCTATATATCTCTTCAAAATTTCTAAAAAAAGTGATAAGATAAACGGAAAAAAGCACAAGGTATTCAACCAAAAGCAAAAATGAATATAAAGCAGAACTTACGGTTACTCCTCCAGACGAGGTTGAGTTTTGAAGGGTTTTCCTCTCATATCTCATTTCCATTCTCCCAAACTCCAGATATGAAGACAAAAAAGTTTCTGCCAAAATTTATCATCTTTGAGCAAGTCATCGGTGATTTTAAGGTCATCATCCAGGGTTAAGTAGTAGAAGAGAAATACCGGTCCCTTCGAAAGTTTGGTTAATGTAATGAAATCTTTGATGGAGAGGGGAATTTTGCTCAGTCTGGAAGCCATGATCACCAATAGAAGTGTGAACCATTGATTGGTTGTTGCTTGTGTAGGACATAGGTTCCTCGAGTTCGAAGTACTCCACTATCATTGGATCTAGCAGGAACCAAAGACCCCAATTGATGATCTCAGGGTAGACCACCAATTCATCTTTTCCATAGTTGAGTGAAGTCTCCCCTTTTTTTAGCAGTCGAAGTGTGATATTGTCCGCCATTCCCTATCATTTTTTCAGAATACTAGCTTTAGGCTCGTTATAGTATATGTAAGGTACATTTTTTAGCACCATGATATATTCAGAGAGAAGTGGCTTTAGATTTACACTCACTGAGGCAGCCCTATTCTCGGGAACTTCAATTGGAGCTTTTTTTATCTTTCCTTTTCCCTTAATGCTCTTATTTTCGAAGCATTTTCCTCAATGTCAGCCTCGATATTTTTTAAGACATCATATTTGGTATCAGTCTCAACATTTAATTGAGTGGTTTCTGAATCAATTTCTTTGTCAGAAGCTTCATCTATAAATCGACGTGGATTTGGATTCGAAGTTGGGTTCTCTTAGGTCATTATTTGAGGGATTTTGTTGTGACTCTGTGATAGTCTCAGCAATCTCCCTCAGAGGAGGAGAAAATGGTAAAGGGTCGATTGTAGTATTTGGTAAAGTACTGACCTCCTCGAAATCTCCACAACTATGAAAAGTTTATTTTTTACAGGATAATCTTGGGGGAGATGAGTTTTTGGCTGGACTTGTGAAGTTTCTTTGCTTAGTTGTCAAGGCAGATTACACCTGATAAGAGATCTAGTTTCTTATCCTTTTGAATTAGATGAACTCTGAGTTATTTTGCGATTTCTACGAAGAGAAACATGAGCGGGAGAGGAAATTCGAGGTGTTGATAGTGAAGGGTTTGTTGATAAAGACTGTTAGGATTCTGGGGTGGATAAATTTTAAAATACAGGAGAAGTTTGATTTAGGTCAAAATTACCGTAACGAATGGTATCAGTAAAAAACCAAGGAACATTTCTTATCAATCAAACAGCTCTGTACTCCTTAGCTCTTTCAGTAATGCGGAAATAATCGTAAGCACCAAAAACTTTATTCTCAAGATTTGGGGAAATTAGTTTTCTGGGTTTTTGAGCATTTTTTCATAAACTAATTTGAAGATCGACTGGAAAGTATGAGTTTTCCGGTGATTGTAGCCAATAAATTGGTAAATCAGGGAAGGGAAACAAGGATTTCTCTCAAGAAAATGTGATTTTCTCGCTCAAGAAATTTTGTGTGAAGTGAAGAATGAGAGGCTATTTATAAAAAAGTTAGGAGAGAGAAAGAGGTGTCAGAGAATTTGATAAAGTGAACCGTTTCTGTGTAAAGGGGAAAATGTGAGGTTTGTAAAACTGTAAGACTTAGGGGAAAGTTTAGGAAATAAAGTGTAATGATTCATTGCATGCGTAATAGGCCATACCAAACGTTTATAACCATTATGAAGAAGCAATATCATATTTTTACATCACAATTTATTCAAGGAGTTTTAACTTAGATTAATTTCGAAATGAATGCAAGCATTAGTGTTTTCGAAGAGGATAAACATGAAAGATTTATGTTCGAAGAAAATTAAACTTGACAAGAAGTTTTCATGCATATTGTGAATTCTGAAAAGAGTATTAGTTCTTATTTATTTTCTTTCATAAGAACTAGGGGAGCTACTGATAAGGATATAGAATATTGAGGGCTTAAAGACGTGGAAGCCCTCTGTACCTCTAGAGGTATTCAACATTGTTTTTCCTCTCATTTCCACCCTCAAGAAAATGGCCAAGTTGAGGTTGCAAATAGAAACATCTTGTCTGGATTAAAGAAGAATTTGGAGGGAGTTGGAGGAAAATGGACAAGTTATTTACAAGAATTATTGTGGGCCTACCGAACTACTCATTGGGCTGCCACACAAGAATCTCATTTTTCTTTAGTATATGTGATGGATGCAATTACTCCCATAGAGAATACTTTACCATCACACAGGGTCCATACCTATTCCGAACAGTCTAATGATGTAGCAATTAGGAATATGTTGGACTTAATATAGGAAAAAATGATTAAAGAACATTTAAGAACAACACACTACCAAGGCTTGATGAGAAGCAGATTTGCTTTCAAAGTCAAGAGCAGAGATTTTCAAACAGAAGATAAGGTCTTGAGAAAAGTATTTTTGCATACCAAAGAGAAGCATTTTGGTAAACTGGATCCGAACTGGGAAGGCCCTTATGTGATCTGTGAAAAGGTCAAACCGGGGACATATAAGCTTCAAGACAAAGAAAGAAAACCTTTAAATCATCCATGGAATATTGAGCATCTCAGGTTATATCCAGAATAAAGGTTTTCTGTAAATATTTACTTGTTAAATACCAATGTAAATATTAGGGGGCATACTCTTTCCTACCCTGGTGGCGCGGGGATGTTTTAATGAGGTGTCCGGTTTTTCAATAATACATGATGCCTTTTTCAAAAGTCTAGTGTGATTTTACTTCAATTCAGTTCAAGTATAAATTAATTATTCAACACCCCGGCTCTCAAATTTTCTTGAGTTTATCAGATATGCTTAATGTTTGGCCATAACTATTGAACACATGTGATCAGAGATATTAAATACTCTCGATTCAACACTTCTGAAATTCTAAGGGCTACTTAAACATTAGCCATGAAAGATTTAAAACAAAGTATTAAACAAAAGGGAAATTGGATAAATTAAACCTGATCAGACTTAAACTGACTAGTGGTACAAAATATGACTTGGCCATCCAAGGAATTTAGTTTTTCAAAAGAAAAAGTTACACAATAAAACCTTAGGGATTATTCCATTCGAATTTTTCTTCACCAAAATCCTTCTTGAACTCTTGAGTTTGGCATCCGAACTCTCACCTGTTCCTTCTTCATCATCAGTTATACAGTCTATTCCACTAGAGTAGTTGTGCTTGTCACTATTTTCCAGAGTGTGGAATGGGATGTGTTCATACTCCACGTATTTCCATAAGGGACCAAGAGTCCTCTTCAGGAATATCTCATGAAATAGCAACTCCATGTCGGATTTGATCCCATCGTCTCTTTTCTTTAGGGAGTCCACCACATCGTTAGCATACTTTTCTATACCTTTAGTAAGAACTTGTTTTTGTTGGCATTCCAGGGCCTCATTCTCTTTAATCTTCTCTTGAATAATGCTCTCCAACTTGGCCTTCTCATCGGATAAATTTTGGATAACACCATCCTTAGTGTTTAACTGCTCCTTCAAAGCTGTGAAGTTTTGTCAGGAAGATGTCTTCAGGCTGGAGTTTTTAGTTTGGAGCTCGGTATTGGCTACTTCCGATGCAGTCGACTTGGTTGCCAAATCTTCCTTTTTCTTCTTCAGCACCTCTATGATCTGCTGAGCACTCAGAAGACTGTCGGACAAGTTTTTCTTGTTAGTAGTTAGAGAATCGATAATACCGGTTTGATTTTTTACCTGCCTCTCTAGTTCAAGTATTGGTCGGATATAACCAAAGAGGGCATGGCTCAAAGTATCTTGCTATCCGGATATGGAGTAGGACTTCCCATTGTAAGTTACCATATTGGAGGAGCTGGAAGGACGGTAAGAACCTGCAAAATCATCTTTCTCCAGATCATTAAAGTAAATACTGATGTCTTGAAAGGCTTCAAGGTCCAATTTGTCATTGCCTCCACCAGAAATCTGTCCGGACTGAAGATCTGTTGGAATTTCCTCTTGCAGAGTAGGGTCAGCAGGAGCTAGGGGTAGAATTTTTGTCGGGTGAAAGATTGTCTCTGCCTCCAAGGTAACCTTCTTTTTCTTGGCAGCTTTCTCATCACTGTTGGCTTTGCGTTTCTTGTCTTTTTTAGGAGGCTTTGGTGGGTTCTTTGACCCTCCGTTTTCCTTCAAAGTTTGAACCTCCAATGTCTTTAGCAAGGCCACATCAATGCCACCTTGATTCTCCAAACTAGTCCCATCTATAGTTGTTTGAGCTAAGTCTGTTATGGCCTTCCTTTTCTTGTTCTTCATTTTGCTGGGGGCTTTGGCCCTAGAAGGCAGATACAACTTGGCATCCTTAGCTTATGTCCTCTTCAGGATCACATCGGCAGGGGGAGGGGTGGTTAGCTCTTCCCATGAAAAGTATCTTCGGCCTATGGTGTTCCATAGGTGAGACCTCACGAAATTTCCTGAATATAAGCAATTATGAAAAATGTTCCCCCAGTTCTCCGAAGCCCAACCGTTTAGCTTCACACAAGTTTTCTGCCCTGCTTCCAAGTGGCCCAAGAACTCCTTCGATAGAACTGGAGAGAGATATTAATTAGTCAAAATAAGAAAATTGTAACTTAAGAAATAAAAAGGAAAAGAGAAAAGAACTTACAAGTGATTTTCCATTTACTGGTCAGGAGGCTGGGGTTCGTATCAACCTTGATTTTTTTGCCATTTTCCCAAGTCCCACTGATAAAGATAAACTGCGTCCTCCAGGGTTTTTTGGAATCCAGTAGGTCGTCCACCACTTTAAAATCATTCCCCATGCTGTAATGATAGAAGAGGATTTGGTGATTCTTGCACAAGATTGCTACAACAACAAATTGTTCCATGGGGAGTGGGATTTTTGACAGCATGGACGCCATAATGCAGGCTAGGAGAGTATACCAGGAGTTGGGGCTCAGCTGGCTGGGGCATAATTTGATCAGATGAAAGTATCTGACAATCTCTGGGTCTAAAGGGAACCGAAGTCCCTAGTTCAGTACTTCGGTGTAGACCACCATCTCATTTAACTTACAATCCATGGGGGTCTCTGAAGTAATAAGGATCCCCACCTTTACAAAATTCGGGATCCTCATTTAGTTCGAATCCGACCCAACTCAGTTGTGTGGGTATATACATAATTGATGTTATGCAAGGCTAACAAGTACTTGACGCTAACCTTTGTAAAACAAGGACCTACCTTACCCTCTAAACTCTCAGGAAAGGCGTCCGGATGAGTCATACCCACCTTGGTTTTACGTTTCCAAGGGGTATCCCCTGTTTGAACGGACGCCTCAGTCTCGAAAGGCGCTTCCTCTATATTCTCCTCCATGTTCTCTTCCATCACTGTGGAAGGCTGCTCTGGCTCCTTCATTGATCGTTGTACAACTGGTTGTTCAGAATGTTGTGCAGATGGCGCTTATGAGGTTCTGGTATCTGATAGAGGCTGTTGTCCAGAGGACTTAGCTTATGGAACAACCTTTGTTACCTACGAACCGGAGGGTTTTGAAGAAGTGGGTGTAGATTTGGTTTTTGCTTGATGAGTAATCCGGCGAGGGGTTATCTTCAGTGGTGATTTCTCTGTATCTGAGCCCATTGCTATAAACGGTGAGGGTTTCTTAATACTAGAAATGGCTTTTCCTTCGGAATAAGGTTTTTAGATTCTTGAACTAAACAACCAAATGGGAGAGGTGAAAGGTCTGTTGTGAATGGAAGCTTTCTGGTTCTAGGGTTTCTTGAAGAAGATAACCCTTGATCGGCGTTCTGACTTGGCTGGTTACCTTTCTCTCTTGGAGAAGCGGGCATACCGACATCAATACGTTTATCTCTCGCTACTTTCTCCGCTCTCTCTAGTTCAGACAAGTTCAACCAACCTCCTTTAACTTAGGCGTTTCCGGCTGTGAACATATATGTCTCAAGCACAATTTAAATATGAAATGACTTTTCTCTTTAAAAAGATTTGAGTGTGGAAGAAAATGAAACAATGGAAAGACTTATATATAACATTGAAAACAGCAGTTACCAAAGAGAAGATGAATCTAATTTTCACAATGATTAAAGGTTGCGCAACGTGTGAAAAATTGAAACCTAGATAACTTTTTAGGCCTAGTGGGTGCGACAATCTAGGAGAAAAAAATGGATGGGAAGTCGAACCAGATACTGACAGGTGTCCCACGATTCAAGAAAAACTCTTAGAATTCTGAGAAGGGAAATCAGTTTTGATGAAATTTGAACAGGGTCACTTGTGAAGGTAGATTTTTTCAGTTTGAACAACATAAACAGATCAGACAAGGTTGGTGCTAGTTTTGTGAATTTTTAGCCCTTCCAAAGATTTTTTACAAGGCCTACGAAAAGGCTACTGATGAGTTCGGAATTTTTGGTAACCATACCTGAACAAAAATTCACTTATTAGTGATGAATCCGGATTTTCTCACCAGTCACTGAGGGAACCGGACAGGGGCAATTCGGACAAAGGCCACCCACTGAACCATCCGAACAGGACTAATGTATTAAAAACTAAATCACTTCATGACTAAGCTAAATACCTACTTGCTTAAAGGTTAATGGGTCTTTGAACTCGACCAGAATCCATAAGTTGACCCGAAAGCCCATGTGGCCCACAATTAAGGGTATAAATACCCAACCACTTTCATTAATGAGGGTAATAAACATTTAATATAACCAGGCAGCTCAAATCTCTCACTACAATCTATCCAAACATGAAACACCTTTGAAACACCACAAAACTCTGGACAAAATTACCCTCAACCGAAAATAAACCTCCCTAGATACGATCCTGCAAAATAAACATTTAATACAACCAGGCAGCTCAAATCTCTTACTACAATCTATCCAAACATTAAACACCTTTGAAACACCACAAAACTTTGGACAAAATTACCCTCAACCAAAAATAAACCTCACCAAATTGGCGACCACAGTGGGAGAAGAAGGTGCCTGAATCTAGCATTCAAAACCATCAAGAAAAATCAGTTCGTATGAATCCGGACGTGCAGGAAGTACCACCAGCTTTGGCAGAAGTGGTGAGAGAAAATGATGAATACACTATCGAGGAGCGAGATAGGTTAAAACTTGAAATAGAAGCTCTGAGGGCTGTCAAGAGGACATAAATAGAAGCAAAAGAAAAGTCTAAGGCGTCAGTAGCTCATCGTACTGACAACCCCAGAGAGCATGAGCCTTCAAAAACTCATGTGAGTGCAAAAAAGACTCATGCTAGCTCAAAAAAGTCTCACAGGTCTAAACTAGTGGAGAGCTCTGATTCAGACTCAGAGTCTTCCAGTAGCTCCTCAAATGAAGATGGAGTTGAAGAATCCTTGTCATCCAGCAGTGATGAAGGCCGTTCTAAAAAGAAACAAAAGTTGGTCAAAAAGTACTCAAGAAAAAGGGATAGGCATGTAAGGTTGAAAAGGCATCTAAGCAAAGAATCTTCTCACACTCATAGTCGGAGACACGTAGATCGATTGTTAATGGATCATTTTGCCTTCCATGATAAGCCAGGTATCTTCGCAACTCCTAATGAAGATACCGTTTTCAGTCGTGGCCGGAATTGGAGACAATCTCCATTGTCCTCCAAGATACTGTCCGGAAACCTTCCTAAGAGGTTTGACAGTACAAAAATGGAAAAATACGATGGCAGTAAAGACCCGGATAACCACTTGGAACAATTCATTCATGATGAATTTTGATGATGACGATAAGTTACTTTGTAGAGAATTCTCCCAATCATTTACGGGGAGTGCTCTGAAGTGGTACAACAGTTTGCCACAAGGCTGCATCAGAAATTTTGAGACTTTTTGGGTGGCCTTTCGAAGACAATTTGTTGGAAGTAAGGAGGTGAAAGGCAATGAAGACATAATTATCCATTGTGCCCAAGAACCAAACGAATCTTTAAAAGAATACATAAGTGATTTTGTAAATACCAAGAATGGATTGGCTGATTGCTTCAAACAAATAGAAATAGCCTCTCTGAGACAGGGTTTGAACCCCAGAAACTTGGCTGATTCAGTAACCAGGAATAAGGCCACGACATGGGGAGGTTTGCTAAATCAGGTCGGCAAACAGATTAATGTTGATGAAACAAAGAAAATTAGGGTGCACATGCAAGTGAGATCTGCCCCAGCTGCGCCAAATCAAAACCAAAATCAGTCCGGCAACAAAGCCAAGGAAACCGGACAGGGTCATAACAGAGCCAAAGCCCAGTCTCATCCAGCTGCGCCAACTCAGCACCAGCAATCTAGGAATAAACAAGTGGGTTCAACTGGAGTGGTTTGCTGAGTTGAAAGAAAACGTAGCCACTATTTATGATAAAACAAAGGACGAAGTACACTACAGAAGGCCGGCTGCGTTACAGTCTCCTAGGGAGAACCGCAATAATTGTTTCTGCCAATATCACAATGATACTGGCCATACCACTGAGGATTGTATTACCTTGAAGCAAGAAGTCTAGAATTTGATTGAAAGAGGAAAGTTGGGGGCGTATGTTAAAAGAAGAGGTGGAAATAGGCCTGATAATGCTCATCGGGCTCGTCCAAACAATGCAGGCACATCGGCTTCGGATGGGGCTATGGTCATAATCGAAAGGTTTGATGTAGAGTCAGAATATTTGGATCCTGATTCAACTCGAAACAAGGTGGGTGTTATCACAGAACATTGCAAGACAGTGTCCAGACTTATCAACTTTTATGAGTCATTAACAATATTCGGAGGAAACACCATAACAACACCAACTGCTTCTTCGAGAAAGAGGCACGTTCATACTTTAGCTACCCAACTGGAAGGAGGCATGACTTCCTATCAATCACAGATTCCATTTCCCTTTATTGTTTTCGATGAGGATGAATTGAGGGATGTTGTTGGTCCTTATAAAGATGCCGTTGTCATAGGAGCATCCATCGGGGGCAATGACATAAGACGAATTTTGGTGGACACCGGAAGTTCTGCCAATATTCTCTTTTTAACTTCCTATAAAAAGATAAAAAATCCGACAGTAATTCAACGTTCAAACAAGTCAATTGTGGGTTTCACAGGAAGCTCAGTAGATGTTATCGGGGAATTCGGGGAGGAGGTTTTATTGGGCAAAGGCCCTTTTAAAAAGATGGTTAGAATACTATTTGTTGTGGTGGATTGTCCCACTTGTTATAATGCAATTCTGGGGAGATCTTAGCTCTCTCGGATGCATGCCATGGCTTCAACAGTCCACCAATGCTTGAAGTATGCTGTGCAAGGACAAATGGGAGTTGTTTGGAGCAGCCAAAAGGTAGCAAGAGAGTGTTATGCAACAACACTGGCTCCTCGGACGTTTGGGGCAGCTCAGATCAATGAGGAATAATAATTTGAGGGGCCCTCTGGGGAAGAGGGTGAAATTGATGACCCCAGAGAGACCCCTGGTGTTTTAATACCAATTGAAGAAGTTGAAACTCACTCTCTGGCTGAAGGAAAAAGTGTCAAGATAGGATCCCAGATGACATCGGAATTAAAGGGTAAAATGTTAAAATTCTTGAAGGACCATCAACATGTTTTTGCCTGGTACAATGCTGATGTTACCGGAGTACCAGCAGATATTATATCACACCAACTGTCCATCCAAAGGGACATAGCACCTGTGGTACAAAAGAGAAGAACATTTTCTAAGGAAAAGGCTGATGTCATAGTTCAAGAGGTCGACCGGCTTACTAAAATGGAGCACATAAAGGAATATCAGTATCCTTTATGGACAGCCAACCCGGTTTTGGTAAAAAATAAAAATGGCAAATGGCGTATGTGCATCGATTTCATAGATCTCAACAGAGCTTGCCCAAAGGATTTACACCCAGTCCCACAAATTGATCAGTTGGTGGACTCCACATCTGGAAACAAGCTGCTATCCTTTATGGATGCCTTCTCCGGGTATAATCAGATTCAAGTGGATCCGAAGGATCAAGAACATACTACATTTGTTACTGATAGGGGCCTTCATTGTTACAAGGTGATGCCATTTGGGTTAAAAAATGTTGGGGCTACTTATCAAAGGTTGGTAAACAAGGCTTTTGCTGATCAAATTGGAAGAAACACAGAAGTTTACATCGACGACATGATGGTGAAAAGTGTGGACGAGGAACTACACTTGGCAGATCTCCAAGAAACTTTTGCTAACTTAATAGAAGTAAATTTGAAATTAAACCCAGAAAAGTGCGTCTTAGGAGTGCAGTCCGGGAAATTCTTGGGGTATATGATAAGTGAGCAAGGGATACAACCTGATCCGGACCAACTTAATGCTTTACTACAAATAGAGCCTCCTCGGAATGTTAAAGAAGTACAACAATTGACTGGGAGGCTGGCTGCACTAAACCATTTTATTTCAAGATCTTCAGACAAGTGCGCCCCATTTTTTCAAACTCTGAAAGGTGCAAAATATTTCAATTGGTCCCCACAGTGTGATGAGGCCTTCGATGAGATTAAAAAACACTTGTCTTCCCCCAAGAATTTGTTTAAACCCGTTGATGGAGAGACTCTCTTCGTATACTTGGCAGTCTCTGATTGTGCCATAAGTGCAGTGTTGGTAAGGGAAGTAGATAATTATCTTCGTCCGGTGTATTACATCAGCAAGTACTTGATAGATGCAGAAAAACACTATTTAAAACTTGAAAAATTAGCACTAGCCCTGGTGATTACAGCGAGGAAGATGAGACCTTATTTTCAGGCTCACCCTATCATTGTCCGGACGTCATTTCTTTTGAAAAACGTTCTCCAAAAGGCCGACATTTCAAGTAGAATGACCAAGTGGTCAGTAGAATTGGGAGACTACGATATTGATTTTGCCTTTCGAACAACAGTCAAAGCCCAAGCAGTGGCTGATTTCTTAGTTGAATTTCACTCAGATAGAGATACTAAGTAAGCAACCGGAGTAAAAGATAAAAAATATGGATCATCCGGACTGATGGTGGATAAAGCACCATGGGTTGTGGTGCTGGGATATGTTTAACCTTTCCGTACGGTGACAGAATGTATCAGGCTATATGCTTTGCCTTCAGGGCTTCCAATAATGAGTCCGAGTATGAGGCTGCTATAGCTGGTTTAAAGTTGGCTCTCATTTGTGGAGCCAAAAGAGTCAGGTTAATGAGCGACTCCCAGCTTCTTATCCATCATGCACAAGGTCAATCCGAAGCTAAGAAAGAACAGCTGATTAAATATTTGTTCATCCTCAAATAAGTGGCACACAATTTCAAAAGCATCACTTATGAGCACATACCTCGAACAGAAAATACACTAGCAGACTCCTTGGCAACCATAGCCTACTCTGAGTCCTACCCTTGGATACATGTGTAAGAATGCCCATCCATTCAAATCAATCCAGATAAGGAAGAAGAAAGTTTGAATATACGGATAGAACAACCTCAAGATTGGAGATTTCCTCTCCCTCGATATCTCTTAGATGGCATCTTGCCTTCGGAAAAAGTAATAGCAAGGAAAGTAAAGTACAAGGCTCGTGGTTTTGTCATCCTAAGAGATATTCTTTATAAGAAATCTTTTAGTAAACCCCTCTTACGATGTTTGAGGATCAATGAGTCTCAAATAGTGCTCTTCAAATTACATGATGGTGAGGGATCAACACACTGTGGATTCAGGGCTCTAACTAGAAGAGTTTTATTAG
Organism: Limnanthes douglasii subsp. nivea; assembly: GCA_036936605.1. Classification (NCBI taxonomy): domain Eukaryota; kingdom Viridiplantae; phylum Streptophyta; class Magnoliopsida; order Brassicales; family Limnanthaceae; genus Limnanthes; species Limnanthes douglasii. Next base: position 85,957,945 of record JAUPFV010000005.1, on the reverse strand, counting down.
TTGGGTATTATTGGCCCTCCATAATGTAAGATGCCAAGGAGTTAGTAAAAAAGTGTGATCCATGCCAACGATATGGTAATGAAATTCATACCCCAGCTGTCCCTTTGGAGTCAATTTCTAAGCCAATACCTTTTGCTCGGTGGGGGTTGGATTTGGTAGGACCTCTACCCATGGCATCCGGGGGGTGCAGAACTATAATTGTTGCCATTGATTACTTTTCAAAGTGGATCGAAGCAGCCCCATTGGCAGGAACTACCTCGAAATCTGTTATCAAATTCATTTTTTCTAACATTTGTTGCAGATTTAGAGTTCCACAGAAGATAACAACAGACAATGGGCCACAATTCGACAACAAGGAAATAAAGGCTTTTCAGTGCCTCTAGAGGCATTCAACACTGCTTTTCTTCTCCTTTCCACCCACAGGCAAATGGTCAAGTTGAAGTGGCTAACAGGACAATACTGTCCGGTCTGAAAAAGAATTTAGAAGGGGTTGCTGGAAAATGGCCAAGTTACTTGCAAGAAGTCGTGTGGGCTTACCAGACCACTCCCGGGGCTGCAACACAAGAGTCTCCCTTTGCTTTAGTATATAGGATGGATGCCACAGCTCCTATAGAAGCTACTCTCCCTTCATTTCGAGTTCATAATTATTCCAAACACGCTAACGAAGTGGCAATCAGAGGCCAGCTTGACTTTATAGAAGAAAGAAGAGTTAAGGCTCACCTTAGAGCTGCACACGATCAAGGTTTGATGAGAAGCAGGTTTGCTTCCAAAGTTAAGAGGAGGGATTTTCAACCAGGGGATAAGGTATTGAGAAAATGTTTCCTACACACTAAAGAAAAGAAGTTTGGAAAGTTGGCTCCAACTTGGGAAGGGCCCTATGTGGTCAGTGAAAATCTTAAGCCTGGGACATACCAGCTCCAAAACAAAGATGGAAGGATTTTGAATCACCCCTGGAACATTGAGCACCTCCGTTTGTACTTGGAATAAAAACTATGTAAATATTTACTTGTTTAAAAGTTCATGTATATATTTGAGGGCATAGTCTTTCCTCCCTGGTGGCTCGGGGAGGTTTTAATGAGGTGTCCGGTCTTTTTTATAAAATATGATGCCTTCTTAAAAGATCCAGAGAGTTTTCAATCAATGATCTTTGTTGAAAGTTTTTATTAAACTGACAGGATTAAATTGGAAGAATGATGACTACTTGAACATTTGTCATCGGAGAATTTAAACACTCTCACTTTAAAACACTTGTGAAATGACTAAGGGCTATTTAAACATTAGCCACCAAAATTAACAAACTATGAAACAATGCAAGAGTTGTGCAAAATGAAACAAACTACCCATTAAAACATATGAAATACCTTGGCCATCCAAGGACTTTGAATTGTCAAAACAAGAAAGGTTTATCCGGACAAGGACCAGGCATGGTTACAAAAAATGCCTTGGCCATCCAAGGACTTTGGTTCAATCATAAGAAAATTAAAAAAGATAATTGATAATCTAAGACTAAGCTTTTGTAGATGGCTCAGCCTCACTTGGCTTCTTCTTCTTTGGGTCATCATCCGGACTCTCCTCTGTCTTTTCTTCTTCATCGGTGGTGTCATCCCAGCCACTGATGTAGTTATACTTATCACCATCAGCCATGGTATGATGGGGAAGATCTTTGTACTCCACAAATCTCCATAAATCTCCCAATGTCCTCTTCGGAAATTTTTCATGGAAGAGCAGGACCATATCTGACTTGACTTCGGCATACCTTGCCTCCTGAGCATCTATCACCTCATTGGTATAAGCATCAATCCTAGCCTGGATTGTTTTATCGTGCTCCCTTAACAAGTCAACCTTTTCTTGCTCAGCCTTGGACACACTGTTTTCAAGAGAGATCTTGTCATTAGTTAAGGCCTGAATTGTGCTATCTTTGGCCTTCACCTCCTCTTTTGAAGATTAGAGATCTCTTTCCAGGTCGGATTGCTTTAATTGGAGTTCTTTGACAACTCCTTCCGAAGTGGCCAACCTGTTGACCAAGTCCTCCGAACGTTTCTTCAACTCCTCATTCTCTTTCCTCAATGCCTCGGTATTTTGGTTGGCACTAAGAAGGTTGCTAGACAGTTTCTCATTGTCAAAATTGAGAGTATTAATGATGGCTGACTGATTGCGCACTTGCTTCTCCAAGATAAGCACTGGCTGGACATTGCTCAGTAAAGAGTGAGCAATAACGTCTCTCTCACTTGAGACAGAAAAAGACCTACCATTGAATGTGACGAGGTTCGAAGAAATTGGGGGGAGATAGGGCCCATCAAAATCGTCTTTGGGGAGGTTTTCGAAGTAAAGACCAATCCCCTCAAGCCCGCTGATATCAACACCATCAATGCTGATATCCCCTCCTGCACCCCTCTGGTTTGAAAGTCACCAGGGATCTCTTCTGCTTGAGTGGGATCAGTAGGGTCAACAGGAGGTAGTGGCTCCGGAGCCCGGAGAGAAACCTCGTCTCCCTTGGAGGTTTTCTTTTTCTTGACATCCCGATCTCCACCTTCTGCTCCCCGTTTTCTGTCCTCATTTGAGATCTTTTGAAGTTTTGGAGACCCAGCTACTTCCTTGGTGCTCTCGTGCTCCACAACTTGTAGTAAGGCAACATCGATCTGCCCTTGATCTTGTCCCTCTGGGTTTCTTGGGACAGCTTCCTCCACCTCGGTAGGATTCGCCTCTACCACACCTGGCTTGGCTTTAACTTTTTTGCCTTTCATCTTGCTTGGGGCTTTAGCTCTGCCCGGCAAGACCAATTTCCCATCTTTTCCCTTTGTCTTCCGGAGAATCGTTCCCGGAATGGGTGGAGTGGTTAATTCCTCCCAAGATAAATCCCTCTGGTCAGTAGTATTCCAGAGGTAGGATCTGATTAGATTGCCTCCGGTAAAGCAGTTGTGGAAGCGGTTTCCCCATTTGTCAGCTGCCCAAGCATTTAGCTAGGCACAAGTGGTCTGCCCAGCCTTTAACTGATCGTTGAAATCCTTGAGCAGTACTACCAAAAATCAAAAGAAGAAGAATTAGATAAAAAATTTGTTAAAGTAAAAGTAGAAGTATGTAGTGAGATTGTTACCATCACTTCGCCATCTGCTGGTAAGCATACTTGGGTTGACACCGGCTTTAATTTTCTCCCCATTCTCCCAGGCACCGCTGATGAACAGAAATTGAGTCTTCCAGCTTTTCTCTGACTCGAGTAAGTCATCCACCACCTTGTAGTTGTCGCTCATGTTGAAGTGATAGAAAAGGATGACATGGTTTCTGCAAAGGCTTGCTACGACAACAAATTGCTCCATGGGAAGAGGAATTTTGGAGAGTCTTGAAGCCATGATACATGCCATAAGGGTGAACCATGCATTAGGGCTTAGTTGACTTGGGCAAAGCTTTATCAGATGGAAATATCTGAATATTTCTGGGTCCAAGGGAAACCTAAGTCCCCATTTGAATAACTCAGTGTAGAAGACAATCTCGTTGAGCTTACAGTCCATGGGCGTCTTCAGATCAATTAGAATCCTTACTTTAACGTTCTCTGAAATCCCCCACTTCGTCTTTATCCGGCCAAGTTCAGCTGTGTGAATGAAAGCGTAATTGATCTTCTGCATGGCGAGCAGATATTTAATACTTACTTTGTGGAAACAAGGCCCCACTTTTCCCACAAGGCACTCCGGCAAGTCTGGATGCTTTAAACATATTTTTTCCTTGCCTTTGCTCTTCCTAGTGATGACAGTCTCGCTTGTTTGCCCGGAGACATCAGTCTCAAAAGGGGCTTCTTCGATGCTGTCCTCCATTATCATGGAGGGATTGTCAGCTGTTTTAGGAAGAGAAGAGCTGGCTCAGCAGGCCCTCCAGATTGTTGAGTGTTCTTTCCCTCTTGTGGTCTAGAGTCCGGATGGGGCTCGGACCCGAAGGTCTCTTTTCGAAGACTTGAGTTGGTTGCCTCCGGACCGGACAACCTATCCTTGGGAATTTTGATGGGTGCTTCTGACCCTGTAGTTTTACTTTTTGCCCCGGATTTCGAGGGCGTGGATTTTGGTTTAGGCTGTGTACCAACAACCTGCCCTTTTACCAGACGACCCCTTCGTCTATCTACTAGCTTCTCCGGGGAAATATCAGCATCTGACCCCATAGCAATGAATGGGGAAGGTTTCCTAAGGCTTGTAACCACCTGTTCTGGTTTAACAACAGGCTCTGACTCTTGAACCGATGAGCCTGAGGCGATTGGAGAAAGAATGGGTTGGAATAACCTTCTGGGTATAGAGCTCTTGGCAAAAGATGAACCCCGATCAGGCTCCGAGCTTGGTGTATCAGGCTTGTCAACAGCAGAAACAGGGAGACCTACATCAATGCATTTTTCTCTCTCGACTTTTTGAGCTTTTTCTAACTCCGATAAGTTGAGACACCCACCTTTTACTAGGGCGTTTCTTGCTGTGAACATAAACTCACAACAAAAGAAGGGTTTTTTGAAAGGAAAAAACTTTGAAGATTAACAGAGTAGAGATAATGAAGATGATAAAACAGTGAAAAGTGAACTAATTTATACTAAAGAGACAAGTGATGCTTTTATACCTAGGAGAACATGAAAAGATAGGTATAATGATTAAAGACGGCGCTGATGTCACCAACTTTAATTAAGAGGTTACTTTTTCGAAACAAGTGGAAGCGCCTTTCTAGGAGGAAAACGGCCGGTGTGGCGAATCAGAGAAGGACACGTGTCCCACTATCTCTGACAAAACTGCTCAGCTTCTAAGGGTTTCAATCTGTCCGGATAAAGTCGTTACACGTTTCGAAATGTCCGGACGAAGTTATGATTACACTTGAACTATTTTTTAGGTTTTGCCAAAGGCCTTCGAACACAACCTAAAAAAGGGGCTACTGATGAGTCCGGATTTTCTCACCAGTCACTGAGGGAACCAGACAGGGAAAATTCGGACAAAGGCCACCCACTGAACCATCCGAACAGGACTAATGTATTAAAAAATAAATCACTTCATGACTAAGCTAAATACCTACTTTCTTAAAGGTTAATGGGTCTTTGAACTCAACCCGAATCCATAAGTTGACCCGAAAGCCCATGTGGCCCACAATTAAGGGTATAAATACCCAGCCACTTTCATTAATGAGGGTAATAAACATTTAATACAACCAGGCAGCTCAAATCTCTCACTACAATCTATCCAAACATTAAACACCTTTGAAACACCACAAAACTCTGGACAAAATTACCCTCAACCGAAAATAAAACTCACCAGATATGATCCTGCAAAATAAACATTTAATACAACCAGGCAGCTCAAATCTCTCACTACAATCTATCCAAACATTAAACACCTTTGAAACACCACAAAACTCTGGACACAATTTCCCTCAACCGAAAATAAACCTCACCAATCAGAACAAGGACAATTCGGACCATATCACACCACTAAATATCAAGAATAGGAAAAATGTATTACCTTTTGACTAAGTTGTTTGCTAATAAACTTAAAACTGTATAACTAATGGGTCTTTAAATTCGACCCGGTTTGATGACCTGACCCAATAAGCCTGCAGGTCAGTAATTAAGGTATAAATACCCCAACCAATCTTATTAATAAGGGTGCTCTCAATTTAATACTAGTAGATAGCTTAATTATCTCTCTACTCCACACACTAAACACAAAACATTCCAAAATTATCAAAACACTTTATAACTATTTTACCAGTCTACCCTCAAACAAAAATAAACAAAACCAAATGCTACTAGGACAAGAAATTTGTCCCACTTCAGCTTCTTCTTTCCTCAGAAGGGGACACCATCACACAATCATTTGAATCTCTATGATCAGACGTAGTCAAAGTTTATGTGGTATCAGACAGACATGTATTTTCAACCTAAACAAACAACTCTTTTTTTTTCTTTTTAGCTTGGGCTGGATATGATCCGCATCTTAAAAAACCCTCTTTATAATACCCTAAACTACAAACACTTCTTATCTATCTTTCCCAACTCTTCTCCTGGGAGCTCCAAACCAATACTGGCTGTATTCTTCCCATATATTCTCTCCAACAATATAGACCCCACCCGATCAGTAGTGGCCAAATATTTTGTAGCAGTGATAGTTATATATCTCCATTTTTTGGCATAGTAATCTCTGACACAAGGGTGAATAGACGAGGATATTCGAGACGCCATAGCTAACAATCTATCCAAAGGGTTTACCTCTGGTTCTCCAAATATGTTTCTTCATAATTCTCAATACTTTCCAGAATTCGTACATTCAACCAAAAAAATCACAATAGTAAAAAATCATATCTACAAGACATTAACAAATAGAAAACCAAAACTACCTCTAAGATTACATGTACTCATCCATCTCCGTTCTAGTTGGAGATTGTTTGTCCCAACGGGATGCTCCCAGTTACCAGAAACAAAAACAAACGAATGCTTCCAGTATTTTTCAGAGTCAGGCAAACTAACGACCTTCTTACCACTACGCATGGATATGTATTAATATGGGGTCCTTAATAGCTTGCAAACGTCGATAGTAGATAAAAAATTGGCTAGGAACACAAGGACATTAAAAACCTTAGAGCTAACCACTATGCTTAGCATCAAGCGCCAACCGTTGGTAGTAAGTTGCGTGAGACATATCCTAATGTATCTAAAACATTCATTGATGAATTTTGGTAGGGGTAATTAGAATCCGCAGTAAAAAAATCGTGTAAAAGCATGTTTTGTCTTCCTAAGCATGATGAGGTTGTTCACCCGACTCGAGAAACCTAGTCTTCAGAGAATCAGGAAGGCCGTATATTATCTTAAATCTACGATGCCCCTTAGTTGTCAAATATTTATACTAAGGAGTCAAGTGATCAAAATAACAGTCTAAAATTCTTCATCTTCCACCTTATCATGCGTTGGAAGGCAGAAAACGGTATTAGTAGTTAACTTCTTCTTATTGACAACTCCTTTACGAGGCATTTCTGGAGGGAAATAGATAACTCATCAACAGAGAATTGGAAACCCATAACAAAAAGAATTCAGGTTTTCCGGGTTATAGGTCTGGATATCTTAGAGTCACCACGGTAAAGCTAACCAATATCATTCACCAATAAGAATAATAAATGAATGTCGATCCCTTACCTTTTAATTACTAACTCTGTAAACTTGGTAGAATTAGAGAGAAGAAACCAGAAGAATAGCTTAACTCTCTCTCCAAAAGTGATTCAAAACAAAAAAATGTTTTAAATTAACTCAAAGGAAATTTATACCACTCTGTAAGTCAATAGAAAATGGTAGAAAAGGGTACATAAGGCACATGTCCATAATGTTATAATGGGCCTGCAAGTAGTAAATTTTTTTAACAATTAAATGGCTGAAAGTACGAAGCGCCATTTTATAAAGATATGCAAGTAGGACCTGAAATGTCAGATGTAGGCACATGATGCACGATGCGTGAAAAATAAGTACTGAGATCAGCACACCGCACGCATGTCGTTGCATATTAAAGGTAAAACCATGTATATGAAACATGACAAGAAAATGAGAAACACAATGCACAACACTTTGTCCTAGTCAACTCATACTCATTTTAAAAGGGAAATATCAGAGAAGTTCACATTTAAAAGGACTAAGGGGAATCCTGAGAAGGCATAGCCCCCGAACGGATTATACCTATCGACAAGGACGAGATATGCTTGATCAGAGAATGGGTGGCCCCGACCAGCAAAACACAATTATCAGTGTCATCTACGGGAAATCCAAACTATACCACAAAAGAGTACGTAACTTATTGCCTACCGAAGGTACCTGTCGACACACAACAGTTAAGTAGACGAGGCCACTAAAAATAGTATCAGGATAACATGAACAACGTGGGGGCAGAACACTCACCCACGTTAAATACAACTAGGAGTTGAAACCGTTTAAGAAGATACTGGAGAAATGCGTTTATGAAGAGATTGAAAATCTTAAAAAATGTAAGATCATTCGATTGAATTAATAAGAAAAAGCACATTTATTTCTCTAGATATTTTAGTTATCCATCTTCATTAAAAAAACCTCACCACCTTCCACCATCAATCACCACCTTCCACCATCAAGTATTGGTGCGTCTTCATACCAATGCTTATTAGAAGTTATATGAAATGATACACCCGAATCTAACTTCCACGCACTTAAAATCATCAAAACACCGTTGCAACATCTTATGTTTCGGTCTTCTAATAATTATGGTCCTTTTTTCTTTTTCCGGATGGTTTCGACAGATATATATATTTTTTTCATATGTAATTAGTTGAACCCGTTCTAACCCCTTTTGACTAAATGTATTTGGTATGTAAAACGTATATACATTTGGACGTTGAATTTTCATTTAATTACGAGACGTATAAACTTTAAAATAACGAGATACTACTTGAATAAAAGTAGTGTTCTCGCAGAATTTTCCAGTGACCACTACTACAACTGCTAGTTATCACAAAAACTTATAGAATATTAACCATATCTTAAGCAGACATTCATCAGCACATTCACAATATTATATGAAAGATGTGATTCTTAAAAAAAAAGAGCAGATGCAATAAGATAAAGCAATTCTACATTCGATAACACTTTACGAGACTTCACGCCAACTAATTTAGGCGAATAGAATTGGTGTCATCTTCAAAAAGGTAATATTTTTTCTTGGTAAGTTACATCAACTTAACTGCCGGACCATTATCACTTGTAAAATCCAGCAACTACGGAAAAATTGAGAGAAGGGATTAGAAACATCTAAAATAGTATATGCTCGACGTTGAAGTGTAATATGGTTTTAAGTTTCTATCAGCTCGTGGTTGCTGTATCCTTATCTTGTCCTGCTCAAATTTGCTTTGGGGCGTCACAATTTCTGCAACCATAAATAAGACGCATCTTTAATAGATATGAAAGCTGTTCTAAGGAGTGGAGTTTTTGCTTTATATTATCCACGGCCAGAAGCGTAAATAAGCAGCCAACTAGGGAACTAACACATAATAAGTCGATGCAATGATAGGCCCATGAGCTGGGTTTGACTTTGGCCAATTCTACTCTATGTTCGAATACTGTTTCAAATTTTATTTCAGGCAACATCGTGTGTGACGTGCAAAACACCACAACAGATTATATATGAAATTCAGTAAGGAAGCTAGAGGGTGTATACAGGTTCATTTAAGTGTATATTTGGACTAAAAACCGCAACCATCACAACGGTAACTCTGGTTTCAGATTCTGCCTCTTCTTCCTTTCTTTGTGAGGCACGGCAACCGTCCATCCCCCTCCTGCAACTTTAGCTTCATTTTTTATTTTTCCTATCTTATGCAAGTCAAGAAACTGCTAGTTAAGGCGATTACATGTCCTCCATTGACATTCTTGATCGAATACAAATGTACACCGCAATGTTTTCGCTTATTTTTTAACAGAAATCTGATAGGACCTTTTACAAGTAAATTAGGCCTGTTCGATCTCTACATTAACAGTTGACTAGGAATGGTAAAAACTGCCTGTCCCGAAAAACATGCCCTGTCCTAACCCAAAAATTCAACCCGCAATTCCAATAATAGTTTCTTATTCTATATCTATATCTATAGAAGATTACAACATTGAAAAAGTCGATTATATTTTGAAATCTACGATATTTGGGATATAAATTCATTAACTTTTTAATTTTTTTTTTGGTATCCAGGTATTGTCAGGTTTAATGGCTTATTTTATGAAAAATATAAATCATTCACATTGAAACCGGTAATATCAAATCCGAAAGGTTAAATATTTTAATGTAATTGAACTGATTAGTGGACCAATATTGATAATATATTATCAAAGAAGTCGAAGTCGGAAAGTATAGAACCTCTGATGTATTCTCGTCATCCGAGCAGGTCAATGGGGGCATAGCTCATTTCGAAGTCAAGGATGAGGTCTAACTAAAAATGTATTTAAATCGTATTTTCATATGTCACATTTGTTCTGCATGACTATTTTGAAAATATGTTTGAAATAGTATTTTTAAATTTTAATTTATTTTGAATTCAAATTTAAAATAACGGTTTAGTGGATCTACTATATTCTTGTTGGTCGAAAAATATATGAGATAAATGATTCATAAATAAAGATAAAAAATACTTAAAAATATGATTTATCCTCCCAAAGAATATGGAATATATATATATATATATAAAAAGTTACAATTGGATTTAAAATACAAACTTTAATAATAGAATCTTTTAGATTTCTACAAGAAACTAAAACAACCAACATTAAATGAATCTTAGAACAATCAGACCATTAAGTTTTCTTTCTTTAGTCCATTGGGTAATGTTCATCTTGCTACTTTAATCAATTTTTTTAATCGGAATGATGATATTGACTAACTTTTGATTGATATATGATTATATATATATGTGGAAGCATTTCCATATTCATATTACGTGCTTTAGAACCGAAGCTTTGATACCATCGAATATGAACCCAACCAACAATACGACTAAACCTGCATTAAATCTGATATAGAACCCCACGAAATCTGAGGAATGGATGTTACCTTAACCCTTTACTTAGAAAAACAAGAACCTTGTTATATGGAAAATCTCACAAATGAGATGCATAACCATTTGGTAAGTCATGTTGAACGCCACACATGAAATCCGAAAAGTTCAGAAGTTGTTAACAACTAATTAAAGAGAAAGCTCTCCAATTTCATTTACTTAAAACATGATTCTTCCTTACAAAGAGTGTGAAACATCTTTATATATATATATATACACTAGGAAAGACCTCCAACATACACTTCCTTGTGATTGATATTTTCATATCAATTTCTTGTAAGCATTTCCACACACGCACGCGCACGCGCACAGACACACACAGACACACACACACACACAGACACACACACACAAACACACACAGAGACACACACACACACACACACACACACACACACCAGCTTGTCCTATTATTTGAAAAAAAGTCGATTGGTTGTAAGTGAATTTACAAAACCAAACGAGATTCCAAGGATAATGTAAAGAGACATAAAGCGTTACTTGTGACAATAGTTTATACTCAATATGAAAGAATTAACTTTAAATAGACTTTCTTTCTACTTTTATGAAGGAATCTTGTAGGACAACCATGTCATTAAGTGCACATTTTAACCTAGAGCTTTATTAAATGGATGTTAAAACCATTTTTTTCTTCAATTTATAACATTGATGAAACGGTTTATATGATGAAACCTAATAAATTTGTGATTGATGGATTAAGGTCAATGGTAAGCAAATTTAAAAAATTCATTGTTAGGCTTAAACAGGCTTTTTGATTGTGACTAAGGTAATATTCTCATTTAGTTTGAGATGAACTCGGTTGAAGACCAAAGTATCAAGTTTCATTGGGATTAAATTCATATTTTTAGTGTTATGTGTTGATAACATACTCATTCCCACGAACGATAAGAAATTGTTACATACTACAAAGAGCTTTTTTGTCGGAGAGATTCAAAATGAAATACTTGGTGATACAACTTTTTTTTTATAAATGTAGATTCACCGTGATCATTATGGTGGAATTTTGAGATTGTCACAAAAGGTATATATATATTTATGTATAAAGTATGTTGAAATGTTACAGTAACACTATTTAAAATACCATGATTTCAAGATGAGATATATTAAGTCTTAGTCAGTGTCCAAAGACAGACTTTCAGATTGAGGAAATGCAAAAGCTTTCATATACTTCGGCAGGCGGAAGTCTGATGTATGCTCAAATTTGTACAAGATCGAATATTTCATTTGTTACTGGGTTGTTGAAATGATACGTAAATAATGCAGGGATATACTTTATAAAGTGGTCAAAATGATTATTCGATATAAGCAACAAACAAATAGACATATGTTGACATATATAAAGTGAGATAATCTAGAGTTCATTGGTTATTTCGACTCAAATATTGGTAGGCTATATGGACATATTATGTAGCACTTCAAATAACATTTTCCTATTATATTGAGGTACATAATTACGGAAAAGTGTAAAGCGACACTAGTTGCATCATCAACTACAATAGAATTTATTTCATATTTTAAGGCGTCCAACCAGGCCCTATGGTTGCGGGATTTCTTCATTATAGAAGATATATAAAATCCTCTAAGCTTACAATGTGACAAAAATTCTATAGTTAATTATTCAAACAATAGAAAGAGCTCAGCCAAATCTAAGCTTATAGATGTCAAGTCCATGCATGTTAAAGATAGATTATAAAGCACATTGGTACAAACCTTATGGTTGTAAATATTCTTATTAAAGAAATGATACATATAGGTTTTAATAAACACGTCATTAGGATGGAGGTTGTTAGTCAAAAGATCATGTATTTCACCGGGAGTTTGTTGTAGGTCTTAAGGTATGTTTACCATTTGGATGTGTAGACTTAAGGTTTAAAGACAACACATATATTACAAGTATGCTCATTTAAGATTTATTAACTTATTTTGCTCATTAAGTATACCTCCACTTAAGTTATGACGAGAATAGATTTGTATGATAAAATTTCATAATATTCTCACATTACACACTATAATATATCAATGTAATTGATAGTTAGCGATAATGTGATTATTGTTGCTTCTATTTGTACATATTAATGCATTTAAATTGTCTTTAGCCTTTATAGTTCATCATAATATACGAAGAGTATTTAATTCATCTATTGAAAATAAAATTATAATAATTATATTAATTAGATGCCTTATTTGGCAACATATAATGATCAAAGTGAGATTTTGTTATAATATATTTATTAGGATGGATCATCACATGTTTATTGATGCATTGATTATTGTTCATAAACGGTGCAATTAATACGTAATCATGTAAATTTGAAAAACTAGGAATCGAAATAAATTTATATGTAATTATGTAGCAGCGAATCAGAAGCAAATATTCTTTTGAGATCTTTATCCATAAACATAAGATACACTGAATTAGGAGCAAATATACGATGTATTAGGGACTAAGACAAATAACAATAATAAAACAAAAAATGAGTGAGGTCTGCATCTTCCAGGTAGATAATTTATTCCAAATCTAAAGAATAACTTAAATATTATATATATTTATATTTATATTTGAGATTATAATTCATAGGAGATGAATTGTACCAATATTACCAAAAAAATATAATTAGAAACATACCAAAATAAAATATAACATGGTTTTTAGGAAAATAATTTTTTCAAATAAATTTCTCTTATAAAAAATAAAATTAAAAAATAGTTCATATGAATTTGTATCAATAGCAGTTGTCGGATAATAATTCATATATGTAAAAATTATAAAAAGGAGACTTACGGATAACCATCCAGAAAAAATTAAAATTATCTATAAGTACTTCGATTTTGAAATTTACCAAAAATCATCTGAAATATAAATACTTCCAACAATACGCCTAGACACATAAAACGCGTATAACTTTGGCAATCAAATAATTTTTTTACTTTCAAAATTCCATATCTTCCAAACCCTAACTCAATTTTTTTTCTAAAACACATATATCTCTATTTTTTAAAGACGAAGAAAATAAAATCCATTAGTGTTATTTTTAGAGATTTGTTTTCTTATATTGACAACCAAATTACATGTAATTACGCAAGTGGAATACAATTTCTTTTTTCCAGACGTATTTCGTAACTTGATCATATTTAGTTTTTTATAATTCAATTACACGTAATTCTGTAAAGAGAACACAATTTCTTGATTTATTTTGCAACCAAATTACATATAATTACGCAAGTAAAAAAATGAAAAAAAAATAATTGTAACCAATGATATTTTCACATATTTTGTTGGAGTTATGTTTGAAATATATGACATTTAAAAAAACAAGAGAGAAAAACGTTAAGAGGTATTTCATATTACCAGGTGGTTATCACTACTTTTGAATCAAAACTAGGTGGTTATCCATGCTGAGCTCAGAGATTCTTTAGTGAGACTTAGGAACAAAGATGTTTGCGTGAAGGGGTCAGACTAGAGAATGTTCGTATGACGTGACTGTGAACAGTGAATTACTAGAAATGGAAAAGACAAAAGGAATATATGTTGTAATTATTGATCAATCATTGGCCCCTTTTCCCAAAAGGGAATGTCCTTTATATATGAAAAGAGGTAGATGATGAAATTACATGTTTACCATTATAAGAGTGGACTTCTTACCCCACTATTTTACTATTTACAAACAAGTTTTAGGGGATTATCATTTAAGTCCCTCACTTCGTATGTGTGCTTTACCTTAAACCTTATCCACTAAATACATGGACTTTGACCTTATTTGTGGGCTAAAGTACATGCTAAACACCTGTATTTTCCTCCCCTTATCAGTAGCCCCCCAAGTCCACGTGTAGTTCTCTGGTCGTGGACTTGAATTGCTATTTGACCTCGTTCGGATCAGATCATATGCTGCCATGCTTGGGCACTTTGCTATTTGAGCGAAGTATGTTGGGCTCGGATTTCGTCGTGGTCGGATCTCATCTTCCCTAGTGGGCTGCTGAATCGGATCGGATCCTAACTTGCTGACCTCACCCCTTGGTCAGGCTGATGTCACCTAAATAATCATTTAATGTCAGGCACGCGTGCTTGGTTTCGCTGTAATCGAGTCGAAAGTTTTTTAGGCGGCGCAGTTGTCATGGACACGTGTCACGATACCGTTACTTTTCAACTGTTCACCTTCTACTCCATTTGCCTATATAAACTCCACTTTTCCCTGAGCAAAAGTTTCTGATTTCCTCTAAACAGACTTCACTCTAGACAGAGAAGCTGTGCCAAACAAAAAAATTTAAGTCTGCATTTTCATGCCTGAAGAGTTTCTTAATCTTAGAAAGTACAAGCTTTGTAGGTGGTTTAATATCTCCAATAAGATCGGTACTGGTAGATCTTCTGGTTCGAGAGAATATCCCTCCCCTTCAGAGAATTAGGAGTCTAACTTTCGAGACAACTGGGCTCCGATCCGCGAACGTTCTATCCGGCTTGCTGCATCCTCCCCTAGTCAAACACACCCTTCAAGTGGTGGGGTTGATCTTTATGCTTCTCTAACTCCATTGACTCTTCCTTCCCGGTCTTCCTCTTTCGTCATAATGGGTGAAGAAAGAGAAAGACCACCGATTAAAAAACATTAAGATCGGTCCAAACAAAAGAGATCGCCGGATCCAGCGGTTAAATCGGTTCGAATGAGGATTCCTTCCTCGGTATCGACTCCCTCTACGACCCCCCAAAGCTCTCCTCAAATGACACTGTATGTCAATCCTCGAAATGTTTTTCCTAGAGGGACTCAGGTGGAACCGTCCCTTACTTCCATTCCAGAAGCCTAGGAAAAAGCTTTATCCGATGACCCTGAAAACGATAGAGTGGATCCTGACGTTGCAGTGATTGAGGCAGAGCCTCTTCGAGTCGTTCTTATCGACACCCCTCCCCCGGAACCTATAGCTGATCCTTCCTTTCATCCAGGTAAAAATTCCCTCGTAAAGAGTGAGAAGAAAAAGAAAAAGAAACGTCTGACGGACCTACCCTCAAATGTGGAAGATATCATGAGCGATTATCTTTGCGACCTCGAATCCAAACATCTCTTAGCTCTGTACAGGGTGAAGTAAAAGTATTTCCACCCGAATGAGGAGATTAAGCTAAGGGACCGATGAGGTATCCCTACCAATATCACCATCCGATTCCCCACTGTTGGAGAGATGCCTTTATCGGTCTGTTGCAACGAGTTGGTGCTTTATACGAAGTTAATGAACTGGGGTCTCCGATTACCCCTCGACCCTCTATGGCCGATTACTTCCATTTAGTCAAGCTTTGTCCTTCTCAGGTTGGGGCCAACATGTGGTACACCCTAATGGCTTGCATTATGGCGTCACGGCTCTTCAGGAACACTTTTACCACTGAACAACTTATTGCTGTTTCTGGAGTGGCTAAGAACTCTCACTATCCCTTCTATTCACTTGGTTTTTCTAGGAAGCTTAAGGTGATAAAGGATTTTCTAGAGGCTGATAAAAATGGAAACAACAATTCCTGTTTATTTCCGGGTTATGGGAGACCGAGTTCGAAGACTCTGAGGACCTTCCTCATCGGCTTACCTTGAAGTGGACTGGACAAGGTAAGTATTTTCACCTAAGTTTTTTCCGACCCCCACCTTCGGTAAATTCTGACTGTTTTTCTTTTCAGCTATGAAATCGCCAAGTCTTTTAAGCGTCATGCTAAATCCGGTAAAGCTATCTTTGAGAAGCTGAGTCTCTGGGCTGGTGAGCATTGGGAACATAAATTCCACCAAAGCTTTATGCCAATGAATTTCGCTAAAAGTAATCTGTGGCGATACGATCTTAGTAAAAAGAAGACTCCCTCGGATCTTATGGCAGCTCCTCCGAGCGATGACGTCCTTACACGTTTAGAACGTTTGGATAACGCAGTCTACCTCCCTTACTCGGGCCTAAGCTCCGAGTAATCAAGACGCAGACAAACCCGAGGAAAGTAAAGAAGAAAACATTGAGGACGATACTGGGTCCGATGACGAAGCTCCCGATGCTCAAGGTGACTCTCAAGAGAGAGTGCAGGTTAGTCCTTCTTCAGGGGCTCTGCGTGATCATGATGATACCCACATAAGCTTTCCTCTGGGTACGATGCCATCGGATCATCAACAGCCAGCCCCCCTCGATCCTCAGATATTTTCTCCATCATCTCATCCTGAAAACCTACCGAGTGATGCTGACTATCAGGTTCAGGTTAGGCCTCAAGGTCGGGCCGGTGCCACAAGGCCACATAAGTTTACTGCTGAGGAGAAAAAGAAAAAGATTATTGAGAGCGAGGGGGGGGGGGGAGAGCGACAACACCAATCGTCCGAGTCTGCCACTATCCCAAAAATTTGTTATTGTTGATTCAGATTCTGGTGGGGAATTTGTTTCCACTCGAGGGGAAGGTCAAGAAGGTTGTTCTGATGCAGATGGATATATCTCTCCAGAATCTCCTTATTTCGACGTTTATGGCAATGATTACGTGGCGAACGACTTAAATAAACTACTGCATGCTGTTGCTCTACTCGAACGCAAATCGAATCGGAAGGTTCGCTATAAAGAAGAAGTTACTGAGAGGAGGGCAGAGGTAAAGGCTTTAACATTGAAGGTATCTGAGTTGAAGGATAAGGTGAAGGATTTGACTACTCCGATAGTTGAACAAACTGTGATATCTTCTAGAGTAGAAGGCTTAGTCGCTGAATCCGACGATCTGAAAAAGGAGGTGAATGAACTAAAAGATGAGTTGGCCAAGACATCGGAAGTTACCGCCAAGGTACAGTCTCTATCTTCCGAGTCCGAAGAGCTAAAGTTGAGGGTCAAAGATCTGACCGATGAATTGACTAAGGAGAAAAAGATCTCCGAGGAGTGTTTGACTACCATCACTTCCCTTGAAGCTGAACTTTCTGAGGAGAAGACCAAATTTGACGATGAAAGTAAGAAGTTTATCCTTAAGGATGCCGAATGCGATACTATAGTTGATGGTTTTCTTGAAGGCTATTGTAAAATCAAGGTATACATCGAAAATGTTGTTCAAGACCTTGAGAAACTTTCAGCAGCACATGAGAGCTTGAAGACAAGCTTCGAAGCTAAGAAGAAAGAAATTCTTGATAAGTATGCTGCTAAGATTGTTGTTCATCTTGAGGAGAGAGATGCTAAGTTCAGATCAACAATGGTAATGGAGATGCATGAGAAATTCCCAGACTTGCACCTTGGTAGTCTATGGACTCGAGTCATCGAACAACATCGTCCCCCTGGAGTATCCTTGGAAGATCCTGAATCCAGTGAGGACTCAAAGAGCTCCTCGTCTTCTCCTGATGATAGTAAAGGAAATTCGGTCTCCGACTAGCTCGTATTGGGTAGTTCTTGCTTTGTTAACCTTTTGTTTTGTGATTCCTGTAGCAAAAAACGTTTAATGCAATATTTTCCTTGTTATTTGGATTTTAAGTGGTATGTTTTGAATGTGATGTTTCGCTCAATTTTCCCACTTCATATGTTTCTTACTTTGATTCAATATTGAGGTAAACATTTTTGGGATGTGTTTTGAGTTCAAGCAGATGAACTTTCTTGTCCAAACTTCTTTGGAATATGTTTTGAGTTCAAAAAAATGAACTTTCTCGTCCAAACTTCTTTGGAGTAGATTTTGAGTTAAAAAAGATGAACTTTCTAGTCCAAACTTCTTTGGAGTGTGTTTTGAGTTCAAAGAAGATGAACTTAGTCATGTTTTTAAAGAAGGCAATAAGATTTGATATATAAGCCGGCTAATTAGGCACCTCATTAAAACCTTCCTACGCCACCAGGGTAGGAAAGAGTATGCCACCGGAACTTATATAGATTGTTAAAGTAAATATTTACACATCACCTAATCAAACTAGATAAACTTTTAGATGCTCAATATTCCACGGATGGGGAAGATCTCTTCCTTCTTTATCTTTTAATCTGTATGTCCCCGGTTTCAACTTCCTTGTGATTGTGTATGGACCTTCCCAGTTTGGGGCGAGTTTTCCGAGTCTCTTGTCTTTTGTGTGCAGGAAGAATTTTCTTAGGACCCTGTCCCCCATTTCAAATTCTCTTCTTCTGACCTTCGACGAATAACGGCTTCTCATCAACGTTTGATAGTGTAAGGAATTCAGTTGTGCCTTTCTTCTCTTTTCTTCTATCAGATCGAGTTCTGTGCGTTTTATTTTGTCATTCCCCTCCTCAGAATATTCACTCAATCGGAAAGATGGGAACATTGTTTCCAATGGCACCACTGCGTCCATTCCGTATACAAGCACGAAGGGTGACTCATGTGTTGCTGTCCGAGGAGTAGTCCTGTAAGCCCATAGCACTTCTTGTAAGTAGTCTGGCCACTTCCCTGCTTTGCCATCTAAATTCATTCTTAGACCGTCCAAGACTGTTCGATTGGTTACTTTGACCTAACCGTTTGCTTGGGGGTGGAACGGTGTCGAAAAACATTGTTGTATCCCCTTGGAAACGCAAAAAGCTCTCATTTCACTGTTATCAAATTGGGGGTCGTTATCCATCGTAATCTTCCTGGGTATGCCAAAACGGCAACAAATGTTACAGATTATAAATTTGATTACATCTTTTGCCCCCGTTCCCGCTAATGGTTCTGCTTCCACCTACTTGGAAAAATAGTCCACAACAACGATGATTGTTTGACGCCCCCCTGAAGCCATAGGAAGTGGTCCGACCAGATCTATTCCCCATCGGTCGAAAGGGAGAGATTCTGATATTGACTCTAGAGGTACCCCGGGTAGGTGGATCGAATTAGCAAATCGTTGACAGGTGTCACATTTCTGCACTAGCTCTTTGGCATCCGCCGAGAGGATAGGCCAATAGTATCCTATCAAAGTCACTCTTCGTATCAGTGCCTTGTATCCACAATGGGAAGAACCTTCCCCATCGTGTAGTTTGGAGAGTACCAACTGTGATTCGTCTTTCCCTAAACAGTGAAGTAAGGGTCGGCTAAAAGATCGTTTATACAGCACATCTCCGAGGATGATATATCTGTAGGCCTTGAAGCGTATTCTCTTGGCTCTAAATTTGTCAACGGGCAGCATGTCATGGACTAAAAAATCTTGTATTTCAATTCTCCAGTCTTTTGTTAATGTTGTGGATATCTGGAATGCTTCGATGCTACCCTTCCTTGCTTATGGACGAATTTTCTTGAGTCACTATCTATGAATACTCCTCTGAGTAAGATGCCTTGGCCAATGAATCAGCCACTGAGTTTCATGCCCAGTGAACGTGCTCAAATCGGAGGTCTTCGTACTCCAAAGCCAGGGCTTTCAAAATTCCCAGATACTTCACCAGATGATCTTTTCTTCCCTCCGAACGTCCAAGGGCATGGTTCATTAGGAGTTGAGAATCACTGATCAACTTAACTCGTTTAGCCTCACAAATCTTTGCAAGTCGCAATCCGACCAGGGCTGCTTCATACTCTGCCTCATTGTTTGATGCTTGGAAACCGAGTCAAATTTCTTGATACATTGCGATGCCATCCGGGGACGTTAATTGCACACCTGCTCCGCATCCGGATGAGCTAGAACCCCCATCGGTTCGGACTTGCAACTCAAATTCGGATTTTTCTTCTTCCATGTCTACACTATCTCTGTCCGAATGAAATTCCACTAAAACATCAGCTAGTGCTTGCGCTTTAATCGTCGTTCGTGGCTCAAACTCGATATCGAAATCCCCCAGTTTTACCGACCACTTAGTCATCCTTCCAGATACATCGGGTTTTTGTAACATATTTTTCAAAGGAAAAGATGTTCATACCACCACCGTATGAGCTTGGAAGTGTGGCCTCATTTTTCGAGCCGATGTTACCAGGGCGAGGGCTAGCTTTTCCAAATTAAGGTATCTTTTTTCTGCATCTAAGAAGGTTTTGCTTACATAATAAACTGGTCTTGGAAGGCTTGCTTCTTCTCTGACTAAAACTGAGCTGACTGCAAATTCGAACACTGTTAAGTAAATGAACAACTTCTCCTCCGGATTCGGCTTGTCAGTATCTCCGGGGATGAAAGATTTTGTTTGATTTGATTGAAGGCATCAGAACATTCTTGAGTCCAGTCGAACCGGTTCGCTTTTCTTAACACGTGGAAGAAAGGAGCACACTTGTCTCACGACCTAGATATGAATCTGTTAAAAGCAGCCAACCTTCCAGTTAAAATTGTCACCTCCTTGATGGTTCTAGGCGGATCTATAGTACATAAGGCGTTTAACTGCAGAGGATCTGCTTCGATGCCCTGCTCACTGACTATGTAACCTAAGAACTTTCCAGATCTTACTCCAAATGTGCACTTTTCCGGGTTCAACTTAACATTTATTTTAGCCAGATCAACAAAAGTTTCTTCTAGGTCAGCCAAATGATCTTCATATCTTAAGCTTTTGACTAACATATCGTCAATATAAACTTCCACTTTTCTGCCAATCTGACTTTCGAATGACTTGTTCACTAGTCGCTGGTATGTTTCCCCCGCATTTTTTAGTCCGAATGGCATAACTTGGTAGCAATGTAGACCACTTTCAATTATAAAATTCGTGATCTCCTGATCCCTCGGGTCCATCCTGATTTGATTGTATTTAGCATACGCATCCATAAAGTACAATAAACGATTTCTGGATGTCGAACCCACAAGTTGATATATTCTTGGGACCGGGAAAGGATCCTTAGGGCAGGCCCTATTCAAATCAGTGAAGTTTACACACATCCGCCATTTTCCGTTCTTATTTTTCACGAAGACCGGGTTAGCAGTCCATAACGGATATTATGATTCACAGATGTGGCCTACTTTCGTTAGACGGTCTACTTCTTCCATTATCACTTCAGTTATTTCTTGGGAAAAAGATCTTCACTTCTGAATGATCGGTCGTAAGCTGTTCCGAATGGCTAATCTGTGACAGATGACTTCTTCTGGTACTTCTGTAACGTCCTCTATACACCACGCAAACAGATGTAATTTGGTCGAAAGAAATCTGATTAAGCTTTCTTTTACCTCAGACGATAATATCGTTCCTCTCTTGAGACTCTTTCCATTTTCTGACTTGATCTTACAGTTTCAATGTTACTTCCCACTACTTACTTCAAGCATTGGTGGACCGTGGATGGTATAACATGCATCTTAGACAACCATGACCTTCCAAAGATGGCATTCTACGATGTGGGTGCATTTACTACAATGAACAGTACTGTTACTATTTTCTTAAATGGTCCCCTGCGTAGCTCCACCATTTCTTCGAATTCTCCGACGACGTCCGCGGTCGCACCGGTAAATCCTACTATCATCCTGTCGGATCGCTGGATAGTTGGAGGATTGGTTATCTCATTTTAGGTTGTCATGAACATAATACTGGCGAAACTGCTCGTGTCAACCAGAATCTTTCTTATCTCGTTTTCGGCTATCTCTGCTCCGATTACCACGGCGTCTTCATGCAGACCAGTAACTTCCCTCATATCGTCGTCTTCGAAGCAAATAATTGGTGATGGGTTCCGATAAAGGTGCGACGAGGCACCCGCCTCCAACTGCGTTGCCAGACTAACGATATGCATCTTCCTTGAGTAGTTTGATATTCATGCCACTGAATCTCCCTCAAAAATGGTTAGTGACTCAAAAAATGAACATAAGTCACTGACCTTTCCTCAAAGGATTATTTCCTCGACCATTTTTACGCTATTCCTGCCCGGCTTCAGATCAAGATACTCTGTTGCCACATCAAAAGCATCTAGAAATTCTTCTTCGATTGCGTCGGAAATCATCATGGTACCATCTTGTCTTGGAGTGACTTCTTGTTTGGGCACCACTGCGTTCAACCAACATGGTCACTTCTTTTTGACAAGATCAACCAACTTTCTATTTTCTATCAAGTATTGAACCTCTTTCTTCAAAGCCACACAATCTTTAGTGTGATGCCCAATGTCTTCATAGAACTGGAAGTATTTGTTCTTTCTGTGTTCCCTCGGAGTCTGAAGAGAAAAGGGTTTAGGGAAGTGTATGTTTGCCCGTGGTTTTTCAAATATTGTGGAGACACACTCGGTTAATTCAGCGTTGTGAGCTGGTCGGACCCATCTATTCGAGGCTGGTCGTACATACTGTTGAACTGCCGGACCCACCTGATGGTACTGTTGGTTCCAAGCCACCCGTTGATGGGTTTGATTCGTTGCTTGAACTGTCTGAGCCCGTGGTCGGACATTCATAGTTGGTTGAGTAGCTTGAGGCCGGACATTCACCATTGTTGTACTTGCTCTGGCTAAGTTAGGATCCTGATAGAATTGAGACATGGACTCTATCTCTGAGGCCCTGGTTTCCTCGACTAAAATTCTTTTGTCTATCTGATCTAACAAAGCTCCAAACGTCATTGCTTGTGTTTCTGCCGCATTATCTTTCATCACCCCAGAAGAAGACCCACCTGGAAGGCAGCCAACGAAAATTTGTCCTCGCAGTACTCCATGTTCGTCTTGACTTGGATGAATCACTTGGTGTACTCTTTCAAACTCTCTCCAATCTTTTGTCGACAGTAAATGATGGTGTCTCCGTTAGCACAAAATTTCTTACTCTCGAAGAAATGCTGTCGGAACATGGTCCTGAACATATCAAAATTCTTTATACACCCTTGAGGCAGTCGGTTGTACCACATAGAAGCGACGTTCTTGAACGTCTGAGAGAAAACTCTACACAACAGTTTGTCATCGTCATCGTAGTTAATCATGAAGTTCTTGAACTGTTCGATGTGGTTGTCAGAGTCCTGGGTCCCATCAAACTTCTCTAGCTTGGAAATATCAAACCATTTAGGGAGGTTCCGAGAAAGAATTTCCGAGGAGAGAGGTGACGACCTCCAATTATGTCCGACCTTGTATGTGCTCCCCACCGGATCGTCATTGGTGCCTGGGTACAATCTCTCTTCGGTTGGAGAATTAAAATGGTTACTGACTCTGTAATCTTGTTGGTAGCTGCCGGACTGAGTTTGCTTCCGAGTAGTGACATGGTCCTCGGAGTGCATTTTTCTTTTACCAGCATCATCTTTCCTCCTTGAATCACTCCTTTTCCTGCTAGTCCGATGAGTCTGCTTATGCTTCCTCGGATCTTTGTGCCTTCGATCCACCTTATACCTTGAGCCAGTCTCCGAAGAAGAAGAATCATCGGAGCTCAACGAAGTGTATTCGCTAGACTCGGACGACTCATACTTTTGCTCGGATCTGGCACGTCTTTTAGAATGCCGATGGATTTTCCGGCGTCGGTTCTCTTTGGGTACAAGAGTATTTTGGATGTGGTCGGCCTCGACCTTTTCTTGTCGGACCTCAGATCTAACCCTTTCCGTGCCTGCCACCATAGCATCCCTTTCAACATTTAGTCTTTCGATGTCTTCCAACAACTCTTTCCGTCTGGCAACCAAAACTAATTCCTCTAAAAGTTCCTCTGCACGCCGATCCGGAGCATTACCCTCGTTTGTGACCTGCTCCTCCATCAAATGATCTCCAGACTCGATACCAACTAAGCCTTTGGTTGGATTAGCCTCGATCTCTCTACGCATTTCTGTATCTATAATTTTTTTTTGCTTTTAGTTTTTAAGGTTTTAGAAAATTAATTATGGGTACCAAACGGTTCCTACAGAGAGCTCAAAGATTCTTTAGTGAGACTTTGGAACAAAGATGTTCGCGTGAAGGGGTCGGACTAGAGAATGTTCGTATGACGTGACTGTGAACAGTGAATTACTAGAAATGGAAAAGACAAAAGGAATATATGTTGTAATTATTGATCAATCATTGGCCTCTTTTCCCAAAATGGAATGTCCTTTATATAGGAAAAGAGGTAGAGGGTGAAATTACATGTTTACCATTATAAGAGTGGACTTCTTACCCGACTATTTTACTATTTACAAACAAGTTCTAGGGGACTATCATTTAAGTCCCTCACTTAAATTACATGCTAAACACCTGTATTTTCCTCCCCTTATCAATCCATACTTGATCAAACCTACCTTATCAAACCTTTCATGGATATTGGTAAATAGGTTTGATGCTTGATGATTATTGATAAATAACATTTATAAAAAACCATATAAATCCGTAACTAATTATATAATATATAATTATAACTTATATAACATTGTTGATTTACTATATATGTTGAGACTATTTTTTATTTTTTATAGTAAATTTATATTTTATATATTTTATATCAAATTTATAATTTTTTAAATACTTCTGTAGTTGACGTTACGGATCAGCCTCACTCTTCGGGCCGGCAGCCTTGAGGCATTCTGGCGGGCGCGCGCGTGTAGGAAAAATTTAATTATTATAATTAATTTGTAAATATTTTTATTTTTATCTTAATTAGTGAATGTTTTATTAGTTGACTTTTCATGATATACCTCAAATATTATAAAATGTGTAGGCGGTACCAAATACTTTCATAAAATAAAATAATAACAAAATTAACCTTCAACGTTCCAACTTAAGCTCTAAGTTTATATTTATGTTTTGTAGAAAGATATTTCTCTCTTTTTGTTAGCTAAAAAATGTTTTTTTGTTGCTTATATTTATGAGTTCAAAATCGATTTCCTTTACTTGCTTAAAATAAGAGATCATTTAAATAAGACCTCATATATTTGCAATTGGTTTTGCGGGTCTTTTTTCCTCTTTCAAATCAAGTTTGCTGCTTTAAATATGATTTCACTTTTTCTGATCATATTAACATCTTTAATTTGTTATGTTTATGATAAATTTTAATCGTGTATTTGTTGTTATGAATCAAAACCCCTTGAAAATGTGTGTTAAATTATTAGGTTTGTGGTAGATGTTCTACTTGTGTGATGATGTACAATTTTATCCAATATCATTATCTAACGAATTGCAAACACGAAAAATTAAGAATATGAGATCATTGATAATAAAGCTTGATAGATCAAATTTTTTATATTATTCTTGAAGTGAATCTAATTGAAGAACAAATTTTAAACAACCTATATGCTTCATGAATCCATGATCACCCTACTTATTATTTTGTATGTATTACTCTTTTATGCTATTTTTTGTCTTGATTCGTTTGTAATTGAAAAAAACAATGAAAAATTTGATTTCAGTTTTTAATCTATGTTTATGGTTTGATGTTGTTATATTGATCGGCTATTATATTCTGTATAGGTTTTTTTATTAATTCAGATTAAGAGTTTTTATATTCGTATACAAACATTAGAAGTAGAGTTGATCAAGAAATGGGTTTGATAAAATAAAACTTAATAAAAAGTAGAAAGGGTTTCATCAAATATGTATAAAAATAATAGACTCTTCAAGAATCTTAAATAAATTTATCACTGGATAACATATCAAACACCAAAATACGTCTACATACGAATGTCCTGAGCTTACAGTTTTTTTTGCTTCTTGACATTGAAGCAAGATTTCACGAGCTTAAGGTTATCCTATTTTTTTTTATTTTAATCATTTTTTTAGAATGTCAAATATGGAATCTTAGTTTATGAACCTACATAACATGACTAGGTGGGATGTGACAAACGTTGGGATGCTGAGATGGAATAACAACAAGTTTGGACAATATATGGAGAGTTACCAATGTATAATGCATGCCTCACAAGGGTTAAGTTAAGTTTGGTGGTTTTTTATTTTACTTTATGGACGATGGAGCCTCAAGTAAAGAATATACAACTTTGTGTTTGTGTTTACTTATAGTGTTAATGTAATTACATGGTTTACAAAGTAATAGATGATAATTCATTTTGTTGAAAAGTTTATGATGACTGATATTTATTATCTTTTATGTTTTCTCTGATGAATCTTTGAATTTATATTAGTTTAATTTCATTTATATAGTGTAAGAATGATCATACATTCGTGATTTATTCCAAAGAGTTTCATTATACAAACGAAACTTAAAAGAATTATAGTAGGAATAATACTATTATATTATGAATAAAATTATTAGTATTGTTAAACTACGATGAGTAACATGATTAATCATGAATGTCACAATTAATCATGAATAACATAGATTAAATTATTTAACAAACATAGTATGTATGTGAAAATATATTTATCTAAAATATTAGTTTTGTTTTTAAGTTATAGTATTTTGTCTTACTTTGTTATAACACATATATATTTTTTTACTTTTTTATCACGTTTACACATGAATGATCCGGTTAATAAGTTTTAGTTTAGCATGAATAATATTGTTACTCTTGTCTATTTAAAATAAAAAACCATTATTTTCATTATTGTTCTAATTAGATAATAGTGTTGGTTAGATCAACACAGTTACACAAATGTTGGTTGGATTAATTCAAACAATCACGTTATTCATTCAAGTTTACAAATTAATTATACATATCATGGTAGTATTATAGTTTTAATATTCTTATTCCTAATATGATTATGTTATTTATGATATAAACTTGTTAACTTTCCTTTCTTACTACGAACACCGAATAATAAAATATATTAATGTTGAAATATAATTTGTTTTTCAAGCATTCATCTCTTGATAATTACTCCATAAAATACACAAGAGTGAATATAAAAAATTCAGCATATATAAAATGTTTCATAGCTTGGTTGAAAATTTACAAGTTCAAAATCCAGTAAATAAAACACAAACAAAATCATGAATAAAAAATCTAAGTGTTGGTAGCCTTAGCAAATATATACCGACTCAATTAAGAAACTATAGCTAAATGTGTTCCTATAATTTTAGTACGTATATTCAATAATTATTCTCAATGTTACACACAAAATTGTTTTGGAAATATAATTTACGATTGTCTGTAATACTTAAGAGTTCAATCCCATATTCCCAATAACACCATACTAAGCATTACTTTTTTTTATAGAACTAGGTGTTTAATACTTATATTTTCATACATTACACATATTCTTTCATAAATTATAGCAAAAAAACTCTAAATATTGTGTATACATCAACGATAAATCATAATTATGTACCATACCATAAACGAGTGAAGCTCCACAAGATTTAAATTTGCTACACGCACATGCGTGGCAGTACTTTCCCTCCGGATGAAATAGTTGCTTGCAAATAATGAATTTAGTATTTTCAGATGACCCATAAGGACTTTATATGGATGCATAACAAAAACGAAAGATCTCAATAAATAAAATACACAATACTAACACGAAAAAATCATATGGAAAAAGAAGAAAAAATAGTGTTTCTTTATCGTGAGAGCACTAAAACAAAATGCATATGTTACCTAATAATATTATCAACCTGACATATTTTAAATTTGCACAAAATCCATTAGTTTTTTTTATCATTTAATTATGGGATTCACATGTAACCTTAGCATTTCATTCTAGTTCCTCAAGTAATAAGAACTCAAAATAAAAGTTTATATTCATTGTTCATTAATTATCACTGCTAGATGAAACCTAACTTGAATGGTTAATTTAACATTACTCGGATGCATTTAGAGTAGTTACTTGATTTTATATTAGGCACAATCACACAAACAAAATTTTGTTAAATCCTCCAATATCATGTATGACCTTAATCCTAATTTTATGCTTTATTCTATTGTTGTATTTGCTACCATTGAAAGTTAAAGATAATAAGGCTTTAAAGTAATAACAATCATTACACATGTTTAATTTTAAGTATGTCCAAAAAATCAGATTTACTATATGCCCCAACTTGCTTTCTTCCAAGCTTCATGTATATCACACTTAAACTCGAATAGCTCAAACGAACAAAAACTCAAAAATTTAGTTAAAAATCCAATAAAATCATAAACATTTTGATAAAAAATAAATCACATAATATAGACCAGAAGCATAAGAAGTTACATAAGCATAAGAAGTTACATTTTCTTCTTTGAGTGAAGTTTGTTCTTGTTGGTTTAACGCCCATCGTTATGGTCGTGTTACTAGATATTTTTCCACTCATAATGAACAATCACTTTCGTCAATTTATTATCACATAATAAAATTTAAAAACAATCAACTCTATTTTATGACCTAAATTTGCGAGTGTGAAGACGGTCCTAACAAAAATTATTCGATTGATTACAAAATTAGAAATCTTATCTTTTTTGCAAAACATTATGGTTAGTTTTTATTCGTTGAATATGAAAGAATCATATAATTTTTTTTATTGAGAGAGACAAAAAAAGAAAAAAAGTGAACTTTACTTTGAATTAACGGAGATAGGATTGAAGAAATATAAGCCGTAATATCGTTTAAGGAAGAACAAATTACATTATCGGACAACATTATACCGTAAGAAGATGTTGTTTATTTGATAAAAATAAAATTATATAACTAATTATTTGATATTCCAAAGTTTATAAACTAGATTAATATTTAATGAAATAAATAAATATTTAAAATACGTATTAAAAATTAGATATATTAAATTAGATTAAACAATTATTTAGAAACCGTTGATGTATCTATAAAAAATATACTATTATTTTATTTTATAATTAAAATTTATTTATAAAGTTATTATATAAATATAATTATTGTTTTATATTTTATCTTTATGTAAATGTGGAGTTATTAGTGAATTTTTTATTTTTTTTATTAAATTTTGTATACCATCGTTAATATATAAATGTTATTCGTGTTTTTATTTGTCATTTCTTTTAGATATTTATGATTATGTCTATTTTTTGTTTTTACATTTTTTTTAAACTTATAATGTTTTTATTTTCTTTAATATTATTATAAGACGAGGTCAAACATTTTGAAGACTTCGATCATACTTATGTTAATTCTAAAATAATTAGAGTTTCATTCTTTAATCTTCAATTTACACATAAAAAACTTTCATATCTTAATAAAAAACTTTGTGCGGATTATCTGAATTAATTTTTTATTGGCAATGTTGAATTTCTAGTTGTGAAGATTATGGATATTTGAATGGTTCATGAGCAGCCATGGTATGAATTTTGTTTTGAATGGACTATAAGTATTTGAGTACTTAATGATATGAAGTTATCAGTCTAATGTATTGATGTGAAGTCAGAATCCCTAAAACATAGAGAAGAATAAGATGTATATTTTATCTTTTTGAATTTATGGAAACCTCACGCTAGTAGAGCTTATGACTAAAAATGATATATATAGCTTATAAATTTACTTTAAAATATATTTTAATAACATCATTATCTGATGGTCTTGTGTTTCTTAAAGACCATAACTATTATTGAGCTCGTATAGCCTAATAGCTCAAGCATTAAACAATATAACTCTTCTTCATAGGTATCTTAATCCAACTGATATCTACCTAATATAATATAGGATAGTATTATATTATTATATATACGTCCAATTACTAATTATTTATTATTGATTAGATTTTATTAATTGCACTTTATTTTACAATAGCTCGGATACTCTAAATGTACATGGGTGAGACATTCTAATTTAAGATATCATCACAATCTCCCACTTGGATCATCACATGACAGAATGTATCCTCTAACTTGCACAGTAGTATTATATTATGGTATTAACAGATAAACCAAAATATCTAATCATTTTAAATAACAATCAACAAAAGACTATGAAATTTAAATCACATTTTGTGTGACCATTTAACATCAATCATATTGCCAACGACAATCTAAAAAAAACTTTGACATCTTATGGTATGTACTATGAAAATCACATGACTACCGAACCACTTAACATGTTAATTCCCAACAGATCCACCTTAACTGACTTGAGATAGTCGAGATATATTTTAAATTTCAGAATTAAATAGAAAAGTTTTTACTGTATTATATATCTACAAGTATGTATACAAACGGAAATGATAATAGAAAAGCGTAATCGTGTAAAAATAATAAAAAATACATACCTTCTTTTAAATCTAGATATCCTATAAATTAATGACATTGAATAAGAGAATTAGTAGTCGGGATATACTTTGGGCTGAATATTTAAATTATTCGTTAACTATGTAAAACCAGCCCAATAAATGCTTTATGTTTGTCTCCAAATTGTTAAAGCATTTATTAGTTTTTTTTACTATTGTTTCAACAATTCTAACTATTAAAGTGATTATGAGTTTTTACCGACGCATTAAATCATGAACTGAGTCTATGTGATTTTTTTTGCAATGGGCCTATAAGGAGACGGTTTTCTTTCACGCCATGTATGTTTGTTTTATTAGTGTCACACGTAAATTGAATTAAGATGGAATAGAGACCTATAATGAGACTATAATGCTATTTTTATATAAGACAATTTTAAAATATTTAATTTTTGGATTGTTATAGAGACCGTCCATGATGTGTTTTTGAATTCTGCATTTACGGTTATATTTTATTATGACTAACCACACGATTAAGGGTTATATATCATCTTTAGACCTGACAAAACATTTCTATTTGTCCTCAAGAACATAATTATTAAGTTTTATTTTTTTGAGCAATGAATTAAGATACACATACGAGACTTATAAAGTGATATCATGTTTAATAGGTTGAACATTTTCTATCTGTTAAAATCTTCATATCTTTATAAGTATTCTTACCTGAACTACTTACAAGTTTTTTTGGTCTTAATAATCTATATCATTTATTATCATCAAGAGAATCATATCGCTTTTTTATTCTCTCAAAACTAGTCAAGTCAAGGATCACCTCACATGTATACCAAAATTTATGTTCCACGACTTAAAAAACAAAACAAAAACCATAAATAATCTGTAAAAATATCATATAGAGTGATATATAATATCAAAATTTAATGTTTAAAATTATTCATAATAATTTAAATTATAATAATATAGATTTTGGTGTGAGATCTTTAGTTAGTGTGTTAAACATTTTTCTAAAAATTGAATTTTATGCTGTTCAATGTTAGTTTACAATCATATCTGAAAACATTATAATGTTTGAGTGATTCTCACACTTTGTGAAACCTAATAAAACCATTCAATATTGTATACTTAGTTGTATATGACTAAATAACAAATAATATCATAAATATTTCATTCACATGTGTTTATATCTGACACATATAAACATTATCGTCTTTTCGGTTCGTGTTAACTCGTCATATAATGAAGTCCAAACTTAATTAACAAATAAATTACGAACGAATATTATTTTGGCGATTTAAATAGTTTGTTACATATTAGTTTTTAGTGATCTATACAAACGTATCTTTATTTATCGGCCAATTATTATTGGTGTGGTTAGGATTCATATCGCAGGAACCATAAACTTAAATATATGTATAAATAACACCATTTAGAGTTTGATTACTTTGATATATTTGGAATAAAAAATTACTTAGAAGAAGTAGACATAACATTTTTTGTTCTTTCTTTTGTCCTCACGAAGAAAGTAGATATAATGGTTCATTTGTTATTTATTTTGTCCTTATAAATCCAAATAAATACCATATAATTTTATTACATTTTTCTTAGCGATCTTCTTGCATTTATGAAGATTTGGATGTGACCTTTAGGATATGAAATCCCTATCAGCAGCAACTCAAATTTATTTTTAGTTGTGTTATGAAGGAATGAGCACATTGTATTTTTATATAATTAGAATCATGGTTTCAATTTAAGTCTAACTATAATCATATCCCTTAACTAAGTTGTTTTGATAAAAACCATAACTTTCACTATTATTTTATTTAAAAATAAATCCCTAAACTTTATAGCTTAAGCTTAAGTGTTAATGTTCAAATTTAGTACTTTATAATCTGAATTTGACCAATTATTACAACATTACCTCTAGAAAAGTTTTCATATATTATTTTGACTCTTATTTTTGTGATAAGTTATTATTTAAAATATTATTAAAAATAGCTAATGGATCAATAAGTATACACTCATCCATCATAATAGAGAAACTCCAACAATCTCCCACTTGAATCATTATATGCTACCAATCGAAGAATTTACTTAATAAAATTTGTATGAATCTATTGTTCATAGAAAAACTAAACAATGATATACATGATTTTTAATGATAAAATACTAAAGATATATTCATTGCATTAATATGCTCAAATGAGGTATAATCACATTATTGTAACAATCAATTACATATATATAATGTTGTGTAACATAAGAATAATATCAAATGTAAACGCACATATTTATTCTTGAATGGTGTAATTTACGAGGAAATCTACTTAATAAGAAAGATAAATTAATAAAACTAAATGAGTATATTATTATATATGTTTGCCTTTAAAGCTTAAGTGTATACAACCAGATGTAAAATATATCTCGGTACTTGTAACAAACTCAAACTGAAATTAATGATCATATAAAGAACCAAGATGTATCTTAATGGCGTGTTCATTAAAAATTTGTATGTAACATCCACCATATGGGGATTCTTTCGATGTACTATCTATTTAACAGATACATACCTGATATTTATATGCTTGACTTTAGCTGAGCCCTTGCTATTATTTGAATATTGAATTGCATAATTGTTTTTTTTTTGGATTAAACTAAGCATGACTTACCTTTAACTTACTAGAAAGACATTTCACCATTACTAAGGTTGCAGCTCTTTATTATATCAGTCATAAAAATATAAACATGGATGATCGCAGTTGCATTGACCCACCATGTTTTTCTTGCAATTGAACTTAAATTTGTTTTTGAACATACCAAAATTGTGAGATTACCGTTAATTTTATATAAATTTGGTAATTTTCACACTCTTTTTTTATATGCCTTTCTTCTTATAAAATAAATATTAAACTGTAATAAGTAATTTCTTATGTTTTTTTACTGCTAAATCAGAAGCCTTATCAAATTCTCTATCATACTTTCTCTGATTTGATTTCTCCTTTTGAGAATTTATCATATGAATCTCATGACGTTTTTTGTTTCAACATCTCCTCCTAGTGTTTGCATGAGAAATCTATTCATTAACTTTCCAATTCTCACACTCAGGAAACAACTGAAACGCAAACCCTACCACAACTTTCCTAAGAAGGTCAATCTTAAGTGCTTTTAAATTTGAGACGATATTTTACATCCATGAGTATGTTTCCTTGTTGTCCCATTTTTTCATGAAACTTCACAGTGGGGAGCTGCATCAACAATATCTTAATCTCTATATTATTAATTTTCGGCAAAATATTTCTCAACCATTTTTAAGAACTCAATAGCATGAGTGATCTCAGACGGGATTGTCTCACGTATTAATGATTGCCAAGCACAATTAATTTGACAGTTCCGATGCCTCATATTCATTATTCTCATTAGGAGAACTATCTTGATAGAGAGATGTGATTTTCTTAGTCCTAAATGGTAGGTCAAAATTGTGACAATTCAAAAATAATTTTATGTCGTTTTTTTCATTCAAAAAATCTAACCTGTCTAAAATGGGAGGTCTATTTCCAAATGTGTTATGGATATTTACTTTTGCTACATTAAAAACATGTAAAAACATCATTAAACAGTTGTAATAAGGCTTTTGCAATAAGTTTGCGACCAGAACTTCTGACTGTATAAGTGGTGCCGCTAAACAAACTTAATTACAACTAGAAGGATTTGACAGTCTGTATAAATTGCAAAAGTTATCCGAAATGAATGCGGGTCATAGCGTTGCAAAAATCATTGTAACTTTCTTGTAATATTTCAGCCAAACAACTATGTTTGTTAACCTGTCTGCTATTGCAAATGTCATCGCCATTCAGTTGCATAATATCGATTGCAATATACGGTTGCAAGCTCGTTGTTAGATTTAATGAAAATTTTAAAAAAAATTGCATAGTTGGGCAAGGGGCTGCATAGCTATACAACTCTATTTCAAAATTTAAAAATAAAAAATATTATATAATATAGCAGAACTATAAATTTTCACATCGTTTACACATCTTATATCTCATGCATTTGACATAAAGTCTACCCTGATAACTGGACCACAAGAAAACCAATAAAAGCCATCATAGAGTTGAATTAAATTCATCACAATTTTATATTATATAAAAATGATCAAGCTGAGAGCAATCATACTCTATGGTTGCTAAGAAAAGCTCACGATAGACATATCTGGGTGACAAACTATGCTCATAACTGTTAAACATCTTCATAAACCACTTCTTCTCCATGCTTCTTTACAACAACTTTGATTCCATACCATAATGTTATATTGTAAGCTCTCTGGAATATAAAAGAAGAGGAAACTAAAAGTTATTAAATGCAAACATTATATACGGCCAAGTAAAAGAAGATACATTAATACCTCCCTAAAGTCCAATGCCATATATGTATCATATAATTGTTAAAAAAAACTAAATGAGCATTATAATTCTCACAAATATCAAATATTAGTAAACTAACGCGTGAACTTTTCCTAAATTAGAGACTATGTTAGCTTTTATCATGTTCAACTACATTGTTAAACTAATTGACAACATAACATCAAGACGTCTATGTAAACATGAATGCTAATCATGTAAATTACATAGGAACACAGACAAATCATATTCAAAGAGAACTTACAATTCAACTGAGTCATTTCCAATATGTTCGCCAATGATTCATCCAGAGCTTTACTTTTGGTCTTAAGTAACTAACGTAATTGATATTAGTAAGATGTCATAGATGGACAACTTCTACAGATATTAGTCAAATAACATAGATAAACAACTTATGGGTAACAAACAAGGACCTTAGTGTTTATACAAACATAACCAAATAACCATCACTTGTTAAGTCATTGTATGTTTCAATAATTCATCATTCTCTCTTTTTGGCACAATAAAAATAGTATAAAATTAACCGATCAACGTCTATGTCAGTGATCCACCTTTATATCCAAGCACACTAGTCCATTTTTTGTAAATCTATAATTGGCTAGCAAATGTTTTAGAAAAGGATGTCGGCAAACCAATTTATTAAAATAATATTATAAAAAATTGGAATTTGTTAGTATATATAAAAAATAATGGACATTTATTTGAAGAAAGAAAATATAGCTTATTAAAGACATTCTTCAAGTTTAATAACAATATATGTTATAAACTTGTGTTTGGTCTTGCTAATATTTCTCAATTAATAGTCTTCTATATCTTAATGTAAAATGCTAAAATAGTCAGAAGTATGAGTTTTAGGAATAATTGTGATTATATGAGTTTGTATCTGTGCAGGTTGAGTGGAAGCAAGTAAGTAGGTTATGTCACATAAAGCAACTCTAGACAGTGAATGAAGAGTTCCAATGAGCAACTATATATGTTTATGAAGGTGATAAAGTTGAAATTAAGGTCACAAATCGTATTGTCGAAGTCACTACAATCCATTAGTGAGCATCTTCCGTTTTATTTATTTTTATTATATTGTACAAATATTTTGGATAAATAAGGATGCGTTTAGTTTGAGTGTAAAAAATATAATTAAATATGAATTGGACAATATTTTCAAGGACCAAGCTTAGTTTGATTATGATAGAACTTAAGATTATGGTTTAAAACACATGCATGGACTAATAAAATCATATGTTGTTGTCAAAATTTGTGGATTTAATGGAAAAATCAAGAGGTCTTGCAACTTCTTCAATCTTGTTGATAATCTCGTCAGTTGGACATCTAGATAAAAACCTTGTTTCTTTTTTAAACCCCTGAAGTAACTGAGAAGGACTTTTTTTAAAATAAAAATAGATTATATGATGATTTACTAGTATATATATAGGTTTACCCATAATAGTACTACTAAGTTTCAATCGTCTCGTTTAAAGTCGTGGTCTATTTTCTTACCTTTAATGAATAAAAGATGCTCAACTCATACTTCGTAAAGAATCATATATATCATGCAAACCTACTTCAAGTCAAACAAATTTCCAAGATTTATCCCTTTCGACATCAATATTAACTCGAATTCCTTCATCACTATTGGCTACTTCTTTTTATTTTCATTCACAGTGTACTCCTATAATAGAAAGATAATGCATACATTTAAGATCTATAATAAAAAAATTAAAAGAACTCTAAGTTTTAAGACAAACTCGAATGACTTACTTATGATTCTGAATCTTTAATAATAGATTTTATATTGTCTAAGTATGTACCTTCATTCTTCTTAAATACTGATGTACGACCTATAACCTTTTTTGAAACATTTGACCTCCAAAATTTCAGATATAATAATTCTTGTCACACCCAATGACGTGCATTAAATGGATAATTGAAACACATATTTGGAAAGCCACAAAAATAGACGTGAAAAACTAGTAAGGTAAACTTTGCATACATTTCGTATGGTCAAAGTATTTTGGGTGCAAGAGAACTTGGAAGCGTTATCTAATGCACAAAAGGAGTTACAAACATGTATAGGCTTTGAATTTATTAAATAGAAAAATGTATATTGGGTGACCCATGTCTCTTGTACAGTACAAATTAGGATCACCCAATTTAGAAAGAAATGAGATGCTCAGTGATAAGTTTATCTTTAATTATCCAATTTCTAAAATACTCAGTTTCTATGAACTTAATGAAACCTTATTTAGCGTATTTAAGACATTTTTTTTCAACCGTTGAACATTTGGTAATAAGCAATAATGATGTGATATGATGCATTATTCCAGATACAGAGTTATGGATTTTCAACAATTTGATTTCTCTTAAGCTTATAAGTTGGAAGAAAGTCGTACGTTTTGGTGTGAATTACTTTCCACTGAGGGTAATTTTGTCAGGTGTTTTGTGGTGTATTAAAGGTATTTAATGTTTAAGTGGTTTGTAGTGAGAGATTTGAGCTTTCTGGTTGTATTAAATGTTCATTACCCTCCCCAGTCGTTTTTCACCTAGAAGGGCGCTCCCACTCATTTCAAAAAGTACCCTCTTCAATTAATATTTGTGACATCAGCGTCGTCTTTAATCATTACTTCCATCTTTTCGTATTCTCTTAGGTTTCAGGGTATCTTTTGTTTCTTTAGTATAAATTCACTCATTTTTCACTATTTTACCATCTTCATCATCTTTTCACTCCTACTCTCTAAAGCTTTTATCTTTCTTTTCCAAAAACCCTTTCTGGCGTAAGTTTATGTTTACAGCAAGAAACGCACTTGTAAAAGGTGAGTGGCTGAATCTTTCAGAGTTAGAGAAAGTACAAAGAGTCGAATGAGAAAGGCGCATTGCTGCAGGCCTCCCAGTCTCTCCTATTGACAAATCTGAAACACCAAACTCAGAGCCTGATCGAGGTTCGTCTTCTGCCAGAAGCTTTAAACCTAGAAGGTTATTACAACCTAGTCTTTCACCGATTATCTCAGGCTCATCGGTCCAGGAGTCAGAGCCTATTGTTAAACCAGAGCAAGTAGTTACAAGTACTAAGAGACCCTCCCCATTCATAGCCATGGGATCGGATGCTGACGTATCCCCAGAAAAGCTAAACCTTCGACGAAGAGGCTGCTTAGTAAAAGGCCAGGCTGTTGCTCCACATTCTAAATCTCCAAAATCTATACCCTCTAAATCTGGGGCCAAAGACAAAATTTTAGGGTCAGAAGTGCCCATTAAAGTTCCCAAGGAAAAATTGTTTGGTCCAGAGGCTACTAGTTCAAGCCTTCGAAATGAGCCCTCCGGATCTGAGCCCCAGCCGGACCCCAGACCACAAAAGGAAAAAGATGCTCAGCCATCCGGACAACTTTCTGAGCCAACCACCAACAATTCTCTCCCAAAACAAATTGACAATCCTTCCATCGTAATGGAAGATGTAATGGAGGACATCGTTGAAGAAGCCCCTTTCGAGACCGATGTCTCTGGTCAGACAAGTGAGGTATCCATTGTCAAGAAAAGCAAGGGAAAAGATAAGCTATGTTTAAAACACCCGGACCTGTCGGAGTGCCTTGAAGGAAAAGTGGGACCTTTCTTCCACAAGGTTAGTGTAAAGTACTTGCTAGCCATGCAGAACATCAATTATGATTTCATTCACACAGCTGAACTAGGCCGGATTCGTACAAAGTAGGGGATCCCAGAATCTGTTAAAGTGAGGATACCGGTCGATCCGGAGACGCCAACGGATTGCAAACTCAGTGAGATAGTTTTCTACATGGAGTTATTCAACTGGGGGCTTAGGTTTCCCTTGGACCCAAAGATCGTCAGATATTTCTATCTGATAAAGTTGTGCCCAAGACAGCTGAGCCCCAATGCTTGGTTCACACTCATGGCCTGCATCATGGCCTTCAGGCTCTCTGGAATCCCACTTCCGATGGAGCAGTTCGCAGCTGTGGCCAGTCTTTGCAAGAACCACGTCATCGCCTTCTACCATTTTAACATGGGTGATAATTACAAAGTGGTGGATGATCAGCTTGAATCGGAGAAGAATTGGAAAACCCAATTCTTGTTCATCAGTGGTGCTTGGGCGAATGGAAAAAATATTAAGGCTGGTGTTAACCCCAGCATGCTTACAAGCAGATGGAAGAGCACAGGTTAGTATTTCATCATGTTTGTTTTTCTTTTCTTAAAAAAATCGTTTACTTAAACATTATTCTTTTTCTTTTGGTAGTGCTGCCGAAGGATTTCAACGACTACTTAGAGGAGGGGCAGACTACTTGTGCCAAGCTGAATGCTTGGACTGTTGAGAAGTGGGGAAATCGCTTCCACAACTGTTTCACCGGTGGCAACTTGGTGAGATCCCATCTCTGGAACACCACCGGTCGGAGAGACATGTCTTGGGAGGAATTAACCACTCCGCCCTCTCCGGAGGTTATTCTTCAGAAAACAGATGCAAAGGATGGAAAGCTAGATTTTTCGGGCAGAGCTAAAGCCCCAAGCAAGATGAAGGCCAAAAAAGGCAAGGCTAAGCAGGACGCAACTGAGGTCAACCCAGGTGGTGTTGAGGAGACTGTCCCAGCCAACCAAGAGGTGCAAGACCAAGGAAGGATTGATGCTGCTCTGCTTCAAGTGGTGGAAAATGAAAGCACCAAAGAGGCAGTTGAACCTTCAAGACCCCCAAAGGCTCCCAAGAAAGACAGAAAACGGGGAGCATAAGGTGGAGATATGGAGGCCAAGAAGAAGAAAACCTCCAAGGGAGATGAAGTTTCTCTCCGGCCTCCAGAGTCTCTTCCTCCGGTCGACCCAACAGACCCAACTCATGCAGAGGAAATCCCAAGTGACTTTCACACTGGAGTGGGCACCGAAGGGGACATCAACATTGATGGGGTAGACATCAGTGGCCTCCAAGGGATTGGCCTTTATTTTGAAGACCTTGAAAATGACGACTTTACTGGTCCTTACCTCCCCCCAAGCTCTTCGAACATTGTCACCTTCAACGGTAAATCTTTTTCTGTTTCATGAGAGAAGGATGTGGTGACCCACTTCTTGCTGAGCAATATTCAACCGGTGCTCAACTTGGAGAAGCAAGTGAGAAACTAGTTAGCCATCATCAACACACTCAACTCTGACAAGGAGAGTTTGTCTAACGACCTCCTTACTACCAACTAGAGTGTTGAGGCATTAAAGAGAGAAAATGAGGAGCTGAAGAAGGAGAAGGAGGACTTCGCCACCAAGCTGGCCACTTTGGAGGGGGTTGTGAAAGAACTTCAATCCAAATATTCTGACTTGGAGAAGAATCTTTCTACTTCAAAAGAGGAGGTGAAGGCCAAAGAAAACATCATTCAGACCCTAACTAGCGACAAAATGTCCCTTGAAGATGTTGTGTCTAAGGCTAAGCAATAAAAAGATGACTTGTTAAAGAAGCAAAAGAAGACAATCCAAGCCAGGATTGATGCATACACCAACAAAGTGATAGACTCCCCAGAGGAAAGGTACGCCGAAGTCAAATCAGACATGGTCTTGCTCTTTTATGATAAATTTTCGAAGAGGACACTGGGAGATCTATGACGGTTCGTGGAATACGAAGACCTCCCTCACCATACCATGGCTGATGGTGATAAGAACGGCTACTCCAGTGGTTGGGCTGATACTACTGATGAATATGAAAGGACTGAAGAGAGTCCAGATGAGGAGATCGAAGATCCCAAGAAGAAACCAAGTGAGGCTGGGCCATCCAAGAAAGCTCAGCCTTAAAGTTTTAACCATATTTTTCTTTAATTTTTGTGTAGACTAAAGTCCTTGGATGGCCAAGGAAATTTTGTAACCGTGTTCGGCCCTTGTCCGGACAAACTTTATCTTTTTAAAACTCTATAGTCCTTGGATGGCCAAGGCATTTTACATATTTAATATCATTCCCCGATATCTACCGGGCAGTTTCATCTTACACAACTCTTATATTGTTTTATAGTTTTCCAATTTTGATGGCTCGTATTTAAATGGCCTTTGAATATTTTAAAGTGAGAGTGTTTAAATTCTCTGATGACAAATGTTTAAATGGTCATTACTCCACCGAAGTAATTCGATCTACTAGTCAAACCACTTCGAATATTTCAAGAAGGCATCGAATTTTATTAAAAAACCCAGACAGCTCATTAAAACCTCCCCGCGCCACCATGGTAGGAAAGAGTATGCCCCCAAATATTTACATAGACTTTAAACAAGTAAATATTTACATAGTATTTATTCCAAATACAACCGGAGGTGTTCAATGTTCCAGGGGTGATTCAAAATCCTTCCATCTTTATCTTTGAGCCTGTATGTCCCAGACTTAAGCTTTTCACTGACCACATAGGGTCCTTCCCATGTTGGAGCTAGCTTGTCGAACTGCTTCTCCTTGGTATGCAGGAAGACTTTTCTTAGCACCTTATCACATGGTTGAAAATCCCTCCTTTTGACTCTGGAAGCAAATCTGCTTCTCATCAAAGCCTGATAGTGTGTGGCTCTGAGGTGAGCCTTAACTCTTCTTTCTTCTATCAAGTCAAGTTGCTTCAAATTGTCACTTCGTTAACTTGTTCGAAAAAATTGTGGAATCGAAACGAAGGGAGAGTGGCCTCTATGGGAGCTATTGCATCCATAACATATACCAAGGCAAATGGAGACTCTTGTGTTGCAGCCCCGGGCATAGTCCGGTAGGCCCATAGTACCTCTTGTAAATAGCTTGGCCAATTCCCATCAGTCCCTTCTAGATTCTTTTTAAGACCGGACATGATGGTCCTATTAGCTACTTCAACTTAACCATTTGCATGTGGGTGGAAAAGAGAAGAGAAGAAGTGTTGAATGCCTCTAGAAGTACAGAAATCCTCCAAATCCTTGTTATCGAACTGTGGCCCATTGTCTGTGGTTATCTTTTGTGGAACCCCAAATCTGCAGCAAATATTAGATAAGATGAATTTTATCACAGATTTCGAAGTAGTTCCTACCAATGGGGCTGTTTCGATCCACTTTGAGAAGTAATCAATAGCAACTATTATAGTTCTGCATCCTCTAGATGCCATGGGTAGAGGCCACACCAAATCTAGCCCCCAACGAGCAAAAGGTATTGGCTCAGAAATTGACTCTAAAGGGACAGCTGGGATATGAATTTCATTACTGTATCTTTGGCATGGATCACACTTTTTCACCAATTGCTTGGCATTTTGCATTATGGAGGGCCAATAGTACCCAGCTAACAAGACCCTTCTGGTCAGAGCCCTGAATCCACAGTGTGCTGATCCCTCGCCATCGTGCAATTCAGAGAGCACCATTTGGGACTCTTCTAACCCCAAACATCGTAAGAGGGCCTACTAAAGGATTTTTTTTATAAAGAATGTCTCTTAGGATGACAAAGCCACGAGCCTTATACTTTACTTTTCTTGCCACTACTTTTCCCGGAGGCAAGTTGCCATCTGAGAGGTACTGGAAAAGAGGAAATCTCCAATCTTGAGGTTGGTTTATTTGTATATTTAAGCTTTCTTCTTCCTTGTTAGACTGAGTTAAATGGATGGACACTCTTGCACATGAATCCATAGGTATGACTCAGAATAGGCTATGGTTGCCAAGGAATCTGCTAACGTATTTTCTGTCCGGGGTATGTGCTCATAGGTGATGTTTTTGAAATTAAATGCCACTTCTTTAAGGACAAATAAATATTTAACCAACTGCTCCTTTTTGGCCTTAGATTAACCTTGTGCATGATGGATTAGAAGCCGAGAATCGCTCATTAACCTGACCCTTTTGGCTCCATAAATTAGAGCTAATTTCAATCATGCTATAGCAGCTTCATATTCGGACTCATTGTTGGAAGAGCTGAAAGCAAAACATATAACTTGGTACATTTTATCGCCGTATGGAGAGGTTAAACATATTCCAGCACCACAACCCATGGTACTCGATCCTCCATCAGTCCGGACAACCCATACTTTCTTAGTTTTTTCAACTGTTGCTTGTTTGGTGTCTCTGTCTGAGTGAAATTCAACTAGGAAATCAGCAACAGTCCGAGCCTTGACTGTTGTACGAGGGGAAAAATCAATATCATAGTCTCCCAATTCCACCGACCACTTGGTCATTCTGCTTGAAACATCTACCTTTTGAAGAACTTTTTTCAAGGGAAAAGACGTCTGGACAATGATCGAATGAGACTGAAAGTAGGGCCTCATTTTCCTAGTAGCAATTACTAAGGCCAGTGCTAGTTTTTCAGGTTTCAAATGTCTTTTTTCTGCATCAATCAAGCTTTTGCTGATATAGTACACCGGGCGAGGATAATTATCCACCTCCCTTACTAGCACTACACTTAGGGTGCAATCAAAAACTGCCAAGTATATGTAGAGTGTCTCTCCATCAACAGGTTTAAACAAAGTTTTAGGGTAGGATAAGTGCTTCTTAATTTCATCGAAATCCTGGTCATACTGGGGAGACCAATTAAACTTTTTTGCACCTTTCCAAGTTTGATAAAACGGGGCACACATATCCGAAGACCTTGAAATAAAACGGTTTAGAGCAGCTAACCTCCCTGTCAATCTTTGTACTTCTTTAATATTATGAGGAGGCTCCATTTGTAATAAAGCACTAAGCTGGTCTGGATCTGGTAGAATGCCCTTCTCACTTATCACATACCCGAAGAATTGTCCGGACTGCACCCCAAAAACACACTTTTCCGGATTCAATTTTAAATTTACCTTCACCAAGTTGGCAAAAGTTTCTTGGAGATCTTCAAAGTGTAGCTCTTCGTCCACACTCTTCACCATCATGTCATCGATATAGACTTCCATGTTTCTTCCAATCTAGTTAG
This sequence comes from Limnanthes douglasii subsp. nivea, assembly GCA_036936605.1. Classification (NCBI taxonomy): domain Eukaryota; kingdom Viridiplantae; phylum Streptophyta; class Magnoliopsida; order Brassicales; family Limnanthaceae; genus Limnanthes; species Limnanthes douglasii. Next base: position 85,914,323 of record JAUPFV010000005.1, on the reverse strand, counting down.
CAAAAGCCTTGTTTACTAATCTCTGATAAGTAGCCCCAACATTCTTTAACCCAAATGGCATCACCTTGTAACAATGGAGGCCTTTATTAGTAACAACTGTAGTATGTTCTTGATCCTTTGGATCTACTTGAATCTGATTATACCCGGAGAAGACATCCATAAAGGACAGTAGCTTGTTCCCAGATGTGGAGTCCACCAACTGATCAATTCGAGGGACATGATATAGGTCTTTTGGGCAAGCTCTATTGAGATATGTAAAATCAATGCACATACGTCACTTTCCATTTTTCTTCTTTACTAACACCGGGTTGGCTGTCCATAGAGGGTATTGAGATTCCTTTATGTGCCCCATTTTAGTAAGGCGGTCAACTTCCTAAACTATGACATCAACTTTTTCCTTAGAAAAAGCTCTCCTTTTTTTGTACAACAGGTGTTATATCCCTCTGGATGGATAATTGGTGTGATATAATGTCTGCTGGCACTCCGGCTACATCAGCATTGCACTAGGAAAAAACATGTTGATGGTTTTTCAAAAAGGCTAACACTTTACTCTTTAATTTCGATGTCATCTTGGACCCGATCTTGAAACTTCTTTCTTCAACCAGAGAGTGAGCTTCAACTTGTTCAATTGGTATTAAAACACTAGGGGTCTCTCTGGGGAATCAATTTCACCCTCTCCCCCAGAGGTCCCCTCCAATTGCTAATCCTCACTGCCCCAAAGTTCGAGGGGCCAGTGTTGTTGCATAACACTCCCTTGCTACCTTCTAACTTCTTCGGACAACTCCCACCTGTCCTTGCACAACGTATTTTAAACATTGGTGGACTATTGAAGCCACAGCATGCATCCTAGAGAGCCAAGATCTTCCCAAAATGGCATTGTAACACTTAATATAATCCACCACAACAAAAAGTATTCTGACCATCTTCTTAAAAGGGCCCTTGCCCAGCAAAACTTCTTCTTCAAATTCCCCTATTACATCAGTTGAGCTTCCAGTGAAACCCACTATTGATCTGTTCGAACGCTAAATCACTTTTTGATTCTTTATCTGTTTATAAGAAGTTAAAAAGAGGATATTGGCTGAACTACCGGTGTCCACCAAAATTCGTCTTATGTCATTGCCCCCAATGGAGGCTCCTATTACAACAGCATCTTCATGAGGACCAACTATGTCCCTCAAGTCATCTTCATCGAAAACAATTAAGGGAAATGGAATTTGCGATTGATAGGAATCCATGCCTCCTTCCAACTAGGTAGCTAAAGTATGAACATGTCTCTTTCTCGAAGAAGCAGTTGGTGCAGTCATGGTGTCTCCCCCAAATATTGTAAGTGACTCAAAAAAGTTGATGAGTCCGGACACCGTCTTGCAGTTCTATGTGTTAACGCCCACCTTGTTTCGAGTTGGACCAGGATCCAAAAACCTTTCAATTATCACCATAGCCCCATCCGGAGCCTATGTCCCTGCATTATTCGGGCCAGTCCGATGAGCATTATCAGGCCTATTTCCACTTTTTCTTTTAACGTAAGCCCCCAGCTTCCCTCTCTCCATCAAATTCTACACTCTTGTTTCAACGCGATGCAATCTTCAGTGGTATGGCCAGTATCATGATGATACTGACAAAAACTATTATTTCGACTTCCCCTGGGAGATTGTAATGCAGCCAGCTTTCTGAAATATACTTCATCTTTCGTTTTATCATAAATGGTGGCTACATTTTCTTTTAGTACAACAAACCACTCTGGTTGAACCCAAGATCCTCGCTTACTTCTAGATTGCTGGCTTTGAGCTGGCGCAGGTGGGTGGGATTGAGCCATGGCCCTATTTTGACCCTGTCCGGCTTCCTTGGCCTTGTACCTGGACTGATTGTGGTTTTGATTTGGTGCAGCTGGAGCAGACATCACTTGCCGGTGCACCCTGATCGTTTTTCGTTTCATCCACATTAATCTGTTTGCCGACCTGATTCAGTAAATCTCCCCATGTCATGGCATTTTTCCTGGTTACTGAATCAGCCAAAATTCCAGGGTTCAAACCCTACCTCAGAAAAGCTATTGTTACTTGTTCAAAGCAATCAGCTAATCCATTTTTGGTGTTCACGAAGCGACTTATGTATTCCTTCAAATATTAATTTGGTTCTTAGGAACAATGGATAATAGTGTCTTCATTGCCCTTTACTTCTTTACTTCGAACGAACTGGCTCCGGAAGGCCACCCAAAAAGTATCAAAATTTCTGATGCAGCCCTGTGGCAGACTATTGTACCACTTCAGAGCACTCCCCGTAAAAGACCGGGAGAACGCTCAACAGAGTAACTTATCATCATATTTTTTTTGAATTGTTCCAGATGGTTATCTGGATCTTTACTGCCATAATATTTTTCCATCTTTGTGCTGTCAAACCTCTTATGAAGGTTTCCGGACAGTATTTTGGAGGACAATGAAGATTGTCTCCAATTTCGGCCACGACTAAACACAGTATCTTCATTGGGAGTCGCAAAGATACCTGGCTCATCATGAAAAGCGAAATGATCCATTAATAGCCAATCTACATGTCTCCGGCCATGGCTGTGGCTGTGAGACGACCCTTTACCCAAGTGCCTCTTCAACCTTCCATGCCTGTCCCTCTTTCTTGAATATTTTTTGACCAACTTCTGTTTCTTCTTAGAACGACCTTCATCACTGCTGGATGACAGGGATTCTTCAACTGCATCTTCATTCGAGGAGCTACTAGAAGACTCTGAGTCTGAATCTGAGCTCTCCACTGGTTTAGACCGGTGAGACTTCTTTGAGCTAGCATGAGTCTTTTTAGTGCTCACATAGGTTTTTGATGGCTCATGCTCTCTTGGATTGTCAGTATGGTGAACTTCTGACACTTTTGACTTTTCTTTCATACCCATCTCCTCCCTTTTAGCAGCCCTCAAGGCTTCTATCTCAATTTTTAGTCTATCTCGCTCCTCGATCGTATATTCATCATTTTCTCCCACCTCTTCTGCTAAAGCTGGTGGCACAACCTGCTCGTCCGGATTCATCCGAACTGGTTTTTCTTGATGATTTCGAATGCTTGATTCAGGCACCTTCTCCTCCCACTTTGGTCGCTAATTTGGTGTGAATTATTTTCCACTAAGGGTAATTTTGTCAGGTGTTTTGTGGTGTATTAAAGGTATTTAATGTTTAAGTGGTTTGTAGTGAGAGATTTGAGCTGCCTGGTTGTATTAAATGTTCATTACCCTCATTAATGAAAGTGGTTGGGTATTTATACCCTTAATTATGGGCCTCATGGGTTTTTGAGTCAAATTCATGAAACCGAGTCGAATTCAAAAACCCATTACTTTATTAAGCAGGTTACCAATTAGCTTAGTCAAAAGGTAATTAGCTTTTAATACTTTTGTCCAGTTCGGATGGTTCAGTGAGTGGCCTTTGTCCGAATTGCCCCTATCCGGTTTATACAGTGAGTGGTGAGAAAATCCGGACTCATCACGTTTGATTGACACAAGGGGACAAAAGGTGCCAACCAAATCTCTTCATAATAATAAAGAGTTGACTCTATGTAGAAAGTGTGATTCCTTATCTTCAGCAATTAAAGTATCTTCACCTAAAACAAATATCACTGACGTCCATAAGGTTTGGATTCAAGATCTAGTAATTAATGTCATGGCACCAAGATATATCCAGAGAGGACAAGTAAATTCAGCAGATGATATCCGCAAATAATGAAAAAGGGAGTAAAGTAAAATATAAACAAACATAGCAGAGTTGTACACACAGATTAAAAAGATGCTAACTTTTTTTATATATACATTCATAAGATTAGAATGGTCAAAAGATAAGTACCTTGTAAACAATACAAAAATTTATCTCTCGTTCATAAAAGAACCACATATGATATTCTATTTTTACGATTTGGAATTTTCAGAACTCAAATTGGTGGTATAAATAGTATTTTCCAACATATGCTAAGTTAACCACTTTCAAATGAAAAAATCACTACATTATGCCAGATGAACAACACATGTGAATCCAAGAATCATACATGATCAACTAATAAGATACTTTAAAAATCCTACAACACATATAAACAACACAGATGAATCCTAAAAAAAGAAAACAAATGTGAAAACATACAACTATTATACCCGAAAATACAATTCTCTAGCGTGGATAGTCCAACAGCTATATAGAGTGTTCCCTATAAAATATTCCCCAAATATACCACAATCAACATACAACAACTAAATATTTCTAGTATTCAACCACTATTTTGTTAGATTTGATTAGAAAATAACACATCATCAATGAAGCATCAGCCACTATTTGCAATGACCATTGCATCATATAAGTCCAAATTATTTACTTAGAATGGAGTGCTTAAAAACCTTATAAAAAATGTGTTGTTAATTTGTCAGAATAGAACATGTTGTGCAACCAAATAATACGTTTGTTTCAAACCCGTTGTAAAAATTGATGTGAATTCTATTAAATATGTCACAACAGAATATTTTGCAAATGTATTACGAATAAATTGCTACTTATAACTGATTAATAAAAAAAGGGTTGTAAAAAATAGCTTATCCAATAATACGATTTAATATAATATCAACAAATATTATATCATATTAATCTCAAATATGTAAAATATCATTAGAATTTATACAATTTGCACGTCAAATATGCATTTTGAAGTACGTAGTATTATCACATTGACATCATACATGTAACTCGAGCATAAAATTTTAAATTAAAAAAACAAATTTTTTAATAAAAGAAAAACCAATAAAATTAATATTCGTCACCATAAATTTGGTTTTATCTAACTAAGATAGTATTTGCATGGAAATCATGTACACCAGAACGTTGATCACTAAAGGTGCAGTGATATGCATCCTTAAATAAACTCTGCTCAATTATATATGTTTATATGAACTACAAAAGAAAATAATTTATAATGATAGTCTATCATACATTTCATTATTACCAAACCTTAAGCATGCTCCAAAATAAAATGAGACACCAATCATTATCTGATGTTTCATGATAAAATTACGAACATTTAGTGTTTTCTCTACCTACTTTATCCTTGAGCATAAGATAAAAAGTTTAATTGCACTGCAGTAAGATTGCACACAAACACTTTACCACAAACGTAAACATGAATATACATCAACACCAATACAAACACTAATTATAAACAGAGACAATCTTTAAACGAAACAATAATTCGATTACAATATCATGGTATGGTTAAAACCATGTAGCTGCAATATACGTAAGAAACTTAGTAAAGTACTTGAGTGTAACTATATTTTATATATAAACCAATCATATATAAGCAACATATATATCTCATTTAGTACATGTATAGAAAATAAGATAAGAACGAAAAACTCAAATTGAGAAATCAATTAAATAAACCACGAAATTCGTTTTTTTATAAATTGAATCTCCTAATATGCATAATAAAAATACCCTAAAATTATTAAATTTCACTCAATTCAATCAAAACTCATATGCTCAAATGTAAGTATCACTAAGGATTACTCTATCAATTCTGAGAATGAAAAGAACGCTGCTGATTTGAAAACTAGTAGCATTATCAAATTCAATAGACAAACTCTAGAATATAAAAGGTAAATAAATAAAAAAATGAAACCTCATTCCCGACGAGCTCAAATGCGTAAGGAATAAAAAACTCGTCAGTGAGCTAAGTCAAGGTAGAACCAGATACAACAACGCGTTGGATCATAAACGTACAAGGAATTTTCGGTGGATCCATATTTGGAATCTGTTTTTTTTTAAAATTCTTCGGAAAATACAATATCTAAAACATGGGCAATAACATTATTAAAGAGGAAACAAAATGTGTTTCGATGGAAAAAAAAATACAAAATAAAGATCTTTAAAGAAATAAAGCGTTTATGACTGAAAAAAGTGGAGAAAATATTTTCGTAAAACTCAAACTTAGGGTTTTTAGATAGAATATGCGGGTTGGATCTAAAATTTGGCGAGATAGTGAAAAATAAGCGTGTTCATTTTAGAAAAAAAAATCAACCATATTTCTTGTTAATACGTTGCAACAGAATATATTGTGCAATGAAAGGTTAGACTTGTTGCAAATCAGTTATAATAACTTATCTGAATCTGACTTTATAAGTCAACACAAGTCTCGTTGCAAATTTGTTATAAACGTTTTGCTACTCATAGTCGCTTAGCAACGGATTAACTAACAAGTTGTAAGAAAATATTCCACGCATAGTGTTATTTACTATTTTTTAATTAATAGAACATATCCAATGTCAATATATTAATATTTTTTTTAATCTTGGTTTATTATTATTCAATTTATGTGATTAAATTTTTTTAAACGTTGGTGGAGTGTATTTTTAGTGAATATATTCCATACAAATTTTTATCTTTTGTTAAAAATAATTTAAAATATTGCAAAACAAATTAAACACGGGATCTAACCCTGTGTTATCAAGACAATAAGCCTAATCGCTAAGGTGACATAGCTTGCAACACACATACATTTATTTACATAATTATTATGCTATATATTTATCATTTTATTAAGATAAAATTTAGTTACACATTGAATTTGGGTTTAACTTCTTATTTGGTGAATTTTGGATAAAGTTAAATCCAAGTAGAGGTATAATGTACATAATGTAATTAGTTATTTATGTGACAACTTAGTTTATGAATTTGTTTGGTGTACAATTATTGCATTTGAGATTCTGAAAATAAGGTTAAATGTTGGTTCAATATAATGTATTGAATTTAATCTATAAATCATGATGAAATTAAGTTAGTGATAACTGACTGATGAGCTTCAAACAGGTTGTTGAAGACAATGATGTTGTTGTTTCTTTGTCAAACCTCAATTAGACATTGTTTATTGTTTTAGTTTTATAATCATTCTGCTTTTTCTATTCTCTTTCTTGTTTCTACGATCATGGATGTGATTCGTAGTACTAAACCTTTTGTTTTTATAATTTTTTGGAGAAATTTATTTTTAAGTTGCAACATATTTTAATGTGGAAACTTTTTCTAGTTATATCGTAAGATTAACAACATAATTTACTTTGGCTATATTTTTTGTTATAAAATACTATGCAATTATCACAAAATGGCTCAAGCACAAAATATATACGAAGGAAAGATTTAAATGAAACATAGGATTCACGTGGTTCGACAATTGTCTACGTCCACGGGCGCCGCCAGAGAAAGAGTATCACTATGATAGAAAATGTTACAGATTTCAGATTGTGTTTTGTGTCGCCCTAGTAATCTATTTATAGGGAATTAATAGACTTACTAGACTATGGGCCTAATAGGCTCATACCACAAGACTAACTCAAGTGATTGGACAATATCACTATCACAACACAAAACTGTACTGCTGGACACAGTACACTGTCAAGGCACTATTCGACTCATTCACAACAAATCTTTCCCTTGAGGCGAATATCCTTTCTTCACTATCAACAAAGAATCTTCTCTTCTTCTGACTCACCAAATGCCCTTAAGGCATTCACTCTATAGTGCGAACACCGATCCAGTTTAGGCACTCCCTAAACTTTCAAACTGATACTGCCTTGGTCATTATATCTGCTGGATTATCGTGTGTAGACACTTTCTTCACATCAACAATTCCCTTTGATATTATATCACGAATAAAATGATACCTGACATCTATGTGCTTTGTACGCTCATGGTACATCTGGTTCCCTGTAAGGTGTAGGGCGCTTTGACTGTCACAAAACACTTTTGTAGTACTCCTATCCAAGCCCAAATCTGCCACCAAACCTTGCAACCATATTGCTTCTTTAACTGCTTCTGTTACCGCCATGTACTCTGCCTCTCTTGTAGACAAAGCTACAGTAGCTTGCAACTGTGCTTTCTAACTGATCGCACTCCCAGCTAGAGTAAATATATATCATGTCAGAGATCTTTTTTTATTCATATCACCTGCAAAATCAGAATCAACAAAACCAACCAATGATCCTGCAACATCATTCAGCGATTCACCAATATCGGTTTTGTTAAAAGTTAAGCCAACGTTCACAGTATTCTTCAGATACCGAAGTATCCATTTCACTGTCTGCCAATGTTCTTTCCCAGGACATCCCATGTACCTGCTAACTACACTAACCGCATGTGAAATATCAGGACGTGTGCATACCATAGCAAAAATGATACTACCAACTGCACTTGCATATGGAACCTTCGACATTTGTTCCAACTCAGCATCTTCCTTGGCCGCTCTTACTGCAGACAACTTGAAATGAGTAGCAAAAGGAATGCTAACTGTTTTAGCATCAAACATGTTGAATCGTTTTAACACTTTCTCAATATAGCTTCGTTGAGACAAGTGTAATGATCCTAAATTTTTGTTCCGGATAATCTCCATACCAATAATTTTCTTTGCTCTACCCAGATCTTTCATCTCAAACTCGGCACTAAGCTGCTTCTTTAACTGCACAATGTGTGACATACTACAAGCAGCAATAAGCATATCATCCACATACAACAACAAGTAAACATAACAATCATCTGACATCTTTTGATGATACACACAACTATCATATGGACTCCTCGTGAAACCTTTTGACACCATGAATGTATCAAAACGTTTGTACCATTTCCTAGGTGACTGTTTCAAACCATACAGTGACTTTTTCAGCAGACAGACTTTGTCCTCCATATTAGGTTCGATAAATCCCTCTGGTTGTCTCATATAGATCTGCTCCTCCAATTCACCATGTAGAAATGCAGTCTTCATATCCAACTGCTCAAGCTCTAAATCTTGTAAAACTACTATGGCTAACAAAAATCGAATCGAACTATGCTTCACCAGTGGAGAAAACACTTCATTAAAGTCGATTCCTTCCCTTTGAGTAAAACCCTTAGCGACCAGTCTTGCTTTGAATTGAGATGCCTCAACCCCTGTATTACCTTCCTTTTTCTTGAACACCTATTTACTGCCTACTGTCTTCTGTCCTTTAGGCAAGTCAACAAGCTTCCATGTTTGATTCTTATGAAGAGATTAAATCTCTTCCCCCATAGAACCAATCCATCGATCTGCCTCTGAACTCGCTATAGCTTCTCTGTAGCTACTAGGTTCTTGCATCTCAACTTCTTCTGCAACTGACAGAGCATATGCAACTAGATTCACATACCTTTTTGGAAGTCTAATATCTCTTCTTTCTCTGCCCAATGCTATGCTATAAGGTTGTTGTTCTGGTTCCGGCGCATCATCGTCACTATCATCTGATGCTAACGCTTCACCTTCTGATTCTGGATCCACCTCAGAACCACTTGAATTATTGGACCTGCTAGGAACTGATTCTACTGCAAGCTCCACTTGTTTACTCATAACCGATCCTGATTCGACCATTTCTCCTACTTCATTCTGACTGTCTATAGAAGCAAACTCAATAAAAATAACGTCCCTACTGATGAGAAAACCTGGAGACTTTGGAGAGGAACACCATAACCTATATCCTTTCACTCCAGTACCATATCCTAGAAATATGGATGGATCTCTTTGCCCTCGGCTCAAGCTTACCATCTCTCACATGAGCATACGCAGGACAACCGAACACCCTCAAATGTTCATAATCAGCCGACGATCCAGACCAAATCTCAAAAGGAGTTTTACAATCAATAGCCGTTGATGGAGACCGATTCACCAAGTAACACGATGTATTGATAGCTTCAGCCCAAAAATCCTTTCCCACACCGGAATGCGAGAGCATACTTCGTGCCTTGTCACAAAGCGTCCTGTTCATTCTTTCAGCGACTCCATTCTATTGTGGTGTTCTAGAACAAGTGCCATGGCGTACCTCAGCTTCGCAAAACTCGTTGAACTCACGACTGCAATATTCTAACCCATTATCTGTCCTAAGACGTTTGATTTTTCTTCCTGTTTGCTTCTCAATCATCGTCTTTCATTTGACAAAGGTTGAATATGCTTCATCTTTCATTTTCAGAAAGTAAACCCACACCATCCTTGAATAATCATCAATCAAACTCATGTAGTATCTGGCTCCGCTCTTGGATGGAATTCTGTTTGGAGCCCAAAGATCTATGTGAATGTAGTCCACTGTCCCTTTAGTCTTTCTTACAGCTGATTTTCTGAATTTGACTCTTGTTTGTTTACCAAACACACAGTGCTCACAAAATCCCAATGATTCTGCTTTATACCCTTTCAACAAATCTCTCTTTCCCAAAACAGCTAATCCTCTGTCACTCATGTGACCAAGACGCCAATTCCACAACTTATTTTGATCCCACATACTTTTGCTATTACTCCCTGATGATGCTACTGCAGCATCGCCCATAATAACACTCCCTTGGAGAATGTAAAGACCCTTCTGCAAACTGCCTTTCATGCATACCATTGAGCCTTTTGTCACTTTGATTACACCATTTTATGCATGGTACTTGTAACCCCGAGAGTCTAGAGTCCCAAGAGAAATCAGGTTTCTTTTTAACCCAGGAACATGCCAGCACGTCAAGATTCTAACAACCCCGTCAAACATTCTGATTCTAACGTTACCAATACCACCAACAGTCAATGAATGATTGTTCCCTAAATAGACAGTTCCATGCATTGGCTTGTACGTATCAAACCACTGCTTGAACTGACACATGTGATATGTAGCGCCAATATCAAGTACCCAAGAGTTTTACCCAAAGTCTGAACTCACGGACAATACATCTCATTTACCATTGTTTTCACTATCGTCGGAATCGTTCACACCTTCAACAATGTTTGCTGCATTTTCCTTTTGATTTACATTCTTACCATTTAGTTTCGGACAATCTCTCCTATAATGACCCTGCTCACCGCATTCATAACAGTTTGAGTGCTTCACCCTTGACTTGGACCTCCAGTTCTTCCTTCTTAAAGAACTCGCTTTGCTTCTAGATCTTCCCCTAGTCATAAGACCTTCCCCTTCAGCTTGATTGTCTGGCTGCAACTGTCTTATCTCTTTTGATTTCAGTGCCCCTTTGACATCTGCTAGCGATAACTTATTCTTACCATACATAATGGTATCTACGAAGTTTTCATAGGGAGCTGGTAACGATCTCAATACAAATAAAGCTTGATCCTCGTCCTCAATATTGATATCTATGTTCTCCAAGTTCATTATAATTGACTTAAAATTATCTAGGTGCTCTGTTATGGACATACCTTCTTTCAATCTGAAATCATACAAACGTTTCTTCAAGTATAATCGGTTTACTACTGATTTCTCTGAGTAACGATCTCCTAGCTTTTTCCATGCGCAGGCAGCAGTCTTCTCACCACTAATCTCGCGAAGCACATTGTCTTTCACACTCATTAAAATCCAGCACAAAGCCCTTTCTTGAAGATCTTGTTTCTTCTCTTCTTTCATCTCTTCTGGTAACTTATTCTCCACAGCCTTCCACAGCCCTTGCAGTACCAATGAAGATTTCAGTTTAATCTTCCACAACGCAAATCTGGATCCCCCATCAAATTTTTCAATCATGTATTTTGTTGCTGTAGACGCCATTGTGAAACCCTAATTGCAAAAGCCCTAATTTCACCACGTGGCTCTGATACCAATTTTGTTATAAAATACTATGCAATTATCACAAAACGGCTCAAGAATAAAATATATACGAAGGAAAGATTTAAATGAAACACAAGATTTAACGTGGTTCGACAATTGTCTACGTCCACAGACACCGCCAGAGAAAGAGTTTCACTATGATAGGAAAGGTCACAGATTTCAGATTGTGTTTTGTGTCGCCCTAGTAATCTATTTATAGGGAATTAATAGACTTACTAGACTATGGGCCTAATGGGCTTATACCACAAGACTAACTCAAGTGATTTGACAATATCACTAACACAACACAAAATTGTACTGCCGGAAACAGTACACTGTCAAGGCACTATTCGACTCATTCACAACATTTTTTTAGATGTAAAACTTGAAAGATAACAAGAAATTAAGGATTAATATATTGTTGTTGTTTGAAATTGATATATTTTCTTTATTATTTGAATTCTGTATGGTTCATTGTTTGATCCATGAGTTCGTCCTTCACTTATCTACTTAGGGTAATTGTACTCTTAGATATTAAAGTAGAATCAAATTTATTATTAGTTTGATCTTCGCTGTAATGTTGAAATCATATTTGTGTTTGTTATTTCACATATTCAACTTGCATATGTGGTCTTTCTTTCTATATTCTACATGTCTCGAAATGAGTGTATATGTATGAAATAAACAAATGAGTATGATAAAGACTCATATAAGATCTGTAACTTCATGTTCTCATGTTCTTATGTTTTTATCCGACTTAGCCAAACTTCAAGAATGACTGATTAACTTCTCTATCGAGCAAGCATTCTGCTGCCAATTAGAGCATAGAGTTAATAAACCCCCATGTTATATAACAACTTGTGTAAGAGACCATCCATTTCCAACGTTTATCTATACTTTTAAGTACTTGATGAAAAAATGATTCAAACAAACCGCTCTCGTGAATAAACACATCAAACTCTTATTATTACATTGTTAACAAACAGTAGATAGTTTATTTTCCATACATCACAACCTTGGTTTATTGAAAACTAAATAGTCTATTGTCCATACACTACTTACTGCATTGGTTTTGAAGGTACCAATAAGAACTAATAATCTATAATGTAAGACAGAAAAACATTACTTCATTCGTTTATACAGTACTTACTAAATAATCTATTGTCCATACTATACTTACTAACCCTTGGTTTATTGGTCCATAAACCTCCATTGTAATCATTGGAAAGTCTTATGTTGCTGTAACAAGAATCCTTCTCAAGCCCAACATCCATGAATATGTCAAGTTCTTTCAGAAGGAGGACCAACCAGCTGTTGAATTCTTGGAAAATGATATAAGTATATTGGAATCCATGGATAAACAAATACAAAATGTCTTGGAATGCAGACCACCGATGACAGGATTCAAAAATGTTTTGGAACTCTAGGATTTAAATGCCAGATCAGTCTTTCCCTTTGAGATCCTAGACACCCAGTGACAACGATCGATCTCCAAGAAGATATAAGAAGGATATGACAGAGAAATGTATGGACGGTAGGCTAATATACCATGCGTATATTAAAATTGGGCCTTAACTTCCATCATAGAAGGATATCACCAGTAACTCCTTCCTAGATAACATTTCCAAGTATCCCATATTGTATGTATCAAGAAGACACCTTAGGTCAATCGCCAATATCCTAGGAAATCCCTTACAAGTACGGGTTTCCCATAAGAATAAAAATATTTATAACTCTTGCATGACTTGGATTGAAGTTGACCTATTAAAAAAACTTATATTAAAAATTATAGATTAGTTTTGGAAAAGAAAAGGCTTTTGGAAAGATGTTATATATGGAGCAAGACCAATCTATTGCTCTAAATGTCTCCATATTTGACACAAAAAATCGAAATGTAAAAAATATGGGCAAGCTAAACAACCTCAAGAAGAGGAACAACCGAAGCCTAAACCTACTCTTAATAATAAACAACCTAAGCTAACTGAAATATAGATGCCTCAACTAAAGTATATAATCATCAAGGAACCTTAAAATACTACTATATATATATCAACACTAAGGATAACACAATGCATAACAAATATAGACAAAGTAATACAGTACAAATCTTAACCTAAGCCTGAGGGGCCACCACCAACCATCTCCCAATCTTATATAACCATCTGTTAACCTTCAACCACCTATCAGGTCAAGTGACTTATCAGTCCTGAGTACCTATAATCAACTAGCCAAAACCAATCACATACCTGAGCTCCATGAAGCAAAGATGATAGAAGCTCTTCACACTATAGAAATAGGAAGCATGCTGACATCTTCTAATGATTAAGAATCTCCAAGAAAGGTTACCCTTTCTTCCAAACTAAAAAACACTGGAAGCCACATGTATATGCACAAGAAAACAATGATGTCAAGAAGTTTATGAACATATAATAATAATAATAAAATAATTAAGTTAAAACCTCCAAAATGATTGAACACAACCAAGACAATACATTTCAAAGGGTCTGTCAGCCTCTATCTGGCTACTCTAAATGATCATAACCATCTTATGTTACAATTATAGAGGCATTAGTAACAAAACTACTCGACGTATGATCAAATCAATCAGTAGATCAGAAAAAGATATACTTTCTAGTAATCCATGAACCTATGATTGGAGATCTTCACTTAAACAAGATAGCTAAAATCTTAGGTTCCCAACATGTCATTGCTAATACTTCCAAAAAGGATCTGGCTCTTTAGGAGGAATGATTTCAATGTTCAAACTTTCGTAAATCATGAAAAAATTCTTTATATCTAGATCACACACTCTTCTCTAAACAAGGATTTATTTGGTTTTTGTTGTCTATGTAAAATATATCAGGGACCCAAGGCTTGATCTCTGGAACACCCTTAAAAGTGTAGCTGACTCCACAAAAGAATGGATCATAATGGAGGAATTCAATTCCATCATTAACCCAATGATAAGCTATCATGCACATCAGTTTGCTTGAAAAACATTGATGAATTTAATGACACCATTAGTGACTACAACATATCTGACGCTAGAATATTGGGTCTAAATACACTTGGACAAACTCCCATAAATGGAAGCGAGTGAACATGGTGTTATAAAACATATCCTCGTTAGAATACTTTGAAATGACCACAGTAAAACAAAAAAGAAAAAAAAATAAAATCACCAAAATCACATTAACAATACTTGGATTAAAGACCAATAAGAGATTGAAGAATCTGATGTCAATCACTTCAAGAACCTTCTTACTAAGAATTATACTTCTAAGGAGATTGTTGAGATTCAAACCATTATCCCTAAGATAATCACCAACGAGGATAACATATGCCTAATGACCTCTCCTACTGATGAAGAAATTCATAATTCTGTCAAAGCTTTGAAATCTTCAAGTGCAGTTGGTGTTGATTGCTTCAACACCAAATTATTTCAACAATGCTGGTCTTTAATAGCTAAGGGTCTTTATGTCGTGGTCAAACCTTTCTTCAAATTTGAACAAGCTCCTCAAGGCATCTATGCTACAACCATTTTCCTAATTCCTAAAAAAGACACATAGAAAACATGGAGTGACTACATACTTATTAACCTCGGTACTGTATTTGACAGGATATTATCTAGAATCCTAAACGATAAAATCTCTGTAATTATTCTTAAATTTATTATCAAAAGAACAAAGTGTCTTCAAGAAAGGGATAAATATACAAAACAACATTTTCCTGACTCGAGAGCTTGTTCAAGACCTCAACAAGAAGACAAGAGAGGGCAACATGATCATCAAGCTGGATATGTCTAAATTCTTTGATATGCTCTTTCTTTATTTTATAACACAAATCATATATGCTTTTGGTTATGATAACATGATAATTGAGAAGATAAAATGCTTAACTAATGAAGTAATTTTTTTGTCATTATCAATTAGGAACTAAAAAGTTTCGATAAATCAACAAATGAAGTTAGACAATTGGTTCAATTTCCTCTAATCTACGTATTATGGTAGAGGAAGTTTTAATTAGAGGTCTTAATCAGCTACTTCAATCCAACACAACAACATGAGATATAATGCTTCAACTTCAAAATTAATACCTTGTTTAGCCTTTGTAGAGGACTTAATCATCTTTGCCAATGACTCAAATTCCAGTCTTGACAACATCTACCAATTTTTGCATCATATCAAGAGGTTTATGGTCAAATCATAAACAAGAAAAAGACTACAACAATTTCATCTACAAGAATTCCAACTGCTAGAATCAAGTCAACCGAGCATCTAGTTGGATTCAAAATTGGAAGTTTACCTATAAAATTCTTGGCACTACTGTCCATCATAGAAATAAAGTCATTTATTATAAAGATTTGATTACTAAAATCAGGAAGAAGACTCATGAATAAGATTATAATCTTCTATCATTTGGAGGAAGACTGTGTGTTGCATGATATTCCCATTTATCATCTGCAAAACTCAGATCTTCCTAAATATATTCTAACTAGGATATAAGATATATGTAGTAGATATATTTGAGGCGCTATTGACATTATAAAGTTATAACTTGGACCAAATTGAGGAATCTATGAAAGCCCTATGAGGAAGGGGGTCTCAACACAAAGAAGCTTGAAGATATCCAACTTACATTCTCTTGCAAACTTTGGTATAATTTCAGAGAAAATAAGAACCTATAGGCCAAATACGTGCCCAATAGCTACTAATCCACCTATCATCCACTCCAAATTCATTTAACAAAGAAAATATATAATACATCAAAGGGGTTATTAGATGTGAGAAATATAACTAAAAACTTTTTATTTTGGAATAATACAGAATATTGGCTAGACAAATGGTGGTACACTCACCCTCTTATCATTCTTTGTGATGACTCTAACAAATCCTCGTATGTTAAAAAAATGTCAAAGATTTATGGCACAACAGGAACTGGATTATAGACAAGCTTACCTCTGTAGTATTACCATTAGACATCGACATAATCAAGAATATATCAATCAAAGAGACTGAAGAAGATAAACTTTAATGGATTATTTCTAAAACAGAGACTACAACATAATAGATAAATGCGATACTATAAGGTATAAAAGAGCTAAATCAATGATGCTCCAAAGAACATGGAACAACATAACTCCAAATAAGTGCTCATTTCTTCTTTGGAGGTTACTGAACAACTGGATATCAGTTGACACAATTCTCCAGCACATTAATATATCTCTAGCATTTAAATATCAACATTGTGATAGCTCTAAAACCTTAAAATCATTTATTTGTCCATTGTAATATTTCATGGGAGTTTTGGAAATATTTTGGCAGTCTATTCAATTTAAATATTGAACGTCACAGACTTTAAATCACATCATCGGGAGCTAGTACTAGTCCTCTTCTAAAGATGTTTGCATTCGTACCAGTTTTCCTTCCATCATATGTTGGACTCTTTAGATTTCCATAAATAAGGTCAAGTTCTAGCAGAGAAGTGTAAATGCCACCTGCATCATTCATCAAATGAAGAATATGATTCTAAATCTTGATCAATAAAACCAAATTAAAAGAGACTAGTGATACAAGAACTCTGATATTTCCTATAAGATTGGTTACTTCAGTCAACTAAAGTTGACTAGAAAGGTAATTGTTACTTGTTGGAAACCACATAAGGACCCATGACTCAAGCTAAACACTAATGCATCTTGATCTCAGTTTGATGAAGCCATAAGGGGTGCTATTATTAGGAACTCAAAAGGAGATATTATTTCTGCTATTGGTAGGATATATGGTAAACAGACTTGTATCATCGCATAATGCATGATATTTCTTGATGGACTTATTATCTGTTATAAAATTAAAATCACTAACCTTGATATAGGGTGAGACTGTAATATATTATTAGTTATGTTATTGAATCATAAGGCTCCATGGTTTTTAACATCTATCCTAAACTGTAGGAAATTATTATCTTCAAACATGTTTATCTCACACATTTACGTGGAACAAAATTGAGCATCGGGCTGGCTCGCAAAGTGGACTCACAAGTGTCAATTAAAGCAAGATTTAATTGTAATACATATTCCAATCATATCCGAGAAATAGTTCTGTTGGACAACTTAGAAATCGGATTTCTTAGAGAAATCTGAGGCTAACTACTAACCCTATTTCTATCCTTTTTACTGCTTGTATACTCTAAGAACAACTAAATCTGTAAATTGTATAAAACTAACAACTTGTATATATAAATGTAGTAATACATTACAAAAAATTATTGCAGATAATTGATGATTAAATCATCCATTACTTGAAAATGGAGTTGCTCAAATCTAAGCAGTCTGTCTGATCATCTCATCTTGAAAGAAGCAGAAGAAACTATGGAATCCATAATCAGAAGCTATTAAAGCTCATTGAATAAAGAGAAATGACACAAGTTACCTACTCATAAACTATAATGCCATCTAATAACCAAAATATAATTTATGATTACTTAATACCCATCTCATCTATACAACTCTCAATAAATACCCAATTTTTTAATAATACCTCAAATATCCATACTTCATCACCAACCACGTAACCACTTCTAATTCTTGAACCAAAGTTTATCTTTTTCACTTTTTCTATTTATTTTATTTTTTAAAAGGTCCATATCTTTCAAACCAGAGATCGGAAAAAAGATCTGAAAGTATCATCGACATTTTTTAAGATGAATAAAACCAGATCCATTGATGATATATTTTGATTCTTTTAAAACAATTTCACCACTAACATGCAAGTTCAACCATGTGAGTTTTGTACATTTTTAACTATGCAAGTTTATTGAATATTAGACATAAGAGTTCTTCATTATAACCCAACTGTGCGAGTTTTTTTATATTAAACCATTCGATTTTAAGTCTATTAGTTGTGCTAGATCATATGTTTCCAACTACAATAGTTCTGTATATTTTTAATTGTGCGAGTTTATTGAATATTTTATGAGATTTCTTTCATTATAATCTAATCGTGTGAGTTCTTCTGTACTAAAAATCATTCGATTTTAAGTCTATTATCTCTGGTAGATCCTTATGTTTCCAACCACGAGAGTTTTGTACATTTTTAACCATGCGAGTTTATTAAATATTAAACATGAGAGTTCTTCATTAAAATTAATCGTGCAAGTTCTTGTATATTAAACCATTCGATTTTAAGTTTATTAGTTGTGCTAGATCCTTATGTTTCCAACCAAAAGAGTTTTGTATATTTTTAACCAGACTTGTTTATTGAATATTGAACATGAGAGTTGTTCATTATAATCCAACCATGCAAGTTCTCCGTACAACAACTAAAGAAGATGTGAGTTTAATGTGATTTCAGAGGATGAAGATACAACTTTATTTTTACTTTCACATGCACATTGACGATGAACAAATGATGAAGATGCGAGTTATTATTATTGAGTCACAGACAATTACACCCAGAAACAAGAGAATACACTACAACCTATAAACAACACAACACAACCTATAAATAAGACAATACACAGAGTTTAATATTAAACCATTCGATTTTTACTGTTTTGATTTTAGTATCGGTAGGGTTTTGTAGAGGTTGGAACAACAAATGAAGTTTCAAATATGCATTCCTTGACGATGAACAACGATCAGCGACGACTTTATTGCTTCGTCGGACTAAGAAATCGTCGTCGCCGTCGGTAGCCAGAAAGGATGGAAGATGATGGGAAATTGTTGGATACGTCTTTCTCGAGGTAACAGAGTATTTGGGGTTTTGTAGGTTTACTAATTTAAATGGGTTTATTGTTATTAAAGGAGAACAAAAAAAATTCACCATAAATAAAGATAATTTTATTTATTTTTTGGCTTCGAATAACTATTGATAACATGTTATTTTTGTATATTAGATGATAATGTGATAATTAAATAAATATTTATTGATTCTTTTCTCTTGAATAAAACATAAAATTTCGACTAATGGAAACAACTTACCAGCTCACTGCTAAAATCTCAGCCAATCAAAACAACTCACCAAGTCAGGTTACTTGTGAGTTAGCTGAAGAACACTACTTCTTGTGCAGGATCTTCTTCCATTAACTTGTCCCGTAGGACATAAAGAAAATTTATATCCAAAACTGAGTCGCAAGAAAGTATGTTCTCGATATAAGGAAGGCACGAGCTGAAAAATTTAATTGGGTGCCTACCCTTCTACATGTATTCTAATTAATTTGTTTGATTGTAATTTTTCAAGCCCAACAAGTAATGGGCTTCCCATTGTCAAAGCAACAAGAGTTACGCTTTGGAAAAAACAAATATGATAATAAATCAATGATTCATATTTAATAAAAAATCTTACAAAATGATTTCTCAAACTCTAACTATTTGTTCACGAATCAATTTTAAATTAAATGATTGGCGGATATATCCTTGTTAAGACTATTACTCCGATGACTCCTACCTACATCCGTTGCGCGAGCGATGGCAAACGGATCTAAAATGTGAAAGTTGTATTATCAAGTTGTAATTAAATATATATTATCTATGTAATTAAAATAAGTAAATGGGTGTCATCTACACATATAACTGAGTTAACTCAGTTTCCTGTATAGCTTCCTTAAGGAAACAGCCGATAAAAATTTATGATTGGCTTATCCTCATGTTTCTAAAACGATTATTAATATATAACAAAAGACAAGATCAAGATTCTCTGCTTTTCGTTTTGTACTTTAGCACTTTATTTCTTTTATTTCTGTAATCCAACTGAGATCAGTCATTTTAGACAATTCATATTATATCAATGTATTTATTATGATAGAACATAGGTCTTTCCACGAAGGTCGGCTTCGGCTGGAATTAAGATGTTTTCTAAGTTACCATTTATTTATCGTGAATAATATATGGAAATTTCACCAATTTAGAGCTTTGTTAATGGACATTGTTATAACAAATTGTTAAAAGTTTTTTTGTAAAGCTTAAAAATTATCAAAATTATTTTGTGAGGTTTTAATTTTAACATTTTTATTTGTAAATTAAAAAATTAACTTTCTGTCATTTTTTTATGTTTTTTTTTCTTTTTAAAAGAAATAATTTTCTTTTTTACTTTGACTAATTTTTTAAATATTAATTTTTTTCTAATAGTAATAACTAATTGAAATTAAAGCTAATCAAAACTAAAGGCAACACTTAAATGCTGAACAAGAGAAACTCGAACAACATTATCCTCAAGAGGCATTCATTTCTGTTTTTGGAGATTTTTGTATAACTGGGTTTCTGTGGACACAACTCTCCAAAACAGAAAGATCTATCTTGCCTCAAAATGTCAACATTGTGCAGACATTGAAACTATCAACCATGTCTTCATTATGTGCAATAAAACTTGGCAAGTTTGACAGTATTTCAGTAGCTTATCTAACATTCCATTGGAAGATATATGACCCTAAAACATATTATAAGAAATAGGTGTTGGCCTGCCCCTAAAGATGTTCATATTAGAACAACTCTTCCCTCTACCATTTGTCGGATTATCTAGTAATCCATAAACAAAAAGAAATTCAAACAAGAGGAAACTACAAAAAGCTCTATCATTATTCGGGTTAAGAAGGCTATTCTAAAAATGGATATTGCTAATATTTTTAATCATAATTTATGGGATAAAGATAATGAGCTAGACTATGAATTTGGATGCTTCAACCATCTAAAAAAACAAGAAAGCTAACAGATATCAAATGGGCTCTCCCAACTAATCATAGACACAAATTAAATACAAATGCCTCTTGCTCCTTCTCTCGTGAAGCCACAGAAAGTGCCATCATTAGAGACTCTAAATATGAAATGGTTGTTGCTATAAGAAGAATGTATGGTAAACTAACTTCTATTATCGCATCAACTAGAGCCATATTGGATGGTCTCAATCTATGTCACAAGATGAAAATCCTTCAGATAGATGGTGAAACTGACGCGAATATATTAGTAGTTACGCTTCTAACTACAAAACCACCATGGTTTCTAACCCCAATGCTAAAATATTTCAGGAAACTACTACCACCTTATATGTCAATTACTAACATTTTCAGGGAACAAAACATAACGGCGAATTAACTAGCTAAATGGACTAACACGTGCAATGCCAAAAAATATATAAACCTATCTCATATTCCAAATCAACTCAAAGCAACAATCTTATTAGATAACGTAGAATTGGGTTGGTTAAAACATTTATAAATTCGACCACGACCTCTCCAATATCCTATCCACAAATACATTTGTTAATTACTTACGCATTATTCAATTGCACTAACAATCTCATGCACCATATAAAACATGACAACATAACGTTTTTAGCTCAAATAACTCATTGAAGAGAATTTAGAAGCCATCCTCTGTTACACAAGAAACTCAATACCAGTCAAAATCCATCCTCAGTCAGAAAGGAGATTCAGAATATCCAAAGATGCACAAAAGCTTATCAACCGGATGAGAAGGTGAAAAATTCCTAAATTACATTTTGAGAAACCGAAAAGCTCAAATCTAATCAAAATCGACATCAATTAGTAACTTGAACATAAAGGTTCACTCCTCTGAAGCTCGAACCAACCATCACTCATTAATTTCTTAAAGAAATTTATTAAAGCTTGAGAAACATCTAAATGAACAGAAGGAGTTTGCAGATGGTGATTGATTTTAGGCGGGTTATGAAATTGTCGCCGCTTTGGTATCTCTTTCTGTTTTCACTGTAATTCCAACTCAATAGACTTGGGTCTATGATATTCCTTAAAACTCAAAAGGCTTGGGGCCATGTAATCTATTCAATGAAATACATATTGATAAGGCAAATAACTTCCTTATCATTAAAAAAAATAAAAATAAAGCTAATTAATTCAAAAACCTAAAGCTAAACAATAATTATGAATTAAAACTAAAGCTAAGAGATACACAAGTATATTATCCAAGTGTACCGCAAGATGACGATTTCTTTCACCAATAGACGCCTTCTTTCACAGTTAAATCCTTCAAATCACAACCAGAAATAAAGAAGAAGCAGACTTTCTAACCAAGTTTGATCCAGTGGAGCACAGTCCCATTTGTCCCTCCTATGTCGAGATCCTCTGTTATTTTGAGTTTTTTTTTAATTTTTGGAAGGTACTGTTTCTTTTAAGGTTTTATAAAATCATATCTATTTAAGATAGTTCGTAGTATTTAAATTTTTGAAATGGTGATTATTATTGGTTTATAGTATGTTTTTAAATATTTTTGTAGGTTATGTGTTATTCGTCAAATTAGACAAAGAACACATGGTTTCTGCCAACCACGGTAGAAACCATGTATACAATGTCAGATGTTTGGAGCATGGTAGTTCATGAAACTACATTTTATGTTGGTCCAATTTATTTCTTTGGTTATTTTACTCATGTTTGTACTTTTTAATTTTTTTAAATAGTTAGTAGTTTCAAATAGGTTTACGTATATTTTTTGTTTTCTTTTTTAGATTATAAAAGCAGGTTTATATTGAGGTTCATTCGATGATTCACGTATAATCCGACTCAAGTATTAAGAGAAGAAATGTGAAGAGAAGAAATATGTAGGCACAGACTACAATTACAGAGGTTTTAATAAAGCGTTGGCATCAAAAAATAAAACAATTTCCATTTCAGATTTGGTGAGAAGAGTAAAATTCGATGGTGACATCGCGTTTCTTCCGGTTAGACATGGCACCGTATTCGTGACTCAAATTCGTGCATCACATTCCACCGTATCAGCTGTACAAAATGTTGGGTAAAATAAAAATGAAACCTAAGTCTCACATCTGTATCTTTAATTTTTTTCCGATTGGGATCGTTGATCACATTATTTTCTACATCATGATCTGAAGAATCCTACATTTATAAAAGATATGAAGCTATATATTACTCCAGGATATCTCGTATTTCATAGGATGTTAGTTGCTACAATATCGTTAACCCGACTATATACCCACAAGACTATTACGCGAACAAAGATCCCAAGGGTTTGATTATACAACATTTATGGGTGGGATTGCGCTATATTATATTATATACATCTATCGAGAAATTTTACAGGGATTTCGAGAGTCGTAGTGAAGAGTATCAACATATTTACTCTATTTGGAGATGGTTAGCTTAGACATTTTGTGTGATATTTTTTCATCCAGATTCTACTTCTTTTTGCTTAAAAATTATCTCTCTATTTCACGTTGTTGTTTTGTAAATTGTTGTTTTTCATTCAGATTATAGTAGTTTTTTTTAATATTTTGCAATTAATTTCAGAATAGTTGTTTTTTGGTTTTATTTGGACCGTCTTAATGCATACATGTTCGATGTTTGAGTAACAATTTTTTTAAGTTTAAACATATAAATGGGAGGTGTGTCTCAACAAGATTGGACTTCTTAGGTTACAGACGTGTTACTCGACTTAATTGCTTCATTCGATTACGTTATCTCATACGCTCTACGCCTATAAATTGAACTCAAATGACATAAACTATCCATCAATATAAATCTCATACTAAGGAACATTTTGCATATCTTGGATCGAAATTGAAGATGTTTAATTGAGGAACGGGGTTTTTGTGGTTCAAAGCTCAATGCAGACCTAGATGAACGAGTTTGATTTTAATGTTGTCATATCCAAAATGTCTAAATTGTCTGTTATCGATCATGTTTCATCATTCACGGCTTCACAAACGAAAATAGAAATGAGAAAAATATAAATGGAGTTAGAGGCCTAGGCGTACAAACAATTTCTCTAAGATGTAGACTCTAAAGGTTCAACCAGGATTTGAGTTATTGGTTATTGTGCTTGATATTTATGTAATATTTTAAAGAAGATTTATTATTTAAGTATCTTATGTTAAATTTTTATTTCAGTACTATTCTCAACATAAATGGAAAATCGTCATTGGACACCAGTTTTTCCAGATTAAAAAAAATACATAAATATGTTCCTCACAGTTTCCCACCGACATTTTGATAGCCCATGCACCATCTACATTTTCCCGCCATCTACAGGTTCTTGCCATCTGTAAGTATATGAAAAAATAGATTTTAATATAAATAGATTCACAAACATAACATATTTTTCATCTACTCAATATCATAAATAATTAAGCTTGTAATTTGTACGATATGGACTAGATTATTAAAAAAGACCATGACTTTCTAAAAGTCATCAGATCTGTTAAGAAAAAATGTTTAGAAAATAATATCGATAAGTATTTTAATGAAATCATATGTACAATATAATACAAGTATGAGCATCATGGAGCTCCTCATCAACCTTCATAAAGTCGTGAAGAAGTCGTTCCCATGTATAATTATTAGAATTTGGTTCCAACTATTCGGTTTCTGACCTCCCGGATGATGTCATTAAATAACATATGCTTAACTTTTTGAACGATCAACTTCTCGAACAACGTCTTAAATACCTATAGTTTGAATGATCACCTTCGCGAACATCATTTGAAATCTCTTGGTTCCCGTATTTTAGTTTATTATGTTTTTCATTTTTTATTTTATGTTTTATGTATTTTTTATTTTTATTCTATGTATTTTCTTCTTATGTTTTTCACTTTATAATTTATCTTACAGTTTATGCTCTATATTTTTGTTGTTTTTGTTATATGTATTTGTTTCTGATGTTTTTCAATTTATGATGTAATTTTCCTTTCGTATTTTATGTATTTTCTTTTGTTTTATAGTTTATCATGTTTAATACGTTCACCGTTCGTTCCAAAAATTGGAGTTGACCAATTTACAAGCACTTTAATCAAATCGTTAACCATGATACGAATATTTATAACATGATTCTTTTTTTAATGCTATAAAAATAAAATAAAAATTTCCTATTGCCGCCAATGGTTGGCGAAAAGTCAGTGAATTCTGCCAAATGATGGCGACAATAGGCAAATAATTTTCGCAAAATCCTGTTATTTGTCCACTACTTTATTCCACCATATTCATTGTCGGATGTAGCAACCTAGACACCAACCGTTGGTGGAATGAACATTGCATACGCCAGCAGTTGGTGGAAATAAATAATTTTTTTTCTTATAACGTCAAAAAAGTAAAACTTATGCATAATAAATAGGAGAACGGATTCATTTCTATGCTTTCAAATAGTTCATAAACCTTCGTTCCAAAATAAAATAAATTTTTTTAGTTAAAGATATAAAACAATCTCATCAACAAACAAACAAGTATAATTTTTTAAAAAACTAATAAAAATTAAAAAAATACAAAATATTATATGTATTTGTTAAGTTTACTATTAATGGTTAGCATTCTCGAGACTGTGCTATGGATGGTGCATATGTGGGATGTTGTAGTTGTAAAACATTGTTCATTCTTTCAAACAATGACACCAACCAAGGTTTAACATATTCTCTAGTAAGATCAATTGTTGGTAAATGTGAACCTTGAACCATATCAACCTATAAAAATAAAACAAAAAATCTATAATAAATTATATAGAAAAATTATATCATTATATTAACAAATAACATTTAATGGAAAATATAATTATGTACATGAACAATATGATTTCCGTTCACAAAAAAAACCTCGAGCCTTACTGGAGGACCGTCCATTGGTGTTGTATATTTAATCGGTAAATATTTTATACAACCGCTAGGTGCAAAGAAATAGAAAATATGTTTGAAAGTGGTTGTGATTTGTTTTCCGCAACTTGGGAGCGACATCTAATTTTCTAACAATGCATTCTATTTTTAATATTTCAAATGGCGTAGTTCTTTTTCGACATCAACATCTTCAAGAGAATATGTGGAACTTAGATAAAACTCTATATATGAGTTTATAGTTTCTATAATAATAATATATAATGAGTTTGCATCCAATTTTGACGCCAAACAAACCACGGGAGATGAATCTAATCCTATACTTTTTTAAGGGTTTAATATTGGTAATTTATTTATATAATAATATAGAAATTATGGTACGTCTGATGCATACCTCGTGTCTTTTATGCTAAGTATTATTTTAATAATATTAACAACCTCACTGGGGTTGGTTTAACGATAGTAGATGATTTTGCTTTAATGTTATTCTTAAAAATCATGGTTACTTTATCTTCATATGCAACTCGTGCTTGTTGTATTCTCAGTGGTTTTGAGCTAGAATTAATACGGACTTGTCTAACAACCGTTCTATTGGTGCTACCAAAGTTAAAGACTGGTGTTCCAAAACTAACGCCCAATGTTCATATCTTTGAAATTCACAATATCCACACGGAATTATAAGTACTATTCTTCTTTCTATTCGTGCATATAAGGATTCATTTTCGTAGAATAATTAAAATGAGTTTTATTTTCCTTGCAGCTACCACGGCCACGATTGTGCCAGGAATACGACTGTGTTTTTCACTTTTTGTAAGAGTTTGCAAAAAATAGAAGTAGAATGATCCAAAACCCATGTAAATTTTTTAAGCCAATGATTGTTTTATAAATATTAAACTCTCCTAGTTTTGTATTTAAATTTGCATAGTTAGCTTTAACCTTTTCTTCCCGGTTTGTTTAACCAGATAGATCATTTCTAGTCTTCTCCAATGTTCGTCTACAATTCGGGTAGGAATATACCCATCCGCTTTTGGACTGACTCTAGTTAACGGATAGATGGTAACTCGTGTGTCGTTCGAATGATGCATTCAGATGTGGATTTTTCACCTCTGGAATTCTCAACCTTTTCAAGATAATTATCGTGTATCATCGTTAAAGCGATTGGTAATATGTACCATCATAGTAATTTGAAAGGTTTAAACTCTTAGAATTTATAAATAAGATGACACTTTCTTAACTCCATAGATTCTTTTATGGTTAAACATTGCATCACAAGAAAACCATAAACCTTCTCCCAATATCCTTCAAAATTCAATTGAAGTTTCCTGATATATTTCTTCAGAATAATGTGTGAGCTTTCCTCCCTATTGTGAAAATGCATGATTTTTTAGTTTATTCATGAATAAAATTCTCTTTATATGGTGTAAGCCATACCTCTAGGGCGTAATCAACCGCATTCTCTTAGTTTTGAACTTTTACTGCATTTTTTCTAACTTCTCCCCAAATTTCATGCATAGTTATCTTGCTTCTCGTGGGACATGAATGAGAATGCAATGCAAAACATTTTGTTAGTTGATGTAACCTCGAATACTTCCAGTAATAACATCCCATATATAATCGTCTTATAAGTATTATCCATGATTAACAACCGAAAGAAGATCGATAGTAAACCAATGATAAATAGGTATGAAAAAAAATCTGTTATGCCATCAAATCCTTCATTGGTAGTCCAATACCAATGAATGTATTTTTTCATTTACAATTTTGCTAACACGCGCGTTTTCAACCAACCTTGTTTATTGATTTTATATGTGACGGCTGTTGGATATATTATCTAGATTGAATTTCTTTAAATCACAAATATTTTATGCGAGCTTGTTTCGTTTATCATCAAAACTTCGATAAACCTTTTTTATTTGGTTTTAACTTTGGAAATTCGCTGTCGGATCCCAATTGTGTTTATCAGAAGTTACACTTAATGCCCACGTATCACCACCTTTAATCGGATTACCAACCAAATGAAAATGAAGGCTTATGTTTTTATTACCACTCACATTTCGCTTACGGTCACATTTTTTCACCCTAGACCTAACGATACCAGATCTCTCGCGTATGTAATCTACTTTAGATGTTCTTTCTCTTTTTTCCCTTTTTCAAATATTTATTTCAAGTGAGAACCTAAGTGTCTTACCGAGCTCTTTGATCCACTCGATCATCAAGTCGAAGTTATACTCGTTGTAAGTTACGATATGGTGAGTATAGTCCATAATATATGATATTTTTCTATGGATAAAATGATGCAAATACATATAAAAAGTGAAACCGAACCCGAAAATCGGATTGCGGAAGACCATCCGCCATTGTCATGGCAGAATTGTTGCTCATTCCGCCACGGTCTTGCCGAAATTTAAACATATTCCACGTCTCCAATGTTATGAAATCGTCGTCATCTTGGTGTAAACTATAATCTTTTCCACCAGGATGATGATGATGAATATCATCGTGATGCCATCGACGGACATAATCTTAATTTTTAGGGTTTTTATTTTAAAAAAATGATTTAAAAAAACAAAAAATAGTATATACATGTTCCATGTGATTGATGGCCTACATAGATAGAGGTTCTTCGTCTATTTCGTTCACAGTTTTTTATTTTTAAAACTTGGAAAAAAATGAAAGGCTTTTCCATAAATTTTATTGATTTTAATAAATTTAGAAAATAAGATTTTAGTTTTTATTAGGTTTTATGTTATGCGGTTTTATAGAATATATTGCGACATATACATAGATAAATAAACTTATATGATTTTATAACAATGAGTAATATTAAAAACAAAAATATATCGTATTATAAAACAATTATGATGGCTTTTAATTCTGTTTTTCCTTTCCTTCCTTTCTATTCATCTTCGTGATTCGTCCATGGTGATATACAATAATCTGCTTTTGAAGATGAAGAATTTCCGACTCTTCTATACAAAAACAGAGTTGAAGGTAATGACAAAGATCTCAAGAAATCCTATGCTGATAATGTGAAATCCATCTTTAATTTTTCTAATCTGGATTTGAACCCAAAAAGTATTAACGAAAAAGAAGACCGTATCTCCTTCCAATATGAAAAGGGTGTTAAAGATTCTCTTTTACAAAACGCAAAAAATACTTCAGCACCAGTGGTTTGTCCAAAAAATCAATTACGTCTAATTTTTTGAATTCGTTTAAATTCAAAGGACGTTATAGCATGGAAATCTGGGACTCCCGTCATGTTATGTTCGAGTTTGATTTAAAGGAAGACGTCTGTACTTTCTGGGCAAATAAATTTTGGAATTTTGATAACTCTGTTATGAGACTATTATGTTGGACGCCTGACTTTAGAGTACAAAAAAAGAAAGTTCGCTTGCTTTAATCTGGATTAGGATTTAAAAAATTCTTGAATATCCTTATAACTCAAAGATCTTGTACGATATTTCTGCATCAATCGGTGATCCTTACAAACTAAATATCCCGGACATAAATAGAGCATCTACAAATGCTTGTTATGCTTTATTTGAAATGGATGTGCTGAAAAAACTTCATAATCAAATTTGGATTGGCTTTGGAAGAAACGATGGATGCTGGTTGAAGGTAAATTACAAAAATATTCCTGATTATTGTGATTACTACTTTCATATGGGACACAAAATATCAAACTGCAAGAAAATTCAAAACAACAATTCTGAGAAGAAGATCGAAAGGGAGAATAGAGACGCAAATCCTTAACCTTCCTTCAATACCGAAAATGATAATCAAAGGAAGAATCTGGAAATAAACAAAAACATTTTTAATCTTGTCTATAGGCATAAAATCAATTCCACTGTGACCCAAGATAATCAAATAAAGGATGATGATGTCCATATAAGCAAACAAATTCAAGAAAATGCTTTAACTCTCAGAGATGACTCTACTTTATAATAAACTCCAATCCTAACAATCAAGAAGCGACAACTCCTGGAGGTCTGGAAATTATTGAAGCCTTACAAATGTTAGAGCAAGGTTATTTACAAAATGAAGTTAATGAATATGAAAATCTCTGCTCTGGAAGAAACTCTCTGGCTACTCCTGATTAAGATAACATAGGAAGTATTCCTGCAACTCCAACGTTGAATATTGCTCCACCTGATTCAGATTTTAACCTGATCCTTAATAGGATACTCAAATCTGTAAGGAAATTTAAAAACCTCAGTAAGCTTGTTATCAAGTCTTTGAGATATACATGGAACAACAAACCATATAAATCTCTTTCCGATAATGATAAAGATACTTAACTAGATTGTGTGTGAGATTCAGAACAGATCAACAGTTAGAATACTGCATTATATAATCACCAAAGAGAAAATAAAGATTCTTGCAATTCAAGAACCTATGGTCATTAAGGAGAAGATGAATTTAATTGCAACTAAACTAGGTTTTACTAACTCTACTTCTAACATATCTAATAAGCTATGGATTCTTTGGACTGGTGATACTAATATTGATATTCTTATCAATCATGAGCAATGTTTTCATCTTGATGTTACTTACACTGGTTTATAAACAATTTTAATTTAACTGTTGTTTATGCGAAATGTCAAAGGATTCAAAGGCAGAACTTATGGGATCAATTCAGGAAAATTTCTACTACTAGAAGGGTTGGATTTCTGTTGGAGACTACAATGTTATTGCTTCCTCTGATGAGCAAATTGGGTGCACTTTTCTTTGCCAAAACAGTATAGATGACTTTAATGAAATGATTTGTGAGTGTCAGCTTGAAGACACTAGGTTATATGGTTCTAAATTTACCTAGAACAGGAACACTAAATGGAACCGTTTAGATCAGGTTATGTTCAACAATAAGTGGCGTGACATCTTTAACAACACTCATGCTTATCACATAGTCTAAACAAGTTCTGACCATGCTCTTATTCTCATTACTGCGTATTCAAAAATTTCTCATAATTCTTATAATATAAAGAAGATTTTCAAATTTATGAACATGTTGACTAATGATGATAACTTTCTAAGTGTTATAGTATAAAATTGGAAGCTTAAATTTTTTGGTCAACCTAATCAAATTTTATGGTTTAAGCTGAAGAGGTTGAATAAATGTCTGAAGGAATAGAACACTAAACACTTTGGTAATATCTTCAGTAAATTAAAAGACACTGAAGAGGAGGTGATGAGGATGGAAACTCTTTATTTAAGCTCTAGTAATTCCGAAACCAAAGCTGAATTAGAGAAAGCCAACAATTTATATATTAAATCTTTAAGAAATTAAGAAGACTTTTGGAAGCAGAAATGGTATAATAATTGGCTTAAAGATGGAGACCATAACACAAAGGCTTATCGTGCCTATGTCTCCAGAAAAAGAAGAAAAAATGTCATCAAGAGTATCAAGGATAATAACAACTAGATTCTTGATCACGAGGAGATAGGAAAGTCTGCTGAAATCTATTTTAAAGACATGCTGACTAAAAATCCTTACAACAGCAAAGAAGAGAAGATTTCCATGATGCATGACAATTTTTTTGACAACATTCCTAGTCTTTTTATTTGTGAAGAGAATGTTATGCTTATGAATGACAATGATGAAGATGAAATTTGGCAAACTATTAACAACATGAGCCCTTCTAGTGCAGCTGGTCTTGATGGGTACAATATTCTATTTTACAAAGTGTGTTGGAAAATCATAAAGTGTGATCTTTGTCTTGCTATTAATTTCTACCTAAATGGTAAAACATCCCTAATGACATCTTTGCTATTGGGATCTACTAAGCCCCTAAGACTACTAGTCCTATAACTGGAATAATTATAGACCAATTGGTCTCTGTTCTATGTTGAATAAGATTTTGTACAAGCTTATCAATACTAGATTAACAACTATCCTGCCTAACATTATATCCAATACTCAAGGTGCTTTTGTCAAATGTGGATCAATCCATGAAATATTCTAATAACTAAGGAATTGATTTATGATATTAACAGAAAGCCTAAAACTGGTAACATTGTAATCTAGCTAGACATGTCAAAAGCATTTGATAGAATGTCTCACCCGTTTATAACAAAGGTTCTCTCTTTATTTGGCTTTTCTAAAAGTTTTGTTACCTTAATTAAAAAGTTAATCAGAGATGTAAATATATCGATTCTTATCAATCGTGATGTTATTGGATACTTTAATCCTAAAAGAGGCTTAAGACAGGGTGATCCCTTGTCTCCAAACATCTTCATTATTGGGGAAGAAATCCTTACTAGGGTCTTTTCAATCTATTCAATACCAATAACAAAATGAATTTTACATCTATAATTAATTACCTCGTTTCTTGCCTGGCATTTGCTGACGATGTAAAGATCGAAAAATATATGGCTCTTACTCATACTATTAGGAATTGGTTCTGGTTCTCTAAAGCTAAAGTGCATATAACTCATGTTATCCCATCTTTAATCTGCTGCGTGATTTGGAAGAATCGTAACAAGTCCAAATTCAATGGAGCTTTTGATTCTATTAATAATACCTAAAATTATTACGGGTCTTGATTCGTCAAATATTTTAAAAAGGAAGCACTAGTCTAACGTTATAAGTGAATGTACAAGTCTGTGTTACAGGTATAATATCATCAAAACCATTAAAGTGAATTACCTTAAATGGATTGCGCCTGATATCGAGAGGTTGAAGATGAACATTGACGTTTCCTGTCGTCGAGATGGAGAATCTAGTCGTGGGATTGTGATCAGAAACAGCAACAGTGTTATCATTCATTGCTCTGGTAATACGTATGGTAAACTCTCCCCAATGCTGACTGAAGCAAGAGCATTACTGGAGGGATTGTTAATCTGTAAGAAAGAAAACTAGAGAAATGTTGATATATAGTCAGATTGTTTACTTCTAATCAAGCTTCTAGCATATGGGAAATGTCATTAGTATCACTGTCCATTAATTAAGATTTTCAGAAATTTTATTACCCCTTCGATGAACATCAATCATATTTCCAAAGTACAGAATCAGGCTGCAGATTTCCTAGCAAAATGGATTCTAAAATCCAAAGAAAAGCTAAGTTTTCCTTATTCCAAAGCCCCAAATCACCTTTGGGCTATTACTCTGCTTGAAAGCATGGGGATTGCCTATATATAATCCCTAATCCAGAATGAACTCCTTATGTAATCAATTGATAGATTACGACTGGGTTTTTTCAATTTTTTCAAAATCTTCAAATGAAGTTGGTATTAGAAAGAAATCAACAATATGATAGGTGTTGCTTTAGAATAATATAGATGTTTTGTGGAGTCTTCAACCTTGGAAGCTAAAATTTGCAAATAGAATTGAAATTTCATTTTGGAACAAAACTTAAATTCAAATTATTATTTTTTTGGAGGGAAGTTAGTGATGGTTTTGAATTTTTTTATTTTGTATTTTCTAACTTGTCCTCTAATTTTGTAATACCTTTCTTTGGATCTTTATGTTTGGTTAATAATAATTCTCTTTTGTTTTAAAAAGAACAATTATAAATTTTTAAACAATTCTCTATACATATTATTGTAATTTATTCATAACGAAAACTGTGCTGTAAATAATTTGTAAACCACTATTTATTTATATAAATTTATATTTTTAACAAAAAAATTTGTTTACTAAAACAGACAACACGTCCGGAAAACTTGTAAATCTTATTCCTGACACTATTACAGAAAACCATCAAAGTTTCTAATCATACTATTTCACCACCAAATTGTAGTGTTTCTCTGCAAGTACCATCAAAATGAAACACCAAGGAGAGAAACAAATCGATTATCAGCCAAAAGTACAAAAACAATGACAAAAGAACAAAAAGTACATTGAAAGAAGAGAGATAAATAAATAAGCATTTTATTTATTATAATTTGTAGAGATAAGATTTTGAGATATCTATAATACAAGAAGGATACAAAAGCAAAAATGAAATAGAAAGGGACACCACATTAATGATTTCCCCACACAAACACATGCACATGTACTACCATTTAGCCAAATTTAATTAGACCAATATATTAGGTTTTTAATACCATCACCTCATATACACTTCTATATAATAATATCTTCTTAGATATATACAAAAATATCCTACACTATAATATCATAATTCGCATCGGAAAAGATAAAAAAATGTTGAAATATATCATTAAAATATGATTAGGATAGTTTTCCTTTCAAAGTATTAAAATATTATGTCGCGAGGATTTTAAATTGCTGAATAGTTTTTCGAAAAACTAAACCAAAAAAAAAGCTACTGATGTTTAGTTTTTAACCTAAATTATTTTAGGTTATGATTTATTGAAGAGGAAAAAAAAGTCTTACTTTTTTTGGTACGAATTGGTGGAGATTAGGGTTACAAGAAGATCAGCAAAAGCTCCTATAATAAATTTATGGTTTGATTTGGGGTTCAGCTGAAGATAACACAACAGAAGCTCATGCAAGTAATCCCAACTTCCCTTCAAATCTTCAAGTCCACGCGCCTCCACCATCTCCTGCATCGATCGCCGGAAATCCACGTAAGGGTCCGGCGAATAAGTGGGGACCGCAAAACTGTCTTTAACAGTAGTCACAAACTGATCGTGACCGTTTGATTCTAGACATTGATCCGACGAGACTGAAGCTGATGATGATGATGTGGCATTGTCTTCAGGTAAAGTATTAGTGACCGAAGGAGAATATTCTATTATAGAGTTGGACCGACCTGGGGAGGTAAAGAAGAAACGCCGGGAGTCGAATACGGTGGAGAAGTCAGGTTCGGATTCGGGTTCGGGTTCAGGTTCGGGTTTGCGATAACAAGAGTCAATTGTGTAGTTGTTGTTGTGGTGGTCGTCGTAGAGAGAGTTGAAGTTTTTTATGAGGATTGAGGTTTGAGTGGTTGAGGAGAGAAATGGACGGGTGTGATCATCTTGGTTTTGTGTAGTAGGAGATGATTCGGGGTTTATTGGCCGTCGGATCATGGTAAAACATAGATTCAGGTTTTTCATGTTTGTTTTAGTGTTGTGAGAAAGAGAGAGAGAGGGAGGTGAGCTTAAAAAGGAAGATGAAGGTGTATTTATTTGAAATTGTGAGAGAGAAAAAGGTGATGGTTAATTATTTGGTGACCACTTTGTACTTTTTCTAAAGAAAGGCGATAAGACAAACGGTAAGAACTTGTCTTTTGTCTCTATCTGGATTTCAGTAGAATATATTTTAACCTAAGAATATAGTAATATTATATCAACACCATAAAAGAAGGTTGGACGCTAATCAAGTTTAGGGCGCTTAGTAGTTCATGAAAATTGAGAACGGCCTGACCCGAATCGACTAAGGATGATTGAAATTTAACAATTGAGCGTTGAGCGTGTAGATGGATAAAAAACTGAGCGAATCGATTCGGAATATAAAATCCCTAAACCGATAAACCGATACAGTAACCATTTGGAATTGATTGTTTATAAGAAAATTATTTTATAAATTATACTATATTATCAAAATTATCGAGCAATGATCGATTAAAAAAAAATCAAAAATTAAATCTTATATTTTAATTTTATATCATTTATTTAAATAAACTTTTTAAATCAAAACAAATTAAAGTAAAACCAAATCGAACCAAAAACATCCAATCAAATTTCAACATCCAATTTTTTTAACCGATAAAATTAAAATACCGACTCCATCTAAAGCCAAACAAAACCGGACCATAATCGTCGTAATCGAATTTTTCTTCACGTCAGTTTTGGTTTGATCAAATTTGTTTGTAAATTATTCTTCGAATACAAAAATATAGAGCACTCTACTTAAGTCCTAATTCGTAACCCAGAGCTCGATTTTAATGGAAAGAAAAATAAAAGTTAAAAAGTAAACATATTTTTATAATTAATATTTTAATATTTAGAGTATGTCGAGGAGACAATTGTTATTAAATGAAGGTTGGAACTTAGACCGTCTAAGAAACTGCTTCTCAAATGCTACAATTGAGAAAATAAGCAATATCTCCCACTCTAGTAACAAAGATCACATAAAGTGGGCTCAGTCAAAGTCAGGTGAATTCACTATAAAAGACACTTGGGAATTCAACATGAGTAAAAATAATAAATCTAACATGTTTAAAAAGATATGGAACAATATCAGCCCCAAAAAGTGCTCATTTTTAACTTGGAAGGTCATCCAGCAATGATTAACTATTGATTATATGTTACAAGCAAAGGGTTTTCAATTGGCTTCAAAGTGCCAGCATTGTCCTAACATTGAGTCAATCTCTCATGTCTTTGTTCAGTGTTCAAAGGCCCGAGAGACTTGGTCCTATTTTGCTTCAATTTTCAGAATCTTCGTCAATAGATGTCCTACACCCATATGCTAAGAAGTTGGTTTTGGTCAACATCAAAGGATACTCATATGAGAACTATTATTCCAGTGATAATCACTTGGGTGATATGGTCTACTAGAAAGTCGAAAACGCACAAAGGAAATTCCACAACTTCAAAATCAATGATAGACTATGTATTAATGTTTCTATCTGCTCTTGATCAAGGGTATCTTCTCATGGGAAAATATGGGGAAGGATAGTAACATTGCAATGCATTTGGGCTGTGTTTACCATCTAAAGAAGCCTAGAATTTCTCTATCTCTTATGTGGAATCTGTCTAAGAGAACCAGATACAAATTGAACACAGACGGGGCTAGTAACTTCAAAGGAGAAGCTAATGGAGGAGGCATCATCAGGGATAAAAAAGGTGAAATGACAGTAGTCTTTGGTAAAATTTATGCGAAACAATGTCCATTAGTTATTGAGAGTCGAGCATTATTGGATGTCCTCCTAATGTGCAAAGAAAAAGGTATCACTTCATTGGAAATAAAAACCGATTCTCGTTTCTTATTTGAAATCATCCTAAGAGGTAATGCTCCCTGGTTTTTGGAGCCTTTGACCAAATGTTGCATAGGCCTTATTTCATCAACCATGACACTTACCCATATATTTCAAGAATAAAATGTAACAGTGGACTCGCTAGCTAAACACACGCTGGAAAAGGGCATAAACCTAGACTATAGTCTAGAGTCCAGTCATAACGAGTTGATGGCTATTGTCTTGCTATAGAGTCTAGGTATCGGGTACATAAGAACTGAAGATAATGATTGAGTTACTTGGTTGCTTGGGAGTCGTCGTTGGTTAAAAGGCTGAGACCCATTCTCTGCTTCAATCTGTCTCATTCAAACACAAGTTTTGAAAATTATCTTGTCTACTGAATATGGAATTGCTTCTGAGAATGTCTTGGTAGAAAAAGTGTAGAAATATGAATCGTATGGCTGCTGGTTTCTGAACGGTATATTGGTTTGGAGCTTTAAGAAGATGAAGATATTGGAGCTCAATGGAAAGTCCCGCATTTTTTTGTCAAATTTAAATTTACCTCCGATGTATTCTCTTAGAAAATGGGTCTGTGGGCCTATTTTCTTTCAATTGATAAATAAAAGGTCCAAAAGTTTGAAAAAAGAGTATGTCGAGGAGACATGCTAAAATATATTTTAAATGTATATGTTTGTTAATTTTTATCAAATTAATTATGATAAAAGTGTAAGTTTTAATGTTAATTCAAACAAATTAAACAAAATGTTAATGTGTTTGTTAAATTTTTTCACACTAAATCAAGTGTAGGTTATATTTTTTTTCTTTCATCATTTTCTTTATTTAATCCTTTCATTTTTTCGGTTTTGCTTATTTTTTGTATTCTTCGTCATTATTTTTTGTTGTTTTAAAAAAATTCACTTAAGTTTTTTCTAATACACAAAGAGATTTTCATCTCTAATTTTAAAACCATTTTTTCAATCAGTAATTTATATTTTAGATTCCTCCGTCATAGTTTGGAGTTTAATCTATTTTTTTTTAAATAAGATCACCAATTTTTTGAAACTTCGTTTATGTGTTGTTTATTCAAAACTCTAGTTTTGATAATAAACAATCTAGATAATCAGAGTAAGAGAAAATCTTCAATAGCAAAAAAATACAAAATCAAAATCAAATTCATAAACAATTTTTTCAGAAGATATACAAAAATAAAACTCAAAGTTAGTATTTTAAAAGATTTAAAAAAGATTTAAAAGATAAGATGGGAGGAAAATAAGACACGTTGTATATTGGGCGACGTTCATTCCGCTCGACGACGTTTATTCCGTCGATAAATGGAATCAAGTTTAAGGGAGACGTTGGAGAGTAAACATCACCACATACTCAGTTTAGAGTCCCACATTGCTAACATTGGAGAGAATAGAGTTTACATAAGTGTGTACCCTTCCTCAACCAGCAGAGGCCTTTTCGGAGCGTACCAAAAGCAAACCTGAGAGGGTGTTTGGGTTCAAAGCGGATAATATCTTGCTAGTACGTGAGACACACTTATATATTCTTACTATTAACAGAAAGATAATTAAATGTTTTTTATATTTTTTACTTGTCACTTATTAACATTTAAATTTAACACATATTGTGCATGTTTTTATATGACCAAAATCGCATAAAAACGTATAAACAAATTGGCTATATATGGATATTTTTATTTGAAAAAAATATTAATTACATCTTGTTTTTTTTTGAGATTTTATAAAAAAAAATTGGGATATAACATTTTTTCAAGTTTTATAAAAAATAATTCTCGATATAACATTTTTTCCAAATATAAATAATTAGTTATTGAAAATTTAGTATATAAATTATCTAATAAACAAAGCAGATATTTAGAATAATGTTAAGTAGTTGAAAAGATTAACCTAGTTTGTTCATCTTTTGAAGTTGTAATTATTTATAAAGTTTTATAAATATATTATGTACCTTAAATATCAAATCTGAAGAAACAAAAATGTGAAAAATAAAAATTTCATGTTTAATTATTTAGAATTTAAAGTCTTAATTAATAGTAGAATAGTTATATATTCATTTAACTTACTTGAATCTATTAAGTTCTAATATCCACTTATTATAGAATCAAAGCCCCGATAATTTAAAAATACATTGACAAGAGACTATTAGATTTACAAAACTTGATATTATAAAATTTAAGTTGTTTATTTATGGCTCAATCCCTTACTTAACCAAAAGAGTGAACATAGTATTTAAACCATATAATACGTAAACTACTCTACTATTATCACATGGTCCAATAGTGGTAAGGATATCGTGATATCATGCATCCATGAGGGTCTAAAGTATCCAAACTATAGATTGGACATAATCAACTATAAGTATATTGGACTGAAGGCAAGTAGACGAAACCTCATGGAACATATAGGATACATACTAGTTGGATGGATGTAGGAGTTAAAGAGATGACCCATCAATCTGACATTATTGTTTTAAAGGACCAATATGGTTATGATCCCCAACTGACACAAGATATCAGATTAAAGTGGTATTGGATCTTATGGGTTAAGTAAATAGTCGCAAGATAATATTTAGAACCCTTTGATTGGATCAATCCACTGTTAAGCCAAAATACGTTATATATTATAATACTGAATTATCAATAATTATACTAAAAAATAGATACATAATATATTATTTTCCCTTTTGCGCTTCATCTTACATATTATCTCAAACTAATAATATTAGAGCTAAACCGCCATTTTACATTTAGTACTATAAATTCTCCTCTTTCAAGGAATGAATATACGACTATTTGTGATCTGAGGGATTACCCCCAACCATCGGGCTTAGATCCAAGAGTCTAATATCAATCATTCTCGTTAGGCTTCATTGCTTTTGTTATCAACGTCTCTATTTTTATGTTCAACTTAATCAATATTGTAAGGATGATTACTGGTAAGTTTTCTTATCTTACTGCATATTTTTATTATTTCTATAACTATCAAAGATCTTGGTTGTATGTTTGTACGAATACAAAATATATAAACTCTAGGTTTTACAATTGATATCCTAGCATATCTGTGAATATGAGGAATCTTATCATTCTGTATTTATTCTTCCAAATAAATTAGTTAATTGATCCAAGTTTTGAAAAACAATAAAAAAATATTTGTTTTTGGTTTAATTGTATATTAAAATTAACACTGAAACTATATGTTTAGATTCTAAATTGCTATAGAAAGGCATGCTCTAATTTGTTAGATTTGGAAATCAATTACATGTTTACATTTATTTGTTTGTATGGTTAAAGTTTACAATCTTTAATTTTTTGGAAGTTTTAAAAAAAATACTAATTAAGTAAAGAATAGAGTTTCTATATTATTAAAATTTAAGTGGTTTAGTCGAGGCACATGTGCATTGTCGCGGTAATGCTGCTACAATTATAGATGTTTTGTTATGGAAAATGGACATAAAAAGCTGTATTATCGTGCATTATCGTGAGTTGTTATCTAAATCATGTGATTTTTATAACTAAACTTACAATCCAAATATACATAATAGTTCAGTTTTGGTGTTGAATAACCGAGTGATTTAGTTCCATAATTTCAGTATATATGTAATATGTTAGTTTAATTAATTATGCATGTTTTTTATTTTTTTGAACCATTTTCAGACCTACAACAACCCATTATGTTTTTAATATGTTTGATTTTATTTACTTTGGTACGTGTTGTGTTGCATGTTTAAGGTATGATTTAGTATATGCTTGTTAATTGTTTAGATAATGTATAATTGTATTTCTCTATTATGTTTACATAAAGCAAATATGCAATATTGTGAATATATTCCCTTCGAGACGGGAGTGTTGACCTATTTTTTTAAATACTTGGACTCTAGGATGTAACATGTGATGTCTTGTATACATCTTTATTGTTTGTAAATACATGCCCCTAGGTTTGCAGAGATATTTGAACATTTGAAGAGATATTTTGGATCTTGCAAATTGTTTTAGATGTTCATGGTGCAATAAAATGCAACACAAAATTATTTTTATTTAGAAAAAATACTTTCAAGTATGATTTGCACACTAAAACTTCATGTGGCTTACCGTAGAAATGTAGGATGGACTGGTCATACCATCCGAATGGCCTTTGTCTATGTGAGGTTAACATGAAAGAAGTTTGAGTTCTTATGGCCAATGACTTGTAGTTATGTATGAAGGCGATTCTACATGGAAACTATGCACGCATTTTTCTGAGGATAAGAAAACCCTTTCATGATGTTCTTGTTGTGTTTACACATTGCATAATAATTTATGCTTGAATTTTAGTATAGATTGGTCACATTAAATTATGTCACATGAACCTAGATCAGTCCGCGGGAACGTCTTAGCAGTCTCTTGAATATGATCGTGAGCCAACACTAGATTTCATAAGTTCTTAAAATTTCAAAACCTATGCAGATTGAAAGTGTTAACACTAGATTTCAGATAAGGGAAATTGTGAGATTTATGAGAAAAATAGTTATGAGTCTATTTATAGGGTCAAGTTTTAAAGTTTAATTATTGTATTGACTTTCGAGTAAGATTGTCAATATCAACTACACACTTCAGAGTTTCTCATCTCAGTTTTTTTATGATAAGGTTATTAAATTTTTTTTCCAACATTAATCGTTAAACAATAATGAAGAATTGTATTTCAGCCATGGTCACCAAAGATTATTACATAGTAAAATTACCTAAAGTAAATAATAAGGATTTATATTGCACTACTTTTTAGATCCTAATAAGGTTAAGTATAATTTAGCATCCCGAATGAATTTTTTTTAAATGATATGGTACAAATTAAAAAAGATGTGTCAGGTTTGAGATTTGGCTCAACCAAGAAATTTGCCTACGCAATTTGGTCTAGTCCTAATTTGAATACATTTCCATTTCCTAGATAAGGTGGATTGATACACATGCAACCATCATAATTTCTCTTTATTTATGAGATATATTAAATTATGAAAATTAAATCATGGTAAAATATATACAGAGAATGGTAATTAATGAATAGATAAAGTACAAGATGCATAAGTTATATACAATACAATAACTAATAACAACTCAATTCAACAACTAAACTGATCAATATAAAGACTAACAGAGAATATCAATCCAACAACTCAATCAAAGAAGATTCGAACAGCCAAGGGATGAAGAATCGACAAAACAAAATCTAACCAGAAGCGTTAAAGATTAAACTTACCTGGGCTCAAGTCCTAATAGTTTATTCATCCAAAGCCTGAACAAGGCGACGCTAAAAATCAGCAAGATGAAAACTACTACCTTGAAGCTAGATGAAAGAGAAGACCTTCTAAAGTTTTTCTCGAATTGGCGATAAAAGAAATGTGCCAAATATTAATTTTAATTTTCAGTACCAAAATTCTCAAATATCAAGGCTTGGGCCTATATGTTGTAAACCGGTTCACTTTAATAACTAAATTTTATAGTAATATTATACAAAATTATGTATTGTATACTAAAATAAATTGAAAGACATGGAAAATTAAGTATATCTTTGTCACAAGCATTTATGTCAAACCTCTAAGAATGAGTTTGATAATCTAGTTTCTTGAGGTACTTCAGACCCTTTTGACCATTTTGATTGTTCATACACGTGTTGGATACATCAAGAGGGATAACATAAATTATTCATAGATATCTTTTGATTCTGGTGATACCAATATTTCATCATGATTGGGAGTCATTGTCAAGTACCATTGCAGTAAAAGAATTAAGTTTGTTATATATAACTCATGTGGTTACCCCAAAGGGAAGTATGGTAGCTTAGTGAATAATGTCATGATCCATTTTATTTAGTTAAAATGTAAAACAAAAAATTTTTAATCCAATTCATTAGGAGGTAGTTATTAAAAATGGTATATTCACCTTAAACCTAGCAAAAATTTAATCTAAAAGAATTGTACATTTGGGGATTTCTGGCATAAACAAAGCCCTACGGGTCCAACCATAAGGATGTAAAATCCAATACATTGATCTTTGTCTTAATTTAGCATACATTTTATTTTATAACAATCTATTTATGAACATACTACCAAATTTAAATTTGAAACAATAAATTAATAATGAGAATATTTAGTTTGGGAGGAAACTAATAAGTGAATAACTTTGATTGTAGAGAAGAATAAGAAATGATTCATTCAGATTCAAACTATAAGAATTTTATTTTTCATATCTAGTTATCTTCTAATCGTGAAAAAGATCAATTATTCTAGAAATCAATGTTCAAATCTACAATTAAAAATAAATAACTACACTTTTCTGTGAAGAACAAAATCAACATACTCAAAAATCGTGCAAACTCAAGTTAGTATAGTATATTATAAAGATCCACAATCAAAGGGCAATAACATATTATGTATCGAGATTAAACTAAGTATTTTCATAAAAGTAACTATATTAATATTGAGATATTTATGATACAATAAAAGAGTTCACTTTCAAATTTTGTAACATAATAAATAAATAGTTATACAAAAACGTTAAGATCATCTGTGTGCAAAAAGATATGTTTTAGTTTTTTTAATATTCTAAAATTTTTATATTAGAACAAGGAAAATCTTGTGATGGAAATGAATATTTTACTTTAAACTGTGAACCATACTTAAATCATAAGTAAAATGATAAGATATATAAAAGGTTTTACACTAAATTTGTTTCGTTTGATTTGAAAGATTAACCATTAAAGATAAATTTTATTTTAGTCAAGCGATGAATTATTTTAAAAACATCATAAAAAACTTGCACACTTCATCATTATTAAGACCTTGTTTTTCTGAGTAGAAAAATTAATAAAACTTTATATATATTAAAAATGATGACTTTATTAATGAAATTCTTGCAAAATTGATAGTTGTTTGATGAAAATAACAAAGTAATAAAGCGTAAAGAAAACCTAAAACACAAGAAAATATTTAACGTGGATTGGATTATGGAAATAATCATACATCTATGGGCAACGAAGACACCCTTTTATTAAAAAGTAGGCTACGTAAAGATTCTTCAAATACAAAAGACTCAATCGCTCTCTATTATAAAACTCTTTTGCCTAACTTCTCTTTCTAAAATACCAGATTTGTCTCTCACTAGAAATAATACATACTCGTCTCACAAGTCAATCTTCGTTTGCGTCACGCCACAAATTTACAACTTTATATTTTATTTTTTATTTATAAACTAAAAAAAATCCCTCATTCTTCAACATACACTCTAGATCAAAATCTCATTAGTCCATAACTATAATAAATCCCCAAATAAGAAACCAAATA
This sequence comes from Limnanthes douglasii subsp. nivea, assembly GCA_036936605.1. Taxonomy (NCBI): domain Eukaryota; kingdom Viridiplantae; phylum Streptophyta; class Magnoliopsida; order Brassicales; family Limnanthaceae; genus Limnanthes; species Limnanthes douglasii. Next base: position 85,869,996 of record JAUPFV010000005.1, on the reverse strand, counting down.
AAGATCCATATTAATAGTTAAATAAGAAGTCCAATCAAAATGGAAACTCCACCAAATAGAAGAAGCCCAACTTAATCAAAAACTTAAGCCCAATAATATTTGAAGCATTGGCTCATATAACATTGATGATACTTTAGATCAGGACATCATCACCATGCATCTAGCTCAATCTCTACCCATTTGGCTCATGTATTTGGTCCATTAGAAAATAACCAATATGTTTTGACCAAAAGTTACCTTTAGGTTCCAGTAAACGTATTTGCACCTAACTCTTGGTCATGGATTTTTCTTGAGAGAACCCCAAGTGTTCCTGCCTATACATGTTTTCGGATGATACATTTTTTCCCATGTAGTCCTTTGATAATAGCTTTATTGACGAGTTATTTCTAGGCTACACCTAGCCTATACCTAAAAATTATCTATCTAGTCTTATAGTAATTCCAACATCCATTGCACCCAATGTTCTACTATTTAGAGACCAAGTCATCTGAATCCTAGTATTGTACAAGTATTATGCAATTCGTGAGGTTTGAACCTTGGTTAGAGCATCCGAAGAATTTTCTTCGCTAATAATCTTAGCTACCTTCACTTATTCCTTCTCCATCATGTATCAGATGAAGGGAAACTTGATCACGACAAAAACCGATATACGATTAAATGAAGCTACGAAAGAACGGTCTAATGCGTTGTATAAGACGAGAAATAAATAAAAGAAAGTGTAATGAAACCAAGCACACAATACAATATTTAATGTGGTTCGGATTATGAAGAAATCTTACATCCACGAGAAACTAATGTCTAATAAATAAGAAGGTTATAAAAAGATTTCCCAAACACAAAGGACTCATTCACTCTTTGTAATAAAAGATAATGTGATTCATAGAACCCTCTCTTTAGTGTTTATCTCTCACCTCACTTATCCCATATGACCTAGTGTTATTTCACTAGAAAATCTATTAATATAGGAAACCTCATAAATATCATATCATAATTGATATATAAAAATCTAATTAATATAGAAAATCTAAAGTAGGAGACCTTATTTAGAAGATATAAAAATAGAATACTCCATTTCGGTCCAACAGTGGTGTTATGGTCCCACTCGCTTTAGATTAGAACGCATCAGATCAACTTACTTTAGACCATCCTGCTTTAGACCAACCTACTTTAGCTCACCACATATTTTCTTCGACCCAATAGTCACTAGTCTTCAACAACCTGTATCAACCCTTACAATCAACATATGTTCTTGTAACTACATCATGTCTCAAACAATAGAGAGTGTTAATATTTCTTGCATATACATGTCAAGACAGATTCAACACCCATGTAGTCGTATGACAATAACTCGGTTGAGGAATTATTTTTAGGCTTCTAGTAACTCCAGTATTTGTTGCACCCACTGTTCTAATGTTTAGAGACTAACTCATTTTCATCTCAGACTTGCATTAGTCTCTTGCATTTTGTGAGCTTTAAAATCCATATTAACTTGGTTAGAGCATCCAAAGGGATTTTATCGCTAAGAATTTTAGCCATCTTCACTTGCTCATTTTTCACCATGTCTCCGATGAAGTGTAGCTTAATGTATACATGTTTCATTTTCTCATAAAACTCTGTATTTCTTATCAAATGAAGAGCAATCGTGTTATCATAAAACAAAACCACATCTTGCTCCACACTGATGAATTCACTTAACAATGCCTTCAACCAAAATACTTTCTTTCATGGCTTCTGTACCAACCATATACTCGGGTTTCATATGCAACAACACAATGACCCTTTGTATACAAGACTTCCAACTAATCACTCCTCCAAGCACAATAAACTGATAACACGAAACAGACTTCATTGTGTCAAGGCAGCCTGCGTAATTGCAATCTATATACCTTATAAAGACTATATTAACCGTATCCTTATAATTGTAGAAAACACTACTAAAACCAAGCCATTATATCATGTCATGAGAAACTATAGATATAATTAATGAATCTGATAAAACAATCGAATCTTCTACTCCATTACTCGAAGACTGTTTCAGCCCATAAATGGGTATTTTTAACAAACACACATAACCTTATTTAATATACGAAACCTTTTCAATATAAAATCTTAATAAATATATAAAGAAACTAATTAATATAGAAAGTCAAAAATAAGAGACCCGATTAATAAAGGAAATCTATCAAATATAATATTTCTACTTCGGTCCAACTGTGGTGTTACGGTCTAGCTCGTTTCAGACTAACTCGCTTCAGACCATCATGCTTTAGCTCATCATATATATCCTTCGACCTAATGGTCACTAGTCTTCAAAAATTGTCTAATCCCTTAGGATCAACAAACATCTCTGCAACTAAGTCGTGGATCAAGCAATAGAAAATTTCAATAGTTCTTACATATACATGTCACAACACATCCAACACCCATGTAGTATTACGACAATACCTATATTGATGAGTTACTTCTAGCATATACCTAATAATGTGTATATTTAGCTCACAAAACTTCATATTCATCATTAAATTAAGAGGACTAGTTTTATCATAGAACATAACCATATCTTGATCCAAACCAATGAGTTCACTAAACAATTTCTTCATCTAAATAACTTACTTCATAACTTTTATATCAGCTATATATTCGACTTTCGTAGATGGAAAAGCAATAAAATTTTATATATGAGTCTTCTACCTAACTGCTTCTCCAACACATTACACAAATAACCCGAAGTAGACTTCTTTGTATCAAGGCAACATGCATAATTAGATTCCACATACTCTCTCAACATTAAATCATGTGTGTCATTATGATTGTAACAAAAGCCTACACGAGTTTAGCCCTTCAAGTATATTACAAGAAACTTGAGTATATGCTAAAACGACTTCCTCGGATTAGACATGAACTTTCTTAAAACACTTACAACATAATTAAAATCAGGTCTCATGCAAATCACAACAAATATAATACTACCATTGAAATTGGTATAATGTATCTCCAACATATAATTCTTATCAGCAGGTTCAGTTGGTGCATAAGTGAGACTAAGTTTGAATTGGGCACCAGTGAGAGTTCCAACCACTTTGGCTTGAGACATAGAGAACTTTCTTAAGATACTTTTTATAAATTCTTGTTCAGATTAGAGTAAATACCCCTTCGTCCTGTACCTCTTGATATCAATACCGAGTATCCTCTTATCCTATCCCATATCATTCATCTTAAACTTTTGTTTTAGCTCAATCTTCACTGTTTCAATTTAATTTATATCTCTTGCAAATATTAGTATCTCATCCACATATTATAACAATAGAATTTATCTATCCATGTATGTTTCCCCATTCCAATAGACATACATCACATTTCTTTCCTTCTTCAAACCCTTTTGGCAAATACATGTAAATTATATATTCAAATTCACCATTCAATAAGGTAAAGTAAAAATTTATTTGATCTGGCTCAAGATCAAATCTAGAAACAATTAAAAGTAAAACCCTGATGGAGGTATGTTTCACAACCGATAAAAATATCTCATTAAAATTAATATTTTATTTTTGTGTAAACCATTTAGCCACTAGTCTAGCCATGTATATGGTTAACTCAACATCATATATACTTGGCTTTATCTTGAATACCCACTTACTCCCAACAAGCTTTTGATCCTTCTTCAACTTCACAAGAATCAAGGTGTTTATCTTCTCAAGAGATCTTAGTTCTTCCTTCATGAACATAAGCCACTTATCTATATCATTTCTCTTGATAAAATCATGATAACTTTTATGTTCAAGAATATCTCTTTGAATTTCAATAGATAAAGCATAACCAGTTACATCAACAAAACGATACCTTTGCAACTGTTTGTTTAGTCTATGTACTCTATCCATCGACAATTGATAAATATCAAGATCATGTTGCTCTCATGTGTGGTCATCTAACTATCATGGAACACCGGACCATCGACTATCTTTAAACTCATACACTGGTTAAACTTTCTTTGTACGACCCGAAGCTCAATCACGTACAAAATCATCTTCAATAGAAGTAGACATATTTACTTTCTAGATCAGATAAATCATAAACTTCATATCTCTTGTCAGCAATACTAAGTCTCCACCTTATTCTTCAATAAAATGTTTTCCTCATTGAAAACCATTTCCCATCCTATAAAATACTTTTAGCGTCCAGGTTTAAGGCACCAAACCCTATACATTTTTACTCATTTCAGATAACAGATTAAAAAATATATTAGTTCTCTCGGTCAAAGCTTGTGTTGCTTCACATTTGCGTATGCATCACTTTTGAACATTCTCAAATTTTCAAGGTTAGGTTTCTCTCTAGTCTAGGCCTCTTGATTACAAATAAACTTAAGTGTCATAGATAGACTCTTGTTTATAATATACGTAGTCGTTGTTACGGCTTCTCCCCAAAAACTTTGGATCATTCCAGTTGTATGGAGCATTCACCTAACCTTTTCCAGCAAGGTTCAGTTCATTCTCTCAACAAACTTGTTCTTTTGGGGAGTCCCGTTAATAGTTTGATGCCTAGTAATTCCATACGTTGCACTATAACTAATAAACTCATTATTCCCATATTCTAAACCATTATTAATCTAAATCTTGTTCAACATATTTCTGGTTTGATTCTCTACCAATGTCTTTTAGTTCACAAATGAAGCAAAGTCCTCATCATTGGTCTTCAAACGTGTAACATATACTTTTCTTTAATACTCATCTGTCAGTAACATAAAGTACATTGCACCACCTATGGTAGGTTCCTGTACTGAACCCCAAAGATCTGAATGTACATAATCAAGCACTTGATTAGTTTTCTGGTTACTAAGAAAAAACTTCACCATTTTGCTATTAACCAATACATAACTTTTACAAAATCTTAACATCTGCACTATGGTACTATCTAACATACCATGTTTACTTAATTTTTAAAGTCCCTTCTTACTTAAATGTCCTAGACCATGATACCACAACTTGATGGAATCCTTCACCACTATAGACACACCCTCTTAACACTACATCACCCTCAAGAAATAACACACCATTAGTCATATAGGATTTAATAATATTAAATTAGCCTTGCAAGACCATAACTCTGCCATCTCCACCCTTATAGAAAAACCATTCATCCTCTAACATCTCAACAAAAAGAAGGTTACATTTAAATTCCAGTACATATTGTATGTTGTTAACCACTATCTCAAGTATTCTATACAACTTTAGTAAAACATTTCCAATCCTTTTGACATCATATAATTCGTCATTATCGAGAATGACCCTTCCACCATAACGAATTCTTAGGTTTTTTAACCAATGCTTAGTGCAAGAATAAGAAGAAATTAACCCATAAAATTACTCACAATCATCATATATTGGTGTGGTTTATTTTTAGCTAAGGGTAATTTTATCAAGTGTTTTGGAGAGTTTTAAGAGTATTAAATGTTTGGGTGTTTTGTAGTGAGAGATTTAAGCTGCTTGGTTGTATTAAATGTTCATTACCTTCATCAATGAAAGTAGTTGGGTATTTACCATTAATTATGGACCCATGGGCTTTCTGGTCAAGTTTAAGGACCCATTTACTTAATAAGCTCATTAGCACCTAGCTTAGTCAAAAGGTGTTTAGTTATTTAATACTTTTGTCCTGTCCGGATAGTTCAGTGGGTACTTATTGTCCGAATTTCCCTTGTCCGGATTTCTCAGTGAGTAGTGGTGAATTCGTCCGCAATTATCAGTAGCCCCTTTTTTAGGCTTTGTCAAAAATCTTTGGCATGATTAAAAAACTCACTTAGTCAGTAACAATATTTTCCGGCTCGTTCGTGTGCTTGGTTCGAGGTTTGTCCGGACTGATTTATTCTCAGAATTCTAAAAGTTTTTCTTTGGATTATGGGACACATGTCGCATCTTGATTTGACCTACCAGCCGTTTTTACATAGAACGACGCTCCCACTAAGTTTAAAAAGTAACCTCTACATTTAATATTTCCTACACCAACATCGTCTTCAATCATTGTTCGAATATTTTCGTCTTCTCCTAGGTATCAGTTGCTTTTTTCCTTACTAATATATAAACCACTTTCTTTTACTGTTTCACTATCTTCACCATTCTACAAATCTTTTACAGATCTTTCACTTTTTCTTTCAAAAACTTTCTTAGGTAGTTTTATGTTCACAACTAGAAACGCTCTTGTAAAAGGCGGTTGGTTGAATCTTTCTGAATTAGAAAAGGCAAAGAAAGTCGAACGAGGCAGATGCATTGCTGCTGGTCTTCCAGTCTCTCCAGGCGAAAAGTCTAATAAACCATTTCTAGAAGCTGATCAGGGATCATCTTCTACCAGAAATCCAAAACCTAAACGTCTATTCAAGCCAAACCTTTCGCCAATCCCATCAGGCTCATTTATTCTGGAGTTTCAACCCTCCACTGCCCAAGAAAAAGCAGTATCAAACGTTAGAAAACCCTCCCCGTTCATAGCCATGGGATCTGATATCAAAAAATCCCGAGAGAAAACCAATCCACGCCGGACAACACGCTTGGTGAAAGCCCAAGCGACTGGTTCACAATCAAAGTCCTCCAAACCGGGGCCTCTAAGTCTGCAACCAAAGACAAACCCTCCGGATCAAAGATTTCCATAAGAGCCCCTCGAAATAAGTCCTCTGTATCAGAGGCATCCAAAGTAGCTTCGCTAGCAAAATCCTCCGGAGCTGAGCCCCAACCGGACGCCAGACTTCTAGAAGAAACTTGTGCTCAACCATCTGGACAGACCATTGAGCCAGAAGCTGACACTCTTCTATCCTCAACAACTGATAAACCTTCCACAATGATGGAAGAAGTGATGGAAGATAGTATCGAAGACGCCCCCTTCAAAATTGAAACCTCCGGGAAAACTGAGGATGCTGTCTCTGACAGAAAAGGGAAAGGAAAAGTGAAGGTTTGATTGGCTCATGGGAGAATGGAAGATGATCAAAGGTAAGGTTAACCCTAACATGCTTACTAGCAGGTGGAATAGTACAAGTAAGTCTTTAACCTTGTTTTTCATTTTCTCTTTCTCATTTTTACAAATATTCCACTCTTGAATCACTTATTTCTTCCTTGTTAGTACTACCGAAGGAGTTCACCGGTTATCCAGAGAAGGTACAGACCACATGTGCCAAGCTGAATGCGTGGGCTGCAGAACATTGGGGGAACGCTTTCCACAACTGTTTTACTTCTGGAAACTTGGTGAGATCCCATTTGTGGAATACCACAGGCCGGAGAGATCTCACCTGGGAAGAGTTGACCACACCACCTCCCCCAACTGTCATTCTTAAGTGAATAGAGGAAAAAGATGGCAAACTGGCCTTGTCCTCTAGAGCCAAAGCTCCTAGCAAGATGAAGGGAAATGGAATGAAAAAGAAGGTTGCAGTAGAGGAAGTTTGGGTTGCTGCAGAAGAGACTGCTTCGGGGAACACAGAAGGGATCGATGCTACCTTGCTCAAGGTAGTTGAAGATGAAAATGTTAAGGAGGAATGAGAATCGTAAAATCCACCAAGGCTCCCTAAAAAAGACCGAAAGAGGGGAGCAAGCAGCGATGAGAGGATTGCTAAGAAGAAAAAGGTCACCTTAGGGGAAGAAGTAATCATTCGCCCTTCAGAGCCTCTTCCTCCAGAAGACCCAATTGATCTCAACTTAGCAGAGAAGATTCCCACTGTACTGCAATCTGGAGAAGGTACCGGAGGGGAGATTGATGGAGTAGACATCAGTGCCTTCCAAGATATTGATCATTATTTCAATGATTCTGAGAAAGACGACTTCGCTGGCCCTTACCGTCCTTCAAGCTCTTCTAATATGGTGACTTACAACGGAAAGTCCTATACTATCTCCGGGAAAAACAATGTGGTGGCTCATTTTCTTCTGGGTCATATTCAACCAGTACTCTACTTGGAAAGGCAAGTAAAAAATCAGTCTGCTCTTATCAACACCCTCAACAGAGACAATAAGACTTTGTCAACTAATCTCCTCAATGCTAACCAGAGTATTGAGGCATTGAAGAAGGAGCTTGAAGAGTTGAAGAATGACAAGGAAGATTTGTCAACCAAGCTGGCCACTTTAGAGAAAGCTAACACAGAGCTCAAAACTAAGTGATCCGGTTTGGAGAAAGATCTTTCCACCCTGAAGGAAGACTTCCTTTGAAGAGGCTGTGTCTGGTGACAAGGCTTCCCTTGAAGAGGCTGTGTCTAAGGCAACCAAGGAGAAAAAAGACTTGGTGAAAGAGAAAGATCAGAGAATTCAGGCCCGCGTCGATGAATACACCAATGGGGTGATAGATTCCCTAGAAAAAAGGTATGCCGAAGTGAAGTCTCACATGATACTGCTTTTCCACCAAACGTTTCCGAAGAGGACGCTTGGTACCTTGTGGAAATATGTAGAATATAAAGACATCCCATTCCATACGATGGTAGATGGTGATAAAAAGAACTACTCTAGTGGAATTGATGACACTACTGATGAAGAAGAAGGAACCGGGGAGAGTTCAAGTGCTGAGCTCAAAGGCCATAATAAAAGAGATGACGCAGGAACATCCGAAAGGAATAAGCCCTAAGATTTTTAACTATTTTCTTTATTTTCTTAAACTTGTGAAATATTAAAGTCCTTGGATGGCCAAGGCATATTTTGTGCTCTAATATCATTATCCGGTTTTTACCCGGACGGGTTTATCTTACTCAATTTTTGCTTTGTTTCATACTTGCTTTTAATTTTAATGGCTAATGTTTAAAGAGACCTTAAATTTCTAAGATGAGAGTGGTTAAAATCTCCGATGACATGTGTTTAATGGTCATCATTCAACCAAATTAATACGATCTGTTAGAGATCCTTAGTAAAATTGAAGACTTGAAAGGAATTGTAATCAAATCACTCAGAATATTTTAAGAAGGCATCATAATTTATTGAAAAAACCAGACACCTCATTAAAACCTCCCCATGCCACCAGGGTAGGAAAGAGTATGCCCCCTAATATTTACATGGACTTTAAACAAGTAAATATTTACACAACTTTCATTCCAGATATAATCGGAGGTGTTCAATATTCCATGGGTGCTTTAGGATTCTTTCATCTTTGTCTTGAAGCTTATATGTCCCAGACTTAAGTTTTTCGGAGACCTCATAAGGGCCTTTCCAGTTCGGAGCTAGTTTTCCAAACTTCTTTTCCTTCATATGCAAGAAACATTTTCTTAATACTTTATCCCCTAACTGAAAATCCCTTCTCTTGATTTTGGAAGCAAATCTGCTTCTCATCAAGCTTTGGTAATGGGTGGTTCTAAGATGAGCCTTAACTCTTCTTTCTTCTATTAAGTCCAATTGACTTCTGATTGCCAACTCATCGGCATGTTCGGAATAATTGTGCACTCTGTATGATGGAAGAGTTTCCTCTATAGGAGCAATTGCATCCATCCCATACACCAAGGCAAAAGGAGATTCTTGTGTAGCATCTCCAGGAGTAGTCTGGTATGCCCATAATACTTCTTGCAAATAGCTTGACCACTTTCCTGCAGCCCCTTCTAAAGTCTTTTTCAGACTGGATAGGATGGTCCTGTTTGCCACTTCAACTTGACCATTTGCTTGTGGGTGGAAATGAGAAGAAAAGAAATACTGAATGCCTCGGGAGGCACAAAAATTCTCCATATCATTGTTATCAAATTGTGGCCCATTATCTGTGGTTATCTTTTGTGGAACCCCAAATCTGCAACAAATGTTAGACAAGATAAATTTTATAACAACTTTCAAAGTAGTTCTTGATAGTGGGGCTGCTTGTATCCATTTTGAGAAATAATCAATGGCTACAATAATAGTCCTGCACCCTCCGAAAGCCATTGGTAGAGGCCCAACTAAATCCAGTCCCTAACGAGCAAAAGGCACTGGCTCAGAAATCGACTCTATGGGAATAGCTGGGATATGAATTTCGTTACCATATCTTTGGCATGGTCACATTTCTTCAACAACTCCTTGGAATCTTCCATTATGGATGGCCAATAGTATCCGGCCAACAAAATCCTTCGGGTTAGAGCTCTATAGCCATAGTGTGCTGATCCCTCTCCATCATGCAGTTCAGATAAGATAATTTGGGACTCTTCAACCCCTAAACAACATATGAGAGTTCTACTAAACGACTTATTATAAAGAAACTCTCTTATTATTAAGAAACCACGAGCCTTGTGTTTCATTTTCCTTGCCATAGCCTTCTCTGCAAAATCCCATCAGAGATGTATTGAAGAAGGGAAAATCTCCAGTCTTTTGGTTGAACCACTTGTACACTTAAACTCTCTTCCTCTTCTTTGCTCTGATTTGGTTGTATGGATGAGCATTCTTGTACATGAATCCATGGGTAGGACTCAGAGTATGCTATGGTTGCTAAGGAGTCTGCCAGCGTGTTTTCTGATCTAGCAATATACTCATAGCTCACATTTTTGAAACTGGCTGCCACTTCTTTAAGAATAAACACGTATTTGATCAACTGCTCCTTCTTGGCCTCAGATTGACCTTGATCATGATGGATTAGAAGCTGAGAATCACTCATTAATCTGACTCTTTTAGCCTCACACAGAAAAGCTAACTTTAGACCAGCTATAGCGGCCTCATATTCGGACTCATTTTTAGAAGCCCTAAAAGCAAAGCATATAGCATGGTATAATTTATCACCGTATGGAGAGGTTAAACATATCCCAGCCCCACAACCCATTGTACTTGATCCACCATCTGTCCGGACAACCCACTCTTTTTTAGTTTTCTCTTCTGTTTCTTGTTTAGTACTTCTGTTCGAATGGAACTCTACCAAGAAATCAGCAACAGATTGAGTTTTGATTGCAGTTCGTGGGGAAAAATTAATATCATAATCACCCAATTCTACTGACCATTTGGTAGAATGGCCTCATTTTTCTTGCCTCATTTTTCTAACAGCAATCACCAAGGCTAGTGCCAGTTTTTCAAGCTTTAGGTACCTCTTTTCAGCATCCATCAGACTCTTGCTGATGTAGTACACCGGACGAGAATAATTGTCCATCTTTCTTACCAGCACTGCACTTATAGCACATTCTGACACAGCTAAGTATATATACAATGTTTCTCCGTCAATAATTTTAAAAAGGGTTTCGGGGGAAGACAAATGCTTCTTTATTTCATCAAACGCCTTGTCGCATTGTGGAGACCAGTTGAAGTCTTTAGCACCCTTTAAGGTCTGAAAAAATGGGGCACATATGTCCGAAGACCTTGAAATAAAACGATTGAATGTAGTCAATCTTCATGTCAACCTTTGCACTTCTTTAAAATTTTGAGGAGGGTCCATTTTCAATAAGGCATCGAGCCGGTCCGGATCAGGCTGTATCCCTTTTTTACTTATTACATACCCCAAAAAATTTCCGGACTGCACCCCAAACACATATTTTTCTGGATTCAATTTTAAATTAACCTTTGCCAAGTTGGCAAACGTTTCTTGAAGATCAGCTAGGTGCAACTCCTCTTCTAAGCTTTTCACCATCATGTCATCAATATATACTTCCATATTTCTCCCAATCTGATCAGCAAATGCTTTGTTCACCAACCTCTGATAAGTAGCCCCAGCATTTTTCAACCCAAAAGACATCACCTTGTAACAATGGAGACCCCTATCTGTAACAAAGGTAGTGTGTTCTTGGTCCTTCAGATCCACCTGTAGCTGGTTGTAACCCGAGAAGGCATCCATGAAAGACAATAACTTATTTCCAGATGTGGAGTCTACCAACTGATCTATCTGGTGGACTGGATAGAGATATTTTGGGCAAGCTCTGTTGAGGTCAGTAAAGTCGATACATATACGCCATTTCCCATTATATTTCTTTACTAATACTAGATTGGCTGTCCATAAAGGATATTGAGACTCCTTTATGTGCCCCGTCTTGGTAAGCCGGTCAACTTCTTGAACTATTACATCAACTTTCTCCTTAGAGAAATATCTTCTCTTTTGCACAACAGGTGCAACATCTTTTCGGATAGACAATTGTGTGATATAACACCTGCAGGCACTCCGGTCACGTCAGTATTACACCAAGCAAAACATGTTGGTGATTTGCCAAAAAGGATAACAATGTTTTCTTCAATTCTGGTGCCATCTTGGAGCCAACTTTAACACTCCTTCCTTCAGCCAGATAGTGGGTTTCAACTTCTTCAGTTGGTATCAAAATACCAGGGATCTCTATGGGGTCATCGATTTCACCCTCACCCTCAGAGAGCTCCAACAACTGCTAATCTTCATTAATCCGGACTGCCCCCAGAGTTTTAGGGGAAAATGTAGTTGCATAACATTCTCTTGCTATTTTTTGGCTACTTTAAACATTGATGGATTGTTGAAGCCACAACATGCATCATAGAGAGTCAGGACCTCTCAAAGATCACATTTTAACATGTGGGGCAATCCACCACAACGAATAGTACCGTGACCATATTCTTGAAAAGACCTTTTCCCAACAATACCTCCTCCTCAAATTCTCTGATTACATCCGCAGAGCTCCATGTGAAGCCCACAATAGATCTGTTCGAACGCTGAATCACTGCTGGATTTTTCATCTGTTTATAAGAACTTAAAAATAGAATATTGGCTGAGCTGCCAGTATCAATCAAAATTCGCCTGATGTCGTTGCCCCCAATCGAAGCTCTTATCACCACAACATCCTCATGAGGCCCACCTATGTCTCTTAGATCATCTTCATAAAAAACAATGAAGGGAAAAAGAATTTGGGATTGATAAGAAGACATGTCTCCCTCTAACTGAGTAGCTAAAGTGTGAACATGCCTCTTCCTTGAAGAAGGAGTTGGCGCAGTCACAGTGTCCCCTCCGAATATAGTAAGTGACTCAAAAAAGCTTATAAGTCCAGACACCGTCTTATATGTTCTGTTATAGCCCTCACTTTATTCCGAGTTGGACAGGATCCAAATAGTCCGATTCGACATCAAATCTTTCAATGATTACCATATCCCCGTCCGGAGTAGACGTCCCCGCATTGTTCGTTGGGCCAGTCCTGTGAGCATTGCCAGGCCTGTTTTCACTTCTTCTCCTGACATATGCTCCCAGCTTCCCCCTTTCAGTTAGATTCTGCACTTCTTGTTTCAAAGCGATGCAATCTTCAGTGTTGTGGCCAATATCATGATGATATTGGCAAAAACAAGTATTACGACTTTCCCTAGGAGATTGAAGCGTTGTCGGCTTCCTAAAATGCACTTCATCTTTTGTTTTGTCATAGATGGTTGCCACATTCTCTTTCAACTCAGCAAACCACTCTGGTTGGAGCCAAGGCCCTCGTTTATTTCTGGACTTGCTCTGAGCTGGAGTTGGGTGGGATTGAGTCTGTTTAGCCCTATTGGGCCCTTGTCCGGTTTCTTTAGCCTTGTATCCAGATTGGTTCTGGTTTGGAGCAGCTAGAGAAGACCTCACTTGCCTGTGCACCCTAGTATTCTTTGTTTCATGTACGTTGAGTTGTTTTCCCACCTGATTAAGCAGACCGCCATGGCCTTCTTCCTGGTTACCGAATCGGCCAGATTCTCAAGGTTTAACCCTTGTCTCAAAGAAACTATTGCTACCTGCTCAAAGCAATCAGCTAACCCATTTTTTGTGTTCACGAACCAGCTTATATAGTCTTTTAGTGATTCATTTGGCTCTTGGGCTCAATGAATAATAGTATATCCATTGCCCTTTACCTCCTTACTCCCCACAAACTGCCTTCGAAAGGCCACCCAAAATGTATCAAAGTTTCTGATACAACCTTGTGGCAAGCTATTGTACCATTTCAAAGCACTTCCCGTAAAAGACTGGGAGAAGGCTCTACAAAAAAGTTTGTCATCATCATCAAAATTCATCATAAAATTTTTAAACTGTTCCAGATGGTTGTCCGGATCTTTTCTCCCATCATACTTTTCCATTTTAGTACTGTCAAACCTCTTCGGAAGGTTTCCGGAGAGTATCTTGGATGACAATGGCGATTGCCTCCAATTCCGACCACGACTAAAAACTGTGTATTCATTAGGTGTTGCAAAAATACATGGCTCATCATGGAAAGAAAAAAGATCCATCAGTAGCTGATCCACATGCCTGTGGCTATGACTGTGGCTATGAGATGACCCTTTTCCCAGATTCCTCTTTAATCTCCCATGCATATCCCTCTTTCTTGAATATTTTTTAACTAGCTTTTGTTTCTTTCTAGACCTTCCTTCATCGCTGCTTGACGACGAAGACTCCTCAAGCTCATCCTCATTCGAGGAACTACTGGAGGACTCATATTCCAAGCTCTCCACCGGCTTGGACCGGTGAGATTTCTTGGAACTAACATGGGTCTTTTTTGTGCTCAAATGAGTCTTTGCTGATGGGTCATTCTCCCTTGGGTTGTCAGTATGGTGAATGGATGACGCTTTTGACTTTTCTTTTAAACCCATCTCTGCTTTTTTAGTGGTCTTCAATGCTTCTATTTCAGCTTTCAACTTGTCTCGCTCTTCGGTCGTGTACTCATTTGTTTCTCCCACCACCTCCACCAAAGATGGTGGCATTGTTTGCTCGTCCAGATTCATCCGAACTGGTTTTTCTTGCTGGTTTGAATGCTAGATTCAGGCACCTTCTCCTCCCACTGTGGTCGCCAATTTGGTGTGGTTTATTTTTAGCTGAGGGTAATTTTGTCAAGTATTTTGGAGAGTTTTAAGAGTATTAAATGTTTGGGTGTTTTGTAGTGAGAGATTTAAGCTTCCTGGTTGTATTAAAAGTTTATTACCCCCATTAATGAAAGTAGTTGGGTATTTATACCCTTAATTATGGACTCATGGGATTTCAGGTCAAGTTATGAAATTGGGTCAAGTTTAAGGACCCATTTACTTAATAAGCTGATTAGCACCTAGCTTTGTCAAAAGATGTTTAGTTATTTAATACTTTTGTCCTGTCCGGATAGTTCAGTGGGCACTTATTGTCTGAATTACCCTTGTCTAGATTTCTCAGTAAGTAGTGGTGAATTCGTCTGGACTCATCATACATAATTCCAATATTTTTGGTGATCGATTCTCTGATAATTGCTGCTATTTCCTTTCTCTGGGTAGTTTTTATTTATATGACTTTTCTTTTTTCATACCTTGACATATCACTTTAAAACCAGTGACAAGGCCTTTGGACTTAGATTCGGATTTTCCTCTCCTCTTAGTTTAATATCTTTTTCATGCCATGCCCCTCACACTCAATTCATTCCCTTTGGATTGATCCTTTAGCACAATCTTATTTTGAAGATATTTGGATTTAAAAGCATTATTCACTTCAGCCATCGCAAGGGAGCCTTTTCCATAGAGCATGGTGTCCACAAAGTGTTTGTAATCGGCTATATTTACAATAGATAAAGCATTATTCACTTCGATAGAAAACTTAGAAGGGTGATTTCTTGGTCATTTTCCTCTATATTTACACCAACTGCATTTGATTCGGGTATGATTCGATTATAATCTTCTACGGTCCTTCAAATCTCTATGCGACTATCCATAGATAACGTGTAAAGCTGGTTCTTCACTAATGACTTCTTACATTAATCGCATCTAGCCAATTCCATATCTTCAACATCATAGGCTCTTCAGATACCTCACATAACACTGAATGTTTTAGTCTATCAAAAATTTTAGGTTAATATTCATAGAATTTATCTTTCTTGGATTTTTATTTCTTATGTTTCTCCAAAGTTCGGATCCTCGATTGATCTACTCATTTATTTGTTTATGATCCATGCTCACCATACCATTTTTCGGAAAACTGATCGTCCAAAGATAATGAACTTCTTGTTTGATAGAAACAATAAAATAAAAAAGTATAAAATAAAATCTAAAACACACGAGATAATATTTATCGGGGTTTATATTATAGAAATAATCCTACATCTACGGTAATCAGACACTCTCTTTTATTGAACAAAGAGGTAACATAAAGACTCTTCAAACACTAAGGGATCAACCATTCTCTATTATAAAAATTTCACCGTTCACAAAGATAACTTAATTCACACAACTCTCTCTTTGATATTTATCTCTCACCTTACTTCACTCTTTAAACCAGATTTTCTCTTACTCGAAAGAAACAAACTCATCTCATAAGTCAATTGTCTTTCACGTTACACTATAAAACACTAGTTATATATTTTATCTTCTATTTATAAATATAAAGAAACTCTCAGTTCTTCAATAGATAGTCTAGAATATATCCCATTAATCAACCATTGTAATAAAATGCTTGTCATAAATTAAAAAACCTCATAAATAAAAAATCCAGATTAATAGGAAACCTATTAAATAGGAAACACTATAAAATAGAAGAAGCCTAGTTCAATCACGAATTTAATCCCAACAACATTTGAAGCACCGACCAATGTAGTATTCGTTAGACAACTTTGGATCAAGGAAACAAAAACATGCATTCAACTTAGTTAATACCCTTTATGTTTAGTCTTCAGTGAATATCAATTTTTAGGTTCTAATAAACATCTGAGCTCCTAAGTTTTGGTCACAAATATGTCTTGAGAAAATCCAATTAGTTCCTCTCTATACATATATTTGGTTTATCCATTTTTGGCCTATGTACTCATTTGAAAGTACTTCGGTTCATGAGTTAATTTTAGCATACACCTAACAGAAGTACCATATGTTGCAAAGTTAATTGGCCCATAACAATATTATGCCTGTAAATATAAAATAAAAATTATATAGAGTGAACATTCTCTAACAATTAGAAATTATTCATGATATTTCTGTTTAAGTTTCTCAATAATCATATCATGATTGTTAAATTTGTAGTCTATTTTAGTTTTGAGATGAACTTAATAGAGTATTATATAGTTCACTAGTTTAATGACAATATATTCAGTTTTGGGGTTATATGTTGATATAATATTTGTCATTAGTTGTAAAAACATATTACGTTTTATCAAGAAAATTCAAATAAAGAAGTTCAATATAACATTTTTGGGTAGGGTTTCTTATATAACATCGATGTAAACTGGTAAAGTTTATGTGCTATTATATACTTAATTATTCATAACAACATAAAAAATCGTAATTGTAGATTGATACATTAGCTAGAAAAATAAATTTTAAATCTGATAACTTTAACTTAATATAGTCATATTAATTATTAAATTAAATGTTTTTCTCATGAATCATAAGAATCAAGAGATTATTAACCTCGTTTCAAATAAGAACTTGGGCAACTTTGACTATATATAAAATCAAACTTTCAATTATATTTAAAGTATTTTATATTAATTAATTAGTTAGAGATTTAAGAATTGTAGTCTCATTTATTTGTAATAGATAAAGTTCCAATATGGTACCTAAATATACATGAGTTTTTACTATACTCATTATGTCGGTGTATTTAATTAAAAGAGCTAATCAAATAATGATTTGATGAAAAATAAAATTAGCAATAATTATTTGGATTTTGAATTTTATTAAGAACCACATCCAACATTAATGTTTTCAATTATATCTTTGAATACACAAAACACGTATTACTTGAAACTATATTTTTAAAGACGAAACAAAATAATGAGTGATATTTTGGAGAATTTTGTTTTCTATTTTTACAACCAAAATATATTTAATTACGCAATTGGAACACAATTTCTTGTTAGCAACCAAATTACACGGAATTCTGTAACTAGAACACAATTACTTTTTCGATACTTATTTCGCAAACAAAGTTTTATTTACACAATCATTTTCTTCTGATTTACGCAACTCATTTTGCATGTAACTGCGCTATTAGACAATTTTATTTTCGCAACCAAAGTCTAACTTATGCAACTATTTTCTTCTTATTAACACAACTCATTTTCACGTAATTCCGCGACTGGAATATATTATTTTTTTCAACGTAAGATATATTTTATTTTCGCAATATAATTGCACATAATTTTCACTTTGAAATACAATTACTTTTTTACACTTAGTTTACAACCAAATTACACATAATTATATAAATAAAATATAATATATATTTAATGGATCTAGTTTTGTTTATCTTAAAAAACAAAACAATGGTATTTTTGGATATTTTTTTTATGCTAAAGATATGTCATTTAAAAAAAAGAAAACAAAAAAGAGAAAAATGGTTAAGGGGTATTCCTATCAGGTGGTTATTAGTACTTTAAATTGAAAATTAGGTGGTTATCAATACTTTATCAAACTGTAGGTGGTTATTGATAAATAAGTTTGATGTTGGATGGTTATTAGTAGATTTCCATATCTAATTAGTATTATATTTTTAGTTATTCATTTTATATATAAGCAAAATCTATAAACTAATATTCGTCGCCGAAGTATATTAGACTGAAAGATCTTTGTCAACAGACATCATCTTGACCAAATTGGACGTCTAACAACCCTAAGTTAATATGAAGCTAAATATTATATAGTTGATTTGATCAAGAGTTCATATCATCAAAATTTATGGCTTAACGATAAGGTTGGATGAACCTCATAAGCATAGTATTATTAGGTAGGGAGCTCATCGCGATCAAAACAAGTTTGATCGCAACGACCAAGCTTCTATCGTAGCGAGCATAAGCCTGTTCATGGCGAGCAAGGGAATCCAACTCTAGAAAATGGTTGCACTCAATGTGATCGCGATCAAGTAAAAGCTAATCACGATGGAATAACTTTGCCAACGATCTCACTTTTTCTCTCACGATCACATCGGGAAATTTTGATATTTAAAAACGCAATTAATGGTTAAAATTCAAATTTAACCGTTAACCAAGATCTTCATCGTGAGCAGCCAAGGTTGATCATCGCGAGCCCAAAACGATATTATTTTAAAAAATAAAGCGTTTTCCATAAAAATTGCCTTTTGAAAGAGTATGGATCTACCAAAAGTTTTTAAAATGATTGAACTCTTTGGAAGGTCTTACAATCCTACTAATAAGATCATCTTTCTCATTTTTATTTTACTTTGTTAAATTTGAACTTAAATTTCTTATCTCTTGTATCGAAGTTCATAAAGCTTGTTATATCACGAAAATAACCCCCTTAAAATATCAAACATTACGGTAATTAGAATAATTTATTTTGGAAAGCGTAACTTTACATGTATCAAGCTTTTCCATTGTATCCAGGAAATACTCTCATCATTTGTTATTGTAAGTTTCTTGTTTCTTACTCTAGTTTATAACAATAAAAAAATAGTATCATGGCAGCAGAAACAACCACGGCCACCATCAAGGTGATGAACCAATACCTTGTTTAATTATATCAGTTTTGATAGGGTCGAAGATCATTGGAGGCTAAGAATAGAAAGTGGGTCGGATTTATCTTAGAGGAAATTTGAGACTCATAATAAAAGTCATCAGAGTAAGTTTGGTGTCTAGCGACTAAGCTCTGTGCCAGCTTACTATGTTCTTTGGCCTAGAAGCTCATGAGCTTGACCCATACGCATGACCCGACCCGATTGGTCCATAGATCTGAAATTATCCTATAAATAGTCCAAATAACAACATATAATGGGTTTGAATATTATATTTACATATTAAACACAAGCACCTCATTTATCTTTATACCATCTATCCAAAATTTGAGACTTTGACTAAACACTTACCTAAAATACCCTCTGACTTGATTTTGTCATCACCAGATTGGCGACCAAAGTAGGAGAGGAAAGTACCTGAATATTAGGTATTCAAAACTTGACTTGTATAGGGATCGGATTAAAAATCTTAAAATAATGATAACCTAATTCGACTATAAAGATCTTAGACATCGAATTTCCAATTGGTAAAAACAAGTTGTTTTTGGAAGGTTCATCATATATATTAGAGTTATTTATTTGATGTTGTACGATATGTTGGTCTTTATCATGGAGGGATAAGTTCAAAATAACTTTTAATACAATTCAGTTTAGGTGTGACATGTGTTTCTAATGGTAACAAAAACACTATGAGAATTATACCTATAAGAATCTAGGGGTGGTGTCGTATTTAATGAGAGAATGGATTCCTCTCATGTTATAACTCTTGAAATGTATAGAGCACACAACCAAAATAGTCCTAAGTGAAATATGGACAAATGTATTGATAAAATGATTGTATGTGTTAAATCTCCAGATAGGTCACATGGGAGGTTGGTTCAAATTTACAACTACAAATTTATTCTGGTCTAGCATTTCCATCTCTACACTAATGTAAATTTCAAATCAACATGTGTTTTATTTTATGAGAAAAAGTTGTTAAAGATTATGAAATATTGATCCGAAGAATAGTTAAGATCATCAGAATTAGTTTTCAACGAGAAGGTTAGACGAATTCTAAAGGATAGTGACATTTGGCAGAGAGCTCTTTGCAGCAACAAGTGTGATCACAACGAGCATGAATTTACCGCAACGAGCATCAACATGATTCCGGTAATAATAAGAACCTAACTCTCGGATAAATTTTCCCCAAACATGGTGATCGCGATTAGACAAAAGTTTATTGCGTCGAAATGACTTTGTCGTGATCACGTTTTTTCTCATTTCGATCACTTTTGTCGAAATGACTTCGCCCGTGTTCATGTTTTTTTAATTTCAATCACGTTGGGAACATCTGGAATTTTGGAGCGCGGTTAACAATTTTATAGTTAACGTTTATTTTACTTTTGTTTCAATTTTCTTTGTTTTCCAATATCTTTTTAGTTTCAATTTTTTAGTTTTTCGTAATACATAACTAATTGCAGTTTTATTTTGAAATTGTATTTCTTCATTTCAAACTTCAAATTCTTAATTTCATATTAAGTTTAATGGTGAATTGCAGTTTAGCTTTTATAAATAAAAAATAAATAGTTTAATTACAACATGTGAAATATTGCTATGAATATCATTAATTTAAATTAAATTTTATGGATGGTAAAATAGTTAAATGTGATGTAATATTTTTTTAAGTATGATCAATGCAATTCTTTCATCATATTTTGTATTCTATTATACCATTGCTCAAGAAAAATTAATACCACAAATGTGTGTGGTAGTTTTTGAACTTATTCGAAGTATACTCATCATGGTTTTCACATCTAAGGCATGTCAACTTTTTCTTTTTCTACCATGATATGAAAATTTAAAAAACAAATCTCGAACATTTGGTTTTTTATATGCATCATATATATAAAAAAAATTCGAGTAACATCATCAATAAATTTATTGATAGAACAAGATACTTACTACTACTAATAGACTCAACATCCATAGGATCATAAATATCATAATGTACTATCCAAATTTCCTTTTAGTGGACTTCTTAACAAATAAATCTCTATATTTCTTTATTGCCAAGTGATAGTCACAACGGTCAATAATAATAATAATATGTTTATCAACAAGAATGAGTGACTTACTCGCCAAGATTTTCATCTTTTTATCACGTATGCATCCTAGTCTTCGATGCCACAAGTTAGGAGAATTCATTCCCTCAACTATATTCAGTTCACCATAACATATACCCAAATATGTATTATACAAAGAGCAACACAAATCATCTTGAGCAACTACCATCGAATTTTTGGATATTTTCCACTTATCATCACCAAAAGTGTGACAGAAACCTTCTTGATCAAGGATATTTGGAGATAATAAATTTAAACGTAAATCAGGAATATGACCCACATCCTTCAGTGTAAGTACGTACTAAACTCATATATACACATGAATATCATCTAGTCCAATAATGCCAGTTGAGCTCTGATTTCCCAACTTGACATTACCAAAATATACACTTTTGTAGCTTAATATATATTCTCTATGTGGGATACAATAATATAAAGAATCTGAATTTGTAAGCTATTCTGAATCCGAACTATCAACATGATGACACTCGCTAATGGTAAAAGTCAATGATGTATAATCTTTACGAGTATAAGCAATAGTTGGAGTATTTTTATTATCACCCTAATTTTGTATATCTAACTTGTTACTTTTTTCTTCCTTCTGTCGATAAAATTACTTTTTTCATATGACCATACTTGATATAATAATAGCAGGTCATAGTCATTTCCCATCTCCGGACTTGGATCTTCCCTTTGAGTTACAATGAAATTCAGAACATTTACTCTTGTATTTTCCTTTATTCTCATTAACAAGGGGTTATGAAGTTTCAAAACTCATCTTCTTTCTTTTAATCAATTCATTAAACATGATTTATTTGATAACAACCAAAGTTGAAAACATCATTTGGAGCAGAGTTACTAATAGTCACAACCAAGATCTCCCAATTGTCTGGTAAATAACTTAATCATAACAAAGCATACAACTCATCATCAAGAACAATATTCATAGTAGTCAACTTGTTAATAATATCATGGAAGCCACTAAGATGTTCACGGACTTACTTATCACTTTTCAATTTAAATTGAAAATTTTCTTAATAAAAAAAACTATGATATGAGCATCACCTTTAACTGGCTCAATTATAGATGATCCATTATTGGTCTCCAAATAGAATAATTGGTTGATGTCAACTTAATCATGGACTTACAGTTATTACACTCCATATTCAATGGCTAGAAAAAAAAACAAAAATCTCTGATACCAACTATAAGACCCAAATAGTAGTATATCAAATACCTACAAAATCAATTTCGAGACAATTAACTAACAAAAAGAGAAGTAAAAACAAAGAATTTCACCAAAATACTGAAAAGTTCAAGAAACAATTTCTCACAAACCAAATCACAATCCAGCTAGTCAGATTGAAGCCTTAGACGTCCTGAACACGTTGTCTAAAATGCAGCAAAAACCGACACTGTTTACCCGTCGGTTAGGCCTTTTTACTGTGGCTGCAATCAAAAGATCCGAAAATAAAAAATCTTCTTTTTGTATTATTTTGTGTATGTAACTCTCTTATCTCTTAACTCCGTATATATAACGATGAAATGCCTATGTTATCAAATATGGCTAAACCTGAACTGAATCGTAACACGAATCATATTAGTTTAAGTTTTTCGGCTCACATACCCTACAAATTTTCTTGTCTATTTCAATAACTATTTATATTATACTCTAAAAACTTACAATTTTTTTAAATCTAAACTTCTATTTTATTAAAATATTAAACATATGCGGTCAAGACAAAATCTTCATCCCCCGTTACTGGTTTTATTAAAATATATGAGAAAAAATATTACACTTTTTAAATTAATATATATTACTTATTACATAATAAAATCCAATATGTTTTGGTATAAAAAGTTGTATATTGTATTAAAATAAAAGGTTCTTACAAAGCTATTCAATATGGCATCGTGGCCATAGTCCGACATAGATTACAAGTTAAAACTGGCTATTACATCTAGAAGTAGTGCTAAAAATCCGGAGGAGATTATAAGGTAAAATCAAGCTATTATAAGTAGGAGAAGTAATCAAATTGGAAAGCTAATTTTGGTTCCATGAAGTCGGTATCGGAGGTCCAGGAGAATTCGGTGGGCGGGGCTCGATTACGAGATGGGGAGTTGTTGTATATACGAGCATTTCTTTCTCTCCATATATGGTAAATGATGGCACAAAAAGAAATCCTCCAGATGAAGGAGAGAGGTCTCGAATCCCACCTACATGCATTTTCAAGCCGCTCATTCCAGGATTGGAGATATGCTGGGATTTTTAGTTTCCTGTAAATGTTGTCCCAGATGCTAGAAGAGTAAGGATAGGATTTGAAGATATGGTCGAGGATCTCTAAGTTTTCAGAGCATAACACACAATCAGGAGGAGAGTCAAGGCCCCAACTAATGAGTTTATCCTAGGTGGATAGCTTGTTTTGGACAGCCATCCAAGAGATGAAGGAGTGACGCGGTATAGAGTATTTATTCCATACGAGAGGGCCCTAGGGTACTTTAGTGCCCGAGGGTCTGATGACGACGTACGTGCTACTAATGGTGAAGGTTGGTTTTGACTTGTTTGGGGTCCAGAGGAAGATGTCTTCGTGTTGCAAGAGGGAGGGAAAATGGAAAGGGCTGATCGTATTTCAGTCAAGTGAGAAAGAAGACGTTTGTTCTGAGCTCTGGCATTGAGAGGCCATTTCCAGGATCTATTTATGTTAAGGTCTGATACTCGGAAGATGTTTCTGAGGCGAGCTATGCTGGCGATTCCATTACCAAAGCATTTGATAAGGGAAGAGGGGAATAACCAAGGATCGTGCCAGATTGAAGTGTTGTGACCATCCCTAATTTTTACAGTGTAAAGGTCGACTGAGCAGGGTCTGAGTTTCAAAAATTTTCTCCAACCCCAGCTAGCATTAGGTGGGATGGCCATGGTCCAGAAGTTTTTATTTTTTAGCTTTTCCGCGATGGTCCATCTGGTCCATATAGAGTTCGGGTTATTTGTTAGAATGGACCAAAAATATTTTAGGGTGGCCGCCTAATTCCAAATTTTTAGGTTTGGAATCCCAAGGCCACCCTCTTCTTTGGGCAAGGTGAGTTTGTTCCATGCTACTTTAGCCCCCGAGATTTTCATTTCCGGTCCTGACCAGAGGAATCTTCTAAAGAGCTGGGATAGCTCATCGAGGACCCTGACTGTGAGGATGAATATGGAGGACCAGTAGACTAGCTTGCAAAGAGAACCAATTTTATGAGCTGGAGGCGAACCGCATATGAAAGGTTCTTTGATTTCCAGGAGTTGATGCGACTAAGGATCTTTTCGAAGAGGGGGCGACAGTCGTTTTAATTTAACCTGGAGGTGATGAGAGGAACTCCATTATAACGGACCGGAAGGTTACCTTCGCTGAAACCCAGGATGTCGATGATAACTCTTTTTGCAGCAGGGGAGGTTCCTGATAGGAAAATCTAGCTTTTGTCCGGGTTGAGGTCGAGACCCAAGATCGCGGAAAAATCCTTTAAGCCTTCCTGGATGAGTACGGCTGAAGCAGCATTGGCTCGACAAAATATCATAAGGTCGTCCGCAAAGTAAAGGTTGATAATCTTCAAAAAGTGACATTTCCAATGAAAGCCAAAGCGGGGGTTCTGGCTCTTTTCTAAAAGAATACAGGATAATACCTGCACACAATGACGAAAATGTAAGGGGAGAGGGGGTCCCCTTATCTAAGACCACCCTCCCCAGGAAAGAAGCTGGTGGGGCTTCCGTTAATACAAACAGAAAATGAGGGGTGGTAATGCAATGAATGATCCAGCTAATCATTTCAATGGGGAAGTCCATAACAAAGAGAGCATCGAGAACGAACTCCTAGCGGACGTTATCAAAAGATTTCATAAGGTCTATCTCGAGGGCGCAACGAGGGCCTTTACAGTTAGTATGATAACCGTGCATAAGGTCCTGGGTAAGGAGGATGTTATCTGGAATTGAGCGGCCCTGAACAAAAGCAGACTATGAAGGGTCAATTAGGTAAGAAAGGGAGGGTTTTATTCTGTTGGCTAAGATTTTCGAGATGATTTTGTACGTTACATTGCAACAAGAGGATGGATTATCCTTCTTGGGGATTAAAGCGATGAGGGTTTTGTTCCACTCAGGGTCCATCTTACCATGGATGAAGAAGTGCTTAATAGAAGTGCAAATATCAGGGGCCACGATGGCCCAACAGGATTTAAAGAATCCTGCACTAAACCTATCAGGCCCAGAGGCTTTATCACTATCAATGTCGAAAAGGGCGTCCTTGATTTCCTCATCTGAAATCGGCTTGGTAATTTCATCTTTGTAGGGATGGGAGACGTTTTTGCTGAGGAGGGATCTAATTTCATCCAGGCCTGGGTAGTTATTTGGGCTCGGCGTTCCTAGACGGCTTTTAAAATAAGAGAGGTAGGTATCCGAGATTTTCCTAGGGCTAGAGCTAACCTGGCCCTCCGGGGTGGTGACAGAAAGGATTTTGCTACGGGCTCTGCGGGCTTTTATGCTGTTGTGGAAGAACTTGGTGTTTTTATCGCTCAGCTTGAGCCAGGTCTCTCTGGATTTTTGCTTGAGGAAAGATTCTTCCGCCCGACTATAAAAGATGTAGTTGCTAGCCGCCTCACTTTCGCTTCTAATAAAACTCGGGTCCGAGTAGTTAGAGGCCAGAGAAAGTTGAGCCTGCTCAAGGGTGGCCTGGGCCTTTTCCAACTCTAAGACTGATATCACTAAATTCTCTCCTATTCATGTGGTCCAGCTTGGGGGCGAGACGACCAAGCTTATCACAGATATTTTGAATTGGGTTCGAGAAGCACGGGGAGGCCCAGCTATCGGCCACAATGTTAAGGAAGTCGGCGTGGAGGTTCCACATATAGAAGTATTTAAAAGGCTTGGGCTTAGGAGAAATCGGGGTGATGAGGTGGAGGATGATCGGGGTGTGGCCGAGGTCTTAAGGGTGTCCAAATGAGCGAAAGAGTTTAGGAAGACATTATCCCATAGATCAATAACTAAATCTCCATCGATTCTAGAGGAGAGGGGGTTGTCAATTTGGTGGTTGAACCACGAAAATTGAAAACCCAAGATACGAAGGTCCTCGAGGTTACAATTACGGCAACAATCGTTAAAATCTGAGATGGAGATGTTCCATCTAAGGTCAGAGTTGGTTCTTTCCAATATTAGTTTATTTATTTAGTTCTTGTTATGGATAAGAAAATATCGTGAATAGTAAATTCATGAATTATTTCTACGATTTTACCGGTAATTAAAAATATTGTGTTGGTTAACTTAGACCACGTGCCAATACACCTGAATTTGTGTTTATTTAATACTAGTATCAGATCATTTTAATTTTCATGAAGGCGTATTTTAGCATTGTGGACTTAGTTATTCATCTATATATACATCTAAATTTTGCAATTTTATATTATATCTGGAATTAATAGAAAAATGTAACCCTATTATATTAAGGTAATATAAACCGATAAACTATAACGGTAACAATAAAAAAAATTACATTTGTTATCAGGCCCGTCCGGTATCTTTCACAATGGATAGAAAGTGATGGATCGATATTCATAATTAAATTTCGTGTAAGTTTGGGGATGGACTGTCTTGTAAGAAAATGGGTCCGACAATCTGAAATTTTATATCAAATTCAAGCAATGTATTCTTTTTGCATTATATTTCAGTTATTTGATTCAGATCTCCTCACCTGATTCCTTTGCTTTTCTATGCAGTTTCTGGACTTGTACAACCTGTAAATACCATATACTAGAAATAAGTATAGCCCAACATGTAAGATTTAATAATTTAATTAAATTAAGATTTTATAATTTGAAACAATGACTAAATGAGACCAAATGCGACTTATTTTGTGTTTGTTTACTTAAAACTGAATTGATATTGTTCAAGAGGGGATAATATACTGTATGAAGCATGTGTCTTCTATTTATGTGTGATTTGTTTAATGAGAGATCATTAGGGTACTGAAGCACCAGCTGGCCCTTGCATAGTTCCAATTATGGCATTTTGAAAGCAACTTTGTATTTATAAACATAAGCTTAGTTGTTGCAACAGTGCTATTTGCATTGAATCTACTGTACCAGCCATTCTCAGCAGCATATTTTAATATCGTTTTCATTTTTTACTTTATCTTAAACTGACATGAACATGAGATATTTTTGTTAATCTTATTTTTTATTATCGAGTGTTCGATTAATTTAACATATTTTACCATTACCAGTAATTTCCTAGTCATTGCGAATGAAAGGAGTACAAATCTATATATAACGGTTTTTATGGTTGGTTTTTAGGTATGTCCAAGTTTTTGTCAAACCAAAAAAAAAGTTTGGTTTATGGTCATACAGTACTATACTGAACCCGCATTTTATGGTTACTCAATGTGCAAAACCGAGTTACTAAAATTCAGTGCAGTTGGATAGTCAATCGTTTGAGTATTTTAGTTTCCTAACCTTTATGGCCAATCTTTGTGAACTTTGGATTGGAACGGACATACAAGCGTTGATCTTACTACCGTCTAATTTTCAACATTACTCTTATCCAAACTATCCTAACTCTGGAGTGCTTGGTTTGGTAATTCTTTACTTTTTTTCTCATTATAAACCCTCCACAGACCTAAACCTTATTTGATGATAATTTTTTTTGTTTTGCCGAATGGAAAGAGTACATGAATAAGTAGTATATTGCTAACGTAATTAGTACATTTTTTGTGAAGTTGAAAATATAATTTTATTGATTTTTCTATATGAGTAGCCCCCTTAGTACTTTGAAGTGTTAAAAATGAAGTAATGTTAGTGATTTGTTTTTAAAAAAGTGAAAAGGACGTATCTGCTATGTAGTATTATGCTAAATTCAGAAACTCGAAGGCCCTTTAAAGTAAAAATAGGTGGGGTCAGAAATTTAAAAAGATATGGTTGCGCGTAGGAAATGAAGACGTAAAAGGTAATACTGGTGGCTAAAACGCAGACATTTTGACATGTTTCCCATTAACAGAGTTACCACTTGGGTTATATGCTTATTGCTCTTACGATTTTAGTGGAATGATATATCTTCAAAACGTGTATGGTTGATATGAGATATGTGTTTCCACTATAATATGAATCTTTTGAATTTTTTAATTTTGTTTCCACTTTCTATTATATGTTGGGTTTTTTATATTATGTTCTCGATCTCTTTTAATAAAAAAATTTATATTTCTTCTCATTGCTTGTACCCAATCATTTCGTTTATGATTCATCTAGCTCTGAAAGTGAGAGATTACATTTTAGGCTTTTCATAGCTAAATCTAAACATATCAATGCGATTCCTCTCGTTGTTGTGAAATATTCGTCTTCTTAGAAGTTTTAAATCCCCAGATCCCTACTAGTTATGGGGTATGTTCCTGCATCAAGAATCGATATTACAAAATAATTAAGAAAAATAACATTTAATATGGATAAAGATATTATGGTGAAATTATTTAAGGGGAACTATATCATTCATATCGAATATCAATTCTTTTTTATTCAAGAGAAATAGAATTTTCTAGAGTTTATGGTTATCATACTGCAAATGGAGTGTAAAACTCTCACGGTTTATTTGTCCTATGAAATTTTATTTTTGAACATTGTGCTATGTACATGGGTTTGGCTATCACTACACCCAAATATGTTATACTTCTTTCAAATATAAAATGTGTCTCAATAAGTAGTCGATAAATAGATAAAGGTTATTAATTTCTATGATATATTATATATGTTAATTATCAAATATCGACGCAAGATTTCTTATGAGTATCCTTAATAATTTCTTCCAAATGTAGTCCTTATTATTACATTTACATGTATAACTATTACAAAATGGTGAATAACTTGTCGGACTAAAAAATAATTGGAAAAGGTTTTTTCTGTTTATTAGTGGTGACTTCAAAAACTTGTAAACCTCGCCAACACGCTAGAGAGAAATTAGGAGTTGAAAAGTAAGTAGCTTCCTTTTTGTTGGGTAATATTTTGTATACTCGTGGTATGCGGCTTGCATAACTTGACATTTACTTTTTATTCAGTGCAACATGTTCGTTTGTATACAGTGTTTGCTAATTCTGAAAAAACTCAGGTTTGTGAATGACATTGGCAATGTATTGTAAAACTTATATCTCAATATATATGTTTCTAAGAGCTCTTAATTTTTCATACAGATTGAGAATTTAAATAAAAACGTCAAGGAAAAAAATGATGTTGTCTGAAGTTGATGAAGAGAATATTGAAGATAACTAGGGTCGATGGTGCATAAAATATTATGTGCATATTATATCATATGAAGGTCTGTTAGGATAGGTAATAACACCCTATTTAAAGTATGTTCATGTTGAAACGATCGTATAGAATAAAAAGTATTTATCCAGATGTTCAGCCTCCAAAAGCATCTAATAATATGCCTCCCAGAGCTTCAGTTCATAAGGATACCATGATGGATATTCCTTCCAAGCTGATATGCGTAACTCGAAATCAACCAATTGGATTAAAATATCCAATGGTGTTGTTATTACTATACCAAATGAAGTTAGGCTTAAAGGTAAGTACTTCTTTTATTTTTAAAGTGTCATGGAATAGTAATGCTATTATTGTATAATATTTGTTCGTACAGGTTATCCGACATTTCAAATTTATAGAAACTGAAGTAGAAAAACTCTTCAATACCGTAATAAACGTATAATGACTCCACTTTTATAGATGAATAAACGTAAAGAAAGACTAATGATCTTCTTGGAGGATACTTGCGTAACATTAAATAGAGAAGTGTATGATATAACCACTTTTATAGATGAATAAATGATTGATCACGAGACTGCCGTGGAAAACTTAAAGGCTCGAGATGATGTCCACTTCATGAAACTATGAAGACGATGATTTCGGGAATAGGTTGGAGGCAAACATTATTATACTTCTTTCTGAACAATTTTCAGAAGTTGAGTTGGAGAGTCTCTGAGAGCTAGTGCCAAAACACAAAAGGCATATTGGGATCAACTACATCTACACTCAAGGCTTGAGATATGCTCACTAGAACGAGTATGCAACAATAAAGAGAGAACCATGTTAAAATTACTAAAATATGAAATAAAGATCTACCTGTCCAGAAATCTAGTGCACGAGACGAACTATTTTATGTAGAAAACACCAAGTGGTAAACAAGTGTTTCCTCTAGTCCTTCTTAAAAAAGAACGTGTTTATTTTTTTGCACCTCAACCGAAATACTACGATGCGATAAAAGTAGCTTTTCTCTTAATATTTTTTCCCAAATTAGAAGGTGTGTTGCTTCCCTAACAAGCTGAAGGAGAATAATATCCTCCCTCCACCCAATAGTAGTCCTCTTTGAGAGACAATTTTGTAATTATAAATGCTTTTTTGTGGTCGAAGTCTTTTTATAACGTACTGTGTTATTAGTTTTATCATGATTTTTTTTAAATACTAAAAATAATATGTTATATATCAACATATTTCTTAGTATCAATAGTGCTTTAATCCTACGAAGAATTGTTTTTTGCAACAAATATATTTAATTGCTTTGTAAGTTTATATGTTAGATACCTCCATATGTCTCTTATTTCCTTGTTTATCTTTAAAAAAATTAGGGATGAGGAACCTTCATCCAAGTTTCAATCTAATCTTTTATGTTAATTTTTTAGTATGGTGGAGACAAATATCATACAGGGTGATCAAGCATGGATGAAGATATTTTGTGCTTTGTTATGTAATTCAAAATATTTCACATATTTTAAGGCACATTTGTGTTGCTTGAATTTTTTTTTATTTGAGTACAATGATATTGTGTTTGTAAAGTAGATAAGCTTTAACATTAAGATCATTTCATCTTTCTCGATGTTATTTTTTGGATTCAATCCGTGCATTAACATTTAAAAGTAGGCACATTTATGTTATTTTAAAAAAATTATTTTATTTGAGTACAACAATATTATTGTAAAGTGGATAAACTTTAACATTAAGATCGTTTCATATTGCTCAATTTTATTTTTTGTGTTCAACAATGTGTTTGGCCCAACAATTATATTTTGTCATTTAAAAGTGTTTTGTTTTGCACGACATAGTTGTATGGGTACAAGTTTGTGTGTTTAGCATGGTAGTGTTTTTTCAACACATGTAATTAATATGTAATAATTCTTAAACTTAATTAGGTATCAAAGTTTTGTTATTAAGGATATGCATCAGTAAAACCTGCCTCCACCACATAAGTAGGAAAGGGTACACCATACGTATAAAATAAAATTTGAAAAAAAAAATTAAAATAATAAAGGAAATTATCTCATCAGCATATAATTATGTCGCATATAGCTTCAAACATTACATGTTCCATGAATGCGGTAGAAATTTTCCATCTTCATCTTGTCGTTTATAAGTTCTCACTTTACTTTTCATAGTTACTTTATATAGTCTTTCCCAGTTTGGTCATAACTTTCCAAGTATCTTATAATTTTTTCTATAGACTTGATTTCCCACCTGGAAATCTTACAGGAAAACTTTAGGATCATACATGTTATATATTAACATCGTGTAGTGCTCCATATACAAATGAGTTATGAGTTTTTTTTTCAATTAGATTTACGAGATGTTCAACAGTTTTCAATGCGTGTTCCTTCATTATAATTTAGTATCGATAATAAAGAATAAATATCTTAGTTGAAACACTACTTCCATCATAAAAACTAGAGCAAAAGGAATTTATGATGTCGTAACTTTTGGTGTGGTTCAATACGACCAAAATACTTATTGAAGTGTGTTATGGCACTTCCATGTCGAACCTTCAATAATATGACTTAGTCATTTAATTAGAGTTCGTTTAGTTAATTTGACTTAACTATTATCTTATGAGTGCAAATATACTGCAAATGTCTAGAATACAACCTATTATTTATTGTTATTTCTCTTGGTACTTCATATATGCAGCATACGTTGACTTTAAGGAAGTGGATGAACTCCTTGTTTTAGATATTTGTCAATGGTTATGTCTCAACCTCTTTAGAGAATTAATCAAGTGCCACAAAGAATTAAAGCCGACACCTTGAATCTATTATAAGTGGTCCTATAATGTCTAGTTCACACCTTTCAAAGGGAACTACTTAGGAAATTGACTTCATAGACATATTGTTGGGATTTGAATACGTGTCAGAACGTTAAAGAAAAGTTTTTAGCCAATAATAACATGCGAGTGAAATTCACATGTGGCGATTTCTATAACCACAATGCATCCATCATTCTTCTTCATGAAATTCTTACATCTAGATTCATTAGGGCTTAAGTATTTGAGCACGGGTATTAGTTAAACTTTAACGATACAACGTTTTAGTAACCCATACTAGCGATAAACTTTGATCTTGATGCTTCAAACTTCTATGAGAGTACCTTTTCAGTAAGGTATATCTTGCTTGGGGTTTGTCAATCTAGTGGTTCGTCGATAAATATTAATTTTGATGTTGATTTAGAATAATAGAGTAATTTGGTTACAAAATTGATGGTTTTATGAATTACTATCGAAAGAGTTTATTATGTACTTCCTGAAAAACCAAGAGTATCTACTACTGTATTTTATCCCCGAGGTAATTTTTCATACACAACCTCATCAAATTGTAAAGATTTTTGGCTCGTTGTTATTGTAAGTAGCGAATTAAAAAATTGTTGTCTTTCCCCATGGTTAAGTTAATAACCAGTTATGAGTCGATGAAGAATCTAACTCATCTGGCTCTGCACATATGTGCTAGTCGTAGTCTTATTATGGTTATTGCATACTATTCCCTGTTGTTGAAAAGAAAACTTAATCAATTAGCATAGTAGTTCTTCTCAGGGATATGCTAGTTGTACCCAAACTCCATATCCACAATTGTAAGAACCTATATCGTTTTAGATTGTTCAAACACGTTATAAATTATTATTACAACATTTCAACATTTTTTCTTGGAATTCAGAGAGGAAATAACTACGATTTATGCTTTAATTACAGTTATCAAATCGAATATCAAAATCTTCGATTTTGACAAATTATCTTGTTTATATTCTTGAACATCAGGCTTCCGAAGGATGATTCTAAAAAAAACAAGGTTTAAACAACGAGTTTGTGATCTTAGAAGTAAGGACACATATTCTTACAACCACCACCAAATCCATAGGCAAATTTTCTAGTTGTAAGTATTTCACCTAAGCATTTAAAAGACATTTGGTAACATAGTATATGGCTCGGCAAGTAGCCTCATCTTCATTTCCAACGACTGAGTTTACTACATGATAACAGACTACTAATTATAAATAAAGAACATCACATGGGTTAAGTTGTGTTAGATTTTTTAGAGAAACCAACTTTTTTATTGTTTGAATGTTTCATCATAAATTTTAATTTTATCTGAAACTTTTGAATTTTTTTAATATTTGAAAAAGAGGGCACATTTTCCAATCAATCTGGAAATAAACTGATTTAGAACAATTATTATACCTGCTAGTATTTGAATTTTTTATTATTCTCGGGTTGCTTTATAGCTACCAAATTTAACAATTGCTTTGTATTTGCTTTGATCCCTCTTTCACTAACCAAATAACCCAAAAAAATTATGGACCCAAAGTTGCACTTCTTTAAGTTTAGGTTCATATTTAATCCTAGAATATTTCTAAATGTTTCTTTAAAATCCACGGGATAATCCTTATCCTCGACTAGCACATATATATATATATGCTTGTACATTTCTTCATATTTGGGAAGAAAAAACCAACTGAGCCAACCTTTGATAAATTAATTTCTACAATTTAAAAGCAAAAGGGCATTACTTTCAAATATTGTAGTCCTTTTTTATTCACAAATTTGTGTACTCTACATCCTACATATTTATAGTTATCGCATACGAACCATACTACACACCCTAAAAGGAAAACATTATGTTTTCTATATGGCATCCACCAAGTGATCAATGCGCAAGACTTGGAATGAGTCATTGAGACATGTTTTATTGAGTTCAGTGAATTCGACACACATTCACTATTTTAATTTTTTGTTTTTTGACTAACACTGGATTTGATATCCACATAAGGTAAATGGATTTCCTTATAAGGTAAAAATGACTTACCTTAATTATTTTGGAAATAATGACCTATATTTTCTCATTAAAGAAAGTTTTATGTATTTGTTTTATTATCATGTAATTATTGTTAATAGGTAATTGATGGCATACAATTATTGATAGGACACCATGTAAATATTTTGTTAACCAAGCAAATACATCTAGGTTTTGACAAATAAATACCAATAAGATAGTTTGTAGTAACCCTTGCAAGTTATGGTCAATGAAGACCGCATTTGCTACTTCCAAAATAACTTCTTATATTGTCGATTCGGGTTCCATAATCTAAGAAACTTTTATAAGATCTTTCATAAAATCTAAATCGACGAGGAGCCTCATTGGTTATTATGTTGAACCAAAGAAGCAACATATTATTTGCGAGATGTGATATCTGTTGTATATTACCCATATTCCATCATTCTTTTGGATTTATGCACGATAAAGATAATAGTGTGTATCTCATTCAACCAAGGATGCTAGAATATATCATTGTAAGATAATTGACCATACACCATAATAAAGAGGCACTAAACTTCCATTTTACATATTTAATGTACCATAACTATATCCAAACTTAGCTCAGAAAGTAGTGGTGTTCATGCTCCAATGAAGCTAATTAATACAATTTGCGACGGAGCCAAAGGTAATATACCTTTGATCATAAGCCTTCTTAAAAAGTATGTTACTAGGATCTTAATATAAATAAGGATTCTTCTGATTCCCCCCCTATGATTTCAGCAACAAGAACCACTATGTTTTCATGAGCCTCAACAATTCGTTCTAAATCATTACCATCAAAATAACTTATAGGGTATGGACTCCAAGAAAGACGAGTCGAAGTTTGGTTGATTTCATTAAGGAGTTTGATATTCTAGAAAGGGTGCTCCTTCAAAAATGGAACCCACTGTCACCTTAATTAGGATAAGGTCAAAGAGCTCGTATGATTCATTGATAATCAACGCTTTTAATTTCTGAGATGCTAGAGCCTGGTGTTCTACCCTAGGAAGATCGTCTTGATGGGATGTAGTTGGCCGTGGTATAATTTTTTTGGAACTACATGAGTTATGATTTTAAAAAGTTCAATGAGGTTGTCATCATCAATGAGACTCTAGATTTCATTGTGTAATGGTAAATATTCCTTTTTGTGATGGTCAGTTTGGTTATAATAGTTACATAACCAATTGGGATCTATTTTTTCTCTAGGACGTCATATTTTCTCAGGTCTTTAGAAGTAAACCATATTTTTCAATGACTCATAAATAATAGTTATATTTTCTATGATTTATTTATATGATATGTTTGAACCCCTATTATTGTTTTACTAGCCGTTCTAAATCCATAATATATTTAGGGGTTCTTCTCTATGACCGGTCACGAGGTTGTTTGTTCATTTTAACTAGATCCACATGCAGAGGTTCGACCAGATTATAAGTATGAGTATACACAGGATAATAGAATGATGTGCATTAGGTTTACTTGACAATCTAATGCATACAACTTCGTCAATCTTGATTTGTTGTTCCACTTAAGCTAAATATTATTTAAAATTTAAATTCTTATCCTTCATGATATTATATGCAATGATATCAGAGAGGACCTCTTCCTATAAGCAACATAGGTCGTGAGATCATGAAAGTTCTCCAGATTATTCTTAGTTTAGGCAAACCTCCTTATCATTAACCTCATACTTGTAATCGATGATATAATATTCATCACTTCAGATGACCTTGTATCTTATGAATTAATCCTAGAAAAAATATTAAAGTGCATCAAAATCAATGATTTAGCAACGAGATAGATGGTTGAAGTAGGTCATAAAAGTTTCTCGAAAATTCATTGAGAAGTATCTACACATAATTTTATCATTACCACCAAACTGTAGGATTTTATTTTTAACTTGTTTGATATGATCTTTGGGTCGCCTGTTCCATCATATTTACACATCTTGTAAATTACTCATATTCTACCATTTATCGTAAATCTTATGCATTTATGCACGATGGAGACAATAACATGCATCTAATTCAATCAAGAATATTCAAATATAGCATTGTAAGATGACTAACCATACATTATCATGAAATAACACTATAATTTCATTTTATATTCTCCATGTACCAAAACTACATCCAACTTTAGCTCGCAATATACTGGTGTTTGTGCTCCAATAAAGCTAAATACTATCATTTACGATGGTGCCAAAGGTAAATGCCATAGATTTGATCATAAGCCTTCTTAAAAAGTACGTTTACTAATTTTTCAATATAAATAAGAATTTTTTTAATTTCCCCCACGGTCTCAGCAACAAAAAGCAATGTTTTTTCATGAGCGCCAATTATCCCTTCTAAATCATCACCATTAAAACAGATTGTAAAGTACGGACTCCTATAAACATGGGTCGAAGTTTGGTCGATTTGTTATACTTTCAAATCTTCTATGTGATGATTCCTTGAGGATTTTGATATTCTAAAAAAAGTGTACATTTATAAATGGAACCCACGATATCTGTAATTGGATAAGGGTTTAAGAGCTCTCATGATTCATAGATAATCGACGCATCTGCTGCATGGGAAGTTAGAGCTTGGTGCTCTAACTTAAGATGATCGTCTTTATATGGTGGAGTTGGCTGTGGTATAGTTATTTTGGAACTGCATGAGTTATGCTTATCGTTGAAGTTCTCTAGATTGTTCGTACTTTAGACAAACCTCTTTATCGTGAACTTCATATTTGTAATGGATGATATAATCTTCATCACTCTAAATGACCTTGTTTCTTATGCATTAATCCCATAAAAAGACTAAAGTGCATCAAAATTATGGATTGAGTTTGGGGGTAGTCGGTTGAACTAGGTTATATTAGTTTCTTAAAAATTCATTAATAAATATCTACATAGAATTCTATCATTACCACCAAATCGCAACATTTTATTTCAAAATTGTTTGATATGATTTTTGGATCTCTCGTTCCATCATACTTATCCATTTTGTAGTGGCTAACATTAAGAGATCTGTATTGGTGGTAGTAATATGGACACGATGAGGTTTTAACTAGTGTCGAATTTCCCACATCCTACTTACCTATAATTCAGCATTTCTTGAACATGTTAGTTTATTTAATGTTTTTTTTGTTCATTAATGAGATCTGTTAATTCATTGGTAGGACCGTATGTTTTATTCGCAGAACTTGATGTTGGTCAACGAGATTAGATGGTTCATTTTTAGGATTGCATGGTTCATTTTTGGGATTGCATGGTTCACTGGTGGAACTTGCTGCTGATGTTGCTCAAGTTAGTGTGGATCTTGAATCTGCATTCATAAGTTATGTTAATATTGCGGCATACGAATTTGATTGTTTCGGTTTGGCAATTTATTTTTTGTTCTTTTGTTGGGCTCGGCTCGATGAACGGGTGTTCTGCTCCTCGAACGAGAGCCATCTAGATGTGGTGATAACGTTCACGTCTTCTCACGAATCCTTTTTCATTTCTATCCTAAGAACGTCTAACCCGTAGTACCTATTTTGGAGCAACATTCTTAATCCCCTCTATGGGGTGAGTAATTAGTAGAATATTGATATCATGGTTTGGGGAGGAAAGATAGTGTCATTTTCTTTATTAGAACTGACTACCGGCGATAAGGTGGATTCTTACCTTTGTCTTGCATTTCCACTCAATAAAGCATGCTTCTGAACCATATGCTTGATGGATATAAGCTTTTTTATATGGTTGCTATGCAAAGTATTCATCTGGTATCAGATTAACTAAATGGGATCGAGTTGTTCAATCTCGTCCTGAACGTTAGGTTCATGAGTTTTTATGAATGTCGTTGTTAAATTTTGAATTTAACATTTTTGAAAGATGGTGAAAATAGCTTTGTTCTAAAACTATTATAGTCTTTTATAAACACTCGTTTTATACATATGACTTTAATAATAATTGTAAAATTGTCTAATCGAAAATACTTTTGAAAAAAAAACAGAGTTTTGAATAATAAAATAATAAAATAAAATAGATATACGATATGTATTAAAAGTATAATCCAAAATATATATTAATTATATATTTTATCAACCAATATTCAGTTAATTTACATGATATATATATTAATTTTAATAGTTTAATATATATAAAAAGATAGTTATTTATATATTATTAGAAAAAAGTTATATAAATTTTAACATTATATTAAATTTAAAATATTATATATTAGATTATATATTTTAACATAAATACGTATTATAAGTATTATATAAGTTTTTATGTTAAAATAAGTTTGTAGAATTTTATATTCATAATTCGATGCAACTAACGATTGAATTTAATATTTTGTTATTCCGATTCACCATTTGATATATACGAATCTAAATATCACACCTATACTTCACTTGGTTTTTATAGACAATCAGTATTTTATGATTAGCTTTTTATTTGCCATGTTACTCTTCTAAGATCCAGTTTGTTATTCCAAAGTACGAAAACATTAACTGAGATTTTGAAGATCTTAAGCTCTCACGAGTATACTATATTTATATCTATGTCTTGATAGTAGCCATGAGTTTTATTGTCAAACAGCTAAAAAGTAATTATATAACCAAAATAAAAAAAGGTAATATAAAATATTTCTCGTGAAGTATCCATCTCAAGTTGAACCCAACATCAATAACAATATTTGCAAAGAGGAAGCTCTTGGTTGATATAGTTTTCTTTAACAATTTTTTTGTTGCCTTACAAATTTATTTTGTGATTAATATTTAAACAGAAAAGGTCAAATTTCACATTATCTTTTAACGTTCTGTATACTTTTTTTAATACCTTAGTGACTTTTGATATTAAAATTGTGTTAAAATTCAAAGGGAGTGTGGTAAAAAATTCTAGCTATAAAAAACTGTATGATATATATATATATATATATATATATATATAGAGGTTTTTTATATTGAGTATAAATAATTTTGTGACAATGTAAAAATTACAAAACAAGAAAACTAGACAGGTTACGGATATGCGTGTTCTAGATGAATTTATAGCGAATGTATGAAAAGATGCGACAGCTTAGAGTCGAGTTGAAGGATTATAGTCTTTGAAAATTTTGGCATTTTTTTTGTTCCAGATGTAATAGATTATTGAACAAAAAACGATGCGCTAGAGATGACCAATGTTACCAGAAAGGAGCGACCAAGAGCTAGCAGCAGTAAGACGATCAGGCCGGATGAGGAAAAGGACGGCATGTCCAGCTTTCTAACGACTTGGTCCCAAATTTAGCAGGAGAAAGATCAACCGAACAAAAGATATTCTAAGGATTTCATAGAAGAGTTATATAGAATACATTCAGGGTATTAAAACCTCAACTAATAAGTTAGTCCCGAGTGTGCGGTAAATTTTATTTACTTTCATAAAAACAATTATGTTAAATTCAAATGGGATCTAAATGGGAAGTGTGCATTATAGATAGGGAGCCCCTCTTTTTCTAAAAACCATCTTTTTCTAAAAACCCTCTTTTTAAGTCTTTTTTTCTTTCATATTTGTGTTGTTGCTTCACTTCGCGTATTTCTTGTGTGTTATGTAGGCAATCTTTTTATTTCTAGAAGCCATATATTCTTCTCTTTCAAGGAAAACGTTTGATATCATGATCGTCGTCTTGTTCGAGAGGTGGTTGTATCCATAGGCGAAGCAATATAGATTTATGTAGGGCTTAGGAACAATAAAACCAAAAACCCACAAACTTGGCAACATATTTTTATAATATATAACGTTTAGTTCCCAAACACACACATACATATAATATATATATATATATATATATATATATTTGATACAGATTTTTATAATATGTATCGTCGTATTCACGTATGACAATTCAATATTTGATATTTTAATATAATCAACCATTTTGTATTTTTTGATTTGTTAATAACCAGAAAGTCTAAGATACCATAATTTTTTGGTCCTGACTACATTACTGTTTGTGCCGAGCACAGAGTCGCCTCCTCTGAGAGGTTTCAAGACGAAATTTTTTCTACTTTATGTCTATTTGTATTTTTCGGTGTGAGATGCAGGTGGTCCTTCTCACGTGCGTTTGTCCTAGATCTGGTGTCTAGGATGATGATCTCGATTAGATCATCTGCTCTAAGAGTCTCTATACGGTAGATGATGGGTTACTCGTCTTGGTGCTCGACGTTTGATGGATGTCGATCTTTGTTTCTTCTTTCTATATAGCATATCTTACTATTTTCCATACTCCATGTGACAGTTCTTTGGCTTTAATGTTTTACTAGTTCGATGGTGGTTGGGTTTTCAGTTCAACTCTTGTGGCTGAAGATCCATCTCTAATCAGTTAGTTTTTGGACTCTGTATTGTCCAACTCGCGGATCTTATTCTCTTTGTGGCCTTTTATTAACCTTATCGGTGTTTTGATGTTTGATGTTTGGATATGTTTTGTTATGCTCGAATACTATGTGTCTGATGGTTGTAGTGTTTGTCTTGTTAAGAAACTCTTACACCTTTCCCAACTGTAAAAATATGTTAGATCCAAGATATTCTCACTATCTGCCAACAAGAGGCAAATATGAGGTTCCAATTTCTTCAACTTTTTGCTTAATATAATTTCAAATGGAAAAGTTAAGGAAGAACAATATAGATCTAGTGTATTGCAAATGTAAAGGGAGGAAGAAGAACGAGTTCATTTATAATAATATATAAGATGTAATTTTTAATGAAAAAAATTAGACTTAAGAAAAATATAAGCCAGGATGATACGCTTGTTAAAACTTATATAATTCATACGAAAGTTGATGTTTTAAAAAATATTTTTCAAGTTAATGAAGAAAAGCAATCAAGTACTGAAGTTACATCACATGAGAGATCTAGAAAGAAAAAGTAAAAATGGTTGATATAGAGATATCTTTAAAAGGTTTAAGATAACTCTGTACACAACTGACTCTCAACTTTCACCTAAGATTCTTGAAGGAAAGTTACCTTGTAAATTTGATATTTCTTAAATGATAAGTATAGTAAAAAAATGATGAACATCATCTAGAATATTTTAACAATATTATGCTTCCTTTTGATCCGGACGACACTCTTTTAAGAATAATTTTTTCTATGACTTTTTCAGGTAACATATCGAATTAGTTTGATAATATCTCGTCAAGATCTATTAATAGTTTTGACGATCATTGAAATTATTTTAGAATCCAATTTATTATAAATAATGTTAATAAGTGGTAATGTTATTATATAGTGACTATGTACCAATATCGAGATTAAATATTTTGTAGTTATGTTCATGGATTCGTGCAAGAAGTGAATAGTCTAGACGGATAAAAATAGAATGTAGCTCTTATAGATTTTAAAACTTGGCTCTCAATTGATAATAATTATCTTAAAAATTTAATCATGTTCTC
Source organism: Limnanthes douglasii subsp. nivea (assembly GCA_036936605.1). Classification (NCBI taxonomy): domain Eukaryota; kingdom Viridiplantae; phylum Streptophyta; class Magnoliopsida; order Brassicales; family Limnanthaceae; genus Limnanthes; species Limnanthes douglasii. The sequence continues at coordinate 85,828,121 of JAUPFV010000005.1, read as the reverse complement.
AGTTAACATCATATTGGAGTTATTATGTTGATCTAAAATTTTCATTAATGTTGCTGTCTAAAAAAGATGGTATTGCACAGACAAAGGTAACAGTAAGGATGAATATATCTAATAAAAAATGTAATGATAGCTGAAGTATTTTACACAACCTAATAGATATCGATTTTCTTATGTTAATAATTTTAAAATAATATTTATACCTTTTACAACAAACATAACATACATTAATGACAAAGCAAAGGATAGGTTGATCCATAGAACGCCGCAAGTTATGATGAGTAATAACAAAAAAATAAGATTTTATTATAATTACCATTTGTGATCATGTTCACGGAACCAGTGATTGTTTTCATTTGAAAGATGAGATACATCATTTGATTGATTATTTAGAATCGGTGAAATTTATTAATCATAAATAAAATAAAAAGAAGAAGAAGATTGAATAAGAGTCTAGTCCTAAAAATTATGAGAAACATAAATATATAATTTGTACAATTGTTGGGCGGCTACTTTAGCGGACACATCTCGGTCATTAAGAAAATAACATAAAAACATTTCAAGGTATATATTGTGAATGACATGCCACTATATTTAAACATAGCAACATCACCTAAGATTATTGTTAGGAAAACCATCAATATCTGAACAAGATCCGACGCGGCCCTAACAAGACTCGTTAAGCTGAATCCTAGCCATTCGACCAAAGCAGCGACCAACAGGCGAACACCTACTTGAGAGGATGGATAAGGTAATATGAGCCTTGGCTCTTACCTTATTTCAAGAACAAAGTTAACAAGAAAAAACATAATAAAAATAAATCGCACAACACGAGATCTAATGTGGTTCGGATCGTGAAGGAATCTTAAATCCACGGGTAACAAATACTCATTTTATAAATAAGTAGGTTACACAAATACTCTCAAACACAAAGGACTCAATCACTCGTGATTCACAGATTCATCTCTTGAGTGTTTATATCTCTCCTAACTTATCTCTCAAAAGACCTAGAGCTAGTTTCTCTCTTTTGAGAAATAACCATTTAGATCGTGTCACGTCACAAATTGAAAAGCTATATCTTCTTATATTTATAGAATGACTACGATAAATCTTAATCCATTAATTAAGGAATATAATTAATATAGATGTCTCAATAAATAAGTAATCTAATTAATATAAAAATTATTTATTATATAAATCTCATTCATATAGAAGATTTAATTAATATAGAAATCTAATTAATATAAAATATTTAATCAATATAGATTATCCAATTAATATAGAATATCCAATTTATATTTTAAATATAATTAATGTAGAACATCTAACTAATATAGAATATCTAATTCATATAGAAAATTTAATTAATATAAGAAATTTAATTGATTTAGAAATATAATTAATATATGAGACTGATTTAGAAAATAAGATTATGATTCGAGTTACTTTTTAGCTTACACTTAACAATTACTTTTACCAAATGACGATTTGCAAAGAATTGTTAGTCCTCGCGAAGATGCTCTGATTATTACAATATATATTTGAGGGATTGATATTAACAGATTATTTATCCATATACAAGATGTTTGATAAACATACTTTACAAAAAAAGATATGACAATATGATATGTCGCATAAAAGAACTATGTGTAATTTAAGTTTCACATATTGTTCTATGGATTGTGTAGGAAGCAAGAATTATATGCTATTATGGGAAGTGAACGAACATATAAAATAATTGGTATATTTTTTATGACTGTAAATGCATCAAGTTCTTATAATACAGGTTTATCATGCTCATGGATTCATAAAATTGATGTTTTTTTGTCATGTTTTCATCAATGTGTCAAGTGCATAGTAGACTACCGAGTTTTAGTTATTTAAAGCAGCAAGAGGTTAGCAAGGAAATGTTTTTCCATGCTTATATTATCCATATAATATTATTTTAAAAAAATTAACAGGCATGTTAGAGTATCAGTTACAGGTGCATAATAACTCTTTAACAAAGCATAGAGAGAGAGAGAGAGAGAGAGATTGAGGATCCGAGATAAGTACCTCAGATTGTTAAACCTTCGGATGACATCTTCCGATTAAAGTTAAGTGAGAGAAATACGTTAAAAGTCTGAGTTCAACTGAATGATATGTTTAATAACAACTTGTGTAAATATTTGGAGTTGAAATCGGATTTTTACGTGGAGCATTTTTTATGTCACGTGATTTAGCAAGTCAATTATTTTTCATGACATTATCATTCGTAAACGAATTTGGCTGGTAAGGAAAAAAAAGGACATTTGTCAGATAAAGTTGGAGTTATTCTAAAAGAGGTGGATAAGTTGTTAAAAATGGGACAAATGATGAGTATAAGTATCCAACTTCGACAGTATACCAGTTTTGGTTAAGAAGAAAAATGGATAATGGAATATGTGGGTAAATTCTACTGATTAAAATTATGATTGCCTAAAAGATGTTTGTCATTTACCCGATATTGATCATTTGGTTAATGCACAATTGGGCATGAGTTACTATCATTTATGGACTCTTACTTAAAAAAAATCAAGCCAAATGATGAAGAAAACACTGCATATATAATAAAACGAGTTGTATATTGTTATGAGGGAATGTCATTTAGTTTAAAGAATACACGGTCCACTTACCCTTATTTAATCAATCGTGATTTTGTTAAAATATTGAGAAATAACATGGAAACATATATTGACGATATGATTGTTAAGAGTAATGATGAAGCTTATATAACCCTTCGTTAATCTTAGAAAGTATAATTTGAAGTTGAATACTATAAAATATTATTTCAGAGTATGAGCAATAAATTTCTGGATTATGAAGTTATTAAAAGAGGTGCCAAATTTGTTCACGCTACAAGTGAAAGCATGTATGGTTATGACACACCTAAACTATTAAAGGAGTATAAGTACAATGAGACTTTTAACAGTTTATCACAATTTATATCTTGATCTTCATATAAAGTTGAGGGTTTTTTTATATTGGAAAGGTGCAAAAATGTTTTATTTGGATGAAAACTATACTAATTATTTTAAGAATCTCAATGAATAATTAAAACTAAATTGAGATATTATATAAGTCACAAGAAGAATAACCATTATTTTTATTTTTACATGTTTCCAACTTTTCAATCACTATTGTGCTTGTTTATCAGAAAGGAAGAGTACAACAACTAATAGAAAATATAGCATATACATGATATATTAATTTTTATAAAAAACTAAATATTGGTTTAGTATTGACATCATATAAAATACAAGCTACTTCTAAAATCGTATTATTATATTATACATTTTTTTCTTTTTTAAAGGTGTTTTAAAACAAATGATGTGTTTGGTGAGTTGATGCGGTAGTCTACCGGCTTCGGTATTATGAAATTCATTAAAAACCACGTACAACACTTAAAGGTCAAGCATTGAAGATTTTAGTAATGACTTTCAGCAATTAAAGGTTTTAGTAATAACTTTTAGAAAAAAACGACCTAATGTGAAAAATGAAGTTCCAAATGAAATCGAATTAAGAACAAGGAAGTGGTGTTGGAAAGAAATGCGACAAGATATAAGTGTTAGTTTTTCTTCTATAAATAATGAAGCTCGGTATGAGGCAGTGTTGGCAAGAGTGCGTTTAAATCGTATACGTGGTGCCCATATAGTATGACTAATATCATATTCTCACTTGATAGTTAATCATGCACAAGGATAATATGAAAGCAAACCAAAAAAGTATAAGTGAATATTTGGACGGGGTTAAAAGAATTAGGAAACAATTCGATAGTGTTGCATGTAAGTATGTAACTTGATAGAAAAATACAAGCGCATATTCGTTAGCTGAATCATAATGTTTGGAAAAAAAAATTAGTTATATTATAAGATATATATAAATGATTTTAGATAAATCAGTAAAATCAAAAGTTTTAATAAATAACGAGACAAGATATTGACGTCAAGAGTATTTGTTATTTTTTAAAGATTAAGTAGTACCGCAAGATAAAGTCCAAACACGAGCAGTGCATCTACGTGTTATAGAATATATAATCTTTGACAAATTTTTTACAAAAAATTAATATTAAACAAATTCTACGATGTCTTCAAAATGGGGAAGCTTTATTCATTATACGGGATTTACATGAGGGTATTGCAAGAGCACATTGTGGGTATAGAGCATTGATGAGATGATTTCTTTTATCTGAGTATTTTTGGCAAACATTGGAAGTGGATGTAAAAAACTTTAGTTCAAATTGTTGACATGTGTCAAATTTTTACAAATATGACACATATATCGGGTGAGCCTCTTGGATATAATATTGCTCCTTATGAGTTTGATAGATAGAGTACCGATGTTTTAGGTCATTTAACAACGGCTAGAAGAAGATGCACATTTTTAAGAGTCGTTCTAGATTATGTTACTAATTGGATGAAAGCAAAACCTTTAGTGAGAGTTTGTACGAGAGAAGTTTGTGATTTTCTTCAAACGAATATTTGGAGTTGATATGGAATAACAAAGATACTTATGACCCACATAGACCCCAATATTTTAAAAATATTGTTACAATATTTTCTTGCAAATACGACATATACAACATTTTTTCATTATATATTATCCACAAGTTAATGTCAGGTGGAAGTTAAAAGGTGTGTCATTCTGAATGGTATAAAATGATTGGTCGTTCTGGATTCTGATTAGGTAATTGATATATTTTAAGAATAATTATTAAATAATGATTCACGATTGTTACTCCTCGTTTTATTAAAACTAACGAGTAACTGCTAAGAGGATGAGGAGTATATGTGACAGGAATCTAGTTTTAGTGATTGTGCAAAATGGTATGTCGTTCCAAATAATTATACTTCAATAGCAATAGTCTATTTTACATAAGTTTAGGTGATGTAAAAATGTTGTGATGGGATACTTCATACAAAAATATATATATATATATATTACAAAGAGAAGTTCTCAAGAATAAAATCTGAAAAAGTAAATAATGGAGTTATTCTTCCTTTTATATAGGTTGTTGAATTACATCTCCATCCCTAATTTAAATATAAAATCAGTGATTTATAAGTTACCTAGTCAAATAGGTAGCTATAAAGGGGAAATATTCCATATTATAAAACCTGTCATTTTTTGTAAGGTTTATTTTAAGTTGAGGGTAACTTTGTCAAGTGTTTTGGAAAGTTTTGAGAGTGTTAAATGTTTGGGTTTTTTGTAGTGAGAGATTTGAGATGCCTAGTTTTATTAAATGTTCATTACCGTCATTAAAGAAAGTAGTTAGGGTATTTATACTTTTAATTATGGACCCATGGGCTTTCAGGTCAAATTATGGAAACGGATCATGTTTAAGGACCCATTTACTTAATAAGCTGATTAGCACCTAGCTTAGTCAAAAGGTGTTTAGTTATTTTATACTTTTGTCCCGTCCGGATAGCTCAATGGGCAGTTTATGTCCGAATTTCCCTTGTCCGGAAATATCAGTAGGCAGTGGTGGATTTATCCGGACTCATCAGTAGCCCTTTTTTTAGGCTTTGTCAAAAATCTTTGGCATGACTAAAAAATTCACTTAGTCAGTAACGATATTTTCCGACCCATTTGTGTGTTTGGTTAGAGGTTTGTCCGGACTGACTTCTTCCCAGAATTCTAAGAGTTTTTCTTTGGATTGTGAGACATGTGCGCAATCTGATTTGATCTACCAGCCATTTTTTACCTAGATTGGCGCTCCCACTAAACCTAAAAAGTAACCTATGCATTTAATATTTCCCACGTCAGCGCCGTCTTCAATCATTGCTCGAATCACTTCGTCTTCTCCTAGGTATCAGTTATATTTTTCTACTAATATATAAACCATTTTCACCGTTTCATTATCTTCATCACTCGACAAATCTTTTACAGAGCTTTTCACCCTTTCTTTCAAAATTGTTCTTGGTAAGTTTTATGTTCACGGCTAGAAACGCTCTTGTAAAAGGCAGCTGGTTGAATCTGTCTGAATTAGAGAAGGCAAGGAAATTTGAATGAGAGAGGCACATTGTTTCTGGAGTCTCAACCTTCTACTACCCAAGAAAAGGAAGTATCGAGAGTTAGAAAACCCTCCCCTTTCATAGCCATGGGATCTGATGTTGAAAAGTCTCCAGAGAAATCCAATTCACGCTGGAAAACTCGTTTGGTGAAAGCCCAAGCGACTGCCTCACAGTCAAAGCCCTCCAAACCGGAGGCCTCTAAATCAGCATCCAAAGATAAACCCTCCGGATCGGAGATATCTATAAGAGCCCCACGAGATAAGCCCCGAATCGGAGGAAGCCAAAGTAGCTTCTCAAATGAAATCCTACGGAACTGAGCCTCACCCGGACACCAGACCTTTGGAAAAAACTAGCGCTCAATCATCCGGACATACCATAGAGACAGAAGCTGACACCCTTCCATCCATAACAGCTGATAAACCTTCCACGGTGATGGAAGAAGTGATGGAAGATAGTATCGAAGAGGCCCCCTTCGAAACTGAAGCCTCAGGAAAAACTGGGGATGCTGCTTCTGATAGGAAATTGAAAGGCAAAGCGAAGGTTGGAGTGGCTCATCCGGATCTCCCGGAGTGCTTGGAGGGTAAGGTAGGACCTTGCTTTCAGAAAGTCAATGTGAAGTACTTATTGGCCATGCAGAACATAAATTATGTTTATACCCATACTATCGAACTGGGCCGGATCCAGACAAAGCGGGGGATCCCAGAGTCAGTGAAGGTGAGAATACATGTCACTCCGGAGACTCCAATGGACTGCAAACTTAATGAAGTGGTCATCTACACAAAAATATTCAACTAGGGGCTCAGATTCCCCTTAGACCCAGAGATCATCAGGTATTTCCACCTGATTAAGCTTTTCCCAAAACAATTAAGTCCAAATGCTTGGTACTCCCTCATTACCTTCATAATGGCATCAAGGCTGTCCAGAATCCCTCTCCCAATAGAGCAATTTGTCGTTGTGGCAAGCTTGTGCAAAAATCATCACATCCCATTCTATCACCATAACCTGGGAGAAAATTTCAAAGTGGTAGATGATTTGTTGGAGTCAAAGAAGAATTGGAAAACTCAGTTTTTATTCATCAGTGGGTCATGAGAGAATGGGAGAAAGATCAAAGCCAAGACTAACCCTAGCATGCTTACTAGTAGGTGGAAGAGTACAAGTAAGTTCTTCAATTTTGTTTTTCATTTTCTCCTTTTCACTTTACAAATATTCCACTTCGGAACTATTCATTACCTCATTTTCGGTATTACCAAAGGAGTATATCGGATATTTGGAGGAGGGGCAGACTACATGTACCAAGTTAAATGCATGGGCCGCAGAACGTTAGGGAAATTCTTTCCACAGCTGTTTCACTTCTGGAAATTTGGTGAGATCTCATCTGTGAAATACCACAGGCCGGAGAGATCTTACATGGGAAGAATTGACCACACCCCTTCCCCCAGCTGTCATCCTCAAACGAACAGAGGAAAAAGATGGTAAACTGGCATTGCCCTCTAGAGCCAAGGCCCCTAGCAAGATGAAGGGAAAGAAAAAGAAGGCTGCAGCAGAGGAGACAGGAGAAAAACCAAATCCACCAAGGCCTCCGAAGAAGGACCAAATACGGGGAGCTAGTAGCAACGAAAGGGCTACCAAGAAGAAAAAGGTCACCTTAGGGGGAGAAATAACTCTTCGCCCTTCGGAGCTTCCTCCTCCACCAGCTCCTGCTGACCCTACTTTGGCAGAGAAAAATCCAACAGACCTGCAACTGGGAGAGGGCACCAGTGGAGGGCTCGACATCAGATCCCTTCAGGACATCGGTCTTTACTTTACTGATTCAAAGAAAGATGACTTTGCTGGTCCATTCCATCCTTCGGGTTCTTCCAATATGGTAACCTACAATGGTAAGTCTTTCTCTATTTCCTAAGACCAGGATACGGTGGCCCACTCTCTTTTAGGTCATATCCAACCAGTGCTCGACTTGGAGAGGCAGTTGAAAAATCATTCCACCCTTATCAACACCCTTAACACAGACAAGGAGACTCTGTGAAGAATTAAAGCACTGAAGAAAGAGCTTGAAGAATTGAACAAGGACAACAAAGATCTGTCAACCAAGCTGGCCACCTCGGAGAATGCTAACACTAAGCTCCAAGCTAAGTGCTCTTGTTTGGAGAAACATCTCTCAACCTTAAAGGAAGATATGAAGACCAAAGATGGTGCTATTCAGACCTTGTCCGATGAAAAGACTTCCCTTGAAGAGATTGTGTCTAAGGCAACCAAGGAGAAAGAAGATTTGGGGAAAGAGCAGGAACAGAAAATTCAGGCCAACATCGATAAATACACCAACGAGGTGATAGATTCCTTGGAAAAAAGGTATGCCAAAGTGAAGTCTAACATGGTACTGCTTTTCCACGAAATGTTTCCGAATAGGACGCTTGGTACCTTGTGGCAATATGTGGAGTATGAAGACATCCCATTCCATACTCTGGATGATGGTGACAAAAAGAACTACTCCAGTGGGATCGATTCTACCACCGATGAAGAGGAAGGAACCGGTGAGAGTTCAAGCGCTGAACTCAAAGGCCCTAAGAAAGGAGGTGACACAGGAACATCCGAAGGGAATAAGCCCTGAGGTTTTTAACTATATTTTATGTTTTCTTTATTTTGTGAGCTATTAAAGTCCTTGGATGTCCAGGAATTTTTGTAATTGTATCCGGTTTGAGTCCGGGTAAGCCTTTCACAAAACTTAAAGTCCTTGGATGGCCAAGGCATATTTTGTGTTTTAATATCGTTATTCGGTTCTTACCCAGACAGGCTTATCTTATCCAATTTTGCTTTGTTCCATACTTGCTTTTAATTTTAATGGCGAATGTTTAAAGAGCCCTTCTTTACTTTAAAAATATTTAAGGTGAGAGTATTTAAAATCTGCGATGACATGTATTTAATGGTCATCATTCAACCAGATTAATCTGATCTGTCAAAGATCCTTAGTATTAAATTGAATACTTGAAAGGAATTGTAATCAAATCACACCAAATATTTTAAGAAGGCATCATATTTCATTGAAAAAAACCAGACACCTCATTAAAACCTCCCCGCGCCACCAGGGTACGAAAGAGTATGCCCCCTAATATTTACATTGAATTTAAACAAGTAAATATTTATACAACTTTCATTCCAGATATAACCGGAGGTGTTCAATATTCCATGAGTGCTTTAGGATTCTTCCATTTTTGTCTTGAAGCCTATATATCCCATGCTTAAGCTTTTTGGAGACCTCATAAGGGCCTTCACAGTTCGGAGCTAGTTTGCCGAACGACTTTTCCTTAGTATGCAAGAAAACCTTTCTTAATACTTTATCTCCTGGTTGAAAATCCCTTCTCTTGATCTTGGATGCCAATATGCTCCTCATCAATTCTTGATAGTGGGTTATTCTAAGATGAGCTTTAACCCTTTTTTCTTCAATTAAGTCTAACTGATTCCTAATTGCCAATTCATTGGCTTGTTCGGAATAGTTGTGGACCCTGTATGATGGTAGGGTTACTTCTATAGGGGTAATTGCATCCATCCCATATATCAAGGCAAAAGGAGATTCCTGAGAAGCTGCCCCATGAGTAGTCTGGTACGCCCACAACACTTCTTGCAAGTAGCTTGGCCACTTCCCTGCATCCCCTTCTAAATTCTTTTTCAGACTGGACAGAATGGTCATGTTTGCCACTTCAATTTGGCCATTTTCTTGTGGGTGGAAAGGAGAAGAGAAGCAATGCTGAATGCCCGTGGAGGCACAGAAACTCTCCATATCCTTGTTATCAACTTGTGGCCCGTTATCTGTTGTTATCTTTTGTGGAGCCCTAAATCTACAACAAATGTTAGACAAGATAACTTTTATAACTGATTTTGAAGTAGTTCCTGCCAGGGGGCTGCTTCTATCCACTTTGAGAAATAATCAATGGCTACAATAATAGTCATGCACCCTCCGGACTCCATTGGTAAAGGCCCAACTAAATCCAGTCCCCAACGAGCAAAAGGAACTGGCTCAGAAATTGACTCCATAGGAACTGCGGGGATATGAATTTCGTTACCATATCTTTGGCATGGTTCACATTTTTTCACCAATTCCGTAGCATCTGCCATTATGGATGGCCAATAGTATCCGGCCAACAAAACCCTCCGGGTTAGAGCTCTATAGCCGCAGTGTGTTGATCCTTCTCAATCATGTAGTTCGGACAAAATAATTTGGGACTCTTCAGCCCCCAAACAACGCTGGAGAGGTCTGCTAAACAACGTTTTATAAAGAACCTCTCTTAAGATTAAGAAACCACGAGCTTTGTGTTTCATTTTCCTTGCCATAGCTTTCTCCAGAGGAAAAATTCCATCAGTGATGTATTGAAGAAAGGGAAATCTCCAATCTTTAGATTGAACCATTTGTACACTCAAACTCTCCTCCTCTTCCTTCTTCTTATTTGATTGTATGGATGAGAATTCTTGTACATGAATCCATGGGTAGGACTCAAAGAATGTTATGGTTGCTAAGGCGTCTGCCAGCGTGTTTCCCGATCTAGGAATATGCTCATAGAAAACAATTTTGAAGTTAGCTGCTACTTCTTTAAGAATGAATAAGTATTTGATCAACTGCTCTTTCTTGGCTTTGGACTGACCTTGAGCATGGTGGATAAGAAGCTATGAATCACTCATTAATCTAAATCTTTTAGCCCCACACAGAAAAGCTAGGTTTAGACCAGCTATAGCTGCCTCATATTCAGACTTATTGTTAGAAGCCCTAAAAGCAAAGCATATAACCTGGTATAACTTATCACCATATGGAGACGTTAAACAAATCCCAGCCCTACAACCCATTGTGCTTGATCCACCATCTGTCCAGAGAACCCACTCTTTTTTAGTTTTCTCTTCTGAAGCTTGTTTAGTACTTCTGTTCGAATGAAACTCTACCAAGAAATCAGCAACAAACTGAGCTTTAATTATAGTTCGTGGGGAAATATCAATGTCATAATCACCCAATTCTACTGACCATTTGGTCATCCTGCTTGATAAATCTGCTTTCTGAAGCACATTCTATAAAGGAAAAGATGTTTGGACGATGATGGAATGAGACTGAAAATATGGCCTCATTTTAGGTACCTCTTTTCAGCATCCATCAGACTCTTACTGATGTAGTATAGCGAATAAGGATAATTATCCACCTCTCTCACCAGTACTGCACTTATTGCACATTCTGACACAGCCAAGTATACATATAGTGTTTCTCCATCAACAGGCTTAAAAAGGGTTTTGGGAGAAGATAAATGTTTTTTTATTGCATCGAAAACCTGGGTGCACTGTGGAGGCCAGTTGAAGTCTTTAGCACCTTTCAAGGTTTGAAATAATGGAGCACATTTGTCCGAACACCTTGAAATAAAACGATTCAAAGCAGCCAACCTTCCTGTCAGCCTCTGCACTTTTTTAATATTTTGAGGAGGGTCCATTTTAAGCAGAGCATCAAGCTAATCCCAATCAGGTTGTATCCCTTTTTCACTAATCACATAACCCAAAAACTTTCTGGACCGCACCCTAAACACACACTTTTCAGGATTGAGTTTTAAATTAACCTTTGTTAAGTTGGAAAAAGTTTTTTGAAGATCAGTCAGGTGCGACTCTTCTTCTAATCTCTTAACCATCATATCATCGATATATACTTCCATATTGTTTCCAATCTGATCAACAAATGCTTTATTTACCAACCTTTGATAAGTAGCCCCATCATTTTTCAACCTAAAAGGCATCACCTTGTAACACTGGAGACCCGTATCTGTAACAAAGGTAGTGTGTTCTTGGTTCTTCAGATCCACCTGTAGTTGGTTATAACCAGAGAAGGCATCCACGAATGATAATAGCTCGTTTCCAAATGTGGATTCCACCAATTGATCTATCTGGAGGACTCGATAGAGATCTTTTGGGCAAGCTCTGTTGAGGTCAGTAAAGTCGATACACATACGCCATTTCCCATTATTTTTCTTGACTAACACTGGGTGGGTTGGCTGTCCATAAAGGATACTAAGACTCCTTTGTGTGCCTCATCTTAGTAAGTCGGTCAACTTCTTGGACTATTACATCAGCTTTCTACTTAGAAAAAGCTCTCCTTTTTTGCACAATATGTGCAACATCTGTCTGAATGGATAGCTTGTGTGATATAACACTTGTTGGTACTCCGGTCACATCAGCATTACACCAAGCAAAAACGTGTTGGTGACCTGCCAAAAAGGACAACAACTTTTTCTTTAATTTTGGTGCCATCTTGGAGCCAACTTTAACACTCCTTCCTTCAGCCAGAGAGTGGGTTTCAACTTCTTCAATCGGTATCAAAACACCATGGGTCTCTCTGGGGTCATCAATTTCACCCTCACCCCAGAGGGCCCCAACAACTGCTAATCTTCATTAATCCGGACTGCCCCCAGAGTTCTAGGAGCAAGTGCAGTTGCATAACATTCTATTGCTGTCTTTTGGCTACTCCGGACAACTCCCACTTGTCCTTGAACCGTATACTTTAAACATTGATGGAATGTTGAAGCCACAACATGCATCCTAGAGAGCCAGGACCTCCCAAAGATCGCATTGTAACATGTGGGGCAATCTACCACAACGAATAGTACCCTGACCATCTTCTTAAAAGGGCCTTTGCCCAACAATACCTCCTCCTTAAATTCTCTGATTACATCCGCATAGCTCCCTGTGAAGCGCACAATAGATCTGTTTGAACGTTGAATCACTGTCGGATTCTTCGTCTGTTATAAGAACTTAAAAAGAGAATATTGGTTGTGCTGCCAGTGTCAATCAGAATTCGTCTGATGTCGTTACCCCCAATTGAAGCTCCTATCACTACGACATCCTCATGAGGCCCAACTATATTTCTTAAATCATCTTCATCAAAAACAATGAAAGGAAAAGGAATTTGAGACTGATAAGAAGACATGCCTCCCTCTAACTGAGTATCTAGAGTGTGAACATGCCTCTTCCTTGAAGAAGGATTTGGCGCAGTCATAGTGTCCTCTCCGAAAATGGTAAGTTACTCAAAGAAGCTAATGAGTCTGGACACCATTTTAACTTGTTCTATTATAACCCCTACCTTGTTACGAGTTGGGTCAGGTTCCAAATACTCTGAATCTGCATCGAATCTTTCATGGATCATCATTGCCCCATCCGGAAGCTAATGTTCCTGCGTTGTTCGCAGGGCCTGTCTGGGGAGCATTGTCATACCTCTTTCCACTCCTCTTCTTGACATAATCTCCCAGCTTGCCCCTTTCAATAAGATTTTATACCTCTTGTTTCAAAGCGATGCAGTCATTGGTGTTGTGGCCAATGTCATAATGATACTGACAAAAACAAATATTACGACTTTCCCTGGGAGATTAAAGCGCTGCTGGCTTCCTGAAATGCACCTCATCTTTAGTTTTGTCATAAATGGTTGTCACATTCTCCTTTAACTCAGCAAACACTCCGGTTGGACCCAAGGTCCTCGTTTATTTCTGGGCTGCTGGCTCTGAGCTGGATTTGGGTGGGATTGAGTCTGTTTGGCCCTGTTGGACCCATGTCCGGATTCTTTGGCCTTGTATCGGGACTGATTTTGGTTTGGAGCAGCTGGGGCAGACCTCACTTGTCTGTGTACCCTAGTCTTCTTTATTTTATCCACTTTTATTTGTTTTCCCACCTGATTTAGCAAACCGCCCCAAGTCATGGTCTTCTTCCTTGTCACTGAATCAACTAGATTCCCAAGGTTTAACCCTTGTCTCAAAGAGGCTATTGCTACTTGCTCAAAGCAATCAGCTAACCTATTCTTGGTATTTACGAACCGGTTTATATTGTCTTTCAGTGATTCATTGGCTCTTTGGCACAATGGATAATAGTATCTTCATTGCCCTTCACCTCTTTACTCCCCACAAACTTCCTTCAGAAGGCCACCCAAAATGTATCAATTTTTTTTATACAACTATGTGGCAGGTTGTTGTACCATTTCAGAGCACTTCCCGTAAAGGATTGGGAGAAGGCTCTACACAGAAGTTTGTCATCATCATCAAAATTCATCATAAAAATTTTAAACTGTTCCAGATGGTTGTCCGGATATTTTCTCCCATCATATTTCTCCATTTTAGTACTGTCAAACCTCTTAGGAAGGTTTTTGGAGAGTATCTTGGCAGACAATGACGATTGCCTCCAATTCCGACTACGACTAAAAACTATGTCTTCATTAGGTGTTGCAAAAATACTTGGCTCATCATGGAAAGCAAAGGGATCAATCAGCAGCTGGTCCACATGCCTGTGACTATGGTTGTGGCTGTGAGATGACCATTTTCCCATATGCCTTTTTAGTCTTCCATACCTATCTCTCTTTCTTGAATATTTTTTAACTAGCTATTGCTTCTTCCTGGACCTCCCCTCATCACTTCTTGATGACAAGGACTCCTCAAGCTCATCCTCGTTCGAAGAGCTATTGGAGGATTCAGATTCTGAACTCTCCACCGGCTTGGACCGGTGAGACTTCTTGGAACTGACATGGGTCTTTTTTGTGCTTAAATGAGTATTTTCTGATGGGTCACTCTCCCTTGGATTGTCAGCATGGTGAACGACTGACGCCTTGGACTTTTCCTTTAAACCCATCTCTGCCTTTTTAATAGCCCTTAACGCTTCTATTTCAGCTTTCAACTTATCTCGTTCCTAGGGGGTGTATTCATCATTTTCCCCAACCACCTCCACCATAGGTGGTGGTGGAATTGCTTGCTCGTTCGGATCCATCTGAACAGGTCTTTCTGTTGGTTTTGAATGCTAGATTCAGGCACCTTCTCCTCCCATTGTGGTCGCCAATTTGGTGAGGTTAATTTTAAGCTCAGGGTAATTTTGTCAAGTGTTTTGGAAAGTTTTGAGAGTATTAAATGTTTGGGTGTTTTATAGTGAGAGATTTGAGGTGCCTGGTTGTATTAAATGTTCAGTACTCTCATTAATGAAAGTAGTTGGGGTAGTTATACCTTTAATTATAGACCTATGGGCTTTCGGGTCAAATTATAGAACCGGGTCAAGTTTAAGGACTCATTTACTTAATAAGTTGATTAGCACCTAGCTTAGTCAAAAGGTGTTTAGTTATTTTATACTTTTTTCCTGTCCGGATAGTTCAGTGGGCAGTTTATGTCCAAATTTCCCTTGTCTAGACATCTCAGTAGGCAGTGGTGGATTTATCCGGACTCATCAATTTTTAGTCATGTAATTAGATTATTATCAAATAGTTTGCATGTATGACGCCACATCAAGCAACATGATTATATAATTTTTACCAAGGAAACTTCTAAACAATATCATCTTATATAGGTACTGTAAAAAAATTAATAAAAATAATGAAGCTCAACTTGTTAGACTTGTACTGATAGTCTTTAAACAAATATAATTTATTGTTTTTAAGGACTATGGGAAGCCCAATAAAGGCATATCATGTTAGAGGGTCTACTGTAGAGCTCATTGGGCCTGTTATTGTTTCCATTGAAAAAGATAAACTGTCACGATTAGCTACATATTCTCTTATGAGATTTATAGTCTGCTTGAAAATAAGCCTAAAGCCAATAGAGTTATTCATCATGTTTGAGATTTTTTAAAGAATAAGAGAGAGTGATTGACCTCTCATTCATGTTACTAGGGAATAAATAATACAGATCCAAGATAGAGAAAATGAATTAATGTTTTCTTTTTTCCTATTTTTCATTTGTGAAGTTTTGCTTGTTACTAGAGATTCTCGATTATTTCATCTTTCTTCTCGAGATCCTAATGATTTTCTTAAATATAAGTGAAATAAAATAAAAGAACGAAGAAACTTAAAAGATTGATGTAACTCCTTTTTTAAAAAGATCATCTAGATAACAAATTCATTTAAATACATATAGATAGTGAAGGTCCAACCACAATAACGGAACATCCTTGAATAATTAACCCGTTTGTCAAGAAGAGTCTCACGAAAGCTTCCTTCTTTTCCTTTGATTATATTTGAAAACGACTTATAAACCTTATTATGACCATGCCTCATTGGTTGGCCATGAATTCTATTATAGAAGGACCTAGACTGAGTAACAGGCTTCTTTTGGTAGGAAAGCTGCACCAGTTGGTCATTTATGGAAAGATGCCATACTTTCCATAGAAATAGATGGGGAGAATGATCAAGGCTCTTTCCATGACCCCTCTTAACTGAGAAAAGAGATTCAAAGGTAAGGGTTTTTATTTAGAGTATGATGTGGTACGTGATGAGTCATATCTTGAAGTGGGTTTCACAAACTGAGAAACACATGATGGACGAGATAATAGAAATTCGATGAGATTAATAGAGATGTTGAACAACACCGGATGGACTTGACAAAGGTAATTCGATGAGATCAAAAGATGAATAAGGCATACCTTGCATTAGACTTTTTCAAAGTCGAGCATCATATGATAGAAAAGATAAATGCAATTTAACGAGACCAAAACACATAACGTAACATACCTAGATGAATATCTATTAGAAGATTCTAATTAATAAGTTTTTTGACAATATTAAAAGATTTTCCTAAACTTAAGTAAGGTAAATCAGTAATTATTAAGTATGAAAGTGTAAAGTATAATTTTTTGTGTCCTATTTGACACATATCAAACATCCCTAATTTTTAGAGTTAACTATATATAAATAAGAGGATTTACCCCTTATTGAATAAGTGATCAAGATTGTAAGTGAGGGAGTTTATGAATTAAATTTTGTCTTCTTTTTCATATTTGAGTTGTTTATACTATAAACGTATTGTCATTTAATTTTGAAGAGGTATTCTCTCATCATAAAATTGATTATTAAATATAATATTAGTATATGTTGAATAATGATATTTATATAGTATTTTTTGTGCATTGTGTAATTCAACAAATACATCTCTCTACAATTCAATAACTAACAAAGCTATCTTTTATGAACTAACTTTAATAAACTGAAAGAGGTCATATTGTTATATTCAATGTGTAATACTTATGACTTAGTATTAGGTGTTATATAACATGCATATCTCTATGAAGAAATTTCTCATATAAAAAGGAAAGAAAGTTCTCTCTAGTGGGTGAAATAACTTTGATACAATAGGTCTTGAGCATAATCTCGACTTATATTATGCATATAGTAAATTATCGGTACGTGTGTGCAATAAAGTCGTATCTATTATTAAATATTTCATTTGGGGTTCATCCGAGGAGGGTAGAAAGATACATTGAGTGGCATGGGATAAGATGTGTAGACCAAAAAAGGAAGAAGGTCTAGGATTTATAAGTGCAAGGAAACTCAATAAAGTGATCCTGGCTTAACTATGGTGGATGATCTCACAAAATGAAAATGGGTTATGGGTGAGTGTTCTCAAACAAAAATATCTTAATGAATGGTTGTTGGACCATATAGTTAAGACGTCAGATTCAATGATATGTAAAAACATCTTAGAACATTCCATAATGGGGTGAGTATAGTTCATTATTGTGATGGAGAGCGATATAAATAGAAACTAGAGTCATCATAAGTATTTTTAATAAAATCAGCTTATAATTTGTTGTTACCGCCGAATGATGAGGCAATATCCAAGTGGGGAAATATTTCGGCACTCAAGTATCCATAAAATGTACGAGGACTATTATGGTGTTCTATAAGTAATAGTCTTCCAACGACAGTTAATTTAATGAGATAGGGTATCACAATTTCGGTTTTTTGTAGTGGATGTGGTAGGGTTCTAAGATCTAAAATGTACGAGGACTATTATGGTGTTCTATAAGTAATAGTCTTCCAACGACAGTTAATTTAATGAGATAGGGTATCACAATTTCGGTTTTTTGTAGTGGATGTGGTAGGGTTCTAGAGATGGCTATTGACTTGTTCTGATATTGTTAGAGGTACGAAGATCTTCGGTAATAATGAAGTGGCTTTGCATATTTAACAAAGATATTTGAGAGCATGACGCAGTATGTACCACCTATCGGAAAATTTTAAAACTTGAAGGACAAAGATATTTGAGAGAATGACGCAGTCTGTAGCACCCATCGGAAAATTTTAAAACTTGAAGGTGAACAATGAGTAATTTATATTTGTGAAAAAATAATTTAACGAGCAGATGTAAAAGATTCTAGATGGTGGGGCAAATTATTAAACTTTCGAAGGAAATTCAAGAGCTTAGAAAATTCAATTCTTTGATTGGTTATACTATGAAATATATGGTTGGATAAGAATAGCAAGATTTATGAACCCAATGTGAGGTAAACGTATATAGTAGAAATTCGAGATATGGTTTGGAACACGACCAGAGATTATATTCGAGCTTGAGGTAAATAGGTTGATGGGGGGTTTATAGTTTTGTTGGAAAGTACACTGGTAAAATGAAGAAGTCAAGTGCAGGAATTAAGCTCAACATGGATGGGTTCTTATGTTTGGATCATTTGATAGCGGGTAGAGGGATTGTGTTCCGATATGGGAATGATTCGTTTTTAGGTGGATTCGCATGTTCAAGTTTAGTACATCATGAACAATGGATGTATCGGTGTTAATGCTCAAGAGATTAACAGATTGAACTTATGTTTTCGTTAGTCATGTGATTTTTTTAGAATCAAATAAAATAATCACATGACATAAGAAATGTAATATATCAAGTTATATATAAATTTTAGTTGTAGTATCAAAACAACGATATCATTTGTGTCCAACATAATCCAGAAAAACACATATAGTTGTTTTTCTTCAATCAAATCAAAATGATTGATTATCCAAAAATTAAAAATTGACTAAATTTATTAATTAAAAAATCATTACAATATATATAAAAAACACACCTATTGAATTTATTTTTTATTAAAAACCTTCTACTTTGAATTTATTCAAAACGTTTGTGAAAAATCACAAACGTTAAAAAAAATAAAAACAATTTATCAAAATGAATATAAATATGTAAGATATCTTTTATCTTCATCAGTTCTAAATACTTTTTAAGATGTTCGATTTAAATTAGCATTTTTATTAAAACATAATTTCAAATATTAAAAATTTAATAAGAAAGTTTTGTAGCTTGTATAATTTTATCCTACCCAACGAGCCAAATATTAACTCAAAAATTGTACAGGAAACAATAATGGTACATGGTTTGGAAGTAATCCGAAAAACGTTTGATTAACTTTAATTAAAAGATAAGATAAATAATTTGTAAGTTTTATTTTATGAATAAATCCATCAATAAAATAATTCAGTATTAATAATTCATTTGTAGGTGAGACCCGTAATTATGTGTGCCGGTCCTGTTTTAGAAATTTTTGATAGATATATTTATGAAGGAATAGAAAAATAAAAATTAAATAGAAATGCCATTAATTATATATATGACACTTGAAAACTTTTGGCTATACATCTTAATAAGAAAAATAGGAGATGAAGAAACAAAAAGAAGAGTTGATCGGGTCAGCATACAAGGATGGTCCAGCCACCGGCAACAGATGACCAAGCACTTCACATGGTGGGGTGGACTACCTAACTAACGTTTTGTTCACTAGACCCAACCACCACCTTGGTAACAAATCTGGTCGCTATCTGCTCTACATTAACTATAACTTTAAATCGAATCTATTTATATCGCTATTAATTGCCCTTTATAGTTTTCGGATATTGAATCAATTAACCACGGACATTATAAACCAAAGAAATCATATTGGTCTAACAGTTAGCGACTTTGAGGTAGACACGCATTTATATAATCTATATTTTTAATTTTAATTTGGGCTAAATAAAAAATCTGGTCCAATGGTAAATGAATAAGACATCTTGTTGAATGAGTATGGTTTAGTTTGACATGAAATATATATTCTAATAAAAGTGTTGTTAGAGTCTTGGAAATTATTTAATGAGCTTAATTTTTTATAGGGTGGTGGATATGAAGGTTATTTGAGTTAATTTTATTTTGTGACTGTTAAATGCGATGAAAATTTCACATCGATTAAACGTGGAAAAGATCGATGATATATAAATAAAAATATATCTTCACTAGTACGAAGATGTTTGAAAATGGATTAAAAGTGAAGTGGTGTAGAAGTTCTGATACAAAATATATAATATAATAATAGTGGAGAGCTCGGGCTTGTTCATATTTATACACGGGAGCAAAATATAAGTCGTTTATATTCTCAACGATTTGTATGAGAGCTCGAGACTCAGATTGTGTGGTCTTATTAGAGTGAGCATATGGATCTATTTTAAAGCTCCATGGTTCATGTGGTGAACGTTAACACAACGTGATAGATTGAGTTGATGAAATTCAATTGAGAGGAAATTAGTCATGTTCAAGATGAAATAGTAATTGTAAAGCTCTATAGCTCGAATAATATGGTCTAATTAGAGTAAATAGATAGATTTGTTGGATAGCCTTATGGATCAGGTGGTGAGCAAAGGCACAACCTAATTAGAATGGACGGATAAAATTCAAATGAGAGGTGGATCACTTGTACTTTATTCGAGAGAGGAATTCGTTAAGAAAGATCAAAGTCCAACATTAGTTAAACATGGAAATGATCAATGATATATAAGTAAAAACGTACCTCAACTAATATGAGACCTCGTAGAAGTGGACCAAAAGCAAACCTTCAAACCAAAAAGGGATAATATCATTCTAGTACGGAGGTCATATTTTTCATACTATATGGAAGCGGAATATGCGGTACAAGACAAACAATCCTCTTTTTATACAATATTTAAAAACAAAGTTAAGCTAATTATAGTACTGCGGTACAAGACAAACAATCCTATCTTTCCAACGCTAATGTATAAAATATATAAAAAATTATTTTTATAATGTAATTTAGAAGCGTTAGGATTATATAATATAATAATAGTGGAGAGATCGGGCTTGTTCAAATTTATACACGGAAGCAGAATATAAGTCGTTTATATTCTTAGCAATTTGTATCAGAGCTCGAGACTCGGATTGTGTGGTCTTATTAGAGTGAGCATATGGATCTATTGTAAAGCTCTATGGTTCATGTGGTGAACTTTGACACAATCTGATAGATTGAGTTGATGAAATTCAATTGATAGGTGGTTAGTCATGTTCAAGGTGAAATAGTTATTGTAAAGCTTTATGACTCAAACAATATGGTCTAATTAGAGTAAATAGATAGATTTGTTGGATAGCATTATGGCTCAGGTGGTGAGCAAAGGCACAACCTGATTAAAATGTCCGAATCAAAGTCAATAGAGAGGTTGATAACCTGTACTTTGTTCGAGAGAGGAATTCGTTAAGAAATATCAAAGTCCAACATCGGTTAAACATAGACCAAAAGCAAACCTTCAAACCGAAAAGGTATAATATCATTCTAGTACGGAGGTCATATTTTTTATACCATATGGAACCGAAATATGCGGTACAAGACAAACAATTCTCTTTTTATACAATATTTAAAAAATATATATTAAGGTTACGTGTTCTCACAATAGTCATATAAGATTTTAAAAGATAAATATAATATTTAAAATTAATTAAATACATAATAATTGATTAGACATACAATCCTCTTTTTATACAATATTTAAAAGAAAATATTAAAGTTATGTGTTCACACAATAGTCATATAAGATTTTACAGGATAAATATAATATCTAAAATTAATTAAATACATAATAAATTTTAAGACAACCAATTATGAATAATTTACGTCTTATATATATGAGTTTATAAACCTTGAAACGTGATTGGTCTCCTAGTATGCACTTTTGAAAAACCGGTCAATCGTCTTTCATTATTTACTTACACATTTAAAAATTTCAAAAAAAACATATGATACATATAGAAAATGATGGACACATTTTCTATAATTTAAGATCTAAAAAAATGATATGATACATTTGAATTAAAGAATCAATCGCATTTTAAAACTAAATTCGTATCTTTTTTGCAAATTATATAGTTAGACACACAAAAACATTGCCATTTAAGTATATATTATAAAAACATATATTAAAAATTATAAATAAAAAATTAGAGGCTCGTGCTAGCGTGGAGATCGAATAGTTTATACTTATAGACGAAAGTAAAATATGTATCCATATTTCCAACACTAATGTAATCATTTTTATAATGTAATTTAGAAGCGTTAGTATTTATATTTTTAAAAAATCATATGAAATTCTAAAGGGTAAATTTAATATTATACTATCAAATAGTATGAATTGTTTTATAATTTTAAATCCATTTGATACATAATGATTTTCTTACGTCTAAACCTGTTTATGAACTATGAAACGTGAATGGTTTTTGACCATTAACATCTGATAAATTGTTCCATTATGGTCCATTTAGACGATATGATCCTTTTGACTTGTTTTCGATCATACTAATTATTCGTATTTTGAATATCTGACAAAGTATTAGTGCATATAGAGTATATTCGACTAATGTTATATATTATTAAAATTGAAAAATCATATAATATATATAAACTCGGAGAACCAATAACAATTCAAAACTAAATTTATATTTTTCTTGCAAATCATATAGTTAGATACACCAAAACCATAATCATTTTATGTATATAGTAAAAATAATTTTGTTTTCATAAATCATAATGTATTTACAATTTATATAAAAAAAACTCATCTTTCAATGCATTGATTTTTCTACTACTTACATGTCATCAAATACTAGATTCTCTCTTACTGATGTCGATGATCATTCCCCCATTTGGAATGATCTCTCCACCATTTTCACATGTCGTTTAAACACCCATTGGATTTTTTATGGCGATATTAATGTCATTTGAACACCATAAGACCAAAAATGTAGTTCGGGTCTCCGGAACTCGTCCATTAATAATTTCAGTAACTAATGTTATTGTAATGAATCTAAAGACCTTAGAGCCACTAGCTTTTAGTTATCTTGGTCGAACGTCCATTCGGAAATTACGCCTAAAAATATTGCCACGAAATCGTTCCATTTTTTTAACATGTGGCAATCCTATCCGGATTACAAGTCCATCGTGACGTGAAATTGGAACCTTCCAATTGATGGCTCTAATATGCTATCATCTAGCCAAACTTAGTAGTCTCAAACTTATCTTTTCTTCTCTTAAAAGAGATAATTCTAAAACATCACTAAAAGAGCATCATCTGCTAAATACTTTCTTTTACAAGCTCAACATGATCTGGAAAGTGACCCCCCTTAAATCCTCCCTAATTGATTTCAAAATAAATCTCTCTAAAAGTTATATATTTCTTAGTTTTGCAGAAGAATTCTTTCTTAATCCTTTTTTCGAGACTGTAACCAAAACAATTCCATAATAGTATTAAGTCTCGTATTTCTCATAATCAGATTATTTATATCAATAATTTTCTTGGGAATCTTTAATCTTCCTCTCAATGGGTCGCAAATATTTTTGTCAATCATTTCACCAAATTCCCCTCAATTGATCTTATAAAAGCTTTCGATAACGTCTGTTGGTGCTTCATTATCGGTATTCTCTAATCTATGGACTTTCCCACCCAATCAATCTCTTGGATCATCTAGTGTATATATACCCACTCATGCACGATCAACATAAAAAAAGACTCATTTGGTTCCTTTAAGGGAAAAAGAGTCATTCGTTAAGGAGACCCTATTTATTTTTTGCTTTATTATGCAAGTCATTTCTAGTATTATCAAAGATAAAATTATTAGCCTCGCCTTCAAATTTCATTAGAAATGTCAAAAATTCAAAATCAGTAATCTCTCTGTTCTGAATGGCCTTATAATTATTTATTGTGCTGACATAAGCTCCATTAAACTTATTAAAGAGTGCCTTAAGAATGGGGAAATCTTTATTTCCGAAGTTAGTGACTCATTTCGGCATTAATCACCTCCACCATGGGGTTTGACATTGGTTCCCTTTGAGTTTGCTATTCGGAGGTCCCCTTCATAGCCTATCGTATCTCTTACAATGATTATAGAACCCTCTTTGAAAATTTTACTAACTATATTAACTCATGAACCTTCAAACACTTCTTTTATGTTGTGAATATCCAATTGATTAAAGTCTTCATTTTCGCTAGCTAAGTTTACTGGTATTTAATTATCAGTATCCCTGTTAAAACCCTCAAAGAGTTATCCCAGCTACTCGATGTTTGCTTTGGTTAGGTTTTGAAATGAAAATTTATGGTGGTAAGGTAGAATGGTCCACACTTACTTTTCCCTCACAGAAGGAGGACCTTTAGATTTTAGACCTCTGGGTTTTAAATCAGGTGGTCACCCTCAAATATTTCTGATCTATTTTGAGTGACAAGTGTGCCTCAATTTAATATTATTGGATGCACTAAGAAGGTTAAAGACAAGAACCTCTGAAACCTCCACATCGCTTCCTCCCATAGTTGGGGGTGGAGAAAATTTAAATTTAAGATCAATAGCTTTCAAGCTATACAAATCTGAAATTGGAAATGGCTGCTCTACATCTCTCTGGCATGATTCCAGACTATTTCTCAATTATTTAGCTGATTGATGCTAGAATGTATAGCAATAACGAGGTATTCAAGATCATCTCTACCAGATTTTGAAATTGGCTAGCTCAACTCTAGTTAGACAACAAATCTTATAAATACAATATGCATGAAATTGGTTACTCTATTACATTATTTATCACACTTTCTACCTTGTGGGATATTAAAATCTGGATCCTAAACCAGAATAGTAAAATCTTTAGTATAAATAGTATTTACCATTCTATTTTACCCTCTGTTTATTAGGTTAATTAGGTTACTCTCGTTTGAAACAAATTCATATTCTTAGACAATCTTTATTTTTCCGGTTAGATTTCCAAGAAAAATTTTCCACCAGAGTGAAATATATATTTTGAGGTTATACCATAGTCCAAAATTGTGTCTTGTGTAATTCTTCCACTTAATCTATTAATCACCTTTTGGTGGAGTGTCCATTCTCTCGTATTATTTGTGAGGCTTCTAGTATGAAACTTGGTTCTTTTCTCCAACCTTAGATTGGTCTTCCTCGCTACACACTGCCAGTTTATGGATCACAGATTCTTCTCATCTTAGCCATTTTGGCGCTATGGATTTTGTATGATGGTCTACCATATCTGACAAGAGAGAAATGCAAGGATTATTACGAACACCAACTCTCTAACCTTAACAATCTCTCATCACATTCTCTCGTACCTCCGTAATATATTGTTGGGCTCAAAAATACCTAATCCGAGTTAAAAATTAATAATTTACTCATATTGTTTTGTAGGTTCTCTAGATTTGTGGTTGGTGTCTCACACGGCTTGCGTTATTTCGAGTTTTAGCTCCAACTGGTCTACCACACTTGTTTTATTTGACATTTTCTATCGTATATTTTTTGTGTACACTTATCACCTTGATGCTACTTAAACAAGGGTATCCTTTGTATAATGTGTATTTTTTGTACTTGTATAAACAGAAGAGTGCCCTAATGTATGATATAAAAAATCATTTTATTTTAATTGAAGAATTTTATTATCAAATTATATATATATATATATTTAAGTTTCAAACCCTACATTAATTCTAATTACCAAACAAAAGAGATGGGCACATGAACTAGTTCATCGACTTATACGACTATGAACAATGAGGCAATGTTTGGTATACAATTTTCTGGAACCTAAACGATAAAGATTTGTTCTGAGATGAAACCCAATCCTTGCATCAACCTAATAACTTCAGACATATCATCCTAGGAAACATTTAGCCTTGCTCGGCTTTTGACCAACCATACACGCAAACACTTCGGCAGTATGCGCTAAAAGCGAGCCCACCATCGATTGAGTATTACTTCAAACATTTCATAATCGGATAAGTCATCTCATATGCACATTGTGAAATATGTTGTCATTTCTTTCTTTTGCATGAAGGAAAGCAAACTTTTGACTACTAGTCCTTTATGTACACCGCTTTACATAAGGATAAGACTGAATCATGATGTTGATTCACATAAGTATCTCTATAAATTTTGCTTGATTAAAGAGTTGTATTTATCATGTCATTCTTCATTTAATATAGGCTATCAGCTTCCGAGTTGTTCAGCTGCTCCATTTCCCCTTTTGTCCAAGAGTTTTCCAATTGTTATGAACCTGCATATATCTTGACAAATAATATTCAAATTTTGATATAGTCTTTAATGAATCGGCAAGATCCTAGTCTATTCTTCAGCCCTTAAGTATATATTTTTATAATTATATCAAATAAATTATTCAAAATTTGTATATAAATAATCATTTTAGTAGAAAATCATATTTAATTTTATATATAAACTAAATAATTTATATCTTTGTAGATACGCGTAAATTAGATGGATATAAACAAGTGTCCTGAGATCATTTGGCATCCCACGTTTCATATCATAGCGAACAAGATATTGTTTTAGTAAATAAAACGTTAAATTAAATAAAATGTTGTTCATACATTTGAATGGGGCATATCCCGAAGGATTGATATTTTTCCAAAAACAATTATCAGAAAGTTACTGTTGGACCCCAAATATCTTAGACTATGATACATAAAAACACTAGACAAAGGTTAGAGACAACAAAATTATCAACAGACGTATGAATGTCGAAAAAAGCCAGGGACATGAAGATAAAGGCAACAAAAATGCAAAAACATATGCGATGATAGCCCAAAATGACAAACCAAACAGTAAGAGTAGCTTCCATAAATGAAAAGGGATAAAAAAAACCGTCAGATGAAGGAGAAAGGAGATCCGTAGAGGTGCAATCCAACTAAATCCTACGTGAGGAGAGCCAACACAAGTAAAATTCAATATAAGCATACACAAAAGAGGAAAAGAACCCGCAACCAACAAAATTGTGAGTACCTAAGCATAAAAATTACATCCTCCAGACCACTATGGATTCAATGAATCTAAATTGAAGGTCAGAAAGTACACGGTACAACAACACAGAGGTGAGGATATGATGAGAGAAAAACCTTCTTGAATTCTCATCCCGTCGAATGTGATAATTGACCGCACAAAAGCAGACATGCCAAAGATGGAGGTAGCTAGAAGGAGGCTAATTCGAAACCTCACTATACCAGGATGAGAAATCCCCGTCGTTAATGATGAACCCGATCTTGGAGTTGGCAGGAATCCAGATACCCTTAGTGTAAACACACTCAAAAAGGATATGGTTGGTGAATACATCGCAAGAATTGAAAAACACACATTGATAAGGGGAATTAGTTTCCCAATTGAGCTTGTTATAGGCAGACAACTTACCCATGTTAGCAAGCCAAAAGGTAAAAAAATGGTGGTTATATTTATTTCATACTAACCCCAATCACCCAATTCTGAGGATGCACATACATATAGCATTATAAGTATCTTTAATTTTGAATTTTATATTCCCAATCTTCGCTAGTTAATAATCCACATCAACCTATTTGATATTATGATGTGGGAGAGATATAGAGAATAAAATGGTTGATTTTATAAAAGTTATGTTACTTTCTAGCACATATCGACTTTAATTGTGTCAGCCGGCTCCAAAGACTATCCTAAATGATATCGAAAATCTGTAGATCACTGCTAAATATGGAATCGTGAATAATAAATTTCCCATAGTAGTTTACCAAAGCAATAGAGAGCAGTGACGGGTCATACTAGAATGATATATTCTTCATATTACCAATGGTCACCTTGTAAAATTTGCTAGCAAGAGGTCTAATATTCAAACTTTTCATCCAAATCCATGAAGGATAAGAGTCAATCTTTAGGTACCATAAGTTTGTCTTTAATATTCGCATAATCAATCTAGTCACACCAGATTGAGTTATCGTTTATACTAGTTATGGACTATAAGTGTTTGTGGACAACCGTCTTATTTTAGGTTTTTAGGTATATAAACTGAATGTCGACCTCATACAAGAGCAAGGTAATAATAGACGAAACCACTTTTGCTCCCAAAATCTTTATCTCATTAGCATACTAGAGAAAACGATGGAGAGACTATGAGAGTTATTTAAAAACTTGAGCGGGGAAAATGAAGATACAAGACCAATAAACATGTCATGTGGATAGCATGTATTTTATGATTTGGATCCTGCATGTGTATGGAAGGTATTTATATGTTCAAAAGGTAATGCATATAGTAATTTTGTCTATAATTGGACGACAATCATTATGGGACAAACACCTTGTCAGAAGAGGGACTCTGAGGTACTTAACCGAGAGTAAACCTACATTGAAACCAAAGATCATCTCGGTTTTTAGAGTAAGGTTAACCTCAGAGGAGCAGATGTAGCTTTTATGGAGGATAACTTTAAGGCCTCAGAGGTCAAAGAAATCATTGAGACCATCATTAATGAGATTGAGGGAGTTAATGTCACAATGATATAAATCATCAGATCATCTACAGAGCAGAGACTGAAAATCTTAAGATCATGACACTTCTTGTCGAAATTGAAGTTCACATCATTATGTTTTTCCTTTATGATAGTAAAAAGAACTTACATGACCAAGACACATAAAAAATATGATACGTGATTACTTTGTCCCTTTTTGCATTTGATATTCTTATGAAAGTCACTGTTAATATTAATAGTATAGGGTTGGTGGGGATACTATGAATAATCCAAGTGATCATGTAGATCGAGAAATTCATGGCCACTGAAATGTCGCGTCGAACATTGTCAAAAGATTTCATCAAGTCGGCTTTAAGAGCGACAATCGGGTATATAATATTAGTTTGATGAACTTTAGAAGATCTTGAGAAATGATAATTGTTCGACTTACCCCAAAAGTTGATTGCAATTTTTGAATCAGATGTGTAAAAAAATCATTGATCATATGGGGCAAGATTTTTGAAATAATCTTATATACCACTTTGCAACATGTAATTGGCGTGAAATCCTCGGCGATAGAATGAGAATCTTTTTCTGGAATAAAAAAAATGGGGCTAGGCTAAAATGAGACCCGTTTTCTTTATAGTGAGACCCGGTTATAGTGAGACCCGGGTTGGCTATAGTGAGACCCCCATTAATTACAAAAATGAAATTCATATAAATAGCAAAAAGTCAGATTTTCTTACCCTTTTACCTCCTCAAACCCTAGCTCTCTCTACCTCCAAAAACCCACGTTTTTTTAATCGTTTTTTTCTTTGAAATCCAACTCCAGCAAGCTGTTAAGGTAACGATTCTATACTTGATGATGCAATTGTTTTTCATTTTCCATTATTTTTTCTAGAGATATCTAGAGTTTAGCATTCGGGTAAAAAACTTGGATTTTTATGTAATTGGGGTTGATTTGTTGGATTTTAATTTCATGTATGTTGTTAGTTAGGAGATTAGGACCATTTAGGGGTGTTGGGCTAGAGATTTAGGGTCGATTTTGGCAGATCGAGCTACTGGGCAGGAGCTTCTGTCGAACAGGTATTTCCACGCACGAACATGCGTGGAAATACCAAATCCACGCTGCGTGGATTTTGCGAAATGTTCGCAATTTCATTCGTGGATATAATTCTCACGTCGTAGACCTATATTCGATGTTCCATGCCTACAGAGAGCACGAGGCTTATAGCGTCTTCAAAGGCGATGTAAGTTTTTTAGTTTTAATTTACTTTTTAAAGTTATTATTATTATTGGTTTGTGTTAGAAATTTTATTAGTTTAGGTTAGAATCAATTTATATGTTACTGCATTGGATTTTTTATTGGTTTGTGTTATAAATTTTATTAGTTTAGTTTAGGTTAGGTTAGAATTAATTTATATGTTACAATGATTTTAGGTTTTAATTTTTAACACTGTCTACTGAAATAGTTTGTGTTTTAAATATAATTAGTTTAGGTTATGTTAGAATTAATTTATATGTTAGAATGAAATTAGGTTTTAATTTTTAACACTGTCTATTGAAATGGTTTGTGTTTTAAATTTAATTAGTTTATGTTAGAATGAATTTATATGTTACTGCATTGGATTTGGTATTGGTTTGTGTTATAAATTTTATTAGTTTAGGTTACAATGAATTTATATGTTAGAATGAATTTAGGTTTTAATTTTTAACACGCACTACTGCATTGTATTTGTTGGTTATTGGTTATTGGTTTATCTTAGTTGTTATACTGCATATATATTGAACATGTTGGTTATTGGATTATCTTAACTTTTAGATTGCATATATGTTTATTAATATTGTATGTTTTTAATGCATCCAGGCCCGACAACAGTTGCGCTGTTATGCGATGTACCATACTCATAGTTCCTGGGACTTGAAAGTCCGTCAGCCAAAGGTACTTGCGCAGGTTAAGAGCACGTGTTTCTGGCCCTTGGTTGAGACCTTGGGTAAGTGGTCTACTAATGTCCACTTGATTGAGGGCTTTTTGGAGAGATGGCATCCCGAGACGAACACTTTCCATTTCTCTTTCGGGGAGATGACCGTCACCCTGGATGACGTCCACATGATCACGGGGCTCTCAATTGTGGGTGTCAACTGTGAGATATATGAGTACCCCACTGCTAATGAGCGTACTTGGGTGCAGCGCTCAGGAGCTTGAGGCGGAGATAAAGGAGAACAAAGGCGGCGGTAAGAGGCATGTTCGCCTTGCATGGCTGAAGAGGAGATTCTGCACCCATCAGTATTTCGACGATGACATCACTGTGATGGATGCCAAACGAGCTACGAGGGGATACTTGTTGCACTTCTTTGGCTGTACCATTTTAGCCAACAAGTCGGGCAACAATATTAGCCTCGACTACTTACAGTTCATCGACGATTACACTAGCTCGGTGAGGTATAACTGCGGACAGATGATACTGGCGCAGCTCTACTACCAGCTAGGCAGAGGTTGCCTACACGCTACTTCGGGTATATCTGGTTTTTTGGCCTTGTTAGAGACGTGGATTTACGACCATTTCACGTCGTTTTCATCACATCAGTACCCGAGGTATAGTATCGCACATCCTACTTTGTGCCTCCATGCGCCTCCGAACTTTCTACAGAGCCAGGAGGCTCGAGACGGTGTTAGAGTTTGTCTAGCTAGCTTCACCGAGCACAATGTAAGTTTTAATCAGTTTCATTTCAATTATCGTATATATAATATAAGTTTCTAATGATAAATGGTTTGTTAATATTTTACAGGTATCATTCATGCTGTATGCAGCCATGCGGGATGCTCGAGGTACCGCTGATATAGCTTGGATAGATGCGACGCTGAAGACGGCGGACATTGTCGAGGCGTACTATCCGCTACGGAGGACTAGACAATTCGGTCACATCCAGCAGGTAATATTTTGTAACTCGAAATATTAATATTGTTTGTATTGCGCATGCGTGCTACATAGTTTAGATTTTTTTTTAAATACAGGTTCCTGGTCCATTACGTCCTGTTCTTACCAGTTCTAGTAGGGTTCGTCGTGCGAACACCCTCTACCTCTGGGATGCATTCAGTTGGGAGAACTGGGAGTCACACTGTATTCACGATATTCTGAAGGGTACGGAGTTTATTCCTGGTCAGGAGGATGGTACCACTTTGATCTACTCTTCATGGGTTACGAGGAACTTGTGGTACATCATATCTGATCCAGAGGCTCACCGAGATGATGCGGAGATTGGGGTGAACCCTACACCACACACACATGCGACCACACTACACGAGCTGACTTCGCGCATACTGGATATAGAGGAGTACGACCGTAGCCACCCCGGCATTAGTTTGGAGGGCCTTCGGGATCTTTTGGAGGAGATATACCATATAGCTCACGAGTACAGAGACTGATTATCATTTATGTCTTTTGTGCTGACAATTTAAGACTTTATATGTGTTGTTTACTTTTGACCGGATTATTTTTTGTGATGTGGTACTGGTTCGTTCTTTAATTATGTGTTATGTTATTTTGTTACATTTTAGTGATATAACTTTTGAATGTTTGTCCAAACTCCAACTTTAAAACTCCAAGTTTAGGGGTAGGTATCAGAATGCAAAACAAATACAACATAAACTAAAACATAAACCCGAACGTTTTTGTAAACACGAACAACAACACAAACTCAAACATAAACCGAATGATTGTGCGACACCTAATATATCAATTATAAACACTTGTAAGATAAGGATAGCGTAATCCATGTTGACGAATTATTGTGCGACACCTAATATATAAAAAAGTACACAAATGCAGCAATGCAGTAATAGGGGTCTCATTAGCGTAACTTCCATTATTAGACGTCTCGCTATAACGAGACACGTAAAAAAATTGCCGCAAAAAAACACTCGCGTTTAATGCACTTCCCGCCCAAACATCCACGAGCTTATAAGTGGATGTTTATCACTCCTCAAACATAAACAGTGCAATAATGGAGTTTACCCCTCATTAAGACTACCATTTGCTTGAAGTAGTGAAACTTGCCCTGCGTGAGTTGGGTGAAGATAGTAGCGATGCGTTTTTCGATCTAGTCTTGTGTAAGATGTACTATAAATACGGCCGCTTAGGAACGGAAGGTTTTGTTGTGCGTAACCGTGAACAAATCAAACGAAGGTACATTTATTGCAAACCAATGGATCGTTTGCTGTTCCAACCATTTAAAATTAAGCAAGAAGCGGCCGTCGTATGGAACATGACGGTGGTAGACTACATCACTAGGGACATGGTACTGTATCTTCAGAATAGGATTACTGAAAGGGAAGAGGGGACTGACTTTGACGATAACTTGGGATATGACTTCGACTAATCGGCATTACTTATGTTTTTAATTGTTTGCTTCTTGGAGTTTCTGTACTGTTTGTTTAAGTTAATGTTTGAACTTTTTGTATTTTACATTTACCATATACTACTGTTTCTTATTTGACTGCCCATTTTATTTTGTGCCCATTTTTATGTATCCAATGTATCATTCTTAAAACAACCCAAGGTTTACATTAATTCAATCACATTGGTGACGAATGATTGTGCAACACCTAATATTTTTAAAAGTACACAAATGCAGCAGTGCAATAATAGGGGTCTCATTATAGCGTAACTTCCATTATTAGACGTCTCGCTATAACGAGACACGTGAAAAAATTGCCGCCAAACACACCCCCCTTTACGACTTTCCCGCTAGTTAATTAACGCGGGAACAATAAACCTCGTTTCTCGCAAATTTTTTAAGAATTGGCACACCGACTTCGAGTCTATAAATACTATAATCTGACTATGAAACAAAACATCTTAAGTTGCAACAATGGGTGATTCAGAATGGAACGTGCACGAAGATGCAAGCCTCCTGGTCGCATTTGACTTCGTCAGATGTACGATGCAAGAGGAGATTCCTGGTTTCATCGATGCGGTTTTGTGCAGGATGTTCTTCAACCACGGTAGGGAGGCATCGTGTCCAGGATGCTTAATGCTCCGACCACGCGGACGCGAAGAAGTGTTCGAGAGGCTAGCTTATCTTAAGCCAATGTCTATACAGATTGAGTCATTGGATTACGAGACCCGTTTACATGTCCAAAAATTATTCAACATGGGATCCCAAGGTACAGTTATGCCGGAGATGGTGTCACATGTGACGCAGCAAAGGGAGCAAGAAATGGCCGACGCAATTGCAAGCGCCGTTGAAACGTATTCAACTCCCGAAGGAAGTACTGATAAAGGTGAATATTCGTTCGAGTATGGACTGAACTATCCGACTCCATAAATCTAAGTGTGAAATGTTAACTGAGGGTTAGCCCACCTATCATTTGTCTTCAGTTATTTTCTTATATATTTCTAATTATGCAATGCTTTTGATTAAATTGTAATGTTTTTATGCAATCAACGTATTTTGAAGTTTTAGTGCTATTGTTTTCAAGATGAACATTCAAGCATAAAACATCGAATGTTTACATTCATTCGATCACAACTTAAAATAACAACAACTAACGAAATAAAAACTTCAAACAAATACTGGAATGAAACATCACAAGTTCAAATAACAACAACTAACGAAATAAAAACTTCAAACAAAAACTGGAAAGAAAAATCACAAGTTCAAATAAAAACCGATACGAAAATAACAAGTTGAAATAACATCAGTGGAACGGTTATTCGTATCGAAGTTTGTATTCAACATCATCAATTCCCCCCTTGCAATAATCTTATCCTCCAGAAATGCTACCATATCCCTGGTGATGTAGTCTATTGAGCTCAGGTTCCAGATGGTAGCAGCTTCTTGCTTAATTAACGATGGCAAGAAGCACAAATGCTGTATTGGCTGACAAAAAATATATCTGCGTTTGATCTGGTCACGAGTACGCACAACGATACCTCTTGTACCCAAACGGCCGTAGCCCATGTACATCGTACATAGGACACGCTCGAAAAACACATCGCTGGTATTTTCCCCCAGTATCTGGCGGGCAATCTTCACAGCTTGAAGCATGTGGTAGTCTTCGTCCGCCGTAAACTCCATATGTAAACGTTAACGAGTTTTATATTTATGTTGAATGCTCAATGTTTGGCAAGTGTATTATGATTTCTTGATTTTATGTCATATTTATAGGGGACGAGTCAATTTTGGTGGGCGGGCCATAGTAGGGGTTTCATTATAGCCTAACTTCTATTATTAGGTGTCTCGCTATAACGAGACCTCTAAAATATCTCCCGCTTTTATTCCTTGGCAGTATATGTTTGGCAGTACATGATATCTCGATTCCATGTTTTTTTTTGCACAAGCTAATGTTGAGCTTGTTGTTTTTTTTTGTTTAAACTAATGCTCGTAATAGTTGTTTTAGTTTTTGAATGATTAGCCCTTAAGGCTTGAGTTTCTGTAGACTTTTTTTTTCAAAATTTAGTCCTTAATAGGTACCCTTTTTCGTGTGCCAAAAAAGGTTCTGTTCAGAAAACAAATTAGGGTTTTGGGGCATTTATGATTTTTCTTTTGCACATTCATGGTTGCCAATGGTTTGAAAACATAGTTTTAACAACATTTGAGTGAAAATCCAAAAAAAAAAAAAAAATTGGCCTTCAACCAAAAATCATGGCAAAAGGGTACCTATTAAGGCTCTGTTCCGAAAAAAAATCATACGTCCGTTTAAAAAACAAATTTTTCTTTGGCAATCTACAAACCATAAGTAAAAGTCATAATTATTATCAAGCAAAAAAACATAAGTCTAGTAGTCGGAGGTAGCGAAATGTGTTTCGAAAGGATTAAAAAAACAAGTAACACAAAATATAAAAATACAACATCGCATTATGCATCCCCGGTCAAATCGTAGTATTCATCATCCCATCGTTTAATGTTGGAGGTTATGCTGGTTTAATTTGGTGATACTTGTTGAGACGTGCGCCTATTGGTATGGCCCAATTTGTAACTTCAGCGCAAGTGCGGAACGCAAACCACATTGGGTATATATCCGGCAACGGTCCGTCTAATACAATCTGAAAATTTCAATTATATAGAAACATTAAATACGTCGCGGATTTTTTGATCAAATGAAAACTAAGTATGAAGAATGTAGTAGTTTACTTACTTTCACGAAATGATTACCGTGTACGAAACCAATTCCAACTTCGACAATAGGACATGATCTTGGAGGCACACCACGCAAAGGAAGATACGTGTATGATAGTTGGAGAGAGACATGGTATACTATACATTGATACCGGGTGGCTATCACCAACCCATAGTCGGGTAATGTCATCCAGTGCCTAGTTCCGCTCTCGTACATTTTGAAACAATCCAATCTCCGCAATAGATTGTCAACACGTTCTGCACCATCAAAAACCCTTTCCCAGAGATCACGTTGACTTGAAAGTTCAAACATCAAATCCCTTCTCACTGCCTCCCATGCGTCCGTATTGCCTTTAATCGTCAAAGCTACTGCCCTAAATCCGCAATTACCATCCGGATCAACGTCTTCAACGCTAGCTATGTAGTCGTGCAAGTACTCGGGAAAACAACTCCCGTAGGCGCTCAATCATTTTCCTTTATTCAATTTTCTAGATCCATTCGCTTTCTCCTTTTTCGGTGGCGCTTTAGCTTTCGACTTGGACTTGGGTACTAAAAATGCCTTAACCGCCGACGCGTCCGTGCTACCTATCGTGGCGGGAGTACTAGCGCCTACACTATCGTATTCCCACTCGCATGGGTTCCGCTTAGTTGACTTGTCGAGAACGCCTTTTTTCCGGCCTTTCGTGACAACCGGTTCCTTAGGTTCCAACACATGGCTTCTAGCGGGATCTAGGATTTGCATCATCCTATTTATTATGTGATCTTGCACTTGTGGACCGTAACCGCGTATGGTACTATCAATTAAGGATAGCTTTCTTGTAAGCTCATCTTCGGTACCAACGTTTTCCCTAGGCTTGATCGCTAAAGTACTCCAATAAACATCACATTCACTCGTTTGAATCGACCTACCTTCTTTTGTGATCACATCACACTCACACGCACAAGGCAAATTGTGTGTTGTCCTAATTACACAACCACACTTTGCGGGAGTGAACCACAAATCCCCGGCCTTTCTAATAGTTTCTTCTAATATTTGAATGGTCGTACATGAAAGTTTACCTTTGATGTCGCGAAAGATAGCTCCCCTAGATGCTTGTCTAGGACGAAACAAACTCCGTTCGAACGTTTCGAAGATGGTAGAGTGTTGAATGCGAAGCAACGCATGAACTTTATCCCAAAATTTCTCAAAAGTGCATAGGCTTGTGTCGGTTGCCCGTTTTAGACTAGAGTGAGCACTCTCCGCCCTAAACCATAAACTTAGATTAGTTACAAGTCTAACAACTAATTAAATATAGTAATGTATACATATGATAATATAACTCACCGGTTGCTAGTGTGGTTGCCCAAATGTTTAATATTGTTAGTGTAGACATTAAGGAATTTGTGTCCGTAAGGGTCTATCCATTGTTTCATCAAGTACTCGAGAACCTTAGGACAATATGCGTAGGCTTTGTGAAGGTCGGAGAGGTTTTTGTTATACTCTTCGATCGTCGCCGAATGTTGAACCGCGACATAAAACTCTAAGAACTCCTCCCCCATGTCCGCTTTGGGCAACACTTTCTGAGAGTATGAGCTAATGTTCCTGTTTATATGCCAAGTGCATAACATATGAGTTGCATCCGGGAATACCTCATCGATAGCGTTCATTAAATCCAACTCCCTATCCGTGACGATAATATTTGGTAATGCGCACATGTTGTTCACCATCACTCTCCTTAGAACGCTCATTGCCCACGTGTAGTTCTCTTCTTTCTCCGAGCTCATAAAAACAAAAGCTATACAAAAGGTCTTTTTTGTCGAAGTTTGGCCAACTATTTCTAGCAAAGGCAGTTTATACCTTGTATTCTTGTACGTGCTATCCATTATAAGCACTTGAGGAAAAGTGCGCAACAAATCGATGCTCGTAGGATGTGCGAAAAACAATTCTAGGATTTTGTCGGTTTCTTTGTTTGTGCGCTCCCAAACATAGTACTCGTGCTCCTTTAACTTACCAAACAAGTATTGCATTTGGGATTTGCCCGCTTTATCAACCAATTGGTGCTTGTGCCACATGTTGTAGATGGTACGCATACTAGATACATTTTCCGGATCTCTTAACTTCAATCCACGGTATATATCTCTTGGCCGAGAACCGATTGTTGTGAGTTTACGAACATACTCCTCCTCTTCCGCCTTTAACCTCGCGGCCCGTGAATGACCATCCAAATGCAAGAAGGGTTAGTGGTTGTGTTTTCCAATTATAACTACCAATTTCCAATAGTCGGGTGCTTCTAACACCGGATTGCCCCTAAGCATGAACGGACATTCGCATTTTTTGGATGAACAATCTCGTCGTTTCTTCACAATCCCTGGTTTAGGCCTCGGCTTGTAAACACCGTGCCTCTCGCACTTAAAATATAACCGCGATGTTTTACCGTTTTTACTACCATCGTCATCTTTATCTACCACGACAATAAATCCTATACTCTTGCTCTCTTTGTCAACCCATTCAATCAATTCCGCCTTGGTTAAGAATTTATTCGTCGTAAATATTTGACTATAATCCGCCATGTGACATGGTGCTTCGGTCGCTTCCTACACAAACACAAACATGTATTTACAAGTCAAATAATAAAGACAAACCCTATATTCAACCAAAAAGGCATGTAAAACCAAGACAAACCCAATATTCAACCAAAAAGGCATGTAAAACCAAGACAAACCCAATATTCGCATTAAAATGCATAGATTTGGAAAAATCTTCGCATGATTGTGCGAAGATTTGCCATCTTCCACGCGTGTTCTTGCGTGGAAGTGTACATCTGAAGGCACGAAAACGCAAATATTTGTTCTGTGCATAAAAAAGACTAATTTTTACCTCAGCTACATTCTCCATGTGATCAGTAAGCGGCTCCTCCTCCTCTGAAAGGAAATCATCAGCGTTGCAGCTCCAATTGTCATTATAGTCGCTTAAATCCATGCTCGGAGTAATTGGGTTTAACTTTTAATAATTAATGTTTATTAAATGTAGGGTGGGAGTATGCAATATTTAAAGTTTGTGTTTTTTTTTAATTTTGGAGAGAGAAGTGGTAGGAAAGAGAGGAGGAAAAGAAGAGAGAATGAGTTGGTGGAAAAATTATGGTTTTTATATGTGAGGCCAATTTGGTAATTTCACATTTTTTTAAAAAATTGGATATTGGATCTCACTATAAAGAAATTAGGTCTCATTTTAGCCGTGCCCAAAAAGATGGTTGTGACGTTCCAAACGAGTTGAAGACGGTCAGTATTAAAAAAAACATTATTTATATAAATATACTTTTTAATGATGTTCCAAAAATGCATAAAAAAAACTCTTGTTAAAACCATTTGTCCCGAAAAAAATTTACTACAAAAAAATTATTTTTAAAACAATTTCAGCTATGTTAATTTTTAAAAATTATTTAAATATTTCAAAACACTTCATAAGTTATCAAATTAGATAGACTTCCTGATTTACCATCGATTAAAATTAAAATATACATAACTATTTTTTTTGTAAAATAATACTTAGACATGTTTATTTAGAAATTTAAAATAATAAATTTAAATTTTATAAAATTCTAAAAATATTATTGATTTTATTTTATTTAGACTAATAAGATAGATTATGCAAATTATAAGTTTTATAATCCCTTTTTCAGTAGGGTATCTACCAGTTTTACCTCGTTCAACATTTCCATTTAATATAAAATCATATTTACAACTGTTTTAAATAGTATATAAACAGTATGTTTAATAGTTTGATAATAATATTAAATCGAACTTTTTCATAGTTTCATTTTAAGCATGATATACATATCAGAAAAAACAAAAAGCAATACATATAATATAGTTATAAGTGAGAGAGTTTGTCGAAATTTTTCATGCAAAAAACAAACTTACCATATCATATATCATATTTATAGTAACAATTTCTCGTTGATTTAAATGTCAATAGGAACAAAAAAACTTAAATACTCACAAAAGCGAATCTAAAACAAACTACGAACCGGGTCTCGACTAGAATATTGGTCGATATTCGCGAGCAACGAGACATATATTCTTTCTCACAGCCAATTGTTTTCTGCCTTTCTTACTATGACATATAAATGATCTAAGTTATTCCATATATATTCAAATCTCAAAAGTTTGTACGAAGGTAAACGCAAGCCTTTATTTATATATGGATGCCTTACCTATACTTAAATCCACGAGCATGATGTTTGGTTTTGGATATTTTAGAAGAAACAAACAAATTCCTTCAGTTATGGATGAAGGAAACGGTTAATAATTTTGTTTTATAGATGGATAAGTTACGTCCAGACCGGTGTATGTATACGAGATAAACTTAGTGTTTTTTTTTTTTTTTATTAAACTTGTATAATATTAGCTTAGGTTATCATTATTATTTTTATTTTAAAAAAGTTTTAAAAAAATTATTTCTTAAAAAATCCAAAAAAAAAGTTTAGAAATTTAAATACGACTTATTTTTTTTAATAAATAAAAAAATAATTCCGATATCAATTCCAATATTAGTTCAAAATCAGTATTTAATACCAAATAAAATAATTATCCCATATTTGGTACTACATCTTATAAAATACTATAATATCTTCATTTGTAATATTGTAAAGTAACTCTTAACAAAAATAAAAATAAAAATAAAAATAAAAAGTTCATATATTTTGAATTATAATTTCAAAAATAATACTGAAACCACCATTGTTTTTATATTTACTAAACGAATCAAAAAGTGGTCTAAATCTAAATGATATGATTTTTTAAAAAAACATTGTTATTGTTAATTAGCATTATTAAAATAATTAATAATGTTAATTAATCGAACTAAAAAATTTAAACCAGATTTCAAAACCGAAGAAACAGAGAAGAACATCAACGTTGTTTTTGGACCGTATTGCGATCAAGGCTTTAAAAGACCTTCCACAATTAAATATACTGCTACTAATCTGGACGAAGGTAATACAGAATTACATATATTGCTGCTAATCTAGATGAAGGCAATACAGAAAGTAGTGTTTTTAGGAACTCATTTGAAACATTTAGTGAGATAAATTCTAAACAATACAATTACAATGGTACTGATCAGTTCTTTTTAGAACTTGTTCGATATATATAGTGAGACAAATTCTAAATGATCAGTTTTTTTTTAAGAACTTGTTCGAAACAGTTAATTTGACAAATTCTAAAAAATACATTGACAATTGTAGTACTGGTACCCATCAGTGTGACATAGCTCTTGATAAAGATGGTAAATAAAACAACTTTTCGGGACTAATATTAAACAATGAATGTTTAACGGCGGACACGTGTATTGTTTGTGATAAATGGGATGATCAAGTAATTTTATGTTCTAAGATTGGTTTTTCCTCGCCAGAAGTGCATGTACTGAAAAAATAGTTCACATAATGTTGGTAGAAACGGATAACATTGACGTCTAAGAATGTTGAGGAAGAAAGTTAGCTGTATTAAAAAACACCAAAATAGTTAAAAAATTGTACAAACACAAAATCCATTTTTCTCAGTTTTCCAGTTGTTATGCCCACTTTTACGCATCTTGAATATGTCTCTCTTAACGCATTTGGAGTTGTTAACGCATTTGGAGTTGTCTATGTAACTTGACTTTTGCTATTAATAGTATACCATCCCATATCACATAAGAAATAGCTGAAATTTGGTAGATAGAATCGAAAACGGCCAGTATTGCACCGTCTTTCACATTCTCAACATCATATACGCTCTGAATTAGTCCTCTCTTTTATCATCTGAAGTTCTTCAGAAGAAACTCTTATTCTTCCTCTTCAATTTTTATTTCACTGCCCGTGATTAGTGGTAGTCGAAAGTAAATTATTTTGTTCAGCATAAACTAGTAAAATATACGAATTAAGAAAGTTAAAAAAATGA
This sequence comes from Limnanthes douglasii subsp. nivea, assembly GCA_036936605.1. Lineage (NCBI taxonomy): Eukaryota > Viridiplantae > Streptophyta > Magnoliopsida > Brassicales > Limnanthaceae > Limnanthes > Limnanthes douglasii. The sequence goes on along the minus strand of JAUPFV010000005.1, from coordinate 85,786,736 downwards.
GATTCTTGAAGAAATTCTAGAACATTTAGTTGAACCACTAACAAAATATCTACCCTACATGTGCATAAAATTTCTATTCAAAAATCCAAAATACTACATACTGGAATTGGCTGATATCCGATTGGAAAAATCTGTGTATGAATTAAACCCAACTTATGGTGATATAAAATATAATATTTACCCACAAATTGGGTAACTTCGTGAATACCTTAAATTGGGGTACACTAATGATATACATTATAATAGTACCCATTAAATACCACAACTTCATGAATAACTTATAAACCATGGACTCTGATGAGGTATCTAAATTTTCAAAGAGTTGGTGTCATTCTTAGTAATTAGTCTTTCGAAACCCGAACAACTAAGCCAGAAGACGTATTAGTCATTTTGATGTGACCAGATCAAATCAGGTCACGCTGATGAAATCTCATGTCAAGCGAAGAAAATCAGAGCTGCTTTTTTCTAGAGAAGTCAGCATAATTTCTTTGAACCGACAACGGTTTAGTAAAGAAATGAATTCCTTTCTACCCTGGATGAGCTAAATGGTTTATGGATTTAACCTTGATAACAACATATAATTAAATTAAATTTACTGTTTAGCTCCCGTGTCTGAGTGAAGCCCTTCGATACCGAATCAATACATAAAATTACTGTTATAAAATACAATGCAATTATCACAAAATGGCTCAAGCACAGAATATATGCGAATGAAAGATTTAAATGAAACACAGGATTTAACGTGGTTCGACAATTGTCTACGTCCACGGGCGCCGCCAGAGAAAAGAGTTTCACTATGATAGAAAAGGTTACAGATTTCAGATTGTGTTTTGTGTCGTCCTAGTAATCTATTTATAGGGAATTAATAGACTTACTAGACTATGGGCCTAATGGGCTCATACCACAAGGCTAGCTCTTTTGAAGTGATTGGACAATATCATTATCACAACACAAAACTGTCCTGCCGGACACAGTACACTGTCAAGGCACTATTCGAACTGCCGGACACAGTACACTGTCAAGGCACTATTCGACTCATTCACAACAAATCTTCCCCTTGAGGCGAATATCCTTTCTTCACTATCAACAAAGAATCTTCTCTTCTTCTGACTCACCAAATGCCCTTAAGGCATTCACTCTATACTGCGAACACCGATCTAGTTTAGGCATTCCCTAAACTTTCGAACTGATACTGCCTTGGTCATTATATCTGCTGGATTATCGTGTGTAGACACTTTCTTCACATCAACAATTCCCTTTGATATTATATCACGCATAAAATGATACCTGACATCTATGTGCTTTGTACGCTCATGGTACATCTGGTTCCCTGTAAGGTGTATGGCGCTTTGACTGTCACAAAACACTTTTGTAGTAGTCCTATCCAAGCCCAAATCTGTCACCAAACCTTGCAACCATATTGCCTCTTTAACTGCTTCTGTTACCGCCATGTACTCTGCCTCTGTTGTAGACAAAGCTACAGTAGCTTGCAACTGTGCTTTCCAACTGATCGCACTCCCAGCTAGAGTAAATACATATCCTGTCAGAGATCTTCTTTTATCCATATCACCTGCAAAATCAGAATCAACAAAACCAACCAATGATCCTGCAACATCATTCAGCGATTCACCAATATCGGTTTTGTTAAAAGTTAAGCCAACGTTCACAGTATTCTTTTGAAGAGATTCAATCTCTTACCCTATAGCACCAATCCATCGATCTGCCTCTGAACTCGCTATAGCTTCTCTGTAGCTACTAGGTTCCTGCATCTCAACTTCTTCTGCAACTGACAGAGCATATGCAACTAGATTCGCATACCTTTTTGGAAGTCTAATATCTCTTCTTTCTCTGCTCAATGTTATGCTATAAGGTTGTTGTTCTGGTTCAGGCGCATCATCGTCACTATCATCTAATGCTGACGCTTCACCTCTTGATTCTGGATCCACCTCAGAACCACTTGAATTATTGGACCTGCTAGGAACTGATTCTACTTCAAGCTCCACATGTTCACTCACAACCGATCCTGATTCGATCATTTCTCCTACTTCCTTCTGACTGTCTATCGAAGCAAACTCATTAAAAGTAACGTCCCTACTGATGAGAAAATCTGGAGACTTTGGAGAGGTACACCATAACCTATATCCCTTCACTCCAGTAGCATATCCTAGAAATATGCATCTCTTTGCCCTCGGCTCAAGCTTACCATCTCTCACATGAGCATACGCAGGACAACCGAACACCCTCAAATGTTCATAATCAGCCGACGATCCAGACCAAATCTCAAAAGGAGTTTTACAATCAATAGTCGTTGATGGAGACCGATTCACCAAGTAACACGCTGTATTGATAGCTTCAGCCCAAAAATCCTTTCCCACACCGGAATGTGAGAGCATACTTCGTGCCTTGTCACAAAGCATTCTGTTCATTCTTTCTGTGACTCCATTCTGTTGTGGTGTTCTAGAACAAGTGCGATGGCGCACTATTCCCTCAGCTTCGCAGAACTCGTTGAACTCACGACTGCAATATTCTAACCCATTATATGTCCTAAGACGTTTTGATTTTTCTTCCTGTTTGCTTCTCAATCATCGTCTTCCATTTGACAAAGGTTGAATATGCCTCATCTTTCGTTTTCAGAAAGTAAACTCACACCATCCTTGAATAATCATCAATCAAACTCATGTAGTATCTGGCTCCGCTCTTGGATGGAATTCTGTTTGGACCCCAAAGATCTGAGTGAATGTAGTCCACTGTGCCTTTAGTCTTTCTTCCAACCGATTTGCTGAATTTGACTCTAGTTTGTTTACCAAATACACAGTGCTCACAAATCCCAATGATTCTGCTTTATACCCTTTCAACAAATCTCTCTTTCCCAAAACAGCTAATCCTCTGTCACTCATGTGACCAAGACGCCAATGCCACAACTTATTTTGATCCTGCCTACTTTGGCTATTACTCCCTGATGATGCTACTGCAGCATCGCCCATAATAACACTCCTTTGGAGAATGTAAAGACCCTTCTGCAAACTACCTTTCATGCATACCATTGAGCCTTTTATCACTTTGATTACACCATTTTCTGCATGGTACTTGTAACCCCGAGAGTCTAGAGTCCCAAGAGAAATCAGGTTTCTTTTTAACTCAGGAACATGCCAGCACGTCAAGATTCTAACAACCCCGTCAAACATTCTGATTCTGACGTTACCAATACCACCAACAACCAACGAATGATTGTTCCCTAAATAGACAGTTCCCTACATTGGCTTGTACGTATCAAACCACTGCTTGAACTGACACATGTGATATGTAGCGCCAGTATCAAGTACCCAAGAGTTTTGCCCAAAGTCTGAACTCACGGACAATACATCTCATTTACCACTGTTTTCACTATCGTCGGAATCGTTCACACCTTCAACAATGTTTGCTGCATTTTCCTTTTGATTTCCCTTCTTACCATTCAGTTTCGGACAATCTCTCCTATAATGACCCTGCTCACCGCATTCATAACAGTTTGAGTGCTTCACCCTTGACTTGGACCTCAAGTTCTTCCTTCTTAAAGAATTCGCTTTGCTTTTAGATCTTCCCCTAGTCATAAGACCTTCCCCTTCAGCTTGATTGTCTGGCTGCAACTGTCTCATCTCTTTTGATTTCAGTGCCCATAACTTATCCTTACCATACATAATGGTATCTACGAAGTTTTCATAGGGAGCTGGTAACGATCTCAATACAAACAAAGCTTGAACCTCATCCTCAATATTGATATCTATGTTCTCCAAGTCCATTATAATTGATTTAAAATTATCTAGGTGCTCTATTATGGACGTACCTTCTTTCAATCTGAAATCATACAAACGTTTCTTCAAATATAATCGGTTTACTACTGATTTCTCTGAGTAAAGATCTCCTAGCTTTCTCCATGCGCAGGCAGCAGTCTTCTCACCACTAATCTCGCGAAGCACATTGTCTTTCACACTCATTAAAATCCAGTACAAAGCCTTTTCTTGAAGATCTTGTTTCACCTCTTCTTTCATCTCTTCTGGTAACTTATTCTCCACAGCCCTCCACAGCCCTTGCAGTACCAATGAAGATTTCAGTTTAATCTTCCACAACGCAAAGCTGGATCCTCCATCAAATTTTTCAATCATGTATTTTGTTGCTGTAGACGCCATTGTGAAACCCTAATTGCAAAAGCCCTAATTTCACCACGTGGCTCTGATACCAATTTTGTTATAAAATACTATGCAATTATCACAAAATGGCTCAAGTACAGAATATATGCGAATGAAAGATTTAAATGAAACACAGGATTTAACGTGGTTCGACAATTGTCTACGTCCACGGGCGCCGCCAGAGAAAAGAGTTTCACTATGATAGAAAAGGTTACAGATTTCAGATTGTGTTTTGTGTCGTCCTAGTAATCTATTTATAGGGAATTAATAGACTTACTAGACTATGGGCCTAATGGGCTCATACCACAAGGCTAGCTCTTTTGAAGTGATTGGACAATATCATTATCACAACACAAAACTGTCCTGCCGGACACAGTACACTGTCAAGGCACTATTCGAACTGCCGGACACAGTACACTGTCAAGGCACTATTCGACTCATTCACAACAATTACAAACCAGTACATGTCGGGATCGATCACTTGCCGTGTCTAAGAAATAAAAAAGCAACGTCATAGAAAAGAACCAGCAAACATTAATTTTAGCATATATATTTATAAGAACCAATATCATTGTCGGAGCTTAAGTGGGTATTTAATTTTGTGCTAGATTCATGATTAAACACTCTATTAGGAGTTGTTTGGTACTATTAAAGCTTTTTAACCTTTAAGCTTTCACGAAAAAAATTGCGTTGGTTGGTCTGGCTAAAGAGCACCTTAGACTTTTTTTAGGGAAAAGTATCTTGAAATATGTTATAAGATAATGATTATGACTATTATTATAAGTATATATAGTTACCTTCTGGTTTCTAGACTGCATGACCGCCTGAAGAACCAGAACGAGTGGACACTATGAATTCACCAATTGAATCAGGTAAATCAAGCCTATTAAACTCGAATCCTTGACGTGTAATAGATAGAGAAAGCCATACGTGGATAAGAACATAAATTCCAATAAAAATGAGGAGGTTACATATGCCAGTTTGCGACCAAAATAAAGTAGGTGTAAAGCTTACTTACATTTTACTTTCGGGGTTGTACTAGAATAGAGAATACGTGCGGAAAATAAGTAACTCTCCAACTTCCATATGCTCACACTTGCACAGTAGTTGTATAAAAATAAATAGTGTTGACACCTAAAAATATAAACCAAATTTTTAAACTTTTATTATTAATCATTACAGAAGTTATCCAATTAAACTTTAAACTTAAATAGTCTTCGTTGGATATACTTCCATAACCTATAAACCTATTTCTAATTATATCTTCAGAAGCTCTCTTTATATATATATATATATATATATATATATATATATATATATAAAATGAAGTTACTGCTAAAAAATGTGAAACATAAAAGTAATATTCAATAACAATATAAAGTATCATTGAGAATTTAGTGGACTTTTGTTTTAAATTTTGTTAATTGTTCCTATTTGATAATGCTATTGCACATTTTACAAATGAAGAACTATTGTTTCGCCATAGCAGATTTTACAAAATAAGAGTGAAATATATGTTTCCGTTGCTGGAGATGCGCCCATCTCCTCTACCGTTTGTTGTCCAATCGATCACCGATCTTCTACAGTTTGTTGTCCAATCGATTACCGATCTTCCACAGTTTGTTGTCCAATCGATCACCAATCTTATCAACAGCGTCGTGGTTCGCCAGCCGGAGATTACTAGAAGTTCAATGAATTCCCTTCCTCTGTCTCACATGAAAATGACATGATGGACGAGGATACTTCAGGTTCTTTTGGCATTCGTCGCCGTGAGGACACGAGCGACCAACAAGACTAAGGCTTGTAATTTTGGTGCCTATTGTTGTTAGGAGACTTCTCTCCGAGAGCATGTGAAAATACGCGGTTGGGATAAAGGAATCTAGTGCGGCCACTATTAAGCCAATGAGGGCACCGCAGTCCCAAGGATTGTTTCCAATCATCCCCTCATTCTGAAGGACCTTCACCTTCCTCATTCCTGCCTCGTTTCCTATACTCCCCCTTTTCGAAGAACTTCCCTCATTCCTGCCTCGTTTCCTATTCTCCCCCCTTTTCGAAGAACTTCCCTCATTCCTGCCTCGTTTCCTATACTCTCCCATTTCCGAAGGACTTCCTTCATTCCTCTGCCTTATTGTTCAACTAAAACCCAATTCCTCGACATTTCTCATATTTTATCTCAGCAGTTTCTGGTTTCAGAAGAAGTCTTCCGCACGATCACCTCGCTCGTCCTCTCTTTGTCTCTAACTCACAACTCATCACCTCGCTCGTCCTCTCTGTGTCTGCTGGTAGTAAGAATATCATTTTCCGTCTATGTTTGCTTTTGCTTTAAATGTTTGCTCTCGCTTCATACGAATATTTTGTGTTCTTTTGGCATCTTTTCAAGTTTTGTTAACCGTTCTATTGTTAATTTGATAAAGAACTGACGGATCGTTTCTTAATTATTCAAACTTAGAATTTATCGAGAGTATAGATTTTCAATGTTTATAGCCATCTATTATTTAGAATCCATTGTTATCCATCTAGGAAGTAAATAGTGATTCTCTATTGTTATATTTTGTGGATTTTTGTTTCAAATTTTGTTAACTGTTCCTATTTGATAATGTTATTTCACATTTTACAAATGAAGAACTATTGTTTCTCTATTGCAGATTTTACAAAATGAAGAGTGAAATATTTATTTTTGTTGCTGGAAATGCACCCATCTCCTCCACCGTTTGCTGTCCAGTTGATGACCGATCTTCCAACGTTGGTTGTCCAATCGATCACCGATCTTATCAACAGCGTCGTGGTTCGCCAACGGGAGATTACTAGAAGTTTAATGAATTATCTTCCTCTGTCTCACATGAAAATGACAGGATCGACGAGAATACTTCAGGTTCTTTTGGCATTCGTCGTCGTGAGGGCACGAGCGACCAGCAAGATTAAGGCTTGTAATTTCAGTGCCTATTGTTGTTAGGAGACTTCTCTCCGAGAGCATGTGAAAATACACGGTTGGGATAAAGGAATATAGTACGGCCACTATTAAGCCAATGACGGCACCGCAGTCCCAAGGATTGTTTCCTATCATCACCTCATTCCGAAGGACCTTCACCTTCCTCATTCCTGCCTCGTTTCCTATACTCCACCCTTTTCGAAGAACTTCCCTCATTCCTGCCTCGTTTCCTATACTCTCCCCTTCCTGAAGGACTTCACTCATTCCTGCCTCATTCCTTATACTCCCCCCTCTTCGAAGGACTTCACTCATTCCTTTGCCTTCTCTTCAACTACAACCCAATTCCTCGATATTTCTCATATTTTGTCTCAGCAGTTTCCGGTTTCAGAAGAAGTCTTCCTCACGATCACCTCGCTCGTCCTCTCTGTGTCTCTGAGCTCACAACTCATCACCTCGCTCGTCCTCTATGTGTCTGCTGGTAGTAAGAATATCATTTTTCGTCTATGTTTGCTTTTGCTTTAAATGTTTGTTCTCGCTTCATACGTATATTTTGTGTTCTTTTGGCATTCTTTTCAAGTTTTGTTAATCGTTCCATTGTTAATTTGATAAAGAATTGACGGATCGTTTCTCGATTATTCAAATCCTAAGTTTGAATAGTCGAGAAACGATGCCGTCAATTCTTTATCAAATTAACAATGGAACGATTAACAAAACTTGAAAAGAATACCAAAAGAACTATTAATCTCCCGCTGGCGAATGTAAAAAAAAAGACCCGAAAACTATTCTTTTTCGGTCACTTATTCGGACTAAGAGACCCGAAAACTATTTGATACATATATTGACATTCTCTCCCGAGATTGGATTCCCTAGTATAATCGGTGCATACACCTTTTTTTTGTTTTTTTGCAAGCATTTAAAACTGAATGAAGCTTTACATTTTTACAAGTGTAATTTCAAATAGCTCAGTCCAAAACTATGGAAAACTCTATTTTTCTACGTTTTATTCCAGAATCAGATAAATCCCGAACAAAGAATTCGAGAGTTAGCCAACTATCAGCGTACTTAGAACCACAACTATCAGCATACTTGTGGAATTCGGGAGTTAGCCAACTATCAGCGTACTTAGAACCACAACTATTAGCATACTTAGAATCACGCATGTCTCTCAATCTAGCCTCACACCCAACTAGTGTAAATTTATTTCAGTCCATGAGTCGCTTAAGTAACCGTAATTACTTTCGGAAAGTTTGAGAAAATCAATAAACTAAGTAACGGGAATTAAATTAAGCTATGATTGGTAGATTGGAACTAACGTTTTTTAAAAAAAATCCAACATAACAGTCAGACTTAATCCCAAACGGATATGGTATTGAAACGCTACACAAGTTACAAACCAATCCAAAATATTTCCAATTACAATACTTCGAGAAACTAAGGATAACTTATCTGAAACATACAAGTAACAGTAAAAAAACAATTGCATTTAATATTGTTACTTGTATAGTTGTTTTTCATAGGTTACCCTTAATTTCTAAATAATGCAATCGGAACACTTCAAGATTGTCATGTAAATTGCGATAACATACAATAATATATACGCAGAACTAAGGTTGTCTGTTACTTTTAGAAATGAATTTTTCATAAACCGTGGTTCGAACCAATCAATTTACTTAATATATCGATTTCGACTATAGAGCTATACTCCGCAGAAATAGTTATTGTTACTTAAGTGACTGATAGACTTTGCAAAGTTATACTAAATATAACATTTCACATCAGAACAAATTTACAAATTTACACTAGTTGAGTGTGAGGTTGGAGATATGCATGATTTTAAATACGTTGATGGTTGCCTGACAAAATGCCTTGAAAACAAAGGTATTGTCCTGTGTTTATAGAAGCTTAGAAAGAGAGAACTATAGCTACATATTCTTCTACTCACGTCCAGGTCCTTCAAGAACTACGACTAACTCATCTATGTGGCATCCTTAGGTGATTATAGTAGCAATGACAATAAACAAAGACTGTGCAAGTAGAAAAGCAAACACAAATTAAAACCATACTTGTGGTGAACTGAAGGGAGTGCTGTTATTACCCATTACAGCCAAGGAGTCTTGAATTTGATTAACCTTGAAAGGGATCAAGTATATGTCTGAACTCTTTCCTCGGTCAAATCATCCTCAAAGAAGGGCAGATCTCAAGGCTTTTGTAAACTTTTTGAGTTCCTTTGCTCAATGAGGTCATCCGCTCCCCACGCAGTAACCTGTTTAACATGCTCTGGCTTTGATATCCCGAATCCAACTGCTTTGATATCCCAAATCCAACTGCTACCGGTTGACTTGTTGCCAAATGTTCAGCGCATATGATCATCAGCGATGGATCTAGATGTGAGGAGGGAAAACGAGATAGATGAAGCCCTCTGATGCTTCAAAAATGACAACCATACGTTCTTTTGGGGTAGTCGTGTTGAATTTGATTAACCGAAAACTTTACTTTGACTCGGGTTTTAAGATTGGTGAGGTTAATCGCGACCAACAGTTCGGGAAATAGCGAGAGTAGACATGACAGTAACTCTCTTGACTGAAATGGAAGATCTTCGCGGTGGTAACCGGCAGAGGGAATGCGTATCGGATTTCTGGAAATGGGGAGAGCTAAGTGTTGAGTACAAAGCAGCAGCCATTACTGAGGTTTTAGATTTCTCTGTGGACGAAGAGACGAACTCACGAAAGGGTTTGACTGAGTGAATCGACCAAAAGAGAAGTGATAGCACAGGGCAATCGTGCGTGAAGCCCTTTACCGGAAACCACGGTGAAGAAGATGAAAGCGGCTGTGAGAGAGGTTATCGTGGCTAGGGTTACGGGTCAAGCTATATATACCCAATTCGGGTTTAAGTATACCAAATTTTGAGTATACCCAAAGATGATCTAAGTATACCCAAATTTTGACAAAAATATCATTTTCTAGGTATATAAGGTTTTTTTTTTTTACTAATCTTATCCACCTTATTTTTTCAATTACACTCTCTAACTTCTCTCTAAAACCTTCAAGTTCTCTCTAATTTATCCGGCGAACTAAAATCCGGCGAACTAAAATCCGGCGAACTAAAATATAAAAACTTAGTCTTAGTATTAAAATTTAGGGTTATGGTTGAATTAGGTAAAAAAAATCAGAATTTTAGGGTGTTTGGAGGCCATTTTCCGGCCGAAATTCGACCGGAAAATGGCCATTTGCGAAGACTGAGCGTACCGACCGGTACAGAGGGGGTGTACCGGTCCGTACCCCCTGTACGGTCGGTACAGAGGGTCTGTACCGACCGGTACACCCCCTCTGTACCTATGGTACCCTCAGCCATCGCAAATGGTCATTTTCCGGCTGAATTTCGGCCGGAAAATGGCTTCCAAACACCCGAAAATTATGAATTTTTTAGTAATTAAATTTTTAATTTTTTTAAAAAAAAAAATTCAAAAAAACAAGTTTTGATTTTGTGTTTTTATTAGAAGAAGTTTAAAAAAATTAAAAAGAGTTTGAATGTTCTTGAGGCAACTTTGAATGTTAAAGAACAATTTGAAGAATTTCACAAAATTGTAGTAATATGGGGTTTGATCTAGTAGAGAGTTGTGTTTTTTTGGGTATACATAACCAAATAGATTGTTTTGTGAATTGGGTGTATCTAGGATATACTTAGTGTTTTTTTTACTTAGTGGCAATTCGGATATTAAATGAAATTTCAAGGGTTTTTTCGTCCTAAAAAAGTCAAATAAAAATCAACTGCGTTTTTTGGGTATACTTAAATCACATTTGGGTATATATAGCCGTACCCTAGGGTTGCGAAGTAGACAGAGATAGTTTTACGCCTCGGGTCGCGAATCGGGTCAACCCCATTTACTCACTCAAACCTAAGAAAGTTGTCTATGACCGAACTAAAACTTATAGCCTCTAAAATGATGTAACAGTAAATAAATTATTTATTTACTTTTTAACAAAAAAAATCTTTTTTTCTCTTTTTATTCATAATAGTTTCAATGGTTTGGAAAACCCTCTATTCTCTCTCTCGCAAGAAGAGATGTCGTTCCTTGATCTTCTGCTACCTAAGTTGTTTGGGATTTTTTATGATCATGGAGGAGAGTATTTCTGATGTTCGAATAAACCCATTGGCGAGCAACAATCTTTAGATTTCTTCAACTGACGAATTTCATTTGCTTAATAAAACTGTTATGTCTTCTTCTTCGCATGATGTTTATACTTCAGATAAAAGGGAGAAATCTTGGTTCTTGGGTAGTAATCGAAACGCCATCTCTAATTCCACGTTTGAGAAAATCATCAAGGAAAAAGCAAATCCAATTTGCAAACTCGTTCTTATGCTGATACTATAAAACCCAGAAAAACAGAGTGCGTCCATTCTAATGTTTCTGTTATGATCAAAGACGATTTTCCAGTTATTACGTTTGAAGCCAAAGACAAAGACTTACTGATGAATATTTCGAAACATACTTTAATCGCTAAGTTCGCTTCGGGGAAACCATCAATGGAGGTTTTGAGAAAATTCCTAGGTAATTTTAAATTTTTTGGTAACTACAATCCTTCGGTCTGGGTCTACAGGCACATTTTCATCGAATATAATGAGGTTGATGATCTTAAGAGGTTTGGTCAATAAACGTTTGGGTTCCTGGTAACAAAACAATGCGTCTTTTGAAATGGACTCCGCAATTTAATCTAAATCTTGAATATCCTTACACAGCGATCTGGGTTTCTTTGCTTAATTTGCCATAATTCTCATTCAATGAATCTACCATTGCTGAAATCGCTAAGGTCATTGGAGTTTTCTTGAAAGTTTGGGTTCCTACTGTCAACCGGGCAAGACAAAATTGTTGTAGGATATGGGTTGAAGTTGACATCTCCAAACCTTTGGTTCATAAAGTTCAATTAAAGTTTTGTGAAGTTGATAGTTATTGGATTGATTTAATCTATGATAGCATACCTTCATACTGCAACAATTGTGCTCATATTGGTCAAAAACAATTCCCTAGTGAAAAGATGCCAAAAAATAATCCAAGTAAATTGTCTGACCTAGCCCTTCTATCTTCAACAAATGTCCATGATCAATTCCATCTTTCTACTCATGTTAACAATGTTGTTACTAGCAATAACAATTGTTTACTCAAAAACTTCATGAACAACCTGCTCCGTCTGATTCTGTCATCAATGAAGTGACTAGCAAAAAACTTAAATCGGTCGTTGTTAATAATGCAGCCTTTAACAGTTCGGACAATCTTTTAAATTATGAAAAAAAGATAGTCCAAACCAGTCTGATAGTATGCACGTTCCATGAAATCAAGAGATTGACCCCCCTAGTTTGGATCACTTAGATCTAACTAATGATCATGAGATGATTGATGCTTTAAAAACTCTTGAAATGAGAAATATGTTTGAACTTGTATCTGAAGAGATTTATTATTCTCCTAGATATGCTGGAAGTCTTGTTACATCTCCTCTAAAAGATCAGTTTGAAGAAGTAACTTTGGAGAAATCAGATATCAAGAAATCAAAGAAAATGTCGAAAATCTGGAATTCAAAATGATCGGTATCAACAAAACTTATCAAGCTCAAAAGAGCCAATAAAACCTCATCATTGATGACTATCACTATCTTGAATTGGAACGCCAGGGGTCTTGGCAATAAGTAGACTATTCAAAGACTTAAGTCCATGGTTAAATTTACTAAAGCTAGTTTTGTTTCTATACATGAGCCTTTTGTTAATCCTGATAAGATGCAGTCTGTTGCAAGGAAGTTGAATCTCAGTAGATATTGTGGCAATCTCAATAATAGAATTTGGGTTTTCTGGCATCACAATTACAATGTGGAGGTTGTTCTAGATAGGGAGCAGATTCTTCATCTCATGGTTCATCACCTTTCCTTGAATAAAGATTTCATGGTTGGTGTGGTTTATTTCTGTCTGAGGGTAAGTTTGTAATTTTTGTTTAGAGTTTGTGGAAGTTTGCAAGTATTTAATATTTGAGTAGAGAGTAAAGGGAGAATTAAGCAGCCTGGTTGTATTTAATTTTCATTACCTTCATTTAATGTTGGTGGTTGGGTATTTATACCCTTACATTGGGGCCTTATGGGCTTTCGAGTCATGTTTAATGGACCCGGGTCAAGTTTAAGGACCCATGAGCTCTTAGTAGAGGAGCAGGCAGCTTAGCCATGAAGTGATTAGGTTTTTAAGTACTTTAGTCCTTGTTCAAACAGTCCAATGGGTGAGGTGTTCGAACTTACCTATCCGGTTAGATGGTCATTGTCCGAACTGTCCTTGTCTGAAGAGGTAACAGAATCCGGACTCATCAGTAACCCCTTTTTTAGGTGTTTGTTCAAATAACCTTTGTCAAAACCTGAAAAACAGTCCGTTTTCAGTGGCAGTTTTATCCGGACAGGTCTTCCGAATTGTGTTATGGTTTTATCCGGAGTGAAAAAGTTCTTTGAATCTAAACGGTTTTTTGCCAAGATTTATGGGACACGTGTCACTCTTTGGTTGGTTGCTTTAGCCGTTTTTTCACCTTGGATTTCGCACCCACCTTCTCTGAAAAGCAACCTCTTCATTAATGAAGGTGACATCAGCGCCGTCTTTTAATCATTGCTAATCTTTTCGAATTCTCCTAGGAATCAAGACTTATTTTTTAGGTTTACTATAAATTAAGAAGCTTTTTCACTGTTTTACTATCACTTTCATTTTCACTTTGAAAATCTTCAGAGCTTTCTCTCTCAAACACAAGTCTTTACTTAGGTTGTTTATGTTCACAGGTAGGAACGCTCTGATCAAAGACGGGTGGCTCAATCTATCTGAATTAGAAAAAGCACAAAAAGTCGAAAGGGAAAGGCGCATTGCAGCAGGCTTACCCACTTCTCCCATCGACAAACCATCAATCTCAGCTACAGAGTCAGACCAGGGTTCTTCCTCCATAAAGGGTGTCAAACCGAAGAGATTATTTCAAACCAGTTTTTCCCCTATTATCTCAGGTTCTTCGGTACAAGAGTCAGAACCCATCGTTGAACCATGTTTAACAGTTACCAGTTTTATAAAACCCTCCCCATTCTTAGCCATGGGGTCAGATGCTGAAACTTCTCCTCACAAGCTGGTTGATCGGAGAAAAGGCCGGCAGGTCAAAGGGCAGGCTTCCAAGAGCACCCCTTCGAAATCAGGGGCCAAGGACAGCAGTACAGGATCAGAGGTACCCATTAAAGCACCCAGGGACAGGCTGTCTGGTCCGGAGGCCACTGATTCAAGTCCCCGAAGAGAAACGTCTATATCATAGCCCCAACCGGAAGCTAGGATCCAGGAGAGTACTGAAGCTCATCAGTCCGGAAGTCAGGCTGAACCAACTCCAAACCTCCCCCTTACAACAACAGTTGAAAACCCTTCCTCAATCATGGAGGAAATAATGGAGGACTCTATCGAAGAGGCTCCATTCGAGTCCGAACCTTCCGGACAGACTAGTGGTGTTGTTGCTGCCCAAAATGATAAAGGCAAGGAAAAACTATGCTTAAGGCATCCGGATCTGCTGGGGTGTCTTGAAGGAAAAGTGGGACCTTGCTTCCACAAGGTCAATGTTAAATATCTCCTTGCCTTGCAAAAGATCAATTACGCTTTCATCCATACAGCTGAGTTGGGCCGGATGCGTACAAAGTGGGGGATTCTGGAGAATGTGAAGATAAGAATCCCTATAGATCGTGAAACCCCCATGGATTGTAAACTCAGTGAAGTAGTCATCTTCACCGAGCTCTTTAACTGGGGTTTAAGGTTCCCCTTGGATCCGGAAATAGTGAGGTATTTCCATCTCATCAAGCTCTGTCCCAGTCAATTAAGCCCCAATGCTTGGTACACACTTATGGCCTGCATCATGGCCTCCAGGCTCTCAGGGATTCCTCTACCAATAGAGGAGTTCGCAGCTGTGGCCAATCTCTGCAGAAACCACAACATTCCCTTCTATCACTTCAACATGGGTGATAATTATAAAGCATTGGATGATCTGCTCGAGTCGGAGAGGAATTGGAGGACTCAATTCCTGTTCGTAAGTGGTGCTTGGGAAAACGGGAGGAAAATCAAAGCCGGAGTCAACCCAAGTCTCCTTACCAGCAGATGGAGGAGTGATCGTAAGACTTCTACTTTATATTCTTATTTCTTCTTTTATCAAATTTGTTTAAACTTACTGGTTTTGTCTTTTTCTTAGCAGAACTGCCCAAGGACTTCAATGACTACCTAAAGTCCGGGCAGGCCACTTGCACCAAAATCAACACTTGGGCTGCTGAGAAGTGGGGAAACCAGTTTCACGATGCTTTCACAAGAGGCAACTTAGCAAGGTCTCGCCTCTGGAACACTACTAGCCGGATGGATTTGACCTGGGAAGAACTCACTACTCCACCCCCTCCGGGTGTAGTTCTCAAGAGAACACACGAACCGGATGGGACACTTTACTTGCCAGGCCGGGCCAAGGCCCCGAGTAAGATGAAAGGCAAGAAGAAGAAGAGCAAGAAAGTGGTAGGTGGAGCTAACCCTGCTGAAGTGGAGGAGGCTGTTTCAACAAATCCGGAGGGGCCAGCCCCAAGCCAGATTGAGGCTGCTCTCCTAGAAGTGGTAGATCAGGAGAGTGTTAGGCAAGAGGTTCAATCCCCAAAACCCCTAAGGCTCCCAAAAGAGACCGAAAACGGGGAGCTGAAAGCAAGGACAGGGAGGCTAAGAAGAAAAAGACCTCCAAGGGTGATGAACTTTCTCTCCGGACTTCGGAGCCTCTCCCCCATGTTGATCCTACTGATCCAACACAAGAAGAGGAGATCCATGGTGATTTTCAAACCGACGAGGTCGGAGGAGGAGACCTTAGCATTGATGGGGTTGACATCACCGGTCTTGATGGGCTGGGTGACTACTTTGCCAACCTCCCCAGAGATGATTTTGTTGGGCCTTACCTCCCTCAGAGTACTTCAAACATCGTCACTTTTAATGGTAAGACTTTTACTGTTTCAAGTGAAATGGATATTATAGCTCACTCTATATTAACTAGTGTTCATCCGGTGCTTGTGTTGGAGAAGCAAGTTCAAAGTCAGGCAGATACAATCAAAGATCTCAAGTCTGACAAAGAGAGATTGTCCGATGATCTTCTTACTGCCACTGAACATGCTGATATTCTAAAGGGGGAAAACGAGGAGCTAAAAAAGAACCAAGAAGGGTGGACCACAAAAGTTGCTACTCTAGAAGATACTATCAAGGAGCTCCGGGAGAAGTTGTCTGGAGTAGAGAAAGATCTCACCTCTTCAAAAGAGGAGGGCAAGGTCAAGGATCAAGTCATCCACAACTTAACAAATGACAAGATTTCACTTGAGAACACAGTGTCTAAGGCTGCAGAGGAGAAAGCTGATCTGCTAAGGGAGCATGAGGCCAAAATCCAAGCCAAGATCGATGCTTATGCCAAAAACGTGATAGACACTCAAGAGAAAATGTATGCCAAGGTGAGGTCGGACATGGTCCTGCTCTTCCATGAGAAGTTCCCGAAGAGGAACCTGGGAGATTTGTGGCTTCACGTAGAGTACGAAGACCTTCCCTTCCACACCATGGCTGATGGAGACTTGCATGATTATTCCAGTGCTTCCTCCTCTGACGAAGAAAAAGAAAACACCGGGGAGGGCCCTCTCGAAGAGAAAGACGATCCTAAGGGAAAGAAGAAGATAAGTGAGGCTGAGCCATCTTCAAAGGCTTAGTCTTAAATTATGAATTATCTTTTCACTTTTCATGTTACCTAAACTAAAGTCCTTGGGAGGCCAAGGAATTTTTTTTGTTATTGTGTCCGGTATCTGACTGGATAGATCCTTTGTTTTGTTTGACAATTTAAAAGTCCTTGGAAGGCCAAGGCACTTAAGTTATTTCAATGAATATCTTTGTCTTGCACACTTCTCGTATCCTTTCATAGTTTGTTTCAATTTTGGTGGCTAGTGTTTAAATAACCCTTAGTTATTTCATAAATAGTCTAAAGTGAGAGTGTTTAAATTCTCCGATGACAAATGTTTAAGTGGTCATCATTCTTTTACTTCAATCCGGATGGTGTGACAAAAAACAAAGTAAGAACATTTCGAATTTTTTTAAAGAAGACATCAAATTTTATTAAAAAGCCCGGACACCTCATTAAAACCTCCCCGTCCCACCAGGGTAGGAAAGAGTATGCCCCCAAATATTTACATGGATGTTTAAACGAGTAAATATTTACATAGATGCTACTCCAAGTACATCCGGAGATGTTCAATATTCCAAGGGTGGGTCAAAACCCTTCCAGCCTTGTCTTCTAGCCAATATGTTCCAGGTTTAAGCCTTTCAACGACCATATAAGGTCCTTCCCAAGTTGGGGTCAGTTTGCCGATCAGCTTCTCTTTAGTGTGTAAGAAGACTTTCCTCAATACCTTGTCCCCCGGCTGGAAATCCCTTCTTTTAATTCTAGAAGCAAACCTGCTTCTCATCAAACCTTGATAGTGTGCAGCTCTAAGGTGAGCCTTAACTCGTCTTTCCTCTATTAGGTCGAGCTGACCTCTGATTGCCACTTCGTTAGCGTGTTCGGAGAAGTTGTGAACCCGAAATGTGGGAGAGTTGCTTCTATGGGAGCTATTGCATCCATCCCATAGACGAAGGGAAAGTGTGACTCCTGTGTTTCAGCCCCAGGTGTAGTCCGGTAGGCCCACAAGACCTCTTATAAATAACTAGGCCACTTCCCAGCAGCCCCTTCCAAATTCTTCTTTAAACCGTACAGTATAGTTCTGTTATCTACTTCAACTTGTCCATTTGCTTGTGGGTGGAAATGTGAAGAGAAACAATGTTGTATACCCCTTGAGGCACAGAAACTCTCCATTTCCCTATTGTCGAACTGTGGCCCGTTGTCTTTCGTTATTTTTTGTGGAACACCAAATCTGCAACAGATGTTGGATAAAATGAATTTTATTATTCCTGCCAGAGGGGTTGCTTCAATCCATTTCGAAAAGTAATCTATAGTAACAATTATAGTTCTGCGTCCTCCGGACGCCATAGGAAGAGGTCCCGCCAAATCCAACCCCCATCGAGCAAAAGGTATAGGCTCATAAATTGACTCTAAAGGGATGGCTGGGACATGAATTTCATTGCTATATCTCTGGCATGGATCACACCTTCTCACCAGCTCCTTAGCATCCTGCATTATAGAGGGCCAGTAATAGCCAGCCAGTAAAACTCTCCGTGTTAGAGCCCTGAATCCACAGTGAGTTGATCCATCACCATCATGCAATTCAGAGAGGGCTACTTGAGACTCATCATCTCCCAAACATCGCAAAAGAGGTTTACTGTAAGACTTTTTATACAAAACGTCTCTTAGTATGATAAAACCACGAGCCTTGTGCTTCATTTTTCTTGCTAGCGATTTATCCGGAGGCAAGATGCCTTCGGAGAGATACTGCAGGAGAGGAAATCTCCAATCTTGAGGTTGTTTCATCTGTACTTCGAAAATTTATTCCTCTTTACCTATGTTAAGTTGAATGGAAGGGCTCTCCAGCACATGGATCCAAGGATATGACTCAGTGTATGCTATGGTTGCAGTGAATCTGCTAGTTCATTATCTGCCCGGGGTATATGCTCATAAACAACACTTTTGAACTTAAGAGCCTCATTTTTAAGAAGAAGCAAGTACTTCACTAGTTGCTTCTTTTTTGCCTCAGATTGACCTTGTGCATGATGGATAAGAAGCTGAGAATCACTCATCAGCTTGACCCTTTTGGCCCCATATATATAAGCTAACTTTAAACCAGCTATAGCTGCTTCGTATTCGGACTCATTGTTGGAAGCCCTGAAAGCAAAACATATAGCCTGGTACATTTTGTCACCATATGAAGAAGTCAAACACACCCCTGCACCACATCCTATAGTACTAGACCCACCATCCGTCCGGATGACCCATACCTTTTTGTCTTTCATTTCAGTGGTCTGCTCCGAATCCCTATCAGAGTGGAATTCAACTAAAAAGTCAGCCACAACTTGGGCTTTGACTGCTGTTCGAGGAGCAAAATCTATATCGAAGTCCCCCAATTCCACTGACCACTTAGTCATTCTACTTGAAATGTCTGCCTTTTGGAGAACATTCTTCAAGGGAAAAGATGTCCGGACGATAATAGGATGAGCCTGAAAATAAGGCCTCATCTTCCTTGCAGCAATCACCGAGGCCAATGCTAACTTTTCGAGTTTCAAATAACGCTTTTCTGCATCTATCAAGCTCTTGCTGATGTAGTACACCAGATGGGGTAATTATCCACCTCTCTTACCAATACAGCACTAATGGCACAACTTGAAACTGCCAAGTATACGAATAGTGTTTCTCCATCAACAGGTTTAAATAAAGTCTTAATGGAGGACAGATGTTTCTTAATTTCATTGAAGGCCTCATTGCACTGTGAAGTCCAGTCAAATTCCTTTGCACCCTTTAGAGTTTGGAAAAACGGGGCACATCTATCCGAAGATCTTGAGATGAATCGATTTAAAGCAGCCAACATCCCCGTCAACCGTTGTACTTCTTTAACATTCCGAGGAGGCTCCATTTGGAACAAAGCATTAAGTTGGTCCGGATCGGGGTGTATCCCTTACTCACTTATTATATAACCTAGGAACTTCCCGGACTGCACTCTGAACACACATTTTTCTGGATTTAGCTTCAAATTCACTTTTACCAAGTTGGCAAAAGTTTCCTAGAGGTCTGCCAAGGAAGTGTTGTTCCTTGTTCAACATCATCTCTAACATTCAAGAGCAACTATCTTGTTCAACAATCAATCAACGGGATATGGATGATCTCAACAATCTTATAATAGGCTGTGGTTTACAGGATGCTGTTTATACTGGGTGTAGCTTTACCTGGTCCAATGGTCATAAATGGAAACGTCTTGATCGTGTTTTACTCAATAATTCTTGGTTGAACTACTTTGAGTCCACTTCTGTTTCCCATCATGCTATAAACTGCTCTGATCATTGCCCTCTATCTATTAATATATCTTATAGTCTTGAGAGGGTTAAAACTTCTTTTAAGTTTTTAAACATGTGGGTTACTTATCCTGAGTTTATGAAGCTGGTGGATGATAGTTGGTCTGTTAATGTGGTTGGGGCTGAGGTGAATCCTATAATGAACTTCTAGCTTAAGCAAAAAAGGTTGAAAGCTGCATTGAAAGATTGGAACAGGGATGTTTTTTGGAACATTTTTTATGCTATTAAGAATTCTAAGGATACCATGAAGTTCAGAGAAGCTCTCTTGCAAGGTGACCCTAACGATGACAACATAATCTCTCTTGAGGCATCTAAGCACAATCACCTAATGATGTTGGACACAGAAGAGCTGTATTGGAAGCAGAAAGCTCATGCAACATGGCTTAATGATAGTGATAAAAATACGGTTGCTTACCATAGTTTTGTGAAGAAAATATTGAAAAATAACAAAATTGTTAGGATGAAAGATGAGAATGATTGGCTCACTTCAAGAGAGGCTATTGGCAACTCAACTATTAAGTATTTCCAAGATTTGTTGGCTCCTTCTGTCAGTGAAGATAGGGAGTTTGATCTGATGGATATTATTCTTAAAATGGTCACTAATGTTAACAAAAATAGTTTGAGTATTTTGCCTGATATTGATGAAATACTTTGCACTATTAATTCTTTAAGCTCTGTGTCTGCTGCAGGGCTTGATGGTTTCAACGACGAGTTTTATAAAAAAATGCTGGCCTATTATTGGTCATACTCTTTCTAAAGCTATCCACTGGTTCTTTAATGGGTATGATCTTCCTTATGGGATGAAAGCTACATTTATTTTCCTAATTCATAAAATCGATCATCTTAACAAATGACACGACTATCAACCTATCAGCCTTACTACCATGATTTCTAGAATCATTGGGAAAATCATTAATAACAGGCTATCTAATATCCTTCCTAAGCTGATTTCTGATGAGCAAGGTGCCTTCGTGAAGGGGAGAAGCATCCATGTTATCATTCTTATTGTCCAAGAGTTGTTCTATGATCTAAATACTAAATGCAAAGGAGACAATGTCATCATCAAGACTGACATGACCAAGGATTTTGACAAGCTCAATCATAGGTTTATTTTCAAGATCCATGCCTTATTTGGTTTTAATATTAATGTGACTACTCTTCTTAGCAATTGTATCAGTAAGGTGTATTCCTCGATCCTTATTAATGGTGAATTGAAAGGCTTCTTTCTTAACACACAAGGTCTGAGACAAGGAGATCCGCTTTCTCCAAGTTTTTTTTTATCTTGGTTGAAAAGTATCTTATCAGAAGTATCAAGCAGATTTAAATTGACAACTCTAAAATCAGGTTTAAAAGCAGAAGTGACCTAAACATTTCTTGCCTCGCGTTTGTAGACGATTTCATGATTTTTAGTAATGGAGAATCTGACCCTAAACAATGGGTGATTCAGAATGGAACGTGCACGAAGATGCAAGCCTCCTGGTCGCATTTGACTTCGTCAGATGTACGATGCAAGAGGAGATTCCTGGTTTCATCGATGCGGTTTTGTGCAGGATGTTCTTCAACCACGGTAGGGAGGCATCGTGTCCAGGATGCTTAATGCTCCGACCACGCGGACGCGAAGAAGTGTTCGAGAGGCTAGCTTATCTTAAGCCAATGTCTATACAGATTGAGTCATTGGATTACGAGACCCGTTTACATGTCCAAAAATTATTCAACATGGGATCCCAAGGTACAGTTATGCCGGAGATGGTGTCACATGTGACGCAGCAAAGGGAGCAAGAAATGGCCGACGCAATTGCAAGCGCCGTTGAAACGTATTCAACTCCCGAAGGAAGTACTGATAAAGGTGAATATTCGTTCGAGTATGGACTGAACTATCCGACTCCATAAATCTAAGTGTGAAATGTTAACTGAGGGTTAGCCCACCTATCATTTGTCTTCAGTTATTTTCTTATATATTTCTAATTATGCAATGCTTTTGATTAAATTGTAATGTTTTTATGCAATCAACGTATTTTGAAGTTTTAGTGCTATTGTTTTCAAGATGAACATTCAAGCATAAAACATCGAATGTTTACATTCATTCGATCACAACTTAAAATAACAACAACTAACGAAATAAAAACTTCAAACAAATACTGGAATGAAACATCACAAGTTCAAATAACAACAACTAACGAAATAAAAACTTCAAACAAAAACTGGAAAGAAAAATCACAAGTTCAAATAAAAACCGATACGAAAATAACAAGTTGAAATAACATCAGTGGAACGGTTATTCGTATCGAAGTTTGTATTCAACATCATCAATTCCCCCCTTGCAATAATCTTATCCTCCAGAAATGCTACCATATCCCTGGTGATGTAGTCTATTGAGCTCAGGTTCCAGATGGTAGCAGCTTCTTGCTTAATTAACGATGGCAAGAAGCACAAATGCTGTATTGGCTGACAAAAAATATATCTGCGTTTGATCTGGTCACGAGTACGCACAACGATACCTCTTGTACCCAAACGGCCGTAGCCCATGTACATCGTACATAGGACACGCTCGAAAAACGCATCGCTGGTATTTTCCCCCAGTATCTGGCGGGCAATCTTCACAGCTTGAAGCATGTGGTAGTCTTCGTCCGCCGTAAACTCCATATGTAAACGTTAACGAGTTTTATATTTATGTTGAATGCTCAATGTTTGGCAAGTGTATTATGATTTCTTGATTTTATGTCATATTTATAGGGGACGAGTCAATTTTGGTGGGCGGGCCATAGTAGGGGTTTCATTATAGCCTAACTTCTATTATTAGGTGTCTCGCTATAACGAGACCTCTAAAATATCTCCCGCTTTTATTCCTTGGCAGTATATGTTTGGCAGTACATGATATCTCGATTCCATGTTTTTTTTTGCACAAGCTAATGTTGAGCTTGTTGTTTTTTTTGTTTAAACTAATGCTCGTAATAGTTGTTTTAGTTTTTGAATGATTAGCCCTTAAGGCTTGAGTTTCTGTAGACTTTTTTTTTCAAAATTTAGTCCTTAATAGGTACCCTTTTTCGTGTGCCAAAAAAGGTTCTGTTCAGAAAACAAATTAGGGTTTTGGGGCATTTATGATTTTTCTTTTGCACATTCATGGTTGCCAATGGTTTGAAAACATAGTTTTAACAACATTTGAGTGAAAATCCAAAAAAAAAAAAAATTGGCCTTCAACCAAAAATCATGGCAAAAGGGTACCTATTAAGGCTCTGTTCCGAAAAAAAATCATACGTCCGTTTAAAAAACAAATTTTTCTTTGGCAATCTACAAACCATAAGTAAAAGTCATAATTATTATCAAGCAAAAAAACATAAGTCTAGTAGTCGGAGGTAGCGAAATGTGTTTCGAAAGGATTAAAAAAACAAGTAACACAAAATATAAAAATACAACATCGCATTATGCATCCCCGGTCAAATCGTAGTATTCATCATCCCATCGTTTAATGTTGGAGGTTATGCTGGTTTAATTTGGTGATACTTGTTGAGACGTGCGCCTATTGGTATGGCCCAATTTGTAACTTCAGCGCAAGTGCGGAACGCAAACCACATTGGGTATATATCCGGCAACGGTCCGTCTAATACAATCTGAAAATTTCAATTATATAGAAACATTAAATACGTCGCGGATTTTTTGATCAAATGAAAACTAAGTATGAAGAATGTAGTAGTTTACTTACTTTCACGAAATGATTACCGTGTACGAAACCAATTCCAACTTCGACAATAGGACATGATCTTGGAGGCACACCACGCAAAGGAAGATACGTGTATGATAGTTGGAGAGAGACATGGTATACTATACATTGATACCGGGTGGCTATCACCAACCCATAGTCGGGTAATGTCATCCAGTGCCTAGTTCCGCTCTCGTACATTTTGAAACAATCCAATCTCCGCAATAGATTGTCAACACGTTCTGCACCATCAAAAACCCTTTCCCAGAGATCACGTTGACTTGAAAGTTCAAACATCAAATCCCTTCTCACTGCCTCCCATGCGTCCGTATTGCCTTTAATCGTCAAAGCTACTGCCCTAAATCCGCAATTACCATCCGGATCAACGTCTTCAACGCTAGCTATGTAGTCGTGCAAGTACTCGGGAAAACAACTCCCGTAGGCGCTCAATCCTTTTCCTTTATTCAATTTTCTAGATCCATTCGCTTTCTCCTTTTTCGGTGGCGCTTTAGCTTTCGACTTGGACTTGGGTACTAAAAATGCCTTAACCGCCGACGCGTCCGTGCTACCTATCGTGGCGGGAGTACTAGCGCCTACACTATCGTATTCCCACTCGCATGGGTTCCGCTTAGTTGACTTGTCGAGAACGCCTTTTTTCCGGCCTTTCGTGACAACCGGTTCCTTAGGTTCCAACACATGGCTTCTAGCGGGATCTAGGATTTGCATCATCCTATTTATTATGTGATCTTGCACTTGTGGACCGTAACCGCGTATGGTACTATCAATTAAGGATAGCTTTCTTGTAAGCTCATCTTCGGTACCAACGTTTTCCCTAGGCTTGATCGCTAAAGTACTCCAATAAACATCACATTCACTCGTTTGAATCGACCTACCTTCTTTTGTGATCACATCACACTCACACGCACAAGGCAAATTGTGTGTTGTCCTAATTACACAACCACACTTTGCGGGAGTGAACCACAAATCCCCGGCCTTTCTAATAGTTTCTTCTAATATTTGAATGGTCGTACATGAAAGTTTACCTTTGATGTCGCGAAAGATAGCTCCCCTAGATGCTTGTCTAGGACGAAACAAACTCCGTTCGAACGTTTCGAAGATGGTAGAGTGTTGAATGCGAAGCAACGCATGAACTTTATCCCAAAATTTCTCAAAAGTGCATAGGCTTGTGTCGGTTGCCCGTTTTAGACTAGAGTGAGCACTCTCCGCCCTAAACCATAAACTTAGATTAGTTACAAGTCTAACAACTAATTAAATATAGTAATGTATACATATGATAATATAACTCACCGGTTGCTAGTGTGGTTGCCCAAATGTTTAATATTGTTAGTGTAGACATTAAGGAATTTGTGTCCGTAAGGGTCTATCCATTGTTTCATCAAGTACTCGAGAACCTTAGGACAATATGCGTAGGCTTTGTGAAGGTCGGAGAGGTTTTTGTTATACTCTTCGATCGTCGCCGAATGTTGAACCGCGACATAAAACTCTAAGAACTCCTCCCCCATGTCCGCTTTGGGCAACACTTTCTGAGAGTATGAGCTAATGTTCCTGTTTATATGCCAAGTGCATAACATATGAGTTGCATCCGGGAATACCTCATCGATAGCGTTCATTAAATCCAACTCCCTATCCGTGACGATAATATTTGGTAATGCGCACATGTTGTTCACCATCACTCTCCTTAGAACGCTCATTGCCCACGTGTAGTTCTCTTCTTTCTCCGAGCTCATAAAAACAAAAGCTATACAAAAGGTCTTTTTTGTCAAAGTTTGGCCAACTATTTCTAGCAAAGGCAGTTTATACCTTGTATTCTTGTACGTGCTATCCATTATAAGCACTTGAGGAAAAGTGCGCAACAAATCGATGCTCGTAGGATGTGCGAAAAACAATTCTAGGATTTTGTCGGTTTCTTTGTTTGTGCGCTCCCAAACATAGTACTCGTGCTCCTTTAACTTACCAAACAAGTATTGCATTTGGGATTTGCCCGCTTTATCAACCAATTGGTGCTTGTGCCACATGTTGTAGATGGTACGCATACTAGATACATTTTCCGGATCTCTTAACTTCAATCCACGGTATATATCTCTTGGCCGAGAACCGATTGTTGTGAGTTTACGAACATACTCCTCCTCTTCCGCCTTTAACCTCGCGGCCCGTGAATGACCATCCAAATGCAAGAAGGGTTAGTGGTTGTGTTTTCCAATTATAACTACCAATTTCCAATAGTCGGGTGCTTCTAACACCGGATTGCCCCTAAGCATGAACGGACATTCGCATTTTTTGGATGAACAATCTCGTCGTTTCTTCACAATCCCTGGTTTAGGCCTCGGCTTGTAAACACCGTGCCTCTCGCACTTAAAATATAATCGCGATGTTTTACCGTTTTTACTACCATCGTCATCTTTATCTACCACGACAATAAATCCTATACTCTTGCTCTCTTTGTCAACCCATTCAATCAATTCCGCCTTGGTTAAGAATTTATTCGTCGTAAATATTTGACTATAATCCGCCATGTGACATGGTGCTTCGGTCGCTTCCTACACAAACACAAACATGTATTTACAAGTCAAATAATAAAGACAAACCCTATATTCAACCAAAAAGGCATGTAAAACCAAGACAAACCCAATATTCAACCAAAAAGGCATGTAAAACCAAGACAAACCCAATATTCGCATTAAAATGCATAGATTTGGAAAAATCTTCGCATGATTGTGCGAAGATTTGCCATCTTCCACGCGTGTTCTTGCGTGGAAGTGTACATCTGAAGGCACGAAAACGCAAATATTTGTTCTGTGCATAAAAAAGACTAATTTTTACCTCAGCTACATTCTCCATGTGATCAGTAAGCGGCTCCTCCTCCTCTGAAAGGAAATCATCAGCGTTGCAGCTCCAATTGTCATTATAGTCGCTTAAATCCATGCTCGGAGTAATTGGGTTTAACTTTTAATAATTAATGTTTATTAAATGTAGGGTGGGAGTATGCAATATTTAAAGTTTGTGTTTTTTTTTAATTTTGGAGAGAGAAGTGGTAGGAAAGAGAGGAGGAAAAGAAGAGAGAATGAGTTGGTGGAAAAATTATGGTTTTTATATGTGAGGCCAATTTGGTAATTTCACATTTTTTTAAAAAATTGGATATTGGATCTCACTATAAAGAAATTAGGTCTCATTTTAGCCGTGCCCAAAAAGATGGTTGTGACGTTCCAAACGAGTTGAAGACGGTCAGTATTAAAAAAAACATTATTTATATAAATATACTTTTTAATGATGTTCCAAAAATGCATAAAAAAAACTCTTGTTAAAACCATTTGTCCCGAAAAAAATTTACTACAAAAAAATTATTTTTAAAACAATTTCAGCTATGTTAATTTTTAAAAATTATTTAAATATTTCAAAACACTTCATAAGTTATCAAATTAGATAGACTTCCTGATTTACCATCGATTAAAATTAAAATATACATAACTATTTTTTTTGTAAAATAATACTTAGACATGTTTATTTAGAAATTTAAAATAATAAATTTAAATTTTATAAAATTCTAAAAATATTATTGATTTTATTTTATTTAGACTAATAAGATAGATTATGCAAATTATAAGTTTTATAATCCCTTTTTCAGTAGGGTATCTACCAGTTTTACCTCGTTCAACATTTCCATTTAATATAAAATCATATTTACAACTGTTTTAAATAGTATATAAACAGTATGTTTAATAGTTTGATAATAATATTAAATCGAACTTTTTCATAGTTTCATTTTAAGCATGATATACATATCAGAAAAAACAAAAAGCAATACATATAATATAGTTATAAGTGAGAGAGTTTGTCGAAATTTTTCATGCAAAAAACAAACTTACCATATCATATATCATATTTATAGTAACAATTTCTCGTTGATTTAAATGTCAATAGGAACAAAAAAACTTAAATACTCACAAAAGCGAATCTAAAACAAACTACGAACCGGGTCTCGACTAGAATATTGGTCGATATTCGCGAGCAACGAGACATATATTCTTTCTCACAGCCAATTGTTTTCTGCCTTTCTTACTATGACATATAAATGATCTAAGTTATTCCATATATATTCAAATCTCAAAAGTTTGTACGAAGGTAAACGCAAGCCTTTATTTATATATGGATGCCTTACCTATACTTAAATCCACGAGCATGATGTTTGGTTTTGGATATTTTAGAAGAAACAAACAAATTCCTTCAGTTATGGATGAAGGAAACGGTTAATAATTTTGTTTTATAGATGGATAAGTTACGTCCAGACCGGTGTATGTATACGAGATAAACTTAGTGTTTTTTTTTTTTTTATTAAACTTGTATAATATTAGCTTAGGTTATCATTATTATTTTTATTTTAAAAAAGTTTTAAAAAAATTATTTCTTAAAAAATCCAAAAAAAAAGTTTAGAAATTTAAATACGACTTATTTTTTTTAATAAATAAAAAAATAATTCCGATATCAATTCCAATATTAGTTCAAAATCAGTATTTAATACCAAATAAAATAATTATCCCATATTTGGTACTACATCTTATAAAATACTATAATATCTTCATTTGTAATATTGTAAAGTAACTCTTAACAAAAATAAAAATAAAAATAAAAATAAAAAGTTCATATATTTTGAATTATAATTTCAAAAATAATACTGAAACCACCATTGTTTTTATATTTACTAAACGAATCAAAAAGTGGTCTAAATCTAAATGATATGATTTTTTAAAAAAACATTGTTATTGTTAATTAGCATTATTAAAATAATTAATAATGTTAATTAATCGAACTAAAAAATTTAAACCAGATTTCAAAACCGAAGAAACAGAGAAGAACATCAACGTTGTTTTTGGACCGTATTGCGATCAAGGCTTTAAAAGACCTTCCACAATTAAATATACTGCTACTAATCTGGACGAAGGTAATACAGAATTACATATATTGCTGCTAATCTAGATGAAGGCAATACAGAAAGTAGTGTTTTTAGGAACTCATTTGAAACATTTAGTGAGATAAATTCTAAACAATACAATTACAATGGTACTGATCAGTTCTTTTTAGAACTTGTTCGATATATATAGTGAGACAAATTCTAAATGATCAGTTTTTTTTTAAGAACTTGTTCGAAACAGTTAATTTGACAAATTCTAAAAAATACATTGACAATTGTAGTACTGGTACCCATCAGTGTGACATAGCTCTTGATAAAGATGGTAAATAAAACAACTTTTCGGGACTAATATTAAACAATGAATGTTTAACGGCGGACACGTGTATTGTTTGTGATAAATGGGATGATCAAGTAATTTTATGTTCTAAGATTGGTTTTTCCTCGCCAGAAGTGCATGTACTGAAAAAATAGTTCACATAATGTTGGTAGAAACGGATAACATTGACGTCTAAGAATGTTGAGGAAGAAAGTTAGCTGTATTAAAAAACACCAAAATAGTTAAAAAATTGTACAAACACAAAATCCATTTTTCTCAGTTTTCCAGTTGTTATGCCCACTTTTACGCATCTTGAATATGTCTCTCTTAACGCATTTGGAGTTGTTAACGCATTTGGAGTTGTCTATGTAACTTGACTTTTGCTATTAATAGTATACCATCCCATATCACATAAGAAATAGCTGAAATTTGGTAGATAGAATCGAAAACGGCCAGTATTGCACCGTCTTTCACATTCTCAACATCATATACGCTCTGAATTAGTCCTCTCTTTTATCATCTGAAGTTCTTCAGAAGAAACTCTTATTCTTCCTCTTCAATTTTTATTTCACTGCCCGTGATTAGTGGTAGTCGAAAGTAAATTATTTTGTTCAGCATAAACTAGTAAAATATACGAATTAAGAAAGTTAAAAAAATGAGATTCTTGAAGAAATTCTAGAACATTTAGTTGAACCACTAACAAAATATCTACCCTACATGTGCATAAAATTTCTATTCAAAAATCCAAAATACTACATACTGGAATTGGCTGATATCCGATTGGAAAAATCTGTGTATGAATTAAACCCAACTTATGGTGATATAAAATATAATATTTACCCACAAATTGGGTAACTTCGTGAATACCTTAAATTGGGGTACACTAATGATATACATTATAATAGTACCCATTAAATACCACAACTTCATGAATAACTTATAAACCATGGACTCTGATGAGGTATCTAAATTTTCAAAGAGTTGGTGTCATTCTTAGTAATTAGTCTTTCGAAACCCGAACAACTAAGCCAGAAGACGTATTAGTCATTTTGATGTGACCAGATCAAATCAGGTCACGCTGATGAAATCTCATGTCAAGCGAAGAAAATCAGAGCTGCTTTTTTCTAGAGAAGTCAACATAATTTCTTTGAACCGACAACGGTTTAGTAAAGAAATGAATTCCTTTCTACCCTGGATGAGCTAAATGGTTTATGGATTTAACCTTGATAACAACATATAATTAAATTAAATTTACTGTTTAGCTCCCGTGTCTGAGTGAAGCCCTTCGATACCGAATCAATACATAAAATTACTGTTATAAAATACAATGCAATTATCACAAAATGGCTCAAGCACAGAATATATGCGAATGAAAGATTTAAATGAAACACAGGATTTAACGTGGTTCGACAATTGTCTACGTCCACGGGCGCCGCCAGAGAAAAGAGTTTCACTATGATAGAAAAGGTTACAGATTTCAGATTGTGTTTTGTGTCGTCCTAGTAATCTATTTATAGGGAATTAATAGACTTACTAGACTATGGGCCTAATGGGCTCATACCACAAGGCTAGCTCTTTTGAAGTGATTGGACAATATCATTATCACAACACAAAACTGTCCTGCCGGACACAGTACACTGTCAAGGCACTATTCGAACTGCCGGACACAGTACACTGTCAAGGCACTATTCGACTCATTCACAACAAATCTTCCCCTTGAGGCGAATATCCTTTCTTCACTATCAACAAAGAATCTTCTCTTCTTCTGACTCACCAAATGCCCTTAAGGCATTCACTCTATACTGCGAACACCGATCTAGTTTAGGCATTCCCTAAACTTTCGAACTGATACTGCCTTGGTCATTATATCTGCTGGATTATCGTGTGTAGACACTTTCTTCACATCAACAATTCCCTTTGATATTATATCACGCATAAAATGATACCTGACATCTATGTGCTTTGTACGCTCATGGTACATCTGGTTCCCTGTAAGGTGTATGGCGCTTTGACTGTCACAAAACACTTTTGTAGTAGTCCTATCCAAGCCCAAATCTGTCACCAAACCTTGCAACCATATTGCCTCTTTAACTGCTTCTGTTACCGCCATGTACTCTGCCTCTGTTGTAGACAAAGCTACAGTAGCTTGCAACTGTGCTTTCCAACTGATCGCACTCCCAGCTAGAGTAAATACATATCCTGTCAGAGATCTTCTTTTATCCATATCACCTGCAAAATCAGAATCAACAAAACCAACCAATGATCCTGCAACATCATTCAGCGATTCACCAATATCGGTTTTGTTAAAAGTTAAGCCAACGTTCACAGTATTCTTTTGAAGAGATTCAATCTCTTACCCTATAGCACCAATCCATCGATCTGCCTCTGAACTCGCTATAGCTTCTCTGTAGCTACTAGGTTCCTGCATCTCAACTTCTTCTGCAACTGACAGAGCATATGCAACTAGATTCGCATACCTTTTTGGAAGTCTAATATCTCTTCTTTCTCTGCTCAATGTTATGCTATAAGGTTGTTGTTCTGGTTCAGGCGCATCATCGTCACTATCATCTAATGCTGACGCTTCACCTCTTGATTCTGGATCCACCTCAGAACCACTTGAATTATTGGACCTGCTAGGAACTGATTCTACTTCAAGCTCCACATGTTCACTCACAACCGATCCTGATTCGATCATTTCTCCTACTTCCTTCTGACTGTCTATCGAAGCAAACTCATTAAAAGTAACGTCCCTACTGATGAGAAAATCTGGAGACTTTGGAGAGGTACACCATAACCTATATCCCTTCACTCCAGTAGCATATCCTAGAAATATGCATCTCTTTGCCCTCGGCTCAAGCTTACCATCTCTCACATGAGCATACGCAGGACAACCGAACACCCTCAAATGTTCATAATCAGCCGACGATCCAGACCAAATCTCAAAAGGAGTTTTACAATCAATAGTCGTTGATGGAGACCGATTCACCAAGTAACACGCTGTATTGATAGCTTCAGCCCAAAAATCCTTTCCCACACCGGAATGTGAGAGCATACTTCGTGCCTTGTCACAAAGCATTCTGTTCATTCTTTCTGTGACTCCATTCTGTTGTGGTGTTCTAGAACAAGTGCGATGGCGCACTATTCCCTCAGCTTCGCAGAACTCGTTGAACTCACGACTGCAATATTCTAACCCATTATATGTCCTAAGACGTTTTGATTTTTCTTCCTGTTTGCTTCTCAATCATCGTCTTCCATTTGACAAAGGTTGAATATGCCTCATCTTTCGTTTTCAGAAAGTAAACTCACACCATCCTTGAATAATCATCAATCAAACTCATGTAGTATCTGGCTCCGCTCTTGGATGGAATTCTGTTTGGACCCCAAAGATCTGAGTGAATGTAGTCCACTGTGCCTTTAGTCTTTCTTCCAACCGATTTGCTGAATTTGACTCTAGTTTGTTTACCAAATACACAGTGCTCACAAATCCCAATGATTCTGCTTTATACCCTTTCAACAAATCTCTCTTTCCCAAAACAGCTAATCCTCTGTCACTCATGTGACCAAGACGCCAATGCCACAACTTATTTTGATCCTGCCTACTTTGGCTATTACTCCCTGATGATGCTACTGCAGCATCGCCCATAATAACACTCCTTTGGAGAATGTAAAGACCCTTCTGCAAACTACCTTTCATGCATACCATTGAGCCTTTTATCACTTTGATTACACCATTTTCTGCATGGTACTTGTAACCCCGAGAGTCTAGAGTCCCAAGAGAAATCAGGTTTCTTTTTAACTCAGGAACATGCCAGCACGTCAAGATTCTAACAACCCCGTCAAACATTCTGATTCTGACGTTACCAATACCACCAACAACCAACGAATGATTGTTCCCTAAATAGACAGTTCCCTACATTGGCTTGTACGTATCAAACCACTGCTTGAACTGACACATGTGATATGTAGCGTCAGTATCAAGTACCCAAGAGTTTTGCCCAAAGTCTGAACTCACGGACAATACATCTCCTTTACCACTGTTTTCACTATCGTCGGAATCGTTCACACCTTCAACAATGTTTGCTGCATTTTCCTTTTGATTTCCCTTCTTACCATTCAGTTTCGGACAATCTCTCCTATAATGACCCTGCTCACCGCATTCATAACAGTTTGAGTGCTTCACCCTTGACTTGGACCTCAAGTTCTTCCTTCTTAAAGAATTCGCTTTGCTTTTAGATCTTCCCCTAGTCATAAGACCTTCCCCTTCAGCTTGATTGTCTGGCTGCAACTGTCTCCTCTCTTTTGATTTCAGTGCCCATAACTTATCCTTACCATACATAATGGTATCTACGAAGTTTTCATAGGGAGCTGGTAACGATCTCAATACAAACAAAGCTTGAACCTCATCCTCAATATTGATATCTATGTTCTCCAAGTCCATTATAATTGATTTAAAATTATCTAGGTGCTCTATTATGGACGTACCTTCTTTCAATCTGAAATCATACAAACGTTTCTTCAAATATAATCGGTTTACTACTGATTTCTCTGAGTAAAGATCTCCTAGCTTTCTCCATGCGCAGGCAGCAGTCTTCTCACCACTAATCTCGCGAAGCACATTGTCTTTCACACTCATTAAAATCCAGTACAAAGCCTTTTCTTGAAGATCTTGTTTCACCTCTTCTTTCATCTCTTCTGGTAACTTATTCTCCACAGCCCTCCACAGCCCTTGCAGTACCAATGAAGATTTCAGTTTAATCTTCCACAACGCAAAGCTGGATCCTCCATCAAATTTTTCAATCATGTATTTTGTTGCTGTAGACGCCATTGTGAAACCCTAATTGCAAAAGCCCTAATTTCACCACGTGGCTCTGATACCAATTTTGTTATAAAATACTATGCAATTATCACAAAATGGCTCAAGTACAGAATATATGCGAATGAAAGATTTAAATGAAACACAGGATTTAACGTGGTTCGACAATTGTCTACGTCCACGGGCGCCGCCAGAGAAAAGAGTTTCACTATGATAGAAAAGGTTACAGATTTCAGATTGTGTTTTGTGTCGTCCTAGTAATCTATTTATAGGGAATTAATAGACTTACTAGACTATGGGCCTAATGGGCTCATACCACAAGGCTAGCTCTTTTGAAGTGATTGGACAATATCATTATCACAACACAAAACTGTCCTGCCGGACACAGTACACTGTCAAGGCACTATTCGAACTGCCGGACACAGTACACTGTCAAGGCACTATTCGACTCATTCACAACAATTACAAACCAGTACATGTCGGGATCGATCACTTGCCGTGTCTAAGAAATAAAAAAGCAACGTCATAGAAAAGAACCAGCAAACATTAATTTTAGCATATATATTTATAAGAACCAATATCATTGTCGGAGCTTAAGTGGGTATTTAATTTTGTGCTAGATTCATGATTAAACACTCTATTAGGAGTTGTTTGGTACTATTAAAGCTTTTTAACCTTTAAGCTTTCACGAAAAAAATTGCGTTGGTTGGTCTGGCTAAAGAGCACCTTAGACTTTTTTTAGGGAAAAGTATCTTGAAATATGTTATAAGATAATGATTATGACTATTATTATAAGTATATATAGTTACCTTCTGGTTTCTAGACTGCATGACCGCCTGAAGAACCAGAACGAGTGGACACTATGAATTCACCAATTGAATCAGGTAAATCAAGCCTATTAAACTCGAATCCTTGACGTGTAATAGATAGAGAAAGCCATACGTGGATAAGAACATAAATTCCAATAAAAATGAGGAGGTTACATATGCCAGTTTGCGACCAAAATAAAGTAGGTGTAAAGCTTACTTACATTTTACTTTCGGGGTTGTACTAGAATAGAGAATACGTGCGGAAAATAAGTAACTCTCCAACTTCCATATGCTCACACTTGCACAGTAGTTGTATAAAAATAAGTAGTGTTGACACCTAAAAATATAAACCAAATTTTTAAACTTTTATTATTAATCATTACAGAAGTTATCCAATTAAACTTTAAACTTAAATAGTCTTCGTTGGATATACTTCCATAACCTATAAACCTATTTCTAATTATATCTTCAGAAGCTCTCTTTTTATATATATATATATATATATAAAATGAAGTTACTGCTAAAAAATGTGAAACATAAAAGTAATATTCAATAACAATATAAAGTATCATTGAGAATTTAGTGGACTTTTGTTTTAAATTTTGTTAATTGTTCCTATTTGATAATGCTATTGCACATTTTACAAATGAAGAACTATTGTTTCGCCATAGCAGATTTTACAAAATAAGAGTGAAATATATGTTTCCGTTGCTGGAGATGCGCCCATCTCCTCTACCGTTTGTTGTCCAATCGATCACCGATCTTCTACAGTTTGTTGTCCAATCGATTACCGATCTTCCACAGTTTGTTGTCCAATCGATCACCAATCTTATCAACAGCGTCGTGGTTCGCCAGCCGGAGATTACTAGAAGTTCAATGAATTCCCTTCCTCTGTCTCACATGAAAATGACATGATGGACGAGGATACTTCAGGTTCTTTTGGCATTCGTCGCCGTGAGGGCACGAGCGACCAACAAGACTAAGGCTTGTAATTTTGGTGCCTATTGCTGTTAGGAGACTTCTCTCCGAGAGCATGTGAAAATACGCGGTTGGGATAAAGGAATCTAGTGCGGCCACTATTAAGCCAATGAGGGCACCGCAGTCCCAAGGATTGTTTCCAATCATCCCCTCATTCCGAAGGACCTTCACCTTCCTCATTCCTGCCTCGTTTCCTATACTCCCCCTTTTCGAAGAACTTCCCTCATTCCTGCCTCGTTTCCTATTCTCCCCCCTTTTCGAAGAACTTCCCTCATTCCTGCCTCGTTTCCTATACTCTCCCATTTCCGAAGGACTTCCTTCATTCCTCTGCCTTATTGTTCAACTAAAACCCAATTCCTCGACATTTCTCATATTTTATCTCAGCAGTTTCTGGTTTCAGAAGAAGTCTTCCGCACGATCACCTCGCTCGTCCTCTCTTTGTCTCTAACTCACAACTCATCACCTCGCTCGTCCTCTCTGTGTCTGCTGGTAGTAAGAATATCATTTTCCGTCTATGTTTGCTTTTGCTTTAAATGTTTGCTCTCGCTTCATACGAATATTTTGTGTTCTTTTGGCATCTTTTCAAGTTTTGTTAACCGTTCTATTGTTAATTTGATAAAGATTGTTAATTTGATAAAGAACTGACGGATCGTTTCTTAATTATTCAAACTTAGAATTTATCGAGAGTATAGATTTTCAATGTTTATAGCCATCTATTATTTAGAATCCATTGTTATCCATCTAGGAAGTAAATAGTGATTCTCTATTGTTATATTTTGTGGATTTTTGTTTCAAATTTTGTTAACTGTTCCTATTTGATAATGTTATTTCACATTTTACAAATGAAGAACTATTGTTTCTCTATTGCAGATTTTACAAAATGAAGAGTGAAATATTTATTTTTGTTGCTGGAAATGCACCCATCTCCTCCACCGTTTGCTGTCCAGTTGATGACCGATCTTCCAACGTTGGTTGTCCAATCGATCACCGATCTTATCAACAGCGTCGTGGTTCGCCAACGGGAGATTACTAGAAGTTTAATGAATTATCTTCCTCTGTCTCACATGAAAATGACAGGATCGACGAGAATACTTCAGGTTCTTTTGGCATTCGTCGTCGTGAGGGCACGAGCGACCAGCAAGATTAAGGCTTGTAATTTCAGTGCCTATTGTTGTTAGGAGACTTCTCTCCGAGAGCATGTGAAAATACACGGTTGGGATAAAGGAATATAGTACGGCCACTATTAAGCCAATGACGGCACCGCAGTCCCAAGGATTGTTTCTTATCATCACCTCATTCCGAAGGACCTTCACCTTCCTCATTCCTGCCTCGTTTCCTATACTCCACCCTTTTCGAAGAACTTCCCTCATTCCTGCCTCGTTTCCTATACTCTCCCCTTCCTGAAGGACTTCACTCATTCCTGCCTCATTCCTTATACTCCCCCCTCTTCGAAGGACTTCACTCATTCCTTTGCCTTCTCTTCAACTACAACCCAATTCCTCGATATTTCTCATATTTTGTCTCAGCAGTTTCCGGTTTCAGAAGAAGTCTTCCGCACGATCACCTCGCTCGTCCTCTCTGTGTCTCTGAGCTCACAACTCATCACCTCGCTCGTCCTCTATGTGTCTGCTGGTAGTAAGAATATCATTTTTCGTCTATGTTTGCTTTTGCTTTAAATGTTTGTTCTCGCTTCATACGTATATTTTGTGTTCTTTTGGCATTCTTTTCAAGTTTTGTTAATCGTTCCATTGTTAATTTGATAAAGAATTGACGGATCGTTTCTCGATTATTCAAATCCTAAGTTTGAATAGTCGAGAAACGATGCCGTCAATTCTTTATCAAATTAACAATGGAACGATTAACAAAACTTGAAAAGAATGCCAAAAGAACTATTAATCTCCCGCTGGCGAATGTAAAAAAAAAGACCCGAAAACTATTCGTTTTCGGTCACTTATTCGGACTAAGAGACCCGAAAACTATTTGATACATATATTGACATTCTCTCCCGAGATTGGATTCCCTAGTATAATCGGTGCATACACCTTTTTTTTGTTTTTTTGCAAGCATTTAAAACTGAATGAAGCTTTACATTTTTACAAGTGTAATTTCAAATAGCTCAGTCCAAAACTATGGAAAACTCTATTTTTCTACGTTTTATTCCAGAATCAGATAAATCCCGAACAAAGAATTCGAGAGTTAGCCAACTATCAGCGTACTTAGAACCACAACTATCAGCATACTTGTGGAATTCGGGAGTTAGCCAACTATCAGCGTACTTAGAACCACAACTATTAGCATACTTAGAATCACGCATGTCTCTCAATCTAGCCTCACACCCAACTAGTGTAAATTTATTTCAGTCCATGAGTCGCTTAAGTAACCGTAATTACTTTCGGAAAGTTTGAGAAAATCAATAAACTAAGTAACGGGAATTAAATTAAGCTATGATTGGTAGATTGGAACTAACGTTTTTTAAAAAAAATCCAACATAACAGTCAGACTTAATCCCAAACGGATATGGTATTGAAACGCTACACAAGTTACAAACCAATCCAAAATATTTCCAATTACAATACTTCGAGAAACTAAGGATAACTTATCTGAAACATACAAGTAACAGTAAAAAAAACAATTGCATTTAATATTGTTACTTGTATAGTTGTTTTTCATAGGTTACCCTTAATTTCTAAATAATGCAATCGGAACACTTCAAGATTGTCATGTAAATTGCGATAACATACAATAATATATACGCAGAACTAAGGTTGTCTGTTACTTTTAGAAATGAATTTTTCATAAACCGTGGTTCGAACCAATCAATTTACTTAATATATCGATTTCGACTATAGAGCTATACTCCGCAGAAATAGTTATTGTTACTTAAGTGACTGATAGACTTTGCAAAGTTATACTAAATATAACATTTCACATCAGAACAAATTTACAAATTTACACTAGTTGAGTGTGAGGTTGGAGATATGCATGATTTTAAATACGTTGATGGTTGCCTGACAAAATGCCTTGAAAACAAAGGTATTGTCCTGTGTTTATAGAAGCTTAGAAAGAGAGAACTATAGCTACATATTCTTCTACTCACGTCCAGGTCCTTCAAGAACTACGACTAACTCATCTATGTGGCATCCTTAGGTGATTATAGTAGCAATGACAATAAACAAAGACTGTGCAAGTAGAAAAGCAAACACAAATTAAAACCATACTTGTGGTGAACTGAAGGGAGTGCTGTTATTACCCATTACAGCCAAGGAGTCTTGAATTTGATTAACCTTGAAAGGGATCAAGTATATGTCTGAACTCTTTCCTCGGTCAAATCATCCTCAAAGAAGGGCAGATCTCAAGGCTTTTGTAAACTTTTTGAGTTCCTTTGCTCAATGAGGTCATCCGCTCCCCACGCAGTAACCTGTTTAACATGCTCTGGCTTTGATATCCCGAATCCAACTGCTTTGATATCCCAAATCCAACTGCTACCGGTTGACTTGTTGCCAAATGTTCAGCGCATATGATCATCAGCGATGGATCTAGATGTGAGGAGGGAAAACGAGATAGATGAAGCCCTCTGATGCTTCAAAAATGACAACCATACGTTCTTTTGGGGTAGTCGTGTTGAATTTGATTAACCGAAAACTTTACTTTGACTCGGGTTTTAAGATTGGTGAGGTTAATCGCGACCAACAGTTCGGGAAATAGCGAGAGTAGACATGACAGTAACTCTCTTGACTGAAATGGAAGATCTTCGCGGTGGTAACCGGCAGAGGGAATGCGTATCGGATTTCTGGAAATGGGGAGAGCTAAGTGTTGAGTACAAAGCAGCAGCCATTACTGAGGTTTTAGATTTCTCTGTGGACGAAGAGACGAACTCACGAAAGGGTTTGACTGAGTGAATCGACCAAAAGAGAAGTGATAGCACAGGGCAATCGTGCGTGAAGCCCTTTACCGGAAACCACGGTGAAGAAGATGAAAGCGGCTGTGAGAGAGGTTATCGTGGCTAGGGTTACGGGTCAAGCTATATATACCCAATTCGGGTTTAAGTATACCAAATTTTGAGTATACCCAAAGATGATCTAAGTATACCCAAATTTTGACAAAAATATCATTTTCTAGGTATATAAGGTTTTTTTTTTTTACTAATCTTATCCACCTTATTTTTTCAATTACACTCTCTAACTTCTCTCTAAAACCTTCAAGTTCTCTCTAATTTATCCGGCGAACTAAAATCCGGCGAACTAAAATCCGGCGAACTAAAATATAAAAACTTAGTCTTAGTATTAAAATTTAGGGTTATGGTTGAATTAGGTAAAAAAAATCAGAATTTTAGGGTGTTTGGAGGCCATTTTCCGGCCGAAATTCGACCGGAAAATGGCCATTTGCGAAGACTGAGCGTACCGGTCGGTACAGGGGGTGTACCGACCGGTACGCCCCCCTGTACCGACCGGTACAGAGGGGGTGTACCGGTCCGTACCCCCTGTACGGTCGGTACAGAGGGTCTGTACCGACCGGTACACCCCCTCTGTACCTATGGTACCCTCAGCCATCGCAAATGGTCATTTTCCGGCTGAATTTCGGCCGGAAAATGGCTTCCAAACACCCGAAAATTATGAATTTTTTAGTAATTAAATTTTTAATTTTTTTAAAAAAAAAAAATTCAAAAAAACAAGTTTTGATTTTGTGTTTTTATTAGAAGAAGTTTAAAAAAATTAAAAAGAGTTTGAATGTTCTTGAGGCAACTTTGAATGTTAAAGAACAATTTGAAGAATTTCACAAAATTGTAGTAATATGGGGTTTGATCTAGTAGAGAGTTGTGTTTTTTTGGGTATACATAACCAAATAGATTGTTTTGTGAATTGGGTGTATCTAGGATATACTTAGTGTTTTTTTTACTTAGTGGCAATTCGGATATTAAATGAAATTTCAAGGGTTTTTTCGTCCTAAAAAAGTCAAATAAAAATCAACTGCGTTTTTTGGGTATACTTAAATCACATTTGGGTATATATAGCCGTACCCTAGGGTTGCGAAGTAGACAGAGATAGTTTTACGCCTCGGGTCGCGAATCGGGTCAACCCCATTTACTCACTCAAACCTAAGAAAGTTGTCTATGACCGAACTAAAACTTATAGCCTCTAAAATGATGTAACAGTAAATAAATTATTTATTTACTTTTTAACAAAAAAAATCTTTTTTTCTCTTTTTATTCATAATAGTTTCAATGGTTTGGAAAACCCTCTATTCTCTCTCTCGCAAGAAGAGATGTCGTTCCTTGATCTTCTGCTACCTAAGTTGTTTGGGATTTTTTATGATCATGGAGGAGAGTATTTCTGATGTTCGAATAAACCCATTGGCGAGCAACAATCTTTAGATTTCTTCAACTGACGAATTTCATTTGCTTAATAAAACTGTTATGTCTTCTTCTTCGCATGATGTTTATACTTCAGATAAAAGGGAGAAATCTTGGTTCTTGGGTAGTAATCGAAACGCCATCTCTAATTCCACGTTTGAGAAAATCATCAAGGAAAAAGCAAATCCAATTTGCAAACTCGTTCTTATGCTGATACTATAAAACCCAGAAAAACAGAGTGCGTCCATTCTAATGTTTCTGTTATGATCAAAGACGATTTTCCAGTTATTACGTTTGAAGCCAAAGACAAAGACTTACTGATGAATATTTCGAAACATACTTTAATCGCTAAGTTCGCTTCGGGGAAACCATCAATGGAGGTTTTGAGAAA
Organism: Limnanthes douglasii subsp. nivea; assembly: GCA_036936605.1. NCBI lineage: Eukaryota > Viridiplantae > Streptophyta > Magnoliopsida > Brassicales > Limnanthaceae > Limnanthes > Limnanthes douglasii. The sequence goes on along the minus strand of JAUPFV010000005.1, from coordinate 85,745,336 downwards.
ATTCCTAGGTAATTTTAAATTTTTTGGTAACTACAATCCTTCGGTCTGGGTCTACAGGCACATTTTCATCGAATATAATGAGGTTGATGATCTTAAGAGGTTTGGTCAATAAACGTTTGGGTTCCTGGTAACAAAACAATGCGTCTTTTGAAATGGACTCCGCAATTTAATCTAAATCTTGAATATCCTTACACAGCGATCTGGGTTTCTTTGCTTAATTTGCCATAATTCTCATTCAATGAATCTACCATTGCTGAAATCGCTAAGGTCATTGGAGTTCCCTTGAAAGTTTGGGTTCCTACTGTCAACCGGGCAAGACAAAATTGTTGTAGGATATGGGTTGAAGTTGACATCTCCAAACCTTTGGTTCATAAAGTTCAATTAAAGTTTTGTGAAGTTGATAGTTATTGGATTGATTTAATCTATGATAGCATACCTTCATACTGCAACAATTGTGCTCATATTGGTCAAAAACAATTCCCTAGTGAAAAGATGCCAAAAAATAATCCAAGTAAATTGTCTGACCTAGCCCTTCTATCTTCAACAAATGTCCATGATCAATTCCATCTTTCTACTCATGTTAACAATGTTGTTACTAGCAATAACAATTGTTTACTCAAAAACTTCATGAACAACCTGCTCCGTCTGATTCTGTCATCAATGAAGTGACTAGCAAAAAACTTAAATCGGTCGTTGTTAATAATGCAGCCTTTAACAGTTCGGACAATCTTTTAAATTATGAAAAAAAGATAGTCCAAACCAGTCTGATAGTATGCACGTTCCATGAAATCAAGAGATTGACCCCCCTAGTTTGGATCACTTAGATCTAACTAATGATCATGAGATGATTGATGCTTTAAAAACTCTTGAAATGAGAAATATGTTTGAACTTGTATCTGAAGAGATTTATTATTCTCCTAGATATGCTGGAAGTCTTGTTACATCTCCTCTAAAAGATCAGTTTGAAGAAGTAACTTTGGAGAAATCAGATATCAAGAAATCAAAGAAAATGTCGAAAATCTGGAATTCAAAATGATCGGTATCAACAAAACTTATCAAGCTCAAAAGAGCCAATAAAACCTCATCATTGATGACTATCACTATCTTGAATTGGAACGCCAGGGGTCTTGGCAATAAGTAGACTATTCAAAGACTTAAGTCCATGGTTAAATTTACTAAAGCTAGTTTTGTTTCTATACATGAGCCTTTTGTTAATCCTGATAAGATGCAGTCTGTTGCAAGGAAGTTGAATCTCAGTAGATATTGTGGCAATCTCAATAATAGAATTTGGGTTTTCTGGCATCACAATTACAATGTGGAGGTTGTTCTAGATAGGGAGCAGATTCTTCATCTCATGGTTCATCACCTTTCCTTGAATAAAGATTTCATGGTTGGTGTGGTTTATTTCTGTCTGAGGGTAAGTTTGTAATTTTTGTTTAGAGTTTGTGGAAGTTTGCAAGTATTTAATATTTGAGTAGAGAGTAAAGGGAGAATTAAGCAGCCTGGTTGTATTTAATTTTCATTACCTTCATTTAATGTTGGTGGTTGGGTATTTATACCCTTACATTGGGGCCTTATGGGCTTTCGAGTCATGTTTAATGGACCCGGGTCAAGTTTAAGGACCCATGAGCTCTTAGTAGAGGAGCAGGCAGCTTAGCCATGAAGTGATTAGGTTTTTAAGTACTTTAGTCCTTGTTCAAACAGTCCAATGGGTGAGGTGTTCGAACTTACCTATCCGGTTAGATGGTCATTGTCCGAACTGTCCTTGTCTGAAGAGGTAACAGAATCCGGACTCATCAGTAACCCCTTTTTTAGGTGTTTGTTCAAATAACCTTTGTCAAAACCTGAAAAACAGTCCGTTTTCAGTGGCAGTTTTATCCGGACAGGTCTTCCGAATTGTGTTATGGTTTTATCCGGAGTGAAAAAGTTCTTTGAATCTAAACGGTTTTTTGCCAAGATTTATGGGACACGTGTCACTCTTTGGTTGGTTGCTTTAGCCGTTTTTTCACCTTGGATTTCGCACCCACCTTCTCTGAAAAGCAACCTCTTCATTAATGAAGGTGACATCAGCGCCGTCTTTTAATCATTGCTAATCTTTTCGAATTCTCCTAGGAATCAAGACTTATTTTTTAGGTTTACTATAAATTAAGAAGCTTTTTCACTGTTTTACTATCACTTTCATTTTCACTTTGAAAATCTTCAGAGCTTTCTCTCTCAAACACAAGTCTTTACTTAGGTTGTTTATGTTCACAGGTAGGAACGCTCTGATCAAAGACGGGTGGCTCAATCTATCTGAATTAGAAAAAGCACAAAAAGTCGAAAGGGAAAGGCGCATTGCAGCAGGCTTACCCACTTCTCCCATCGACAAACCATCAATCTCAGCTACAGAGTCAGACCAGGGTTCTTCCTCCATAAAGGGTGTCAAACCGAAGAGATTATTTCAAACCAGTTTTTCCCCTATTATCTCAGGTTCTTCGGTACAAGAGTCAGAACCCATCGTTGAACCATGTTTAACAGTTACCAGTTTTATAAAACCCTCCCCATTCTTAGCCATGGGGTCAGATGCTGAAACTTCTCCTCACAAGCTGGTTGATCGGAGAAAAGGCCGGCAGGTCAAAGGGCAGGCTTCCAAGAGCACCCCTTCGAAATCAGGGGCCAAGGACAGCAGTACAGGATCAGAGGTACCCATTAAAGCACCCAGGGACAGGCTGTCTGGTCCGGAGGCCACTGATTCAAGTCCCCGAAGAGAAACGTCTATATCATAGCCCCAACCGGAAGCTAGGATCCAGGAGAGTACTGAAGCTCATCAGTCCGGAAGTCAGGCTGAACCAACTCCAAACCTCCCCCTCACAACAACAGTTGAAAACCCTTCCTCAATCATGGAGGAAATAATGGAGGACTCTATCGAAGAGGCTCCATTCGAGTCCGAACCTTCCGGACAGACTAGTGGTGTTGTTGCTGCCCAAAATGATAAAGGCAAGGAAAAACTATGCTTAAGGCATCCGGATCTGCCGGGGTGTCTTGAAGGAAAAGTGGGACCTTGCTTCCACAAGGTCAATGTTAAATATCTCCTTGCCTTGCAAAAGATCAATTACGCTTTCATCCATACAGCTGAGTTGGGCCGGATGCGTACAAAGTGGGGGATTCTGGAGAATGTGAAGATAAGAATCCCTATAGATCGTGAAACCCCCATGGATTGTAAACTCAGTGAAGTAGTCATCTTCACCGAGCTCTTTAACTGGGGTTTAAGGTTCCCCTTGGATCCGGAAATAGTGAGGTATTTCCATCTCATCAAGCTCTGTCCCAGTCAATTAAGCCCCAATGCTTGGTACACACTTATGGCCTGCATCATGGCCTCCAGGCTCTCAGGGATTCCTCTACCAATAGAGGAGTTCGCAGCTGTGGCCAATCTCTGCAGAAACCACAACATTCCCTTCTATCACTTCAACATGGGTGATAATTATAAAGCATTGGATGATCTGCTCGAGTCGGAGAGGAATTGGAGGACTCAATTCCTGTTCGTAAGTGGTGCTTGGGAAAACGGGAGGAAAATCAAAGCCGGAGTCAACCCAAGTCTCCTTACCAGCAGATGGAGGAGTGATCGTAAGACTTCTACTTTATATTCTTATTTCTTCTTTTATCAAATTTGTTTAAACTTACTGGTTTTGTCTTTTTCTTAGCAGAACTGCCCAAGGACTTCAATGACTACCTAAAGTCCGGGCAGGCCACTTGCACCAAAATCAACACTTGGGCTGCTGAGAAGTGGGGAAACCAGTTTCACGATGCTTTCACAAGAGGCAACTTAGCAAGGTCTCGCCTCTGGAACACTACTAGCCGGATGGATTTGACCTGGGAAGAACTCACTACTCCACCCCCTCCGGGTGTAGTTCTCAAGAGAACACACGAACCGGATGGGACACTTTACTTGCCAGGCCGGGCCAAGGCCCCGAGTAAGATGAAAGGCAAGAAGAAGAAGAGCAAGAAAGTGGTAGGTGGAGCTAACCCTGCTGAAGTGGAGGAGGCTGTTTCAACAAATCCGGAGGGGCCAGCCCCAAGCCAGATTGAGGCTGCTCTCCTAGAAGTGGTAGATCAGGAGAGTGTTAGGCAAGAGGTTCAATCCCCAAAACCCCTAAGGCTCCCAAAAGAGACCGAAAACGGGGAGCTGAAAGCAAGGACAGGGAGGCTAAGAAGAAAAAGACCTCCAAGGGTGATGAACTTTCTCTCCGGACTTCGGAGCCTCTCCCCCATGTTGATCCTACTGATCCAACACAAGAAGAGGAGATCCATGGTGATTTTCAAACCGACGAGGTCGGAGGAGGAGACCTTAGCATTGATGGGGTTGACATCACCGGTCTTGATGGGCTGGGTGACTACTTTGCCAACCTCCCCAGAGATGATTTTGTTGGGCCTTACCTCCCTCAGAGTACTTCAAACATCGTCACTTTTAATGGTAAGACTTTTACTGTTTCAAGTGAAATGGATATTATAGCTCACTCTATATTAACTAGTGTTCATCCGGTGCTTGTGTTGGAGAAGCAAGTTCAAAGTCAGGCAGATACAATCAAAGATCTCAAGTCTGACAAAGAGAGACTGTCCGATGATCTTCTTACTGCCACTGAACATGCTGATATTCTAAAGGGGGAAAACGAGGAGCTAAAAAAGAACCAAGAAGGGTGGACCACAAAAGTTGCTACTCTAGAAGATACTATCAAGGAGCTCCGGGAGAAGTTGTCTGGAGTAGAGAAAGATCTCACCTCTTCAAAAGAGGAGGGCAAGGTCAAGGATCAAGTCATCCACAACTTAACAAATGACAAGATTTCACTTGAGAACACAGTGTCTAAGGCTGCAGAGGAGAAAGCTGATCTGCTAAGGGAGCATGAGGCCAAAATCCAAGCCAAGATCGATGCTTATGCCAAAAACGTGATAGACACTCAAGAGAAAATGTATGCCAAGGTGAGGTCGGACATGGTCCTGCTCTTCCATGAGAAGTTCCCGAAGAGGAACCTGGGAGATTTGTGGCTTCACGTAGAGTACGAAGACCTTCCCTTCCACACCATGGCTGATGGAGACTTGCATGATTATTCCAGTGCTTCCTCCTCTGACGAAGAAAAAGAAAACACCGGGGAGGGCCCTCTCGAAGAGAAAGACGATCCTAAGGGAAAGAAGAAGATAAGTGAGGCTGAGCCATCTTCAAAGGCTTAGTCTTAAATTATGAATTATCTTTTCACTTTTCATGTTACCTAAACTAAAGTCCTTGGGAGGCCAAGGAATTTTTTTTGTTATTGTGTCCGGTATCTGACTGGATAGATCCTTTGTTTTGTTTGACAATTTAAAAGTCCTTGGAAGGCCAAGGCACTTAAGTTATTTCAATGAATATCTTTGTCTTGCACACTTCTCGTATCCTTTCATAGTTTGTTTCAATTTTGGTGGCTAGTGTTTAAATAGCCCTTAGTTATTTCATAAATAGTCTAAAGTGAGAGTGTTTAAATTCTCCGATGACAAATGTTTAAGTGGTCATCATTCTTTTACTTCAATCCGGATGGTGTGACAAAAAACAAAGTAAGAACATTTCGAATTTTTTTAAAGAAGACATCAAATTTTATTAAAAAGCCCGGACACCTCATTAAAACCTCCCCGTCCCACCAGGGTAGGAAAGAGTATGCCCCCAAATATTTACATGGATGTTTAAACGAGTAAATATTTACATAGATGCTACTCCAAGTACATCCGGAGATGTTCAATATTCCAAGGGTGGGTCAAAACCCTTCCAGCCTTGTCTTCTAGCCAATATGTTCCAGGTTTAAGCCTTTCAACGACCATATAAGGTCCTTCCCAAGTTGGGGTCAGTTTGCCGATCAGCTTCTCTTTAGTGTGTAAGAAGACTTTCCTCAATACCTTGTCCCCCGGCTGGAAATCCCTTCTTTTAATTCTAGAAGCAAACCTGCTTCTCATCAAACCTTGATAGTGTGCAGCTCTAAGGTGAGCCTTAACTCGTCTTTCCTCTATTAGGTCGAGCTGACCTCTGATTGCCACTTCGTTAGCGTGTTCGGAGAAGTTGTGAACCCGAAATGTGGGAGAGTTGCTTCTATGGGAGCTATTGCATCCATCCCATAGACGAAGGGAAAGTGTGACTCCTGTGTTTCAGCCCCAGGTGTAGTCCGGTAGGCCCACAAGACCTCTTATAAATAACTAGGCCACTTCCCAGCAGCCCCTTCCAAATTCTTCTTTAAACCGTACAGTATAGTTCTGTTATCTACTTCAACTTGTCCATTTGCTTGTGGGTGGAAATGTGAAGAGAAACAATGTTGTATACCCCTTGAGGCACAGAAACTCTCCATTTCCCTATTGTCGAACTGTGGCCCGTTGTCTTTCGTTATTTTTTGTGGAACACCAAATCTGCAACAGATGTTGGATAAAATGAATTTTATTATTCCTGCCAGAGGGGTTGCTTCAATCCATTTCGAAAAGTAATCTATAGTAACAATTATAGTTCTGCGTCCTCCGGACGCCATAGGAAGAGGTCCCGCCAAATCCAACCCCCATCGAGCAAAAGGTATAGGCTCATAAATTGACTCTAAAGGGATGGCTGGGACATGAATTTCATTGCTATATCTCTGGCATGGATCACACCTTCTCACCAGCTCCTTAGCATCCTGCATTATAGAGGGCCAGTAATAGCCAGCCAGTAAAACTCTCCGTGTTAGAGCCCTGAATCCACAGTGAGTTGATCCATCACCATCATGCAATTCAGAGAGGGCTACTTGAGACTCATCATCTCCCAAACATCGCAAAAGAGGTTTACTGTAAGACTTTTTATACAAAACGTCTCTTAGTATGATAAAACCACGAGCCTTGTGCTTCATTTTTCTTGCTAGCGATTTATCCGGAGGCAAGATGCCTTCGGAGAGATACTGCAGGAGAGGAAATCTCCAATCTTGAGGTTGTTTCATCTGTACTTCGAAAATTTATTCCTCTTTACCTATGTTAAGTTGAATGGAAGGGCTCTCCAGCACATGGATCCAAGGATATGACTCAGTGTATGCTATGGTTGCAGTGAATCTGCTAGTTCATTATCTGCCCGGGGTATATGCTCATAAACAACACTTTTGAACTTAAGAGCCTCATTTTTAAGAAGAAGCAAGTACTTCACTAGTTGCTTCTTTTTTGCCTCAGATTGACCTTGTGCATGATGGATAAGAAGCTGAGAATCACTCATCAGCTTGACCCTTTTGGCCCCATATATATAAGCTAACTTTAAACCAGCTATAGCTGCTTCGTATTCGGACTCATTGTTGGAAGCCCTGAAAGCAAAACATATAGCCTGGTACATTTTGTCACCATATGAAGAAGTCAAACACACCCCTGCACCACATCCTATAGTACTAGACCCACCATCCGTCCGGATGACCCATACCTTTTTGTCTTTCATTTCAGTGGTCTGCTCCGAATCCCTATCAGAGTGGAATTCAACTAAAAAGTCAGCCACAACTTGGGCTTTGACTGCTGTTCGAGGAGCAAAATCTATATCGAAGTCCCCCAATTCCACTGACCACTTAGTCATTCTACTTGAAATGTCTGCCTTTTGGAGAACATTCTTCAAGGGAAAAGATGTCCGGACGATAATAGGATGAGCCTGAAAATAAGGCCTCATCTTCCTTGCAGCAATCACCGAGGCCAATGCTAACTTTTCGAGTTTCAAATAACGCTTTTCTGCATCTATCAAGCTCTTGCTGATGTAGTACACCAGATGGGGTAATTATCCACCTCTCTTACCAATACAGCACTAATGGCACAACTTGAAACTGCCAAGTATACGAATAGTGTTTCTCCATCAACAGGTTTAAATAAAGTCTTAATGGAGGACAGATGTTTCTTAATTTCATTGAAGGCCTCATTGCACTGTGAAGTCCAGTCAAATTCCTTTGCACCCTTTAGAGTTTGGAAAAACGGGGCACATCTATCCGAAGATCTTGAGATGAATCGATTTAAAGCAGCCAACATCCCCGTCAACCGTTGTACTTCTTTAACATTCCGAGGAGGCTCCATTTGGAACAAAGCATTAAGTTGGTCCGGATCGGGGTGTATCCCTTACTCACTTATTATATAACCTAGGAACTTCCCGGACTGCACTCTGAACACACATTTTTCTGGATTTAGCTTCAAATTCACTTTTACCAAGTTGGCAAAAGTTTCCTAGAGGTCTGCCAAGGAAGTGTTGTTCCTTGTTCAACATCATCTCTAACATTCAAGAGCAACTATCTTGTTCAACAATCAATCAACGGGATATGGATGATCTCAACAATCTTATAATAGGCTGTGGTTTACAGGATGCTGTTTATACTGGGTGTAGCTTTACCTGGTCCAATGGTCATAAATGGAAACGTCTTGATCGTGTTTTACTCAATAATTCTTGGTTGAACTACTTTGAGTCCACTTCTGTTTCCCATCATGCTATAAACTGCTCTGATCATTGCCCTCTATCTATTAATATATCTTATAGTCTTGAGAGGGTTAAAACTTCTTTTAAGTTTTTAAACATGTGGGTTACTTATCCTGAGTTTATGAAGCTGGTGGATGATAGTTGGTCTGTTAATGTGGTTGGGGCTGAGGTGAATCCTATAATGAACTTCTAGCTTAAGCAAAAAAGGTTGAAAGCTGCATTGAAAGATTGGAACAGGGATGTTTTTTGGAACATTTTTTATGCTATTAAGAATTCTAAGGATACCATGAAGTTCAGAGAAGCTCTCTTGCAAGGTGACCCTAACGATGACAACATAATCTCTCTTGAGGCATCTAAGCACAATCACCTAATGATGTTGGACACAGAAGAGCTGTATTGGAAGCAGAAAGCTCATGCAACATGGCTTAATGATAGTGATAAAAATACGGTTGCTTACCATAGTTTTGTGAAGAAAATATTGAAAAATAACAAAATTGTTAGGATGAAAGATGAGAATGATTGGCTCACTTCAAGAGAGGCTATTGGCAACTCAACTATTAAGTATTTCCAAGATTTGCTGGCTCCTTCTGTCAGTGAAGATAGGGAGTTTGATCTGATGGATATTATTCTTAAAATGGTCACTAATGTTAACAAAAATAGTTTGAGTATTTTGCCTGATATTGATGAAATACTTTGCACTATTAATTCTTTAAGCTCTGTGTCTGCTGCAGGGCTTGATGGTTTCAACGACGAGTTTTATAAAAAAATGCTGGCCTATTATTGGTCATACTCTTTCTAAAGCTATCCACTGGTTCTTTAATGGGTATGATCTTCCTTATGGGATGAAAGCTACATTTATTTTCCTAATTCATAAAATCGATCATCTTAACAAATGACACGACTATCAACCTATCAGCCTTACTACCATGATTTCTAGAATCATTGGGAAAATCATTAATAACAGGCTATCTAATATCCTTCCTAAGCTGATTTCTGATGAGCAAGGTGCCTTCGTGAAGGGGAGAAGCATCCATGTTATCATTCTTATTGTCCAAGAGTTGTTCTATGATCTAAATACTAAATGCAAAGGAGACAATGTCATCATCAAGACTGACATGACCAAGGATTTTGACAAGCTCAATCATAGGTTTATTTTCAAGATCCATGCCTTATTTGGTTTTAATATTAATGTGACTACTCTTCTTAGCAATTGTATCAGTAAGGTGTATTCCTCGATCCTTATTAATGGTGAATTGAAAGGCTTCTTTCTTAACACACAAGGTCTGAGACAAGGAGATCCGCTTTCTCCAAGTTTTTTTTTATCTTGGTTGAAAAGTATCTTATCAGAAGTATCAAGCAGATTTAAATTGACAACTCTAAAATCAGGTTTAAAAGCAGAAGTGACCTAAACATTTCTTGCCTCGCGTTTGTAGACGATTTCATGATTTTTAGTAATGGAGAATCTGACTCTATGCAAACTATAAAGATATTTCCTGATCATTACCAGCAAGTGTCTGGTCATGAAATTAATACAACCAAATCTAAAGTTATTGTTTCTAGCAATATAGAGACTCAACATTCTTCTACAATTGAAAACATCCTTAAGATCAAGCATACAAATCTGCCTATCAAATATCTAGGTTCAACTATTGCTAACTCTACAAGGTTAGCTAACTTTGATGATTTGATAAACAAGACCATGAATAAAATCCTGGACTGGGACAAGTTGGACCTTTCCTTTTTTGGCCGCCTTCTGTTGATTCAGACTGTTTTAACTGCTTTTCCCACTTATCTTCTTCAACACACTGTTCTGCCTAGTAGTGTCATCAACAGACTGGAGCTTGTCTTCAATAAATTCCTGTGGGGAAACAAGGAAAATAAGCAGGTTATAAACTGGTCAAGATGGGACAGACTTTGCAAGACTTACAATTAAGGAGGGCTTAATCTTCGAAAGCTTAATGATGTCCAGTTTGTTTATTCAATGAAGCTTTGGTTTAATTTTAGGCTTCAAAACTCTATTTGGGCCATATACATGTTGTCTATCTATTGTAGGGATAACATTTACTGAATCCTAGCTATATCTCCTGTCAAGAAATCCAAAACTTGGGTTCGTATTATAAATGTTAGAGATCATTCTAAGGAACACATTTTCTATCTGCCTGGCTATGGTAACATGGACTTCTGGCTTGACAGATAGTGTTTTGAAAAGCCTTTCATCCATGTTAGAGATAACAATAACAGAAGACTATTTTGGGATGTTAGTAATGATCCTGTTAAAGGATTATGGATTAATGGAAGCTGGGACCTTAACAGAATAAGATATGTGGTAACTGTAACTGAGGTTAACAAAATTAAAGAAATCTCCCTAACTGATAAGCCTGATAAGTTTCTATGATCACTCTTTAAAGACGGGGATTTCAACAACAAAGATACGATGAATCATATCAGGCATAAAGGTAATATTTCAAATCTTTATGCTAAGACTTGGAATGCAGTTACCCCTAAGAAGTGCTCGTTTCTCTTGTAGAGAGCACTTTACAACTAGATCTATTCTGATGGTGTTATGCAAAACAAGAATGTTCAGCTTGCCTCAAAGTGTATCTACTGTAACAACATAGAAACCACTCACCATGCTCTTGTGTATTGTTCCTAAGCCTGGGAAGCTTGGATATATTTTAGCTCTATCTTCAAGATTCAGATTCAGCCTCACATGAAGATTGCGCACATTATCAGAAAATGGTATTGGGCTTCTTAAAAGAATTGTGACATTCTGTTTATTCTGCCTGTCATAATTGTCGGGTCAATTTGGTTTAGGCGAAATAAGAGGAAACACAACGACTATAATACTAAATCTACCACTATTATCAAGCATGTTCTTTATATTCTCTCAAGTCTTGATTTCGCAAATGTTTTGAAGAAGCACTGGGGTAGATTTGCGAAGGACACTGCTATCATGGGCTGTATAAATCATACGAAATGCTCTTCCAAGCTTTTTTTCTAAGATGGAAAAATCTTAAAGAAGGTAGATTCAAGCTCAACGTTGATGTCTCCTGTACCTTCAACAATGAAACTAGAGGTGGAATTCTTGTCCGAGACAGTAAATGAAGTATCATTATTGGTTTGGGCAGGCTATATGGTAAAAGTAACCCTCCTATTGCTGTGTGCAGGGCTCTTCTTGATGGTTTAAAGCTCTGTAGTGGCCTCAAAATAAAGAAGGTGGACATTGATATTAATTCAAAGGTTCTTGTTAACCTCTTGCTTTATGAAAACTCTATTTGGTACTGGAGCCAATCCTAAGCTGCTGTAGGAAGCTTATCAAGTCTTCAATGATTATTAACCATGTTTTTCGGAAGCAAAACTATGGAGCAGATTGGATAGCTAAGGAAGTGTTAATAGTTGAAAACCTACTAGATTTTAACGAATTTGATGTTCCTCCCAAGTGAAAAGTTATTACATTTTTGGAAAGCCTTAATCTAGGCTATCTTCGTATATCAATTTAGGGTTTTTGATTTGGATTTAAGGATGTTCATTTAAGGAAGATGACTAGTATCGTCAATTTTTTTTTAAATTGTTGTAACATTGTCAAAAAGACCTTGTACTTTCCTTATTATTAATTCAATCCAATCTTGAAGTAAAAAAAATAGTTTCAGTGGTTTTATATTAAGTATTGTAATAGTCTATTAGTGAACTCTAAACCAGAAGACGAATTCTTGAATATTCAGTGGAAATAACACTTCAAGAACTGCTTTTTTGGCAGCCAGCCAATGCATAAACTTCATCTTCTATGATCATCAACAACTAATCATGGTGAAATCTAGAAAGACAAATCATGGTTCTACACAGTCTTTGGCAATCCCTGTCACCATCTCTTCACTGTCAAAATTTGTAGCTTACCAGAAACAGCCAAAAAATCAGCCATCAACATGTTGTATCCCCCAAGATACCTCAGACAACGACTTTCCTGCACTTATTCAAAGCAAAGACATAAGAAATAGTATTGCTGAAATTCCTAATCCTAATTCTTTTTTTATACCAACTCTCAAACATAATCCAACACGTGAGCATCAAGATCCCTCGTTATCTTCTATTCTGCTACAACCCCAGCAATCTAAAACTTCAATGAAATCTTACGCTGATGCCACAAAACAACCAATTAAGGACTACATCCATGAACGTGTGAAAATCGAGGATAACGACAACTCAATATTTGTTCACTTTATGGAGCAAGACAAGAGAATAATGGAATCCAGAGCAAAGGCAACTCTTATTGGAAAATTTACAAAGGGTAGGCCTACCATGATAGAAATATAAAAATTCATTGGAACTTTGGGGTTTAGTGGCCAAGCCAGCCTGGTATTTTGGGACATCAGATACTTAATGATAGAGTTCGATATCCATGATGATATCAAGAAATTATGGCGCACAAATGTTTGACTTTGGGCTAATATTCTATGTGAATCCTTAAATGGACTCCTTTTTTCAACCACAAGAAAGAGTCCTCTATCACCCTGGTGTGGGTCTTGTTCCCCAAGCTTCCAGCATTCAAGTACAATGTTGATACTATCAAGATTATTGCAAAGGCTATAAGCATCTCTCTTTCAGTATAAATACCTTATAAAAACCAGGCCATGTATAACTGTTGTAAGTCATGGATAGAATTAGACGTATCGAAGCCGTTAATCAATAAAGTCTGGGTATGTTTTGGTCCAAAAGAAGGTTTCCGGCAGGATATTCAATACAAAGAATTGTCTAGCTATTGCCAAAGATGTTGCCATTTAGGTCATAAACATCAAGATTGTAAGAAATACCAGTCTTTCAAAGTTGAACAATACCATACCCCACCAAAAGATCAAGACATTACAACTATTTCAGAAACCAGGATGATAACAGATAAAAAGGATCATAAAATCAAGTCAACAATAGTCAAGAATTTTGGCCATAACAAAAAACATGGCCAAGATGGTGTCACCCTTATTCAAGCCTCGACTCAACAAGCTAACACAGTGTTATCTACAGATACAGGGATGCAACATATCCCTAAACAATCAACTCTTTTTACCAGCACAAAACATGGTTTTATAACCACAAGCAAACATGGTTTTAACATGATGCATCGGGGCTTGCGCTACCTAGATGGGTCGGGTTTTCGTCACTAGTTCGGTTTCTCCCAAGCCTCAACACTAGATAAGGCAAGAACGTAACTAAAAAGGGTCCCATGTCTCTTTGGGCCAAACAAGACCACAATCGGGCCCATCGATATCAAATCACCGTACCGTCTATCTATCATATCAGGAGGTAGCACAATCGAACCCTTAATTCTCAAAACTGCTTAATCTTCAACATGGGTCGCACAGAACCCGCCGTCGAAATTCCCGATAATCGGCGTAGGTATGACCGTGAAAACGATTACCGCCGTCGCCGTAGTCCCTCGTACGAAACATACCACCGTAACGGTGATTGGAGTCGCCATCGTAGCCCATCTTACGAAAGACACGACCGTGACGACGATCGGAGCATCCTCCGTCGCAGTCCTTCGTACGAAAGATACAGCGGTGATCATGAGCGGAGCTCTCGTCGTAATGGACGCGACCGTGAACTTCGCAATGGTAGCCGATTTAGGTCTGATTCACCTGAAAACCCGAGCCCTAGAGGAAGAAGACCGGACCGGGGATTCGAACAGACTATGAACTCGTTACCAAAGAAATTCGGCAAGGGTCGAGGTTATTTGGACCGAGATTATGAAAATGGGAATGGAAACGATTCTGAATCCGATGAGGAGTTGAAGGGATTGAGTTTCGAAGAGTATAGGAGGCTAAAACGGCAGAAGATGAGGAAGGTACTGAAGTTTTGTGTATGGAAGAATACTCCAAGCCCGCCCAGGGGCGAGAATGACGAGTTTGAGGAAAAATTGGACGAGATTCCAGATGCATACGGTGAAGATGGCGGTTACAAGAGCAATTCAAGCGACAAGGAGAAGGAAAAGGGAAAGAAGAGTAAGGGGAAATTCGTTTCTGTGTCGAAATCTGTGAAATCAGGATCTGATGATTCTGATTCGGGTACTGAGTCAGATTCTATTTCTGAATCTGATGATTCAAGGTCTAAAAGGAAGAGGAAGAGCTCAAGCACCAGGCGTGGCCGAAAGAAATCTTCTTATAGCGAGAGTGAAGAAAATTCTGAATCCGATGATTCCAGGTCTAGGAGGAAGAGAAAGAGTACAAGCTCTAAACGTCGTTCAAAGAAACCGTCTTATAGTGAGAGTGATTCAGAAGAGGAAGAGATTGATTCTGACTCTGATGAAGACGATAGAAGAAGCAGAAGGAAGAGTAAGAAGCTGAAGAGCAGGCGAAGTAGTAGTAGTAGAAAGAGCAGTAGTAGAAGAAAGAAGAAGAGCAGAAAGTACAGTGATTCGGATGAAAGCCAAACCAATGAATCCATTACTGCTAGTTCTGATGATGAGCATGAAAAGACGAAGAAGAACCGAGCTTCTTCAATTTCTAGGTCTGAAAAGGGCAAGAAGAGAAAATCTGAGAGTGTGAGTGAAAAATCTCAAAATGGAAGCTCTGATTCCGACTTAGATGCAAACACCAAGGTAGTGCTTGCAGAGGAGCCCATCAAGGCTGAAATGAATGCAGAGGCTTTGAAATTCATAGAGATGATTGAAGCACAAAAGAAGCCAGCACTTGAAGATGAAATAGTTGGGCCAATGCCATTGCCAAAAGCTGAAGGTCATATTAGTTATGGTGGTGCATTGAGACCTGGTGAAGGAGACGCCATTGCACAGTATGTGCAGCAAGGGAAACGTATCCCACGGAGAGGAGAAGTGGGTCTTTCTGCTGATGAAATTCAAAAGTTTGAGGGTCTTGGGTATGTGATGAGTGGTAGTAGACATCAAAGGATGAATGCTATTCGTATTAGGAAGGAAAACCAGGTTTACAGTGCTGAGGATAAGCGAGCTTTGGCTATGTTTAATTACGAGGAGAAGGCGAAACGTGAACATAAAGTTATGGCTGATTTGCAGCGGCTGGTGCAGCGCCACATTGGGGAAGAAGTTCTTCCTTCTCATGATCCTTTTGCTGTTAAAGGAGATGGTGCTGATGCTTGATGTTACTGTATGTTTATTGTTATATTTTGTGTTGGTTTCGTAGTTACTGTTCTGTCAAAACATGTTTTTCATGGTCAGTTTCAAATTAAAGTTTTGGCAGGGCAATAATGTTATATTGGTCATATTTAGTGCTTTAGAAGGAACAATTTACCAATGTACTAGTGCTTGCTTTATTGCTGAAATGGAGACAGTTTTCCTTGAGACTTGTAGGTGAAAATTTCGATTACTGTTGTGGTTTTCATATTTATTGTCTGAAACTTGTAATATGATCTCAGGCTTATGAACTTGAATCTTACTGGTGCTGAGTTACAACTTTTGCTCTTAGAATGTAATGTACTTGATTATATTCTCTAAAGTTAGCCACTTCTAATCTGCTGAAAACCCTCATTGTAAGTAATTTGCTAGCCAGATTGACAATGGAGTATATGATTTAGTTTTAATGATGCAAACTTATCAAAGCCGAAGCAAAATCTGCCAAGGAGAAAGGTGAGGTATAACATGCTTGTTTGGAAAATTGTGGAGTTAGGGTTTGCCTAAATGATAGCTTAGCTTCTGCTTGTCTAACGCACCTTGTTAACGTATTTGGAAAACGCCTGTATAAGAGATTAAGCATGTAGGAGCTTGGTGTCTATAGGTCCTTCCGCTTTTGTTCTCTAATTAGGAAATATGAACATGGTTAGACTCCCTGCTGTGGGCTTTACTTTGCATTGTGCCACTAATATCTCTAAGAAGTAAGAAGTAATGCAGGAATGCTTTTCTTAGATATCTAGCATCTTTCTTTGTAGATGTAAGTTTTTACTTGCTATTGGTCAACTCCCAATATTTGTATTATGTTGTCTCAAGAACTAAGGTACTCGGTCTATTGTCGAACTCGTTTTCGTCTCTATGAAGTGTTGTGTGCTGCATGTGACTCACATGTTGTGAGTAAAGGCTTTGTACCAAAATTACTTGTTTCTAAAGGACAATTTGGCTGTTGTTTAATTTATTTTCATATCCATGGCATGAACATTTAGGAATCATTTTGACTTGTACTACCTATACCTCGAACCTTGTGTTGGGACTTTGTAGTCATGAACTGTTAAATCTGAATTGCAAGGGAAGAACAGCTAGGCCGATTGAAGGTTCATTGCTTTCTTGAGGAACTTCTTAATATGACACAGACGTATTGAGAAAAATGACATATTAGTATCGACTTGTTAGTTCTTTCTTTCTGTTTTCACAAATTTTGTGAAATGCTCCTCATGAAATGATAAGGACAGAGTGGTTAAAGCGTTAATGCAAGATGCGATGAATTGTCTTACCTATATAATTTTCAGGTTCTTATAATCGATTGCTTCTTCTTTCAGGTTTTATTTCCAGGGATCCGTAATATGGGCAATTAGAATAAACTGGTTGACCTACATGGCCTACTTCCGAGATGAATTTCCTGCTCCATTATATTTTACCTATATAAGTTTCTTAGAAAGAAAAGTTCATGATTTTTTTTTTTATTTGTATGGTGAAGTCTAGTTGATCAAAGACCTGAACACCGTGTTAGTTTTTTATAGCTGATCAGATTGCTTGTGAAATTTATTGATACTGGAGCTTTTTATTTGCTGGCCTACTCTTTTTGATATTGCTGACATGAAAGAGCAAATCTGTGACTAAATTCTGACATGTCAATTTCTACATCTCTATTTCTTTTCAGGTTTCTCTAAGGGTTTTCTTTCTGTTTGCAAGCAGGTTATGCTTGATACGAGCGAAAGCCTTAATCACCAACATCAGTTTCAGGTAATTTAGTTTTGTAGTAATTGATTCTTTACGGTAACTTTTGTCTTAAGAAACTAACCTTTTGAAATAATTATTGGAGATTTCATAATTTGCACTCTAAATAATCATGGGTGTTGAGTATTCATCACTAATAAAGTTGGGTAGGATATAGTGTAGGCCTAAGGCTGTTAAAGTAGGCATATAGGAAGTTAGGAATTCAAGAGTAAGCCTCTTTTTTCAACCTTTAACCCAACACAAACAACTTTTTGTTCCATAATTCAAGCTGTTAAGATCATCTAGAAGATTACTCATGACAAAGACACACAAAAAGCATTACACCTGCACTGCCCTAATTCTTCAAACTACTAGTTTAGGCTGTGTTTGGTTCGTGAAAGTTTCTGATATTTTCAATCTCATTAAAACCATATCGGAAAGTGAAACATGTCCACAATCTAAATAGTAGTAAATCAGTCTTTTAGATCTGAATCATGTGCATTGTGTTTCCGAATCCGAATCTGGTTTTGATTTGTACGATCCAAAGAGTTGAATCTTACCTACTTTCAAAACTATATTTTAATTTATTTTTATATAGTTCGAGTTTTTGAAATTTATTTGTACTTATCTTATATGTTCCATAATTTTGATCCGGATTGATCATCTTTCAATCCATATTGCTGATTGGTTTGTCTGAATTTCCTACTGAAAAGAGGGTCAATTTGATCCTGCTATGTAGCAGGATGGACTGTAAAGAAAACAAGATAAAGATTGTACCGGGTCCAATTAGATAGTGTAAGATGACCGGCTTGGTCAGTTAGGCTTTTATGCATATTAAATATCAAAGGTCGACAGTTGTTATTGAAAGCCTCACGTTTGTAATTTCATAGACATTAAATATATAGTCAACAATGGTGGTTTTTTGTGTGTTCCTTAATAGAAGTCTTGTATGACATCTACTTTCATACTAATGTAATAGAGACATATTCATCGTTTGTGTTCCTTTTCAGTTTGAATTAGAGTTGAAATTAATAAGCTGAAACTATCAAAGAACGACGAACATGATTAAATTTTGTTTAATACTGTTTTTGGTTTAACTAAAATTATGATAAATTAAGTTTATGATTAAATAGCAGAGGGAAAACAAAAGGTCCGGTTACTTTGCTTCATTTGTAGTGGACGGCATGATTTTACTTTTGACATGCGGAGAATCGGTTAGGTGAAAAACAGTAAAAAAACGTAGAACAACAACTTAATAATTCTTAATTTATATTTAAGGCCTTACAGAAGTTTTAGGGTTAACTTTTGGATCATTATAAACTACAATAAAGTCATAAAATCAGTATTTTTATATTATTTTGTTCTCTATATGAGACATATTTTTAAGTTTCAATCACACGTTGTTTATTATTATTATTATTATTATTATTATTATTATTATTATTATTATTATTATTATTATTATTATTTTATTTTTTTTTAATTTAAAAGGTTAGAATATCAATAGCTACTCAAGATCAAAAGTTATTTCTATTTATTATTTTTATTATCATTTATCTTTTATATAGATTTATTTAACTAATTTAATTACGTTGTAAATCGAAAAAATTAATATCGATAAATCTTTTAATATTTTTGTAAGTTGACAAATTGTGATCGAAGGATAACCATAAAAATTATAATTGGAATGTGTTTATAAGGTTTAGGAATATAAATTGTTTGAAGAAAGAAAATGATCGTGTGTTTTAGGTAAATTTTATTGTGTTTTAGCGTTTTTCGAGTAAGTTTGTATCGTATCAAGTGTCACGCATCTACCATTGCTAGATGCGAGACCAATAGAGATGGTAGATGCGAGACTGAAAAATAGTAGATGCGAGATTTGATTCTGAGATGATAGATGCGAGATTAGGGTAAATGAGTGAGAGATGTGAGAGATAAATGCTAGATGAGAAATATGAGATTTAATTTTTAGATGATGGATCCAAAATTTAAAGATGATAGATGCAGAACTACTGTAAAATGGAAATATTTGATGCTAGACCAAAAAGAGTATATAATAGATTAGAGACTCCGAGTTTTAGAATTCGAATTGAAAATTCAAGTTAAATTAAAAATTAATTAAACTTTTTTAATCTCACAAAACTTCTCATTTTATATTATTTAAATGGTTAAAATTTGTAGCTGGACTCGAACTCATGACTTTTGGTCACGAGCATGTCTTACTCCACCAACTCGGCTGCCCCTTTCGAGGCGATACATGTCCTATTGTTTTGGTATGATCTTGAGATTCATCAAATTCTTGTGAAAATGATTTTCGTAATAGCTTAAATCTTATAATTAACTCATAGCTCGTCAAAATGTTGATTTAAATATAATTCATTTTTTTTTAACTTGGATGTCTTCCAAATAATTAGATTGAATGTCTTTCAGGTCGTTAAGTGAAATGTATTACAGGTTGTCATTTTGAATCTTTTCCAGGTCGTCATTATAAATAGCTTCCAATTCATCAAGTTAAATATTTTTAGAGTCATCAAATTAAGTATCTATCAGATCTACAAGTTAAATATATTTAGGATCGTCAAGTTAAACATATTCAAATGTTATCAAAATTAATATCTTTTCCGGCATCAAGTTCAATGTCTTCAGGGTCGTCAAGTTAAATATCTTCGAGGATGATCATAAAGTTAAATATTTTTAGGATCGTCAAGTTAAACATATTCTAATGTTATCAAAATTAATATATTTTCCGGCATCAAGTTCAATGTCTTCAGGGTTGTCAAGTTAAATATCTTCGATGATGGTCATAAAGTTAAATTTCTTGAGGGTCGTCAAGTTAAATATATTCACGGATTGTGAATTTAAATGTCTTTGAGGTCAGTTAAGTTGAATAATTGTCAACTTGCTTTCATTTTTTACTACTATTTGTTCAAAAAATTATCCAAGCAATATTTATTAAATAAAGAAGCAATTTATTTCAATTAACTAATCCAAGATACATTAAAATTTAAGTTGCAAAGCTTCAATTTATTGAAGAAGAACCACCAAAGTTTTATTTTACCATGAATATGACAACGATATTCAAATCAGAAGTCGAAAACAAAATCAAAACCTAAATCGCTCTTAATTCTTACCTATATTTATTGTTTATATAAAATAGACGTTGAATAAAATTATGGTAGTGCTACTTTTTTTTTCAGAGGGAACCCGCAGCCGCTACTCAGAGTGCAATGAGTGCGCACAGGGTAAACCCTGTCTGACGCAATAGCCTGCAAACCAACGTCAGAAGGTAAACCACACAAGGTGACAAGCTCAGCCGAGAAAGCGTATGTAGAGGGACTCGAACTCATGACCTTTTGGTCATAAGAATGCCATACTCAACCAACTCGGCTACCCCATTAGGGGCGATAATTAAGCTTCTTGGTTATTAATAATAGAGAAATAATATCTGTAAAAATGGTTGAAGAGTTAAGTTTTTTAATTTTCTTATAAAGCTTAAAATTATATTTTATATAGACTATTGGGTCCAAGTGGGCTTACATGATTTATGGGTTAATTTGGATAATCCAAGCCCATATAACTCATGAAATACCTTTAATGCTACATCTTTATTACATTGGTACTATAAAAGATAATTAGATCTAGTAGTTTATTGGTCAAACTAGCAGTTCGGATAATGCAGTCCTTATCAGGTTTGAGCTTCAGAAACTAAGCGGATTTAGTTTTAAGATATTGTCTCCTTCTCGTTTCTCTCTTTTAAATTGAAAAAAAAACCATTATTGAAATCGATCGTTAACCGATTGTGAAAATTATCTTCACACACCCAAATATAGCTTCATATTATCGGCCAAGAAGACAATGCCAACTAATAAAAGTTGAAGTTGGATCAAGAACTAAAATCGATCTAAAAATCGAGATCTTAGTAAAAATAAAAAATGCGCTTTAGGTATTCAGTAGAGACGAAAACATAAATTTAGGTCATATAGTCGATTTTTAGAGTACTGAAAGATAAAACATCGTACTATGACATTTTTTATACTTTAAGAAATACATTCGGTTGATTAATTTTTTTTTCTAACTTTCACCACTTTGCCACTTCTTTATTATTCAAATAAGTAGAATTGATACATATTCTTATGAAATGGAAATGAAATAATTTCCAAAAATGACATGATTTGATAACTTTTTTTAGCCTTGTCAAAGTTACAACAAAGACATAGATCCGATAATAAGAAAAGAAAGACAAATAAGTATTTAAAGATAAAAAATTAGATGAAAAATATTTTATTCATAAATGAGAGTCTTCATTTCTTTAGGGTACACCTCTATATATATATATATATATATATATATATTCTTTTGTAAAAGTCTAATATAACTTTATTCGATGATATATTTCCATATATTTTAAAGTGATAACAGAAAGAGTATTACTAGAGAAAAAATAAAATTAAATCATGAATAGATATGCACTTGTTATTTGGCTTATAACCAAACTAAAAAAATAATTTGATCAAATTTCCGAGCTCTTGACACACAGTTGAGGGATCGACTAGTCATAGAAGTGATGATTGTACGTGAAGAAACAAAACATGTTAGGTGATACTGGCGGCTAAATTGCATACGTTTTGCTATATGGTTTACTTATAATATTACAACTTAGGTTACATGCATGTGAATGTTGTGTTTTTTAACCAAATGTCAGATCTTCAACATATTTGTGGTTGAGATATGATTAGATTTTCACTATAAATATCAACCATTTTCCTTATTTTACTTTACTTTTCTATTTTTCACCTGTTTCACTTTTGAAATTCTACTCGCAAAACCCTTAGCAAAACTTCTAATTTTATTATTCTTTCTTTCTTACCAAAAAATGGCCTTACTCATTTTTCTTGTTTCAAATTCTTCCACTTTTAAAGGCGAGAAATTAAATCACATGCCTTCCATATCACAATCTAATCCCATCGACATGATGTGTCTCACGTTTTATCCACCTTCAACTTATTGAAAACTTGTAAATCAAAAATCGTTGTCCTTGACGGGTCCAATATTTTATAAAAAACAGTTGCCCTTGACGGGTCCGATATTTGATAAAAAAACCGATGTTCAAAAGGAATTAAGATGGGAAAATATCTCATTTACCACATTTCTCGACACTAAGGATACAATTTTGGAGAAGATCTGTATAATTCATTATGAAGATCACTTATACTTGTTTCAAAATAAATGAAGCTTACGAGATTCAGTAGCAATCGGACTGCCAACGAAGACTGAGCTCCTGAAGATTATTTCACTTATGAAACCGTCTTTTCCCACCCAATGTTGGACATGAAAAAATTGATTGCATCTACACCTAACGCTCTTAGATTTATTTCAATAATTGGGAATGTAACATAGTCAATTATCACTGAATGGATGGATGTTATTAGTTTCCACAATAATGGCTGCTAAGTATGCCAATTATACAATATCGATGCAAAAGTTCTTGCAAATAGCTTTAACAAATTCTACTAAGGATATCTCGTACTACTAATTGTGTATTCATGTATTCATAATCATTAAAAAATGGTAACCGACTTACCAAACTCAAAAAATAATTGGAAGAAGAAATTTGTGCTTATGTATTGTGATTGTGAGATTGGTAGTTCCCGTCAATTTCTAGCTTTGAAGAGGAATTTATATTTTAAAAGTAAATATATTTATTTATGATTGTGCAATTATTTTTACAAAGTCCTCTTATATGACTTGATTAATCTAAATTTATGTTTTATTAGCAGAATGTATACTCTAATTCAATGAGTTTGCACAGTTCGGGCGAATAAAACTCATGTATTTTAATAATATATCCAATGTTTGGTCAACGTCCCATCGTATTTTATTGGCCCTAAAGAGATTTCCCTTGTTATGCTACTCGCTTCGGCAAGACCTAACCTTTAAAGTTAAACCTCCCGAGGATATTGAAATGATGCCTCATCTCTATAAGTAAAATAATGAAGACGGTCTAGAGTTCATGGTGCAATGTCTGGATTGTCGAGCTTATAAAAGACTTTGACAAACAAAAATATGTATTCATCTTCCTACCATACGAAATAGAGGCGTGATTAGGAAAGCTCAAAAATCATTGTGACTAATGGTAGGGTAAAAATATTACAATCAAAATCACCAAACCTATGAAGAAGTCTCAACCAAAAAAGACAATTGATGAAGAGTATAAAAAAATTATGAAAAAACACATTCATGTTAAATATGTTGAACATTGTTGATTTTTTCAAAAGGATGACCATAATAGTGGTTTAAAATTCAAAAAATCAATTTATAATCCTCTTAAAGTGGTTGTAAGAAAGGAATAGGACCATGTTATGTCTCATGCGGGGCACTTTGAGAGAGAATGAAGCCCAGTTACATTCCTACATATGCAACAATAAAAAATTCAAATGAATGATTCATTCAAGTTCATATTACTCCTTCAACATCAAACACCGTGCATTATGAAACCTCAACAAGCAAATACACATATTTTTAAATTTCCTCTAAAACAATTTCCCCAAAAACTCCTGATGAATTTGTTTCGAAAAGTTTAACGGTGATTCGGGGCCGAACAGTGGAAGAGAAGAGATCGATAATATAATTGATTATTCAAAAAATAATGATGATTCATGAGGTATTTCTTTTTTGCCTTCTTTGGTAATGTTGCGTAATTTTTTTTTTAATTTTGAAAGAAATCTTTTGATGTAGACTGTCCAACAACTTAGTCTTCAAAATTTCGAAATCGAACATTGTCTTAGGTTAAAATAATAAGAGCACGTTGACTTTATGATTCCACTTAAACATTATTTAGAGAAAGATATGAAATATATGGAAGAAATATAAGAACAAGTAACTAAATTTCAAGGCATTGGAACTCAGTTGGTTGAGTGTCTAAACACGATAAAAGAGTTAAAAGAGAAATTATCAACCTTGCAGAGTGCATGTACACCATTGCAAGAATAAGTAGATAGTTTGACTAATTTAGTGTGTTAAGAGAGGTTCAACATTGAAACCATTTGGAGGAA
The DNA here is from genome assembly GCA_036936605.1 of Limnanthes douglasii subsp. nivea. NCBI lineage: Eukaryota > Viridiplantae > Streptophyta > Magnoliopsida > Brassicales > Limnanthaceae > Limnanthes > Limnanthes douglasii. Next base: position 85,720,999 of record JAUPFV010000005.1, on the reverse strand, counting down.
ACCCAGAAGTTGGTTGTTGTTAGAAAAATTGAGTTTAGGAAGGACTGAAGGTTAACATTACCATTTTTATCCATGAGAATGTGTCAAAGATTGATTTGGACAGCCTTTTGGAGTTTGTATCAAAATACAACATTCTTATGTGGGTTAACTATAAATTTATATATGAGAATAATCATACTTACCATACAGTAAATAAATATCATGCATAATAGAGAAATAATGATGAAGTTATTATTCGTCTAGCTCCCCCTTTTAGTAAAAAAAACATTCTATCATTCATAAGTACCGAAGAAAAGACAGGTCATCCAAATAGCAGAACAGAGACGATAAGGTTATAATGAAAGCTCTTACAACATATCCCACTAGTATAGAGGATGAGGTGAGTTATGTGAAATAAATATAAAAAAGAAAAAAAGTTATTCCAACAGTCCAAGTTTAAGAAAGATGGGGTTTGGTCTTATGTAACCCTGAGGTGAGAAGATAATGTTTTGTTTTTTATACCCTTGTTTGAATGAGACAGGGTTCTTTATGTTATATATTTTTGAAGAAGCAATGTTAATTCCCCTATAAATATGCGTATGTTGATGGTTTTACCCACATTAAGTCCCTCGTTCTCCCTTGTGGAGTTCTTTTAGAATCAATCCAGATTCATCAAGGTCTAAGAATCCTAGGAGGGGTCTAATTAATCATTAGAAATATAAAATTTTAATGACTCATACATATCAATAAGATATTATTTTAATATTCTAAGCATCTATATTGTTTTCTATAAGTGTTGCTTTTGTAAGGTATACCCTAATGGGGGTTTCTAGTTCGATGGTTCATCAATAACCATGAGCTCCGAAGTTGATACACAAAGGTTAAGTGACTTGAGCTAGAAAATAATTATTTTTTCCTGAATGACTATCCAAAATGATGATTTTGTACTTCCTAAAGCGACAACATAACTTTCAAATGCGTTTTCTGCCCAGGGGACTTGCTCATACTGAACTGGATCAAACTTCAAGGCTTTGGCTCGTAGTTTTCTAAATAAAGGATACAAATTTATTTATTTGTTTTGACTTGCCCCAAAACATGGTTAACAACCAATTATGAGTCTATGAGTAATCTAACATGTCAAACTCCATATATAATAGAAACTCTATAAAATAATACACTTGAGACCACCAAAATTTATTGATTGAAATAGTTATTAATTATAGTAAAATACTTACTCTACAAACATCTTTCAAGCTTCCACTTAATTAGTGTACAGTATACAATGCATGTATATCAAATGAAGGGCCCAATTTGAAAGAAACCTTCAATCTTCCACCTTATTATGTTTCTTGTGTTCAATGTATCACTTTATGGACATTAAAAATATTTTTCTATATAAATACAAGATCAAAATAGGTTAACACAAAGATGATATCGATGAAGAAGATGATGAAATTTCTATAATGTAGCCCCCTTCGCGAAACGAAGCTATTATAGCGACAATCACATTGAACAATTTCTTATTGAGCTATGAGAAAACAACACCAGAAGTTCTTCAAATGAGGTTGATTTTTTTTCTTGTAACTCGGTAAAGAAATAAATCAAAGCTTATTATTTAATTATAGTCATTGGTTTGAATTGGATATTAGAGTCTCTGAGTTTGACTTACAAAATTGTTAATTCTCATTGGACATCATGCTTCTACTTGTGACTATCATGATATATATGCTAGTACGTTTATTCCAATTTGGGAGGGAAAACCTTATTTACTAGTCTTAGCCTATGATAAGTTGCTCTTGTTTTTTAAGTCTGAAAGATGTTACCTTATAATAATTCAACCCTCTTTCAGTCATAAAACTCGTGTGTTCTTCATCCTCCAACTTTAGAGAAATATGATTATATCCAAAATACACATCCATAAAGGACAAAATGTTATATCTTGGAGTGGAATTCACTAACTGATCGATAAACGAGACTAATAAAATGTCACAGAGACATTATTTATTAAGGTCAATGAAGTCAACACACATTTATCACTTACCATTTTTTCTTAATTAAAACCATATTTGTTGCCAACACAGGGTAAATGACTTCATGTATATGATCAATCTTACGTAGCCTAATCACTTTAGTAATAATGACCTATGCTTCCTTGTTGGGAAAATGAATGTCTTTGTTTTATTGGTCTATTATTTCTATTAATAGAGAATCGATGACACACTATTACGTTTGGGACACAAGTTAATCATTTGCATACCAAGCAAATATATGTATATTTTAAAAAATGAACTCCATTAAGGTAGTTTAAAGTAACCTTTATAAGTTTGGACCAATACAAACAACCATTTTCTACTCCCACGATGATTTCGTCTACTGTTTCCATTGGTTCCAAAATTTAGAAGGGAGGAAATGGGATTTATTGGATCGTTCATATCATCTAAAATGACGCCCCCTGTTGGTTTCTATTTGGAATGAACTAAAGAAGTAGCGTAACATTTAAATCTTATGTGTTATCTGATGTGAATTATCCCTATCATGTCATTGATTATAACCCTTATCCACTAATGCATTATAGAGATAATGATATACATTTATTTCAACCACGGATGCCCGAATATAATATTATAATATGATGTATCATCCATCACTATGAAGAGGCACTGTAATTTCTTTATATATTCTTCTTATTCCTTATGACTATATTTACATTTAGCTCACCGATTACCATGGTTTGTGCTCCAGTGAAGATATATAATAACTTCTTCGTTGGTGCCAAATCTTTTATGCCACATATATGATCATAATAATTTTTAAAAAAGATGTTTGTTAAGCTTCCATGTCCATAAAGATTCTTCTGATTTCTACCCGTGCTATGATTCATACAGGAGTTTGATATTCTAAAAAATATGCCTCGTCTAGCAATGAAACCAATTATATTCATATCGGACCGGGGTCTAAAAATTCACCAGCTTCATAAAGGACTAACGCTTTTACCACGCGGGGTGCTCTATAATGACAACATGAGGTGTTGGAGGTTTTGTGCGTAATATCTTTCTGTATCACTAGAGTTTAACTTTCAAAAAATCTAATGATCTCACCATCATCAATGAGACTTTAGATCTCATCATCCAAGGTTCACAATTCCCTTTTACGATGGTCGTTCAATTATGATACTTATAAAACCGATAATGATCTCTTTTTCTTTAAAGATTTGTATTTTCTCTATTTTTTTAAAGTGATTCACGTCTTTGGTCCGGTCATAAATATTAAAAATATTCTTTACAAGAGTATATTGTATATCTGAACCCATATATGGTCTTTTTACTATAAAATGTAAATATTAGTTTGTCGAGAGGTTCTTCTTTTTGTATGGTCACAAGGTTGTTTGTTTATTTAAATAAGAGATATGTGAATGGGCTTGACCAGATTATGCACATGATGATAAGAATGATACATGTTAGGCTTACATGTCAATCTCATGCAGATGGTTTCATCTACCTTGAGCGCATGCCCCACTTGAGCTAAGAGTTGCATGAAGATCGAAACTTTATGTTTCATGATATCATGTGCAAAAAGATCAAAGATGATATCTACCTATAATCTTGGAGTTTTGGTCGGTGAATGACTAATGGATGTTGAAGAATATGACGCATCACCGTCTTCATCGGAATCAAGATTTCAGCGATCACAACAAAGTCTAAATGTTGTCCTTGTTTCTTTGTCTTCTCAACAACTCAACCGGCCTCCAATGGTCTTTGTTTCAAGGCGACCACCATCTATCTGATGATAAAGAGCTAATATGTCTCGTTGCACTGCAAGATGTTTTTAAAATATGGTATAGTTGCTACTCTGCCATAGAAACGATAGACTCATAGGCTATTAACTTTGACAACATAAATTTTGTGTCAAACTTTTTAAAAATAGACGAAAACAAGTATTTTCAAAATTTACTAATTTTTTTAACCTTATTTTCTAGAAATAATGTCAATGATAATGTACAGATTGTTCTTAATGAAGTTACAAAACAAAAACAATAACTCTTTGATGAGTTTGAATAGAGGAATAAAAACGTAAGAGCAAAAGTGTTGAAACTATAACCCAAATCTCTTTTATTCGAGTTTAATTATGTGTTAGGCTAAAATCACCCAAAATGCATATATCCCCACCGAAAAAACATATTTGACAAATGTTTGACTTTTTGAATACCAAATTTACCTCCAAATTGGATTTATTTACGAAAGTACCGTTGATGAAAAGAAACCTTAGGTGTATTATAATCTCACCCAATGAAAAATCAACCTAATTTACTGACCCACCCATAAAAAACACTTTCAAGTTCTAAGTTAAACTTGTTTTTTTCTAGAATTTGTGATATTCTTACAAGTTGTTTAGTAGTTGTTCAACATTCAAACTTTTTTCATTAATATTCGTTATTCAATTTTTCCAACTTTTCTTACAAAACACAAGCTTAGGTTGTTTTTAAGTTAGTTTTTGTTGATTTGGACTTCATGTATGAATTTAATGGGTTAGATTAAGGGATTCAAATTTAGAGTCGAATTTTAAAGTTTAGATTGAGGTTTTATGCGAGTTGTTTGCCATTTTTACCATTTTTACCGCTAAAATCGGCTTGAAAATGGCATACAACATCAGTGCGTAATGGTCTGCATCATCAGTGCATACCTGTTGTGCACCTATGGCCCAGGTCTATTGGGCACCACAGATGGACAACACTTAGCACCATAGGTTTTTTTTTTAAAATAACTTTAATTTTTTAAATAATTCGTTTAGTAATATTATTGATTTTTTTATTTGTCGAAATATTAACCTAGTTTATTTAATTTTTTTATTTAGCTAATACTATTTTTTTTATGTAAGGCCAATAACCCACATAAAAACCTAGCATAAACCTTAAAATTCTACTTTCAATTTGAATTCATAAATCTAACCCATCAAATTCACACATTAAACAATCCAAATTAACAAAAACTAATATAAAAACGATCTAAAATCTATTTAAAATCTAGTTAAATATTGAAATGATAAAAAATTATATTAGTCATGGAGTATGAGTTTCGTCTTTCCTCATCATAGTGGAGGACGAACGAAATTTGGATGGTCCGATTCTGAAGAGACGGCGAGTTATGGAGAGAATGTAGAGAGAGTTATTACTATTTATGAAAATGTGTGGATGATTTAGAAAAAAATAAAAATACTTTGAATACTAGCAAAATAGCGTTTTGGTAAAATAAAAAAATAAATGCATTTTGAATGATTTTACTATGAAGCACTTATAATTATATGAAATATAAAAAAATATAAAAAAAATTTGAATTAATTTTTTTTATTAATTAACATTAAACTAATTAATTTTTTTTATTAAACATAATTTTGTATACATATATTAAATAGAGAAATTAATCACCGATTAATTATATATTAATACCCGATCCGACTGTCAAACCTCCTCCTACTCTTCCCATATTTACATTAAATTTGCTTGACCTTTCTAAATATTAATGAAAAATAGGCAAAATTGAGAAGTAAAAAAAAAAAGTGGAAAATTGTGATAATAGTCCTTTATTTACTAAAATTTGATATCGATGGATATATTTATTTTCCTAATAAAATCGAATAATGCCTAAAGCGAAAGATCTTTTATATTTACCATTATTGGGGTCTAAATTGTAACGTATGTATTAAACCAACCACCGGTCATATCCAGGTAATACACTCTCATCAATCAGTAGCCGTTTTTCTTCACTTTCATTACTCCTCTCTAATTCTCTATCCCTTTATCAATATCTAACTCCGTCTCTTCATTCATACACTACAATACAATACAACTCTCCAAACACCAAATCCAACCAATCACACCCTCAATTCGAACAAGCCCTGCTCCTAATCCAACTCAGGTACGATAAAAATTCGATCTTTTTGTAACTTTCTTTTGGATTCTGCGATTTTGCTGTTTCTCTGTTTTTTCTATTGCCCCAATTTAGAGAATCTTAGTGTTTATAGATCAACCATGAAGGATTTTCCGTCTTGTTTCGGTGAAAGTGGAGTCCAAATCATTGATTCGTCGTCGTCTTCAACCTCCGCAAAATCAGCACAGAATTTGGTCACTTGTGTGTATCAATGTAAACTAGATTCTACTTTTTGTTTGATAACTATAGTATGGACAAGAACCCTAATGGGTCAAGGTGTTTCTGTTGAAATTAATGATTCGGGGGATAGATGTTTGTGTAAAGCTGATGTTAAACCTTGGTTGTTCTCTAAAAGGAAGGGATTCAAGACTCTAGAGACCGATCCGGGTGATAAACTCGATCTGCATTGGGATTTTAACAATGCGAAATTCGGTTCCGGACCTGAACCGTTACTAGGGTTTTACTTTGTTGTTTTGTTTAACAAAGAAGTTGTCTTGTTTGTTGGTGATATGAAAAAAGAAGCTAGCAAAAAAATAGGGAAAACCCCAGATTTTAGCTCGAATTCGGTTCTTATAGCTAAACGAGAACACTTATTCGGTAAGAAGTTTTATAACGCAAAGACGCGGTTTTGGGATAATGGAAAAATGCATGATGTTGTGATCGAGTGCGATGCTTCGTTAGGAGTGAAGGACTCGAATCTTACGATTCGTGTAGATGGTAAATGCGCGATGGCGGTCACAAGGCTGAGATGGAAGTTTAGAGGAAACCATACGATTTTAGTGGACGGAGTTGGGGTTGAAGTTTTCTGGGATGTTTATAATTGGCTGTTTGGAAATGGTGTTGGTAGTGCGGTTTTTATGTTTCAGTCTTGTTTTTCGTCTGAGAAATTGTGGAGTCCGCCTGTTTCCGATCCAGCTGTTTTGTCTTTGTCTTGTTCCAGTCGTTTTAGAGATTATCAATTACAAGGTCTTGGTTTTTCGTTGATGTTGTATGCGTGGAAGAACGAATAGGATCGAATCAAACTAAACGCGTTTGTGTGTTCTTATGAGTTTTGTATATACCTCGCGGGTTAAAATACCTCGATATAAGTTATATAAGTTTATTGCTGCTTTGCTAGTTATATAAGTTTATTGCTGCTTTGCTTCGGCGGTTCGATTTAGTTTTGGTGTTGGATTGTGATCTAATTTTTGTTTGGATTTCATTTTGTAGTTTGACTGTGATCCTCTATTTTCTTTTGTTAGAGTAACACAAATGTCAGCATAAGTCTGTTAGTACAAATTAAAAATGTTTTGAGGTCAAGCTTTGTTCAGTGGTTAGTTCAGTACATATAGGGTTTCTAAGACATTAACTTGTTCTGGTTTATCAACTCAAGTCTTAATCCTCTTAGCGGGCTATTAGGCTATTTGTTATAGTTGTCGTGGTTTTCTAACTATTGACTAAAGTTTGATTTTTCTTTTACCAAACATACTCCTAATGTTTTATTAATTATAAAAGTTCACTAATGAGACAAACTATTTTTTTTTTCATTAACACATATTTAGAAAAAAAAAATTGTACTTTAAACCAATAAAATTGTCCTTCTATTAGTGAAACAATGATAATGAAAATTAAAATTAAAATTTAAAAGATTTTATAAATGTTTAATACCGAATAAGATACAAAAACCAAACCATTATTATCTATGATTTGTTTATATATATACCACTGCGATCTTTTTTGCTATTTTATTTTATTGCGATTCTTTTTTTTTTTGCTATTTTATTTTATTGCGACTCTTTTGTCGCTCGAGAAGAAAGACTTAAATTTTCTTTCAGTTTTATAACCGATATTTTTCTGATATAGTCGTTTGGGTAACATCGCAATCCTATACTAATTATACATTTGATCGAAAATATATGACATTTGATCGAAATGTATATACCGGATATACAACAGTATAGTTGTGTCCAAGAGAAACCCCACACGTATGAATCTGAAGAAGGGTGACCACCAGTGTTACTCGGTTAATAGGTAATATTATGATGATTAGAAAACTCATGTTTTCTCTGCTGACAAGTACGCTCAGCCTCTTATACCAAACCGTAGGACGTTTACGGCTCAATACGAAACGTAAGTGTAGAAGTTTGGTTGGTTATGATAGTTCCAAAGATTTCCCTCTATGGATTGGCTATCTGAGTATAAACATAAAAAGTAGAAAGATAAAATGACAAATAGAACAATGATGCAATGATTGGTTAATTATTGATCCCACTTCCCAAAACGGGATGTTGCTTTATATAATACAAGTGGTCAGTTCATAATTTATATGTTTACCCTCTCTTACGAACAACAACTATTTTTTTAATATCAAAAATATATTTAATCAATTATATAAAAGTTTTTATATTTTTACTTACTTTTCTTCTCTTTTTATCATAATATGTGTAAGTTATATATTCTTTCTCTTTCTTCTAACATCGCATCAACTCATTTCCTTGTCATTGATTATGTATTTTTCTCGCTATTTTTTTAGACCATTGATTTCTTCGCTATTTTTACTTTTCTTTCAAATAGATTTTTTTGCAGAGTTTGTGTTTTCAAGTTTTTAACTTTGTTTTTACTCATGATTTTGATATTTTATCTGTTTTTACTTTGATTTGTAGTTGAAATGTTGTATTGATTTAGGTGTTACTCATTTTTTGTTTTTTTTTGTTTTCTGTAAAATGTTATTGGGAAAGGTTGTTACAAGTAAAAATAAAGAAGACGAAGGTTACGAAGAAGATGACCTTTTGATAGATGCAAAACCTGTTTAATGAGAAACCAGGTCAACTATGATATATGCAAAGCCAAGACAGCTATGATAGATATTAAACCATATGATGAGAAACGAGGCCAACTATAATAGATCTTAAACCCTATAATGAGAGATCATGCCAACTATGATAGATATTAAACCAAACCAACTATGATAGATGCGAAACCATATAATGAGAAACCAGCCAACTATAATAGATGTTAAACCATATAATGAGAAATAAGGTTAATTATGATAGATGTTAAATCATATAATGAGAAACTAGACCAAGTATGATAGATGCTACAATTATGTATGTACTAAACCGTATAATGAGAAACCAGACCAACTATGATAGATGCTAAACCGTATATTGAAAAACCGAACAAACTATGATAGATGCTAAACCAAGCTAACTATGACAAATGCAAAACCATATAATGAGATCTAAGGCCAACTACGATAGATGTTAAATAATATAATATGAAACCAGACAAACTATGATAAATACTAAATCAAATAATAAGAAATCATGTCAACTATGATAGATGTTAAACCAATTTAATTATGATAGATGTCAAACAATATGACGAGGAACCACTATAAAATATTTTCTTTTTAAAACAAAGCTAAAAAATATTATAAATATATCTAGTTTTTTTGGTCTTATCCTAGTTACACTTTAAAAAATACGAACTTTTAAATTTTTTAATAAAAATAATAATAAAAGAAAAAAGATGTGTACATGTGTTTGATGATTTTATATTGAAAGGTATTTTAGCTACATAATTTGTTGAATTTGTTGGGTCTTAATCGATGAGCAATTGGTTCGTAGAATATGCTCACCATTTTTATTATAAGATTAATTTTTGTTTATTTTTATAATTAGAATATATTGATTTATTATACCTAATTTATTTTTGAATAGTAATAATGAATTGATAGTTGATTTTTAATAAATAATACTTAGTTTGTAATTGATTAAATTGTATTTAACGAGTGAAAAAATACCATTGAAATAATTTTAATGCTATCAATTATAAAACAAATTTGAATGATAATTTTAGTATAAATTTGAATGATAATTTTAGTACAAATTTAAATATGAAATTAGGATAACAATTATTGAATAGCTTAACATGCCTAATTTATTCGAGTTAAATCACTCGAAATACAAAATAATGATAGAATTGATTTTATATAATTTTTTAATTAGTCATAATATGCATTGATTAATTAATTTATTTAATAAGTCAAAAGTTATAAGAGAATACCGGAACTAATTTTAATTTCATTACTAATGATAATTTCAAATGACAATTTTAATATAATTCATGATTGATTTTAGTTTGTTTGTATAAAAAATATTATAAAATTAAATTTATAATTTGAATATCAATATATTTTATTTTTGAATAATCTAACACATATGATTTATTTGAATTAAATCACTTGTAAAATTACTATAAATCTAAAGTTAATATTCTATAATATTTAATTGAACTATTTATTTCATGGTTTCCCAATTAAAATTATTATTTTCTCAAAGTCGTTTATTTTCTCTATTTAGAAAAAGACTCATTTACCATGATATAAATACAAATACAAAGTAAACACAAATCTGTTTTATATTCGAATATATCTGAATCCGAATTCTGAAATCACTATCTCAATTCGAATATGAAATCACTATCCGAATTCGATTTTTTCGAATCCGTATTTTTTTATATCATTATATTTGAATATTTTTTTATATCATTATATCTGAATATGTATCCGACTTATATTATCCGGATACAGATAATATCCGAATTCGAATATCTGAATTTCAATTGCCCACAATTCGTTGGTGTTGGTTTGGTTAGCCCATGTCTTTTCTAGGCACCTTAATAGAAATTCGTATTCTCATTTTTAATGTAGGATAAGGCAAAAATATACTTATTTAGAAAAGTCATAAGGCAAAAATATACTTATTTAGAAAAGTCATAAGGCAAAAATATACTTATTTAGAAAAGTCACCATGTCTTTTATGAAGAGATTGGTAACAATTCTTTTTCATATTTTAGATGTGGAATAAGACTAAAAAAATATACTTGTTTAGAAAATCCACCATGTGTTTTATAAACAACTTGGTAACAATTCTTTTTCCAACTTTAGATGCGGGATAAGGTACAATGTTTAAAGAAGCAACCCCCAATATTTATTACCAACTTTGTTAGTAATTTGTTTTGTTTTTTACAACGCGGGATAACTAAAAACATGCTTAAATAAAAAAATATATAATTATAAAATTTTGGATATCGGATATTTTGAATACGAATATGGATATATCCATATTCGCTATTTTCGGATATGAATTCAAATACGAATATTATCTGTTTTCTTTCAAATACGGATATTATCCATTTTCTTCGGATTCGATATCGAATATTTTGGTCGAATATCATATTTTTTTGGACAACCTTACTCATCGTTTCTATTTACTATACCTCCATTAGATTCTTTCAATTTATTAACTCCATTAATTTTACCTCATTAAAAATCATGACCAGAACTCTATTAACGCCCATATGCTTCCACCACCATTAACGTGTATTTGATATCCACGATTATATATCGGTTTTTATTTTGCCCCTAGTAAATAATTCTAACTTCTTAAAAATCATGACACCTTTTGCTTTCTCTCTATGGTCTCTTTCAAACCACAATTTTTTCAAATAATTTAGTTATTGTAAAATTATCCTACCTCCATTGTCTATTTTCATTCATAAAAAAATAAATATTTTTTAAAAAAACTATACCTAATTTGGTGGGTTAGATGTAGGGATTCAAATTTAGAGTCGAATTTTAGGGTTTATGTTAGGGTTTTATGCGGGTTTTTGGCTGTTTTTTTACCATTTTTCTCTCTGGAATCGGTTGGAGAAAAAGGTATACACCATCGGTGCGTAATAATAATATGTAATCTTAGGAAAAAAAAATTAAAAAGAGGAATACAATATTATTTTTATCTTTTGTTTTAATCATTAAAATAATTTGGAAGATGAAACTCAAATTGTTTCCTGATAAACGAGAAAAGAAAGATGAAAAAAATTGTTATTATTTTTTACGATAGTTTGGTAGATGGATGTTTTTATGGGAGTTATCGTAAAATAGAATAACAAAAAATAGAAAAATAAAATTGTTGTTATTGCATAAGGGGTGGAATTTTATGAGATTTATTATTGTTTAGGTTTGGAATAAATAGAGAAGAAGAATAAAACTAAAATAAGAAGAAATGTTGAGAATAAGAAAAGTTCTATATTTAAAATAAAAACTATTGTAGAAAAAGGTATTTTTAGGTAAGAGTTCGGAGAGTTTAGAATATTTGTGGGAGGGTTTAAAATTATGAGGAGTTAGAGAATAAAAACAACGGTACAGTAAAACCCACTCTTTACTCATAGAACTACTTAACTTTCATTATTTTAAACTAGTGTAAGTCCAAACATAATATGATAAGAACGCTTCAACTTCGTTTAGATTATATAAAATTGTACAATAAAACAAATAGGTTTGTGGTCAATTCGAATTCATGTTTATTTGATTTAACAAAATACTTGTTCGACAACCTTGTAATTAAAAAGAAACTATTTTTCAAGTTTTTTTTAAAATCATTATATAAACTAAAATCATTCTTATAATTGCTTAAAACATACCCCAAAGATTGACATAAAAGTTTTGAATAGACCAATATAATAAACAATTGGACCTAAGATTGGGCCAGAGAGTAACAATATACGACTCAAAAGATAAAGATCTCATATAAACGTTGTAGCATGAAAGCATGTCCGCCAATTTTTAATACCCAGTTGCAAGAATCATATGTATTAAGATGTTTTTGTAACTGCATCAGTTAAAGATTCACCAAATGGATGTCAAATGAGTTTTCCTAAATGGATATCACAATGAGGAAGTCTATATGGAACAGTTTGAGGGTTTTATACTACATGGGAATGAGTGCAAGGTGTGTAATCTTGTTAAGTCGTTATATGGTCTTAAGAAAGCTCTCAAGAAACGTTTGATCATGTAATTGTGTTTGATGTCTTTAAACATAATATAACAGATTAGTACTTATATGCTAAAGAGGTTTTAAGTATCCAAGTAATAATATAAAATAGGTTATTAAGACAAAGATGTTATGTATTTTACTCTTAATATGAAGGACCTAAATGAAATAGACAATATTTTGGGAATCAAAGTATTAGGAAAAACTAGGGGTTAGGCCCTAAGTCAATCCCATTATAATGAGAAAGTATTTAATAATTTTAAGCATCTAGAAAAGTTGTTTATGTATTTTACTCTTAATGTGAAGGATTTAAATGAAATAGATAATATTTTGGTAATTAAATTATTAAGAAAAACTAGGGTTTAGGTCCTAAGTCAATCCCATTATAAAAAGAAAGTATTTAATAAGTTTAAGCATCCAAAATTCATAGAAGCACAAACTCCATTTGATCATAGTGTAAAACTTTAAATAAAAATAACAGAAGAGCAATGAATCAATGAGAATATCCTAGTGCAATAGGAAAGTTTGATGTATGCAACTTTGTGCATTACGACATATTTGCTTTTTTTACCGTAAGTAAATTAAGTCAATTTAAAAATAATCTAAGTAAGAAACATTGGAATGCAATTGGAAGGGTCTTGTGGTACTTGAAAAATACCAAATATATATCTTTTCAATATTCTAACTTTCCCGAGGTACTTTAGGAATACACAGATGCAAGTTGGAGCACTAGTTTAGCCGATAACAAACCGACTGTGGGATGAGTGTTCACTTTTGTAGGTGATGATGTTTCGTCGAGAAAATTAGTTCATCTCAAGTTATGATTCTTGAAATGGATAGATCACATGATCAAAATTATGTTAAACTTAATATGAACAAAATGTTTCATAAAATAATTGTGTAGGTGAGATTGATGGTTAGGTTAAATCAAAGGTTGGTTCAAAGTTACGATTACCAACATTTTATGATTTAAATTTTCTATATTTACACTAAGACCAAATTCAAATAAAATATAGTTTTCTTTATATGCACAAGTGATCTCAATGAAGGGATAAGAAAGGATATTTAATCAAGTCGCGGACAGTTGTAAATTCTGATTAAATACAATTGATATGAAGAGTTCATATCATCGTAGTTGGTGACGCGACGAGAAGGTTAGACTAAGAACACATGAATTCGTCGCAATAAGCCAAATGGTGGATCATGGAAAAATAGGAATGGGAAACATACTATAATTTGGCACAATGTTTGTTGCAATCAAGCTCATGCTGATCGCGGAAAAGTAAACTTTTCTGCAACAAGCCTAAGGGCTGACCGCGCCGAAATACGTAGGCAGTTTGGGCAAATGATTTTCACCCTGACAAACTTTTAGGTGATCGCAACAAAATCAGCATTGAATTTTTGGTTACCAACGTTATGTAACTGTTTTATATAGGAAATATTTTGTCACCAAAAACAAAGCTGATCACGGAAAAATCCAGCATGTTGTCTCTTTTGGAATATTTGAATTTTGAAAAGGATGTTTCTAGAAAAGATGTAACTTTACCTACATATTTGTGAATTATTACAACTATTTGGAATGGTATAATCATTTTGATAAATAAGAAAACAGTTTAAGAACAAATCACAACTTTTATAAAGATCCCAAATTCTCTCTTACATAAAACTCTCTCATTATATTCAAACTTTGTAAAATTTGAATTTGAATTTCTTGTTGTTTGTATTTGGATTCATAAAGTTTGTTATATTCTAAAAGAACTTCCTTAAAAGATCAAGCAATAGAGTGATCAAAATAATTCCTTTTAGAAAGCTTAGTCATACGTGTTTTAAGTTTGTTATAGTTTCCTAAAACTTACGACGATTTTCTGATGAAATTTATCTTTACAACCGCTATAAATTGTTGTATCCTATTAAACAAATTAGTATCACAACAGCGAAAAACATCATGGCTACCATTAAGGTGATGAACTAAGATCTTGTTATATTAGACTAGTTCGATGGTTTGAATTTTACTCGAACAAGACAATATGATTTTTTTGTTAACTACACTTAAATTCCACTACATCCTCGATCCAAATCTAGAGAAAATCCTAGAATCTAGTGAAAATGATACCGAGAAAAGCAAAACAAAAATGAACAAACAAGAAAATGATAATCTTATATACCGAGGCCATATATTGAACATAATTTTGGAGTGTTTATTCAGCCTCTACATGAGTGAGTCTTGAGGGTTGAAGATTTGGAATGCACTTGAAGAAACATATAAAACCGAAGAAGAAAATACGAAAAAATTCTTAACTTCTCAATATATTTATTTTGAGTTTATTGATGGAAAAACACTTCTCCCCAAAATTAATGATCTTCAAATTATAGTAAATAAATTTGTGTTCGTAAAAGTACTACTTCTATAAACATATTAGGTAGGAACAATCATATAAAAATTTCCTCCATCTTGGAAAAATTATTGGAAGTGGATACTTTATATTTCCGAAGAGTATAGTTTGGAGAAAATCCAAAAGCAGTTAAGGATTAAAGAATAATAATGTGCTAGAGATGCATAAGAAGAATCCATGATTGAAGCTTCTAGAAGTGTTAATGCAATAGAACCAAAGTCAAATAAAGTGAAAAGTGGGCAGAAATCATTTAGCAACAAGATCAAGAATATTTTTAATAGTGGAAAGGAAAATATCTTTGTGTGTGGCAAATCGGGATATTTTTCGGATATGTGCAACCTTATGAAAAATGGTGATAACATAAATATTATAGATGAAGATATTTTTGCAATAGTGACGGAGGTTAATGACATTAAATAAAACTTATGGTTAGTGGTACGATACATTCACATCCCTTTATGTTTCCCATAAAAAATCCTTGTTTAACACGATGAAAGTGAACAATAGCAAAAAAAATGAGCAGATGTGAGACACAAGCAAATCCAAAGTTGAAGGATGCATAAGTGTTGAGTTTATATTTACTAGTGGAAATAAAATTACTCTTGTAAATTTATCGTATGTTTAAGAAACAAACAAAAACTTAGTTCCAGTAATCTATTGTCTAAAGTTGGAATTCAGTCTAAGAATTAAAAAAATTAATTCATAAAGCTATAAGATATGTATTCATTGGTTATTCGAACAATATCTAAACTTATATGATATTACATTTGGAGTCTAATATGGTATTGAATCAAGTGAGGCACATTTCTTTTAATCTAGAACATTTATTAATAATACTATCCAAACCGTTATAGAAACGAGGCAAGGACTTTGAAAGAAGCACCTTCAGTTGATAAAAAAATCACGAGAACCTCGTAAGAGTGAAAGAGAAAAGAGACTTCAATTTTTTTGATCTTATGAGATAGACTCTTAAAGTATTTATTTATATCTGGTATAAAAAAATTATGAAGAAATCATCAAAAGCATTATGGTAGTACTTTCTTTATTAGGCGACCCTAAATCTTATAAAGAAGCATCCCGCGATTCTGCATTTTGACAAGAAGATATAAGTGATGAAATAGAATCAAGAATATCAAATCACACTTGAAAGTTGGTTGGTTTACCTTCAGGATAAAAAACAACTGGGTGTAAGTGGGTGTTTAGTAAGAATATAACACAGATGATACCATTCAAGCATTTAAAGCAAGATTTGTAGCTAAAGGTTATCGGTAAAAAGAAGGAATATATTATTTAACACCTATGATCCGGTTGCATAAACCACAAGTATTATGATTCTCTTTTCAATTTCATCAATATATAGTTTGAAGACTCATGAAATGGATGTCAAAACCGCTTTCATAAATTAGGATCTCGACAAGGAAGTCTATATGGAACAACCTGAGGATTTTGTAATATCGAGGAATAACTCTAACGTGTGTAGACATGTTAAGTCATTATATGACATGTAAGCAACCAGTTGAGAAGTGGCATGAAAAATTTGATCATCCAATTGTATAAGATGAGTGTAAACATAATACGACGACCAAATGCTTATACACTAAAGTTTATGTTGATGTAATAGTCATTGTATGTCTATACGTAGATTACTTGCTTATACTAAGTAATAATTTAAAATGGATAATTGAAACAAATATATTTATATCCTCTATTTCTAAAATTCATGATCTGAAAGAAGTATGTATTATTTTGAGAATTATAGTATTAAAAATAGTGGAGGGTTATGCCCTAAATCAATACCATTATATAAAGAAGGTACTTAATAAGTTTAAGCATCTAAAATTCGAAAAAACACAAACGCCATTTGATCATAGTTTAAACTTGGAAAACTAAAGGAAGATCCGTTACTTAATTAGAATATATTAGTGAAATACAAAGTCTAATGTATGCAGGTTAGTGCACTAGAGAAAATATATCTTTTGTGGTAAGTAAATTAAGTCAATTTACAAGTAATCTAAGTATGGAACATTGAGATACAATTTAAATGATCTTAGGATAATTGAAACATACCAAATACACGTGTCTCAAATATTCAAACTTTCACGGGGTACTCGAGGGATACACAAATGTAACTTGGATCACTAGTCTAGCTAATAAAAAATCGACTAAAGGGTGGGTATTTACTTTTGTAGGTGGTGTTATACTCTACAATGAGTCATGGTGTAGTAGCTCAGCTAATGAAGGAAAATACCTGCAAAGATCTTTGAGATGCTGTTAGTAAGTTGTCTGGCTTACAAACAAGAGCCAGAGTCACCTATTGCAAAGCTGAGTTTCAGAAAACTCGCAAGGGATCCTCTTTCATGATAGAATACCTAAACAAAATAAAGTCTATATCAGAAAACTTAGTGTTAGCTGGGTGTTTAACTTCTTGGAAGATTTAATAACACAAGTACTTGTAGGGCTTGACTCATAATGTACACCTATTGTAGTGGGTCTTGCAGATAAAGAGAGCCTTAACTAGCTTGATTCACAAACCAATCTGCTTACTTTTAAAAGCATACTTGAGCAGCTTACTAGCATATAAATATATGTTTCTAACATAAATCTGTCCAGTGTGAATTTCACACAAGAGTGACTTAAAATAACAAAACAACAATTCAAACCAGAGAAGTTCTTATGGTCAATTCAGGGTCTCAAATAGAAACAACAGAGGAATATCTAGCTATAATCCCAGAGGTAGAAGCAATTTCTACAGAGGAAGAGGAGGCAAATTCTCTCAGAATAAGCCAACCTACCAGATCTGCAACAGGTATGGCCACTCTGCTTCAGTTTGTTATTACAGGGATGATCCATCTATGATGAGATCCATACCATCTAAGCAGACTAGATCAGAAGGTGAACATAGTTCTTTTCTTGCAACTCAAGATACAGCTAAAGACAGTATATGGTATGCTGACAGTGGTGATAGTCACCAGGTTACAAGCAATCCTAATCTCATGGCTCAGAAAACTGAGTATACATGTTACAAAAATATTCTAGCTGATAGTGGTGAGAGACTTTCCATCTCTCATATAGGCCAATCAAACCAGATATTATTAAGTAAACAACCTATGCACATTAAACCTATATTACGTGTTCCTAAGATTAATAAAAACTTATTATCTAATCTTTCAACTTACCAATCACAATAATGTTTTTGTTGAATTATATAAAGGGTTTTATCTTGTGAAAGACAATGTAACAGGGATTATTCTTCTCAGTGGGATATCTGAGGATAAAATCTACAAGATGCATAACTATCATAGGTCACTGATGAACAAGACATCTTCATCGAGTCCCCAAGTCAACCTGTTTCATGTCTCCTTAAAGTTTCATATTGTATTAACTAGTACTTTTTTCTGATTCCCTAAAATATGGATGATATATGAAGCTTGGCCATCCATCTCAAAATTTCTTAGCTACCGTTTTGAAAATGTGTAATTTGAACTCAGTTTTAAGAAATAAAACAAGTTTTTGTTAGGTTTTCCAATTAGGCAAGTCTCACAATCTTCCTTATCCTAATTATGACTCACATACTAATAATGTTTTGGATCTAATACATACTAATGTATATGTTCCGAATCTTACCTATTCTACAGGAGGACTTAAGTAGGTATACTTGGATTTATCTTTTTAAAGATAAAGTTCAGGTCATTGATATTTCTAAATTTTTAAAAACTCTAGTTGAAACAGAAATTGAAAGATCAATAAAAATTGTACAAAGTGATTGGGAGGGGAATTTAGGCCAATGGCTTCCTTAGCTAAGGAAAATGGTTTTATTCTAAGAAGGTCTTGTCCACATACCTCTGCCCAAAATTGAAAGACTTAGAGAAGACATAGACATGTGGCTGAAACTGGTCTTACACTTTTAACTCAAGCTAATCTACCTTACAAATTCTGGGTTGAAACTTTTGAAACCAATGTCTATCTAATTAATAGACTTCCTACACCTCTCTTAGATAACAAATATCTCTTTGAGTTCATCTACCACAAAATACCAAACTACCCAGTCCTTAAAACATTTGGGTGTGCCTGCTACACCTGTCAAAGACCATATCAAACACATAAATTTCAGTTTCATTCTCTAAAGTGTGTTTTTCTTGGGTATAATCAATGTCACAAGGGCTATAAGTGTCTAAGTTCCATTGGTAGGCTATACATCTCCAGAAATGTTGTATTTAATGAAAGGAGATTCCCTTTCAAAATAGGGTATCTCAACTCACAACAAGTTACAGAATTATGTTCTTCCTATCAGTTTTTGACTACCTAACTTGTCTATTGAATGGGTGACAAATAGCGGGCTATCTTTTTCAGAGTCTAACTCTGATGCTCCAACTGAGCAACACACATCTTTGTGTCCTCCTCATAGCCAACAACAGAGTCTTGTTCAATCTCTACAACATTGTGAAAACTACCCTGATACATCCAACCTTCAATCTCCCCAAACACAACAACCAAATACCATTCAACACACACAAACACCAAGCACAATTATTTCTCTCAACCATCCTAGCAATACTAACCTTGAACATCATCTACTTACACCCACACTGTCCATACATCTACCTTTTACCAGTCCTAAACATCCCATTAGCACTACCACACAGACCAATACACATACCATGCAAACTAGAGCTAAACCTAGAATACATAAACCCCAAACTCCCTACATTGAATCTCTTACCACTACTAACAACAATTTTCTTGCACCAACTAAGGTTTCAGAGGCAATGGGTGATCCTAAATAGGAAAAATCTATGCATACAAAATACAGTGCCTTGGTGGCTAATAACACTTAGTCTTTGGTACCATTGTTTCCTAATCTTAATGTTATTGGCTGCAAGTGGATCTATAAAGTGAAACATTATATGGATGGTTCAGTACAACGTTACATGGCCAGGTTAGTTGCTAAGGGGTTTCATCAAACTCATGGCATGGACTTATATGAAACCTTCAGTCCAATTATAAAGGCCTCAACAGTAAGGTTGGTTCTAACTATTGTTGTCTCTAAACATTGGGAAATTTGTCAACTTGACATAAACAATGCATTTCTTAATGGCTTCTTTAAATAGGATGTGTACATGACAAAACCAGAGAGATTTAAATACAACTGTTAATCCTACACACATCTACAAGCTACACAAAGCTATATATGGTCTTAAACAGGATCCTCGAGCATTGTACTATAGATTCAAATGTATACTCCTTACCTGGAGGTTTAAAAAGTCTAAAGTTGACTGCTTCCATTTTGTATCTAAAATTGTGATATTCATAATACTTGTCTATGTTGATGATATTTTAGTCACATAAAATCACACAGAGTACCTAAACCAGTTCACACACAGACTAAATGCCCTATTTTCCTTAAAAGACATTGGACCACTCCATTTATTCCTGGGAATAGAGATTCATCATGATTCCACAGACATGTATCTCACACAACGTTAGTATATCAAAAACTTATTTGATTATCAAGACCTCTCACTGTTCAAGCCCTATCCAACTCCTATGGCTATTGGTGCTTCTTTTTTCAATCAAGATGGTGTTCTCGTGGAAAATCCTAGATAATACATAAGTCTATTAGGGGCTTTACAATACCTCACATACACTCAGACTGACATAGCATTTGCAGTATATAGACTGAGTCAATTTCAACAACATCCTACTTTTACTCATTAACAGAATCTCAAAAGAATACTAAAATGCTTATCTGGATCTCGATGATTGGACTTCACATAAAAACTTGCTATCATCTACAGCTTCAGGGTTACTAGGATGTTGGCTGGACTGCTTCACCTGACGATCGCCAGAGTGTGGGAGCATATTGTTTATATCTAGGTGAATCTCTCATTCCATGGTCTTTAAAGAAACAAAATGTTGTTTCTCGATCCTCCACTAAGTCTGAATACATAATTTTGATAAACTTATCTTATGAGCTCATCTGGTTACACTTCTACTCACTGAAATCTGAATTCCTCTCACACCACCCTATGTTATTTGGTGTGACAATCTTGGTGCCAACTCTCTAGATTCTAATATTTTCTTCCACGCTCATACCAAACACATTGAACTGGATGTCCATTTCATCAGTGACAAGGTTCTTCAAGGTTTTGTACAGATAAGATATGTTCCTTCACAATATCATATAGTTTACTATCTTACCAAGGCGTTGTCTCATTCTTGATTCTCCTTTCTTCATGACAAACTTGGGCTTGCTGACTTTGCTGCTGCATTTGTGGGGGATGTCAAGGATGAGACAATGGTAAAGAGTATAGCCATGGACTCTTTGGAGAATACAAGTGAAATAAGGGACACAAATGAAGGTGATGCTGTTAGGGTTTCACTAAACTCTAAACGCAACAATAAGTGACGTTTTAACAAAATCATTTCACAAGTTGGGATATACTATTAGCCTCTCTACTTAAATCCCAAGTCACATTGATCAAGTTATCTCAAACGGATTATGATACACCTATAGCCAAAGAAATATCTAGTATAGATTAAGATGTGTAACAAACTGTACTATACAAAGAAATATTCCAAAATTTGTTATGTAGGCTCATATATACATGTAAATTATACAAATTAAAATATAGTGAAATCAATACATATATTATAGATTACAATCCAATTCTCTCTCAAATTATACTTACCAAAATAATGTCCTTACATAATCAAACAATATAATTATTGGAATAATTATTTCTAATAAACTTAATCTTATGCATCTCAACCTTCACCATAATTTTCGGAAACTTTTCGGCCATTCTCCGACGAATTTTATCTTAACGTATTACTGTAAGTTGTTAGGTGGATCGCATGCACCATAATGGTAGAACTATATGATTAATTATTGGTTGTAAGAGTTAATAAAAAGATTCATAAATTTTGTTCTTAATGAAAACTTGGGTATTTTTCTAACTGCACAAGAACTGCACACATCATATAATACATTATGTGTTTAATATGAAAATAATTATTATATTTTATAAAATTCAAGTCTGTTTTGTGCTATGTGTGATTGTGAAGGCTAATTTTTTTCTGTTTGAAAAAAATGATACTTGGGAAAAATAAAAAAATCATGTGTTATGGGAGGCAAGTTAAATGTCTTCCTACAAAGAAGGAAAATACTTTAACATAATAACGAACGCGTACACAATTTGAGTTCTCGATAATTTAGTGTCATTATTATTGATATTAGAGCTTAACCTAAAAGTTTATCGTAATCTTACTCACCCTTTTTACTCTTATCTGATTTACCAAGCGAGAGAGTGTGAAGCTGCAGTGAGCAACAATATCCGACCTTTTTTTATGTTCTACGTTTTAACTTAAAATCATAACTTTTTGAATCATCACCACCGGTCTTTGAGGTTTCATCATACAATTTTTTTATCAATGTCATATAACTCTAGCTATGCACGTATTGGTTTAATTTATATGGTAGAATTCTTAACTTCTAGATAAGAGAGAAAAATAGAAGAGCTTTGGAATATAGAATCTCGTTTAGCGGCTACGATGAGTCCTTTATTTTAACAGTTGACCATATGACTGGCTTAAGGAAACATCGAGCCAAAGATCGCAGTATGTTTTCATATTTTCAATTTTCGGAAAATATAAGGCGTCGAGATTAAGACATTGAAAGATTAGTTATAAGCTCAACTTCAACGATTTAAAAAAGTACGAAAGTATTGACTTAACGACTTAAATTCTTTTTTACAAGTGATTTTATTGTTTTTAATATAGATAACAAAGAGATTGTCTAAAGTTCAGCCTACTTCAGAACCCAAGAGTGATGATGGACCCAAAAAATGAATGCCTTTTGCATATTTCTGTTCATGATTTTTTATTTGAAACCTTAATACGATGTAATATCTAACTTCTATTTGAATATTACTTAGGTTAACAATTAGGTTTGAGTAACTAACTTAGCTTTTGAATTTGGATAAAGAAACCATATTGAAGGTGTAAAAGTAAGCATTTGATAGTTTTTGGGTGATGGGCTCCAAGAACTAAACAAAGGGTTTCTTGGTTTCAAAGCCATAACTCAAATTGGGGGCCTCTTTCACCTCCTCTACACAACCCTAACAACTCTCTCTAACGACGCAGTCCCCAATTTCAGCTTTTCATCTCGAAAAGCGAAATAACCCTAAATCATTTCACCTTCTTCGCAACCAAAAAACCTTCCCTAAGCTCATACTAGATCGATATCGATCGATCGATGACATGCAACATCCTGATGCTCAAGACCATGTATTTGAAAACCCGATCTTCAAAGAGGAACAAACGACTCAGAAGAGGACTGAAGAAGGACCAGAGAACTAGAAGCAACCCTCAAGGCCTACATATGCAGACATGCTGAAAAAGAACACGGAAAGGATAGATCCAGAAGCTAATGGGAGAAGAAATCAAGGATTTGTCCATGCAAGAGTCACAAGCGGAGTCGAGGAAGACTACACCTTCGTCAAATTTGACGAATCAGATAAGTCTAAACTTTCTTATTTAGCTAAATTTACATTAATAGCAAAATTTTCTTATGGATCGCCTTATGTCATAGACTTTAGGACTTTCTTGGATACCTTTAGGTTCATAGGAAAATTTAGTACATATAAATGGGATTATAGACACATCTTTGTGGAATTTAACAATATGAATGATGTTAAAACTTTCTGGAAGAGAACAGTTAGAACCATAGGTCAATTTTCTTTTAGAATTCTTAGATGGACCATTAATTTTAACCCCAAACGGGAGGTCCCTTTGACTCTAGTTTGGATTTCCTTTCCTAAAATCCCTGAAATAATGTATAACCCAGATACAATTAAACATATTGCAAAGGCAATTGGATTGCCTTTGACAATATGGATACCCAACAGAAACCGTGCAAGTTTCAACCTCTGTAAAGCCTGGACAGTAGTAGATACCTCAAGTCTCCTTCCCCAAAGACTTTGGATAAGCTTTGGCGATCGAGATGGATACTGGCAAGATGTCATTTATAATGACAAACCTGCATATTGTAAAAACTGTAGACATTTAGGACACAGAAAATTCTTGTAAAATAGAGGAATTGAATTCCAAAAATCAACAGTTTACAAGAGAAAATGATAAAAAAACATAAAGATAAATGGATTCCCAAAGTTAAATCTGTGATAATATCTAGTGAACAAGAAACAAATGAACCTGTAGGAAGTAATAAAAAAGATCAAACTGAGACTGATGGAAATAATATTGGAAAATATTTATCAAAAAGTATAAACTGAGAAGAAAATTGCTTGGTTTTTAATCAAAATACTAATCCTCATGATATTAATGATAGTGATGTAATTGAGGCTATACAATCTATAAACTTAAGTAACACTTTCAACATTTTAAATGAGGATACCTTCTCTGATAAATATTTCTATGAAATTTCTAGTGACAGAGAAAACTTAAGCTTACCAAACTCTCCAGTAGCTAAACGAAAAGATAAGTTAGATCAGATAGGTCATAAAAACCAAATAAAACAAGGATTAAAAGTCTGAAGAGTAATATAATCAACAAGCCAACAACCTTTAAAGGATCTGTAAGATCCTCAAAAAATACTAAAAAATGACAGTTTCTTTCTTAAATTGGAATGCCAGAGGTGTAGGTAACCTTAACACTATTAGAAGAATAAAATATATAACTAAAAATTTCTCAATAGATCTCATAGTTCTTCAAGAACCTATGATTTCTATTGACAAAATTGAAAAAAAACTTCTTTTAAACTAGGTTTTGATCACTATTTTGGCAATACTAATAATAAAATTTGGCTGTTTGGAGAAACGCTTACAAAATTAATATAGTTTTAGAATCTGATCAATTAGTTCATACTGTGGTAAACCATTCTGGATCTTTGAAAGAGTTATTAATTACCATAGTATACGCAAAATGTAATAGACTTCAAAGAATGACCCTGTGGAATCAACTGAGAGACCTGTCCAATAATAACAGTAATGACCCCTGGCTAGTGGTTGGAGATTTTAACACCATCTCCAATGCTAGTGAACAACTTAATTGTGTTACACTGTGTATGAACTCAATGGAAGACTTTAATAATATGATACTAGACTGTAAACTTGAAGATCCAGGATTCTCAGGTTCTAATTTTACTTGGACAAACAACTATAAGTGGAAAAGAC
Organism: Limnanthes douglasii subsp. nivea; assembly: GCA_036936605.1. Lineage (NCBI taxonomy): Eukaryota > Viridiplantae > Streptophyta > Magnoliopsida > Brassicales > Limnanthaceae > Limnanthes > Limnanthes douglasii. The sequence goes on along the minus strand of JAUPFV010000005.1, from coordinate 85,695,698 downwards.
TAGATCGGGTATTACATAATGATAGATAGAGAGAATATTTTGATGTAGCTAGGGTGAGGCGTCTGACCAGAACAGGGTCAGATCACTCACCCTTAATAATTTCAGTATCATTAGTGTCAACTGAACATAAGTCACCCTTTAGGTTTCAAAATATGTGGTTAAGTCATCCAAACTTCTTATCAACAATTGAAATTAATTGGAATAACCCATTAGATACATCACCATATACAAACTCTTTCATTCATTTATTCTGGTTTAAGTTTAGAAGATTAAAAAATCACTTAGAAACTTGGAATAAAGACATATTTGGCAACATTTTTTGATTGTATTGAGAAAACTGAAGAGGAAATTAGTATAATTGAAAAGATATTAGAGTCTTCTTATTCCATAGAAAACAATAGAAAATTATCTAAGTTAAAGTCTAAACACTTAGTTTTAATGGCTAGGGAAGAAACATTATGGCAGCAAAAGAGTGCCTCCAAATGGTTAAAAGATTGAGATAAAAACAATAAAACATTTCACAACTTTGTTAAAAAGAAAAGATGTAGAAATAGGATAGATGAGATCATTGACAAAAATAACATAGTAGATGATAAAAAATAAATAGGTGAATCAACTGTCAATTATTTTCAAGAATTACTAAATACCAAAACAGATGACCCTATCCCTGGTTTTCCATCTGACATTATACCACAATTAGTTTCTGACCTAGATAATATATCACTGTTAGCTGAGCCTACAATAGAAGAGACATATAGAGTCATTAAGAGCCTCAATAGTTGCAGTGTGTCTGGAGTTGATGGTTTCAACTCCAGATTCTATATTGAATGTTGGTCCATAATTAAAGAAGACCTAGTTAATGCTATCTCTGACTATTTTAACAAACCTAGCTTTCCAAAAGGAATGTTTGCTATTTCCATATGTTTAATACCAAATAAAAATCATGTCAAAACCTGGTCTGACTTCAGACCAATTAGTCTGTGCTCTGTTTTTAACAGAATAATATCAAAACCTATAAATTACAGATTAATTATAATACTGCCCAATCTTATCTTAAAAGAACAAGGGGCTTATGTCCCTAATAAAACTATACAGGAAAACATCCCGATCACGCAAGAGTTAGTTCATGACTTACATAAAAAACAGAAGGGTAGTAATATTATAATTAACTTGGATATGAAAAAAGTTTTTGACAAATTGAAGTTTAATTTCATTTACCAAGTAATGAAATCTTTTGGCTTTAATAACCAAGTGATCAATTTAGTTAAAAAAAGTATAGAACACATCCAATACTCTGTGATTGTTAATGGTATAGCATATGGATACTTCAAATCTTCAAATGGAATTAGGCAGGGGGGTCCTCTATCCCCCTCCCTCTTCATATTAGCTGAGGAATTTCTAATTAGAGGAGTGAATAAGAGTATAACATTAAATCCCAACTTAATCTTTAAAACTAGAAGCTCTATAACTATAAATTGTTTAGCCTTTGCAGACGATGTCCTAATATTTTAAAATGGCTCGGTTAAGAACTTAAAAAAGATAAGCAACTTTATGAAAAATTATCAAATTTTATCTGGTCAGCAAATTAACTTACCGAAAACTACCTTTGTTGCTCCATCCACCTTAACCAGACAAAGAATTAGGACTCTTGAACTCTTATTTGGTTTCAATCATAGCATATTACCTTTTAAACAGCTAGGTATACCAAGATTTCTAAAGAATAAAACATCATACTATGATGAAATCATTAATAAGATCAGAAATAGTATAGAACATTGGAACTTTAAGTCTTTATCCTTTTGTGGTAAACTGATTTTGATCAAATCAGTCTTACTAGCTTATCCTCTTTAGTACATGCAGTGTATCACAATACCAAAATAAATAATTAATAGAATCAATAAACTCCTTAATAATTTTTTATGGGATCACACTGAAAACAACAAAAACATTATATGGACAAAGTGGTCTAGATTGTGCAAACCTTTTAGTGAGAATGACCTAAATCTCAGAGACCTTTCTACAGTTCAAAAAGCCTTGTCTCACAAATCATGGTTTAATTTTAGGGCTAACAATACTTTATGGGAAAACCTATTAAACAATATATATTGCTCTAAACAACATCCACTTCAAGTCCTACCTAAGCAATCAAATTCTAAAATATGGAAAAGAATGAAAAAAGTTAGAACTAAAGCAGAGAAAAACATATTCTGGGTAATTGGGAAAGGGAATGCAGATTTTTTCTTAGACAAATGGTTTGATTGTAATGCTCTAATTCAGTTAACTCATAATATATCAAACACTTTGTATATAAAAACTAGGGTGAATGAATACTGGACTAATTATTCTTGGAACATGTTAAAAGTAAAGAATAATGTCATTTTTATTCTGTTATTAACAAAATAGTAAATATTAAAATTAATCAAAATAATGATGACCTTATCATCTGGAAACAATCTCCAGATGGTAAATTTAATCTAAAACTTGTTGTTAGTAACATAAGGATAAAAAATGTTCAATCTTTCTTTAAAAGTCAAATCTGGAACAATATTGCACCACAAAGTGCTCTATAACCTTATGGAGAGTTATAAATAAATTAATTTCAGTAGATATTAACATCCAACATAGAGGAATTAGTTTAGTTTTGAAATGTCAGTTCTGTTCAGAATGTGAATCTCTAAATCATTTGTTTGTCTCTTGTCCTATTGTATGGAATGTTTGGATTTATTTCGCCAATATCTTCAAAATTGTAGTTGGAAAACATATGACAATAAATCATATCATCAATAAATGGTTTTCCTCTACACTGTCTAAGACACACATTAGAACAATAATATCACCTTTGATAGTATGGTCAACTTGGATAGCTAGGAACAAAATGAAACATGATGGAAGGATTAGTTCTTATAAATAAATAATGAACCAAGTCAAGTACATGTTATTTACATTAGACAGATTCTCCTTAATAAAAATTAAGCATTGGAGAAATAATCTCCATATAGCTAAGGAACTAGACTGTTTCAACCATATCTCAGACAGATAGTCATGTCTATATATTACATGGCATCCTCCTTCTATTAATAGAATAAAGCTTAACTGCGATGGATCATCACTTCATAATGGGAGTCTATCAGTGGTTTCATTTTAAGAAACTCTAGTGGTGAGTTAATAGAAGGACAAAGTATTCAGGTTGGTAAATGCACACCCTTAGTTGCTGAATCCTTAGCTTTGTTACATGGACTAAGATACTGTCAAAGGAATAACTTGATAGAGATTGACATTGAGATTGAATCATTACAAGTATTCAACATGTTAGTATATAATAAGTACCCATGGTTTCTATCCAAAGTGTTAACATGCTGTAGAAAGTTGATAACATCAAAAATGATTTTAAAACATATATTTAGAGAATAATATGGTGCTGCAGATTGGATTGTCAAGTTTGCTTTGGAACAGAAGAAAGATTGTTCATTCAATGGAATGAACTCTCCTAGCCCACTCAATGTTATTCTATTGCTAGAAAGCTTGAACTTGGGCTACTTTAGACACTCAGACTAATATGCTAATAATTAACATGCAAGTTGTCAACCTGACCATTAATTTTTTTTTGTAGGTATCAAAACAGGATGATTCAGGACATGAATATATAGATAACCAAGGAATCAAGGAGCAACATTAATAAAAATCTAGGATTTGGAGTACTGAAGTACACACCAAGGGAACCAAGTGATCCAAGACAAGCCATCATTCAAGCAAGGATAGAGAATACAAAAGGAGAATACACAAAGAGTAGCAACACAAGGGCTGCAGTAAAAGGATTAGGTTGCTGATAAGAGCAACAAACCTTGGATTACATTAATCCAAGTTTTAACTATATACAATGAATAATTGTATCAAATTCCTGTAACAAACTTTGATTGTAATACTTTTATCATATAAATGAAAGCAGTTTCAGATTAAAAAAAAGTGTAAAAGTAATAATGATAAAGAAACAAGGTTTTTTACTCCAAATTTTTTTCTAAAAGAATTAAATAATTTACCAAAATTTTAGTGGATGCATATAATTATAAATTTTGGGGTTAAACATATATGATTAAATTAATATCTTTTATAATTTATATTATTCCCAAGTGGGAAGGTTTTATTGTAGATATTTTAAAAATGCAACTACAAACTATGTCTACGATAACCCATCTAGGTACGTTATATGTATATATCTTAGTCCAAACAATACCATCCTCGGACGTAGCTTAGATGGTAGAGCGTTCGCTATCGATACCCTGCATTTCCAAAAAAAATTAAAACTTTTTAAAACACCGCCATCTAGTGCTTTGGACTTGCTCCGTTAATTTAATTTGGATTTTTTACCCACTTTTGAATAAATATAGGCTTTTTGCTCAACTACTAACCCATTTGATAGTCAATTCCATATTAAAATTTCAAAAAAAATTGAGAGTTTAGTGAATGCCATTGTTATTGCTAATATTATACAATATAAATAAATTATTTTACTAATCATATTAAGCTCACATAGATTATATTTTCAGTTAATTTTTCCGTTTGCGGTAGTTTTGAGTTTGGATATGAAACCTTGTGAGTAAGGCCATAAATTTATTTTATCATGTAATTTTTTATCCCACATCACATTAGAAATTTCAAACTCTTAGAAGATTTATGCCATAAAATAACATTCATCAAGCGAGAACATAAGAGATTTAAAAATTGACTTTATCATGTAAGTTTTTATCCCGCACTATATCAGATTGTTCACAATTCATGGGTGTATAAATTTAAGTATGAAAATGTGATTATTTATAACAAATGGTATCAGAGTCATCCTCTGAATACGAGTTAATAAGATTTCTTAGGATTAAATATTGTTAGAGGTGTGTATCTATTTGAAATGATAAATTATTTATAACAAATGATAGTCAATTCCATGATTTATTTTAAATTTATACACACATTAGGATTAAATATTGTTACAGGTGTGTATCTATGGCTGAAAATACATGATATAAATTGTTTTAATATTAAAAAATGCAAAAAGTATTGTTGTCATGACATATTAAGTAAAAAAGTTACAATATGTTTTGGTAACCGTTTGAAATTAGATTTAGATTTGGAATTCGGATTTAAAATTTAAGTTTGGAATTTGGATTTTAAAAATATGATAATGAATTTAGAATTTTAAATTGGCTAAATCAACATCTATAGTCTCACTTTTGTTGTACTCACGACATTATTTTATTTTCATTGCAATTCTCGTTCGTGTCTTGATTTTCCTTCACTCTAAAACTTCATTTTAGTTTTATTATACGTTCAAAAATCATCTCGGTTGTGATGCACATGGATCTTTCATCATGTTTTTATTTCCCCCATTGTTTTTATATTAGTTTTTTTTTATTGGAGATCGTCAACGAATATTAGAGATTATAGAGAAGAGATTGGAGTTTCAATGCGACTTGGAGATTTGTTTTCAAAATATTTAGATCAAATTTTTATTCAGGTTTATGGTCGTGGATTTAGTTTTTTAATTATTCAAATCTTGATTATGGGTTTTGAATCAAGTGGTTGACTCATACTGATTGGATTTTGACTCGAGTGGTTGACTAATATTGATTATGGGTTTTAGTTCGAGTCGTTCCGAGATAGAAAGTCTAAATGCGGTTTTATTTTCTGATTGATGCTAAATGATCCTAGAATAGTCATAAATACCATGATCAATGTTTCAATTTTCTTAAAAATAAACACTATATGTGTTTTTAAAAATAAAAAAGTCCAAATGTTTTAAAGAAGTTTAAGACATTGTAACAAGTTGAACGCATTTAATATTTATGCTTGAGTTTAATAAAGAGTGAGATTTTGTTTGAGTATTTTGGTCAAACTCTCATGCTCAAGTTTTAGAGGGTGAGTGTTATTTTCATGCTACAAGTACTTTCGAAAAAGATACCTCCATCAATATTTTTCGTCAATTTTTTTCGAAAGTACTTGTAGCATGACTATTGGAGACTGGTCTAATTATGACAATAGTTTTGTGATAATTTCGACATAATTATCAATTTTGTAACAGATACCTCCATCAATACATCTCGTTATCGTCGTCTCCTCCTTGATGGTTAACTTATCTCGGTTATACCCGATCGTCAAAACATATAAGGGGTAAATTTTCTTATTCTTTATTTTTGAATGCCGCATATCTGTAGTTCATAATATAAATAATAGATTCACTGGATTTAGCCATTATCGAGTGAATTCTTTCTTATATACCAATTTTAAAAGGTTAATGACCCCTTAGATAACTCATTGGACCAACTCATTAAATTAGTTATAATAATTTATAGTCTAACAACTTCAATCTCATTGACAATGCATTTTCATTTAACCTCGTTTTGTGACCACATAGATGTTCATTTACTTCCCACCGACAAAATGGACTTAGCCCATGACCTAAAATATCTACCAAAGTGTTTTAATTATTCTCATTGGCCAAATATGCCAAACCTAATGCACCTATATCCTACCTTTACCATGGCCTGCACCATTACAGTTTAGTAGACTCTCAAACCCCTGAGATAATAATATAAACCTAAAACCAAATAATAATCTGAACTGACAATCATTTTCTCCTTATAACCCAAACATATATAACTTAAATCACAACCCAAACCCAAAATACCCAAATTAAAAACTACTCACATTAAAATCATTCACTAACAAAATAAATCGAGACCGACACACCCATCCATTTTAGTCCATCTTTTTACGAAAATCATCACCCACATTAAAGAAACGACTCTTGTGAAGAGGTAACTATATTAATTATTTGTTGTGATATTAAAACAATAAAGAAGTTGAAGATGGAACTCTATAAATCCTTCATAATGAAGAATTCGAGTCCTGCAAAACAAATTCTTGGAATAAATATCACTTTAGATAAGGTGAACAACAAATTATGGTTGTCCAAGTAACATATATTGAGAAGATTTTAGAAATATTCAGCATGAGTCAAGTAAAACCTGTCACTTCTTCACTTGTAGGGAATTTAAAAATTTCTTCCAAGCAATCACCTACAAAAGAGAGCGACATCAAAGATATGAATAAGATACCTCACTCTTCAACTGTTGGTAGTTTGATGTATGCTATGGTTTGTACAAGACCTGATATTTCTCATGTCGTCGGAGTAGTCAATCGATTTTTATCTAATCATAAAAAAGAACATTGGAAATCTGTAAAATGAATATTCAGGTATCTTCGAGGAACCTCTCAATTATGTTTATGTTTTGGCTATGGTAAACCTATTCTTGAAGGCTACACAGATTCAATATGACTAGTGATATGTATAGTAGAGAATCTATTTCGGGATATTTGATGATTTTTTCAGGGGGAAAAATTTCATGGCAATCAAGACTATAAAAGTGTGTTGCATTATCCACTACCGATGCCAAATATATTGTTATTACTGAATCTAGTAAAGCACTTTTATGGTTGAAGAAATTTCTTATAGAGTTGGCCTTCAATCAAGATAACTACACTCTTCACTACGAGAGTCAAAGTGCCATTCATCTTAACAAACATCCAAGCTTGCATTCGACGTCGAAACATTTAGATGTTCGATACAATTGGATTCGTGAAAATTTATAGTCAAAGCAGTTGAGTATTGAGAAAATCCACACCGGTGAAAATGGATCAGATATGATGACAAAATCATTACCAAAATAAAAGCTTGATGTGTGCATAGAGGTTGCAAGACTGATATCACTCTCATTTTAAGCATGCGGGAAATATTTGTAGAGTCGGCTTACAGTATATCTCTCACTTATTAGTGTGGGATCTCCCTTTTGGTTTCTTACAAGAAACCATAAGTCACTGAATAAAAGGTAACTTGGAAGCAACATCATTTTATTTAATGCTAGTGTGTTTCTTGAAAGTTACACATTGGCTTCTTTTGGAAGCTATAGTGGCTTCTTTTGGAAGCTTTATTGGCTTCTTTTGAAAGCCTCATTTTACTATAAATAGGACCTTAAGTTGGTCTTGGAGAGTAACAATTAAAATCAATATTCTATAGTGTAATATTGCGTGTGACACATTTTAGAGAGAAACACTTTGAGTGAGAGAGAAACACGGGTGGTGTTTTAGAGAAAGTTGCGAGCTGTGAGAGAATTTGTATGAGTGATTTGTGAGATTACTACTCTCTTTTTGGTATAATATTTTGTAATAAGGAGAGTAAGTGTATAGCTCTTAAGTGTATGGAATGAGACTCCAAATTTTGTAATATTTTTTAGTTTTAATGATACTTGTTTTCCTCCCGTGGACGTAGGAAAATTAGTCGAACCACGTTAAATTCTTTTCTCTTGTTTGATCCTATTTTTGCATTCGTGAGATTAATTTTTCCCAATACCTAGGACTAAAACACTATGGTGGCCTAGACCTCATTGTTATTAAACTATCTAGGAGACATAGTGACAATAATATAAAAAATATTTTTTATTATGGTAGAAAAAAAGAATTTGTCTATTGAATTATGAAGTCGTGTTGGGTATATATATAATCTTTTAATAATTTTAGTTTCCTATAATAATTACGTATTATATTATTTAGTTGATCAGTCTTCTAATACAATTGCATATTATTTTATTAGATTCATTGCGATTAAACTTCCATCTTATTTGATTTTTATTTTCAATATAAGAAAATTATTCGAGGGTTAACGATCGTAATTGATAGGCTGGAAAAATAGAGAATAATAATAATAGCTATTTTTCTAATAACTATCTTAATTACTACATACTGATATTATCAAATATATATAAAAATCTATATATTACCTTTTAAATCAATATTTTTATTTATATTATATACATTCAATATATATATATATATATATTTATATTTATATTCTATATATTATTTTTTTAAATCAATACCTCTCATTATATTACTACATCCATTTTTTAATTATTAACGTTTAAAAAAATTAAATCCAAATTAAATGTCGTTTCGTATTATCGTTTTACTATTACCAATACAATATTAAATAACATTAACTAACTATTTTTCACCAATTAAATGCATTTCATCTTTTTGTTCTTTATAAAACAAATATAACTTTTATATATATATATATATGATATAAATGATTTGAAAGTCCTCGACTTTAATTATATCTATTTATTATTTGATAATACTAAATATATTGTTTTTAGGTGACCCGTCCGCAGCTGCTACTCAGAGTGTAATGAATGTGCATAGGATAAACTCTCAATCTGACGCAATAGCCTGCAAACCAACACCAGAAGGTAAATCACACAACGTGACAGGCTCAGTCGAGAAAGCATATGCAGAAGGACTCGAACTCATGACCTTTGGTCACAAACATGTCTTACTCAACCAACTCAGCTACCCCTTGAAAGCATACTAAATATATTGTATACATTAAAAAAGTGGATTCCTCGCCTCCACAAGAACCCACGTAGCTCCTCTTCTGTCGTTATGAGATGCATTTGTTAATGATAATTTACGAAACAACTTTGATTCACATGATTTCAGGTTTGTGGCGGTAACTTACCGATCTAACTTTGATTCACATAATTTCGGTTTATAGCAGGTGAACGAGCCTCAAAATTTATGACATATAGATGGTTTACGATGGTTAATTGCTAATAACCAATTAAAAATAATCATATATTTTTTTATTTTCGATGCTTTTCTTTTTATATTTTTTTACTAATCTTTAAATAGACATACCTTTCATATTTTAAAATTTAACGTGTTTTCCATTTTATAGTCTACATGTTTGAGCCCTCGTGTAATACTCATCCAATATATATATATATATATTTAACATTTATACAAAAAATCAATACAATTTTATAATTAGATCAATATACAAAAATTATATAAATATTTAAACACGTATAAAATAAGTAAGAAAATTAACACTGACCATCTTATATAAAAGTAGCATTATAATATTACTCTAAAAATATGGAACAATTCATCGTATTTTTGTATAAAATTATTTGTAATATTTTTAATGATTCACATGAATATATTGTGTGTGTCGGTTTTTTTTTTTCTAGTTGAATAAATTTAGGATTTAATGTTTTGAAAAATAGTTAGATGATCGGTTCCAGAGTTTGAGATATTAAATTTGATAGGAGATGCCATTTTGTGGTATAGTATTAGTAAGTAAACTAAAGATAAAATGGATATCTTGTAAAATAAATCAAATTCAAATTTTGGATGAAAATTTAGTAAAAAATAAAGTTGATCTGGCAGAGAAGTAGCCAAGCCAGTCTAAGATAAATTTGATTTGATCCAAGAACGGCGACGATTCAAGCTAAAACCCAATCAGCTACTACGAATCCGTTTGCTCACTCCCAGAAAACACCACATAGAAAATGACAACGCTTTCTCTCTTCCCCCTCTCCCTATCTACCCCATCAACACTCAATCAACTTCCCTCCAAACCCAATTCACGCCACCCAGTTTTCTCTCACCGACTCCGTACTAGACCAATCGTGTTTGGATCGAGCTCCAGTGAACAAACAAACGACCCGGCCATCTTCAAGGACGAAAATGGCGTTATCGATGACATGGATGGTTACCTGAACTACCTCTCACTCGAATACGACTCCGTCTGGGACACCAAACCTTCCTGGTTCGTTGCCACTTCTTTTTTCCCTCTTCTGCGTTTTCAAAATTCCTTCAACTTTATGTTGCTTTACTTTGGAGTTCAGTGTTGGTAATTTATGGGTTTTGAAGGTTGATCATCGTGGTCTCGTTATAGGTTTATTCTTGAATGTTATCTTGTGTTGGAACAACTACTAATACAAGCATAGATACCAAGTAATTGGAAAAAATTGAAACTTTTCCCAGTTCGGTTTTCAAAGCTTTAGTCAGGGTGCTTCCTGGAAGCCTTTTAGGTCTAAGGACGAAAACAAAATCGAAACTTGCGAGGTTGGCCATTGTAGTATAGTTAGGGGATGATTTTTTGATGCCATTAGGTTCAGTGACTTGACATGTGATGTAATACTGACTTCAATATCAAGGCTCTAGAGAGTACAAAAGTTGTAGGAAACTATGTAGCTTCCTTCGTCCATCGATCACCCAATATATGACTAGTACTAACACAAAAATTGAGTTCCGTTAAGGAGAATGATTACATTTTATGAAATGGTCACTTATTTTGCTTTATTGTTTGAGTCAATAAAGAGTGATTCTCGTTAAGAAGTATGATCACATGTAATGAAATGGTCACCAATTTTGCTTTATTGTTTGAGTCACTTAAATTCGTCTAGGGACCAAATTGGAGCAGATAGTAGTAGGAAGACTAATTTCTCGAAACCCATACACTCCAAAGGACTACAATTGTGATATATAGGAAACTTACGAGACTGTATAATGCAGCACATTAATAGGTAGGGAGGTAGGATCTGGAATCACTCCGGTGAGCTTCGCGCTTAAGGCTTCATGCCTAATTTAGAGCTTGACACCCAAGACTTTTACACCTAAAATTTCCTTTCACAGTATGAGTAAGATCTCTTTTCTTAATATATCTTTTCCTGATTTAAATGCATTGTCATGAAAGAGCTCCACAATTAAATTTGTGATTTTCAAAACTTCATTAAAAAAAAATGCCAAGTCTTTTGGTTTTCTGTTCCCCATCGCCTTAACTCGTACGCAGGATATTGAGTTCTCTAGTGAGTATAATATTCTTCATTCCGACATGTTTTGGCTTTACTTGGTGTTTCGATTTAAGTCAGAGAGTTTAGCCGGTCAATTTTTCTAATTTTCTGTGGAGAAGTAAAACCTTCGGATGGCTGACCTTGTAAATGAACAGTTATAAGTATTGGGCTCCGATGTTTAGTAGTTTCCTATGGATTTATTTTGGTTATGTGCTTGCTTCTTGTGAAGTACTTTGTTTTTTGCTTTTTTACAAAAAATCTTACAAACAAATAATTCGTGGAAGTCCACCAAGCCGTTGATTGGGTGGCGAATCAGTTAAAGCATTCACGTCCGACGAAAGAATTGGTACGAAATGGCCCGGCCAATTTTTATAGTCGTGTTTTTAAAGTGACATTATCAGGCTGTAACCCTCTCTTTTCACACGAAAAGCGAGACTAATTCTTGGCTTTCTAATGTGCTTGCAATATTCATGATGGATGGTGTAATGCTATAGTGTACAGGGTGACGGAACTATATTAAGTTAGACTGTTAAGGTTGCAATGTCTGTACCAATTTCTTATTGTCTCAATTTTTGGTTTCGTTTTGATTTTCTTGGTGATCCCATTCTAGGTGTCAACCATGGACGATAGTGCTAACAGGAGTTTTGGTGGTTGCCTTCAGCTGGCTATTGTTTCGTTCCATTGTAGTTTCAACAGGGGCATTCTTGTTAATAGGTGCCTGGTGGTACATCTTCTTGTATTCTTATCCAAAGGTACTAGCTTTTGCTACTTTACAATGTTTTCGATGTTAATTCCAATTGATCTGATACTATGCTGCTGTTGATCGAGTCGCTAGAAAAAAATTCTGTGCCATCACTCTTTGTTTCCTGTTTTTGATACGGAAGTATGCGGTTTTCATCGAACTATTTGTCAAAATGATATATGCGATGTTGAACGTTTTTCAGCAAGAATAATTATCTGGCTACCTGAGGTTAACTTTTGTTACCAAGATGAGGTATTCGAGGTCAAATTTGATTTTGATATGGCTCAAATCCTAATTTAAAATGAATTTGTGCTCGACCTCAAGCAAAATGGGTGCATTTCAGAGATTGTTATAGATTTCCTTCGGTTCGCGAAAAGTTCGCCAGCCGCGGTATTCGAGGCTAGGCACAAAGTATATAAAGAATCTGTACCAATATATGTGGCTACATCTAGCTGATAGAAATATTAAATACTGTTCTGACACCTATGTTGGTATAGAGTATTGCTACAAACTTTGTTTGTTTTTTAATCATTTTCCAGCTCGAAAACACATCCGATCTTGCCGAGCCCAGGCCAAACTATTTTTCTTGTTAGCCACCTAATGTATCAGTTTCCTTCAGAATCAAATAATCTGACCACCTAAGAATTTAGAGGTTTAAAGATTCATTCTGAAGTTATTTGTGTAATGATCAGGCATATTCAGATATGATCGAGGAACGGAGAAAAAATATTACAGAAGGTGTTGAAGACACTTATGGTTCAAAGAAAAGTCTGTAAACCCGTTACTGTTTTTGAATTATGTCGACGTTTCGTTTCAACCGATCGCCGCCGAAGTTGTAATAGCAGTAATAGTAAATGTGAAGATAACAGGTAGGTTACTGAATATATGGCAAATGATTATTCAAAACAATATTTGCACATTTTGATTTATAAGTTGTTTTCATTATCTTCCATTCATGTCCAGATAAGAATTAATTGTACTTTTTTCTGTTTTAGGAACATCAAAAGTTCTGGAGTTTTGAGGAGAAAAAAGAAAATCTCAAATTGAATTGGTGGGGAGATAACAGAAAATTTGTAATAAAATGATGCAAGTTTCATCAAATCTAATGATAGATCTTATGTTAAACATTCGGATGACCAATTAAATTTAAGGAAGCATTCCAACTAATGGACTAGTTAGTTCAATCTAAAACGTGTATAAAAATATCATATCTTTCATTGTTGAAACTATATTTTGATTTTGTTCTAATGAGTTGTTTTTGGATGGGGTTCGTTTTATTTGTACTTTTTTTTATAAATAACGGTTACAAAAAACTATAATTGTTAATGTAATTATAAACGTGTTTTTTTAATATATACAAAAATGCTAATGTTTGTTTATTAAATATATGCGTATACATTACTATTTAAGTTTTAAAATCAATTTTAATAAAGCTTGAATCATAAATAATAAAAAACGAAATAAAAAAATGAATAATCGAAGGGAAAGTGGATAATAAATATTTTGAAAATAGAATAACGATGGTTTATTATTATTATTATTATTATTATTATTATTATTATTATTATTATTATTATTATTATTATTATATATATATATATACACAGTTATGGATCAATAATTTTTATAATTTTAAAATATAATAACTTTAAAATCAATCTTGATAAAATTTGGATAGTAAATATTTAAGAATAGAATAATGATGTTAATAGAGAGATGTCAAATTATATTTATACTAAACGCTTTTGGTTTTAAAAGTTTAAACGACCATAAGTAAAAATAATTATAATTAAATTTGTTCTACAAAGTTTTATGATGTTCCGACCATTCACTGTGAGTTCGACGGTAGAAGTATGTTGTAAGCTTCTATATTTGGTCAAGTAGAACGATCCTGGAGCAAAGTGCAACATCATACCCGACTTGGATGCTTAAGTTATAAAAGTACTTAAGTGCTTCGGATCAGATCAGAGGTTTAATCTGGGTTATAAAATGATTAATCCCGAGATGATTAATAAAGCTTCACTTTGAGATTTAAAGTATTTTCATAAAAATGTAGAGATTTGTAATGATTTCATTTTTCTCAACGCATGATTTCATAGTAGCACCTGTCTTTTCATGTCAGACCTATGTGCAGGTTTAATCATCACATACCTTCATGTGTGTATTGAAAATCGTGCTCGTTGAGCTTCCTGAAAGATATGCATTTAATAGCATGGAAATCTATCACACCTTGTTGCCTTAGAAAAATATTCAAGTTTTTAAAAAGAGGATACAAGTTGTTCAAAGCCAAATTCGACCCTCGCGAAAAACTTCCTGGTAATAGGGTCTGAATTCTGAATCTTCGTGGAATATTTGAAGTGAAACTATATGTTATACAGGACCCTCTAGATTGATCCATTTTCTGAGCCATTTTTTTGTCTGTCACCTTTGATTTACTTTAAATTCCGTCAGCAGTTGAGTTTGGACAACAATCTTTGTATAAGTTAATTTAATTTCCTGCATTTTAATTTAGTCAGTCATGGTGGGTAAAGACTTTAACTATATGAATAAGATTCACGAGTTTAATTGAACCCTTGTGATCGGGGGTAGTATTAACGAAGGATCTTTCTCCCCCCATACAGTCAATCTAATGCGGCAAGTAGTATTTAGTCCATACTAAGCTAAAAGATACAAAACATGCCCACCTAGATTGAAGTATATATGAGGCACACACCACAAGGGATCCATTTGATTAGTCATCAAACCATCATTTTAGTTCCCTTGACCAGTTCTCGAACCGTAACTTCGGATCTTCCCAAACTTCCTCAAACATGCTTATTTCCTATAAATACATCATCGTTATCCATTTCAAAGAAAAGTTATTAGCTCGGGAGCCAACCAAGAAAGAGTGTGAGTTTAAGAAGAATGAATCTAAGCTCACTTATAACATGTCGAGGTTGACGAAGGTTTGAGGCCAGTGAAACATAAAGGGAAAAAGTAGAAGTCGAAACCTCAGACTCAGAGGAAGGTGTCCTGCTTTTGGAGATACCCTTCTTTGGTATGAACATAAAAGCCTCACATATTTCAGTTCTCAAGTAATTTCGTACGTCTATTCAGAGCCCCACGAACTTTGTTCCACCAAGCCTAATGATACATCCAATAACTATCAAAGTAAAATTACTAACTCTGGCGGATTTACCCACCTCGTTCGAATCTAACGAATTGGTTCTTTATAAAGACTTATTTTAGCTGGAGTTTCAAATTTCTATTTTACCCGAATTTGCGGCGGCTCTTCACCTTGCTGGACCTTAACCCTAGCCAAGACAGTCCTAATATAGGGAGGACGGGGATATTATGCATAAGTCATTTGGAAACATCAAATATTGACATTGGGATGAAAGGGTTTATCTCTATGCATAAATTTTCTGTTAATTAACTATCTAACTCTTTCAGACCATTTGAATGTTGTGGATGACATGCCCAAATATTAGAGTGAGTGAAACAAGAGTTCCATATTCATTTGAGGAACCTGGGAGAACAAGGTTCGTATTAGTTGAAATAATCCTCATCGGATCAGACTTACCTCGAAGAAATGAGTAAGGGCCCGAGCCCTACCGAACCGCATTCATTTCTCAACATGTTTCGATTAACAACTATTATCATATGCCTCTTACTTTTTATTTTTGATTTCATACTGATCACTTTTACTTCTTCTTCAAAAGTACAATAAACTATTACACTCGCCCTAAGAGACAAGTGAATAGACAATTTTAGAGTTAAGTTATCTTTGGATAATTAGGATCCCAGGTTTTATCGATTCTTTACGGTAGAGAACTCGGTTAGCTCCAAGTTTTGAGAAACCCCGAAGGCAAAAAAGTTATATTTCTTACTGAATATGATATGGTTAAAATTTTCATGAGAAAAGTCTATTTTCGGTTATTCCGACACAGATCCTCCATCAAGTCAATAAGAATTGAACAATTTGGCACACCTTAGAAAAAGGCCAAGTATGACAAACCGATGGATTGGAAAGGTTTATTATAGAAGCGTCAAACCATGGTAAAGAGGTCAATGAGCCAAGGGTTTGGTATTGGATGTATCATCAAAAGATGATAATAAAATTTTGGTTGATAAAGATAAATCGACTAGGGTCGCTCATTCTGCGGGTGAGAGAGGGAATCATGTGAAACTCGTGGTGAGTAGGGGCTTGGATGAGAGCTAAATATCCCAATGTAAAGGTCAAATTGCTTTCACCGGCACTCACAAACTACTGAAGGTTATGTGTCGGTACACTAATGTTGCTAAGTCCACTGTTGTTGCTACTAGAAAGTCCCTACTCGAGGCATGCGATTAGAAAATTGGTTTTAGTTTATAGGCAAATTTATTGACCATTGTCCCAATGTTGTGAATTTTAAGTGTTGTGAGTTACCGACGAACACCGCTTCAACCTTCCGGATTTCTACAACTTGTTAAATATTCTAATAAAGTACGTTAAGGATGATGAAGAAGTAGAGGTCCAAAACACATGCCAAAGACCATCGAATAGATTCAAAATTTGTTGCACGTCAGAAGTAAAATATAGTGAATCTCGAAGGTAGTATGGTAGATTCAGGAATGCACATAAGAGGTGAAGTTCACATTATTGGCCAAACACGAGGTCATGCTTCTCAAAACGGCTAGCAAAGAAATGACGTATATCCAATCGTGTATGGTTCTAAGTTTTCACGAGTTCTTTCATAACTACGGGCTTGGGAAATTTTGTAAAAAGGTTAGAAAAAGACATGTAAAAATGGTGGCCCTTGAGTTTGAGGAAAACTATGAAGAGGATGAGAGGTTAAAAAGAGCATGAGTATTTTAAAGAGACTGAAGATCAAACTCATCGTGAAGCTGGATATTAAAATACCATAGATGATGTCGCTGCTCACACTAGTTTGTCTATTATCCGTCTGAACCATCATAACATAACAAACAAGGATTATACTAAGAATTAAATTCCTTTATCTGCTAAACTTTCTTATTTGCTTACTATATTTAATTTTTAGTTGATCATAAATAAAGTCACTGAAAGGCCAGTTCATTTTTTGTATGCTTTTTGTTTTTTTGTTTCGGACCGCTTAAGTCCATAGAAGGCAATAAAACCTTTTTTCTTAAATATAGATTTAACTATTTTTTTATATATTTTATATCTTATGTTTCCTTCTTTATTTATTATGTTTTTTAAAACTTTGGCTTCACCCAACAAATATGTGATCAACCTATGTTTTGGTGAAAGTCTGTGATAAACACTTTACAATGACTAGATCGAACAAAATCATAAAATTAGAGTATCATATAGTTTTTTTTGAGAAACCGAGGTTGGAATACTTTGCTAAAGGTTGGAATAACTGAGCCAATAAATCAAGAAATCAGATAGCTCTTCAACCAACTAAGGTTAGAATACTTTGTTAAGGCTGGAGTAACCGAGTCAATAAATTAGGCAATCAGATAGTTCTTCAACCAACGGATGTTGGAACACTTTAATAAGGCCAGGCCAAAACCGAGTCAACAAAATAGAGCGTCATATAGGTCTTCGACCAACTAAGGTTGGAACACTTTACGAAAGCTAGATCAGACCGAGCCAATATGAAATGAAAAAAAAACTTCATTAATGTGTCAGATATGTATGCATCTCGTTAAAACCTTCATATGCCACTAGGGTGGGAAAAAGTATGTTGTCGAACTTTTTAAAAAAAAATTCAAGTCATAAAGTATACAATAATTACAAGTTTATGAAGAGTATAGCCTTAGATGCTTAATGTTCCATTGGTGTTGAAGTTGTTTTTCTTCTCATCTAAAAACTTGTATGATCCACCATTGACTCTTTTAGATACTATATAATAAACTTTCCCAAATAAGATCGAGCTTACCAAACATAAGATATTTAATATGGGAGAAACATTTCATGATGAAATTTTCTCACACCTTAAACTCACGCAATTTGACCCGTGAAGCATATCTACTTCTCATAAGTGTCTGGTAGTATTGGAATCTTAAACGAGTCTTAATAGTTTTATCCTCAATCAAGTCCTAATCAACCCTTATTTATTCTTCATTCTTTTTTGAGTAATTAAATACTCTCAGAGGTGGTAACATAGTTTCTGTCGGGATGACTGCATCCATGCTATACACAAGAACAACACGAGTCTCATCAGCGGTAGTTTGATGTGTTATTCTGTATGCCCAAAACATTTCTTGAAGATAGTTAGCGTTAAATTCATTTACAAATATCTCCACTGCGGTACACTAATCCATTTGATTTCACATTTATTCTCCTATCAAATCAGAACTCATCTAGAATTTTTATGTTGTTGAGTCATACTTGCCATTCGTTTGAGGATGAAAACATATTGAAAAGTGTTGTTGGATGTCTCGGATTTGACAAAAAGAGGAAATGTCTATATTTTGAAACTCAAGCCCATTGTCAATATTAATTTATTTTGGTATACCAACTACAACATATGTTAATTATCATGAAGTTGATCACATAATACACTCGTATTCTTGAGATTAGTTTCACCTCTACCTTTTTTGAAAAATAATCAACTGTAATAATAATGTGTTGACGAACTCATAAATCATTTGTTAAAGGAACGACCACGTCAATGTCTCATTTATCAAAATGTAATGCTTCAGAGACCAACTCAAATGGTACATTCGTACAACGAAGTGTATTGATGAAGCAGGAGCTCGGTAAAAATGGGTAGATGTCATTTCCTAAAATTGTGCTTTCAGACTTCCAACATGCTTATTTCTAGATGATTTAGTTATTCATGTTATATAAAATCTCTAGAAGATTGTTAGAAGTCTGAAATCCGAACTTAAGTCCCCAATAGAGATAATAGTTCCGACATAGCCGTTTGAATCAGGATCAAATACTCACTTGACATCTCAAGTACTATAATTTCTTCATCCATAATCAGTATGGTGTTCTCATGTTTAGCGGTTTTGAAGTTATCCCCTGATTCTCCAACTCCGGCATGTTCCAGCTCATTGCTTGGATATTGTTGGATAATATTACCGCAAAATTTAATGAACTAAATCAACACTCTACCTTCTATTAGAATATGGATTTATTTCACCAGAGAGTGATGTAATCCATGATCTAGGGGCTAATGTTGTTATACTATATGTAATACCTATTATTTCTTTTTCTTCCCGAGGTATTGTTAAAGGAAATGGTTTTCTGTACAAGTTATAGTTTCCTATTTTGTTATAGTTAATCACCATGCTTTTAGTCATTTATTAATAGTTGTTATACCTAACCCACTTGAAGCTATAGTCATCTCGACCTCAAAATAAAGGCCCCTTCTCATATCGAAGCAACGCGATTTTGCATATGTCTGCTCAGAGCTTAAAGTTGTTGCACTATAGGTTGTACATATACTACCGATGGAAGAAAAAATTAATTAAGGTATGCTCTTATTGTTGCTGTTGCACCGGTGGTGATTGTGTTTTTTGTAGTCTTAATAGAGATCGAGGTTAGTGGTTGATAATTTTGTAACAACTATCATTTTGAGATGAAGATAACTTGCATTTTCCCCTTAACTTTTCTTTGTGAATCTACATGCACTAAAAATGCTCTGAACGAAAGTGCTTTCCGCTTTCAACATATCATGTCTTAAAGTCTCCATGAGGATTTTGTGTCTGATGATGCACAAGAAACACCATCCTCACAATCTTCCAATTTTCTCTTGGTATGAACAAAACGTCGGCTTTAATATCTCAAACTCTATCTAGCCTTTTGCTTGTAGTGCATGATAAATAATTGATAACATTTAATTTCTTGCTTCTCATGAATTGATGCATGATCCAAGTCCACAACGTCTTAAATTTTTTAGTTAACGTTTGAGCCAATTGATTGAACCATGTCAATGCATTGCTATTGAAAGTCATTGAAAAAGCTCGGCACAAAATCTTGTCATTGTCCTCAAAACTTACCTAAATTTTTTCAATATGGTACTTATGATCATTAAACCCATCATACTTCTCTAGACTAAAAAGGTTAAATCTTTATGGTAGCTCTACAACCAAAATCTCTCAGGCCAATAGAGATATTATTAAAATATACAACTGATTGTAAAATAATATTTCTTCATCCCCGTCAATTTTCGAGTATTGTCTCATTTTATGCTGGATATTGCTATGGTGACAAAGAATTTGACAATCATAAACCGACCCTTGGCCTGAATCTATTTATGGAAAGTAATTTGGATAAAAACCTTGGGTCTGGAACCCGGCTGATGATATTATAGGTGCCAGTTTTGCTTGTTGTCGAGGTCCATGCAAACACACCGCTGAAGGGGGTTGAGCCTTTGCTGAGGTCTAGGAAAAGCCTCTGTTAGTATCAGATCTATAACAGTAGCCATGGATACCTTTGTCTCCCACCTCGGCCAGGGTTCCAGAATCTCTCTAAATATTTTTTGGAAACCTCCAAACATCTTGAACACTTGGGTCTATAATAATGTATGTGTTTAGTGCACATGTTGCTCTGTTGATAGTATCTTTTCCTATGTGTAGAAATATACTCCTTGCTTTGAGATAGATGATCATCATTAAAAATAGGAGAGTAGTAACAAAGACATGCTTTGTATTCCGTTCTAAGAGATTTGTAATTCTTATCCGTAAATAAGTCCACAAAGAATCCAGAGTCCTACCATTTATTTTGGTATCTCTGGTTTTACATCGATCAGGTTGATTTCGGATATGAGGGTTGAGGGCCTGGAGTGTAGTGTTCCGATTTCATCCTAAAGCATAGCCATTTCCGTTAATGGTTGGGAAACATTAACCAACTTAATCGTGTATTCAGTTTTGCTAAATATTTTTTCAAAATCTCAAAAATACTATCAAGATGTTAATTTGACAAAGTCTGTCAATCTCTCTTTTATTATTTCGCGACATCAAATATTACAACATAGTTAAATTACCATCACCTAATAATTAATGGAAAGAGATGTTCTTCAATGTTAGTGGTAATTGGAAATTTAAAGCCTCCGAAGATGTTGGTCAATATAAAAGATAATGCAGGAGCTCACACATTATCCAAAGGTTGAAAATATGAAGCTTCTGACAATAACATCCTTACGAAACATCCAATATTTTCTTATCATATCTAGAAGGATTACTATAGTCAAAATTATTTTGGTATAGATTATGATTGTTGGAAGAGATATCCATCATTAAAAACTATAAAATAATCAACATTACTACCAATGCTCCAATATATAAAACTAATTTGATCAAGCTTTTGAACAATCATCTTGGGGATGCACACGAATAAGGTACAAAACTTTTTATCTCTAAAGGAAAATCATCAAAAAAACATTAGAATGTTCATGACAATACACCTACCTCAAAAATTCGAACACATACTCACAAGAGAAAAATAGCCGACGGTGAACCATCATCCAAGAAAAAAGCTACAACTCCAACATTGAAACCTCTACTTGAGATAAAAAACTAGCCCTCCAATCATTAAAAACAAATATCCTTCCTTTTTGAAGGCCAGTAATCAATAAATATTTTGAAAAAACTAAAGAAAATAATTTTTTCCTCTTTTACGTTGAACCTGACACACTTCAATCTTTAATCACCTCTGTGGGATCGTCGTCAAACTTGGACCCCAAATTGATCATTTATGGTTTTTTTTGAATCAATATCTGGATCATAATCATCTTCTCTATCCACAGTAAATATTCTCCAACGTTAAATGGAGATTACTTTAAAGGTCAAACTCTATCAATATATATATATATCAAACAATTTATTCATAACAACTTACTAACTTTACCATTTTGTTACCTTTTGTAGAGTTGTTTTAACTTTATGATTCTAACAGGCATAAACTTTCCTCTCAACAATATCGAAACCTTTAACAAAAATTTCACCCAATCTATATAATTTGGAGAAAAAAACACTAGCATTGAAAGAACATAACTCCAAGCTTTAAGAAGAATTTTCTTCTTAGAAAAATGATGAGGTAAATTGGAGGAAATCTAAATCAAAGTTTGAAAACGATGTTAAATCCCAACAGATTGTAATTAATAGGCTCGAAACAACTAATGATTAATTAAAATAAAAATTTTAGAAGCTTACAAAATACATAAAAGTTACCGTCAATGAGAGATAAATTAAATAAGAGTTAAAACATGAAATAACTACTAAAGCTTTGAATGAATCTTAAGTCATTATATAGGAATTTCAAACACAAATTTGTATTGATCTGATTCAACATAATTCCACCATCTTCTTTAGGCCATATTTAAAATGTATTCCTTAAGAGAAACGTCCAAAACATGTTGATAACACTTATCCTACTGATAAAATTTCTTCAGAAAATGATGCTCTTCAAAATGAAGATGATTTAAATGATGAATGAAACAATTCTCCCGTCATGAGTGTTGAAGATTGTATCAACAATGCTAATGAAGAACTATTGTTTTTATATTTTTTCTTGGTGGATTTGTTAAAGTTTGTGGAATGCATCTTGCATGTGACTCTTTTGCACCTATTTTCAAATTTTGTCGGTTAGTACTTTAATTTATTTATAAATTTGATATTATTTACTTCGTGTTACTCATTCTTACGCTATGATGAATATGTTAAATACTATAAACCAACTCAGTAGCTTTCACATACTATTTATAGTCCTTATTTGTAGATAATATCTTACTAACAATTCTTTAACTAAAGATTGTTAACTTAAAAACATCACACAACCATATATTATCTAATCATCATCTAGTTGACCATTGTCCATATTTAGTTATTTTATTATTGGATACATCTTTAATCATATATCTCTATTTTATATCATTTTCGAACCTTATTATCTAACTAAATTTTTATTTTTAAGCTTTTATAGTCTGGCCTTTAGAACTTCTTAATGTTGCTTATTACACTTTATAAATGTGCATAACTTATGTCCATGTTCATATTAATTGGGTGTGTGGCCTCTTACTCTTTTAAAAATATGGACTTGGCTTATAGCCATGATCGCAATTAAGGCTTTTACCACATGACATTTACAATATTCTTAGTGTGACATCTTACGCTTAATTAGATGATATTGGATTGACTTATAATAATGTCTGTGTTAATCAGGTATGTGCCATATTACTCTATTCAAATACGAGCTCGGCGTATATCCATTTTCGCTTTCTATCCATATATTTAAATTTAGGTACAATTATCTAAGTAGATCATGTAATTGTATCTTGAAAACTATTAATTGTCGGCTATTAATGATAAACACTAACTCTTAAATGTTTATAACACATATTGATCCTTGAACATATTTTTGGAAAAAATAAACCACATATTGACTTCTAATATTACTATCATTTTTTATATGAAAACCAATGTCATCATTATTTTATAAAAAATATTATCATTATCATCGTCTTGGAAAACAATATCATTGTCATCGTCTTTGAGAAAACACACCACGTTAATAAACATCGCATAAAACATTCACTTAATAAATTGTCAATGTATTCTTATCTTTTACTTCATACTTCATTCAAACAACGTCTTGAAAAACTAATAGCTTTTAAATATTATTATTTATATTATTTCATATATTTTATTTTAATTAAACTTCATTATTTATCTCCCATACTTTTTACAAAAAGTTGTCACCATGTCATTTTGGAATTGAGAACCTTTATATGTTATAAATATTTATGAAATCCCAAAATAAATTTGTACATTGGACTATAGAAATTTTAAAACCTCATATAAACTAAATTTTACCAACAATTTTGTTTAAGCCTACTTAGTAAAGTAATAACGACTACAATAAAAAAATTACCCCATTACCATCGGTAACGATCCTACTAAATCAATTCCCCCATCTATCAAAATGACAAGGAGATGCATGCGACCTAATTTCTTCACCGAATGCATGACTTGTATTAGAAAAATATTTACATGATTCATAATTTTGAGCCATCACTTTATCATCGGCAACAAATGTCGGCGAATGACATTCAAACAAAATAAAACGTCGTACTTGATGAGGTCATACATATCAGATGGGCATTTTGGAGGATAACATCCTTTTTATTATATATTTTTATTATTATTATTTTTATAAAAAATTATTTATTTATTTATTTATTTTAGATTAATAATGGTTATTGGGATATATGGGCTTTTTGAATTTTAGGCTTGGCCCATGGAAGTTGTTCATATTAAGGCTAAAGTTAGTCTATAAATACTTTATGAGAACGCAATTAATATGATGAAACTTTTTCTCTCTAAATAATAACGGAAGTAGCTCAATTATCTTTATACTCTTTACCTTACATTTATTACACATTCACACATTATAGAAATACCCACCAAATTAGATTTATCACTACCAAATTGGCGACCAAAGTAGGAGCATAGGTGCCTGGATAGCCAAATCTAAAACCTAACATACAAAATTTTCCTTCAAAACCCTTTCGAATGATGGATCATGAAATGCATATAGAGCCTTTATCAAAGAATGAGGAAGTCATGATTAAAGAATAGCGTGTCCAAATGCCACATGTGAATGGTGAAAACGAAGAAAGACTTCTTATGCAAGAGGAACGACACCAAATAGGAGGAGAAATTGAGGCTTTGAGAGCCCAAAAACAAGCTGAGAGGGATCTTGTGAGGAAGATTCCATTAGAGCATCAAAAGTCCGATGGCCCAGATGATAATCTCCAAAACAGTCCGATGAGACACCAATGGGATCAATCTCTTAAAACCCATAAATCCTCTAAAAAAGAACATCAAACCAAAGATTATTCTAGCTCTTCAGAGTCTAATAAGGGTTATACTTCAAAAAAATTCTTCATATTCTTCGAGAAATGACCATTATCATAAAAACAAAGATACCGAGAAAAGGGTCGCTCTAAAAAACATTTAAATATACACCGTAAGTCAAGTAAGCAAGATTCTTCAGGTAAAAAATTACATAAATGGTAAAGATAAGAAGAAATAATATCAGGGAAAAATGAAAGGGTCACCTGATCATAACATAAATCACATGTTGTGTGATCAATTTGCTATTTAATCTGAACCAGGTATATTTGCCACATCTAATGAAAATCTTTTTTTTATTAAATAACATAATTGGAGGCAGTCTCATTTATTCGTGAAATCATATCCGAACATTTACTTAGAGCGCTTTGATATTTTGAAAATGGAGTAATATTATTGGAGAAAAGATCTGGATAACCATCTTGAGCAATTCAAGAATTTTATTATGAGTTTTGATAATGATGATGATGATGATAAGTTATTATGTAGAGATTTCACTCAGACCTTCAAATAAAAAGTTCCTTAAAGTGGTATAATAGACTACCACAGGGGTCAATAATGTTTTTGACATGTTTTGGATGGCTTTCCAAATAAAATTTATGGGAAGCAAAGAGCTCAGAGGAAATTGAGATAATATAATCAATTTTTGGCAACACCTTACTAAACCTTGAAACAATATGCCAAACATTTGTAGATACCAAATATGGCTTGGCAGATTGGTTCGAACAAGTAGTTATAGCCTTATTTGGACAAGGGTTCTTAATTGGCGAGTTGGCTGATATAATTACTCGTAAGAAGGCGATAACTTGGGATATTTTGTTAAACCATGTGGTTAACATATCATGGTTAGAAGAAACTAAGAGATTGAGCCAACCTCTTCAGCCCATACTTGTTCTTTCTATTTATCTTTAATAAGCTAGTGTTCAATCACAAGCTATTGTTAGCAATTGTCCGAAGGACTCCTGACAGGGTTCCATCGACCTATATCGAACTAGTGTACTAAGGGGAAATAATTTAGGCCTAGAGGAAATCGATGGGTTCAAATTAGCTATTTTACAAAGTAGATTGAAAATATTGTGACTGTCTACAATAGATCAAAGAGTAATGTGCAATTTCAAAGGCCCTTACCCATCCAAACTCCAAGGGAGAATTGAAACACATGATTATATAAGTACCACAGATTTAGGGCATAATACTAAATATTTTATTTCTTTGAAGTCTGAAATACAGTAGTTAACTGAAGATGTGAAGATAACTACTTTTGTTAAATCATAAGTAAAGAATAGGTCATTATCAAGTGCAAGTGGGGTGCATGCAGTGTTCCCCGCAGTTTGAAGGCCAACTATATAAGCTCCAAAACAGGAAAATACGATGGTAATTACATAAAATTTTGATGTAGATCTAGAGTATTTGGATCCTGATCCGGATCGTGGTTGGCTGCATATGATATGTAAAAAAGGAGGAATGGTTTCCAAGTCATATCAATTCTTTGAGTCATTGACCCTTTTCAGAAGGGAGACTATGATAACTCCCTCAAGCTGTTCTTGAAAAAGGCATGTGGTTAGCTTGACCATGCAGTTAGAGCAAAACATATCTACTCATTTATATCAGAATCCATATCCTTTAATTGTATTCCATGAGGATAACTTAAGAAATATTTTTCGGCCACATGAGGATACTGTTGTGATTGAAGTTGTTATTGAGGGAACATAAATATGAAGGATTCTGATTGATACTGGTAGATCAGCTAATATTTTATTTATGTCAACTAACAAGTTAATGAATAACCCATATATTATTATATGATCGAATAGAACCATACTGGTATTTACAGGAAACTCTGCTGATGTCATTGGAGAATTCAAAGGTGAAATTTTAATCAGTAAAGGACAATTTAAAAAGATTGTGAGAGTTTTATTTATAGTGGTTGATTGTCCTACTTCTAATAATTCTATTTTTTTGCAGATCTTTTCTATCAAAGATGCATGGTGTTGCATCAAAAGCTCACCAGTGCTTGAAATATGCCGTTAAAGGTTAGGTAAGGGTTTCTTGGAGCACTTAAAAAGTTTTTAAAGAGTTCTATGTAACTGTCTTTGCTCCAAAGGCATTGTAAAGTGTGACAGATAAATATGAATATCAGTTATTAGGGTCCTCTTTGGATTCGAACAATATAGATGATCCAAGAGAGAGTCCTTGTGTAGTTATTCCCATTAAGAGAGTTGAAGTACACAATTTTCAAGTGGGAAAAAATGTTAGGATTGGAGCTAAGATGTCATCTGAAATGAAAGAAAAATTATTGTCATTTTTGTCCAAAAATTTGCATGTATTATCCTAGTGTAATAAAGATGTAACAGGTGTACCAACCAATATTAGTTGTCGCAAGTTATCTATACGATCCGATGCGAGCCATGTAATCACGAGACGAATAGTGTTTTCTATAGACAAAACTGAAGCTATTGTTAAAGAGGTAGACATGCTAACAAAAGTAGGGTATATTCAGGAATCCCAATATCCATTGTGCACTGATAATCCAGTACTTGTGAAAAAGGAAAACGAAAAAATGGAAGATGTGTATTGACTTCACATATCTAAAGAGGGCCTTCCCGAAGGATTCATTTCATGCCCCTCGGATAGATTAGTTGATAGATTCCACTTAATGATAATAAGCTATTATCTTTCATGGATGTATTTGTTGGGTACAATCAAATACAAACGGATTCGAAGGTCCATGATTATACTACATTTATCACTAACAGAGGGCTACATGGTAATGTCATTTGGTTTAAAGAATGGTGGGGCTACTTACCAGCGTTTAGTGAATAAAGCGTTTGCCAATCAGATATGATGAAATGTCGAGGTTTATATTGACGATATGATGATAATTTTTTTAAGGGAAGAGGACATTTGCTTGATATCAAAGAAACTTTCTCCAATTTAGAAGCCATCAGTTTAAATCGAAACCCAGGGAAGTGTACTTTTGAGGTAAGATCAAAATTTCTTTTAGGGTCTATTATAAGTGGGAAAATGATTCGAGACGATCCAACATAATTAAATACATTTCTTCCTATGGACCCTCCTAGGTCCACAAAATAAGTTCAGATATTTAATGGAAGGCTGGCATTATTAAGCAGGTTTATATCCAGATCATCAGACAAGTGTGCGTAATTTTTTCAAGTATTAAGAAATGCCAAAGAATTTAATTGGTATCCAAATTGTGATGACGCATTCCTTTAGATCAAGAAGCATATATATTTACCCAAAACTATGTCTAAACTGGTGACGGGAGAAAGACTTTATGTTTACTTAGCTTTGGTGATAGCAGCAAGAAACATAAGACCTTATTTTCAGGTACATTCCATTACTGTTTGAATGTCACTTCTGCTCAAAAGTATGCTGCAAAAACAAGATGTGTCAGGTCGGATAACTAAGTGGTCTGTGGAATTGGGGGGTTATAATATTGATTTCTTTCCTCGAATTGTAATCAAAGAACAATTTGCCATAGATTTCATTGTTGAATTTCATTCGGAACGATGATATGTGGAATATTCTATTGATAAGCCTACAAAAGAATGGGTAGTCCAAACAGATGGAGGATCTACTACGATAAGCAGTGAGGCATGCATTTATTTACTCTCCCCTTTCAGAGACTTAATGTAACAAGCAATATGTTTTGGTTTCAAGGTATCAAACAACGAAATTGAGTATGATGCAACAATATCTCGGCTAAGACTTACCCAAATATGTGGTGCCAAAAGAGTCTGATTGATAAGTGACTCAAAGTTGCTCATATATCAAGCTCAAGGTCAATTTGAAGCAAGATTAGAACATTTGGTTAAATATCTACAATTGCTGGAAAAAAAATCTTCTTTCTTCAAATATGTGGAGTATGAACATGTACCGAGGATATAAAATTTAATGGATGATTCTCTAGCTACTTATTTCATACATCGAGGTATATCCATAGAGTTTTGATACATGAGTGCCCTTCAATAACAAAAACTCTAGAAGTAGGATCGAGCATTGAGGAAAGTTTCGAAGCATACACAATAATAAGCCAGAACTGGAGGCATGAAATCAAATATTTTATTACTAAATTAAGTCTTCCTTTAGATAGACTATTACAAAAAAAAAATTGAGATTTAGAGCACATATGTTTTTTATCCTAAAAAATGTTCTCTACTAGAAATCTTTTAGCAGGCCTCTTTTGCGATACCTCAGATCTGAGGAGTCTCATGTAATTTTTTTCTAAATTACATAATGGGGAGGCATCTGTCCATTGTGGCTATAAAAATTTAACGAATCTTTTTAAATTAGCATGATATTACTGGCTTTCCATCATGCCAGATGCTAAAAAGTTAGTTAAGTGATGTGATTCATGCCAAAGGTTTGGAAACACAATAAATGTGCCACCAATCCCCAATGAATCAATATCCAAATTAGTATAATTATATATATATGGGCTTTATCTAGTAGGACCCATACCAGTGGCATCCCGAGGATGTCAAACTATTATATTAGTAGTGAATTATGTCTCTAAGTGGGTAGAAGTTGTGCCTCTCTCCGGAATTACCTCTAAGGTCGTGATCAAATTTATCCTCTCAAATATATGATACAAATTTGGAATCCCTAGAATTATTATGACATATAACGGTCCTCAGTTTGATAATAGGGGCATGAAAAATGCATGTACTTCAAGAGGAATTTAACATTGTTTTTCTTCACCCTTTCACCCTCAAGATAATGGGTAAATAAATATTGTTAACAAAACCATTCTTATGGGTCTAAAAAAGAATTTAGAGGAAGTGGCAGAAAAATGGCCAGATTAATTGCAATAAGTATTGTGGGATTATCGAACTACTCATCAAACTGCCATTCAAAAGTCTCATTTTACTTTAGTTTATGAGATTGATACAGTAACACCAATAGAATTGAATCTTCCTTCTTTTGAATTCAAATTTATTTGAAAAAGGGTAATGACACAACAATATGAGCTCAATTAGACTTGGTTAAAGAAAAAATAATCAAAGCTCACTCGCAAAACGGTGCACTATCAAGGCTTGATGAGAAACATATATACATCTAAAATTTAAAGAAGAGAGTTCAAAATAAGCACAGAGTTTTAAGAAAATATTTTTATACACCAAAGACATAAAGTTCAGGATGTTAGTGTCAAATTGGGAGTGAAAAGATCCAAATCATTATTAATCTACCATTTGTTTCTTAAAACAATTCTCACAGTATATTTTGGTATTAAATTTGTATGCCTTCAAATGGATTACCTTCGAATGGCTTGTGTATTAAGTTTGTGTACCTTCAAATGTATTACCTTCAAATGGCTTGTGTATTAAATTTGTGTGCCTCGAACAGATTATCTTTGAATGACTTGTGTATTAAATTTGTGTGCCTCGAACGGATTATCTTTGAATGACTTGTGTATTAAATTTGTGTGCCTTTGAATGGATTACTTTCGAATTGATTGTGTATTAAATTTGTGTAACTTCTAATGGATAACCTTTGAATGTCTTATATATTTAATTTGTGTGCTTTATATTGTCTTGCGTATTAAATTTGTGTGCCTTCGAATGGATTACCTTCGAATGGTTAAACTTGATTATTTTTGAATAAGTTGGATTGAGATATAGAACTAAGAAGCTGTACGGAAACAATATAGAATCATTCAATTAACAACGAGTACAAAATGCCTTGCTATGAACAATGACTTACACAAGAACATCCAAACAATATCACAAAATTTCTTGTATACAACAAAGGCTTGCACAAAACAACAAGATATAAATCTATTGACATTTGGGCTCATTCCCATCGACATTTTCTTCTTCTTCTTCTTCTTCTTCTAAACTCCCACTTCTGTAGTCCTCTGCATCAATATCATCAGAACCATCACTGGATGAATCCACAGATAAACCTAATTGATCAAATATGAGCATATCTTTGGCTCAAAATCTTTCTGGAACCATCTCCCACAAATACCCAAGGATTAATGTAGGGAACGCTCGTTCCAGCTTCAGTAGTACCTTTTGATATACTTTTCTTATTCTTATTATTATTCTTGTTCCGATGACTGCAGGTTCTGGTTATGGTTAGGAGAAATACCTGCTATCTGCAGCTTCGACTCACTTTAAAATAGTCGATGACTGGGGAGGAATGGTCAACTACTCCCATGTTAGCTCCCGTTTGGAGTTAGTTTTCCAGAGATGATTTTTAACCAAATTAATGAGAGTGAAACATTGATGGAAGCCATTGGATCACTTCTCTTGGGCCCATTGATTTAGCTTCTTGAAAGTGACCTTTTCATCTTTAAGAGGATGTATATAAGGCTTTGATTTATCTGTTTAAAGAAAGAGATGAGAGACAAGTTGTAAAAATACATATGTAAGAAAGAGTATGAGTTTGAAGGGCTACATGTGTTCTTCCAAAACCTGGTAAACTGACTCGGATTACCTTGAGAGGTAATTTTCTTGTCATTTCCCACCAACCACTAACAAAGATAAATTGCATCTTCTATAGCTTATCAGCCTCTAGTAGGTCATCTAGCACCTTATATTCATTCCCCATGTCGAAGAAGTAGAATGGAATCTAAGAATTGCGAGACAATCCCGCAATAGCAACAAATTACTCCATTGGTATCAGAAGTTTTGATAACCTAAATGCCATGATAACATGACATCAATGTAAACCAAGTATTCAGACAAGCCTGACTTGGTCACAGTTTTACCAAGATAAATTAGTTCACAATCTCGGGATCTATAAGAAATCGAAGGCCCTAGTTTAGCACATCCGTGTAGATAACTAGCTATCGAACCGTAGCTTATCGGGGTCTCTCCAGGTGTAGGCAGCCTAACCTTAACTTCTTTAGGAAATACCCATTTGGCACGAATAGCATCTAATTTGTTCTCTAGAAAATAAACGTAGGAAATCTTATCAAGATCTAGAAGGTATTTAACGCTGACCTTTGCGAAATTTGGCCCTACGCGTCTGACCAATGAAGGATGGCACACTTCAGATTCCGTCTCAGGGGCCTTGCCTTTGCCTTTACCACCTTTGTTGCATTTACTCTACGAATTTCTCTTCATATCCGACTTCAAAGTCTCAACATTCTCCCCAGTTTGATTAGATGTTTCCAATAGAGGGTTTTCACTAACATCTTTCATGATATCCTCCATCACATTTGGACTAGATCCTGAAGGTTCAATTTTTTAATAAGTTGTATTCCCCTCTGTGTTTGGTTGTTGGGGGAGAACCTGATCAGATTCATAGGGCTCACCTTATTGGGGTGCAGTGTTCCCCTCTCTACTCAAATTTTATGAGGAGGGATCAGTAAATTGCTATTTTTGCTGAGTTGCTCCTAGCTTTCTAGCAGAGTTTGTTCGGCCTTTGGATTGGTTGGTCTATCTATGAGGTAAATTTTCTTCTGAATCGGAGCCCATGTCTTTACTAGTCGAAGAACACGTGCGACCAGTGGCTCATTAAGGTTGTGATGGCGTTGATGAATGATTATTTGATGTAAATGAGTGATATATTGAAGAGGGTTATGATGGGATATTATGCATGTTATATGGAAAACTCCTCCGTAATCAACTAACTGAGTAACTATAATTGTACCATCGGAAGTAGGTAACCGAGCAACAATCCTAACTCTATTTTTATCTTCGTCTAGTTTAGACAGATTTCAGCCAACCATTTTTGGTAAAAGCATTTTTAACAGTGAACATACAAACACCGGAATGTCAATGTAAATAGAATTCGCGGTGGTAAAGGTGGTGGAGGAGAAAAAAATATGACCGACGATTAACTTGATAATAATAGTAGGAAATAACTTCTCTTTCTAGAAAGTGAAGTTTATCTCTCTAAAATTCATTGAACTGAAAAAATGAAAATAGAACTTATAAAAATACAGCGTAAAAGACAGCTGGGTTCTTTTCTAGGGAAGTGGAAACACATTTTGAGACCGAAGGCTAACGAATGAGCATAACTTATAAAAACGAACTGTAAAAGATCGTTCACTATCTGATAAGGTCATAAATCTTCGACGAGTATTTCAAACCGAAGCATAACACCTTGTGTTATTATTAGTTTTAATTATTACATTTTATAAAAAATTATTTACTTATTTATTTATTTTAGATTAATAAGTGAAGCAGCTCAATTATCTATTTACCTTACATTTATTACACCTTCACACATTACTAAAATATTATCTGAATCAGATTTATCACTGCCAGTATTAACCCCTTAAAAACACAATATGCCCTTGCAAATCCATCATGTATATATATTAAAATAAGAAAAGCTTATTTCTTTTCTAAACATCGTCGTGTTGAAATTTTCTAATATAAACTTCCATAAATAAGAACTGTATTTTGCAGCCAATAAACATAAAGCCCGAGCTTATTTTTTGTCCCATCATTAAAGAAAAGTAAATATTTCCAATGTCAATCGTTAATATATTCAGTAAATAAAACATATCAATTATCAATATTATCTAAAACCAATGGTATATCTTGAATTATTCCAAAGAGATTATCTTCCGCGCAACCAAATTTTGCTAAGAAAACTGCAACTGCATTTTCCAATCATGGCACTTATTGATATGAAACTTTCTCGAAAACTTTTCCATTTGCTTTCTAACATCCAAATATCTTCTCATATTTTCTAGTTTGGTTTCCAAAGTTTCTTGATAATTTTTAATTAGCAATTCAAAATTTGACAGTAACCAAATAACTTTTGGCCCACAGATGTGAGCCAATCTCATCCCAACAAATATTGCTTCATATTAAGCTTTATTATTGGTATCAACAAACTTAAATTTAATAGATTTCTTAATCTCATTTCCTCCCACACCATTCAAGATGATGTCATCATCACTACCATTTAACCTTGAAGCATCACAGGCTCAAACAACCCATTCTTGATCTTTTGGTTCAATTTCTACCAATTTTTCTTCTTTTTCTTTTTCTTCTTCTTCTTCTTCTATTTTAAGTATCTAGTCACAATATTTACTGATCAAATACACTAAAACTTAAGCTTTCATAGTTATTTGTGGCTCAAATTTTATCTCATATGCACCTAACTCAATCGGACACCTTATTAACCATCTTGTTACATATGATTTCGAGAATTTTCTTTATTGAAAAAAACGTTCACACAATCATCACATGAGAATGGAAATATGGTCGTATTTTCCTCGCGGCTACAACTAAACCAAGAGTTAATTTCTAAAAATTCGAGCATAATGTTTTAGCTTTAACCAACGTCTTACTCATATAATAAATTGGTCTTGAATTCCATCATTTTATCTTATAAAAACTAATGAAAAAATTAAACCGTCATATACAAATATAATGACTCTCATTGTTTTGGTATCAATGAAATGTATGGTGAAGTTAAATACTCTTTTAACTCATTAAATCTTGTCGTACATTTATCATCCCAAATAGATTTTTTCACTCCTTTTAAAATGTAAAAAAACAAATGACCTTTTGTCTCATGATTAATATGGTATTTAAAGTTATTGATCCCATCATTTTGTCCATCTTATATTGGTTGAATTTATGAAGAAATATTCCTTTCAGGATATTCTAGAGCCAATAGTGATGCAACCAAAATATAATTCTTATCAAGTGTCCGTCATCCAGGGTATCTGAAATTTAGTATACCCTAGATATATGAGTTGACAAAGAGTTTTAGGGTATGTCTCTTTCTTGGCCATTATGGGCCCAAATTATGCATCAAACTGTTATTCCTAGGGTTTGATGAGTTGATGTGATAGTTCAACAAATTCTTATGTGCGTTGTGATGATGTTTAACTTCCTATTTTAAATATTTGTGATTTTGATAAGAAGAATTTTAGCTCTTCTCATCCTAATAAAAATGGTCCAATTTGAGGCAGTGATGAGAAGAATTTCAGCTCCTCATTTACCCTTAATACTTTAGCACGCGATTGGTGAGTTTAAATATTTTTTCCTTGAGAATTGTTTAGAGAAAAGATATTATTATGGTATTAGAAGGTCAGTGAATCATCGAATTCATCTGAATTATTTTGCCGATATGTGCAATAAATTTATGTGCTTTGGAGACATTTGGACAACATGTGTATGATCGCGAGTTTCTTTAAGTAGATGTTGTGCAGATCATTCATCTACCATTGCACTTGAAAGATCATATCCACATGATCCTCTGCCATCGGAATGTGGTATTTGATAGTTGATAATTTTTGACATGATACAAATTTGTATTTTTGGGGTAGGAGGTGTATCCAAAAAACCTCAATTTCCATAAGTGGTTCCAATTGATTGATGTAAGTTATTACTCTGAATATGCCAAATTTTGATTTGACTGTATAAGAGCCGTTGAAAATATTTTCACATAATGTAATTTGTAAATAGTGAATGAGAGAAAGTGAAACAAGCTAATAAGCTGGTATGTTGAAGCTATAAATGATACAAATTGCATAGTTTGCTTCGTGATTGGAATTTATATATATTACTTACAAAAGGTCCTACCTTTAATATATATATATAAGATAATATTTTATATGATCTTATATTTATAAGTTAAAGACAGAAGGTAAAATATATTGAACTTAAGTACAAGTTTGTATGTTTTATCGTTAGTCACTAATTAACCTTTTTTATCTATCATCGAAGTCCTACTGAATTACATATTTGACCTTTATCAATTTGTATTAAAATTAAAGTATAAAAGAAAACTAATTTAATATATATATATATATATATATATATATATATATATATATATATATATATATTAAAATTTGATCTTAATATATATAAAAAACCAATAAAATAAAAAAAAAAAATCATATTTCTGTTTGTTAATGATGATGAGTCCGAATTCGAAATGCTCCCCGGAAGGATAGTCCAAAGTAAATCTCCCCGTAAATTCGGACAGGCTCCAAGTATTTAATTCGAACAGGACTTTTTAACCGGACAGATGATTTCGAACACTGTAAAGTTAAGGCAGTTCGAACTATGACTAAAGTACTAAAAAACCTAAACACTATCTGACTAAGCTACCTGCACATCTGCTTAAAAATTATGGGTCTTTAAACATGACCCGGGTCCATTAAACTTGACCCGAAAGCCCATAAGGACCCAAATTTCACACTATAAATGCCCAACCACCAGCATTAACTATGGGTAAGAAAAATTAACTGCTGCCAAGCTGCACAATTCTCTCTCCACCTTGAAACACCTTTAAAACACCTTGAAACACCTTTAAACACCTTGAAACACCTTGAAACACCTTGAAACACCTTGAAACACCTTTAAACACCTTGAAACACCCTTAAACACTGTGAAACACCCTGAAACACCCTCACACCGCCTTAAGACTCCATTTGAAATTACCAGCCTACCCTCAGGCTACTTTTATCCTCATCAAATTGGCGACCACAGTGGGAGGCGACGGTGCCCGAATCAAGCATTCAAAACCAAGTAAAGAAATTCTGTCCGAATGAATCCGGATAATCCAGAGCTTCCACCAGCTTTGCTCGAAGTGGTGGAAGAGAACGATGAGTACACTGTCCAAGAGCGTGACAGGTTAAGGGTTGAAATAGAAGCTTTGAGGGCTGAAAAGGCCAAGATGGGCATGAAGGAGAAATCCAAGACATCAGTTGCTCATCGCTCTGATAACCCTCGAGAGCATGAGGCTTCAAAAACTCATGTGAGCACTAAAAAGACACATGCCAGTTCTAAAAAGTCTCACCGGTCCAAGCCCGTGGAGAGTTCTGATTCAAGTTCAGAATCTTCGGACAGCTCTTCGGACAGTGAGGGAAATGAAAAATCCTTGTCCTCTAGCAGTGATGAGGGGCGAACCAGGAAAAAACAGAAACAAGTTAAGAAATATTCCAGAAAAAGAGATCACCATGGAAGAATGAAAAGGCACATTGGAAAAGGGTCATCTCACAACCGGAGGCATGTAGACCGGATGCTGATGGATCCTTTTGCCTTCCATGATGAGCCAGGTATCTTTGCAACTCCTAACGAGGATACTGCGTTCAGTCGTGGGAGGAATTGGAGGCAATCGCCATTGTCCTCTAAAATTCTGTCCGGGAACCTCCCCAAGAGGTTTGATAGCACCAAGATGGAGAAGTACGATGGCAGTACTGATCCGGACAATCATCTGGAGCAATTCAAGAACTTTATGATGAACTTTGATGATGATGATAAACTACTCTGCAGGGCATTCTCCCAATATTTTACGGGGAGTGCTCTGAAGTGGTAGAACAGCCTTCCTCAGGGTTGTATCAGAGACTTTGATACTTTTTGGGTGGCCTTTCGAAGGCAATTTGTGGGGAGTAAGGAGCTAAAGGGTAATGGAGATACCATAATCCATTGTGCCCAAGAACCAAACGAATCATTAAAGGAGTACATAAGTCGCTTTGTGAACACAAAAAACGGGCTGGTTGATTGCTTTGAACAAGTGGCAATAGCATCCCTAAGACAAGGTTTGAACCCGGGCAACCTGGCCGATTCAGTAACCAGGAAGAAGGCCATGACCTGGGGAGGATTGCTAAATCAAGTTGGCAAACAAATAAATGTTGATGAAACAAAAAAGACCAGGGTGCACAGACAGGTGAGATCCACCCCGGTGACACCAACTCCAAATCAAAACCAGTCCGGGAACGAAGCAAGAGAAACTGGACAGGGGCATGGAAGGGGAAAAGCTCAGTCTCAACCAGCTGTTCCTGCACAAAGTCAACAGTCTAGAAACAAAAGGGGGCCGTGGGTCCAACCGGAGTGGTTTGCAGAACTCAAAGAAAGTGTGGCAACCATTTTCGATAAAACAAAAGATGAAGTACACTACCGGAGACCAGCAACCTTGTAGTCTCCCAGAGAACATCGAAACAATTCTTTTTGCCAATACCACAATGATATTGGCCATACTACTGATGATTGCATAGCATTGAAACAAGAGGTCCAAAACCTAATCGAAAGAGGAAAATTGGGTGCATACGTCAAAAGGAGAGGAGGCAACAGGCCTGACAACACTCACCGGGCTGGTCCGGTTAATGCTGCCCCGGAGGGGGCTATGGTGATCATTGAAAGGTTTGATGTGGAATCTGAATACTTGGATCCTGATCCAACAAGGAACAGAGTGGGTTCTATAGAGGAGCGTTCTAGATCGGTCTCCGGGCTCATTAAATTCTTTGAGTCCTTGACAATTTTCGGAGGGGACACTGTAACAGCTCCTACCACTTCATCCAGAAAAAGGCATGTTCATAATTTGGCTTCCCAGCTAGAGGGGGGCATGACCTCTTATCAATCGTCAAGTTTATTCCCATTCATTGTCTTTGATGGGGATGATTTGAGAGACATTGCTGGCCCTCATGAGGATGCTGTTGTTATAGGAGCATCTATAGGGGGCAATGAGATAAGACGAATCCTGGTAGATACTGGGAGCTCTGCCAATATCCTTTTCCTGGACACTTACAAGAAAATGAAAAATCCAGTTGTGATTCAAAAGTCAGACAGGTCGATCGTAGGCTTCACGGGCAGCTCAGCCGATGCGATCGGTGAGTTTGAAGAAGAAGTGTTGTTGGGCAGGGGCCCATTCAAGAAAACAGTCAGAATACTCTTCATTGTGGTGGATTGTCCCACTTGCTACAATGCTATTTTAGGGAGATCTTGGCTCTCTAGGATGCATGCAGTGGCTTCGACAGTCCATCAGTGTCTGAAATATGCTGTTCAAGGGCAGGTTGGGGTTGTCCGGAGCAGTCAAAAAGTTGCAAGAGAATGCTATGCCACTGCCTTGGCTCCGCGAACGCTGGGGGCAGTCCGTATAAATGACCAATAGTAGTTTGAGGGCCTTTCTGGGGGTGAGGGTGAAATTGATGACCCCAGAGAGACCCCCGGAGTGTTGATCCCAGTTGAGGAGGTTGAAACACACTGCTTGGAAGAGGGAAAAAATGTCAAGATAGGGTCCAGAATGCCACCAATGTTGAAAAAAGAGATGTTGAAATTCTTAAAAGACCATCAGCATGTTTTTGCTTGGTGCAACGCTGATGTTACTGGAGTTCCATCAGAGGTAATTTCCCATCACTTATCTGTCCGGAGAGACGTGGCACCAGTGGTGCAAAAGAGGAGAGCTTTCTCAAAAGAAAAAGCTGATGTCATTGTACAAGAGGTTGACAGACTCACAAAGATGGGGCACATTAAAGAATCTCAGTACCCTTTGTGGACTGCCAATCCTGTCTTTGTAAAAAAGAAAAATGGTAAATGGCGAATGTGCATCGACTTCACAGATCTCAATCGAGCTTGCCCAAAAGACTTGTATCCGGTTCCCCGGATAGATCAGTTAGTAGACTCTACTTCTGGGAACAAGCTACTCTCCTTCATGGATGCTTTCTCCGGGTACAATCAGATCCAGGTGGATCCAAAAGATCAAGAGCATACCACTTTTTTTACTGATAGAGGTCTACACTGCTATAAGGTGATGCCCCTTGGCTTGAAAAATGCTGGGGCTACTTATCAAAGGTTAGTCAATAAGGCATTTGCTGATCAAATTGGAAGAAATATGGAGGTTTACATTGACGACATGATGGTGAAAAGTGTAGATGAGCAGCTGCACTTGTCCGACCTCCAAGAAACTTTTACCAACCTGGCCAAAGTGAATTTAAAGTTAAATCCTGAAAAATGTGTGTTCGGAGTGCAGTCCGGGAAGTTCTTAGGGTATATCATAAGTGAGCATGGAATACAGCCCGACCCGGACCAAATCAATGCTTTGTTCCAAATGGAGCCTCCTCGAAACATTAAAGAAGTACAGCGGTTAACGGGGAGGTTAGCAGCTTTGAATAGATTCATCTCCAGGTCTTCGGACAGATGTGCTCCTTTCTTTCAAACCTTGAAGGGTGCAAAGGGGTTTGAGTGGACACCACAATGTGATGAGGCATTCAATGAAATCAAGAAGCATCTGTCCTCTCCCAAGACTTTGTTCAAACCAATTAATGGGGAGACTCTCTTTGTGTATCTGGCTGTTTCAAGTTGTGCCATCAGTGCTGTGTTAGTAAGGGAGGTTGATGGATATCCTCACCCAGTGTACTACATCAGCAAAAGCTTGATTGATGCTGAGAAGCGTTACTTGAAACTTGAAAAGCTAGCATTGGCCTTGGTGATAGCTGCAAGAAAGATGAGGCCTTATTTTCAGGCTCATCCTATCGTTGTCCGGACATCTTACCCTTTAAAGAATGTCCTTCAAAAAGCAGACATTTCAAGAAGAATGACAAAATGGTCAGTAGAGTTGGGGGACTTCGACATAGACTTTGCTCCTCGAACAGCAGTAAAAGCTCAAGCTGTGGCTGACTTTCTAGTCGAATTCCATTCTGATAGGGACTCAAAACAACCTGCTGATTCGAAAGACAAAAAAGTATGGATTGTCCGAACAGACGGAGGATCCAGTGCCATAGGATATGGGGCAGGAATATGTCTCACTTCCCCCTATGGGGACAACATGTTCCAAGCTATTTGTTTTGCTTTCAGGGCATCCAATAATGAGTCCGAATACGAAGCAGCTATAGCTGGGTTGAAATTGGCTTACATCTGTGGAGCAAAAAGGGTCAAGCTACTAAGTGACTCCCAATTGCTTGTCCACCATGCCTTGGGCCTATCAGAAGCTAGGAAGGAACAATTGGTCAAGTATTTACTTCTCTTGAAAAGTGAGGCATTGAAATTTAAAGATGTTGTCTATGAGCACATTCCCCGGGCAGAGAATGAGCTAGCAGACTCATTGGCAACAATAGCATACACGGAGTCCTATCCATGGATCCATGTGCTCGAAAGCCCTTCTATTCAACTTGATGAAGGAGGAAAAGAAGAAGTCTTTGAAATACAAGTAAACCGGCCTCAAGACTGGAGGTCTCCTCTTATGCAATATCTGTCTGATGGCATCGTGCCTTTGGATAAACCACAAGCCAAAACGTTAAAACACAGGGCTCGTGGTTTCATCATGATTAGAGAGGTCCTGTACAAGAAGTCCTATAGCAAACCTCTCCTACGCTGTTTAGGGGATCATGAGTCACAAATGGTTCTCTCCGAATTGCATGATGGTGAGGGGTCAGCCCATTGTGGATTTAGAGCATTAACAAGAAGAGTGCTTCTCTCCGGATATTATTGGCCATCAATAATGAAAGATGCTAAGGAGCTGGTAAGAAGATGTGACCCATGCCAAAGGTACAGCAATGAAATTCATGTACCAGCCATTCCTTTGGAATCAATTTCTGAGCCCATCCCTTTTGCTCGATGGGGATTGGACTTAGTTGGGCCTCTCCCTGTGGCGTCCGGAGGGCGTAAAACCATAATTGTAGCCATTGACTACTTTTCGAAGTGGATAGAAGCAACCCCCTTGGCAGGGACAACATCAAAGGCTGTTATAAAATTCATTCTATCCAACATATGTTGCAGATTTGGTGTCCCACAGAGAATAACAACAGACAATGGGCCACAGTTTGACAACAGAGAAATGGAGAGCTTCTGTGCCTCGAGGGGTATTCGGCACTGCTTTTCTTCACCTTTCCACCCTCAGGCCAATGGGCAAGTTGAAGTGGATAATAGAACAATACTGTTCGGTTTAAAGAAAAATTTGGAAGGGGCTGCTGGGAAGTGGCCTAGTTATTTACAAGAAGTCTTGTGGGCCTACCGGACAACGCCTGGGGCTGCAACACAAGAATCACCTTTTGCCTTGGTCTATGGGATGGATGCAGTAGCCCCCATAGAGAAGACACTCCCCTCCTTTCGAGTCCACAACTTCTCCGGACAGGCTAATGAAATGGCAGTTAGAAATCAACTTGATTTAATTGAAGAAAGGCGAGTAAAAGCTCATCTTAGAGTGGCACACTATCAGGGTTTGATGAGAAGCAGGTTTGCTTCTAAAGTTAGAAGAAGGGATTTTCAGCCAGGCGACAAAGTATTAAGGAAAGTTTTCTTGCATACTAAAGAAAAGCTCTTCGGCAAGCTGGCCCCAACTTGGGAGGGTCCCTATATTGTGGTTGAAAGAATCAAGCCTGGGACATACTGGTTAGAAGACAAAGATGGCAGGGTTTTAACTCACCCTTGGAATATTGAACACCTTCGAATGTACTTGGAATGAACTTGTGTAAATATTTACTTGTTTAAATATCCATGTAAATATTTGGGGGGCATACCACTTCCTCTCTTCGGTGCCACGGAGAGCTTTCAATAAAACTTGGAGCCTTCTTAAATAATTTTCTAAGTTTTTGCAAAATTCTGTTGATTATCATACTATCCGGACAGAAAGGTCTAAGGGCTACTTAAATTCTAGCCAGAGAAACTAAACACTCTCACAACACAATAACTCAAAACTACTTAAACTCCAGCTATTTAAACAGACTATGAAAGAAGAGAATGATTCATTCAACAACTTAAAATTGCCTTGGCCTTCCAAGGACTTTTTAAACAAGTTTGGGTGCAAATCTGTCCGAATAATTCGGACACCATCACAAAAAAGGTGCCTTGGCCTTCCAAGGACTTTGGTTCAAGCAAAAGATAAACAAAACAAATTATAAATTAGGGTGGAGCCTTTGAAGATGGCTCACCCTCATCTGTTCTCTTGCTTTTGATGTCGCTTTTTTCCTCAATGATCTTCTTACCTTTGGGGTCAACCTCTTCCTCACCCGGACTCTCTCCGGTTTCCTCTTCGTCACCAGACGAGGATATATCAGTATACCCTTCATCAACCATGGTCCAGTATGGGAGATCATCGTCATCCACATAGCGCCATAAGTCCCCTAGTCTCCTCTTTGGGAACTTCTCGTGAAACAGGAGGACCATATCGGACTTCACTTTTTCAATCATTAATTCTTCACTCCGTATCATCTCCCTGGCATAAGCGTTGATTTTGGCCTTGATCATGGCCTCTTGATCCTTCACCAAAGCAGCTTTCTCCTCAACAGCCTGAGTCACTGCATTCTCTAAAGCAAGTTTGTCAGTGGTCAGGTTGGTGACAATCTTCTCCTTTGCTGCAGTTTCTCCTCTTGAGGGTGTCAAGTCCTTCTCCAATCCGGACAGCTTAGCCCGAAGATCTTTTACGGTCTCTTCTAAAGAAGCAACTTTTGTGTTGCTTTCATTTTGACTCTTCTTTAGCTGTTCGTTCGACTCCTTAAGCATGTCAACCTTAGTAGTAGCAGTCCTGAGGTCATCGGACAGCTTCTCCTTCTCAGACTTGAGGTCTCTGATGGTTTCTGCCTGACTCCGGACTTGCCTTTCCAGGGTGAGTACTGGTTGTACGTTGCTAAGGAGGGAATGGGCTATAACATCCCTCTCACTGGAAACCAAGAAAGTCCTACCATTGAAGTTTACTGTGTTGGAGCTACTTGGGGGAACATATGGCCCTGCGAATTCGTCTCTGGACAGGCCAAGGAAGTAATCACCTAGAGGACCTAGACCGGTGACATCCACTTCATCCATGTTAATCTCTCCCCTTTCAATCTCGTCAGTATGGAATTCCCTTGGAATCCCTTCATTAAGATTCCATGGGATCTCTTCAGCCAACGTCGGATCGGTTGGGAAAGTGGGCTCCGGATCCTGGAGAGTGAACTCTTCACTTTGAGAAGTCTTTTTCTTTTTGACTTCCCTGTCAGCGCTGTCACTCGCTTGTTTGCGAGTCCGTTTAGAAGCCCTTGTAGGTTTTGGGGAATTCACTCCTTGCTTCTCGCTCTCCTGCTCTACCACTTGTAGAAGGTTTGCATCGACTTGAGCTTGAGCTGGCACCTCTGAACCTGTGGGAGCCTCTTTCTCCGTATCCTCTACCGCTTTCCTGCCTTTCTTCTTCTTGCCCTTCATTTTACTTGGGGCTTTGGCCCGGGAAGGAAGGAAGAGGGTCCCATCCAATTCATGAGACATTCTCAGCACTACATCTTCATCAGGTGGGGTGGAGAACTCCTCCCAGGTTAGATCCCTTCGACCTGTGGTGTTCCACAGATGGGATCTCGCTAAATTCCCAGGGGTAAAAGCTTTGTGAAACCGGTTCTCCCAGTTCTCTGTGGCCCATGCATTTATCTTGCCACAGGTGACCTGTCCGGCTTTTAGGTAGTCTCCGAACTCCTTTGGCG
The DNA here is from genome assembly GCA_036936605.1 of Limnanthes douglasii subsp. nivea. NCBI lineage: Eukaryota > Viridiplantae > Streptophyta > Magnoliopsida > Brassicales > Limnanthaceae > Limnanthes > Limnanthes douglasii. The sequence continues at coordinate 85,651,351 of JAUPFV010000005.1, read as the reverse complement.
GCTCTGATAAAACAAGAAAGTAACTGATTAGCATAAACTAAATGAAAAGAGAAATTCGAACAGAAACTTAAAGTAAAACTTACGATCACTCCTCCATCTACTTCGAAGAAGGCTAGGATTCTCCCCGGCCTTGATTTTCTTGCCATTCTCCCGTGAGCCACTTACAAACAAGAATTGGCTCCTCCACTTGCTCTCCGACTCCAGGAGATCATCCACAGCTTTAAGATCGTTCCCCATGTTAAAGTGATAGAAAGGGAACTGATGATGTTTGCACAAACTAGCTACAGCAGCGAACTCTTCCATTGGAAGAGGGATTCCGGACAACCTAGACGTCATAATGCATGACATCAAGGTGTACCATCCGTTAGGGCTTAGCTGTGATGGACATAGCTTGACTAGGTGGAAATAGCGCACTATCTCTGGATCCAGTGGGAACCTAAGTCCCCAGTTGAATAGCTCCGTAAAGAAGACTATCTCGTTCCTTTTGCAATCCATCGGGGTCTCCGGATCGATGGGAATTCGGATTTTTACATTTTCAGGGATCCCCCACTTAGTGCGAAATCGTCCCAGATCTTTAGTATGGATAAACGCATACTTGGTCTTTAACAGAGATAAAATATATTTGAACTCTACCTTGTGAAAGCAGGGCCCTACTCTCCCTTCGAGGCTCTCCGGCAGGTCCGGACGCCTCAGATACAAGTCCTCTTTGCCCTTCTTGGCAACAACTATAGCAGTTTCAGCTTGTCCGGAAGACTCGGACTCAAACCTAACCTCCTCAGTGGAGTCTTCCATCCTCTCCTCCATTATTGTTGGGGGAGCTTCAGCAGAAACAGCCCGAGGAGGGATGAAGCTTGGCACAGCTGATCCTCCGGACTGTTGGCTCTTTGTATGAGTTTGAGTTCTTATCTCAGTTTGAGTTTCTGAGGTTGAAGTTTCTTTAGGGGGTAGTGGGCTGCTAGCCCCCGGACCGACTGGCCTTTCCCGGAGAGTCCTAACAGTTGCCCCGGACCCTGAATCACTGGTATTTTTTGAAGAAAGTCCTTTAACCAATCTGCTTGGTCTTTTCATGATTAATTTATCTGGAGAATGGTCGGAGTCGGACCCCATAGCAATAAAAGTAGATTTCTTCCTGACACTTGTGACAGTGACCCCCGGTTCAACAATAGGGATTGACTCTTGGACTGATGAGCCAGATACTATGGGAGAGAGTGTTGATTGAAAGAGTTTTCTAGGTTTTGTACCTTTAGAAGAAGATGAACCTCTATCAGATTCTTCGATTGAAGGGGCTGGTTTCTCGACAGGCGACGCTGGAAGCCCCGCTGCAAGTCTTTTCTCTTTTTCAACCCTTTGAGCTTTCTCCAATTCTGAGAGGTTAAGCCAGCCACCCTTGATCAGAGCTGTTCTTGTTGTGAACATAAACGAATAAGGAAATCTTGAAGTTTTAGAGAGATGAAGCTTTGGGTAAAATGGCAGAGTGAAAGTGATAATGAGGCTGTGAAAAATGAATAGAATTTATAGTAAATATAAAAAAGGGGGGTTGATTCCTAGGAGAATCCGAAAAGTTGGGCAATGATTAAAAGACGGCGCTGATGTCATTAATAGTATTTAAAGAGGTAACTTGTTCGAGAAAGCGGTGCAACTTTCAAGGTGAAAAAACGGCTGAAGTGACCAACCAGGGAGTGACACGTGTCCCACTAACTCTGACAAGAACCGTTTAGAATTCGTAATGATTGGACTGTCCGGGCCTGTCCTCAACTCTCTTCGAATTGGAAGACCACTTCCAAAGTCGGACTGTTTTTCAGTTCTTTAACAAGGACACTTGTTCAAGTACCTAAAAAAGGGGCTCCTGATGAGTCCGAATTCGAAATGCTCCCCGGAAGGGTAGTCCAAAGTAAATCTCCCCGTAAATTCGGACAGGCTCCAAGTATTTAATTCGAACAGGACTTTTTAACCGGACAGATGATTTCGAACACTGTAAACTTAAGGCAGTTCGAACTATGACTAAAGTACTAAAAAACCTAAACACTATCTGACTAAGCTACCTGCACATCTGCTTAAAAATTATGGGTCTTTAAACATGACCCGGGTCCATTAAACTTGACCCGAAAGCCCATAAGGACCCAAATTTCACACTATAAATGCCCAACCACCAGCATTAACTATGGGTAAGAAAAATTAACTGCTGCCAAGCTGCACAATTCTCTCTCCACCTTGAAACACCTTTAAAACACCTTGAAACACCTTTAAACACCTTGAAACACCTTGAAACACCTTTAAACACCTTGAAACACCCTTAAACACTGTGAAACACCCTGAAACACCCTCACACCGCCTTAAGACTCCATTTGAAATTACCAGCCTACCCTCAGGCTACTTTTATCCTCATCAAATGACATAAAATTTTTAGTTATCATCATTGATGAACCCAAAAATTGGTTTGAAAATTCAGTTTTGGTAGATGAATAGATTCGTCTATATATGAAAACCCTAAATGCATTCTTCATTTTATCACCCACTCGATATACTCATTTTAAACTCTATCAAATCCGACAAAACCTTCTTAATTCAAACGATTTTTTTGTTTTTGTATAAAAATGATGTTTTAATTAAATATCCAATATATCATATTGGGTAAAAATTTCTTATATAAAACATGTTTTAGGCCTTAGAGTAATGAAAACTACATTTACTCTCAACTACTTCTTACAAACCTTTCTTTTCTATAATTAATATCCAAATAACTCAATCATATCTCTACACACTATCCAAAGTTTATTTATTGTCGGCATTGATGAGGTCGGATATTTTAGCTACTGAATTCAGTCTTAATCCGATGGGCAATTCAAACCATAACCACTATTGTAAAAAACCGAACATGACAAACTTAATAAATGCTGACTAAGCTAGTTGCTAGTCACTTCACACCAGATTACTAATGGGTTCTTAAACTTGATCTGACTTCGCTATCCTACCCAATAGGCCAATGAGTCAATAATTAAGTATAAATACCCAACCACTTTTATTAATGAGGGTAATCAGAATTTACAGCTAGCACACAGCTTAATTATCTCACTACATACTACTCTAAACATTAAATTCCACAAAACATCCAAAACATTTTAAAAAAATTACCCTCGGACAAAAATAAACCACATCAAATTGGCGACCACAATGGGAGCACGACGGTGCCTGAATTTCACAATTCAAAACCAGCAAGAAAAGTTGTTCGGATGGATCCGAATGAGCAGAATGTTCCACCTCCTAAGGTGCAAGGTGGAAGGGAAAACAAGGAGTATACCATTGAGGAGCGAGACCAGTTGGGGGATGAAATAGAGGCGTTGAGAGCAATAAAACAAGCAGAAAAATGAGTTAAGGAAAAGTCCAGAGCGTTAGTACTTCACCACACTGACAATTCTGAAGAAAATGAGAAGTCTTTGAAAACCCATCTCAGTTCGAAGAAGACACACCGATCTAAGACTGATGAGAGTTCTGCATCTGAGTCCTCCAGCAGCTCATCAAATGAGGCAGAACTTAAAGAAACATTATCTTCAAGTAGTGATGAGGGAATATCTAAAAAGAAAATAAGTTTGACTAAAAAATATTCAAGAAAAAAGGATAGACATGGCAGGATTAAGAAGCACCATGGTAAGGGTAAGGGGTCAGCCAAATAGCATACTCATTAGTTGTTGATTTATCATTTTTCCTTTTAGTCTGAACCGGGTATTTTCGCAACCCTTAATGAAGATACTGTTTTTTGTTGTAGCAAAAATTGGAGATAATCGTCTTTGTCCGAAAAAATACTCTCCAGATATCTTCCTAAGAGGTTTGATAGCTCCAAGATGGAGAAATACGATGGGAGTCGAGATCTGGACAACCATCTGGAACAGTTCAAGAACTTCATGATGAATTTTGACGACGATGACAAGCTACTGTATAGGGCCTTCTCCCAAACATTCACAAGAAGTGCCCTCAAATGGTATAACAATCTTCCTCAAGAGTGTATAAGAAATTTTGATACATTCTGGGTTGCCTTGCGGAGGAAATTTGTTGGAAGTAAGGAACTCAAGGGTAATGGGGACACCATTATCCATTGTACTCAGGAACCAAACGAGGCCCTGAATAAGTAAATTAATCATTTTGTGAACACAAAAAATGGGCTAGCAGATTGCTTTGAACAAGTTGTAATTACTTTCCTTAGACAAGGTTTAAATCCAGGAAATATAGCCGATTCGGTGACTCGGAAGAATACTATGACCTGGGATGGTTTGTTGAATCAAGTGGGAAAACAAATTAACGTAGAATAAACCAAGAAAACCAGAGTACACCGCCAAGTGAGATCTACTAGTACAACAACAACTCCTCCAGCTACTAACCAATCCAGTTATAGAGCAAAGGAGAGTGGACAGGGGTCCAACTGGTCAAGGCAAAATCAGTCCAACCAAACTCAGAGCCAACAGACCAGAAGTAAGAGGGGGCCCTGGGTTCAGCCTGAGTGGTTTGCTGAGTTGGGGGAGAGTGTGGCTACAATTTATGATAAGACTAAGAATGAGGTACATTTTAGAAAACCAGCAGCATTGCAGTCCCCTAGAGAAAACCGGAACACTTGTTTCTTCCAATACCACAATGACTTAGGCCATGATACTCATGATTGTATAGCCTTGAAGTAGGAGGTCAAAAACCTCATTGAAAGGGGCAAGTTGGGGACCTATATCAAAAAGTAAGGAGGAAGCAGACTGTATAATGCACAAACCAATGCTTCCCGGACTGGTCCTTCGAACAATCCCGGGACATCTACACAAGAGGGTGCAATGGTAATTGTCAAAAGATTTGATGTAGACTCTAAGTATCTTGATCCAGATCTGAGTCGAAATCAGGTGAGGGTGATAACAGACAATACCAAATCAGTTTCCGATTTGATTAGCTTTTTTGAGTCACTAATTATTTTCGGAGGGGATACAGTGACTGCGCCTTCTACTTCATCAAGGAAGAGGCATATGCACAATTTGGCCACCTAGTTGGATGGAGAAATTTCCCATTCACCAATGTGAATCCCCATCCCTATTTATAGTTTTTGATGAGGATGACCTAAGGGACATTGCAGGACCTCATGAAGATGCGGTGGTAATAGGGGCTTCAATAGGGGGAAACGATATACGCCGGATTCTGATTGATATAAGTAGTTCGACAAACATCCTGTTTTTAAGCTCCTACAAGAAAATGAGAAACCCTTCGGTTATACAATGTTAAAAGAGAACCATTGTAGGCTTCTCAGTAAGTTCTGCAGATGTGATTGGGTAGTTCTAATCGGAAGTATTGTTGGGAAATGGACCATTTTAAAAAGATGTAAGAGTACTATATATTGTGGTGGACTGCCCAACATCTTAGAATGAAATATTTGGGAGGTCTTGGCTCTCCAGAATGAATACTGTAGCCTCTATGGTCCATCAATGTTTGAATTATGCTATTCAGGGACAAGTAGGTGTTGTCAGGAGCAGCTAGAAGATAACCAGGGAATGCTATGCAACAGCCATTGCCCCTAAGACTCTAGGGGCAGTCAGAGTTAACAAAGATTAACAGTTATTGGAGCCTTTTGCTGAGGAAAATGAAATTGATGATCCCAGGGAGGCTCCCAGTGTTATAATACCGATTGAGGAGGTTGAAACCCACTCCCTCGCAGATGGCACGAGTGCTAAGATTGGTTCTAAGCTGGGACCGAAATTAAAGCACCGGTTATTATCCTTTTTAATGAATAATCAACATGTTTTTGCATGGTGTAACAGTGATATCACTTGTGTGCCAACAAATATTATTTCCCATAACTTATCAATCCGTAGTGATATTGCACCAGTTGTACAGAAGAGGAGGTATTTTTCTAAGGAGAAAACAGATGTGATTGTTCAAAAAGTTCACCGTTTAACCAAGATGGGTCACATTAAATAATCTCAATATATTTTGTGGACTACCAACCCTGTTTTAGTCAAGAAAAAGAATGGCAAGTGACGCATGTGCATTGATTTCACTGACCTTAATAGAGCATACCCTAAAGAACTTTATCTTAGTCCTCGGATAGATTAGTTGATGGATTCTACCTCTGGAAACAAACTATTCTCCTCCATGGATATTTTCTCAGGCTACAACCAGATACAAGTAGATCCAAAGGATCAAGATCACACTACTTTCATCACAGACAGAGGTCTTCATTGTTATAGAGTGATGTCGTTCTGATTGAAAAATGCTGGGGCCACTTATCAAAGGTTAGTAAATAGAGTTTTTGCTAATCAGATTGTCAGAAACATGGAGGTTTACATAGATGATATGATGGTTAAAAGCTTGGAGGAAGATTCACATATATCTGACCTTCAAGAAACATTCTCCAATTAAGAGATTGTAAATTTATAATTGAACCCCGAGAAATGTGTATTTGGATCTGGAAAGTTCTTGGGATACATAATAAGTGAGAAGGGAATCCAGCTTGATCCAGATCAACTTAATACCTTACTAGCAATTGACCTTCCTCAGAATATTAAAAAATTTCAAAGGCTGACCAGACGATTGGTTGCGTTGAATAGGTTTATCTTAAGATCATCAGACAAGTTCGCTCCATTCTTTCAAGTATTGAGGAATGCCAAAGACTTCAATTGGTCTTCACATTGTGACAGGCTTTTATTGAAATCAAGAAGCATTTATCCTCACCTAAAACTCTTTTCAAACCTGTTCAGGGGGAAAAACTCTATGTGTATGTATTATAATATATAATAAGTGTTGTGCTAGTAAGAGAGGTGGAAAATTACCCTTGTCCGGTGTATTACATCAGTAAAAGTCTGTTGGATGCTGAAAGAATATATTTGAAGTTGGAAAACTGGTATTGGCCTTAGTAATTGCAGCAAGAAAGACGAGACCATACTTCCAAGCTCATTTCATTGTTGTTCAAACATTTTCCCCTTGAAAAGCGTTCTCCAGAAAGCTGATGTGTCAACCAGAATGACCAAGTAGTCAGTAGAGCTGGGTGATTATGATATTGACTTTGCACCTCGAATAACAATTAAATCCCAGTCATTGGCTGACTTCTTGGTAGAATTTCATGCTAATAGATCCTCCCAACAAGAATCAGAAAACCGATCTAAGAAAGAATGGATAGTTCGAACTGACGGCAGATCAAGTACTATGGGCTGTGGAGCTGGGATATATCTAACTTCTCCATATGGTGACAATATGTATCAGGCCATATGTTTTGGGTTCAAAGCTTCTAACAATGAGTCTGAATATGAAGCAACCATAACTGGTCTTAAGTTGGCTCTCCTATGTGGGGCAAATAGAGTTCGGTTAATGAGTGATTCCCAATTGTTGATTTACCATGTTCAGGGGAAATCTGAAGCAAAGAAAGAACAATTGATTAAATACTTGCTTACGTTCAATGAAGTTGTCGTAAAATTTAAAAATATCTACTATAAGCACATTCCTAGATCGGAAAACACTCTAGCACACTCTTTGGCAACTATAACCTATTCTAAATCTTACCCATGGATTCTTGTGCAGGAATGTCCATCCGTATAGACAAGTCAGGAAAAAGAGAGTGAAGAAAATATAAATATACTCGTTATTCAACCTAAATATTGGAGATATGCTCTTCTCCAATACATCTCTTATGAGATATTTCCTCCGGATAAAGATCTGGCAAAAAAGATCACGTACAAGGCTCGTGGTTTCTTGATATTACGAGAAGTTCTTTACATGAAATCTTTGAACAGACCTCTCCTACGTTGCTTGGGATTTGAAGAATCTCAAGTTGTATTATCTGAGCTACATGATGGAGAATGCTCTGCATACTGTGGCTATATGATCTTAACCAGAAGAGTCCTATTGGTAGGATACTAATGGCCAACCATAATAGCATATGCTAAAGAGATGGTGATTAAGTGTGATCATTGTCAAAAGTATGGGAATGAAATTCATGTGCCAGCAGTTCCTATGGAATCCATATCTGAACCAATACCCTTTTCCAGATGGGGTATGGATCTAGTTGGGCCTCTTCCTATGGCATCCGGTGGATGTTGAACAATCATAGTCGCTATTGACTATTTTTCTAAGTGGATAGAGACAACTCCTTTGGCTGGAACCACTTCAAAAGAAGTTATTAAATTTATCTTATCTAACATATGTTGCATATTTGGATTTCCCTGGAAGATTACTACAGACAATCGGCCACAGTTTGATAATAAAGATATAGAAGCCTTTTGTACCTCCAGAGGAATTCAACATTATTTTTATTCTCTTTTCCACCCTCAAGCGAATGGCCAGGTTGAGGTTGCAAATGGAACTAGCTTGTCCGGATTAAAGAAAAAAATGGAAAGAGCTGCAAGAAAGTGGCTAAGTTGTTTACAAGAAGTATTATGGGCCTATCGAACTACTCCTCTTGCTGCCACACAAGAGTCTCATTTTGCTTTGGTATATGGGATATTGCAATTACTCCCATAGAAGCTACTTTACTATCTCACAGAGTCCATAACTATTATGAACAAGCTAATGATATAGCAGTTGGGAATCAGTTGGACTTGATATAAGAAAAGAAAGTTAAAGCACATATGAGAACAGCGCATTACCAAGGCTTGATGAGGAGCAGAGTTGCTTCCAAAGTTAAAAGAACGGATATTCAAACAGCGGACAAAGTTTTAAGAAAAGTCTTTTTACACACCAAGGAAAAGAAGTTTAGTAAGATGGCTCCGAATTGGGAAGGCCCTTATGTGGTCTGTGAAAAGGTTAAATCATGAACATACATGCTCCAAGATAAAGAAGGGAGAGGTCTAAAGAATCCATGGAACGTTGAACATCTCAGGTTATACTTAGAATAAAAATCTTTTGTAAATATTTACTTTTTAAATATTAATATAAATATTAGGGGGCATTCTCTTTCCTACCCTGGTGGCGCGAGGAGGTTTTAATGAGGTGTCTGGGTTTTCAATAATATATGATGCCTTCTTCAACAGTCTGGTGCAATGTTTTTTCAGTTTAGATATTAAATACTTATTTAACACCCCGGGTCTCAAGTATTTTTGAGTTGATCGGATATGTTAAGTACTTGGTCACACTTATTAAACACATGTGGTCGAAGATGTTGGATACTTTTGTTCAACACATCTGAAATATTAAAGGTTATATAAACATTGGCCATAAAGGAGTTAAACAAAATTTAAACAAAGGGGGATATGATAATTAGAATCCGATCAATCTAAGACCGATCTCTGATACACAAAAAATGCCTTGACTATTAAAGGACTTTAAAGTTTTACAGCGTAAAGTAAAACAAACATCGCAATAAAATGCATTGGCCATCCAAGAACTTTAGTCTTTCAAACAAAAAATACACAATTTAACCTTAGGGCTTGTTCCCTTCAGTTTACTTCACCTTCATCCTTTTTGGGACTTTTGAGTTCAACACTTGAACTCTCACCCACTTCTTCGTCGTCTTCGGAGCGTATCCCACTAGAGTAGTTGTGCTTATCTCCTTCAGGCATTGTGTGAAATGGGAGATCATCGTAGTCCACATATTTCCACAAAAGACCAATGGTTCTCTTAGGAAAGTTCTCATTAAACAGTACGACCATATCGGAATTGATTCCATCATCTCTCTTCTCCAGAGAATCCACTATTCCACTAGCATACTTCTCTATCCCTGCAGCTATTGCTTGAGCTTGTTGGCGTTCTAAGGAAGTTTTCTCTTCAGTCTTCTCTCGGACAGTATTCTCCAACTTGACTTTGTCATCGGATAAAGTCTAGATAGTATTGTCCTTAGTTTGTAATTGCTCATTCAAAGCTGTGATATCATTTGAGGAAGAAGTCTCCAGATTGGAGTACTTGGTTTGGATCTCTTTACTGTTCTTTTCTAATTCAAGTAGTTTGGCAGCTAAATCTTGTTTTTCCTTCCTCAATAACTCTATGCTTTGTTGAACGCTGAGAAGATCATTTGTCAAGCTTTGCTTTTCTATGGTCAGGGTGTTGATGGTAACAGATGGATCCCTCACTTGTCTCTCCAGATCAAGCACTGAAGGAATGTAACCCAAGAGGGCATGGTTCAAGGTATCTTGCTCGCTAGATATCGCGTAACTTTCACCATTGTGGGTCACAACGTTGGACGTGTTGGGAAGACCGGTAAGGCCCCGCGAAATCATCTTTTTTCCAAATTATTAATATATATATTAATGTTCTGAAAAGTATCAAGGTCTACCTTTTCGTTACCATCACCAGTAACCTGACAAACAGATAAAGTTTAGCATCTTTAGCCTCTGTCCTCCTCAGGATGACATCTGCAGGAGGGATGGTCAACTATTCCCAAGAAAGGTCTCTTTTCCCCGTGGTGTTCCACATATGAGACCTCACATAGTTCCCCGATGTAAAGAAATTATCGAAATCATTGTCCCATTTCTCTAAGCCCCAAGCATTCAGTTTGGCAAAAGTATCCTGACCTGCTTCTACATAGTCTTAAAACTCCTTCAGAAATATTGGGAAGAAGTATGAATCAGTTCGGATTAAAAACTTAATGTTTGACAGATTAAATAGGAAATAAACAAAACTCACCAATGCTCTTCTAGTGGATAGCCAGCTGCTTGGGTTTGAGTCAACCATGATCTTTTTCCCATTCTCCCAGGCCCCACTGATGAATAAGAACTGCGTCTTCCACGAATTTTCTGACTCTTGGAGATCATTTACTACTTTGTAGTCATTCCCCATGTTGTAGTGGTAGAAGAGGATGTAATGATTCTTATACAAGTTTGCCACTGCAGCAAACTGTTCCATTGGTAGTGGAATCTTAGACAACCTGGATGCCATGATGCAGGCCATTAGAGTATACCAAGCGTTGGGGCTCAGTTTCATGGGACATAGCTTGGTCAGATGGAAGTATCTGACTATCTCCAGATCTAAAGGAAACCAGAGTCCCCAGTTCAACACTTCTGTATAGACCACCAGTTCATTGGGTTTGCAGTCCATCAGAGTTTCTGGGGTGATTGGAATTCTCACCTTCATAGACTCTGGGATTCCCCACTTAGTACAAATACGATCCAGTTCAGCAGTGTGAGTGTATACGTATGCTATATTTTGAAAGGACATCAAATACTTCACACTAACCTTCTTGAAGCTTGGCCCCACTCTACCCTCCAGACTCTCCGGAAGCGCATCTGAATAAGTCAAACCTACTTTGGTCTTGCCCTTCTGATCTGCAGTTGTATCCTCTGTTTGACCGGACGCCTTAAAAGGGGATTCATCTAGACTTTCCTCCATATGTTCTTCCATAATAGTGGAAGGTTGTTCGGATGGCTATTTGGATGGTTGTTTAGATGGCTGTTCAGCTAAACTGGTTTCTGCCAGGGGCTATTGTCCAGATTTTTTGGTTTTTGCCACAGGTTTTACTACCTCCGAACTAGAGGGTTTTGAAGAGGTAGGTGTGGATTTTGATATGGACTGACGAGTGACTCGACGTGAGGTTAATTTCTCTGGAGATTTCCTTGTATCTAACCCCATTGCGATAAAAGAAGAAGGTTTTCTAATGCTAGATACGGATTTCTCCTTAGGGAGAGGGTTTTGGGACTCCTGAACAGAGGACCCTGATGGAAGAGGTGAAAGGCTTGTGACAAAGGGAAGTTTTCTAAACTTGGAAGCTTTTGAGGATGATGAACCCTGGTCTATATTCTCTTGTGGTTAATTGTTTCCTTCACCAGGAGAAACAGGAAGGCCAGCAGCAATGCGTTCGTCTCTTGCAATTTTTCTCGCTTTCTCTAACTCGGATAAGTTCAACAAACCTCCTTTTACTAGAGCGTTTCTGGCTGTGAACATATATGACTCAAGCACAAATTTAAAGATGAATTAAGCTTTCTCTCACTAGGAATGTTTATAGTTTTTGAAGACAATGAAACAATAAGAAGGTTTATATATAGAAATGAAAAATGGCAGTTACCTAGGAGAAGGTAAATCTATTTGAGTATTGATTAAAATCTGCAAGGTATGGGAGTTAAAGCCTAGGTAACTTTCTAGCCTAGTAGGTACGAGAATCTAGGAGAAAAATGGCTACGACACGTGTCCCACGATTGAAAAAGTACTCTTAGAATTCTGAATTGAGAAATTAGTTCCACCGAAATTCGAACAAAGTCACACTTGAAGGAAAAGTTTACAGTTCGAACGAAACAATAGATCGGAGAATGTTGATATCAATTTTTAAGAGTTAGTTCTTCCAAAGATTCTTTGCAAGACCTAAATGAGCTACTGATGAGGTCAGATATTTTAGCTACTGAATTCAGTCTTAATCCGATGGGTAGTTCATACCGTAACCACTATTGTAAAAAACCGAAATGACAAATGTAATAAATACTGACTAAGCTAGTTGCTGGTCACTTCACACTAAATTACTAATGGGTCCTTAAACTTGACACGACTTCACTATCTGACCCAATAGGCCCATGGGTCAATAATTAAGTATAAATATCCCAAACACTTTCATTAATGAGGGTAATCATAATTTACTGCTAGCACACATCTTAATTATCTCACTACCCACTACTTTAAACATTAAATTCCACAAAACATCCAAAACACTTTACAAAATTACCCTCAGACAGAAATAAACCACATCAACTATTACAAAAAATAACCTTCAAAAGTTTTTGGAAACATCACTCTCTACCTTGATTCTGCCCAACTTGGTCGTGAAGAAGTCCCACTAATTTAAATTTTTAATGCAGTTAATGATTATTAACCGTTAGTCGACATGTTGATCGTGATCAACCTGAAGAGATGTGGTTTTTAGAAGAATTAAGTCTTTCGAAAATTTTCTTCTTGAAAAATAGTAACTCTACCTATAGACTTATGAATGATCACAACCATTTAAAAAAATATATCACTTCTATAGATAGGTGGACATTTTAAGAACAAAACATAAACTTTACAAATCTTAAATTCTATCTTAAGTACAAACTCTCTCATTACTATCAAACTTTGTCACTTTCGAATTCACATTTATCGTTGCTTGTATTTGGATTCATAAATCATGTTATATCGCGAAAGAAATTCTTTAGAATATCCAAACAATAAAGTGATTAGTTTTTTTTTTCAAAAATGAAACCTTACGTGTCTTAAGTTTCACCATTATTTGTGATGATTTTATGACAAACCTAAATACGTTCTTCATTTTTCCACCCCTTCAATATAACCTATATGTAAATTCTATTAAATTAGATAAATATTTTTTTATATCAAGTTAGTTATTTTTTACTTTTAAGTTTAATTATCCAATATATATTGGGTTGATTTGTTGAGAAAAATTAGTATTTTAAGTTTTATTATAATCCAAATGGTACAAAACTTTATTCTAGAAAAAAACATATGAGTCAAGTGAGAAAGAAATGATAAACGATAATGACTAGACACCATACATGTGTAGACTCTAATACATAAGAAAATATCAAATCATTAGGTAATCAAAGATAACATCCCCAATGAAAGTAGATTAACAGATCTAGACCGGCGTCCAAAACTGTGAGACCGGTATATCGAGGACAACGAACATCGACCGCAATAATCATATGAGAGAAGGGATAAAGGCAAGCCAAACAACACAATAATCAAATAAGTTATAATTAAAATAAGAAGTTAATCTAGTCAACCAATATTGGTGTCAATAAATCTAAACCGAAGATCAGACTGGAGATGATACGTAATCGTAAAGGCAATAACAGAAATAGAATAAAAAATTCTTGTATTCCTCTCCCGTCAGAGGTGGTATACAACTACACCAAATCAAGAATGCAAGTGATATCGTATTAAGCCTAGTTTGACACTTCACAACCTTAAGCATACCAATTAAGACCAATAATCATGAACCCAAGTTTAGAGCTGATAAAACCCCAAAAACTCTAAGTGAAACTGCAATCTTAAATGATACAATTGATAGTTTCAGAATCTTAATTTAATAAGACACAATCTGGAATGATATCAAGGCCCTAGCTTAGAAGTTTATCTTGAATTGTCAACTTGTCTTGAATCAAAAACCAAAGGATTAAAAATTGATGAGGAATATTATAATTATGTTATACTAACCCAGCCCACCAGACACAAATGGTAGACTTACGAATAACGTTGTAGGTATCGTTGATAGTGAAGCTAGAATTCCCACTTTTGACAGTCGAGTCATGCACGACACTGAAAATGGTATTTAAAGAAGGAAATAACATAATGATATTGTTAATCTCATGAAGATTGTAGAGATTTATAGTTCATGCATATCTGATGTGAGATGACCAGTTCCAGAGGCTATCCTAAATGAAGTTCTTTCAGGATATAAGGTGCCTTCTTGGTACCTTAGGATATTGATAAGTTCATTATGGAGGATGGGATTGATCCAAGAGGGGAAATATGGCTTATAGCAGGATTGTCTTGGGGGCTCAAAAGCGATAAGAAGTCATCGATGACATCTTTAATAAGATGGACGGAGTTAAGATCACCGTGACTGAAAATCATGAGATCATCTAAAAAACAGAGATTGACGATTTTGAGCTTATGAAACTTCCAGGAGATTTGGAAATTCTTATCGTTACTTTATTTCCTTGAGAGTATACTGGAAAGTTTTTGCATAACGATGGTGAAAATAAATGAGGAAATGGGTTCGCCTTACGTGAGCCTATTATTTTATTGGAAATTACCATCAGGGTCACCATTATTGATAATATTATAGGAATGAGTAGATATACATTGTATAATCCAAGTAATTTTTAGGAAAGTTCATGTCAAAGAGGATATCAATGATGAGGTACCAATGAATATTATCAAAAGATTTGATAAGATCAATTATGAGTGTGACCCTCTACCTTTACAGTTAGTATGATAACCAATCTGAAGCTCTTGAGAAAGTAGAATATTGTCATAAATATTCCTCCCATTAGATAAACTTTACTTGATAATTATGATAAGGTAATGTAATGAGGCCTTGATTTTGTTGGCTAGAATCTTAGCGATAATCATATAACCACATTGCAAAGTGCAATAGGCCAAAGGTAAAAAATATGAGAAGTATAATCCTTTTTAAGAATAAGAACAATTGAAGTGGAACTCTAAGAGGGTTCAATGTCACCCAAGTTAAACCACTCAAGAACCCCATTACAAATATCCTTGCCTATAATATTCTAAGAGCCCTTGAAAAAGCTAAAATTGAAACCATCATGTAGGCCCTGCTAATTTATGACTATCGATACTGAATAAGACATTTTTTTATTTCATCACATGTTACCATACGATTCATAGAAACCTTATTCAAATGATTGACCCTTGCGGTAAGAAGATTCGATACCCTAGCCAGACCAGGATAATTCGGGGAGGGAGAGTGCCTTGTTCAAACAAGATCCTTAAAATAGCTCACTAGAATATTAGCAACCCCAACGGGGTTGGAAATCATAACACCATGACAATTGCAAATCGCGATAATTGTATTACGTATATTTGGATTTTTATGCTATTGTGACTGAATTTGGTGTTCATGTCCCCAAGTTTAAGCCAGTTTTTGCTAGATTTTTGCTTAAGAAAAAATTATCCAACTTTACTAAAAAGATGAATGAGGAAGATACCTTGATTTTATTAGAGACGAAATCAGGATTGAGAGGGTCTTGTATAAGACATGATTGATCTTGGAAAATAATCGATTGAGCTTTCAAAACATGGGAGCTTATGTCACTAAAATCTTTACGGTGTAGGCAACTCAGCTCCAACTGAAAGTGGTTGAGTTTTTGAAGCATTGAAATAGTTTGTTTGGCTATCATTATTCATTTTCATCGTGCTCATAGTGTAAATGAACAATTCTGAAAATAATAATATATAAATAAGCATTAAAACTACACAAATTAAAAAAGATTAAACACATTTTTAATTTTTTAGATGAAATAATAATTATATTTAATATTTTATTTATGTGATGAAATCCACCTGCTTCAAATCGGTTCAAACTCAAAAGTGATGGTTCATTATTATATAATGGTGAGTCTAGCAGTGGGTTCATTATAAGAAATGAACATTGTGAGTTAATTATAGCCAAAGGTTCTCTAATTGGTAAATGCTCTCCTTTAGTTGCCGAAACTCAACCCTTATTGTATGGTCTATTATATTGCAAGAAAATGATCTGAAATATGTTGATATTGAGATAGATTCATTATTTATGTTCAACATGTTGGTTTTTGGCAAATTTCCTTGGTATTTAGAACATATATTAAGATGTTGTAGGAATTTAGTTCAACCACAAATGATCTTGCTACTACAGATTTGGTTAGCTAAATACATTTTAAAAGAACAATCTGTCTATTCTTAGCTAATCAAACTCCTGCAGCTATGAATGTTATTCTCTTTCTAGAAAGCATGAACATTTGATACTTTAGACTATTAAACTAATAGTTGTGTCTTTAGATTACTAATAGCTAGGCAGGTTCAAACCTGACCAAAAATTCTTTCTATAAGGCATGAGCATGAGATACTTTAGACTATTAAACTAATAACTGTGTTTCTAGATTACTAATAGCTAGACAAGTTTAAAACCTGAAAATTATTTTTGCTCAGTTTTAAATGTTGGAGATTGGGAGTCACAATCTTGAAAGAAAGCAATAAGTTGCAGTCAGATAATCCTAATAAGTCGGAAGGGACAAACTTGAACAATGAGGAAGAATTTTTATCTCAAACAAAACTATATTCAAGAACAAAAATAAAACAATGAGATACATAATTTTTACTTATAATTCGTAACTTTACACTGTGTTTCAATACTCTTTACAAACTATGTATTACTCTGTTTTATAACATAAATAAAATTTTCTGTTCGGTTAATTTTATTTATTTCTTTATGTGATGATTTTTAACTCAAACTAGTTTTATTTAAAATAAAAATAAAAGTTTTATATGTTTTTAATCAATACCGGTGACGTATTTAGTATTAGTACAATTCGACTAAAAATAGTAACAAATGGATAAATATCACACGAGTCATGGCTAAACAATAATGTTAAAGTGCCAAATATGTGATATAAAATATTGAAAGGACGAAAATGAGTGGAAAAGTTTTAAAATAATGATAAAGTGATTTAAAATGATAGAAAAAGTGTGATAAATACCCATGATTAAAATATTGAGAAATTGCACCTATAATACCCACTCAACTATTCAATTGTCATCTAGTACCCAATGTTTGATCTATTATCAGTTAATACCTAACTCAACTACCTAATTGTCACTTAATACCTAACATTATTTTAATACCATAACTACCCTTAACCCACTATATAAGCAGAATTTTCCGTTTTCTTTCTCCTTTGCTAGCTTTTTAAGATTTTGAATTTCTTAGCCGCTCTAACCATCTAACCCTACAAACCACAATGAAGCACGACTGTAACCACATTTTTCAGGTGATCGGAGCGTTAGAAGGTCTGTTTTCTTTTTGTAAGTTCTGTATAAAGCTTATCTAACCACTGTGTTCTACGTATAGGAGCTGATCACGCGTTAATTGACATTGTTGGAATTTGTTATTTTTTTGTTTACGTGTTGCTGTTAGGTAATCGTGATTAACTACCGATTTCGAAGTTATTTGTTGGATTTCTGAGTTAGAATATGTGTTATTCTACTGTTTCTGTTCATAGTAAATCTTGTTCGAGATTTTCTCTGGTTTTTTTGTTTTTGTTGCAGTGATTTGTGCTTATTTTGTTAATGTCTGTCGTTAATCCTTGTTTAACTACTTATATACTTATTTTTAGTGTATTAGATATTGATTTTGAACGTGAAACATGTGTAGACTATGAGTTTTAGTTGTCTAGGCATTCCCGACAAAAGATGTGAATTGTTTTATGATTTTTAACGTACAAGATGCGAATTGTGTGATCCATCTGATGAGGAAGATGCGAATTGTTCTATGATTTTTAATGTAGAAGATGCGAATTATGTGATGTATCTAATGAGGAAGATGTGAATTGTCTAACGAATTCCTAGATTTTCATGAGAATCACATGCATCTCTCAGGATATCCTGCGAATTTCAATTATAAGAGTTGCAAACAACTATCAGGGAATCTAAGAGTTGCAAACAACTCTCAGGAAATTCAAGAGTTGAGAACAACTCTCAGGTATAATTTCAAATTGTTTACAGTTTGTCCACGCGTGAGTGTACAAAAACTTGATTTGCAAACAACTCTCAGAGGAGGGTGCGAATTGGTCAATTGTAGACTAAAACTGTACACAATACACAACCTATAGTTATACACAACTCGCAGGATAAGATGCGAGTTTCTTAGTGTAATAAGTAATAACTTGCACTATTTTTGGGGATTAATAACTAATAGCTTGTTCAGTGCAGGATAAGGTATGTCTAAATCGCGAGTTTTTATTTTTAAACATGGTCATCAAACAGCAATTGTGCCTTCACAGAGTTTGAAAGCTTTCAAAGTATCCAAGATTATGTGGAGAACACATGGGAGGAGCTTGTCACATGTGACTACCTAATTACCTACTCATGTGGGGATCACAATAATTGTTTCTTTAATAACCAGAAATATTTTGTTGGGTTGGTGTTAAATCTTGATTTGGAGCGTTTAAAACGGGTTAGTTTTCTCATAGAAAAACATGTCTTCGATAAAGGTTCTGGTGATAATTGTTCTGGTGAAAAGAATTCTGGTGATAAGAGCTCTGGTGGTAAGGGTTCTGGTGTAAAACGTAAAGAGCGTAGCATAAGTTTGGGAGAACCATCTCTTAATCAACTAGTTAGTTGGGAGAGTAGTAACGGTTTAATTGATTATGATCAGAGAAAAAAACAACTTGCTACTGCTGGTTGGGATGATGCTAGTACAATAGTGAGTTAAGCTTTTGAAGAAGGTGTTGCATGTTTAGGTTATCTTTGTGCAACTTTTATTTAGAGCATGGTTTTGCTTTTAAATACATGCACAACATAACAAACAAGATCACTGCTTATTGTGAAATTATTTTCACAAGCGGATGCAAATGGAGACTTTATGCATCTATTGATTCCAGTACCGGCTTGATAACGATCAAGAAGTATATTCTGCACCATACTTGCAGTCCCGTTTTCTCCCAGAAGCATAAGCTGCATAGGCATTTGACATCGGATTTGATTGCGGAGGAAATTCAAGATTCTCTCCGGACCTGCCATTCATTGACAGCCAAAGCCATACAATCGACTGTCAAACAAAATTACGGTTTTGATATCTCTTACCGTTTGTCATGGAATGCTTTAAAGAAGGCAAAAAGGGGAGTTTTCAGAGATAGTTCAAATTCTTTTAGTTTACTAAACGGGTACTTCAAACGATTGAAGAGCCGCAATATTACCTACAGACTGCCAGTTGGAGTTATCGGCTGGAAACTGCTTCAAGCATTGTTTTGTAGCATTCGGTTCATCCCTTCAGGGTTTCCATTCATGTCGTCCAATGTTGTTTGTCGACAAAACCCACTTATAGGAAAAGTATAAGGGTACCTTGCCAACTGTCGTAGCAAAGGACGGCAACAACGGTTAGTTTCATCTAACTATTTAATCTGAATGATTAGGATGTTTTGTTGGAAATTTATGCACAATTCGCATCCTATAGTTGCACACAACTCTCAAAGAATCCTGATATTTTAGAATAAATCTCGTGAGAGGATGCGAATTGTACGGTAACTTGATTTCCCGACAACTCTCAGGAGATGATGCGAATTACGCTATTGTAGATATAAAACTGTGAACTATTCGCAGCTTATGGTTGTACTCAATTCGCAGACTATATTTGAACACAACTCTCAGGAAAGCATGCGAATTGTTTACATTTTTGACATGCTTGAGTTCTAGGACTATATTAGAGGAGCCTTTTTCCAGGACTATTCCATGTTGCTCTTGGTATAGTTAGCATTGAAGATTGTGATAATTGGATGTGGTTTTTGGGGTGTTTGAAACCACATTTGTTAGAGCGCCAAATTACATTTATTTCAGACTGTCATTATGGTATAGTTAATGCTATTTCTGTATTGTTTCCAAACTGCTATCATGCGTACTATTATTTCCATCTCATGCAGAATTTGAAAGCAAAATTGGAACATACAAATAGAGACTATAAAAAAAGATGTTGAATTTCTTCTATCATCTTGCTTATGCTCCCAGTCGAGAGAATTTTAAGGATATACTAACAGATTTTCTATGTGAAGTTGGTGACAGAATGAGTAATTTTCTTGCTAATTTACCCCCAGAAAAGTATATACAGGCTTACGTTAAAGGGAAACGATACGGCTCTATGGCTTCTACTGCGGTTGAATCTTTTAACAATCAGATCAAAAAAATATTGCGCCCTACCCATTGTTGAGTTTATTGATTGGATTAGAGTCTTTCTTATGACTTAAGTTTCACGAAGATACGAAGAAGCGTTAAGCTGGAGTACTAATTTGGTCCCCGAGTATGAGAATAAGCTAAAGCAGAATGTTGACATGTGCCGAACTTGGGTAGTACGTAAGTCTTCTTCCGCCATGTTCGAAATCTTTTCAAATCTTGTGGCTTTGTTAATCTGTTGGATTTTAAATGTTCTTGCGGATCATGGGAACAATAGTGTTGTCCATGTCCTCACGCTTTAAGGGTAATACAGTATACCGACCAAGATCCCTTTACTATAATAGAGCCCTTCTTTACGGTTAAGAATTACAAGGAAAGTTACTCTTTCAGCATACCAGCTATAACCGATTTCGGGAAGGGTCCAGCGCTAACGATCCTTCGTTTGTTGAAATTCTGCCTCCGAACGTTAAAAGACGCTCCGGAAGGCCTAAGAAAAAACGAATCCCCTATAGAGGAGAAACCTCAACCAAGCAGTTGAGGTGTGGCCGTTGTACGAAATTAGGCCATGACAGGAAGACTTGTGATGTTCCAGTTTAAAGACAATTCTTGTCGTGGACAATTCTCGTTGGCCACATTGATTTGTAATATTGTTATTGTTGTGGACAACAAACTAAACATTTTTACAGTTGTTTGTTCATTTACACATATTTGTTTTTGTTTGTATTACAGTAGCGCAATTCGCATGAAACACCGCGAGTTGCATGCAATACGCATTCACTATTGAGAATTGTGTGCAATATCATGATATCGTATTGCAAACATCTCTCAGGGATCCTTAAGATTTGTTTGTAACTCCTAATAGGATGCGAATTGTTTGCATCTCCGCTATCTCCAGGAATAATATTGCCAACAACATCTCAGATTTTAATGCGAGTTGTTTGAAAATCCAACAGAATACGAATTGGTTGCATCTCAGCATATATTAGAATTGTTTGGAAAACCAATCCAAAAGTGTTGCAAACAACTCTCAGGATATGTTGTGAATTGTATAGAACTCCAACGTATTATATTTTCAAACAAATATCAGGACTTTTAGTTGCTTACGAGTCTCATGATATGTTGCGAATTGTATTTTCAAACAAATATCAGGACTTTTAGTTGCTTACAAATCTCATGATTTGCTGCGAATTTTATGGAACTCCAACATATTACATTTTCAAACAAAACTCGTGACTTTTAGTTGCAAACAATTCTTAGGTTAGCATGCAAATTGTGTGCATCTCTACTATTTTTAGGAATAATATTGCTAAACAACATCTCAGGTTAGCATGCGAGTTGTTTGTAACTTCTAGTAGGATGCGAATTGTGTGCATCTTCGCTAATATTTGCAAATAACGCGCATGGTCTCCTGAAAGTTGTTTGATACTACTAATAGGGTGTGAGTTGTGGGTATTGTTTCACGTTCACACATATTATATCATATTCACATATGATTAAAAGTTTATACAAAAAATGGATTACAAAAAAAGGATTACGGGCTTCATGCACTAACAAGTTTCAAACAATCACTACAACCTTTTACTGTTTGTTAGTTGCATTCCAAAAAAACAAAAAAACAGACACTATCAATCATCACTAGAGGATTCTTCACCAACTTTCTCCTCTTTATTCTGATCATCTGCCTTTCTATTGTGCCCTTCTTCCTTGTTATATACATTTATTATGCTTGAAAATTTGGTCCTTGATGGACCATAATCGTCCTCCCTCTTCCGTTTCCTGTTTGGAACCTCTGCACTCTGAGTTGAAACCTCTGATGGATGAGGTGCAGCAACCAGGGGAACCACTTAATCTGGTTCAGAGTCAGGAAAAAAGTAGTCTTCAATTTCAAAATCCATGACAAAGACTGGGTTGTTTGGTGGTGCCACCGAAGTGATTAAGTCTGAGCTCCAGTTGGTGGTTATGGATGACGAGGAGTCACCTAGAGAACCAGAAGTGGTGGTGAAAAATGACATGATGTTTAGAATTTGAAGAGAAGTAGAGGTGTTTAAAAATATATAGAGTTCGTTTTTAAATTCGCCTCTGGTTACTAGTGTTATTTATAGGCATGGAGGGAGTCTGAGCTTATGAGGTAGTGTGGCTATATTAATCATTACATAGCCTCCTTATCCAATCAACAATTAATGGGCTGTTGTGATTAGATTGTTTTTTGCATGCTCAATGCACTTAACGTTTACCAAGACAGATGCCATAACCTGTTCGTATTCTTCAACGATGATTTTGAATTATTTAATTTATATCAGGATAAGATGCGAACTGTTTAGTGGTAGTTTTCTCAACCTATATTTGTTGTTGTGGTAGTTTTCTTAGCATATATCAGCATACGATGCGAATTGTTTAGTAAGAATTCTGTCTTTCTATATATACCAGGATACGATGCGAATTGTTCAAATACCAACTGTTCTTTAATATCAGTTCGAAAATTTCATACATTGCACATTTATGAAACAAAAAAACTCTATATACACAAAAAAATCACAAGGAATATATGTACAAAAAAATCATAATGTTATACAGAAAAACTATATTACTACCAGTACGAGTGGGTGTCACCATCATTTAGGAAAAAATAAAACATTTCCGCTCTGAAGTCTTTTACCATATCTTTATGGTAAATCTCATGCACACATCCTCATTGGATAATATCTCTAGCGTATTAACATACAAAAATACCACAGTCAAGGTGCCAGGTTTTTGTTGTGGATTTTTTCTGTTATTTCTCACGTTACACCCTGTCTTTGTAGTAGGTATGTATTCTCTATCCAGTAAATACTTAATCTGGTTATAATAATTCGTGTAAGAAATTAGCACAAATACTTATACTGTGGATGTCAAACAATTCGTATCCTATATAGAGAATTGTTGGCAAACTAGTCCAAAAGTGTTGCAAACAACTCTCATGATATGCTGCGAATTGTATGGAACTCCAACGTATTACAATTTTAGACAAATCTCAGGACTTTTAGGATAAACAATTCTCACGACAACATTGGAATTGTTTGCAT
The DNA here is from genome assembly GCA_036936605.1 of Limnanthes douglasii subsp. nivea. Classification (NCBI taxonomy): domain Eukaryota; kingdom Viridiplantae; phylum Streptophyta; class Magnoliopsida; order Brassicales; family Limnanthaceae; genus Limnanthes; species Limnanthes douglasii. The sequence continues at coordinate 85,627,976 of JAUPFV010000005.1, read as the reverse complement.
TTAAATACAACTGACTTGGGCACAGTTCGCATGATATCTTAAGCATTTTTTTAATTGTAGTAATTAGGAGTTTTACAAGCTGTGTCGGTGTCTTTGTTGTGTAGTCCGTCGCTTTGAGTTTAGGCAGCAATGGGTTGTAGTTTGTTGTCGTCCTGGCGTCTATATCAATGACGAGCAACGTTCAATGGTTGACTTGGTCCTGCTTCTCGCTGCATATTGGAATGACGATGAGGTTGTAGTTTTCAGGCGCTTTGTTAAAAACATTGTCGACTAAATTTGTTACTTCCCAGCCTATTTCCATATTATGCTGCATTCAAGCAAGAGTACATTACAACGATAACATGCGAGTTTTTGTAGTTTATAACTAAACTTACCGTAGTCATGCCCAAAATTAGTACGCAGTCATATTTCCCTCCTGGAACACCTTTGCATGGAACTTTGAAATTTACTTCTTCGAGCATCTTTCGAATCCAAACGTCAACAACCTATGAAACGAGTTGTTTATTTACGTCAAATATACGAGACTTGTTTGAAACATTCAAGAGAGTTGGTTGACAATTGGATACCTTTACGTCAAACTCCAGTTCGAAAGATAGTGCCAGCACATCACTCATTTACACACTAATTCTGTAGGAAAATTTGGACAATGGTAAATTCCATACTACTGGATCGATGGAGTCTTCACTACTTTAATTATCTGTATTTTGTGGTATTCACCGACAACGATACGATTAGTTTTCTGTGTTTTCTTTGGCCAGTCGATGAATGTTACTTTTGGTGGTGGACGTTCTGTTATAATTATCTATTCCCCTTCCTCTGCCTCTGGATGCTATGTTGGTGTCAGTAGATTAAAAGTAGGATCCTCTATCTCTTTACTTGACTTGAGCTTATAAAATAACAAAAATTAAAAGAGAGTGTGTCATGCATAATAATATTAACTTCCCCAAACAGATCACATGATACCATGCGAATTGTATGAGTTCTAATTGAATATAATACATGACAACTATCAGGATGACATGTGAATTGTTCGAGTTTCCAATAAAATAGAATGTTAAACAATTCGCATGTTATCCTGATATTTGTTTATAACTCGTAATATACATCCACACAAGTCTCATGATATGCTGCGAAATCATTTAAAATAACCCTTACCACACAGTCAGCAACAACATGCCGTTGACTGGTTTGGCATAATCTCTAGATCGTGTCGGCAAAAATCATTTATGTCATCCTCCGATATATTCTCCAAATATCGTTGTATTACGCCATCGAACTCAACATTATCAATTTCATTTTAAAATGTCTGTGAAACTTGAGTGTAAATACCATCAATAGAAGCATCAGGTAAACATATTGTGTTATCGTTCGACTCTGGAGCTTGCGGTTGATTCAGTACTGGTACTATAATTTCACCTTGGCTTAGCAATTCTGACTTTGCGTAGGCCATTGTTGGTCTTTGAGGTACATCTGCGTCTCGGTTTTGGTCTTCTAACGATGCTTCTCCTTGGCTAAGTAGTTCCAGCTTCTCATAGGGATTGACAGATTCTGACTCTTCCGGTGCTACATCTTGTGTTAGCCTTTCTCTTTTTGCCAAGGCTATGTGTTGTTGTTGTTGTTCTTCTTCTTCTTCTTGATTCTGTTGTTCTTCTTCTTCTTCTTGTGGCTGTTGTTATTGTTCTTGTTGCTGTTGTTGCTGTTGTTGTTGTTGCTCATCTTGATTTTGTTGTTCTTCTGGTGGGTGTTGTCTGTAGGGCTGATGTTTCATACAAAATTCAAAATAAAAAGGTGGAGGGATTAAGCATACTGCAGTCTAAGTTGCAAACAAGTCGCATGCTAACCTGAGAGTTGTTTAAGATCAGAATATTAAACAAATCGCATGCTAACCTGAGAGTTGTTTGAGATCAGAATATCAAACAACTCGCATGCTACCATGTGATCTGTGTGAATCAATAAAATATATAACAAGTCTCAGGATATCATGAGAATTATTTGTACTACACAACAGTCCTGAGATTTGTTTGAAAGTTATCCTAATGCGAGTTGTTTGAATATGTATACAACGAGAAAACCAATGATTGTTTTAAATACATACACTGATTTTGTTTGAATATGTATACAATAATAAACATTAATATAGAGACAATTTCATCACAAGAATATAATAAGATATTTGAATCTTAGTGTACTTTCGATCCACTTACATCTTTACGGCTATCTGCATCTGTACGTCCAAATTATTCTGCTGCCGCTTCCTTCTCACGCGCTTCTACCTCATTAGCTCTGTTTTCTTGGCAGCCTACCTCCTCTGCTATGTGAAGTACGAGCTGTCGGTCATTCGCAAGGGACCCGCATCTTTCTTTCTCCTTCGGAGGACTGAAAACTGTCGCTCCCTCCTGTCTAGGAGGAGACTTGTCTGTCTGTATCTCCGTGGTGTCCGTCTCTGTGGATACCAACAACTCTTCCTGTCTTTTACAAGATGGTACCGGTACGACTGAATGGCTCTCATCATCATCCTTCTCTTCCGGCAGTATTCTATCATGTTTTTCAGCATCTTGCATTTGCCCGGTCTGATTCGTCTCCTTATCCTGAATTTCAGCTGGCACAGATGCCTGAAATTTAGTGGACGCCGCTTCAGATGACAATGCTGGTAGTCTAGGTCCCTTCTCAACTACAGGGCTTCCAATCTGGCAAATTGGCTGAGAGAGAGCATTGCAGAGTTGTTGTGCTTCAAGCTCCGCTATATTCAATTTTAATTCTTCCAGCTGAAAAAATAATAGCATACGTAGTATAACATATTCCGGGCTGATTAAAAAAATTAAATGTACGTTTGTCTAAGGCTCAGTTTCATACTTACTTCTTTCGCCTGTTTGTCTATCTTCCGCTGGTACTTTTTCTTATCGGTGTGCGTTTTCAAACGCTTCGATATACCTACAATTCTAAACTACTTTGGAGTAGCCGCTCTGCGTTTGAGGACAAATTTATTGATCGTGTCACTCATACTAGTGGTGCCCTCGTCCTCGGGATCCTGCTGAGATATGTCGATCGATGTTGGTGGAATCACTGGCCGGGAGACTGTTTGTGGTTGGGGTCTGAATGATATCATCGGATTGGATTCTTTCTGTTTCTGTGATGCCCGTTTCCTTGATTTTGGGGCTGTGCTTTTCTGTTTTTTCTTTGGTCTTTCTTCTGGTGAAATCGATTCAACATCTGCATCTCCACTACCTACTACTTCTCCGAATGTTTTTCTTTCACCCTCAGTAAGACATAGTGGACCTTCTAAAACCTACCAAGGGAGGAATATAAAAGTAAATAGTTGCACGCGGTTTGTTTGGAAAATACCAATATATAGACTGACTATTTTTTGCAAACAGTTCGCATGATATCCTGATAGTTGTTTGGAACTCTATCAGTTTGGAGTTGCAAACAACTCTCACGATACCATGTGAATTGTTTTCAACTCTATCACCTATTAGGTTTATAACATCACTCAGGTTTCCATGAGCATTGTTTGAAAATTATAGGTTGCGAATTGTTTGATACCTTAATTTAATAGAATCCAAACAAAACTCAAGATAGGTTGCGAACTGTTTGATACCCCAATTCAATACCTATATAGATCATACCTCATCATCTTCCAGCAGATGCTATGTTAGTAAAGTACACTAATCCCCACCATTTGAAAAACCTTGGGATCTAGGTCGGCTTTACGACCTCTACCCCGATTGTTGAGTGCTCCATGATGAAGGGATGCATCGGGACAAGTATTATCATCAAGATGCTCTGTATATAACTAATATTTATACTAAGTAAATCAATCTTACAACTAGAAGGGCGACGCAGCCGACGACTCTGTCAGGTTTTTGGATAACTAAGCAACTCCTGATAGACTGGAGAAGCTTGAACGTTATTGATCTGGACCAGTCGTAATCGTTTATTCTGCTGAGGTTTTCAACAAAATAAAGCACACTCCAACCCAAGATATCTCCAGATACCGAGTAGAATAGGGTTGAGCACAAAAACAGTATCAACAGTTGTGCAACATCTTCGAACTCATGCTCCCCTCCTTTTCTTATGGCTCTTTCTATACATGCCTGTAAAACCCATGACAACATGCTATGTTAGTAAATTACAGCATCCTGCTTATAAGATGAAGTCTATTTACAACTACCTTTAAAATGACGTTTGTTATGGTTTTAGTATTCGTCGGTCCTATTTTCCTCGATGTTTCACCCGTGAAGTATCTATTCATCATCCTTGATTCGTTCTCCTCGCCGTTTACGTACTGCTGTGGAATGCTCCGGCTTTCGTTAACGACATTTCCTATGTGTCGTGCTTCAACCCGAATATGACCTTCATATCGTCCGTCGTTAGCTTCACAAACTTTGACCCAATTCAGAAGGCATTTTCATCGACGAAGAACCTCTCCACAACATACAGAATGATCGAATAAAATTTCTTCTTCGGCAGCTCTGCCACATTCCGCAGGTCGAACGCCGTTTTCAAAAGCGTGTAGAAGGGTGTGTTTCTTGCAGCTTCGATGTGGGCACGGGTAATACGGTTCTCTTTCAACAGATTGAGAAGGCTCACCAATCCTAACCTATAATAGCTTGGTTTTGTTGTCATACTTACTGCACAAACACAAATCATCATTTGTATGCAAATTTTTCCCACAAAGGGACTCCATCAGCTTATAGTCTCACACAACTCGCATGACAAGCTACAAATTTTCCAAGGATCTATCACTCTGCAAACAATTTGCAGGCTGGCTTGCAACTGTTTGCAAATATAAGCTGCGAACTGTATGGTATATACATGCAATCAAGATGCGAATTGCTTTGAACTATAAACAGCGATGAAGCTGCGAATTGTTTGCATTCTTACGTGATGAAGATGCGAACTGTACTACAACGCACATGTACATGCTGCAAACTGTTCTATTTTTTACATGCACGTTGCATAGATCTGGGAAATATCGAAAGAACACCAAAATCAACAAACAAACACCTAACGCACATCTAACATACATCACAACTCTCAGGAATGTATTAACGTTACATGCAACCTAACAAACCCCTGTGTTCGACGATAAACCCATAAACTAACATATGAACTGTCATCGGTAAACACTTGATTCAGGTAAAATAAGCAATGTCGATCGTCAAACAACAGAGACAAGTGGTTCGAAGTCATCAAAAACGCAAAAAAAAAAGACATTTTCCACGATAACGATGTACCTGGTTATGTAAACCACTGTTGCTTCACCGGCCGACGACCACTTGACGGCAACCTGTCGAACAGAAGCTGTTTACTCGTTTGACGGAGTACAAGACGGTGACCGGTCCAATTCCGGTGAAAGTGCGATGAACTACTGATTTCGGAGAGAAGCTGGAAGGGTTTGTGGTTGGAGAGAGAGTATCTACGAAGTCGAACGGTTTCTAGTGGTTTCTAAAATTAGACAGGTTTGAGTTGGTTTAGGGTGTCTAGAAGAAAAAAAAGTGGATTTAAAATGAAAAATGGATGTATATAATTAAGGGTAATTTTGTCTAAAATTTAAACAAAAGTACTACGTAACACTATCAAAAATTTTGGGTCTCTTCTCTGAAATATTTTTATTATTTATTTTTATATATTATTAATAATAATAATAATAATAAAAAGGAATGAAAATATAAATTAGACACGAGTATATATATGCTTGGATTACAAGCGGTCTACTGTGAATGAATTTCCTCTTTTGATGGTTAAAGATATTTAATTTTTTAACGTTAATAAAAGATTACTAAAACAATTTACGGACAAGACAAGTTATAACTTTCCTGTTTTATACAGCTAGACAATAGGTACGGTACCTATCTGCAATTTAGCTGGAGAACATTTATAAATACTCGTCAATTTTCTTATTCCCAAATTAAACGCAATTCAATTACCCATCTTCGTCTCCGATAGACTCAGTAGCTCTCCAACATAGATTTAGAGAGAGAATTACAATGGCGGCGGCATCTAGTGTCAATAGCTCCACTTCTCAATCCGCGTACTACAAACCCTACCGTCACTTTAAAACCCTAAAAGGTCATTCCCTCGCCGTCTCCGTCGTCAGATTCTCCAACGACGGCACACTGCTAGCCTCAGCTTCACTCGACAAAACACTAATAATTTGGTCCACCAACACTTACACTCTTCTCCGCCGCCTCGTTGGCCACACCGAAGGCATATCCGATGTCGCCTGGTCCTCCGATTCTCACTATGTGTGTTCCGCCTCCGACGACAAAACCCTGCGCATTTGGGATGCACGGGCCGCCCCTTACGACTGCCTTAAAGTACTCAAGGGACACAGCGGCGTCGTTTTCTGCGTCAATTTTAATCCCCAGTCGAATCTCATCGTTTCGGGCTCTTTTGACGAGACAATTCGTGTGTGGGAGGTGAAGACAGGAAAGTGCTTGAGGGCTATTAGGGCACACTCAATGCCGGTGACGTGCACGCATTTTAATCGGGATGGTTCGCTCATTGTGTCGGGTAGTCATGATGGCTCCTGTAAGATTTGGGATGCTAATGAAGGGACTTGCTTGAAAACCCTATTTGACGATAAGGGTCCTGGTGTTTCCTTCGCTAAGTTCTCGCCTAATGGGAAATTCATCCTTGTCGCCACTCTTGATAGCTCTCTCGTGAGTCAAATTTTGATTTTTTTTAGCTCTTGAGCCTGATCATAAAGCTTAAATTGTATGCATTCATATCAGGGTTTAGTAGTGAATTTCTTTCTTAGATGCTGTGTGCAGCTGCCTTCCAACTATTGGAAATCCGCTCCATTGTAAAAACGTTTCATGTTCATGTAGTTTTGGTTCTAAATAGGATAGAACAAAGTTCTGAGTTTTGTCTAAATTCCGATGAGAACTTGGTGTTTGGAATGGTGGTTAGTAGTTGAAAGTTTGGACTAGCTGTGTTTGATTCTTTAAACCATTAGGCTAATGTTTTAGTAAGTCTATAGTCAGAGGACTAACCAACACAAAGTAAATGTTTTGGTTATGAGATACTGTAAGTTCGATTCAAATTTGTATTCGGTTGTTCTCATAATCTTGTATAGGTGAAAAATGGCCATAGATAGGCTTGTTGCTCTATTTCTCTTGTTTGCTATAGATACTTGGTTCATTTATTTATGTATTTTACTTTCTTGATGCAGAAATTATGGAATTACTCGACCGGGAAGTTTTTGAAAGTTTACGCAGGTCATACAAACAAAGTATACTGTATAACATCTGCATTTTCTGTGACGAATGGAAAATATATTGTTAGTGGCTCAGAGGACAACTGCATTTATCTGTGGGATCTACAGCAGAAAACTATGCTGCAGAAAATGGAAGGTCATACAGATACAGTTATTTCCGTCAGCTGCCACCCTAGTGAGCACAAGATTGCTTCTTGTGCACTTGATAAAGACAGGACAGTGAGGATCTGGATGCAAGAGGGTTGAATCTTTTGGAGTTATATATACTTTGGTTAGTATTTTTCTGTCACTGTATGTTGATGCGCCTTTCTTATTATCATATCAGTCTATATTTCACTATATATTTTAGTAATCATGTTTGCTCATGCCTGGTTTCAATAGAATCTTTCATTTCTTAAAATTTGTTTTGAAAAAGACATTTTGGCAAACATCAGTCACAAGGCTTCTATATATCTTTAAACTGTATTTGATACCATCAGTGCTTATCGTGTGGCATGGCTAAGCATTCTTCTTCTATGCTGTGTTAGTGATTTGCATAGTTGTTCAAATTGGGACATGTTAAGCATCTTAGCACAGATGGGTATATATTAATAATAGTGTGTGATATTGCCTGTATCAGTCGTTGATTCTGTTTAATTACCCAAACACAACCCCCTCCTAACCAATTGTTCGCGCCTCTCTTTCTCTCTTTGAAAAGTGTTTCACAAAAACAACTTGTTTCTTCAATTTTAATCCATCATCTTGCCATCATTATATTTAGTAGATTGATATTTTATGATTAGTCTGATACTTGATAATTTAATTTTGTTTTCAAAATTGATAAATTATATTTTTGGTTGGAAACGAATTGAAATGGCATTGGTCTTTTCCTCTCAAGTCTTTTGAGATATTTCTACTGTATGTTGGATTGAAGTCATCTATGAACTTTAAAGCTAGGCTTGTTGTATTGCATTTGCAAGTATCATTTACGAACATTAGGTGCTCCATGTGGTGCATGCTAGATAATCTGGCAATTTTACTCCTTTTTCTTAATGTAGAATGCAATCAAAGCTACATTTGAGTATGAAAGCTTCTTATAATTTTGTGCTTGCCTGAAGCTCATTTATTTGGTTTTCAATATGATTAAATCCTAACATTTTTGTTCTCTTCTGAATTTTGAGTGCTCATTCCGCTTGGGAATAACATTTTGGTAGTTCATTTGACATTAGCTGAATAACTTGACAACATTGGGGGTGGCGTTGCAATAAAAATCTAACCTTGACCTTCAAACTTTGCTCTTAATTTTACCTAAAACTCATTTATAAGGTGTTTTGATATGCTTTGATCCTCTGCATTTTCATCAATCAGCCATGAAAACCTCATTTGAATCTTTATCGAACACATATTGCTTAAGTAAAAATTTGAATGATAAATGTATTTCTTTAATGTTTTAGGAAGTTGTTTGTTTTTGTTGCCTAAAATCCATCTTACTGATGTGTTGTGTTGTATTGCAGGAAATATTTGCCGTTCTGCCCTTCCTTAATGTTGTAGGAAATTGTTGGTTTCTCTGCCTGAGATCCATTTTACGGCCGTGTTACAGTATTTGCCAATCTGCTCCCCCGCACAAATGACAGGTGAAACTGTTGTTGTAATAATTGTTGTTCATAGTAAGGATCATATAGTGAGAGATGTTCAAGCAAGGAGTTATGACAGTTTTTGGAACTCTTGTTGACCTTTATATAACTATTACTCTAACTTGTTCAAAGCGGCCATGTAATTGCCTTTATGATTCGAGTCTGTATATGCTTGTGAATGTTTTGATATCAATTAGTTCTAAATTAGGCCATCATGAATTGCTTTTATGATTCGAGCCTGCATATGCTTGAGAATGTTTTGATATCAATTAGTTCTAAATTAGGCCATCATGATTTGTTTTTATATTGGCGGAGAGTGAGCATATAAACAACTTGAAAACGACGATAAAATAAAAACTGATAAAGAAATACATAGTTTAGTTTTTTGATTATATAGCAATTACACTTCACAAATCATAACTTTGCTTCCCAGTGAACTTGACTTCAATAGGACTAACATTCTTACCAATAGACCTCATATTCTGTCCAACTCCTTGACGACCGGGATTGACCTTTTCGGGGTAAACTCCGTCCTTGGGATGCAAATACTGCACCTCCCCATTAGGGAACACCCTGTAAAACTGGTACTTGATCTTGTACTTAGACCTCAACCTAGTACCAAGAGCAAGACACTGCTCTTTCCTAGCTAACTTGAGCAAGTTAGGTCCTTCCCTCATTGTTGCTGCTCCTCCAGTGGGCATCTCAAAGATCTGCTGCTTGGGTGATTCCCATGTAATAACATAGAATTCCTCAACCTGAGCTTTTCTTAAGAGTCCACCTGTGCTGCCTGCAAAGATGGGAGATGGTGTGTTTGGGTCTAGTTCAGGTGGTGTGAAACCAACTGGAACAGCTTCTTTAGTTACGGTTTTAGCACCATCTGCTGCTGCTGCTGCTCTGATTGTAATGGCTCTGTTAGAGGTTGAGGGTTTGAAGGAAGTGAGTGGTTTGAATGGAGATAGTTTGAGTTTCTGGTTTGTTGTGATGGGTGGTGAGAGGAGTGATGTTGCCTGGGTTGCCATGATTCTGAATCTAGTTAGAGAGAGAAGGACACTGGATTTCTTTCTTTCTTTTTTTGTATGGTTTGGTTTGGTTTATTTAATTAGTTGTTTATTTTGTATATGGGATTTTGTGGATGAGTGGTGCTGGTTTGGGTTTGAATTTGGATAAGGTCATGTCTTTGTGTTCACCAATTGGATGCTTTGTTTTGATTGCTCATTACATTCTATCCATTTGGGTTCTTTTATTATTTCTTAATATTATTTATTTTCAGAAATTGCCATTGTCTTCTTTTAGTTTTTTTTCTTTTGCAAATTAGTCCTTCTAAGTCTTTAATATATCTGGAGTCCATCTAACTTCTATGTAATTGAATTAGGAATTAAGCCATAATCTGTCGTGTCATGTAATCATATTGCTATATATTTAATTTGAGTCGAGGAGTGTTATATTAATTTTTTTAAAATATATTTTATGTAAAGAAACCAACCGATAGCTTACATGAAAGTCTTTCGATAGGAGTGATATAAAAAGCCCATTGGGTTTTGCTTTTTTATTTCTTTGATCTCATCTTCTGATTTATGGGCGTCTTTCGAAATAATGGATTATATTTTAGATAAATTTGTTCGGTTAGGTGATAAAAAAGAGTTACAGTAATTTTAAATTATTTTTGTGATCAATGAACTAACGTTATTATGATTAAAATATGATTTTATTGAAACAAAAACATCCGTTTAATATAAAAATGAACCTAGAAAATTGTGTTGCGACAGTCGATAAAATACAATATTTATTTTGTTTAACCGATGTTAATACGTGAACAACAGAACAAAGCCGGATTTCTTTCGAAATAAAAGGTTTTTCAAATATGCATGGTTGTGCTCTTGGAAGTAGTTTTTTCAATAGCCATCCCATACAAATAAGACATTTCATAAACTAGACTATATTGGTACTTTCGTACATCTAACACAAGTTGTAATAAACATAAACAAACAATGAAAAAATCGTCATCACTCCTAAAACTTACCAGTCACGATGCATCTAAATAGTTTGGCGTATCGAATTTTCTTGTATAATATCTATTCATGCTGCGACACAATTCATCCTTATGTATGTCACTGCATGGCTAAATATATTGTGAACCTGTCCTAGAACTTAATTACATCCCTTTTAGTTTAATCTAACACAAATATGAGTTCAAATTAGAACCTCCAACTAGCATGAAAAGTTATAGAATAGGATAACTTAAAAACACATATATATGGTTAGTCGTTTTTTATTATATAATACGCTGAATTTAGAGACCGGGTCTCTGTAAAGATTTTCGCGTTTTCTCCTTCTAAACATAATAGATCACAGCGTGAAAAATCGTGTGCCACCGGGAGTTGGCAGTGGTTAGCCATGTAGCCCAATCAGAAGAGGACGAGAGCATGTAATTTTTCGCGAGATAGCCTTCGAAACTGGTCTCGTGAAATAACAATCGATCAAGACGTGGTCGATGGATTCATAAGAGTTATTGCAATGGACACAGTCAGGGGGAAGACAAAGCCCTAAGCAGAGAGTTTGACTCGAGTTGAAAGCTTGTTTTGAATGGCCAACCAAGCAATAAAAAAGTATATGAGTTGGACTGTTTGATGAAGTTGTACACACTGCTTATGGAGAGACTGTCACGACTTTGATTTGGAATCCAAAAGAAGAGTCCTCCCTAATAGTCGGGGCGGGGATAAGATTAATAGCATCCATAATCTCCTGAAGGTAGCATTGATGAAGTCTTCTACCCGCACAAATTAGGATGGGCCAGTTCCACGAGCCATTACAAATAAAACCGGAGACTAAATTCTTACCGTGAAGAAGAGCATGCCTGATGATGTTGGGGCCATAACGGTCCACTAGAGAATTAGTAAATAACAATGGATCATACCAAACATATGTAGAAGAACCATTACCAACAGAGACTTTATAGAGTATAGCGGTAAGGGTTCTGAGCTTGAGATTTTTTTTCCACCCCCAACTACGGGAGATGCCCATGTGAAGGATCCAAAGGTTTTTATCTTTTATATTCTTAGATAAAATCTGATCGGCCCAAATCGATGCAAGATTCTTAGTCAAGATGAATAAAAAAATCTTAAGAGCGGCAGTCTTATTCCAGACTTTGATGTTTAAGATCCCAAGGCCACCCTCATTAAAGGAAAATGTGATCTTGTCCCAAGCCATATTAGTGCCACTAATCTTCATCTTAGGGCCAGACCAGAGGAATCTTCTGAAGAGTTGTGATAGCTCATTTAAAACACAAGGCGGGAAGATAAAGATATATGACCAGTAAACTTGGCTAACAAAGAGAATATATTTAATCAAATGTAGCCTTCCCACATAACAGAGGTGCCTGGTTGTCCAGAAATTAATACGGTTGGTGATCTTGAGGAGAAAATCTCTACAGTCGTTGTAAGAAAGTCTTGAAGTAATGAGAGGCACGCCTAAGTATCTGACGAGAAGCGTTCCCTCGTGGAACCAATATAATCAGTATTGTTGCGTAGCATATTTCCCGTGACCCTAGAGAGGTAAATATGATTTTTGCTAGGATTAAGGGAGAGACCAGATAACATGGTGAACTCATTCACACCTTGCTTGATGAGATGGATGAAGCCCAGATTGGCCCTGCAAAAAATCATAAGATCGTCCGCGAAATAAAGGTTGATGATTTTTATCTTGTGAAACTTCTAGTGGAAACTGAATATAGGATCCTGACTATTCTCACCGACAAATACCAGAAGTAACCTATATGACAATAACAAAAATGTACCGGGAAGGATGGGATACTTATTAGAGGCCTTTTCCCCTTGAAGGAACAAGGAATATTACCATTTATGTTAATGGCATACGAAGGATAGTAGATACATTGGGGAATACAACCAATCATCTTGGTGGAAAGATCCATAACATAGAGAACATCCAAAAAGATACTAATTATTTATACTTTTTATGGTGGTTTAGTTATTTTAACTCTATTCATGTGCAAAAACCTATTCCATAAACTTATTCTAAGAGATAGGTAATTAATAGTTAACATCATTTATACCCTATTTGTCCATACAATGAGACTCGTTATACTGAGTTTTTCAGATGAAAATCACAACAAGATTATTTAGGGAAGCACTTTATTGATTATAAGGTTACCAGATTGTAGTTATTATGTAATCTAATAATAAAGTATATTTGGTTGAACTTTTGGTAGGGCTTGTTTTATTTAAATGACTACTTATGCTCTTAGATTATTTCTGGAATTGTTGAGTTATCTTCATCTTCCTTTCTATGAAAACTAAATTCTTTGCGTTTTACATCTTATCCCTATATTATGAAGCTTATATCTCATAGTTTATGTAGGATAGTTTTGTAGATTGTATTATATCCTTTTCATATTTTGTTGAATTTCTCCATGAATACATGCATATTGTGTCCATTTTGTCACTTCTTATTTGGGAATTGTCTTATTTATTGTGTGCCTTATATACTTTTAGCAGATGACCTAGCTGAACCCTTGAGCCGCAAACTTTCTAAATGGAATGTAATGGAGGTGGATGTCTTGCTAGAGTAGATTACTTTGCATAGTCAGGGGATTTCGATCAGTATGAATCCGGTTACTCTCAATATCATGTAATCTTCGTAATTTAAGTATATATAAATAATATAATATGAGTCTTTTTGTCAATATATTCTCAGAAGCTCCTCTATACCTAAATATTTTCAAAATTTTCTTCCTCTGATAATAACTCTAATATTTTTAATGGATTCATTGTGACATCAAAAAAGCAAATACACTATGTGTTTTTTATATTCATCCATATATTCACAAGGAATTGAATCAACTATACCTAGGGACACCCTTACAGAAAAAGTATGCATGAAAGGTAAAAATAAGCTGGTATATTCTTTGTTTTAGGTATCCAAACTAGTTTTGGGTGGATTAACTAAGTATATACTGTTTTATTTATAAGATTAAAATGATAAGAATGAGTATAATAAGCTTAAAGTAGCTGGAGATTTCTATAATCAGGGAGACAAAAGACAAGTAGAGTTAGATTAGTTTCTTCTAAAAACCCAATTGACAAACTTTGGCTAAAAAATATGGCAAGTCCCTCATGTTTGCGACTTGTCTCATGTTAGTCCCCATCCTTCACTTGCGTAATAAACAGATCCCCACCATTAAAAAGAATACAACAAACCAATTATTTATTACGACAATCCTTTGCTATATCAATTTTTTCCCTTTGACCTTCCACGTCAACTTCCGTGTAAGATAATAACGTGAACACAATAAAAAATAAAAATTTAATTTTTAATATTTAAATAGTTTAATTATCTGAACCGGTCCATTTAATTAGTCAGCCCACTCAATAACTCACTCCAACCTATTTAATAATCCAACTCACTGAATTCTTTGATCCGGCCCATCTAATAACCCAACCGATTTTAATTATAAAATTTAAAATAGCTTCCTAGAATTACAGTCCCACATTATTGATCTTATATTATTATTGGAATCGTATTTATCTATAGACTGTCATAATATCTTTTAAACGACGTGGGATAGTTGATGCAAACCATGAACCTTTTGACCAACATTATTTTTATTGTTTCTCTACAAGAAAAATATTCAATCACCATTATTTGTTATTTCCCTTTCAAAATTTTGATATATGTAGGAAAAACCTTTAAAATGTCATGTTAAGATACTTTAAAATAACAATATTAGAACTTGCAAATGACTTGAGACCAACTAGATACTGGTTTAATGAAACATATAAGAACTTATTTTCTTATTTTCTAATAAGTCCAACTGAATAAATATATAATATATAGGTAAAATTAGATGGAACATTTTTCAACTAACTCATTCTGATGATATTAAAGACGTAATAGATGGATGCAAAGTAGGAATGTAGATTAGCTTACCAGAAATTGGTTCACATACTGTAGGATTATTTTCAATATTACGTGATGACTTTTTAAATACGTGATGGCTCCTTAAAGCTATTTTTTTAATTCAAACTGGTTGGGTTATTAAATGGGACAGGTCGAATAATTTAGTGAGTTGGGTTATTAAATGAGCCAAATTGAGTTATTGACTGGGAATGGTTATTAAAATGGATCACTTTGGATAATTAAACTGTTTATACTATTTTATTGTGTCCACGTCAGCATCTTGCATGGAAGCTGAAGTGGAAGGTCAAAGGACAACAATGGACCTAAAAAAGAATTTTGGTAAAAAAGGATTGGTTTGTTCTATTTTTATAACGTCCGGGACCTGTTTATTATACTAGTGAAGGATGGAGACTAATGTGAGAAAATTCACAAACATGGGAGACTTGCCATGTTTTTTAGCCGACACACTTTTAGATGAAAATTAAAGCAAAATCAGCCTATAGACATATACATGCTTCTTATGCTCTTCTTATTAAGCTATGAAATCACTTTTAATATTTGGCATAGATTATTAAACTAAATCAAATAAACTGACGAAGTTATAAACATACATAAGGCGGTAATAACTTTGACGTCTCCATAAACTCAATTTTAGCTGCTTTTTGAAGAAATACCTCAGTAAGAAATAATTTAGGACTAGGAATGATCAAGGTTTTATTTGAATTTAAACTTGAAAGTGAAGTAGTACTAAGTAGAAATAAAGTTCATTCAAAGAACTCAAAATGTGACTTCGAGTGCGAAAGTGAGAAAAATGGCACGCAAGTCTTAAGGAAATTGAGAATATTAGGTTTTATTTAGATTTCGTAGTTACTAATTAGTAATACTAACCCATGTCTCGGTTTTTTTAGTACCATACAAATCTCAATTATGAACCAAACCAAACCGAGAACCGTGTGTATTTTAGTTATGGAACCATTCAGGTACTTATTAGTACCAAAAACCAAACTGAATTGTTTATTTTGGTTTGGTTCAGTCGAGTTCTTTAGTTTCGTACCCAGATGACCATGCCTAGTTAAAATACCCAGTAACCTAGCTCACCAAAACATAGTTAGAATCTATGACATGAGCTAGGGACTCGGTCTGATTCAAAAATAAGAGAATATGTGGGGCCCCAAGGATTCTCGAATTCAAAAAATATTATGTTAGTATCATAATAATAACGACCATCATATCCAATATTGTTCTTGAAAGACAAAATTTAATGTCTCATCAATGAGGAAAAACTTCAAGAATTTGTCAAGGGTCGAGTCCCTAATTTATCTCGATGTAGTGAGTTGTTGGTACCTCCGACCAAATCTTAAACAACAAGTTCTTGGACAATAATTTGAACAAGAAAATTATGAGAACAGTTGTTGGAAGAGATACCCTCACATGTATCACCACGACTTCTCAAAAACTTCACATCGCTGACCTCGACATTCAACAAGTTAATCAGAATTAAGCCCATCTGTATTGGCCTCCCCAACCTCTAATTACATTCAACAATGATGATCTGAGAGAGGTGTAGGGCCACACAAATATGTTGTAATCATCACATTTAAAATCACACGAGTTAAAGTCATACGAATCATGCTTGATACAAGTAGCCTTGGAAATATTCTTTACCGTAATATTTATGATCAAATCGTAGGTATATCACCTCTCTCACCCTCTCAAAGGGTCTTCATGGGATTTAACATAAACGAAACTCATTTACTCATGAACTAAAACTCGATATCAACCTCGAACATGGGGTTACAAAAAGAAGATTCAGAGTCTCTCGAGAATAGTAGAGGGTCCATAGCCTTACAATATTATCATTGGATAACCATGGCTCAACTGAATATTCGATATCATATCAACTATACACTATTAGATACATTACATCATCAACAAATAATTAACATAATCAGTGGTAAC
Organism: Limnanthes douglasii subsp. nivea; assembly: GCA_036936605.1. NCBI lineage: Eukaryota > Viridiplantae > Streptophyta > Magnoliopsida > Brassicales > Limnanthaceae > Limnanthes > Limnanthes douglasii. Next base: position 85,611,269 of record JAUPFV010000005.1, on the reverse strand, counting down.
CAATGTGTCACTAGAGAATGTTATGCCACTTCCTTTGTTTTAAAGAAATATCAACTAATCGAGGCCCTTAAATTTCTATACGATATAGCATGCCATAAGAAATCAATCATTAATAGTTGTCAGCCAATAAAACAAAGGCACATACTATTCTTTCATGGAAAATATAGGCGATTATCACTGATTTCGAACAGCTAAGCCAGATTGGCCATATCAAGGAAGCATTGTACCCTATAAATATGGTGAATCCGGTTATTTTCAAGAAGAAAAAATAAAAATAAAGGATGCATTTGGACTTCACCGACCTCAATTGAGCATTTATGAATGATCCATTCCCGGTTCCAAAACTTGACCAGCTGGTGGATGCAACTTCAGGAAACAATGTGTTATCTTTCATGAATATATATTCAGTTTAAAATTAAATCATCATGCATCTTGGTGATGAAAGACATACTGCATTCTTAATCGAGCGAGGTCTACATTGCTGCACAGTAATGTCATTGGGTATAAAGAAGCAAGAGCAAATAATTTTTTTTCCAGTCAAATAAAACGGAGTATTTAGATATATACCGGAGATATTGTAGTCATTATCCGAGAGAAACAAAACCACCTTGAAAAATATAGAATATACCTTTGAAATCTTTGAGCAATCAATCTCAAACTCAGTTTAGAGAAATGTACATTTATAGTCTGCTACATGAAATGTTTGGGATACTTGGTCAACGAGTGAGAAATCAAGATTGACCCTACTCACCTAAAGAATTTAGAGGCGATAAAGCAACCACAATAATTCAAAGATGTATGAATCCTAACCGAGTACGAAGAAATCATAATAGGGTCCAACTCGCCCAAATGTATTGGTCATAACACGTAAGACTTCTCATTGACTCTCGACTTGTATTCAATAATTCTTTGGGACAAGCCGAAGCCAAGAACTTTACATACATGCTTTATTTTTTTTATTAATACATGTATATCCCTAAAAAATGTAGTACAAACAAGTACCACAAAGTGAGAACAAAATAGTTGACAGACTTACTTTTGCAAGAAGCGCTAAATCTGAAATTTGGGTCATCATCTAAGAACCACTGATAATTTAAAAATAAAACAAGATTCAATCCTTACGCAATAGCCTAAGAGGCTATGGTCGTCGATGACTTACATGATTGAAGCACTCTGATATGACTCTATCTCATGTAAGGGACGATCATGGATGACAAAGCCGAAGCCAAAAGTGTCAAAATATGATATGCTCACTACACTATACTTGATAACATTGTTTACCACAAATATGACCTCTTCTTTGATTTATAAGTTCAGGAAAATCCCAAAAGAATCCTAAACATACCTATGACTTTGCCTCATGTCATTAGTGAACGAGGTTAGCCTCCATTTTCTGTCCATATTCCAATGCTTTATTGACCAAAAACCCTTATGTATCTGCCAACAGAGATTGTGACTATGTACGATCATCTAAAAACAATTGTGTGGCCTCATTTCAAAAGTCTTACACTTGGGATATTATTTCTCTAACCGATAGAGCTCTTGAGCCATCATGTATAAAATGGACGTTTGCAATAACCGATGGGATCATTTTCTCACAAAACTCTCCATCTATATTCCATTTATACGCCAGTCCACTACCGGAATTCCCTGTGTTTAAGCTTACCGGAAAGAAGCACCAATCATTGGGCATATTTTTTCTAGAACTAGGCATCCATCACACCCATACTTGGGAATCTATTTTGTAAATCGGGCTCCTTAAAGAATCTATTTGCATGGAAGAAATGTCGTTTTCCCTTTCTCCCTAACTTTGTTTGGCCAATAATCATGAACCTTCTCCCATAAATAATTTTTTTTATTGGAAGGGTACATATGCTCTCTTAGTTTCAGGCACTGCTACTCTCACCCTGACAAGTCTATCTAGCCTGCATGGTGGTTATTTATCGTTGAAGATAGCAAGAACTCAACATGGCTCAAATTGTTTGGAAATAGAATTCGACGATAAAACATACTGTATGTTGTCTCAATAAGCCTACACAAGTAAGCTTGTACCCAATCTCCTCTGCCATCTCAAAAAACAACCAGTCATAACCTACTACGGAAAAAATATACATGTTTATCATCTTTAATAGCAACAATGGCTATAACATGACAAAATTTGCAAGCATTCAGTGGATCAAACACTTACCACCAATTGTCTTCCTAACCGCTCAAGGCCAGTCATGCATGTATTCCATCAATCTATTACATAAACAAATTTACATCTTTAGCACCCGTCAGTGTCAAGAAGGTCGGTTATCACTCGACAAGCTAAATTAAGCCATATCTCATATAATGGGTTATACTCGATCATTCTTGCTTAAGCTAATACAAGAAACTCTAGCATTGTAAATGACTTATTAGTAGTAATGTGCCACCATCTTAGTAGCAATAACAATCTTCCAAGATCAAGCTAACCGAGATGCATTATAGTCAATTGGAAAAAATCGAGCAACGACAGGAGAAACAGAAACCGAACCATTATTTTAAAGAGAATAGTAAGACAATATGTCCTTCTATTAGAAGCCTGATTACCATGTTGTTTAGTAACATCCATTGACTCATTGTTATTGCATTCTATGCTGCACATCAATTTTATATTGTTTCCCCGCTAGATTCTCTCTCAAAATATATAGGAGGTCGAGCCAAATGTTCATCAGAGGGGGAACAATTTCCTTGACCAATTCATTTGTTGTTTCGCTACCATCCTGTGGGAATATCGGTGGAACCACTAAAATACGGGACCGCATGCGAGATAATATCTCATAATCAAGCTATCTAAACTGAGCTCATAATCTGGCTTTAGGACATCACTAATACAATAGGACGCGTCTGGAAGATAACCTAGCTTAGTATGAAACAAATGATATTTTGAGTATTTTACATAAATGGAAAGTTATGGGACAATGTGGTAACTCAATTTGATATACAACTTTTATAAATTTAAATTTACTATAATTTTTCATACAAGGGACACATCATATCAACATGTAATACATTAACTAATCACTCTGGCTAGCGTCACATTATGTTTGCACCTCTTAATCTTTCTAAAGTAAAATAATGACTCATACGCCTCTCTTTCTACCCTCGCTTGTAACATTGCAGCTATGGATTCTTATTTATTTCCCCTCATTAAAAATCCAATTTGATGCAAATATTTTATGGTTATATAAAAATTAGTGGGTAGTTACAAGAAAGAGATCACTTTGTTCATAGATAGGTCTTCCCTATTTATAATACAAAAATTAGTGGGTAGTTACATATGTTTGCGCTTTAAGCGCCACTATCCCACTAACATCGCTATCCCTATAATCGTGGAGCAAATAACTAACACAGTTTGACTCAAGGGTCAAAACGTGTGTTTACATAACAAGTAAAAAGACGCTAAGTCTAATTTGTACTTGAAGCCGAGCTGAGCTACTCCTCAAACGAAATCAGGTCTGTTATGGTTTATAGAGCTCGAGCTCACTGATCATATGCTCAACTTATACTCTTTATGTCTTCACTCAATCTTGATCATCCGTTCATCGCGTTCCTCATCCATTCGATCAACTATTTCCTCAACTTCTTCGAGCTCATCATGGTCTTGAGCTTAGCAGCGTTGTATTTGTCTTTGAGCTCAGTCCGTTGAGGAGCTCAATATGCCTTTGGGCTCATCAACGACGTATTTATCTTTGGTCTTGATCTTCCTTTGATCTCGTTAACTCCGTAGAGCTCGTTCTTTTCTTCATTTCTTATCATAATCCGAGTTCGCGGTGCTCTTTGCTCGTGCTCGTACTTATTTGGGGGAATCCCCCCCTATCAAAATTTACTATAATTTTTCATACAAGGGACACATCATATCAATATGTAATACATAAACTAATCACTCTGGCTAGCGTCACATTATGTTTACACCCCTTAATCTTTCTAAAGTACAATAATGACTAACACGCCTCTCTTTCTACCCTCACTTGTAAAATTGCAGCTAAGGATTCTTATTTATTTCCCCTCATTAAAAATCCAATTTAATGAAAATATTTTATGGTTATAAAAAAATACTCCTCTCACACAATGAGGGGCTCAATTACCTCTGGAACTCCCACTCATGGGTTTTTGAAAATATTGTAACATGGTGGCAAACATAGTTTTTTTTATTATCTTGAAATGTTATGGGTATACTTAGTTTTGATAAAATTAGGAATAGTCTTTTCGACTTAGAAAATTTAGACCATGCATTTTAGGAGTCTATTACATGCTTTTATAATATATTTTTCCATGAAATTTGGTATTCTTTTATTCAATAAAGATTTTGGTGGGCAAGGAACTTTTTAAATAGGTATAAACACATCAGTATTACCCGAAACTTCTAGAGCCATGAAAGTTTGGGTAGAGAAAATTAAACTCGATAGAATGTGAGAAAACAACACCATGAACAAACCATTCAAGTCAAAGGATTTCCACGTTGATCACTTAACTCAGAAAAATACGAAAAGAACGAACAAACTTCTCAGACAAAACCGTGGAGGGTCGACTAATTAAAAAATGTGAGGCTTATTTATTTAACCGAAATCACAACCCATATACTTGAGATTCGCAAACACAAATTATGTAAGACAATATTACTATTACAAGGGTTGTTTCTACTCTCCGCTCGTTTTATTTTGTAAAATTAGAATGCTAATGAGACAAGCTAGATTGTATCATTCTCGTACCCGAACTATTACAAAGCTCGACATATAATATTCTCAAACTCTAGTATTATAAAGGAGCTCAGGTAGGCGATATGGCATTTCTGTGATCAAAATTTAACCTTTAAATGGTTTAAGAAAGAGCTTGAACAATAAAAAACCCTATTAGTGCCAGTATAAGTGTGACATAATGGCCACTTACTATGTAACTAATGCAACATTTACAACTCTAACCTCACTATAACTTCATACTATAGGTTTGAAATCCTAGCTTATATGGGAACCTTAGAGTATTTTTATCGTACTCTAATTTTTTATCTTAAAATTATCTCTTTTTCTTATCTTTATCTTTATTTCTATCTATCCCCGAGTAAAAGTTTAAAACCCACCAGATCGAACATACTCCAAAAACATCATCTCGCACATTTTTTTTTGTTTCAACTCTTCTTAAAATAACCTCAGCATCAAACTCTCCGCACAACAGGCCAATTGCAATGGTAAAGTGAAAGAATTTTATTTCATATTTATAAAAGGTATGGGGCTTCTTAATTTTGTCAAAATATTAGATAAGCTCCCAATTTCGATCATAAATCTTCAGACTTCCACCCCAACAATAACAGAAGTTATAATCATGATATCTTAATATGGACCATCTACACAATTAAAGTTGTCATCGTAAAAATAATAGAGGGATGGGGGATGAGAAAGGTATAATCAGCTCAGTAGAGGTATACAAAAGTTTGTTCTTGATTTTGAAACTCAAGATATTATATATGTATATACCAAGAACATTATGTGATCTCGAATAAATATTCTTATTCGAGAATCGTACTTAGGATTTCAAGGTTGGGGTTTAGATCGAGATAGTCATCAGATATGTCTAGAATCACCAAAGTCTATTCCTCATTCAGTATAATTTATGAGCCTTTATCCTTAGAGTCTCATTGTTTATCTTAGCACTGTTTAGCTACGATTTCTTCATTATGAAATTTAAGATATTATACATGTATATGCCATGCAGATTGTGTAATCCCACATAAATAATCTCATTTAGAAATGGTACCTATGATTTCACAGTTTGGGTCTGGATCAAGGTAGTCATTATGTATGTCTAAAATCATCAAAATCTCCTCATTCCTTAGAATAATCTATGAGTTCTATGTTCTTCAAGTCTCAGTTTTTATCTTATAACACTTCACTATGACCTTTCTTTCGATTTCCTCCAGATGGTTCTTAGACAAACTCGATTAGCTTACCATCATAGACAAAGTTATGGATCTCCTTTTTGAGCCGCCTATAGTCCCTCGTGTAAAGATCCATATTATTATTGTCCTTATTATAATTTTGGGTTCTTCGAATCTGTAAATCTTAACATTGAGAGAGGTTTCCTAAATATAACATTATTTTTGTTATTATCATAGATGAAATCTACATTTTTGGTTAGATTTATAAACTATCCACCTTGACTCAGAATCCTTTCGATCATTTTGACATCGGTGCAAAGAATATTTTTGTTTAGGCCCGAACGGTTTTGGTTTAGTTGTGGTTATCAGTTGGAGTATTTCATTAAAGTAATAGGATTTTTGCGGTTGAATTTCTTATTTTGAAATATAAATGAAGCTTGATATAGGACCATGACATAAATAAAGGTTGGATTGTGATAGTTTGACATGAATCTCAAACGCATAATCTCATGCACATTGATTTAGGATTCGACTTAGTCTAAGAAGGAGCCAAAATTAAATCTATTCCTATTTCTTATGCTATTGGCTAAAATACCAGGTATGATCTTATACCTATAAGCCGCAAATGTAATATAATCAGGAAAATCCTCTATATTATTTATTGATTTGAATGTAACATCGAGTGTAGTCTCTTAAGCTCTCTTTTAGATTTTTCTTATAATGCATTAGGTAGTCCCGATCACCCCTGATTAACTTACTTCCATTGGATCGAAACATGTACAAAGACCATAATGTCTCAATTGTTCGAATATACGCCAAAAAGAGATTATTAAACAAGTTAGCGCACTTTTGGCAAATGAGTCGATCGTCACACCCAAAAAATAGCATTTCATTCACAAGTTATTTGATATGATGCTCTGGGTCCTCGTTTCATCATACATTTATGGATTTTAGTAGTTAAACTTAAGAGATAGGTCTTTTGAAGTGATTTCAGGGATAAGATGCAACTTGGTCTTATTATACTTTTTATTCTAAGAGAGAACCTAAATATCCTCATAACATGCGAGGTATTGGTTAGACCATAATTAAATTTCTAGTGACTGCTGATAGGGGCTTGGTAAGAGTTCTGACTATATACGTTCGTATTCAATGGGCCAACCCAAGCCCATTCTTTGATAAGGATTTTGTATGATGAATTGATGGATCTAAAACTACTATTTTAACGGTTAAGTATACTACTATATGTCTACATCAAGAGTCGTGATCCAACATTTACTAATTTTATACTAAAGACTATGACCATGCGAGATTCAGTTGAAGATTCAGCTGGATACCTAACATCTCTTCTCTTATGTCCATTGGGAGCAACAATGAGACTTTGAATGATATTGACTATAACGAGCAAAGTTATATGTCAAGTGAATCCGAGTCTCATCCAAACTCAATACAATGACCGTACGACGAGCATATGAGCCCATTCTATGAAATATATTATCCTTATCAGCTCAAAAATTCTCAAGTGACTCCAAGATCCATTATGACCCTCAAATATCCTTGTTGCATTATATGTCGCCAAACTTTCGATCTCAAAATCAGGGGGTCTAGAGCTCACAATCTCGATTAGCCCACATATATAGTCACTTATGTCATACACGAGCAATGAAATTTGTTGAGTTGCATTTGAAGTAATATCTGTTCAGAAAGGTCCTCAGCTCTCTGCTCACCGACACCTGCCCCTTTAATAACTTCAGCATCGCCTTCAACATCGCCTAGGTTATCCATTTCTTAGAAATGTGTTATAAAAGTTTATGACTACATATGTTGGTTTTGGAAATAAAATTCAGATACCAACCGATTCACACAATTCGATTTAAAAAAAAAATTGGATCATATTTATAAATTTTTTCTCCCACTTACTTATAACGTAAAAAAATAGAATTAAAATTATTAAAGTTAATACAATGTTAAACTTTTTAAAAAAAACTATATAACAATGTTTTAAATAAAATTGATTGATATTATTATAGTATTTTATATGGACTTAGTTTTTTAATCATTATTTTTATAATTTAGAATCTAAATATATAATTTGATATTCTTATAGACGGTAAATAATAAAGTCTTTTGAAAACTATTATTCTTCAACAATATTTCAGTTTTTATTATCGGAAGAGATGGACCGCAATGGTGAAGAGAAGCCAGTGTCAACATTGAAAATTTCTTACTGATTTTCGTCAATCTGGGCTTAAGCTTTAGAGGTTTGGGTCCGAACTCTGAGTATACAATATACGTTTACGGCCCAAGTTGGACCATATGTCCCGAATGAAATGATAATAATTTATAACAATGTATTAATGAAAAGCTATTCCGGTTCTGAACATTTAATTAATATAATTTATTTTCCCAGGAAAACATAATTTATTTAATGGAATCACGTGACATGTAATACACAAGTATTTCATAACTTTATTATATATAGTATAGGTTGAAAGTAGTAATCCAGTGCCGACTATATCAACTAGATCTCGTTCGGAAATCACGGAGCTGATCAGATTCGAATGTGCATGTTCGCCCGTATGATAGCAACACATATGATAATGGCATGGAGTCTTGTCCTAATCCTTAAAAGTAAAGACCACACTGGGGGAATTATTATTGATGTAGAGTTCCGACTTTGTATTAATTTTACTTTTATTTTTATATATATATATATATATATATATATATATATATATTATGATTTTTGATAATAATAATAATGAATAATAATAATAAAAATTCTACATGTATGTGCAATAAATAATACATCTTAGTTGAAAAACATACATGTAATTATTTTATAGATCCATTATGAAACTTTTTATATTTTTTTGTTTTGTTTTTTTTTAAATTTAAAAAACCTATTAAATCCTTGTTGACAATTAATTATATATATATTATATCTGATACAAACAAATATAAAACAGAAGATAAATTTAATAAATAAATAAAAATATAAAAAATGGTCGAGAATTTGAGATAGTGGAGAAACAAACATAAATTTGGTTGAGATTAAAAAGAGATAAAAATCTGCCCGCTATAGAGTTGGCTCAGATTAAACATGGATGAAAATATAGTAGTTAAAGAAAAATACAAAGTTTGTTAGAAATAGGAAGATATTTGTAAGTTTGAATACTAGGGTGTCCAATTTATTACTTGTCGAGCCAAACTACTGAGCCAATTATGGTGGACTCACGAGAGTCTTCAAGTTTTATAGTCTTATACTTGCCGCATTAAAAAATATTTGTCGGCCCGAACCTCTTTTGATGACAAAACACTATATTTTGTCGAAGGGAAGTACACGTATAAGTAGTATGTCTACCATTTTTTTTATTTACTAGTAGTTGGTTATCTCATAGACATAAACATTACTCAGTTTAATATTGACAAGAAGTTGAAAGAGAAAAAATTCAAAAAACAGCTTTGAATTGTCTGTGTAAAAAATTATCGCATAGTCCAGTCAAAATATGAAGAAATGACTAATAAAAGATGCTACATAATTGAGAGAGTTATGAGAGACTTCATGTTTTAGCGTATCTGAGACTTTCTTTTACGGTGAAACCCCCTGTTCATGTTCATGTTTGACTGCAACTTTTTATTTTTAGATTTTCTGATAAAGAGAAGGGTTTGCATGGTTCTAGAAAAAATATAAGATAAAAAAAAATTTGATCACTTTTATTACTTAAAATTGAGTCACCCTCAAATGAAGGTTTATACCCATATTTATAGGGCTTATTAGAGGCAATAGTGAATCGATAAATGCCACACGTTTATAAAGAAACATGGAGTTCATCTAAACATAAGATGTTTCAAACATTATTAAAATGTCTTATAACCCCTTAAAGTATTTGAATAATATTTATAGAACAAACTAGAAACTTCTTTTTGAACAATGTTTTATCTTCAATATTTTTCTTATCCTCTTTAGTTAAGCACAAATTATGTTTTTTCTTATATGAGATATTGATTTATTTTTCCTTTGTTAACCGTTTTAGCTCGTCATCCCTTTTGCCACATTTGTCTTAGCTCGTCCTCTCTTTTAGCATTAATTTATTTTTGTAAATCAATCTTAGATTTGCCAACTTCATGTCATCATTCACAACTTATTTTCATTCTCTTGAAATCCGTCATTATTAAGCTCGTCATAATTCTTGATTTGTTGTAACACTTTAGTTAAACTTGATTATTTACCTCTTATATATTGATATCTAGCCCGTCATAATAAGTATAATTTTTTATAAAAAAATTCTTTATAATGAGATATGTAAGAAAATTCTATTTCGGAATGTCCCATCATGTGTGAATTCAAAGTATTCAGGTAAGTTGTTACAAGTCCAATTAATTTTAAAAATAATGTATATTGAGAATATTAGACTTACAATAATATATATAAATTTATTCTTGTGAAATTATAAATAAATAAAATGTGAATACTCGTTGGGGAAAAATGTATCTAGAAGGAATATTATTTAGCCTAAAAATTTAGTATTGGACTCCAAAAGCCCAATAAGGTTATAGTCTTGATAACAAATAGATCATTGGATGAGTTCCCAATTTCAAGGTTCCTAAATGAAGTACCATAATTAATATCTTCGCTATGAATATCAACAAATAAAAATAAAAGAGGAATAAGGTTATGGAGGCAAAATGTATGGAACGTGGTGAAGTTCACCATTAGAATTCTCAAATGGAGTCCAAATTTCAATCCCAAAAGAGAACCTCCAGTCACTCCAACCTGGATCACGTTTCCTAGAATTCTAACTTATATATACCAAGAAGACACAATCAAAGCAATAACCAAAATATTAGGGAAGCCTCTCCAAGTTTGGGTCCCAAAAAAGAACAAAGTTATGTACAATTCTTGCATAGCTTGGATTGAGCTAGACGTTTCTAAGGAGACTATTTCTAAAATATGGATTAATTTTGGAAATGAGCAAGGCTTATGGAGGTTCTGTATGTTGCTAGGCCAAGTTACTGCTCAAAATGCTGGAATATATGTCACAAGTCTACTGATTGTATAAGAATAAACAAACCAAAGTCAAGCCATTTATTAGATGACAATCAACCTATCCTTCCTCCCAAACTTAACTCTGTCATAGTTCAAGACCCAACTAGCACTAATAAAGATCTCATCTCCTCAAACATAATTAACCAATCAAAGCCAAACCAAAATAGTGTTAACAGAACAACACAAGCCTCAAAATGACATAAAAATATCAAACAAACACAATCTACCTATAATAACTCTCTATAAACCATCTTCACAACTTCTCTATACCTCAAATAACACCTAGATTGAAACAAACAAGACCATACCTGATATTTCAGAAATTAAAATTAATGAAGCCATCAACTTGCTAGACACTGGTCTTACGATTACAACAACAAGTGATCACCTAAGAGAAGACTCATCCCCTCTAAAACATAGATCCTTATGTTGCCTTCCTTCAACCCCAACAACTCTTATAAAAAACAAAATAAAGATAATGAGATAGTTAAAAAATAATAATGCTTCAAAGGCTTTACAATTCACTGGGTCTGCCAGACCTTCAACTGGCTCTCCTCAATGATTGTTTCCATTCTCTGTTGGAATGCTAGAGAATAATGCCACTAGAAGAAGAATAAAATCTATTTGTAGAGCTGAGAAAGTTAACTTTATCACCATCTAGGAGCCCATGATAAATGCCAAAAATTTACCTCTCACTGCTAAGCTTCTCAAGTTTCAAAATGCAATAGCTAGCATATCTAATAAAATCTTGATCATGTGGAGCAATGAATTTAAAGTGAAAACTCTAGTTAATCATGACAAAAAAATACATATTTAGGTCACACACTATCACTTATATCTGAGCTATGGAATAATCATAGATGAGTGATGAACTGTTCAAAAGCTTGGATAGTAATGGGAGATTTCAACACAATTTTCTTCCCCTCTGAACAATTATCATACTCATATTTTTACCCCAAAAGCATGAATAATTTCAATGATATGATGAGTTATTGTATCCTAATCGATGCTAAATATATTGGATAAAGCTACATATGGACTAATTCTCATAAATGGAAGAGACTGGAGCGCGTACGGTACAACAGTTCTTGGGCTAACTCTTTTGAAACAACAAGCAAACACTTAGCAAGAAAAACTCAGACAACTCTCCTTTACTTATCTCTTTCTCTAACGATTTAACAAAAATCAAATCTTCTTCTAAATTTTGAAACATGTAGTTACTTTATCCTAATTGCTTACATGTTATTAAAAGCAATTGAAATGAGCCAATTACAGACCCACATTTCTTTACCTTTTGGAAAAAACTTAAAAGGCTGAAAGTCTTCCTAAAAAGTTAGAACAAGTAGAATTTTGGTAACATATTCAATAATTTCTCACACACTGAATAAGAAATTTATTGAAAAGTGTTTTGCAGATTCAAAGACTCAAGAGGACAAGATCAAGCTGGCCAAAACTCAGGTTAATCATCTCCAACTATTGGCTATGGAAGAAATCTATTGGAAACAAAAGTCTAATACCAAGTGGACTCTAAATGGTGACATAGATACAACTTCCTTCGACAATCATGTTAAGCAGAAGAGAAGACAAAATCATATTCTCAATATTAAAGTTAAAAATACATGGATTGAAGATCCAAAGAAAATTGGAGATTCTGTTGTACACCATTTTTGGACTCTTCTTTACGAAAATAAAGACATAAGATAGATCTAAAACCTTCACAATACCAAACCCTAAGCTTATAAAAGATGAGGAGAACACAAATTATGACCCCTTACTGATATTGAAATCTACAACTCTATTAAAGCTCTTAACGCTACATGTGTTGCTGAAGTTGATGGTTTTAATACAAAATTATTTCAGAATTGTTGGCACATAATTACTAAAGACCTTTGCGTTGTTGTTATAGCATTACTTCAAGGTGATTATGTTCCTTAAGGTATTTTCCACAACCATTTGTCTCATCCCAAAGAAAGACAATTCTCAGACTTGGAGTGACTATAGGCCCATCCGTTTGTGTATAGTGTTCAACAAAATCTTGTTAAGAATACTTAATGACAATCTAACTGAGATTCTTTTTAAAGTCATATCTAAAGATGAATGTGGTTTTGTTAACAGAAGATAATTTTAAGATAATATCCTCTTGATGCAGGAGATGACTCATGATTTAAACAAGAAAAACAACAAAGTCAACCTATTTATAAAGTTAGACATGACTAAAGCCTTTAATATACTCTCTTTATCTTTCCTCTATCGGATTCTGATTGGCTTTGAATTTGATCAACCATTCATAGACAGAATTCAAAGCCTTATTAGTAATGTTAGATTCTTTGTCATTATTAATGGAGAACCTAAGGTTTTTTTTCTTCAAATCAATAAATGGTGTGAGACACGGAGATCCTCTATCTCATAGTCTCTTTATTCTTGCTGAAAAATTATTGATCATAAGCCTCAATCCTCTTTATACAGTTAACAATAACATAAGTTACAAGTCTATTGGCTCTACCTTGATTTATTGTTTAGTATTTGGTGATGGCATTTTCATTTTTACCAATGGATCATCCTCCAGCCTCCACAACCTCAATCGCATCCTGAAGCAATACCAAGAAGCATATGGTCAGACCATAAATAAAGACAAGTCTACGCTTATACCATCTATAAGAATTGCAATTTCAAGGCTAAAAAATCTCAAGATTAATACTAGATTTAACATTAAAAGGCTTCTTTTAAACTACTCGTGGATTACCATCAATAATATAATAAAAGTGTATCACTTTGAAGATCTAATATCAAAGCTTTGAAAGAAAACTGAAGAACGGAACAAAACTTTTCTATCCTATGGAGGTAGGCTAACCCTTCCCCAAAATTTTCTACATGTTATCCCTTATTATTATATACAAAGCTACATTATACCCAAATCTACAATAAGATGAATTGAATGTATATGCACAAATACTTATGGAGATCTACTGAAATGATAAACTAATTAACTGGTCTTCATGGAAAAAGATTTGTCTGCCTTATGATGAAGGTGGCATAAATTTGAGGAATTTAGAGGATATGCAACTTGCTTTGTCTTTCAAGCTTTGGCATAAGTTCAGAAAAAAAAAATTCCTTTTGGGCTAACTTGATGCATAACAAATACTGTAAAGATAAGCACCCAATGCAGGTCAATACTACCATGAACATATCCAGCACGTGAAAAGACCTTTGAATATTAGACCTATTGGAGAAAAGTTCATCTTCTGGCAATATGAAAAAGGGAAATATTAAGTTTTGGTTGGATATATAGTGTGATTCAAACCCTCTAATCTCTCCAAGCATGGATGAAAACAACTCTTGGTACTCTCAAGATCAAGTCAAAGAATTTTTCATCTATCACACCTAGAACACTAATAAGCTCTAAAATTCTACCGTCCAACGTAAACATAATCCAAAAATCCAAATCAAAGAACATGAAGTAGATTAGATCCAATGTTCTCCATCAAAAGATGGAAAATTTTCACATAGACAATTGTGACATAATTAGAACTAAAGGCGACAAATCAATGATTTACAAAAGGTTATGGAGCAAACCATAACATACAATTGACATCTAAATTCTAGCATAACTGCTTCATAACTGGATATCTACTGGCAATTTCATGCAAACCATAACATACAATTGACATCTAAATTCCAGCATTGCAACAAATCTGAAACTTTAAATCATGTTTTTTGAAAAAATTGTCACATTGTTTGGCAGGTTTGGAGTTATTTTGGATATTTTTTCAACCTAAGAATCAAACAACACATGACTTTACATGTGGTCAGAAGTTGGTTTGAGTCCTCTTCTAATGACACTCATATGTGTACTATAATCCCTCTTATCATAGCCTAGTATATTTGGAACTTCAAAAATAAAGCCAAATTTCAGCAAGATAAAGTCATTGTTATCAATATTATCCTTCATGTCAAGAATATCATTATAAATCAAGACCAATCTTGTCTCATAAAGAGAAAATATTGGCTTATGGACAATGACATTTCCTTTGATTTAAGTTGTTTCAGTCACTTAAATTAGCCTAGAAAGCTAATTGTTACTAGTTGATCTCCTTCTATGGAACCAAGATTAAAACTTAACATTGATACTTGTTGTTTTATTAATGGTGAATCTTGAGGTGGAGCTATAATGAGAAACAATAAAGGGGGAAATCATTGCAGCTATAGGAAGATTATATAGAATGCATACACTTTTTTTTATTGAATGTAGAGCACTAATGGATGGACTCGTCCTTTGTTACAAAATACATATATCTAACTTTGACATTGAAATAGATTCAAAAATCCTATATATTATGCTACTTAGTCATAAATCCCCATGGTTTCTAATAAATCTCCTAGGTTTTTGTATGAATCTCTTATCTCCAAACTCATCTTTTTCCCACATATATAGAGAGCAGATCATGGCCGCCAACTGGTTAGCTTAATGAACAATGAAATGTAAACAAAAATAGAATATAAATATTACTCAACTTCCAACCCAACTTCGAGTTATAACCCTGTTTGAAACCTTGAATTATCGACAATTGGAGATCTTTTACAATAACCAACTCTCGAAGGACTCTGTCTCATATCCTCTTTACTATAAAAGAATCATATATTCTTTTCTTTTCTATCTAACAACTTTCAAAGCAGAATTTAAATTCTGACTTAAACAACTTTTCTAGAAAAAATATCGGATTTACCTTGAAATCACCTATCGCCAATATTTACTCTATGGACTTGCTCTGCATCCAGCTTGTAATATTAAGCAGCTATTGATCATAGTCTTTAAATTAACATCAAAATTATTGCCCATTAAGATTCTTCTCTCCAACACTACCATAGTGTTCTTACGACAAAGAAATCCATAATTTATCTCCTCCCTCAAGATATGAAAGTCTCAATTAATTCTCTCAAGCACGCTAGCCTCTCCCAGATTCAATATTAAAAAATCGAGACTTTGCAAAAATTGAGTCTTCAATCTTCGAGAGCTTATTAAAGCTCTTCCATTTGCATCTATTTTTCTGAAACTCTCACCTATACACTAAAATCAGCCAAATTGAAATCAATCTTAAAATAAAAACAAGATCATCAATACATAATTATTATCTCTTGAAAATAAAATAATATGACTTTTGACTAAGACCAATAATACATTATATCTTTTAGGATATGAGATATAAAAGTATTATATAGCCCCCAAGGGGGTAGCCGAGTTGGTTGAGTATGGCATTCTTATGACCAAAAGGTCATGAGTTCGAGTCCCTCTACATACGCTTTCTCAGCTGAGCCTGTCACCTTGTGTGGTTTACCTTCTGGCGTTGGTTTGCAGGCTATCGCGTCAGACTGAGGGTTTACCCTATGCGCACTCATTGCACTCTGAGTAGCGGCTGCGGATTCCCTCCGAAAAAAAAAATAAAAATAAAATAAAAGCATTATATAGCATTTTAAGTATTAATATTGTTAATATTAATTTCTTGGGTACCCCAAATCAAATAAGTCAAATCTACAAATTATATCATATTGATGGAAATGCCAACGTTATTGATCCCAAAACCAAACCCCTCTTTAAAATTTGGGTTGGAAATTGGAAGTCTGAGTATAATTATACATTTAAGGCCCAGGTTAGACCATATATCCCGAATGAGATAATAGAAATTTGTAAAAATGTTTCAGTGAAAAGCTTTTCCGGTTCTGAACATAAAATAAAACATAATTTATTTTCCCAGCAAAACATAATTTATTTAGTGAAATCATGTGACTTGTAATAAGTAATTCAGAACTTTATTATATATGTTGAAAGTAGTAATCTAGTACCAACTCTATCAACTAGATTTCATTCGTAAATGGCGGAGCTGGTTCGATTAGAATGTGCATGTCCGCCCGTATGATAGCAACACATAAGATAGTGGCATAGAGACTTGTTCTAATAATTAAAGAAAAACATCACACTGAGGGGAATTATTTTTTATATACTACTCCAATTTTGTATTAATTTTACTCAAAGTTTTTTTTGCTGGATATAAAATAAATTTTAATGTTTATAAAATTTTAAAATAAACATAATAGAAAAAATAAAAATAATCATACAATAAAATAAATCATTCTTTATTTTTTTTAGAGTTTTTATATATTATATTTGTAATAAGCAATTTTTTCGAGGAAACAAACAACTTCATCCGGGTTTATTTTCTACAAATTTGAAGAGTTATATCTAACTAATTTTTGTATTTATAATTTTTTTTTAAGATTTTAGGTTATTTTAATTATGTAAAATATTGATTAAAAAAGCCTCTAAAAACACCAATATTAATAAACGTAGTTATATGAAAAAAATAAAGAATAGAATAATAATAGAAGTCTATTTGGAATTTTAGAAAACTCTATCAAGAAATTGCTTCCTTCTATCTTCATAGTCTTTAATTTCGCAGAAATTCTTCTAAATATTACAGATCATCAAGCCTCATCATCAACCTCCAGTTCGGAATTGTCTGTTTGTCAAACCATTCTAGATCTTGCTCGTTCTATAGTTTTTAGTTGTTCCTGCAATAGAAAAGGAGCAATTCAGAATCCTAACAGATACATCATTCCCAACAATCCAAGAAGCAACAAGAAATCAGAGACCTTCTGAGAATTCACTCAGACTTTATGCGGATTTGTTTAAACCTTTAATAAAGAATATCGAATATACTTAGACTGCAATACACCACAAAAGTGATAATGTTTCACTTCAATACACAAAACAAGACAAAGAACGATTATTGGTAGTGACTAAATTCACGGTTATAGAGAAATTTTCAGCAGGTATCCCAAAGAAACAAACTCTAGCTAAATTTATTAATGGTCTCAGGTTTACCGGAGAAATAAATGTTCAAACTAGGATAGCCATCACATTCTACTGGAATTTACCTTGAAGGAAGATCTTTGCAAACTCTGGAGAAAAAATGTTTGGACTATGGATCATTATGTCATGAGATTGCTGAAATGGACGCCATCTTTCAATCCAAAGGTGGAAAGTCCTATTACTCCTGTTTGGATCCGTATTGCCAAGATTCATGAATTCTTATTCAATGAATCAATAATACAATTTATAACAGCTACATTGGGTTACCCTTTAAAGATCGTCGTGTCTTACAAAAACAGAGCTCTTCACAATGCTTGTTATGCATTAATAGAGCTCGACTTACCCAAGACTATCCAGTATAATGTGTGGGTTGGTTTCGGTGAGAATGAAGGCAACTGGCTTGAAATAAGCTACACAAACCTTCCTACATACTATCAACTATGCAATCATCTTGGCTATAGCAAATAAAAATGCAAGAAAGCAATATCCAAGAAGAACCTGAATTAATTCTGAAACCAAGAGTTGTTCATAGTAAAGATGCTAAAAAAGAGTTATTTACCAAAGAGAAGGACAAAAATCTGGAACCTGCTAACCAGAAACAAAAACAATCCGTGAAATCCATAGTTTTTATGCCAACTACTGAGATCATGAATATCAGCAAAGATATTAGCAATAGTTCTTCTACCTCCAAAGCTAACGATCATAATGGCAATACACATCAAGGAAAAACTATCACAGAAGAAAATAAGGATCTTCCTGAAAATGAAGAGGAGATTATCGAAGCTATCAAGTGTCGTTGGATGGATGGAGACTATGATCTTTCTATGAAAGATACTTGTAATTCTGGAAGCTATACTCCTAATCATAATAACATGGGAAGCCTTCCTGTTCAGAAAAACAAAGAGATTGACACCATCAGTCCAAAATGCCTAAGTAAATCCTCTGAAAACCAACTCAAAGCCAAAAAATCTATCCATACCTCTTCAAAACTCAACAAATCTGGTAACCTTCCCATAAGTCCTCCTGCCTCTACACATGATATCAAAGCTATTGGGAAGCTCTTGAGTAGAAAATAAATAAAAAGTAAAGTTAAACCACCAAAAGGATTAAACACAACCAAAATCATAAAGGGTCAGCCAAGCATCACTGGAAACTCTAAATGACTATTTCAATCCTATATTCTCGGGATAAATCAATCTACGAAAGATCAACAAAGAATGAAGATTGAAAATTTCAAAAGCTAAGATGCAGCTTCAAGTCTATCTTACTTGGATCAAACAAAACGATGACCGTTCATTAGAAACCTGAAGGTTCAAGATTCTCAAATTATCTAATCTTTCAATCTGGTTGTCTGCCCTGAAGGTTCAAGATTCTCAAATTATCTAATCTTTCAAAGGAATTAGGGCATCTAAAGTTAAGATCAATCTGGATCTTATTTTGATTTGGGTGAACTCGGACCCATCATCACTTGTTAAGATCAATCTGGATCTTATTTTGATTTGGGTGAACTCGGACCCATCATCACTTGGGTGAACTCGGACCCATCATCACTTGTTTTTTTTTTCGGAGGGAACCCGCAGCCGCTACTCAGAGTGCAATGAGTGCGCACAGGGTAAACCGCTACTCAGAGTGCAATGAGTGCGCACAGGGTAAACCCTCAGTCTGAGGCGCCAACGCCAGAAGGTAAACCACACAAGGTGACAGGCTCAGCCGAGAAAGCGTATGTAGAGGGACTCGAACTCATGACCTTTTGGTTATAAGAATGTCATACTCAACCAACTCGGCTACCCCCTTGGGGGCCATCATCACTTGTTGTGTTTCTTATATGTAAGGCTTTTTTTGGGCTATATTCCTTTTATTGATAAAAAATTCTTCTTTTTGCTTAAAAAAATAAAATTAAAAAAAATAATTTTTTTTGTAAATATAATATTTGTTTCAGGTAAAAAAGTAATATAATTATATTTAACAACTTTTATCTATTTTTATAGCCTCTGGGATGAAATTAATTAGATTTTTCTTAAATAAATCTAATATATTATTTCCAATCAAACAAAAATCAAATAATAAATATGAAACACAAAATAGAGAAAAGCATAATCTTTTTATTAAGATACAAATTTTTTAGTATATAAAATATTATGATATATATATATATATATATATATATATATATATATATATATATATATATTTGTTTTTTCAAAAATATAAATATATAATTATAAAAAATATAATTTAAACAAAAAAAATATAAATATATGCATATAATAACTTCAATGATAATTATATTTTTTACTTTTTATTGTTAAAATAGAGTTTTTTCGTTCGTATATAAACTATGAGCTAGATTGATAGTTTGTTTAAGAAAAGAGAACTAATTAATTTTTAATAGAACGTTTGGTAATATAGTCAATATTTTGTTTAAGAAAAGAGAACTAATTAATTTTAAAAAATGTAACTAATTGATTTTCAATAGAACCAAGGGATACCAGCGACACTGATTTAATAGTAGATAACTAAGAGTCTAAGAACAAAACAAATAAAGAATAAAATATCACAAGAGATAATAACTTGGACCTTCGTATTAGAATAATTATGGATGAGTATTAAATATATATATTTGATCATTGTCAGACAAATTAGTAAGTAATCAGATTAATTATATTATATATAATTGAATAGGAATTTGAAAAAAATATTATTGAGGTATACATGTGGTAATAGGTTGAATTTGGGCACTGTGAAGAATTGTGCCCAAGTCGAAACTTAAGCCTGAACTAATAATTTATGGACTAAATTGATAAATCAATTTAATGGTTGTGGTCTCCGATCCATAAAACGACTAAAGTAATGGGCTTAATATAATTTGGGTTTTTAATTGTATGGATATCTAAGGAGACTAAGGTTAAGATATTCCTTCAATTTAGCTCTATCACGTTAATCCACTTTATTATATTGGAAGATCCACAACCATCATGGGTCTAAAAGAGCTTAAACGAACAATCAATTACTAACAATATATTGCAAGAAAAACCATAAGTTCTATATTATATCTCTATCACTTAATTACAAGATCCGAAGGTTTATGTGACCATGTATGAAAAATATTGAAAGATTTCATATTAGTTCTAGCAATTGGTATTGAGCCAAAATCTCTATTGTGATTCATAGGATAAACAACATGTATATCTTTTATTTAATAAAAAATATGATTTTTATGTACAAGATCCATACCATCGAGATTATTTCTTAATTAACTTGATATGGTATGTAACTAAGGTTTATGTGAAAAAACATGATCCGATTGATTTTTTTATCAGAAAAGCATGATTAAGTGTTTCAATTTTAGGGAATAAAGATATAAATTTGATCGAATTTGGAATTTTCTCATTAAATTAAGTTTTTGTTTGGTTGCTATAAATTCTTTTTCGAATATATAGCCAACCAAACCCTAATTTAAACGGAATAATATGACATACCTGGACATCAACTCATTGTCGTTGTAATCCCATATTATTCATGGTTGAAGGATGTTCGAAAGCGTTCATCATGGTCAGCTAGCTGTTGCCGCTGCGGATGAACGCCACAACTTGTGAAAAAAGTGCTTGGACTTATTTTATCATCATATGATAAATGTTTGGACTTATTATATTTTGTATGTATCGGTGTAATAAATATTTTATATGATTGAATGATTATATGGATATGCATGACTAAGGTTTCATATTTTGGTAGATTAATTATAGATTTCATCAATGAGACATCGGGAAGTTTAATTGATCTCATAAGGATCTTAAGATCTGAAAAGGTTCAAGGTATTAATTTAATTCTAATATTTATGGTCCTCTCGAAGGTTAATATTTGGGTTTAAGTTAATAATGAATTGTGGGAACTCTACTGAAAATTGATCATTGCGATTTTTTTTTTTAAATTTAAGTAGGTGAAATCAGCTCTCTGGAGGGTTTCATCGGTACTTGGGATAATTAAAATAATGAATAATGATAATTTACTCAAATTCATGGATATTGTTAGTATAATTTCCCCTATGGTATCCTATTACCATGGTATGTTATGTTTTACGTGTATATGCCATGTTCAAGTATGTTAAGTTGTTATATGTTAAATTTACTTATTTTTTGTGTATTATACATATGTTCCAGTTAATGTTATGGCTAATAATCTGATGGGGTAGCATAACCTCAATGTTGGATGACTCAGATTTTAATCAGTGTAAAGAAGACATTGAGTTTTTCTTAAAGTTACATGATTATGACCTCGCACTAATGAAAATTAAACCAGATGCTCTTAATTTGGAAAGTTCACCTAAGTAGACAAAGAAGTATAGTAACTGGGTACTTTCTAATTCGTTGTACTTGGCTTTCATACTTCAAGGGATACCAACTGTACTTCATGGGGTTTTCCCAAAGGATGCTACCAATATCGTGGATTTTCTCATGGAAGTTGATAAATCATTTGCCAAAAATGATAAGATAGATATGCAACATCTCATGAATGAGATCTCAACCGGGAGGGGCATTGGAAAAAGTGTTATCCGAGAATATATATTATGAGGATGTCTATGATTGCAACCAAGTTAAAGAAAATCATGGTAAACTTACGTAATGAATGTGTGTTATGATTCCTTTTTCAATCTATCCCGATGAACATTTCCAATTCATTTTCAACTGCATGCGGAAAAATAGACGATCAATGAATTGATTGCACATGCTGCACAAAATGAGGAAAAGCTTATAGGGGAACAATTTAAAGTGAACATGATATTTTCTAAAAAGGTGATGAGTAAAAAGAGAAAGAGTTCAGACAAATGACCTAGCTATGGTATGGCTAAGAAAAAGAAGCATCAAGAATCGACAGTAGGTCAATGCTTCATCTATACAGAAAATGGACACCTCAAGAAGAACTATTAGAAACGTCAGTTTACTTGCAAAGTGAAGGTAATATCATGTCTTTGGTTGTTTCAGAAGTTAATCTTATTTCCGTGGATGGTGGGTTGATTCGGCTGCAACAACCCATGGTTGAATTTCTTTATAGGGTACACTAAAGAGTCGAAGGCTAAGTGAGGATTAGAGGTCCATCTTAATAACTGACTGAAGCTCGTATAAAGTATTGGCCATTTGTGATTTAAATTTAAATCTTACCACATGACATATATTATTTTTTAGATAATGTTATGTATGATCTTAAGTTTCGAATGAACTTGAATTCGTTTCCAGTTCTGGACATGTTTGGTTATTCTTGTCTTTTGGGTCATAATAAATTAACTCTATTTTATAATAATATGATTTATGGTAATTTGAACCTTTGAACTCCATTTATTAACAAGTTTAATAAATGTTGTTACATTGGTGACCTTAATGACCTCAAAATTACTGGTTTTCAATTTTCTTGGTCAAACAAATAGCTAACCAACCTCGCATTCTTTATGGGTTTTTGTCAACAACAATTAGGAAGACCTTTTCTCCAATTCCTTTGCTTATTATGATTTCCCTCGTACCTCTTACCATACTCTTATTTAAATTTTTCTCAATATCCCAAATTATTTCACCAAAAACCTAATCGTTTTTTTAACATATGAAAATTTCATCCTGATGATTTATTTATTGTCACTTCTAACTTGAACCTTCTTATGGATGACCCCAAAAGAGAGTTCAGTAACATAAGAGAAAAAACTTCTTATACTAAAAATTTACTTCTTTAAGCCCGACATAATAAAAGAGAGTTCAATAACATAAGAGAAATAACTTCTCCTGCTCAAACTATACTTCTTCAAGCCCGACATAGTATGGCAAGTGACACCTCAACTCCTCACTCATCGAGGATGAAATTCATGCCTCCGAAAACTTTATATTCTTCAGCTGGAAGAGTCATTCTGTAAGAAGATCCCTTGTGATATTTGGTTTAGATTGAGGGACTATAACTCCAAATTCTTCTATAACAGTATCAAAATGCATATCTCTCGAAATAAAATCATCTATATCAATAACCTACTTGGGAACATCTGTGCCTCCCCCATGGAGTTTCTAACATATTTTCCTTAACTATTTCACCAACCTCCTTGGTGCAAAAAATACTTCCAATTATCATGGGATCGAAAAAGTTAGAAGTCTTATCACCATTAAGCTAAACAGTTCTAATAAATCTCATATGCTTCACCCAGTAACCGATGACGAGATAAAAAAAACCTTGTTTAGTGTTGAATTTGATAAAACAAAGAACCTTAATGTCTACAACTCTAGTTTTTAAGTATCTATGGGCTACCATTCGAACAAATATTTATAAATTGGTATATTATTTATTCATTCATAGTCACATGGACCATAGTTGGAAAAAACACTTATCGTTTTTATCATGAAAAAATATAATCCTTTCTTTCCCTCTTACTTGAGACTTATTTTCTGTTGCAGTGTTATTTACATAGTTATTTTTAAAATTCTCACTAACAAGATTAAAAACTCTATGCTCTCGTTGATCGGCCCCTCCTAATTAAAATTTATCCAGGCTGTAGTATATCCAATAATATTCTAATTTCTCAAGAGCCTCTCAACGACCATAACACCAATATGGAAGTTCATAAAGATTATCTTAAGATTGGCCTCATGAAAGCCTTCAATAGTGATCCGTTGAGTCTTCTCTTGGATGTTCTTTATGTCATGGATTTCCCTGACCAAATGATTGGTTGTGTCATTAGTTTATATCTACTACCCATACTCGGTTAATATCAATGGTAACTCCTTCAGTTCCTTTTTAAGATAAAAGAGACCTCCGATAACTATTAAGTGTCATAAGCTCAAAATTATTAATCTCTGCTTTGCAGATGACTTCATGATTGTATGTTATGCCAAGAACATTTGTATCGACCTTGTTAAAGAAGGCCTTGATGAATTATCCATACTCTCGGGCCTCCATCTGAACCCAATAGAGTCAAAGTTTCCTCTCCTTGGTCTCTAACTCAATCTGTCATTCCATCATCGCCTACTTGGACTTTGAGGAAGGTTTATTTCCAGTGTATTACTTATGAGTCCCTCTTATCACCTCTTGTACATCCTATGTTCAATAATATTACTAGTTGTATAAACTATTAGACCTCTATTTTCGATGAAGAAGTCTATTGGTCTTCAGTATTTATCCTTCCAGTATGTGCCCTTACAGACCTTGCCCGACCTTCTCGTAGATTCCTCTGGTCGATCTTAAAGATGAAAATATCTTGTTCAATAGTTGCATAATCTAAAGTTATATTGCGATCACAAAAGAACGGTCATGGTAGACCTTAGGGCTCGGAATCAAGCAATCACCTTCAAATACTTTTGGTCCATCTTGAATGATAAACTCTTTAACTAGGATGGAGAAAAAATCATAAATCTAAAGCATATTACCTTAAAACTCTACAAGGAAAATGTCAATAATGGCCTCTCTATTACCTTATGTATTACCCCTAAGTATTTTCTAACTATTTAGTTGGCCGATATGGTCCTAGTATTATCCGTAATATTAGAGTACACACCACTATCATGGTTTCTGATGTTGTCGATAACAAATCTTAGAGCTGGCCCACTCAGCTTTATATCTAGCAGAAGATTTCATCAATCCTATCTGCAGAAAATGGATAATGTTATTAGTCTTCTACTTGTCCTTCTCAAACAGAGAGGAAGTTAAAACTTGGATACCAAACTAGAACCGTAACACTTTTACAATTAGTAATACTTATCATCGTATTTGTTCATCTGCCCCATAGGTCCCTTGGGTCAATCTCTTATAGAATAAACACAATATCCCCAAATATTCCATCATTTTTTCGCTTGCCATCTAAAGGAAGCTCAGCACCAGAGATAAACTTCTCACTTGGGGTTATAACACAGTTCTCGAATGTGCTTTGTGCAACAACTTCCCGGAATCCACCAATCACATTTTGGTGGACTAGCCTTTCTCCCGTCTCATTTAGGAGACCTAATCTATAAATATTAGGTTCCATCCCATTTCCTCTGATTAACCCTTTGTGCTACACAATGTCAACATTTGAACCTTTTATCGTAATTTTCTCGGTTATCTTTAGCGTGAGGCTTTCCATGTGGTTATTTACCATAATTGGTATGAGAGAAATGCTAAGATATTCACAAACTCTCACTCATTTGATTTGGAAATATCCCATTGCATTCTCTTGGACATCCGTTACTGATTTCTAGTCTAAAATATTCATTGGCCAAGTTAAGCACTACTAACCTTATATTATTACTTTTTTAGGATATTGTCATATTTTAAAGGGTTCCACCTCTCTTACTTGTTGCGGTTGATGGAATTTGTTTCCCTATTTCACGCTATTTTATGAAGTTCGTTTTTTATTGTGCTTTCCTCATTTCGGATTCGTTTGTCTTTATACTCTTTATGCATGGATACACACCGAAGATTATATATTTATTTTTACTTTTGTATACAAAAGAATTCTTCGGTGACTATGCAAACAATTTTTTAGTTAAATTTATTATTTTTTTCACCCAAACAAATTATCTATGAAATCTGAATATTTATTTATTTGTTTGATTTCTACTAAAGTTTTTCATAATTAAAATTTTCAGAATATTAATAATTTAGTTTTGATTAAAAAACATAAATATTGTTTAGTTAAATCAACAAGAAACAATCATAAAATATAAACTATAATTTGTACAGATATATCTGTAGGCTCCCAAAAAATATAATAAACAAATTCTAAAATTGATATTAGTCAATACTTCACGTTTTAAAATTTAATTTAGTTTATCTTCAATTTAAATATATTTTTTCAAATTTATAAAAAAATCATTGCGACAACACAAATAAAAACAATTACAATTTCATTTATATATGTTATAAATATATATTTAATTATTTATCATCTAAGTTAGATTTTTATTAAAATCGTGAACATGTCTGACATATTTTAAACTTCTAATAGAGTTATTATGTAATTTAAGTGTAATATCATTGAGTCCAATTGAATTAACAAAACATAAAACATATTTTATAAGAAGATGTTGATACGTTCATGATACATTTAAAACTTATTCATCCTCATTTTAACGTTAAAGATAGATCGTATTCTAGTTCCATGTATATGTAAAAATACATCATCATAAAAATATTATTTTAAAAACCTCTTAAGATCATTAGTAGTTTTACCTCATATGTAACCGTTTTTCGACTACAAAAACAATTTATATCATTAAACAAGTTATTAATTTTACATTTTATCTTACTCCTAACATATAAGTTTTCACCCATTTTTTTATTTATCTTTGTTTATCTCACTCCGACAGTGTTACACCTAATAATAATATATTCATGAGATGTTGAATTTCTACCACATTTATCCAATTTTTTTTAAAATATTTTATTTTCCCTATCAATAGAACTTAGTAATTTTATATAAGTATTTCAAAGCTATATAGCTTTTTGGTCAACCTTATTTGAGGGTTTATTTATTAAAAAATATTTTGATTATTTTGTTGGCTAAATATTTCTTTAAAAAAATACTATTATCATTTTCTTATTTAAAGAAATATTAAAATATTTTATTTAAAAAAAACAATATCAAAGAATTATGTAATAATCCTATAATAAAATGTTAGCTGTTGGTCACTTCAAACCAGATTACTAATGGGTCCTTAAATTTGACCTGATTTCAGTATCCGTCCCAATAAGCTCATATGTTAGTACTTAAGTATAAATACCTCAACCACTTTAATTAATGAGGGTAATCAAAATTTATTACTAGTAGACAGCTTAATTATCTCTCTACTCACCACTCTAAATACAAAATTCCATAAAACATCCAAAACACTTTTTAAACACTTTGCGAGATTACCCTCACACAAATAAACCACACCAAATTGGCGACCACGGTGGGAGCACGATAGTGCCTGAATTTAACATTCAAAACCAGCAAGCAAAGCAGAATGTTCCACCCCCAGAGGTGGAATGTGCAAGAGAAAACAAGGAATATACCATCGAAGAGCGAGACCAACTGAGGGTTGCGATAGAGGCGTTGAGAGCAATAAAACAAGGAGAAAAATGAATTAAGGAGAAATTCGGAGCGTTAGTATTTCACCATACTGACAATCCTGGAGATAATGAGCAATATTTGAAGACTCATCTCAGCTAAAAAAAGACACACCGATCTAAGTCTGTTGAGATTTATGCATCGGATTCCTCTAGTAGCTCGTCAAATGATGTAGAACTTGAAGAGTCACTATCTCCAAGTAGTGATGAAAGGAGATTTAAAAAGAAAATACGGTTAACTAAAAAACATTCAGGAAAGAGGGACAAACATGGCAGGCTCAAGAGGCACCAGGGCAAGGGGTCAGTTCACAAACATATTGATCAGTTGTTGATTAATCCCTTTGCCTTTCAGTCCAAACCGGGTATTTTTAAAACTCCTAATGAAGATACTGTTTTCATTCGCAGCAATAATGGGAGGCAATCGTCTTTGTTCGCAAAAAATACTCTTCGGACATCTTCTTAAAAGGTTTGATAGCTCCAAAATGGAGAAATGCGATGGGAGTCGAGATTCGGATACCATGTGGAACAGTTCAAGAATTTTATGATGAATTTTGACGAAGATAACAAGCTTTTGTGTAGGGCTTTTTCCGAAAATTTCATAGGGAGTTCCCTTAAATGGTATAATAGTCTCCCTTAGGGGTGTATAAGAAATTTTGATACGTTCTGGGTTGACTTCCGAAGAAAATTTGTTAGAAGTAAGAAACTGAAGGTTAATGGGGACACCATTATCCATTGTGCTCAGGAACCGAACGAGTCCCTGAAAGAGTACATAAATCGTTTTGTGAATACAAAGAATGGGCTAGCAGATTTCCTTGAACAAGTTGCAATTGCTTCCCTTAGGCAAGGTCTAAATCTAAGGGAATTTAGCTTATTATTTGACTCGGAAGAAGGCTATGACCCGGGTTGGTTTATTGAACCAAGTGGGAAAACAGGTCAATGTAGAAGATACATAGAAAACAAGGGTACATCGTCAAGTGAATTCTACCACTACAACAACAACTCCTCCAGCCACTAACCAATCCGGTTATAGGGCAGAGGAGACCAGACAAAGGTCCAATCGATCAAGACAGAATCAATCCAACCAAACTCAGAGCCAACAAACCACAAGTAAGAGGGGGGCCTGGGTTTAACCTGATTAGTCCGCTGAATTGGGGGAGAGTGTGACTATAATTTATAATAAGACTAAGAATGAGGTGCATTTTAGAAAACCGGCAGCGTTGCAGTCCCTCAGAGAAAACCGGAGCACTCATTTTTATCAATATCACAATGATATAGGACATGATACTTAGGATTGCATAGCGTTAAAACAGAAGGTCCAGAACCTCATTGAGAGGGGAAAATTGAGGATCTACATTAAAAAGTGAAGTGGAAACAGACCGGATATTGCACAAGTCTCCCCATTATGAGTCATCACGTTGGAATAACTAGGAGGACGATAAGGCCCCGCGAAGTCATCTTTATCTAAGTCATTGAAATAGATATTGATGTTTTGAAAAGCATCAAGATCTACCTCATCGTGACCATCACCAACAAACTGTTTGGAATAGAGATTGGATGGAATTTCCTCCAGCAAGGTAGGATCGGTTGGAACTCGCGGAGGAACTTAGGAGGAAGAAGGATTATCTCTGCTCCCAGAGTGACTTTATTTTTCTTGGCAGCTTTCTCATCACTGCCGGCCTTCCTTCACAGTCACTTCTTCGGAGGCTTCGATGGGTTGTTTGACCCACCAGCTTCCTTCACAGTCACTTCTACTGCTTCCATTAAAGCATCGTTAATACCTCTTTGGTTCTCTGAACTGATCCCTTTTGTAGTCTTTTGAGGTGGGTTTGTTCCGGTCTTCGTCTTCTTATTGTTTTTAATCTTACTATGGGCTTTGGCCCTGGAAGACAGGTAATCTTGGCATCTTTGGCCTCTGTCCTACTTAGAATGACATCTGCAGGAGGTGGGGTAGTTAACTCTTCCCATAATAGGTCTCTTCTCCCTGTGGTGTTCCACGTATGAGACCTCACAAAGTTTCCCCGATTTGAAGCAGTTATGAAAGGCATTTCCCCAATTCTATGAGGCCCAAACGTTCAGCTTGGTACAAATATTATGACCTGCCTCCAAATAATCTGAAAACTCCTTTGGAAGCACTGAAAAGAAGTATGAGTCAGTTTGAATTAAAAACTTAACACTTGAAAGATAAAAAAAGAAATACAAGAAACTCACCAGTGCTCTTCCAGTGACTGGTCAAAAGGCTTGGGTTTGAGTCAGCCTTGATCTTCTTGCCATTCTCCCAAACCTCACTAATAAATAAAAATTGCGTCCTCCATGGTTATTCGAACTCTAATAGATTGTCCACTACCTTATAATCGCTCTCCATGTTGTAATGATAGAAGGGGATTTGATGGTTTTTATACAAGCTTGCCACAACAGCAAACTGATCCATCGGTACTGGAATCTTAGACAACCTGGATGCCATGATACAGGCCAGAAGAGTATACCAAGCATTTGGGGCTCAGTTGGTTGGGGCACAACTTAATCAGATGGAAGTATTTGACTATCTCCGGGTCCAAAGAAAATTGGAGTCCCTAGTTCAACAATTCTGTGTAAACTACCACTTCATTCAGCTTGCAATCCATTGGGGTTTCTAGGGTGGTCGGAATTATTACTTTCATAGACTCTAGAACTCCCCACTTAGTGTGAATCCGACCCAGCTCAGCAGTGTGGGATGTTTTGAAGGGCCAACAAGTACTTCACCCTGACTTTCTTAAAGCATGGTCCTACTCTACCCTCCAAGCTCTCCGGAAGAGCATCCGGATGAGACATACCCACCTTGGTCTTGCCCTTTCGATCTGCAGTTGTATCTCTTGTTTGACCGGATGTCTCAGCCTTAAAAGGGAATTTTTCTATACCGTCTTCCATAGTTTCTTCTATTACTGTAGAAGGTTGTTCGGACGTTTTTACAGATGGTTGTTCAGATGGCTTGGCAGATGGGTATTCAGATGGCTTTGTAGTTGACAGTTTGGATAGTCTGCTTTCTGCTAGAGGTTGTTTCTCGGATGGTTTAGCCTATGACACAGATTTTATTGCATCCGAACTGGAGGGCTTTGAAGATGTAGGGGTGGATTTTGGTTTAGACTCACGCATGACTCGGCGAGGAGTTAACTTGTCTGGAGATTTTTTACGTCTAACCCCATTGCGATGAAATGTGAGGGATTTCTTACGCTAGAAACATCTTTTTCCTTAAGTAAAGGATTTTGGGACTCCTGGACTGAGGACCCCGATGGAAGAGGTGAAATGTTTGCTACAAATGGAAATTTCCTAACCTTGGAAGGTTTTGAAGAATATGAGCCTTGTTCTGTATTCAATTGTGGTGGATTACTTCTCTTACCAGATGAAACATGGAGACCAGCAGCAATGCGTTCATCTCTTCCAACTTTTTTTGCTCTCTCTAACTCTGATAAGTTCAACCAACCTCTTTTTACTAAGGCGTTTCTAGCTGTGAACATATATGATTCATGAACAAATTTAAAGATGAAGTAAGTTATCTCTCACTAGGAATGTTTGTATTTGGTGAAGACAATGAAACAGTAAGAGGTTTTATATATAGCAGTAAAAAATAGCAGTTACCTAGGAGAAGGTAAATCGATTTTGGGCAATGATTAAAAGTTGCAAGATGTGAAAGTTAAAGCCTAGGTAACTTTCTAGCCTAGTGGGTATAAGAATCTAGGAGAAAGACGGGTGAGAGGTCAAACCAAATCCTGGCACGTGTGCCACGATTGAAGAAAGGCTCTTAGAATTCTAAATTAAGAAATTAGTTCCATCGAAATTCGAACAAGGTCATTTTTAAAGGATAAATTTTACAATTCGAATAAAACAACAAATCAGAGAATATTTGTGTTGATTTTTGAAAATTAGCTCTTCCAAAGATCATTTGCAAGACCTAAAGGGGCTACTGATGATTTCGGATATTTGAGGTACTATGACTTGACTTAATCCGATGGGAAATTCGGACCACACCACTATAATAAAATTCCGAACATGATAAATGTACTAAATGTTGACTAAGCTAGTTGTTGGACACTTCAAACCAGATTATTAATGGGTCCTTAAACTTGACTAGATTTCATGATCCGACTCAATAAGCTCATGAGTCAGTAATTAAGTATAAATACCCCAACAAGTTTCATTAAGGAGGGTAATCAAAATTTATTACTAGTAGACAGCTGAATTATCTCTCTACTCACCACTTTAAACACAAAATTCCACAAAACATCCAAATCACTTTTTAAACACTTTACGAGATTACCCTCACACAGAAATAAACCACACCATATATAAACAAAACTATTCAATCTTATAATTACAAAATAATTATCAAATATGAAAATAATAATACTATTATTTTAAAATTTTATCTTTTGCATAAATTCTCTATACATTTAACCAAGTCATAGTCTTTTATATCCCAAAAAATATAGTAGGTTAGAATATATTACAAAGTTAACTTCAAATATAATAATTAAACAAACACATATCTGCACGAATCATGTCATATGAACTAAAGTTTAATAAAAAATTACTAATATTTTATTTTTCTCCCAAAATAAAAAAATAGTTACTTTTGTTATGATGTCAATAAAACAAATCCATAAAGATCGAGTGAGGTTAAAAAATAAAAATAAATAAATGAACTATTATGAGATAAAAATTCAAAATAAAAAGGTAAAAATTATTGAAATAATAAAAAAACCAATTTATGTGTAAGAGGAAGTGGGATCAAACATTTGTACAATAAGGTATTTTCAACCATTAACGAAATTGAGTCTTCATGCCTATAGTGCAATATCTCTTTTGCGGGTTTATTATGATATCTTTTACAAATATAAAACATATTGTTTTCTTACAATTAGAAGGAACACACATCAAATTATTTTCATACTCGATGTTATCATTTCATATTAACCAACTTTTAAGGTAATACCGACGAGATTAATAAGCTACAAAGATAGACTATTGAGTTGACGAGGAAGGAGAACGTGGGGTAAAACATGAGCTTATGTGTTGTTCTTATCTTATAAATGATGAGATTCAGAGGATGCGTGTTACTTGCAATATTAACAACAGAATATTAAAATATAGACATCATATTCTTATATTAGATATATATTTTTATTAATTAACTTGAATGTTTTATATAACGTAAATTTTTTAATATTAAAAAAAGATGAATGAAAAAATTCTCTAAAGCGAAAGATGGTTTATATTAATGGTCAGTCATACCTTTTCGATTGACTCATACATATTATATATATATATATATATATATATATATATATATATATATAATATGTATATATATATATATGATTCGTGAATCATTGTATATATGCTTTGATTGTCATATTTGCTAGAAAATATATTGATTAGAATATTGAATATTTTAAAATGGTAGGTTAATTATTTTGTATGTTTGGCATCAATATGTATGTATACTGGTTGTTTTATTAATACATATGGAATACATTTTGATTAAAGAAAATATTTCTTTCATATATGAATGAAGTAGTCCCACGAGTATGTATAATGTTTCAAATTTTTTATGGATATCTGATTTTTATCGATGATTTGTAAATAAGTTTTTAGCATAATCACGTAACATTCTAAAGTAATCAAGAAAATGTTAGGTTTTATGGAAAGAAAACAAAAAAAAGACTATTTTAGATAATAAAAAAAACTTTTATAAATGTTATATATTATAATTAGCTAATTTTATCAACAGTTTTGAAATTAAATGAAATGCTTAAGATATTAGTATAAACATAATACCATTGTAAAATGAAAACCAATCACTTACTTTAACAATAAACTAACTGGTGTGACTTTGAACACTCATACTTATAATAAGGATCTTAATACATTGGTTAGAGCTTTGGAGAGAAGGAAAATTTATATATGGCCTAAATTTTTATGATACATACTGATCACGAGGGTTTAAAGCATCTAAAAGTTCAACACGGCCTAAACAAGCGGCATGTAAGATGAACAAAGTTTATTGAGATATTTTCTTATGTCATTCGTTATAAACAATGTAAGGAGAATAAGTTGAAAATATACATCCACATAATCATGCCTTAATTCTTACTCTTCATGTAAAACTACTTATTTTTATATACTTATATGCTATAAATTCTAATTTTGAAACTCCTTATCAATCTTGTGAGAAATCAGTATCGATAATTTGTTTTAGAAATTATATTTTTTTATTCCAAAGAGATTAAGGTGTGTGTGGCCAATTATTCGTGATGATTTTATTAGTAAAGAAGTCTTATGGTGAAATATTATAAATGTTAGGTGTATGCTAGAAGTAACTTGTCAACAAAGGTATTATCGAAGGACTATATGGACATAATTGGAAATGTCGTGATATGTATAGACAAAAGTTATTGAAATACTTTGGATGAAGCTTGTGTCCTGACTTAATGGAAGAGACGTATGTTGGTTATTATAGGTTGAGACAATCTATCAATATTGGTGACCATTGGATAGAAGGAGTTATGTGTTGATCCGGAAAAGATTGCTCTGAATCCTGCTGACCATAAACAATATGATCCAAAGCAAGATGGACTGAAGCATCAGAGCTAGACTGAAATGGGTTATTCTATTCTGTTAGGTATTCTATATTAAATTGGGTCTCCTATGTTGGCTTTCTTTTATTAATTATAATTTTTATTAATTGAGATGTTTATATTAATTATGATTTGATATTTATAAGGTTTCATTTATTAAAGGATTATGAGTTAATTTATTCGTTGAATAATAAGCTTTAATCTGAGCGTCTACTGAATGATTAGGGTTTTCTCTAAACCTATAAACATATAAAAATAAAATTGGAAAGGTATGATGAGATGACAACAAGTTTTATGAACAACATATTTCGTGAGCTAAAGAAATAGCTCTAGGTATTTTGAGAGATAACTGAGGTTAGAGATAAAAATTGAATAAAGAGCTTTGTGAATCACGTCATATTTTGTTACAAAGAATGATTGAATCCGTTGTGTTGAGAGTCTTTATGCAACATACTTATTTATAATAGAGTATTTGTTGCTTGTGGATGTAGAATTTGTTCACAATCAAAACCATCTTAAACTTGTCTTGTGTGCTTTGTTTTATTTCAATTACTTTTACCTGTTGATAATTCTTAAGCATGATATATCATTTTTACGAAAGATTGACAATCATATTTTGGTTTTTTGCTTCGTACGAACGATGGTTTGTCCTACTAAGTGATGTTGTGAGCATGAAGCAACAATCAGAATGATTACATTGATCACTGATATGATGGCTGGAGAATTAAATCTAGCATGGAACCGGAGGCCACAAGAGAAAAGTTTCATGAAGTTTAGCCTAGAAATATTTGACGGACTGAATGACTTATGGAGATTTAATATTAAAGTGTACCTAGTACATAAGGGATTGGTTGTTTGATATCGATGATAAATCTACACAAGTTAATGTCGTGGTATTGTCTAAAGCTCATAGTGCACTCATATTTCACTTAAGAGAAGAAGTGGTACTAGATATATATGCATAGGTTATAATATTTGGGATATGGAATCAACTGAAGCCAATTTACATGAAAAACTTGTTGGCAGATACATTTTATCTTAAGAAATAGATTTATACGCTGTCTATGGATAGTAGCACAGAGATACAAAGACACCTAGATTATTACAACCAAATCATACTCGACTTGAATGCAGTTTGTGTGAAGGTGGAAGAAGAGGATCAATAAATTATTCTCTTAAGTTCTATGTTGAAGTTTCATGGATACCATGCTCAATGGTAAAGACTCCCTTATGATGACCGAAATTAAGATCGTATTGAACTCCAAACATCTTCAAAGAAATATTGTTATGCATGGTGAATCCATAAGAAACAAACTAAGTGTGAGGGGTCAGTAAAAAAAGTGATATTCAAGCCAAAAAAGAGGAAACTCTCAGTCAAAGTCCGATGGGGCTACGATGGTTTCAAAAAAAAAATTGGGTATGCAAGAAGAAATGACATATCAGTCGAAACTGCCCGAAGAAAAGAATACTGAACTTTGAGATGTTGCGATGTTTTTTATGAATATGAGTATGATGATAGGTCAATAACTAATGATTCTTGCATGTATAACGATGATTGAGCGTTGGATTTGGGTGCATAATTCCACATGACTTCCAATACACATTGGTTTAAAGAACTATATTTGTTGATGATGGAAAAGTCATCCTCATGAATAACGAATCTTGTGATGTAAAAAGGATCATAACGGTGTTTGACTCAAGTTTCCAATAGGACTTGAGAGAGTGATTAACAACATAAGGTATATATTTGAAGTTAAACATAACCTTCTTTCTATTGAGATGTTAGATGAGTAATGGTTTACCTACATGGTGGATATGGCATAATTAAGGTCTTGCAAGGCTCCCTTGTTTTATGAAAGCCAATATGAATAATTATTTGTTAGTTCTTAAGGCTACGTATTAGTAATATGTCTGTCTAGTGTCGTGAAGGATTCTAGCAGGTTGTGGCATCATCGGTTGTGGAATTTAAGTGAAAATGACTCACTGAACTAAGTAAACAACGGTTTTTAGATGGTACCAAACTTCAAAAGATGAGTTTTTATGAAAGATGTGTTTTGTATAAGAGAGGATGGGTGAATTTTATGCCATTAACAAAACATCTAATAAAGTATTTGATATTGTCCAGTCAGACATTTGGTGTCCGGTGCGAGAACCTACCATAGGTAGTGTAATGTAATTTATATCGCTAATTGATGACTATTTCAGGAAAGTATGGGTTTTACTTTTGAAGACCAAATATGCTGTTTGTTGCCTTTGTAAAGTGAAAGACTTTGATAGAGAATCAAATCGGGAAAATGATAAAGAAGTTTGAGATTGACAATGAATTGGAATATGTGAACAAGGGATCGCAAGATATTGTGCAAAACTTGACATTTCTTAACATTGAACCACAATTGGAACTTCCGAACTGAACGATATTTCTGAGATATGAATCAAACTATGTTGGAACATGTTATATTCTCCTTCATACAGTTTGAGGAGAAGTCGCGACGACGGTTGCATATATCATCAATAGGAGTCCATCTACGATGCTTAATTTTTTTTGTCTTTCAGAGGCCTGAACTGGAGAGAAACCTAAGTTGAAACATTTGAGAATGTTCATATGTGCTTTTTACGAACATATGAAGCACGATAAGCTTAGGCTAAGAGCACTGAAATGTTTGTTCCTTGTCTATCAGGAATGAGTAAAATGGTGTAAGTTTTGGTGCCTTGTTCCTTGGAGTCAAAAAGCTTTGATAAGCAGGGAAGTGGTTTTCAATGAGGAGGACACGCCATTGAATAATACGGTGGAGACATAGTTTAGTACTGTCGTGAAGAGACGTAAAGTTAATGATGGATCTGTACAAAGTGAATCATTAGACGCTTTCGTCGAAGAAGATTTTGGATCTTGCTCTACTTCAGGTTGTACAAAAGAAGTTAAACCATTGCATGAGTTCGAAGTAGGTTGAGGGTCTGGTCTTCCAGGGTTTTCGGATGATCAGATGATAGAGAAACGTGATCTTGACAGTTTTCAACTTGCGAAGGATAGAGCATGGAGACCAAACAAACTGTCGTAAATGTATGATTTTTTCGATGTTATTGGTTATGCTTGATCAATTAGAATACAAAGAGATGTTAATGAACTTGACACATATCAAAATGGTATTCAAAATAGCAATAAAAATAATTAGTTCATGACTATAAAAAACTGAGATCTCTAAAAAGGATAATCTCGTAAAACAACCGAAAAATAAAAAATGAAAATAAATAGATATTAAAAAAAACTATACATTCCTATATTAAGTCACCCAAATACAAAGATAGGATAGCGACTAGCCTCGTATATTTAAGTTATTTTTGAATAATCTTTTAAAGTATTAAACGAACCATACTTATCTGAATATATTGGTTTCTTAAGGTACTAGTAAAATAATTTTAAAATAGTATAAAATCAAAAGAAAAATTATTAAAAATAAACTTTGTTTTAGTATCATTAATTTTCTAATTATGTATACTAATCTAGAGTCTGATTCATTAAATTTCTATTAAAACGCATCAATATGTAAATTTTTGTATGAGTTTCTCAGCTAATTCGGTCCGGGTTTTGATGGAACCATATTACATTGCTAAGTTTATCGATTCAGAATAAACTGATGTTAAGTTTTCGGTTCGGTCTGCTTCAGTTTAGGGTTTTTTTAGGGAATTCGCAGCCGCTATTCAGAGTGTAATGAGTGTGCATACGGTAAATCTTCAGTCTGACGCAATCGCCTGCAAACCACACAAGATGACAGATTCAGCCGAGAAAAAGAAAAAAATATGTAGAAGAACTCGAACTCATGACCTTTGGTCACAAGCATGCCTTATTCAACTAACTCGGCTACTCCTTAGGAAGGTGCTAAAATTTAAAATCGTAACGATTCAGTTGAGTCTGATTTGATTCGGTTTTAGTTTTGGTTTGATCCGATTTTGGTTCGGTTCGAGTTCCGATCAGTTCTATTTCGGTTCAGTCGTTATCGGTCTGGTATGGTTTATTTAGAAAAGATTAAACCTAATTATAATTTAATTTCCAAATTTTTACTTAAATAAATCATATAAAAATTAAAAAATTAATTTTTGATTTTAAAAAATGGTAATTAACTATTAATTTTGACCAAATATATTGTATAAATAATAAAAAAACAATCGGTTCGATTTTATTGGTTCGATTTTGTATCGGCTTTACCGATTTACCGGTTCTATCGGTTCGGCTCTTGATCGATTTTACTGGTTTATCGGTTCGATTACAAATCAATTTTATTATTTTGGTTATTTATCGACTTCGATTTTTAATATAGAACTGCAAACCAAATCGATCCGATTTTCGTTCGAT
The DNA here is from genome assembly GCA_036936605.1 of Limnanthes douglasii subsp. nivea. Taxonomy (NCBI): domain Eukaryota; kingdom Viridiplantae; phylum Streptophyta; class Magnoliopsida; order Brassicales; family Limnanthaceae; genus Limnanthes; species Limnanthes douglasii. The sequence goes on along the minus strand of JAUPFV010000005.1, from coordinate 85,572,449 downwards.
CCATTTCTCAGTTTTTTATAAAAAAATTATACATTTAAGTTACCCACATACAAAGATAGAATACTAGCCTCGTATATCCAAGTTATTTTGGAATAATCTTTTAAATTATTAAACGAACCATACTTATTCGAATATATTGGTTTCTTAAAGTACTAGTAAAATAATTTTAAAATAGTATAAAATCAAAAGAAAAATCATTCAACATAAACTTTTTTTTAGTATCATTAATTTTCTAAAATATGTGTACTAATCTAGTCTGATTCACTAAATTTATATTAAAACACATCAATATTAATATTAATATATTAATGCGCTTGGGGAGGTCTATCGAGTTTTGACCAAATCGGACAGTTAAGCTTATCGATTCGGAATGAATAGAATCTTTAAATTTTCGATTCAGTTTGGGTCTAGTTCGGTTTAATTTGTTTGAGTTTAGGTTTGGTTTGAATGTTGTTTGGTTTTATTTCGGTTCCGTCCGGTTTGGTTTATTTAAAAATAAATAAATCCAATTATAATTTAATTTTCAATTTTTTATTTAAATAAATCATATAAAAATTAATTTATTTAAAAAATTGGTAATTAACCATTAATTTTTACAAAATATATTATATAAATAATAAATAAACAAAAACCAATTGCTTCTAACGGTTTTATTGTTGCGATTATCTGTTGATTCTATCGATTTATCGGTTTATTGATTCGGTTCCGTATCGGTTCTATCGATTTACCGATTTTATCGGTTCGGTTCCCGATCGGTTTTACCAGTTTATCAATTTGATTACGAATTAATTTTATTGTTTCGGTTGCTTATCCGCTTCGGTTTTTAAAATGAGACCCCAAACTAAACCATTCAGATCCGGTCCGGTTCCGGTCCATTTCTCAGTTTTTAAAACTGTCGACAGCCCAACTCATGCAGCGAACACGAGCAACAAAAACATTGAGACTTATAAGGAATTGGAAGGCATCACTTCTTTTGGTTTAGTTTTAGGCTAGGGAATATTTTAGCTCCAAGGATATCTGATCGTCATTTGATGCTGAGTTGTAAGCAGGACCGCGGACTGATTTGATTGAGAGTTTAAAAGAATGTCGAAATAGGCATGCCTATTGTTCTTTTTCCTGCCCAGTCTCCTACCAAATGGGCATGTCAATATGCCTAAGAGATTCAAACATCTAATAGAGTAGAAACATTTCAACCTTTCCTTTCATTCTAAGACCGAAGAGAGAGCCACCACTTGAACTTAAGCAAGTAGACCCTCACATAAACCAACTGAACTCTATTGAAACGGATGAATTGTCAAACCTTTTGAAAAAGATCAATATCCTTAGATTCCTCGCATCTAAACTGAGAAAGAAAGTACTCAGCTTGTCAGTCACATGTGTCTGCCATTTTGAACCGATAAGCCTAAGGAAAAGAGAGTGGTTTCTATATGTGCAAAGAACACGTTGGTATGGCTTACCTTACATAGATCCACTAACTAAACTTGTTGGAACCACTTAGTAGGATTTTCAATATCCTTCTTCTTTTTGTGGGGAGTGATATGCTTCGTCAAGCCATGTCATATCTTATGCAATATTACTTTTCAATGTTGTCCCACCCTTAAATAAGATCATAGTAACCTAACATTAGAACTATTTCCACTACAAAAAAGAGATCACATTTTGTATGATTCTTAATTAAAATGGATGATTTCAAATTTCACAAAATATATTCATGATTCACTGAACGTCCGTTTGATTGAAATAATTTGTTATTTAATGTAATGGACAAAACTATAAGGTATCCCTTAAAACTTAGTACTTGGTTACTTTTTATGCAAATATATGCATTTCCTAATTCGGGTTGTCTTATAGTATACAATCTTTCTGTACTAAGTCAGGGTTGTCTTGTAGTCTTATACAATCTTTGTCTACTAAGTTACTGATTGCTAACCCTTTTGAAACATATGTAATCTTATACTATGTATATTTGGTCTACTACAATTTTATATATGTATTTGTTTTTTTCTATTCAAATTTATTTTCGATGCTATTAGAGTTTATAGATATGATTGTATTCTATATTCTTTAATATATATATATATATATATATAACTTTTTTAAAATAAAACAAAAGAATATATAGTTGGTATAAATTGAAATTTTGATAAAATTTCAATCAGTCTCCAAGTTTAAATTTTAAACAATGTCAGGGATGGGAGAAAACTATAAAATTTATTACTATTTATTTAAAGAAATGGAAACACATCCTCTTAAATTTTATATGATTTTAAATACTAAATATGCTAGGTTTTTTATTTGTTTCTTTATTTAAAATCTGAAAAAAAATTAAGAACCCATTCAATTGTAATTATTATCAATAAAAAATAAAAGATATGAGTATTTTATTGGTGAACCATTACTAGTCAATAGACAGCCTTATCAGTTTAAGTCTTCACTGATATCATTTGTAATTATATAATTCAGAGAAAATTTAACACTATTGTTCAATTTCTTAAGTTATTCTTTTTAACTTCAAAGTTGGTTTATTATGTTTTATCACTATATTATCAACAATTCCCAACGCGTATGTGATGGCCAATGAAACTATTTGAGATTTTCTATGTGAAGCGTTTCTTGATAGCCAATGAAACTATTTGAGATTTTCTAGGTGTAATAGAAACACTACTACCGTAAGATAATAATAGTAAATACTGTAATAAATTAAGATAATAATAGTAAATACTGTAATAAATTATAAAAAGAAAATGTCATTACTCTTAAAAATATCTGAAATATTATAGTCTGTTAGTGAATTTACTAAAGTCACAAAGTATAAAGAAAAATATTAATTAAGTAATTTTTTTTATTCTCTGAGTAGAATATTATGATGAATATAAAAAATAATAATAACACTAAATAAAAATTATGGAAATATATTTAAAAATCCAAATACTTCTTCTATTACATAAACTTCCGTACCACTTTTTCTATATTCTATAATATATCTATGACACTTATCTAAGAAGATAAAGCTTGATTAAACTAATATATAAATCAAACAACAGACTTAGAGAACTTAAGATAAAGCTGGATTAAACTAATAAGTATATAAATCAAACGACCGACTCAAAGAGAACTTTAGAAATATGAGAGTCCATGGTTTGCATGTCGCAACATGCAGTGTAGTAGCAGGCTTTAACTATACTTAGAATTGTACGCCTTACATGTGAGTCAACCACGCCCTCCTCTGATTTCTGAAACATCATTTCCAATAATTGTTGCATCTGACCGTCTATTTCTCTTTGTATGCTTTCATCTCTGTCTTTTAACTGAATAAAATAATATTAATATTCATTAGTGTCACATCAAAACCATATATATATATACTACTAGTAGTATATGTACTGAAGACTATAAAAATGATTTTATAATTGGGGATCTAAAATAGACAACATTTAAGAAGAGAGATAACTTTGATGTTTCTGATTTCTCTATTAATAAAAAATCTGGATTTCAAACATTGATTTCTTTAATTAAAAAAAAAGAGATAACTTAAAAAAAAAAAGATAACTTTTTATTTGGTTATTATGATTTATCTATCTTTAAACAAATTTTAAAGATACTAAACTAAAGATTATGCTAATGTTATTCCATTGGAGAAATGAAAAAAATAAATATATATGAAAAACTAACCTTAGGGTCATATATACCACCAAGTTTGTAGCAAATTGAATTGGCAAGTGTGGTGATGGATTGGTATTGAGGATGAGTTAGTAAATTGTTTGATAGAGAATGGATTGAACACTGATTCATAACTTCAAGTAGTAGTTCTGCATCTCCAATCTGTCTTGTATCCCCTTCATTAAATTCCTTCATCCAGTTTGCCCACTATATAGAAAAAAACATAAAATCTAACACATTATATCATAATTTTGAAGAAATTATTGGTGATAATCTGACATCAACCCCATTTTATATATTTAAATAAATGAATGTTACTCGGTACTAACCAAAAGATGTAAATTGTGACTGATAGGACGGTCATGATTCATAAGAGCATCCCACGAGAGATGGTTGATAGTTTGAAGCAATGTTCCGATAAGCGTCCTTTCTTGTTTTTTGTTTCTGCTTGACTTTCTGCTTAACATATATATAAATATATTAGTTTTAACAGCATTTTATTGATGAAGTGATTGTTTTAGAGTTTGTTCATATATATAAAATGTTTGTATATACCTGCGCTTGGTGGAACCACAGAGATTCGCAGCGTACTCAAACCGTTCGATAAACTTTGTCCTAACATCCTTGGAATGAGAACATTTGAAGTAAGAGGATATTGCTTCCATCAAAACTCTGGTCTTAGCCCATGCAAGTCTTTCTTGTGATCTTTTTATTTCAAATATTGTTGATGCTGCCACAAAATAGTGAACAAGAACTTCTCTTCTGCTTATTCCATAAGCATCAAGTTTAGAGTCTGTGTACCAACTGAACAAAAAAAACAAATTAGAAACATAATAAATATGATAACCTTAATGTATTTGGACTACAGTAATAAAGTAAAAAACTTACCTTTGCATATTTTCCCATTCAATTTGGTGCAAAGCCTGGCAATTGTTGTAGTCCATTTTTGCAAGCTTAAGATAGACATCATTGTTCACATATGGCATCCTGTAGTAGTGAAGATTAGAAACATAATTCATATTGATTTTATTGTCACCTTTATCTTATTGAAGATATTTATGCTATGTAATAATTAGTGTTTAAGCAAACTTATAAACTACAAACTTTCACATTTAAACTTTCTCTATATTTTTCTACTTTGGAATTCATTGACTTACTATATTCCTTTTTCAAAATGCAAAACTATAATATCATATCAAACAAACAAACTATCTTAGAATGGAATCATTTTTTTTTTGGTGAATTTAGAATGGAATCATTCATGTCACTATAGCATCTTATTTACTTTTGATTTCTCTTTGAAAAGGAAAAATTAATGTCCAAATCCATAAAGTTTTTATCAAGTGAAAGTTGAAAAACCTTATGATTTTATTCTCTGCACTTTGATGATAAAAAAACAAATCTATCAACATATCTAAAAGATTGTTCTAACTAGTGTCCTATGTGTGTTGTCATATCATATCATGAATCTATGAATATTATTTTATATGCTCTATAACATGATATGATCAATGCAACTAAAAATGTTCATTATAATGGTCACAATACCTCATATTCCATTGACTGCCTTTTGTTCATAAGTAAAACATAGATGCTTCTTGCTTATAGTGAGAAATGATCATTAAAAATAAAGTACCTGTAAAGGGTTTTGCCAATCCATACATCATCTTCACCACCATATTGTTCAATGTAGAATCTAGTCTCAACCCTTGGCAAGCTTGCATAATATGGAATTTCCAAAGCATACCCAATCTGATCCATTGTTTTCACCAGCATTTAATAAAAATAAAATAGAAAAGCTACATGAAAATACTTATAATATATATATATATATATGAATAAACATGTACCTCGCCAGGTAGGTCTTTAGTGATAATCCATTTATCAAATAGTTGATTAGATTCTTGTTTTAGGGCTAAATAGTTTGAAGAGAATTGATGAGCATGATGAAGAATGTCTTCGTCAGGATAAGACACTTGAGAAGCCCTAAGCAAGTTGAACATGCCGGTCACGGCCTGATTTGATTGCCCACCAGAGAAACAAACAAATTCTCCATCTTTTTCAAAATTCTTAAAAACATCTGCAAACACAAATAAATAAATAAGTATATAATAATATATGGACCAGATTAATTACAACTCTCACAAGGATATGTCTACCAACCATATATTATATACAAAACTTTATGGATCACAATGGTTACCGGCAGAGATTTGATAGCCGTGTAGTCTTAGTATTCTAAAGGCCATAGCAGTATCATCAATATCTTGAACCTTTGTATTTCTTGCCCAGCATATACCATCATCACTCCAATGCCTGAATTTGAATTTGAATTTGTTTGTTAAAAATCAATACTTAGCCGCGAAAATAAATAGACTAATCACTTTTTTATTGATGATATAAGTAACTTCACCTGTAAATATACTCAACGCATTCGTTTATCTCATCTTCGAAAAACCTTGATACTCCTAGTCGTTCCAATCGGTCGATAGCCCAGATATGTTCGAACATATCGATCGGGTACACATTTGGAACTAAAATGATAATAACAATATGTTAGTTAAGGAATTGTTGATTATATAAAAACCTAATTTCGTTATAGTTACCTCCTCCTTCGAATCGATCAACGATGTTTCGTAAATAGTTGAAGCAATTCTCATCTTTGGTTTGCATCAGGGCGAAAGCAGTTGATGATGGAGAAAACAAAAAAGATCCATCGTTAGATTGCAATTTCATTAGATTTTCCCAATCAAGATCTGCCATTCCTTCTAAGCTATGAAGCAGTGTAGTTGGCACTTTGTGCAATATCTCCTTTGGAATCCTGTTAGCCACAAAATCATTAGAGTAAAGCTTCATGTCTTAAGGATTAAAATAAATAATCATATAGCAAAACTCTTTAGCTCTAAAACAAGAGTGTATGCTTACTTTTTGAGCTTTATATCTCTTAGGGTGTAGTAATCTTTCAACGAAGGCGAATCATATGGAACATCGATGTTTAGCTCGCGAGCTTTGTCCAGTACAGAGAAAAAGGCAACTTCGAAACCAATAGGCATATGCGTCTGATTTTCGTCCGCGAGCTTGTCCAGATTATCGTTGAAGAACTTCAGTCCTATATACCATGACCAAAAACAATTAAAACGTTGTTTAGATTAATTAGTTAACTAACACAGCTAAAACTGTCCAGATTATCGTTGAAGAACTTCAGTCCTATATACCATGACCAAAAACAATTAAAACGTTGTTTAGATTAATTAGTTAACTAACACAGCTAAAACATGTACCAAAATCAAAAGTACAGTCCGCATAAGAGTTTTGTTTTACCTTTTTCGCATTTATCGTGATGTAAATCCCACGATTTCAACGCGATAACACAAGCTAAAGTGTTGAGCAACCGATCGAAAGCGAGGAATAACTTGTCATCTCCCCATGAACCATCTTCAAGCTGGTTACTGGCTATCCATTCAAGAGTCGTAGGAAAGACAGGCCTTTTGTTACCGTTTTCGTCGACATGTTCAACAAGAGCAACCCAGGCTGTGTCATAAGCTGATATGCTTATCTCACCATCTTCCATTGAAGTTAACATGGTTTTGACGGCATCCAAACACGCCCTAATCCTACTCGGTGTTGAAAACTTTGGATAAAACAAAAACAAAACACACATCATTATTATGACTATACCTTCAATGGGTGTAATGATATAAAGCAAGAAACTTTCATTAAAATATATAAAATTTAGAACTAGTAAAACAAAAACTTCCATACCTTAAGATTAGCTTCTTCATCATCTTCTGTGTCATAATCCACAAGCTCATGCCACTTCGTCACCGGCAAACCATTTCGCAACAAATCTACTCAAAAAAACAAAAACAAAAACAAAAACTTTATATCCATCAACCATTCTTTATCGAATACTGTAAATCATTTTGATTATATTATTATAATCTTACCTTGAGCTCGAGGCTTGGATGAACAACTGAAGTTGCTTCGTCGAGTACAGAAATGAAGTCGTTTTTCTCTTGGCCCAAACAAAATACCTATTTGAACAAAACCAAAAAACACAATCAAAACATATAGATCGAAGTAAGATCTGGACTCATATCAAGAAAATAATCCTATTACCAAATCTTTGACGAAAAAAGAACAATTTTTTTGTTATTAAAAAAAACAAAAAGAGTACTTTTGATTATATAAAACTCAAAAGAGAATCAGAAACATGGTGTAAAGGAATTAGGAAGCAAAGAAGATCTTAATATAAATTAATAAAAATAAAGCTTGTATTTTTCAATGGTTCATTAAAAAAGAAAAATCTTAACTTTAGTTTAACAACAACAACCCAACACACGCTCACTTATAAACTATGTTCAAAATCATTCCTTTGTCACTTTCAGACACTGATGGTTCTTTTTATAAAACAAAACTAAATACTGTAGTAGTAGTAGTACAAAAGGACCTAGATAGCTTTTCAATCATTACAACAAATAAAACTATACAGTAATCGAAAAAACATATATAGAACTAAAGCCCTCACCGGAAAATCTAGAGGCGGAGGCGGTGGAGGATGAGAGAGAAAACTTAGTGGCAAAGGAAAATGAGAGAGAAAACATGCTTTTGTGTTCTTAGATGGAGATAAATAAAACGAAAGAAAGGTGTCGAATTTAAAAGAAAAGAAGGAGGTAGATGACAGAAAACGAATTCCGAGAGTCACCCCTCTCCTCTTAATCAAAATGCATGGGTCTGTCGACTTGATCCACTCAAAGGTAACTTCGTCTTTTTATTTATTATCTTTCTTAATATATTTAATTTAAAAAAAAAACTACTAATAAACATTGTGGAATATTACCATTACAATAACATATAACATAGTAAATAAATATTTAAACTGGTGCATTAATTTTATTAATTAATTCAATTTTATTTTAAATTTGTTTTTTTCGATATATTTTTCTGAATTATTTTGTTTGACTGAAACTTGTTAGTAGAATTGGTAGTATTTTCAAAATCAAAATCAAAAAATTTCTATAACAGTAATTAAACTACAAAAACTATTTTCTAGTTTTAACTTTTAAACACAAACTATATTTATTTATTATATTTATGTTTATAGAATGGTTACTTTAATTAAATTTCTGGTATTTCGAATTATTAATGTTGGTGGAATGGAACATACCATCAATACTTTCTGATAAAAAGTTATTTATTATGTTTATAGAATTTTTGGTAATAGTTATTAATTATTAGTATTTAAATAAATGAGTTGTGAGTGCGGAGATATGTGGTTTATTTATGTTTAAAATTAATATATCTAAATTATATGGTGTGATCCTTACAATTAAATATCTGATTTTGAAAAAAATGATTAATATGAATACATATTATACTAATTCGTATTAACTATAACCAAAATTAGTTTTAGCTAAAATTATATAGCTTAATTCAATTATATAAGACGTGTAAAGGTTTTTTTAAAATTGTTGAAAACAATTGAAATTATCCATTTTTTGGTAACCCTATATCCATGTTATGGTCCAAATTAAAAAAGATTAAAACAAAACCTTAGAACGTGAAACAAAGACAATTTTAGCAATATTTTTGATAATATAGCCAGAGCTGTTGATAATGTTGAAATGTACTTTGAAACTTTTAAGGAGTTAAAAAAACAAAATAAACCTATCAACAATAAGAGTTATTCATTTTCAGCTCTTAGCCAGAGATTAGACATTCTGGAAACTAAATCATGCATCAAACTAGTTTAAGACTAAAGAGAAAAACTCAAAATGTTTTCAAAACTTTGTCAAAAATAGAAGAATTAAAAATAAAATCAATTGAATTAACGTTTATCAAAATTGGATTGAAAACCAAACTCTTATAGCACCCTCTGTTGTAGATAATTTCAAAACTCTCCTCTCAAACAATAATCTTCCTGAATACTCTGATTTATCAAATGAAATTATTCTTGAAAACATAACAGATTAGAGGATAACCGATACTTATTACTTATCCCTTCTGTTAAGAAAATCCATGTATCAATCAAATCGCTCAACCCAAACAGTGTTGTTGGGGTTGATTGATTTAACTTAAAGTTTTTTCAAGTCTGCTAGCCAATCATCTATATTGACCAGTGTAATGCAATCAAAGCTTATTTCAAACAACGGAAAGACTATAGACCCATTAGTCTTTGCACAATATTCAATTGATTTTTATCAAAAATAATAAATAATAGACTTTTTCAAATTTCTTAAAAAATGATATTAGAAAATCAAGATGGATTTGTGAAGCATATAAGTATTTATGAAAACACTCTAATATAATTCTTAAGCTAGACATGTCTAAAGCATTTGAAAAAATTCTTTTTAGTTTCATTTTCAAATTTATGAAATTATTTTGTTTCAATAACCAAGTTATTGAATTGATAAAAAAAAGGCCATTAATTTAGTCCACTTCTCAATCATTTTAAATGGCCAATTTGTTGGTTATTTCTAATCCAGCAATGGTGTAAGGCAAGGAGATCTTTTCTCTCTCATCGTTTTCATCAATGTTGATGAAAATATTTTAAGAGGAAGAAATCACCTTTTTCAAACCAATAACTCAATGAAATTCAACTCAAGAAGTCAAATGAACATACCAAGTCTTGTATGTGCTGATGACATCATCATATTCATAAATAGCTCTGTAAACAATGTAAAGAAACTCTTTGAGTTTCTTGATCATTACCAAATCAATTATGTTAAATCAATAAATAACCAAAAAACCAACTTTGTTTCCTAAAATCAAATGAGTATTTGAAATATTTCATCAATTAAACAGATCGTTAGCTTCAGCCACTGTAATTTTCCTTTCAAATATCTTGGTCTCTTAATTAATCCAAGAAAAAACTTGTTTGATGGAATAGTTACTAAGATTAGAAACAAAATATATGATTAGGAATGCAAAACTTTATAATTTGGTGGAAGTTTGATTCTTATTCAATATGTTTTTCTTTCCTTCCAAATTTATTACACTCAGAGTTGCTTTATCCCAAAATCTTTTATCATTGAATAAACACATTATTAAATAAGTTTCTTTGGGGCTCCAAAGTTGATGAAAGTTGATGAAAGCTGAGCAAGACCAATCACTAACAAACTGATAAAGGTTCGCAATTCCATCTTTCTTACATTTTTGGACTGTTTTAATATTTGCATAGGTTTCTCATTTACTATTTCTGCTTTACTTTAAAATTTGCATAACGTTACGTATCTATCTCTTTAATCTGATTCACATTAAACTAGGTTTTGTATCTATCACATTAAACATGTTTCAAATCAAACCATGTTTCGTATCTACTAAGATTAATGCAGGTTTCACATCTAGCTTTTTACCATTTACCTAGGTTTCGCACCTATCGTTTTAACTTCCCTTTCACATTTCAATATGTTCCGAATATATCTGAATGTAATTACTAGGGTTTCGCATCTATCTCTTTTTTAAAAAATGTTCTTTATTGTTGGTAGGATGCAATAAAGAAAGCAGTAAAAACATCTGGACAAGAGGTAATAAAAGATGTTGTCATACTCTTTATATTATTAGCATGATATACCTTCTTTTTCTCTACATCTGGAGATGTACTAGCTTCGATTGTGGTGTATTATGTAGAACACCTTGACAAAATAAACAACTACAATTGGGCTGAAGCAATCTGGGAAAAGTTGATGAATTCAATAATAGCTTGTCATGAAACTAAACCTGGAAGATAGTTGGTTGTGTTGCCCTTTTACTGGTTAGTATTTTTCTTTGTTCTATTTCATATATAATATTTAGTCAATAGATGATATCTAAAGTATTGTTAATATATAGTTATTCATCAAGGAACACACAACTTTATGTCAAGATATTGAAATTGAAGATAAGATACCTAGATGCTTCAAATGGTTGAGTATTAAACGCAAAACAGATTTAGATTTGGTTGAATCCATAAATAACATAAAAAATGAACATGTATATTTACAATATGTTTTTTATTCCTGTTTATATTTTACATATATATCTCTTTAATATTACATTTTAACAATTTTATAGATTCTTGAAGAAGAATTGAAACTATCAGAAGAAGAAGAACAATTTGGAGGAGAATTCCAAATACAAGAAGAAAATAATGATGCTCCTCAAGAAAATGATATTGTTCCACCAATAGATTCTGAACAAGTAAACTTCAACGAAGATGAAGATGCTTTGCATTCAGCTGCAACAGATTCTACTGATAGCGAAAAACACTCGAACAATACATAGTTCAACCATGTAAAAAATTTCCAAGAACTAAAAAGACTGCAACACGACGAAGAAAACCAATACAGAACATGAAAGAGAAAACTTTACCGGTAGAAACTCGTCCTCTGAACAAACAGAATACAATACATACAGCTCATGTGCATATTGCAAGAAATATGAATACAACATCACAAATTTTTAGAAATCTCAAGAAACCTGAAAAGACAATAGAAAAGATATCTAAAATCAAATATTCAGACAAATTATACCATCTCAAGACTGAAACAGAAGGTTGAAAAAATTACTAGCAAGATAAAAAATAAAAATCTCTTGTTTTATCATATTTACTGTACATTCCGAATCTAGCATCAATAGTATCCTAAGATGATTCGCATCTAGCGTCATGATTACTGAAGGTTTCGCATCTACTTTATAATTAACGTTTCTCATCTATCATTCTGTTTAGGTTCCACATCGATCATTTCTGTTTTACGTTCCGCATCCATCGTTTCTGTACAGGTTCCGCATCTATCATTTCTGTTTATGTTCCGCCTCTATCCTTTCGATTTAGGTTATGCATCTATTATTTCTATTACGTTTCACATCTATCATTTTGGTTTGACTTGAAGGTTTTGCTTCTAGTTTATAAATGTTAAGGTTCGACATCTACCATTCATCTTCTGATGTCAAAGGTTTCGCAACTATCTTTGACATTGCTTATTATTTTGCATAAAATTAACACAATATACCCAACCATAACCCCACACCCAGACCCAACCCTAACAATAACACCAGCCGTAGATGTAGCCAAAACACAAACTTACCCAGTCTCTAGCCAGAGTTTTGACTTAAAAATATTTGAAAAAGTAGAAAGCACTAAAATGGAACATCGAAGATTTCACCAACAAAATGATGAACTAAAAAAAGAAACTCGAAAAACATGAGAAGATCATTACACAAATGAAAGGTGATGCAGAGATGGACATTGAGGTTGACCTACAAAACAAACTTAAACTGCTTATGTTAAAGCCAAACATATAAACAACTGAACATCAACCAAAAACTTATTCAAGAAGAAAGAGATTCAATGATCAAGGCCACCAATCACCAAATAAAATCAGAAAAACACCTAATATTGTAGTCGAAAACCCTATTGTTTATGATGAAAACCAAGACAAAACACCAAATATTATTGTGGAAGACAAAGTTCCACCTCCACAACAAGAAAAAAGTGAAGATGATTTGGAAAAACAGGATCGTAATGTTGTTGTTGATGTTGAAGATGACCATGTTGAAGTTAAGTTTCATGTTGCTGCTGCTACATCTGAGGATGTTTTTGCTGTTAAAAACGAGAATGTTGGGGTGGAAAAGAAAGTTGATGCCATTGTTAATAATGATCCCCCTATTAATATTGATATTGTTACTTCTGAATTTATTGTTGCTGTAGAAAAGGAGAATTTTACTCCTATTGAAGTTGGGGTGGAAAAGCAAGTTGATGTCACTGTTAATAGTGATGTTGGATTTGAAAAGAATGACATCCATCGGTTGAAACTCCTAATGAAGTTGGGTTTGAAAACAAAGATGATCCCTCTGTTCATGTTAATGTTACAGAATAACAAAATCCCAATACTGTTATAGAAGAACTAGATACAAATACTAATGTTGCTGTTCATATTTCTAAAGAATCAGTTGTTGAAGTATCTGAAGGGACAAGAAGTGTACCTGAAGTATTTAAATGGGAGAAGAGCGTTGGTGAAGAATCTGGTGTATTATGTAGAACACCTTGACAAAATAAACAACTACAATTGGACTGAAGCAATCCGGGAAAAGTTGATGAATTCAATAATAGCTTGTCATGAAACTAAACATGGAAGAGTAGTTGGTTGTGTTTCCCTTTTAATGGTTAATATTTTTCTTTGTTCTATTTCGTATATAATATTTAGTCAATAAATGATATTTAAAGTATTGTTAATATATAACTATTCATCATGGATCACACAACTTTATGTCAAGATATTGAAATTGAAGACAAGATACCTAGATGCTTCAAATGGCTGAGTATTGAACGCAAAACAGATTTAGATTTGGTTGAAGCAATAAATAACATAACAAATGAAGAGGTATATTTACAATATATTTTTATTCATGTTTCACATTTTACATATATCTCTTTAATATTACATTTTAACAATTTTATAGATTCTTGAAGAATAATTGAAGCTAAAAGAAGAAGAATAACAACAATTTGGAGGAGAATTTCAAATACAATAAGAAAATAATAATGCTTATCAAGAAAATGATATTGTTCCACCAACAAATTCTGAACAAGTAAACTTCAACGAATATGAAGATTCTTTGCATTGGGATACGTTCCAAAAACCAGCTGCAACAGATTCCACTGATAGCAAAAAAACACTCGACCAATACATAGTTCAACCATGTAAAATAGTTCCATGAACTAAAAATACTGCAACATGACGAAGAAAACCAGTACAGAACATGAAAGAGAAAACTTTACCAGTAGAAACTAGGCATGGGCATTTTAACCGGAACCGAAAGAACCGAACCGAACGGAACCGAAAGAACCAAACCGAAGTAGATTTGGTTCTTTCGTAATACCCGAATGGTTCCATTTTTCAATTACCCACGGTTCTCGGAACCGAACCGTACCAAACCGAAGAATCGTGGGTACCCGTTAGGAACCGAACCTATGTATTTACCCTTAATTTTGAATTGTTTTAAAAATATATTTTCTATTTTAAAGTTAGATTCCCCTAAATTTGTATTTTATCATTGATCTCTAATTATGTTCTCTTGAATAAATGACAACATATTTTATTAAAGTGGCAACATATTTATAAACTATTATGCGTATAAACAAAATAACAAAATACCAACCTTTATATAATTTAATAAACTTGATATCATCTCTCCATTTTTTTATATTACAAATATTATTCTTTAATATATTAATTTTGAATATTTCTTATATTTAGTTTTTTTTCTTACAATTTAACATATTTTTATTGTTTTAAAGTGTAAAAAGAGTTTTATATACGTTGATATTGCAAAGCATTTAAAGTATCCAAAATTACCCGATTGGAACCGAGTTAAGTACCCATACCGAACCGAATTAAGAAAAACCAAACTGAATCGAAATTTATTTGGTTCCTAAATGGGTACTAGTTTTGAAAAACCGAAAGAACCGAGAACCGAAAGAACCGAACCGAACCAAACCTAAGAATTGAATGCCCATGCCTAGTAGAAACTCGTCCTCTGAACAAACAGATGACAGTACATACAGCTCATGCGCCTATTGCAAGAAAGGTGAATACAACATCACAAATTCTTAGAAATCTGAAGAAACCTGAAAAAGACAATAGAAAAGATATTTAAAATCAAAATTTCGGACAGATTATACCATCTCAAGACTGAAAACAGAAGGTTGAAAAAAATTACTAGCAAGAGAAAAAGTAAAAATCTTTTGTTTTATCATATTTACTATACATTCCGCATCTAGCATCAATAGTATCCTAAGATGTTTCGCATCTAGAGTCATGATTACTGAAGGTTTTGCATCTACTTTATAATTAACGTTTCTCATCTATCATTCTGGTTTAGATTCCACATCTATCATTTCTGTTTTACGTTCCGCATCTATCGTTTATGTGCATGTTCCGCATCTATCATTTCTGTTTACATTCCGCATCTATCCTTTGTATTTAGGTTCTGCATCTATTATTTCTATTACGTTACGTATCAATCATTTTGGTTTGACTTGAAGGCCGCGTCTAGTTTTATGAATGTCAAGGTTCCGCATCTACAATTCATCTTCTGATGTCAAAGGTTTCACATCTATCTTTGACATTGCTTATTATTTTGCAGAAAATTAACACAATATACCCAGCTCCAACCACAGCCCCACACCCAGACCCAGCCCTAACAACAACACCAGCCCTAGACGCAGCCAAAGCACAAAGTCCAAGAAAGTTGATGCCAGTGTTAATAATGATCCCCTATTAATATTGATATTGTTACTTTCGAACTTATTGTTGCTGTAGAAAATGAGAATTTTACTCATATTGAAGTTGAGGTGGAAAAACAAGTTGATGTCACTGTTAATAGTGATGTTGGGTTTGAAAAGAAAGATGATCCCTCGGTTGAAACTCCTAATAAATTTGGGTTTGAAAACAAAGATGATCCCTTAGTTCATGTAAATATTACAGAAGAACAAAATCCCAATACTGTTATGGAAGAACAAGATAAAAATATTAATGTTGCTGTTCCTATTCTTAAAGAATCAGTTGCTGAAGTATCTGAAGGGACTAACAGTGTAGCTGAAGTATTTAAAGGGGACAAGAGTGTTGCTAAATAATCTGGGGTGACAAAGGATGTTCCTGAAGAATCTAAAGTGACCAACAAAGATGATGTGGACAAAGAGGTGATACAGATAACCCAGAATTAACAAAACATGTTTTGAAAAACTTTTGTATTTAAAGATATATACTGTTGTGCATTATCTTTTTATTTTCTTAAATACTATAATATTATTTGTATTTATATTTTTATCTGCATCTGGTGTTTAACTGAATACTGATTTTGTATTTAAAGATACTGAATACTCAACATCAAGTCTATAAAGAACTACCTAACAAGGAAATTACCAGAAAAGATTGGTCATTTACAAACAAAGTAACAGCTGAAATTGCCATACAAGAATACTACAAATTAGAACTGATTGAAAAATGAGAAAACAATTTTGATCCAACAGTATGGTCATGTCCAAATATACCATAATCTAATATTTTTGTTAGTACTTTGATAGAGATAGTAGATGAAGATGAAATCGTCTCCACGGTAAAAGTTAAATTTAGATTTAGTTTGTTTCCATTGCTTTCCAATACATATGTTAACAAACTGGTGGTTTCCACTTTTGACAACACAGGTAATTGACGGTTATATGTATATCAACCTTAAACAACACAATTTTTCAAACTCCAGTTGCTAGTAGTCTAGGAGAATATATCCCAGTAACATACTTATCTGGAAGCGTAATGGTAAGAATAATATACTTTTACAACATGTGTTAATTTAAAAACATAAATATTTCTAAATATTACTCATCCAATGTAGCATCCACTGAACCAAAATATGGATGTAACATTATATGTTGGCGATAAGCTACGCGGCATTACATAAGTTTTAATCTTTGTTCCGCTTCTAACAGAAGCTAGAACTGAGAATGTTAAGCATTTTACATTATTGGTAAAAGATGTTGAACATGAAAAAGCAGTAAATCTAAACCCAATACCAAAACGTCTAGATCTAACAATAAAAATTGTAGAAAGATTAGTAAGTGTCTCTCTTCTATAACAATTTTATAGAATATATATATCATCTGATTTATTTGTATCTTTATTAAATTACAGATTGCATACCTCCAACACAAAAACATTTTACAAGTATAAAAACAAATAAAGATATATTGTCTAGTAAAAATTCTTAAACAAATACCTGGATCACTTGATTGCGGAGTAATGGTATGCGATTACTTCAAAGATTATATTTTGCATGGGAAACTTGACTTACACAAAACTTCTGATATTGCAGCATTAAGAAGAGCAGAAATATTTTACATGTTTCTTAATGACATGAACACTAACAAATATTAGGACGATGTTTTATAATCTTTGTTTTACTTCTTTTTGTGATGTTTGTGATATTTTATTATTGTACAGTTTGTCTACTATAAAATATATCTCAATGACAAAACTGTCTAATAACTATGGTTTCCCATCTATCTGAGTGTCATTACTAGGGTTTCGCATCTACCAATAGATCTCGAATCTATCTATGGGTTTCACATCTATCAGTTTATTTTTCTCTTGGAAACTCTTTCCCATCTTCTGGTCTAATTATTTTTCATCCACTTACCACTTACAGAAGTAATATGTTTTTGTAGTTAATATACTCAACCAATCTCACACATATAAATTTTAAAAGTAAAAAATCAAACTAGTAGCTTTAGTTTGATTTGATATTTTCTTACATGATTTGACAAGTCTAAGTTACTCATCATTACATTGCATTAATTACAAAAGCTCACGAATATCAACCAAAGATATCTAATATTTTCACCTTCTTAATATTTTTCCCTATAAAATTTAAATACCGCGTCCCACATCTACCATATCATATGTCTTTTTATTTCACGTATTATTTCGTATCTACTAGAGAAATATAAATTACACGTTTCGCATCTATTATTTAATTTTTACACAAGGTTTCACATCTATCTTTTATTTTCTTACGAATGTTTCGCATCTATAAAAAAAACATTTCTCCTGGAAACTCTTTCCCATCTTCTGATATAATTATTTTTCATCCACTTATCACTTACAAAAGTAATATGATTTTTTAGTTAATACACTCTACCAATCTCACACATATAAATTTCAAAATTCAAAAATCAAACTAGTAGCTATAGTTTGATTTGATATTTACTAGCATGACTTGACGACTCTTAGATACTCATTATTACATTGCATTAATACAAATCTAAACAATATCAGGCAATATATTATTTATGTTAAATCTTTAAACTTTTCACCTTCTTAAAAATTTTTAGCTCCTCCTATAAAATATCACTTCATTCTTTCAGTTCTCAAACACAAAAATTAACTTCATTCTTAGTGAAAATCTTCTAAACTTTTCACTTCTTAAAAAGTTGCTTTGAAAAATGCCAAATTTTAACTATTATTCAGATGATGGTCCATATTATAGTGATATCAGTTCTGCCACTCGTTCACCCGAGGCTAAGAAAGAGTTGAAGCACACAACCACAAACGAATTTTCTAACGAAATATCTGATGACAGTTTCGGTTCTTTTTTTGAAGACAAATATACCAAATATGCTTATTCTGAAGATGAAGAGGTGCTAGATGAGGATCCTATTTTGTCCTCTTAAAAAGAAAGAGGAAACAGGACTAGATAGAAGACGATGAAAACACTGAAGACGAAGAAGATGAAGACAGAGATTCAGAGGAAGAAGACACTGACTGATGGTTAGGTGAAGGATCCTATTTTGAACATATAGACTCTGTTTTTAAATTTGTTTAAGTTTGTATTTTGGTTACTGAACTTAGGATGTATTGCACTTGTTTATAATGAACTTAATCATTTTATTTATTTATTCTATTTATATTTTAACATAGATATACAAAATGTATTTTATGAGCTGGTTTAGCAACTGCCAAAAGAATGTACTTAAATCCAACATTTCGCATCTATAACAGTATAATATATTTGATTTATCCAAGGTTGCGCATCTATAAAAAAATATTTAGTATTTCATTATTCAAGGTTCCGAATTTATCAGATCAGTGTATTTGGTGTCAGTTGTTTCACATATATCATAAATAATATAACTTGTTGTCAAATGTTTCGCATCTATCATAAATAAAATAACTTGTCATAAAACGAGTGACATCCCGTTCAGTAAATCTTGTAAAACGTGTTTCGCATCTAGCAAAACCCATCTTTTTGGTTATTACGCGTTCGCATCTATCAGGTAGATATATAACAAAAGGTTTCACATCTAGCATCTATTGAAATGTTCCCAATCTATTGTCATTATGACAAAACATCTCAGAAAACTAAAAGTATCAAAAATTGCATTCATCTTACAAAATGTCTACACATATTTGTCTGTTATGAGCAGATTTTCGACAACAAGAAAACGTTATCTTACGAATACTTAATTCTCCTCTAGGTGGAATTCTTTTCTTCTTAGGTCGTCTAGTTTTTTTTTAAAAATTGGAGGAAGTAGATCTGGAAAAGTTGTTAAAGTAGATCCTTGACCAAAAGTAGTAAATGCAGCTATACCATATGAATATGTTGCCTTATAGGAGCTTACAAAATAGCATGGCTCAACATATTTCATAGGATCTGCATCTATATAAAATATCGCAGCTACAACATGAGAAGAAGAGAAACACTCATGTTGCCACAAACCACAAGAACAACTACGTACACTAAGATCAACAACCATAACAGGATTACAAAACACTTCATACAAAAGAGGAGTAGACGAATGAACTATCCATGGACGATATTCTTCCACATTAGCTTTAAACTTTTGATCAAATTCAAGACACAAATCGATAGTCCAACGTTCAGCATCACGAAAACGTCTCGAAATTTGACTCATTTCTTAAACTCTAACACTATCAATTAACTCCAGCATAGGCAAACCACAATTTTTTTAAACTTGATTGTTAAAAGATTCAGTTGGAGTAGATGACATAGAACCATACCTCTTGCCGTTGAAAAAAGCACAAGCATATTTCTCAGGAGATAAATTTTTTTAAAAAAACTTTTAACCTTCTCACCTCATTGCTCAAGTAATTCATCCATATATTGATTAAACGAATTCTGATTAGAAGCATATGCACATATTTTAAACAGTTTAACCATAGTATCCTTAAATGTCGTCGGTGTAGCCCTTAAACAATGCCTCAAATTATTCATAAGATGATAAAGACAATATCCATGATGGCAATCTAGAAATATAGTTGATATAGCAGTAATAATACCATAATGATGATCACTAATAAATGTGATCTCGCGATCCAAAAAATGAGGTTTCAACATCTCCAAAAACCATAACCAATTCTCAGTATCTTCAGACGAATCAATACTAAATGCAACAGGGAAAATACCTGCAGCAAATATATAGAACAAAACATAGTATAAATTACTCATTATAAGAGGTTTCGCAAATATCACTTACTGATATAGATATGTTTCGCATATATCTCGTTAATCATATACTATAGGTGTTTCACATCTATCTCGTTAATCATAAATTACACGTGTCGCATCTAGCACGCTATTTATTCAAGAATGTTTCGCATCTATCTCTTTGTTATTCATCTCCAACCCTGTTTTTCGCAGATTTATATATAACATTATTAAATATAACATCTATTCCAATATAAAAAACAGATAAATAAAACTTACCATTGTTACCATCTTTGGCTATAGCTCATAGCAAAACCCCATTATATTTTCTTGTTAAAAAAGTACCATCAACAAATAAAACTTGACGACAAGAATTGAAACCATAGAGGCAAGACCCAAATACTACGAAACATCGCTTGAACACATTGGTTTCCAAAGAATACTCCCGTATGTAATCATTGCTGCTATAAAGAACCTTCAATGTTTTAAAATAATTCGCAAACCCTCCTAGCTTTTTCTAGAGCAAGCCATTAAACACGGTAAGAAATATCTAGACCGTAGTTATTTTTTAAAAATGATTTCACGCTTGTAGCTGTAACATCAACTCTCCTCCTCACACAATCACATAGTTCATTTCCAATCAAATAAGATGACAAATGCCTTCTATTTTATTTGCTAAAACCAGTCCCACATGTATGAGTTTCGACATACTTTTTAATAATAATAAAAACCAGTAGACCTCTCTTGTTTAGCATAAAGTCTCCAAGGACAACCCTTTGAATCGTTTTTCATGCGATAACACAGTTAGTCTATATTTATTATTATGCAAATATTTAAAAGAAAAACATTTTTGTAAGGCCAACCGACTAACAACTAATCTTAAACCTACTGCTCCATCTTGAAACACTTGCCAAAAACCACTAATTTCATTAACCCAACCAATAGTAGCAAGTGATTTGTGATTGCAACCAATAGCATTAACACCACAAGTTTCCCCAGTTTCTCCACAAATAATATCTTCATTGAAACTTCAAATATACTTTCAGCAGTTTCTCTATTATTATCACCAACAACAACATCACCTTCAACTTTAATAGTAACATTTAAAACACCCAAACTATCAACAAATGATACCAAAGCAATTAAATCACCATCGCAACCTAATATAACTTTTTCTAGATCACCACAAGAGTATCTTAATTTGAATTTACCCCGCACCAACGTATCATATCTACTTAAAACAAATTTAACAATATCTTCAAACTCAGCAAACAAACCAAGATCACAAATTCCAAGCTCCCCATTTAGTTTAAAAATGCACAATCTACTACTAGACATTACGTACCAGCATTAGAGAAGGGTTTCACATTTATCATAAGTAAATAATACAAGAGTTCCGCATCTATTTGTAAAACATATTTTGCATCTTCAGTTTCACATTTATCATAAGTAAACAATACAAGAGTTCCGCATCTATCTGTAAAACATATTTCGCATCTTCGCAAACAAGAACATTACTGTTTCACATCTTCATAAACAAAAACATTAACGTTTCGTATCTACTAAAAAACATGTTTCATCAACCGTTCCCGAAACAAACCTACACGTTTCGAAACTATCACTAAGTTCATAGCAAAATATTTTGCATCTCTTTCGTAGAAACACAGAACAGTTACGTGCAGACTAAAAACTTATAAAAACGAACACACGAACTCAAAATCAACGAAAAAATAATGCTAATGACATAAATATACTACATTATCAACGTAAAATAACAGATAAATACTAAAAACAGAAAAAGAATCGACTAACCTAATATATAGAAATCTAAACTCGATTAAACAAATTTTACTAAAACTCGAATTCTACACATATAGCAAAAAACTAACTGCGAAATCAACTTAAAAAAATCAAAATCAACATAAAATAATAAAAATACAAGAAAAATCGATTAAGAAAGGAGAATTACTTATGATAGTAGTGAATCACGTAGAAAATAATTATGAAGAAAAAAACTCAAATATGAGTGTTAAGGCTTTTATATAAGTGAGTAGGGGTATAAAAGGTATTAATGAGTCTTAAATAGTAAATATTTCACAAAAACATGTCTTTCTTGGATATATATGAAAAAATAGGTCTTAAGTGGGTAATACTTTGGGTATTGGGTCTTAATTGATACTTTACCCTTTTTTTATTTATTCAAATATACTTTTCTTATTTTTTTATGTTTGACTAAAATTTATTAATAGGATTCTTACTATTTTTAAAATAATAAAAAAAAAATTCTATAACGGCTCCAAATAAACCATAATTAAACTACAAATACTATTTTCTAACTACTAGCTTCTAAACACAAACTATATTTATTTATTTAATTTTTAATTCCTTACATTTTTAAAGAAACTAATAATAATTTTTTTTTGAAGATTACCATCACAATAAGATAGAAAATAAATATCAAACTAGTGCATTAAACTTATTAATTAAATGTACTTTCTTCTAAATTTTTTTTTCTGTATTTGATATATTTTCCTCAATTATTATGTTTGATTGAGATTTGTTAATAAAATTGGTAGTATTTTTATAATAAAAACCAAACAATCTATAACAGCTTCAAATGACAAGTACAAATACTATTTTCTAATTTCTAACTTCTAAACCCGAACTATATTTGTTTATTTAATTTTTAATTCCTTAGAGGGTTATATTCATAAAATATTTCAAAATTTTTAAAAAGAATAAGATATAAGGAAAAGTAGTATATAAGATGCACATTAAATTATTTTTAGTACTTGTGGGTAATTTTTTTTTTCCGAGTAGTCAATAATATCAAAGTTTAAATATTTATATGTGATATTATTTTGGACTTACGTCATTTATGGAACATACTCTCACCTAAAAACTTATTTATTATGTTTATAGAATGATTTATTTAACTAAATTTCTGGTATTTTGAATTATTAATGTTTGTCGAATAGAACATACCTTCAGGTAAAAAGTTATTTATTATGTTTATAGAATTTCTGGTAATTTGTGAGTGCCCACATATGCGGTTTATTTATGTTAAAAAAATGTATGCAAATTATATAGTCTCATCCTTACAATTAAATATCTGATTTTGAAAAAATTGATTAATATGAATACATATTATACAGAGTATAATAGGTAACATATTATACTAATACGATTATTATATCAACTAGAATCAAAATTAGTTTTAACTAAAATTAAATAGCTTAATTCACTTATATAAGAAAATATTGAGTTAGGAGCTTTGCTTAATGGTCTTATGTTCTGTAAATCAATGAAATAACCTTATTGATATTGAAACAAACTCGTTAATCTTATTTGAAATCTTATGATATAATAAAACACCCTGACATATGGATCCACTAGTAAAATGTTGTAGAACTAGAAGACTCACCAGAAAATCTAGAGGTGAGGAAGGAGGAGGATGAGAGAGAAAACTGATTAGCGAAGGAACATGAGGGAGAAGACATGTTTGTTGTTCTTAGGTTTTTTCTTTAGATTAAGATGAATAGAAGTGAGAGAAAACTCAAGAATTTAAAAGAAAAAGAAAAAGAACTAGTGTGTCAACTTATCTAAATCTATGACTCGAGGGTAATTATGTCTTTTCATTTATCATATTTCTTAAAATATTTATATATTTAAAGAAACTAATAATAACTGTTTGGAATATTACCATCACCATAGGAAATAAATATTCAAACTAGTGCATTAAACTCATTAATTAATTCTAGTTTTTTTCTAAATGTGTTTTATTTATTTATTTAGATATACTTTTCCTTGACTGAAATTTATTAATAGAATTGGTAGTATTTTAAAAATAAAAATCAAAAATTATATAACAACTTCAAATAACCATAATTAAACTACATATACTATTTTCTAACTTCTAGCTTCTAAACCCGAACTATATTTGTTTATTTAATTTTTAATTCCTTAGAGGTTTTACATTAATAAAATATTTCAAAAGTTTTAAAAAGAATAGGATATTTTAAAAGTTTTAGAGAGAAGACATGTTTGTTGTTCTTAGGTTTTTTCTTTAGATTGAGATGAATAAAAGTGAAAGAAAACTCTAGAATTTAAAGGAAAGAAAGAGGAAGAAGAAATATTTTTTTGTTCTTAGATCGAGATGAATAAAACAAAAGAAAGCTCTCGAATTTAAAGGAAAAGAAGGAGGTAGAAGTCAGAAAACGAATTCCGAGAGGAGATTCTTTAATAGTACTCTCCCTCTCTTCTTAATAAAAAATTCATCGGCCAGCTCGACACGACCATCCCGGGCAGCTCAAAACCTACGCAAGAACGCAAGTGACATAACAAGCGGCCCTAGAGGTAATCCTATCACTTCTACACCATCTCAGAAAGTCACTGTTAAACCCATCGCACGGCCCAGATCATCTGAAATTCCCACCCCTTTTATTGGAGAAGAGATGAACAACACCAATAAAGAACACGTCCGTTCAAATAATACCGACTACTTGCCCAGCCGAATCAGCCCCCTAGTTGACACACCGATGACTTATGTTAATGACCAGGAACCCATATTTGACCATCCGCAAGACAAAGATGAAACCATAACTTTCACCAGCAACACAGATAATCCATCAACCGTTCCATGGCAAAAAGTACAAAGCAAACGATCAAAGAAAAATGCGAGGCGCGGAGTGCCCACAAACTCCTCGGTTGATAAATGAAGATACTTATTTGGAACATCAGGGGCCTATGTGGGAGTACAGATCGAGGCGCTTCTCTCTCAACGGTTTGTAAGCTCGTCAAACAAAATTATTTTCCCATGTTTTGCCTCTTAGAAACTAAATTCTCGCAAGAACATTTAGATAATTTTATGTCTTCTCGTTTCATAAGCTGGAATCATGTTTCTAATCTTAATGTTATAAGTAGAGGATGCATCGTTGTTGTTTTGGATGCTAGCAGGGTGGCATGTACGGTGATTGAAATTGGACGACAACACATCCACTTTCAAGTCCATTACAACGTCACTCAAGAAATTTTTTATGTTACGTTTGTTTACCCTTTGTATACTGTACCACAGAGGAGAGTGCTTTGGGAGCACCTAACCACTATAAGGCCAACATTCGTTTACCTTGGATGATTACGGGAGACTATAACACCTACTGTGCTCCAGGAGACCGAATTGGGGCTGCCCCACTTCGAAATGGTGAGTTAATTGATTTAAATAATTTTCGGATATCTCACGGTCTTGTCGATGCTCCTTCCACAGGTCCTTTCTTTACTTGGACAAATGGTAATGTTTGGGCCAAGCTTGATCGAGTCCTTATAAACCATGGGTGGAGTGATAAAGATCTCTTATGCAAAGCCACGTTCCTTCCGATGGAACCCGTTTCCGATCATTGTCCAGTTATTGTCTTGATTATTCGAGATTTTCAGCATGGTTGTCGGCCCTTCGAATTCTTCAACATGTGGCTTGATCATCCCAGATTTTCTAGCATTGTAGAAAGTTTATGGGGTCAGTCTATTGATGGTACGAAGCAGTATATACTTGCGCAAAAGTTAAAATCCTTAAAGCGTCCGTTAAGAGATTTGAAAAAAGCTGAGTATGGTCGCATTTTAGAGCGTACAGCTACTGCGAATTCGGCCTTTAAAGAGGCTATCTCCTCACTCATGGCTAATCCTGATAATGTTGCTTTGAAAGAAGAGGTACACAGATTACAGGATCGTGCGAATTTCCTTCTTAATGTAGAAAAGAGCTTTTTTCAACAGCGTATGAGGACCACCCACTTAGTTGAAGGCGACATAGGTACGAAATACTTTTACAGCTTAATCAAACGAGATAATGCAAGAAAGAACATTTCCTACATCGTCCGAGATGATGGCACTCGCACCAGATCCCCTACAGAAGTTGCCTCCCTCCTTGTAGATTTCTACACGCACCTCTTTGGCTCATCTCGGCCAAGCTCCCCCATTGATCCGACGGTCATGAGTCACGGATCCCTCGTCGGGGATCAACATTATGAGTAGCTTCTCAAACCTAATGAAGTTGATGAAATTCGTAATGCCCTCTTTGATATCGGGAATGACAAGGCTCCAGGACCGGACGACTACACCTCGGCTTTCTTCAAAAAGAACTAGGAACTTGTGAGAACAGATTTGGTTGATTGTGTTCGTGAGTTCTTTGATACTGGTAGACTCCTTCGTGCAACAAATCACACCATCCTTGCCCTTATTCCGAAGAAAGACAACGATCCTAAGGTGGGTGACTTTAGGCCAATTGGGCTCACAAATGTTACTTACAAAGTGATTACCAAAATTTTGGCTAACCGAATGGCCCCTTTACTTCCAAATCTCATTGATAAAAGACAAGGTGTTTTCGTGAGTGGTCGAAATCTTGTTGATAATGTTTTCCTTGCCCAAAAGTTGGTTAGAGGTTCGAACCGTGCAAGAGTTTCTGCGCGATGTATGCTCATAGTGGATCTTCGCAAAGCATTTGACACAGTCTCATGGGACTTCCTATCGGATATTCTCCATGGTATCGGGTTTCCTCCGAAGTTTGTGGGATGGATTCTTTCTTGTGTCACTACAACGTCCTTCTTGGTTTCTATCAACGGCGAGCTTCATGGCTTCTTCTGTGGGCAGTGGGGCTTAAGGCAAGGTGATCCCATGTCCCCTACTTTATTCATCATTTGCCTCGAATATCTGTCTCGTTTGTTAAAGAAGAAATCGAGCGAACCGAGTTTTAAATTCTATCCGAAATGCGCCCGCACTCACACTACCCACCTCGCTTTTGCTGACGATTTGATACTACTTTCAAAAGGAGATGAGACATCGGTTAACATCCTTATGGAATGCTTGAGCCATTTGGAAGATGTTTCGGGACTATCACTGAATCCTTCTAAATCCAAAATATACCTAGCCGGGGTTAAAGGGATTGTTTATGATCGAATCTTGGAAAGAGTCGGATTTGAAGTTGGCACTTACCCTGTACGTTACTTGGGGATACCTCTCGCTCCTATAACCGTCTCAGTTACTGATTTTTCCCCTTTGACAGAGGCTATCTCGAGTTACATTCAAAAATGGGAACATATGAAACTTTCCTACGCGGGAAAACTTCAATTGATCACCTTCGTGCTTCAAGGGGTCGAATCATTTTGGTTCCGCGCTTTTCCTTTGCACTCGGCGGTGCTTAACACGATCTGCTCGCTCTGCCTCAAGTTCTTCTGGGGGGTAGACCTGCTCGGATTGCCTGGGACAAAATCTGTAAACCCAAAGATGAAGGAGGACTTGGCCTTATGGATATCAGAGTTTGGAATCGTGCCCTTCTTACCCGTTCGATTTGGTTATTACATTCTGACTCTGAGTCGTTATGGATAAAATGGGTGCATGAGTATTATCTTCGATGACAAACTATATGGGACTACCAAAGACGAGATAGAGACAATCATCTTGTTCGGAAGCTTCTTGATATTAGAGACTCTTGGATACAGATATTTGGGGGTCGAGATAGTGTCATTCTGGGTCTTGAAAGCTGTACTTTGGGTGGAAAGCTAATTACTAGACGTGTCTACGAAGCCATGAGAACAAAAAGTGAGGCATGCCCAAATCTATCAAAGTTATGGAAGAGATTCATCCCACCTAAGTTTTCTTTCACCGTCTGGCTAGCCTTCAATCGTCCCCTTGCCACGAAAGACACTCTCCACTACACGGACTTGCCTAACATCAGCTGCCCATTTTGCAGGCACTCAGATGAGTCTGGTGCCCATCTTTTCTTTGCTTGCAGGTTCACTAAGGAAATCTGGAGTTGTATCCGATCATGGCTGGGGATTACTCGAGCAATGACAACGCTTGATAGTGCACACAAATGGATTAGGAAGGAGCATCGAGGAACATCCTACCGATCCCGCGCTATCAATCTTGCCTTCCAAGCCACTGTTTTCGAGATTTGGTGCGCCCGCAACCACCTTGTGTTTGATGAAGAGACCGTGACTCAAGACACCATCGTTATCCGAATCACTCTCATGACCTTGAAGATTTTATTGAGATTATATCTGCATTATCGACTCACATGTTAGATTCTTTTTTCATTGATACACTCAGTTTTTCGGATTTTTTATGTAATAGTCCATTAGTGCCGGCCTGGAGACTTGTACTCTTTTTCCTTAGACCGGGTTTTTACCCAACGGGTGGTTAAGGTTTTTTAAAGAGGCAAGTGCTCTAGACCTTTATCAAGGCACTCTTGGACATGTCTTTTTCTTGTAGGTACATTGCTACCCTGAATTGTACTCACTTGAGAGATCATATGACTCTCTAGACGATTGTAACCTTGTATATATATATATATACACCCACGTTTCCCAAAAAAAAAAAATTCATCGGTCTGTCAACTTGATCCAAAATTATGACTCAAGGGTAAGTCTTGTCTTTTTATTCATTTTCTTTCTTAATATATTTATTTTTTTTTAAAAAAAAAATAACTTTTTGAAATATTACCATCACAAGATAGCAAATAAATAGCATTAAACTTATTAATTAATTCCACTTTCTTCTAAATTTGTTTTTTAATCTAAATTTGGATATATTTTCCTGAATTATTATGTTTAACTGAAGTTTGTTATTAGAATTGGTAGTATTTTTAAAAGAAAAATAAAAAAAATTCTATGACAGCTTTAAATAAACTATAAGTAAACTACAAATACTATTTTCTAATATCTAACTTCTAAACACGAACTATATTTCTTTATTTAATTTTTAATTCTTTAGAGAGTTTATATTCATAAAATATTTCAAATGTTTTAAAAAGAATAAGATATATGAAAATTAGACCGAATATCTATCTAAAAAATAGTATATAAAAAGAAAATTAAATTATTTTTTTAGTACTTGTCGGTAAATATATCTTTGTACGAGGAGTCAATAAGATCAAAGTTTAAATATTTATATGTGATATTATTTTGGACTTACGTTATCTATGAAACATACTTTCACCTAAAAACTTATTTATTATCTTTATAGAATGGTTACTCTAACTAAATTTCTTTTATTTGGAATTATTAATGTTTGTAGAATGGAACTTTAGGTAAAAATATTATTTATTATATTTATAAAAATTTTGGTAATAGTTATTAATTATTAGTATTTAAATAAATAAATCGTAAGTGCCCAGATATGTGATTTAATTATTAAAATAAATTAACTGATTTTAATAAAAACTAAATAAACAAGTTATCCCAATTAAATTTAAAATATAAAAAAAATTATCTTTAACCATCTATTTAAAGATAAAATTACTTGTAACATATGTTGAAGGTTGTCTCTATCCCCGGAATGTTACCTGTATATAGTCAGATAAATTATTGGTAAATTTAAAAGATGGTTGGTAAATTATTTTTTTAAATATTAAATATATCTAAGTAGATAAAAGATTAAACAGTATATATGAAAAGTTGAAAACAGACAAAAACGGCCGTAACTTATGTTATCACTTACCGGGTAACGAAGCTTTGTATCTCTTAATTACTAAGTATTCATCCTGGTCTTTTCTTTTTTCACAACGTATAATTTGATTCCAAATAAGAAGAAACTGGCCCCAAAGATTTCTCAAAGGACATGCAATTTGTTTAATGTGTGATGCAATTTGCCGGATAAAGCCAATCAACTTTATAAAGTTATATTCAAATATGTTAAAATCTAATTTATAAATTTGAAGTTTTGAAATGTTTTTCTTGATTTATACATTACCTATTGAGTTCTAACATTAGTTATACAAATGAATATTGTATTCTACGAGATTCTAGAATTATATTTTTAAAACCAATTTGAAATCAGAACAAAATTGGTTTTATTATATTATAATATTATTATGATCAATTTTTGTAATTTATTATTAAAAATATATGATTTTAGAATATAAAACAAATAAAAACTCAGTAAAACATGTAAAAAAAAAAGACCAATATAATATTTTTAATAATAATAGATATCAAATATGCTTCCGATTTTTAATGATCTTTGATTTTTTTTTTAACTTATCACAATTTTAGAAAACAATCATTTAAAATGCGATTATATATTGAAAAACTAAAATTTATTTTGTCTGAATAATTTAAAAAACTAAATAAAAATTTGAAATTAAATTGTTTTATAAAACTTAGTTCTAAAAAGTTATAAAATAAATAAATAAAATAAACGCAAAAAATCGATTTTACGATTTTTTTTAACCTCTAAATTCATCTTACGTAATATTATTAATAATACACTTTCGGTAATATTTTCTAAAAAAAATAAAAAAATATGGTATTTTCTAAATAATAGATATTAAATATGCTTTAGATATAAGCGTATAATTGAATTTTTTCATATTTTTTAATTTTAAAAATAAACGCAAAACAAATCGGTTTCACAAATTTGTTTGTGAATCTCCAAATTCATCGTTTATAATATTTTAATAATAGATATAAAATATACTACAGTTTATTTTATTTTATTTTCATTTAAAAAAAACTGATTTAGTTTTTGAAAAAATAACCAAAAATGCGATTATATATTGAAATTTATTTATTCTGAATAATTTATAAAACTGAATCAAAATTTGAAATTAAATTGTTTTATAGAAATTGGTTTTAAAAAGTAGTAAAAAAATCATAAAATAAATGCGAAAAACTTGGTTTCACGAATTTGTTTGTGAATCTCTAAATTAATATTAAATATGAGACTATGGGAGGGTGATAGGAGGTTTCTTTTGGAAAATAACGCTCGTTGATCATGTCCTACATGCCAAAGAGGCCAAGGCATCCACGATTGCGTTCTTTGCTCTTGGGAGTTTTCAAAAGATAACATCATCTAATATAGTTCAGTGGCCCCAAATATCTTTTAACTTTTGAATAATAAAATATTGTTTAGCTTTGACCTGACTGAGTAGCTGATCAACCAGCAGTTGAGAATATGTAAGGACCCGCACTTGTTTTGCTCCACAAATGATGGAAAGAGAAAGGCCTACAATATCGATGTCATATTATGTCTCTTTATTAAAAACATGTAATTTAATTTTAAAGGATTGTGAATATATCTCATGTGGAGTAGTTAGATGGATTCCTACCCTCAAGCCTTAGTTACAACTTCTGTATTTTTAAAGCTTGCCTAGTTGATTCAACATGTTTCTTTGTCGGTATTAGTCTTTTAGAGTAGAATTCGGTTAAGAAATTTGTCAAGGCGTACGACTTGATTATCATACATGGTTAAAATTGAATGATACAGTCTCCCAACTCTGCAGACCACCTAGTTAGTCTACCAGATACATCCATCTTGTGCAATATATTTCTCAAAGGAAATGACATCCGAATAATAATTGTGCGGGATAGAAAATATGATCTCATCTTTCGAGCCGTAACCACTAATGCTAATTCCAACTTTTCCACTATTTTATGCACTTAGTAAATATTTACTTACATAGTAGATTGCCTTGGACTCTTTTTCTTCTTATCTGATTAACACGACTCTTACAATATAGTTTGAGACTGCCAAGTAGAGAAACAAAAACTCTTGGGTTAGACTTTGTTAAAACTTATGCTGAAGCTAGGAGTTTCTTGATGTTTTGAAAATATCCCTCACAAGTTGGAGTTCATTTGAACTTCCTCCTAATCTCAAAACATGGAAGAAATGTTGACATTTTTTCAAAGAAACCAATTTAAAGAAACCAATTTTCTTGCCAATATTTGTACTTCTATGTTTTGTGTGCGGGATCCATGACGACCATGGTTAAGAGTAAACTAGGATTGGCTTTAATAATATTCTCACCTGCCATAAAGTTAAGGAACTTACCTGTTCAGATCCTAAAAGTGAATTTCTCTAAATTGAGCTTGAGATTGACTCACTTGAGGTTTGAAAAGTTTACAAACATACCAGGTAGATCTTCTTGATCATTAGTAACTAACATGTCATTAATATAATCTTGTAGATTTTGACTAGGTTGTGCTTCATAAATCGTTTTAATATGTTATTGATATGCAACTCCAACATTCTTCAGCCAAATGATATTACTTTGTATGAGTGAAATCCCATTTTGGTGATGTATATTTTATACTCCTAATCATCCTCATGAATCTGTATTTGGTTGTATTCAAATTAAGCATCCTTAACTTATAATATCTTATTCTCAGAGGTCGTATCCACAAGTTGATGGAGAGATTCCTTCGAATATGCTTTGTTAAGGTCCATGAAACCAATACACACCTCCACTTTCCATTTTTCTTTTTACCAGTACTAGATTTGTTATCCATATTGGGTACCGGGATCGCCGAGTGGTTCCCGCAGCGGTAAGTTTGTCGACTTCTTTAATAATGACTTATGTATTTTTTTGAAAGTATGACCTTTTTTGTTGGTCATAAATTTTTGTTAATTGAGAGTTTATTGAACATAACTTTGGTTAGGACCCTTGTGACATCTTTGGTATTCCATAAAAACATGTCTAAGTTGCACTGTAAAAATTCAAGTAATATTCATCTTAGTTCTTTAGGTATGTTATGGAAGATACACAATATATGGCTATCTTCCATATTAATATTTTCAACTTCCTCTTTAGATTTATAAGGAGAGGGTATCTCTTTCATAATCAATATCATCAAGGTTGTGTAGCATTTTTGGGAAGTCTTCTGATTCCCCTTGATCATTCGTGCATTACTGTTGATTGGGTATTGAAGGCAATGGTGTATAGGGACTACAACATTGATTTGATCCATGTTTGACCTTCCCAATATAACGATGTATGAATAAGAAGCTTATACTATCATAGAAAAGCATCACATCATTTTATATTATATTTTCCCAATGACGACATATAATGTAAGTTTTTTCATCACGTTGGTATTCGCAGTGTTGAGTCCAGTCAAGATCCTTTAAGAGATAATAAGAACTGGAGCACCCGTTATCTTATAATATATGATCTTGTACGTATGTTGTCTGAGTTTTTGGTGTCTATCATATCTCATTTGACAGTTACTTCTGCCTATTCCATTATGATTAGTATGATGTTGTTGTAGAGTGCCTTACCTTTCAAAAATCATCATCCGTGAACCCCCCCAACATTGGGTATGAATTGTGGTACAATTGCGGTGAAGTATGCCATTGGTGCTGGACATCCAAAGCATCCACATGTTTATAGGTACCAGTACATATATTATTTCTCTTTTGTCTTAATGACTGCATAACTGTCCAAGGCTCTATGTGTATTAGCATTGGTAGATCTTGTGTCTCATATCTTAGCAGTGATCTTAATTGGCCATTGCATGTCTTAGTTCATTTTCGTTCTTTTTCTTAAGAAACGTAAATTTTTTTATTTCTTGAATCATTTTGTAGACCTGATCTTGCAACGTTTAACAATTAATAGTTTAATATCTGATTTAATTTTCGAACTTGAAAAAAATTGTATTGTTTATGTATTTTATAGAGCTTTGTAAATTCTTCAACATCTGATACTTGATTGCATTTTTTTTTCTAAATAACTCATACATTCTCAGTTAGTTCGGTGAATGGTCCTTTAGTCTTACACTCTTTCTTTTGGTTGTTGTTAATACTATTCTAGTTGTGTGTGGCCTCCATCGACTATTTTGATTGTAATACTTCGGCACTATCAAATGTTCAACAATTGTTTTGAAGGGCTCATGATATTTTGTCACCTATGCACATAAGAACTATAAAATTATAATAAGAAATAAATATGACTTTAAAGTCTATTTCTAAAGCTTCGAATTATGGTTGTTCCTCCATACTAAGGATAAGAAGCTCGTAAAAATCAGTCCAAACTAAAAGAGAACTTACACCAATGACCTACAAACTGATGTATAAAGAGGGATAATATTTACCCTTAAAACATTAAATAATATGATTGTACACTTTTTAGGAACTCTCACACAACTTCAGTTGTCTCTATAAACACATAAAGGATATAACGAGGCATCTGTTATCAATAAAATGCGTTCATCATTTTATACTTATGTTCGAGTAATTTTATCTAAATATAATTTCAAACACCTTAAAGAGTCTCGAGCCCCCGTAACCAGTTATTTTCTTTTAGTAATTTTATTTCTAAGTATAGTTTCAAACACCTATGAAAACCTCAATCTCTCACAACAAATTATGAGCTTGAGTAATTTTCTCTAAGTATAGTGTCAAATACTTTAGAAATCCCCAAGATCCAATAACCAATTTATTGTTTGAGTAATTTTCTCTAGATATAGTTTCAAAAAGTAGAACATAGTTTCTGAATAAACATACTCACCAATAATAGTTTGTTGTCTCCTCAAATGAGGATATCTTAACCTTTCAATACATCAAGAGTGTAAGAGATAAAAGCATTTTCTCAAGAGAATCATGAAAAAAAATTCATATGAATCAAGTGGCAATACATTTTCTATATTTTTCTCACCCATCGAGGTAATCAAACCCTCCCCTAATACTTTAAGATAAAACCTTTAGTCGAAAAAATCCATATTAGGAGAGAACTCTTAGGATATAAAGCTCTAAGTCAAGGAAAACCAACAAAGAAGAAAATAAAAAAACTTGAATCGAGTTATTTATTGAACTATTAATGCGAGACAAGCACTTAGTATATTTTCAAAGGTTAAAAAAGAGGACGCATATCTATTAACAAGTAACCCAGTATAAGAAGATCAAGGTATATATATAAGTTCTATGTTGTTTGGAGGATTTTTTTTTTCAAAAAACAACTTCACCATAGAACAAAGTTGGAACAACAACAACATAACAAAAACATAAAACAAGTAAACCTACTAATTTTACTAGCCAATTTTGTTTTGATGAAGAAAATCACTGGTGCCCTTGGTCTCAACCGTATAAAAAAGTTCATGAGTTGCCTCGTCCTTGACTGTGGAAGGAACTTATCAACCTCCTTAATCTTAGATGAATGAATATCGACATCAACCACATCGGTCTTGACTTGATAAGTTTTATTGTCAATATTCACGACCTTACTTGGATTGAGGTCACTATCCTATTTTCTCCAGTTTCTTATTCCAACATATTTTTGATGTCGTGTGTTATTGTCTTGTTGGTCACTTCATCTTGACTGTTGGCTTGAGGATCGAAACAGAAAGATAATTTTATTTATTTATTCTCTTTTGAGCGATGAACCTTGTGACTTCATCATTATGGAACCAAGTTCCATTATCTGTGATCATAACCCTCAGAATTCTGGTTTTGTAACTTATATGTGCTTTTAAGATATACATTCCTTATTTTTGATGATATTTATTAGAGGTTTTTCTTTTACCCAATTTGAGAAGTAATATTTGATAAAAGGTAATTACTTTCTTCCTCCTGAAGTTGTTGGTAAAACTCTCACAATATCCAAACTTTATCTGTCAAATGGGATTGCTTCGGTTATTGTCTTCAGTAGTATTTTCAGGAATTGGATGGAATTTAGAAACCGCTACTATGTGCTATACTGTAAACTATTTCCTTTGCACCGGTCATTATCGTTCGCTAATAATAACCCTGAAGGATTCTTCAGTAAAATGTATTGTATCCATAATGAGCGCTTCCTTCTCCATCATGTAATTCTTTCACAACATAGGTTGCTTCATATGTGCATAAACATAGAAGTAGTGTATTACTTAGCCTTATATTGTACAGTATGTATGAAGTCCAAATAAATCTTGTTAACTTTATTTTTATCTTTCATGCTTCCTTTTTGTCTTCTGTAAGTAATATTTGTTATTATTAATATAATTATTTTCTTGAAGAATTTATCTTGGTGTGTCAAACACGTACACATCGAAGATGCAATTACATTAGTTGTTGAGTTCTCGGCTCTCGAGAATTGTTTAAATTCTGTATGCTTAAATTGAGAAATTAGCAGTTGTAACTCTTTTAGATATTGGATTATGTTCTTTTTTTTTGTTTCAAAGTACTTCGAAGTTGTCTATTTGATAACTGAATGAGAGTTGGTAAAAAGTTATACCATCAGTGTTCCATATATCTTTACTAGTTGAAGTCCTGCAATTGCAACTTTGTACTCGGATTTATTTAGATTATGAAAATTCAAACTTGATAGATTAATTTAAGATATATTATTTTGATGATATGAGTTGTACTCTTTTTCATGAGCCTTGATTATTGTTTCATCCATTAGTTATGGCTATCTTTGGACTCATCCTAAGAAATTATTCTCATTGACTGACTCCATTAAAAAAATTATCAATGTATGAGATTTGATTATCGTTCTCGGTTTAAAATGGATATGATAATCACATCATTCCATTGACCATTTTGTTAATCTTCCTGATACAGCATGCTTCTGCAACACAATTCTCAAAGGAAATAAAGTTCTAATGACTATAGTATATGTTTGAAAATATGATCTCATTTTTCTAGCTATAACTACTAGATCCAAAGCAATTTTCTCTGATTACACATACCTAGTTTTAGTTGGTAGTAGATATTTACTTACATAGTACACTATTTTAAAATCCTTTCATTCATCCTTTATTGGTAACGTGATGGTTGTATAGTCTCATACTGTAAGGTACAAATTCAAGTTTTATCATAACCAATGATTGGTTAACAATTACAAGAAAGTGATAATTTATTTATGTTGTTGAATGCTTTATTACATGTTGGAGTCAATTAAAGTTTCCCGTCCATCTCGGGACTTGGAAGAAGGTTTAACACTTGTCTGAAGATCTTGACAATAATATGTCAAGTGCAACTAGTTTTCTGGTCATGATTTGGACTTCTTTGGCATTTCCAGATGGCTTCATTGCCACTAAATTAGCAAGATACGTATAAACTAGATTGGTTCATCTTACACTCACCATTTACCCTAAGAAGTTTTATGAACTTACGTTGAAGTTTCACTTTTTAATATTCAACTTAAGATTCACTCATTTGACATTAGAAAATGTATCGGTCAAGTCTGCTAGATGATCTTATTCATGAAGGCTTTTTACTAAAATATCATCAACATAGGCTTACTAGCTGTTCAATCCTCGACAGTGGGAAGGGGTCTTTTAGACATGTTTTGTTTAAGTTTGGGAAGTCTACGCACATCCTCTAATTTATATGTTTCTTATTCACCAAAACAAGATTAGATATCCATATTGGATAATGGTACTCTTGAACGTGTCCTACGACAGTATGTCTATCTACTTTTTCAATGATTGCCTCTGTCTATTATTGGGAGTAAGATCTTATTTTTTGTATGAAAGGATGAAAGCTTTTGTTAATGCACAACTTATGGCAGATGAAATATTCTTGGACTTCTATAACATCATGTGTACTTCATGCAAACATATCCAAGTTATTTTTCAAATATTAACAATTTTATAGCTGATATAGGTTGGCATATCTTGGCCGATCTTCAATGTGTATCTATTACTTTATCTTCACCTGTCTGCACCAGCCGAAGTCCTTCTTTAACGTCATCCATCCCTTCCAAAAAGACCCTTTCATCTTCTAGTTGTTATGCTTTAAGTTCCAAGCATGCAGCAAAATATCCCTCGGATGTGTTTCATCATATTTTTGTTTATTAGGTATCTTAGGCATTATTAGATTATATATACTAAGTCGTGCATTTGATCGAGTCAAAACCTTCCTAATATAATATGGTAAGATGATGGTGCATCTACCACTAAATATTATACATTTTTAATGAACTCCTACTTATGGAGAACAACATCTAGAGGTTCCCCTAAGACAGATGAATTTTCTCCGGTGAAGCTAATAAAGATTCTATAACCTGAGGACAACATTGGGGCTACTCTCATCCTTTCATGGATACATTTGTACAAGATATTTGTCGAGCTACTAGTATCGATCTCACTAGATCCATAAGCTAGAAAGGATCTTCGACGCTGAATAAAAGACTGTAAGATTACAAAGAGGGAAAGAGAAAGTGCACAGAAGAGATCTTACATAAATCGAATGCAAGATCATAATGTTCTTGCAGCCCACATTGAAGTTTCACAACAAAAAGGCATCCCAAGAAAGACAAGTCATGACATGAACTAAGGACAGGTGGTATTAGATTAACCAGAGTGAACAACCGTCTTTCACCTGAATCTGGGTTTTGGGTGTCACTCACATCTTCAAATGAGCCTTCAAAGAGCTTTGTGGCACCATAATGCCCATACACTTGCTTCAGAGTCTCTAAAATGACGTCAGATAAGATCCATGGTTGAGGGACATCAACAAAGACAGGAGAAAACTAGCTTCAAAATAGCCAAAAATAAATGTAGTCACGAGATTCACAACGATGGATACGCCAAACAGGCATCATCTACATATATTGAAAAAACAATAGATGCATCAAAAGGGCTGGGATTACAACCTAAAATTAAAAGATAAAAGACATTTAAAATAGAAAAAATGTGGTTGAAAATGATTTAAGTTTAACATATTTTTTACAAAGTTAAAATTGAGGGGTTTTATCTTCAAGCCCTAAAAAGCTTTAAGACGGAGAATTAAAGGTGGATGTATGGCTAAAAATCATGGTTAGTCACCAGAGTTGGTCACTTGTTTCAAAACAACCACTTATTTAATTTTTGTATCAAAACAATCACTTTGTTTCACCAATGTTGGTTTATTTTTTTTTTGTGTTTTTAGTCACCGCTATTGACCATAAATGTAAAACAACCAATAAAAGTGACAATTTTGATACAAATTTTATTTTGAGGAGCAATTTTAAAACAATTGACTAATTCCAGTGACTAACGAAGGTTCTTAGCCGTGGATGTATAGTGTAATTAGAATGACTAGCCTACCGCTGCAATCTTTATATTTTATCGATCAATTCGAAAAATAAATAATACACATTTATAAGAATATATTGTGATCCACGGACATAACGAACTGGTTCAAAATGTGAAAACGCTTCAAACAAAATTATTTTGATCATCATAATTATTATAAAAATTATTTACAATTTAAATTCTTTTTGATTTTTTACCCCAAAATTCACATATCCGCATCGATAGTTAAATTATATTTAATTAATTAATATGGGTGGTTGGTTGAACCGAAAAAATAAATCGAAAATTAAAAAATTTAAAAAATATATTTGATCCATTCTATTCTTGAGACGTCTTTCTCTAGACTGAAGAGAGTTTTACGATGATGATGATAATAAAACCTCTTACATTCATTTTATTTTAACGGATATTGTCATTCTATACAAAAATGTCATGTCCATCAAACAATCATTTTCCGCTGAAGAATATCTAATTGAAATCGACAAAAACATGTACTCTTGAACAATATTAGCTATCCATATTGGATAATGGTACTCTTGAACGTGTCCTACGACCGTATGTCTATCTAATTTTTTAACGATCGCCTCTGTCTATTATTGAGAGTAAGATCTCATTTTTTGTATGATAGGATGAAAACTTTTGTTGATGCACAACTTATGGCAGATTCCATATCATTGGACTTTTATAACATCATGTGTACTTCATGCAAACATAAACAAGCTATTTTTCAAAATATTAACAATTTTATAGCTGAGATAGGTTGGCATATCTTGGCCGATCTTCAAGGTATTTCTTGTATCTATTACTACATCTTCACCTGTCTGCACCAGCCGAAGTCCTTCTTTAGTGTCATCCATCCCTTCCAAAAAAACCCTTTCATCTTCTAGTTATTATGCTTTAAGTTCCAAGCATGTTGCATAACATTCCTCTTATGTGTTTCATCATATTTTCGTTTATTAGGTATCTTAGGCATTATTGGATCGTATATACTAAGTCGTGCATTTGATCGAGTCAAAACTGTCCTAATCTAATATGGTAAGATGATGGTGCATCTACCACTAAATATTATACCTTTTCTAATGAACTCCACCTTATGAAGAACAACATCTAGAGTTCCCTAAGACAGATGAATTTTCTTCGGTGAAGCTAATAAAGATTCTATATCCTAAGGACAACATTGGGGCTACTCTCATCCTTTCATAGATACATTTGTACAAGATATTTGTCGAGCTACTAGTGTCGATCTCACTAGATCCATAAGCTAGAAAGGATAATCTACCCTGAATACAAGATTATAAGATTAAAAAGAGGAAAAGAGAAAGTTCACAGAAGAGATCCGACATAAATCGAATGCAAGATTATAATATACTTGCAACCCACACTGAAGTTTCACGACAAAAAGGCATCCCAAGAAAGACAAGTTATGACATGAACTAAGGACATGTGGTATTAGATTAACAGAGTGGACAACCGTGTTTCACCTAAACCTGGGTTTTGGGTGTCACTCACATCTTCAAATGAGCCTTCAGAGAGCTTTGTGGCACCATAATGCCCATACACTTGCTTCAGATTCTCTAAAATGACGTCGGATGAGATCCATCGTGGAGGGACATCAGCAAAGACAGGAGAAAACTATCTTCAAAATAGCCAAAAATAAATGTAGTCACGAGATTCACAACGATGGATACGCCAAACATGCATCATCTGCATATATCGAAAACAATAGATGCATCAAAAGGGTTGGGATTACAACCTAATATTGAAAGATAAAAGACCTTTAAAATAAAAAAAAATATGGCTGAAAATGATTTAAGTATAACATAGTTTTTACAAAGTTAAAAATGAGAGTTTTATTTTCAAGCCCTAAAAAGCTTTAAGACGAAGAATTAAAAGTGGATATATGGCTAAAAATCATGGTTAGTCACTGGAATTGGTCACTTGTTTCAAAACAACCAACTTATTTAATTTTTGTATCAAAACAATCACTTGTCTCGATGACAAACATGCAAAACTAAACAGATGACACAATTATCTCCAGATGGCAAATAGACAAAGTGTTATTTCCGCTTTGTTTGAACCGCAAAAATTATATGAACGCTTGCGAACTAAAAAAATAAATCGAAAGTTAAAAAGCAGGCAAAAAAACATCTAATCTATTCTCTTCTTGAGACCGCTCTCTTCGCGAGGATATAACAAAACAAACAAGACCCTCTTACATTCATTTTATTTTAACGGATTGTCATTCTATACAAAAATGTCATGTCCATCAAACAATCATTTTCCGCTGAAGAATATCTAATCGAAATCGACAAAAACAAATAATGAAATAAAGAATAAATAAAGTGATGTTAAAACTTTCTCACGTCTCGTCGTTGGTTTTAATACTATTCATGTCCAATCATACTTTTAGTATTGAAATTTGTAAGATTTGTATCGCATTACTTTTCACTTTCAGTCTCTTTCTTAGATCTCCAATGTTATAAGACCTGGGTGAGGTTTAGAGTCCGACCCACCATCCACTATTAAAAAGCAGGATATTTAACGTCAATTGTGCTAGGTTCTGGTTAATCCGATCGAGATAGGCTCCATAGGATAGCCCATCCTTTATTGAAATGAAGTCATAATCATTCTTATATGGCTAAGAAGACACTGATTCGGTACAACTATTAACCAGACCTACACGATATCTAAGTCAAGTTTTTAACTAAAAAGCAACTGATTCCCTCTTAACTAGACTTAGACAATACCAAAGTTAAATTTCATAAACTAAAAAAGCTATATTTGGTTGAGAATGAGTTGATAGTTAGAAAGTTTCAAATTTTGAATAATTCGGAAAGTTGGAGGTTATTATATATTTTGTTTTTTATGTTCACATATTTTATGGTTCTCGCGTTTTTTATGTTTGCAGTGTATATATTTATTTACAATTTGGACTACACGGTTTATTATTTGAAAATATGATGTTGTCTATCTTTCCCTCTATAAATAGATGATCCGGATTATAAAAAAAGATATTGAAATATGTAACATTTTTGTATTACAATGAAACATTTTTCTCTGGCAGCACTCGCGGACGTAAATGTTATCATCAAATCAAGTTAAATCATGTGTTTTTTTCTTTTGATGTTCTTTAGTTTTGTATCAGCCATTTGTAAGAATGTCACATCTTGATTTCTAACAAATTGGTATCATAGCATAAGTTGTGAGTCTGGTAGAAGATATGGATATTCTGATGAAAGTGATAATAATTGTACAGAAAATGTGTTGTGTGTGAGTTTAGACTGTGTGTAAAACTCTCAGGTACTCGATATTGGCGGCATATACCACGTGTATCAGCTTAAAAAGTGGTTTGATACTTACAAACCAGTGTAAAGAACTAATTATTTGGGGAAAGATAATTTTGTTTCCTGTTTGTGGGAATGATGATGTCAGGGTCAGAATGTTTAATGATGTCATCTGAATTTTGATGTGTTGGCATGTTCCTAGGTTGAAAAGAAACCATATATATTTTTGGGATAGTAGACTCTTGGGGTTACGAGTATCATGCAAACGATTGTGTAATCAATGAAGTTTGCAAAAAAGGTTTTATAGTATCCAGATGAGTGTTTTATGGGCCATGGTACAGTCGCATCATCATTAAGTAACAACTAAAATCGGAAATATGAGAATCAGTTGTGGCATTGACGCAACAGTCACATAAGTGAAAGAGGATTTGTTTTTTTAGGAAATAGAAATGTTTAAACGGTATAAAGCATAATTGATGAGTCCGAATTCAGCGTGCTCCCCGAACAAGGGCAGATCAGTCAAGTCTCTCCGAATACCAGACAGGTTACAGGGACAGGGATCGAACAGGTCACTTGGACCGGACAGATTTCTGTGAACACTATGAACTTAAAACAGTTCGAACTATGACAAAAGTACTAAAAAACCTAAACACTTCTTGACTAAGCTACTTGCTCTCCTACTTAAGAGCTCATGGGTCTTTGAACATGACCCGGGTCCATTAAACATGACCCAAAAGCCCATAAGGGCCCAAACATTACACTATAAATACCCAACCACCCGCATTAATTATGGGTAATGAGAATTAACTGCTACCAAGCTGCTTAATTATCTCTCCACCTTATACTCTCTACTCTAACCGTTATACACCCATACACCACCGTTAAACACCCATACACCACCTTAAAACTCCACTTGAAATTACTAGCCTACCCTCAAGCGATTATTATCCACACCAAATTGGCGACTACAATGGGAGGCGACGGTGCCTGAATCAAGCATTCAAAACCAAGCAAAGAAAGTCTGTCCGAATGAATCCGGACAATCCAGAGGTACCACCAGCTCTACTCGAAGTGGTGGGAGAGAATGATGAGTACACTGTCGAAGAGCGTGACAGGTTGAGGGGTGAAATAGAAGCTCTGAGGGCTGAAAAGGCCAAGATGGGCATGAAAGAGAAATCCAAAGCATCAGTTGCTCATCACACCGACAACCCCAGAGAGCCCGAGGCTTCGAAAACTCATGTGAGCACTAAAAAGACACATGTCAGTTCTAAAAAGTCTCACCGGTCCAAGCCTGTGGAGAGCTCTGACTCAAGCTCATAATCTTCAGGTAGCTCTTCGGAAA
Organism: Limnanthes douglasii subsp. nivea; assembly: GCA_036936605.1. Taxonomy (NCBI): domain Eukaryota; kingdom Viridiplantae; phylum Streptophyta; class Magnoliopsida; order Brassicales; family Limnanthaceae; genus Limnanthes; species Limnanthes douglasii. The sequence goes on along the minus strand of JAUPFV010000005.1, from coordinate 85,528,422 downwards.
GTGAGGGAAATGAAAAATCCTTGTCCTCCAGCAGTGATGAGGGTCGAACCAGAAAAAAGCAAAAGCAGGTTAAGAAATATTCAAGAAAAAGAGACAGACATGGAAGAATGAAGAGGCATATTGGAAAGGGATCATCTCACCACCGGAGGTATACAGACAAGATGCTGATGGATCCCTTTGCTTTCCACGATGAACCAGGTATCTTTGCAACTCCCAATGAGGATACCGTGTTCAGTCGTGGAAGGAATTGGAGGCAGTCTCCACTATCTTCTAAAATTCTGTCCGGAAACCTCCCCAAGAGGTTTGATAGCACTAAAATGGAGAAGTACGATGGCAGTACTGATCCAGACAATCATCTGGAGCAATTCAAGAACTTCATGATGAACTTTGATGATGATGATAAACTACTTTGTAGGGCATTCTCCCAATCCTTCACGGGGAGTGCTCTAAAATGGTACAACAGTCTGCCTCAGGGTTGTATTAAAGATTTTGATACGTTTTGGGTGGCCTTTTGAAGGCAGTTTGTAGGGAGTAAGGAGTTGAAGGGCAATGGAGACACAATAATCCATTGTGCCCAGGAGCCAAATGAATCTTTGAAGGAGTACATAAGCCGTTTTGTGAACACAAAGAATGGGTTGGATGATTGCTTCGAACATGTGGCAATAGCATCCCTAAGGCACGGTTTGAACCCAGGCAATCTGGCTGATTCGGTGACCAGAAAGAAGGCCATGACCTGGGGAGGATTGCTAAATCAGGTTGGCAAACAAATAAACGTTGATGAAACAAAGAAAACCAGGGTGCACAGACAGGTGAGGTCCACCCCAGTGGCACCAACTCCAAATCAAAACCAGTCCGGGAACAAAGCAAGAGAAACCGGACAGGGGCATGGTAGGGCAAAAGCTCAGTCTCAGCCAGCTGATCCTGCTCAAAATCAACAATCCAGAAACAAAAGAGGGCCATGGGTCCAACCGGAGTGGTTCGCAGAACTCAAAGAAAGTGTGGCCACCATTTTCGATAAAACAAAAGATGAGGTGCATTACCGGAGACCAGCAACCTTGCAGTCTCCCAAAGAGCATCGTAACAACTCCTTTTGCCAATATCACAATGATATTGGCCATACCACTGATGATTGCATAGCATTGAAGCAAGAAGTTCAAAACCTGATTGAAAGGGGAAAGTTGGGAGCATACGTTAAGAGAAGAGGAGGCAACATGCCTGACAACGCTCACCGGGTTGGTCCAAGTAATGCTGCCCCGGAGGGGGCCATGGTTATAGTTGAAAGGTTTGATGTGGAATCTGAATACTTGGATCCTGATACAACTCGAAACAGGGTGGGTGCTATAGAGGAATGTTCTAGGTCGGTCTCCGGGCTCATTAAATTCTTTGAGTCACTTACACTTTTCGGAGGGGACACTATGACAGCTCCTACTGCTTCTTCGAGAAAGAGGCATGTTCATAATTTAGCCTCCCAGCTAGAAGGAGGCATGACATCTTATCAGTCACCAAACTCATTCCCCTTCATTGTCTTTGATGAGGATGATTTGAGAGACATTGCTGGCCCTCATGAGGATGCTGTTGTTATAGGAGCATCTATAGGGGGCAATGAAATAAGGCGAATTCTGGTGGATACTGGAAGCTCAGCCAACATCCTTTTCCTAACCACTTACAAGAAAATGAAAAACCCAGCTGTGATTCAAAAGTCGGACAGGTCAATTGTGGGCTTCACAGACAGCTCAACCGATGTGATCGGAGAATTTGAAGAAGAGGTGTTATTGGGCAGGGGCCCTTTCAAGAAAATGTTTAGAATACTCTTTATCGTGGTGGATTGTCCCACTTGCTATAATGCTATTCTGGGGAGATCTTGGCTCTCTAGGATGCATGCAGTGGCTTCAACAGTCCACCAGTGCTTAAAGTATGCTGTTCAGGGACAGGTTGGTGTTGTCCGGAGCAGCCAAAAGATTGCAAGAGAATGCTATTCCACTGCCTTGGCTCCTCGAACGCTGGGGGCAGTCCGTATAAATGATCAATAGCAGTTTGAGGGCCTTTCTGGGGGTGAGGGTGAAATTGATGACCCCAGAGAGACCCCTGGAGTGTTGATTCCAATTGAAGAGGTTGAAACACACTATTTGGAAGAAGGCAAGAGTGTCAAGATAGGGTCCAAGATGCCACCAGTGTTGAAAAAAGAGATGTTGAAATTTTTGAAAGACCATCAGCACGTTTTTGCTTGGTGCAATGCTGATGTTACTGGAGTTCCATCAGAAGTGATATCCCATCACCTATCTGTCCGGAGAGATGTGGCACCAGTGGTTCAAAAGAGAAGAGATTTCTCAAAAGAAAAGGCTGATGTCATAGTACAAGAGGTTGACAGACTCACAAAGATGGGGCACATTAAAGAATCTCAATACCCTTTGTGGACTGCCAATCCTGTCCTGGTAAAAAAGAAAAATGGCAAATGGCGCATGTGCATTGACTTCACAGATCTTAATAGAGCTTGCCCAAAAGATTTGTATCCGGTCCCCCGGATAGATCAGTTAGTAGACTCTACTTCTGGGAACAAGCTGCTCTCTTTTATGGATGCCTTCTCCGGGTACAACCAGATTCAAGTAGATCCAAAAGATCAAGAGCATACCACGTTTGTCACTGATAGGGGTCTACATTATTACAAGGTGATGCCATTTGGTTTGAAAAATGCTGGGGCTACTTATCAGAGACTAGTCAACAAAGCCTTTGCTGATCAAATTGGAAGAAATATGGAGGTATACATTGACGATATGATGGTAAAAAATGTGGATGAGCAGTTGCACTTGTCCGATCTCCAAGAAACTTTTGCCAACTTGGCAAAAGTGAATTTGAAATTAAACCCTGAAAAGTGTGTGTTCGGAGTGCAGTCCGGGAAATTCTTAGGGTATATCATAAGTGAACATGGAATACAGCCCGATCCGGACCAGCTCAATGCCCTATTCCAGATGGAGCCTCCTCGAAACATTAAAGAAGTACAGCGATTAACAGGGAGATTGGCTGCCTTAAACAGATTCATCTCAAGGTCTTCGGACAGGTGTGCTCCATTCTTTCAAACTTTGAAGGGTGCAAAGGGGTTCGAGTGGACCCCACAGTGTGATGAGGCATTCAATGAAATTAAGAAACATCTTTCCTCTCCCAAAACTTTGTTCAAACTAGTTGATGGGGAGACTCTCTTTGTGTATTTGGCCGTTTCAAGTTGTCCCATCAGTGTTGTGTTGGTAAGAGAGGTCGATGGGCATCCCCACCCAGTGTACTACATCAGCAAAAGTTTGATTGATGCTGAGAGGCGTTACTTGGAACTCGAAAAACTGGCGTTAGCCCTGGTGATAGCTGCAAGAAAGATGAGGCCTTATTTCCAGGATCATCCTATCATCGTCCGGACATCTTTCCCTTTAAAGAATGTCCTTCAAAAAGCAGACATTTCAAGCAGAATGACTAAGTGGTCAGTAGAGTTGGGGGACTTCGACATAGACTTTGCTCCCCGGACAACAGTAAAAGCCCAGGCTGTGGCTGATTTTCTGGTTGAAGTCCACTCCGATAGGGATTCAGAGCAAGCTACTGATATAAAAGACAAGAAGATATGGATTGTCCGAACAGACGGAGGGTCTAGCACCATGGGATGTGGTGCAGGAATATGTTTAACTTCCCCATACGGGGACAGCATGTACCAAGCTATTTGTTTTGCTTTCAGAGCATCTAATAATGAGTCCGAATACGAAGCAGCTATAGCTGGATTAAAGTTGGCCCACATCTGTGGGGCTAAAAGGGTCAAGCTACTAAGTGACTCCCAGTTGCTTGTCCACCATGCCTTAGGCCAATCTGAGGCTAGAAAGGAGCAGCTTGTAAAGTATTTACTCCTCCTAAAAAATGAAGCACTAAAGTTTAAAGCTGTTGTCTATGAGCACATTCCCCGGGCAGAAAATGAGCTAGCAGACTCATTGGAAACTATAGCATACGGAGTCATACCCATGGATTCATGTGCTTGAGAGCCCTTCTATTCAACTTGGTAAGGGTAAAGAAGAGGAAATTTTTGAAATACAAATGAAACAACCTCAAGACTGGAGATTTCCTCTCTTGCAATATCTCTCCGAAGGTGTTGTGCCTCCAGATAAGTCACAAGCTAGAACATTGAAACACAAAGCTCGTGGTTTCATCATATTGAGAGAAGTGTTGTATAAAAAGTCCTACAATAAACCTCTCCTGCGTTGTTTGGGGAATGATGAATCACAAGTAGTCCTCTCTAAGTTGCATGATGGTGAGGGATCAGCCCATTGTGGATTTAGAGCTTTAACAAGAAGAGTATTACTCTCCGGATACTATTGGCCATCAATCATGAAAGATGCTAAGGAGTTGGTGAGAAGGTGTGACCCATGCCAGAGGTACAGCAATGAAATTCATGTACCAGCCATTCCTTTGGAGTCAATTTCTGAGCCCATTTGTTTTGCTCGATGGGGGTTGGACTTAGTAGGGCCTCTCCCTGTAGCGTCCGGAGGGCGTAAAACTATAATTGTGGCTATTGACTACTTCTCGAAGTGGGTAGAAGCAGCTCCCCTGGCAGGGACAACATCGAAAGCTGTCATAAAATTCATTATATCCAACATATGTTGCAGGTTTGGTGTCCCACAGAAGATAACAACAGACAATGGGCCACAGTTTGACAATAGAGAAATGGAAAGCTTCTGTGCCTCAAGGGGTATACAAAATTGTTTCTCTTCACCTTTCCACCGACAAGCCAATGGTCAAGTTGAAGTGGATAATAGAACTATACTGTTCGGTTTAAAGAAGAATCTGGAAGGGGCTGCTGGGAAGTGGCCTAGTTATCTACAAGAAGTCTTGTGGGCCTACCGGATAACACCTGGGGCTGCAACACAAGAATCACCTTTCTCCTTGGTCTATGGAATGGATGCAGTAGCCCCCATAGAAAAGACACTCCCTTCCTTTCGTGTTCACAACTTCTCCGGACACGCTAATGAAATAGCGATCAGAAATCAACTTGATTTGATAGAAGAAAGACGGGTTAAAGCTCACCTTAGAGTTGCACACTATCAGGGCTTGATGAGAAGCAGGTTTGCCTCTAAAGTTAAAATAAGATATTTCCAACCAGGGGACAAAGTATTAAGGAAGGTCTTCTTACACACTAAAGAAAAGCTCTTCGGAAAGCTGGCCCCTACCTGGGAGGGTCTGTATATTGTGGTTGAAAGAATCAAGCCTGGAACTTATTGGTTGGAAGACAAAGATGGCAGGGTTCTAACTCATCCTTAGAATATTGAGCATCTTCGGATGTACTTGGAATAGCACTTGTGTAAATATTTACTTGTTTGAACTTCCATGTAAATATTTGGGGGCATACTCTTTCCTCCCTGGTGACACGGGGAGGTTTTAGTGAGGTGTCCGGATGGTTGAATAAAATTCGATGCCTTCTTCAAAATTTTCTAAGTATTTTCAAAGTTCTATCTCTTGTTATACTACCCGGACTGAAAGATCTAAGGGCTATATAAACTCTAGCCGGAGAATTTAAACACTCTCACAATGCAATAACTAAAAGCTACTTAAACTCTAGCTATCTAAACTAAAACAAACAATAAAAGAAGATAATGGTTGTGCAAAACAGAAATATTCATTGAACAAAAGAGTGCCTTGGCCTTCCAAGGACTTTAGTTTGAATAAAAGATAAACCAAGAAAATCATAAATTAAGATTGAGCCTTTGAAGATGGCTCCCCTTCATCTACTTTCTTACCCTTAGAGTCGCTCCCCCTTCGACTACTTTTTTGCCCTTGGGATCATTCTCCTCTTCACTAGGGCTCTCTTCGGTCTTCTCTTCATCATCAAATGAAGACCCACTGGAAATTCCATCCTCATCAACCATAGTATAAAATGGAAGGTCATCATCATCTACATAGAGCCATAAATCCCCCAGGGCCCTCTTCGGAAATTTTTCATGAAAAAGGAGAACCATATCAGACTTCACCCTTTGAACCATTAACTCTTCGCTTTTTATCATCTCCCTGGCATAGGCATTGATCTTGGCCTTGATTGTGGCCTCTTGGTCCCTTAGCAAAGCAGCTTTCTCTTCAGCAGCCTGGGTCACTGCATTTTCTAGAGCAATCTTGTCAGTGGTCAGGTTGGTGATGATCTTCTCCTTTGCAGTTGTCTCTCCCCTTGAGACAGTGAGATCTTTCTCCATACCAGACAGCTTCTCCTGGAGATCTTTTATGGTTTTTTCTAGGGTGGCAACTTTTGTGTTGCTCTCATCCTGATTCCTCTTCAGCTCCTCGTTTGCTTCCTTGAGCAAATCAACATTGGTGGTAGCAGTGCGGAGGTCTTCGGACAGCTTATCCTTCTCAGACTTGAGGTCTTTGATGGTGTCTGCTTGACTCCGGACTTGTCTTTCCAGTGTAAGAACTGGCTGCACATTACTAAGCAAGGAATGGGCTATGATGTCCTTTTCACTAGAGACAACGAAGGTCTGACCATTGAAGTTGACCGTATTTGAGCTGCTTGGAGGAACGTAAGGCCCTACGAATTCATCTCTGGGGAGGCCAAGGAAATACTCACCAAGCCCAGCTAGACCAGTGATGTCCATTCCATCGAGGTTGAGATCTCCCCTTTCTACCTCATCGGTATGAAAGTCTCTTGGAATCTCTTCGGCCAGAGTTGGGTCAGAGGGGTCAGTGGGGAAACAAGGCTCCGGATCCCGGAGAGCGAGCTCATCTCCTTGGGAAGTCTTTTTCTTCTTGGCTTCCTGGTCAGTGCCTTCACCTACTTACTTGCGAGTCCACTTGGGAGCCCTTGGAGGTTTTGGGAGGTCAACTTCCTGCCTTTCGGTCTCCTGCTCCACCACCTGCAAGAGGGCTGCATCAATTTGAACCTGGGCCGGCCCCTCCGGGTCTGTTGGGGCATCCTTCTCAGCATCGCTCGCCATCTTTTTGCCTTTTCTCCTGCCTTTCATTTTGCTTGGGGCTTTAGCCCGGGCAGGCAGGTAGAGTGTCCCATCTAGTTCGTGGGACCTTCTAAGCACAGTGTCTTCATCAGGCTGGGTGGTGAGCTCCTCCCAAGTTAGGTCTCTCCGACCTGTGGTGTTCCACAGGTGATACCTTGCTAGATTTCCAGGGGTTTAGGCCTTGTGGAATCGATTCTCCCAGTTCTCTGCGGCCCAAGCATTGATTTTACCACAGGTAGTCTGTCCGGCCTTCAAATAATCCCCGAACTCCTTTGGCAGCTCTGTTAGAACAAAAGAGAAACTAGTTAATTTAAACTAACTTTAAAAAAAACGGACAGAAATTTAAAGTGAGAAACTTACGATCACTCCTCCACCTACTCCTGAGGAGGCTTGGGTTCTCTCCGGCCTTGATTTTCTTGCCGTTTTCCCAGACGCCACTGACAAACAAAAATTGGCTCCTCCATTTGCTCTCTGATTCCAGGAGATCGTCAACAGCCTTGAGATCGTTCCCCATGTTAAAATGGTAGAAGGGGAATTGGTGGTGCTTGCAAAGGTTGGCCACTGCTCCAAACTCTTCCATGGGAAGAGGGATCCCAGACAACCTAGATGCCATGATACATGACATCAAAGTGAGCCAGCCATTGGGACTCAGCTGGCTTGGGCAGAGCTTGACCAGGTGGAAGTACCGTACGATCTCCGGGTCCAGTGGGAACCTGAGTCCCCAGTTAAATAGCTCTGTAAAGAAGACTATTTCATTTCGTTTACAGTCCATTGGGGTCTCCGGATCAATGGGGATCCTTATCTTCACATTTTCGGGGATCCCCCATTTTGTGCGCATTCGACCCAAGTCAGAAGTATGGATGAATGCATACTTGGTCTTCTGCAAGGCCAAGAGGTACTTGAGCTCAACTCTGTGAAAGCACGGCCCCACTTTCCCCTCAAGGCACTCCGGCAGGTCCGAATGCCTCAAGTACAGATTTTCCTTGCCTTTTTTGGCAACAACAACAGCAGTATTGGTCTGTCCGGAGGACTCGGACTCAAGAGGGACCTCTTCAGCAGAGTCCTCCATTCTCTCTTCCATAATCGTTGGGGGAACTTCTGTGGTAGTGGTCCGGGGAGGATTGAAGCTTGGCTCAGGCTGGCTTCCGGACTGCTGTCTTTCTGTATTTCTTTGACTTCTCACCTCAGGTTGGGGCTCGGAGGCAGAAGTCTCTCTTGGAGGTACCGGGCTGCTGGCCTCCGGACCAGATGGCCTCTCCCGGGGAGCTCTAATGGGCACTCCAGACCCAGAACCACTGGTTTTCGCCCCCGATTTGGAGGGAGTATTCTTAGAGGCTAGTCCCTTAACTAACCGGCTTGGCCTCTTAATAACTAGTTTCTCCGGAGAATGATCAGAGTCAGATCCCACAGCTATAAAAGGAGAGGGTTTGAGGAACCATAAACTATAGGCGAGAGAGTGGATTGAAAGAGTTTTTTGGGCTTAGTACCTTTGGAGGAGGATGAGCCTCGATCTGATTCTGTAACAGAGGCAACTGGTCTCTCAACAGGTGATGATGGTAGCCCTGCTGCTATTCGCCTTTCCTTCTCGACCTTTTGCGCTTTCTCCAACTCTGAAAGGTTGAGCCAACCACATTTGATCAATGTTGTTCTTGCTATAAACATAAACTGCCAAGAATTTTTTTGTCTTAGAGAGAGAAAGCTCTGAGTAAATTTGCAGAGTAAAAGTGAAAGAGATGGTAAAACAGTGGAAAATGAATGTGAATTTATAGTAGATCTGAAAAGAGGAGTTGATTCCTAGGAGAATTCGAAAAGTTGGGCAATGATTAAAAGACGGCGCTGATGTCACTATTTGTAATTAAAGAGGTTACTTGTTGAAGAAGGTGGTGCGAAATTCAAGGTGAAAAAACGACTGGAGTGGCCAATCAGAGAGCGAAACGTGTCCCACTAACTCTGGCAAAAACCGTTTTGAATTCGTAAAGCTTAACCTGTCCGGGTATACCCACAGTTCTGTCCGAATTGAGAACCACTTCATACATCAGACTGTTTTTCAGTTCTTTGACAAGAATACTTGCTCAAACACCTAAAAAAGGGGCTCCTGATGAGTCCGAATTCAGCGTGCTCCCCGAACAAGGGCAGATTAGTCAAGTCTCTCAGAATACCGGACAGGTTACAAGGACAGGGATCGAATAGGTCACTTGGACCGGACAGATTTCTGTGAACACTATGAACTTAAAACAGTTCGAACTATGACAAAAGTACTAAAAAACCTAAACACTTCTTGACTAAGCTACTTGCTCTCCTACTTAAGAGCTCATGGGTCTTTGAACATGACCCGGGTCCATTAAACATGACCCGAAAGCCCATAAGGGCCCAAACATTACACTATAAATACCCAACCACCCGCATTAACTATGGGTAATGAGAATTAACTGCTACCAAGCTGCTTAATTATATCTCCACCTTATACTCTCTACTCTAACCGTTATACACCCATACACCACCGTTAAACACCCATACACCACCTTAAAACTCCACTTGAAATTACTAGCCTACCCTCAGGCGATTATTATCCACACCAATAATCATTATGATTTTTTGAACATTGTGTTTTTGGTAAATAAACTAGAGTGAAATTCAGCAAGTTTGTTGTAAGAAATACTAAAAGAACAATGATGAGTCCGGTTTTTCTCACCACTCACTGTAGAAACCGGACAGGGGAAATTCAGACAAAAACTACCCACTGAACCATCCGAACAAGACTAAAGTATTAAAAACTAATCACTTTATGACTAAGCTAATTACCAACCTGCTTAATAAACTAATGGGTGTTTGAATTCGACCCGGTTTCATGAGTTTGACCCGAAAACCCATGAGGCCCATAATTAAGGGTATAAATACCCAACCACTTTCATTAATGAGAGTAATGAACATTTAATACAACCAGGCAGCTCAAATATCTCACTACAAACCACTTAAACATTAAATACCCTTGAAACATCACAAAATACCTGATCAAACTACCCTTAGACTAAAATAATCCACACCAAATTGGCGACCATATGGGGAGGAGAAGGTGCATTAATCAAGCATTCGAAACCATCAAGAAAAACCAGTTCGGATGAATCCGGACGAGCAGGAAGTGCCACCAGCCTTGGTAGAAGTGGTGGGAGAAAATGATGAATATACTATCGATGAGCGAGATAGACTAAAAATTTGAGATAGAAGCCTCGAGGACTGCTAAAAGGGCAGAATTGGGTGTGAAAGAAAAGTCAAAAGTGTCAGCAGTTCACCATACTGACAATCCAAGAGAGCACGAGCCATCAAAAACCCATGTGAGCACTAAAAAGATTCATGCTAGTTCAAAGAAGTCTCACCGGTCTAAACCGGTGGAGAGCTCAGATTCAGACTCAGAATCTTCCAGCAGCTCCTCAAATGAAGACAGAGTCAAAGAATTCTTGTCATCCAGCAGTGATGAAGGCCGTTCTAAGAAGAAACAGAAGTTGGTTAAAAAATACTCAAGAAAAAGAGACAGGCATGGAAGGTTGAAGAGGCATCTGGGTAAAGGATCGTCTCATAGTCACAACCATGGCCGGAGGCACGTAGGACGATTACTAATGGATCTTTTTGCCTTTCATGATGAGCAAGGTATCTTTGCAACTCCCAACGAAGATATTGTGTTCAATCGAGGCCGGAATTGGAGACAATCTCCATTGTCCTCCAAGATATTGTCCGGAAACATTCCTAAGAGGTTTGACAACACAAAGATGGAAAAATATGTTGGTAGTAAGATCCCGATAACCATCTAGAGCAATTCAAAAAATTTATGATGAACTTTGATGATGATGATGATGATAAGATACTCCGTTGAGCGTTCTCTCAGTCTTTTACGGGGAGTGCTCTTAAGTGGTACAATAGTTTGCCACAGGGCTGCATCAGAAATTTTCGACACTTTTTGGGTGGCCTTCCGGAGACCGTTCGTTGGAAGTAAAGAAGTGAAGGGCAATGGAGACACTATTATCCATTGTGCCCAAGACCCAAATGAATCTTTGAAGGAGTACATAAGTCGCGTTGTGAACACCAAAAATGGATTAGTTGATTGCTTTGAACAAGTAGCAATAGCTTCTCTGAGGCAGGGTTTGAACCCTGGAAATTTGGCTGATTCAGTAACCAGGAAAAATGCCATGACATGGGGAGGTTTGCTGAATCAGGTCGGCAAACAGATTAATGTGGATGAAAGAAAGAAAACCAGGATGCACCGGCAGGTGAGATCTGCTCCAGCTACACCAAATCAAAACTAGAATCAGTCCAGGTATAAGGCCAAGGAAGTCGGGCAGGGTAAAAACAGGGACAAGGCTCAATCCCACCCAACTGCACCAGCTCAAAGCCAGCAATCTAGAAATAAGCGAGGACCTTGGGTTCAACCGGAGTGGTTTTCTGAATTAAAAGTAAACGTGGCCACCATTTATGATAAAACAAAAGACGAAGTACATTTCAGAAAGCCGGCTACATTACAATCTCCCAGGGAAAGTCAAAATAATAGTTTTTGTCAGTATCATCGTGATACTAGCTATACAACTGAATATTGCATCGCGTTGAAATAAGAAGTACAGAACTTGATTGAAAGAGGGAAGTAGGGGGCATATGTTAAAAGAAGAAGTGGAAATAGGCTTGATAATGCTCCTCGGACTGGCCCGAACAATGCAGTGATATCGGCTCCAAATGGGGCTATGGTGATAATTGAAAGGTTTGATGTAGAGTAAGAGTACCTGGATCCCGATCCAACCTGAAACAAGGTGGGTGTTATCATAGAGCGTTGCAAGATGGTGTCTGGACTCATCAGCTTTTTTGAGTCACTTACAATATTTGGGGGAGACACCATGACTGCACCAACTACTTCTTCGAGAAATAGGCATGTACATACTTTAGCCACCCAACGGGAAAGAGGCATGACCTCCTATCATTCACAAATTCCTTTTCCCTTCATTGTTTTCGATGAAGATGACTTGAGAGACATAGCTGGTCCCCATGAAGATGCTGTTATAATAGGAGCATCCATTGGGGGCAATGACATAAGGCGAATTTTGGTGGACACCGGCAGTTCGGCCAATATCCTCTTTTTAACTTCTTATAAACATATGAAGAATCCAACCGTGATTCAGCGTTCGAACAGGTCAATAGTGGGTTTCACTGGAAGCTCAGCTGATGTAATTGGGGAATTCGAAGAGGAAGTTCTGTTGGGCAAGGGTCCTTTTAAGAAGATGGTCATAATACTTTTTGTTGTGGTGGATTGTCCTACGTGCTACAATGCCATTTAGGAGAGGTCTTGGCTCTCCAGGATGCATGTTGTGGCTTCAACAGTCCACAAATGTCTGAAATACGCTGTGTAAGGACAAGTGGGAGATTTCCGAAGCAGTCAAAAGGTAGCAAGGGAATGTTATGCAACAGCACTGTCCGCTCGAACTTTGGGGGCAGTTCGGATCAGTGAGGATTAGCAATTTGAGGGGCCCTCTGGGGGAGAGGGTGAAATTGATGACCCCAGAGAGACCCTTGGTGTTTTAATACCTATTGAACAAGTTGAAACTCACTCTCTGTCTGAAGGAAGAAGTGTCAAGATCGGGTCCAAGATGACATCGGAGTTAAAAAGTAAAGTGTTAGCCTTTTTGAAAAACCATCAGCATGTTTTTGCTTGGTGCAATGCTGATGTAACCGGAGTACCAGCAGACATTATATCACACAAATTATCCATCCGGAGGGACGTAGCACCTGTTGTACAAAAGATGAGAGATTTTTCTAAGGAAAAGTCTGATGTCATAGAGCAAGACGTTGACCGACTTAGTAAAATGGGACACATAAAGGAATCTCAATACCCTTTATGGACAGCCAATCCGGTGCTAGTAAAGAAGAAAAATGGAAAGTGACATATGTGTATTGATTTTACAGATCTCAATAGAGCTTGCCCAAAAGACCTATATCCTGTCCCTCCGATTGATCAGTTGGTGGACTCCACATCTAGGAACAAACTACTGTCCTTTATGTATGCCTTATTCGGGTATAATCAGATTCAAGTAGATCTGAAAGATCAAGAACATACTACATTTGTTACTGATAGGGGCCTCTATTGTTGCAAGGTGATTCCATTTGGGTTAAAGAATGCTGGGGCTACTTATCAGAGATTAGTAAACAAGGCTTTCGCTAATCAGATTGGAAGAAACATGGAAGTCTACATTGATGACATGATGGTAAAGAGTGTGGACAAAGAGCTACACTTAGCAGATCCCCAAGAAACCTTTGCCAACTTGGTAAAGGTAAATTTAAAATTAAATCCAGAAAAGTGTGTCTTTGGGGTGCAGTCCGGAAACTTCTTGGGGTACGTAATAAGTGAGAAGTGCATACTGATGAGTGAATAATTGTCGGAAGAATATATTTGGGATTTTGGACCTGACAAGACTAGAGAGAGAAAGTGTAGAGAGATAAAGTAGAATCTGAGAAAGTAATATTCAATCATCCCTTTTTGGGCAAGTGGGTCATCCTTTTATAGTAAAATAAGGTGGACCCATTTAACCTATTAGTGGGCCGTTCATTGCATATCAATGAGGCCCTTCTTACTATTACATTGTTGCAAATTGGTCCTCGAAGGACTTTAAATTCCCGATTAATCCCATCGACTATTGTTTACCGCATTTTTACCCCTATTGCTTGGATCGGCGAATTCCGCCCTCATCAGTAGCCCCCCAGTCTTCGGGAACTTTCAGGAGCGGAGACTTATGAAAAAGTTTTTGTCGGTCGTCCGACCCCATCCCTGAATTCAGATCCTGTAGGCTTCTACTTCCCGATGCTCGGGGTTACTTCCTCTGACATCTTCCCGTGCCTTGTCTTCTTGTTTCGTGGGCTTTTAATCCTAAGCTTCTCTTGATGGGCCCGGTCCTTTTGTCTGAGCCTGGCTGCGACGGCCCACTTCCTTGCTGTGTTGTGGCGAGTGCTTACGTCAGGTTCCGTCAGAGTCGGGTTGACACGTGTCATGAGCTAATAGGCCATCCTCATGCCAGGCTAACACCCCTAGAGAGACTCTTTGTCTTCCCGCTGCGTTTCCGTCGATTGGTATCCCCCGATCTGTCAAACCTCCCTATAAATACCCCAAAGCCCTTAGTGTCTCTCAGAGGCTTTTTAGAGAGAGAAAACGTTGTCCGCACATTTCTTAGAGAGAGAGGGAGCTCGCCCGACCCGTCCTTGTTCTGGTTCTTGTTGTATGAAACCCGGACGCTCGCAGAAAAAACCAACCAAGAAAAAAGGATCTGAGTGGAGCTTCGAACAGTGGTCTAGTATTGGTGATAGGGCCGAGGAATACCGTCGCGCTGGTCTGATCTGGGGGTCCAACTCCAAACCCTTTGTTGCCGCTCCACTTCCTCACGACCCTGTTCTCACCACCCCGGTTCCCGCGGAAGTTTTCCTTGTTTCTAATCTTCCCGCTTCTACGGCTCCCGAAGCCGGTCAATCACCAGAGCCCATCGTCCTTTCCTCTAACGACAGCTCTTCTCATTCCCCGGTAGTTCGCCCGGGAAATCCGACCCAATTTTCCACAAGCTTGCCGGTGCCCCGACGCGCTCGTAAATCCACTTTTTTGACTATGGGAGAAGACGACCTACTCAAGTACTCGGAAGGAGGTAATAGTCCCGAAATGGTTCAACTTACACCCTCGATCAGAGGGTTTCGGACCGGTATTAATACTGCGGTCACTTTTTTAGGTCTGCCAAAAATGCAGCTAACACCCAAGCAGATGGAGGAGGCTCATAAAGCCATGGCCCGTGGTGTTCCCGAAGCTTCTTCTTCCCAGGTCCGGCTGTCTGACACAAATGCTGCTGCTGATCGCTGCTCTGACCCAGTTCCGACCCTCGAAGCTGGAGAGACCGAAATCGATATTGCTCCCGCGGGGGAGTGTGTTGCCGCAGCGTGTCACGCGGCTAATAACCAGGATGATCCCTGGCCCGAGGAGGTCAAAGCTGCTATTTCGACCAAGTACTTCGACTGGCTTTTGACCAGGGATGTGGTTTCTCTCTTCGAGGGGAAGTACCTCTACTTCCCTGAGTCTGATCACGATGAGATGCTAATCCGCTGGGGAATCCCAGAGTGTGTCACTGTTCGATTCCCGACCCCGGGGGAGACACCCGTTCACGCCAGACCTAGAGAAATCGTGGTGTTCACTGAATTGTTCAACTGGGGTCTGCGCTTTCCCCTGGACCCTGAGATCGCGCTCTACTTCCGCACTCTTCAAATCTGCCCATCGCAGCTGACGCCCAATGCGTGGTACACCCTGATGTCATGCATCATGGCTTCCCGCCTCTCTGGTCGGGCTATGCCGATGGAAGAGTATATCGCCATGTCTGGTCTGTCAAAATCCCCAAAGTCACCATTCTTCTATTCCTCTCTTGGCAATAGATGGAAAATTGTCAACGACTTTTTGGAGGGGGACAAGGGGTGGAAGCATCGGTTCGTATTTTTGAGCGGGTGCTGGGAGAACGGGCTTCCATACACGAAGGAAAATCCGAGGCAGATTCTGCGGACCTGGGTCCATGATGGTACTGCCTTTTCCCTTACCCCAAACTTTTTTTTTTTTTTTTTTTTTTTACAAAGTTCTGATCCGTTGCGCAGTGTCGAAGGACTGGCTGCAGGGGGTAAAGAAGGACCATGTGAAAGCCGCGGAGGACACGTTTGAGGTGCTGAAAAGCTATGCCCGCAGGAATTGGGGTCGGGGTATGCACCGCACTTTTATGGACAAAAATCTGTTCATGAGCAATCTCTGGCGGTGCTCATCAGAGGCGCTTACTATCGAACAGCTGCGGGAACCCCCAAATCTCGACGAGATGTTTATCCGATCCGGCCGCCCTGGGTATATATTGTACTTGCCCAAGCGTAATAAGGCGCCCAGCAAGCGTCCCAAGTCAGAGGAGGACGGAAAGGAACCCGAAGTCGGACCCGAAGCTGAGAGCGATCCGAACAGGGCGACCGCGCCGGTGGCAGATCCAGCGGAAGTGACTCAGAACCCGGCCATAGCGCCGAAGAGAAAGAACCGTGCAGAGGTGGGAGGGTCCAAGTTAAAGAAAGCCAAGGCTGTGGCAAAGGATCGGGCGGCGGTCAGCGCAGAGGTGATTTCTCCAAGGCCTGCCCTTGTGGACCACGTTGAAGATGGGGATCGGGCTACGGTCGATGCTATCTCTATCCCGGACGACACTGAGCCTCCCGAAGCTGCAGGCCCTGATGCTTCGTCGTCGAGCGGACCGAAATTTCCGGTGCTGACGACGATGGGCAGCCCGCACCCTTTCCCGCTGCGGAGTACGGATGGGCTGGCACTGTCGCTGTACAGCTTGCTAGTGCCGGCAGCTTTGAAAGAGCGCCGGGCTAAGGGGCTTGGCAAGAAGTTATCCGACGCAGAGGCTAAAATTTCCAGTCTCACCGCGCAGGTGAAGACAGCCGAAGATGCCCTGGTTGCAGCGGAAGGACGGATTGCTGAGGCTGAGAGGCTAGCCACCGAAGCTAAGACGGCCGCGGAAACGGCAAAGCAGGCGATGTAATTGGCACAGAGGACCGCTCAAACCGCAGAGGGTGCGGTGGTTACCGCGGAGACGGCGAGAAAAGCCGCGGAAGACCGCGCCGCAGCCCTAGCGTCGGAGGTTCAAAAGCTGAAGTCCTCGAACAAAGCCTTCCTCGATCGATGCAGACTGTGGTCGGACCAAGATGCCGCAGCCGCCAAAGCCGCATATGTTCTGTCACTCCACAACCGGTACCCGGACCTTCATCTTGGTTCGCTATGGCTTGATGTGCCTGAAAAGGATCGCCCCGAGGGAATTGTAGTGGAGGAGTCCGATGATGCGGACGATGAAGAAGAAAACGAGGATGAAGGTGAAGACGGGGACCAGTGATTCAGTTCTCCTTTTTTGGTTTTTTTTTTGTTTTTTTTTTGTTTTTTTTGTTTTTTTTTAAGAATGTGTTGTAAACCTTCGGGGGCTGCGGCCCCCCAGATTTTGTACTGTACTTATTTTATTTTGGGGGCCACGGGGCCCCCTTTATGGATGATGGGTTATTTTGCTAAGTACAGTGTTGTATGGAAATTTTGAAAGTTCTGTAGATCGACTTATCATCGAAGGTCAATCCAGAGGGTCTGGAAAGCCAAAATGTGGATCGGTAAACCCGAAAAACTCTTTGAGAGTTCTGTAGATCGATTTATCATCGAAGGTCAATCCAGAGGGTCTGGAAAGCCCAAATGTGGATCGGTAAAACCGAAAAACTCTTTGAGAGTTCTGTAGATCGATTTATCATCGAAGGTCAATCCAGAGGGTCTGGAAAGCCCAAATGTGGATCGGTAAAACCGAAAAACTCTTTGAGAGTTCTGTAGATCGATTTATCATCGAAGGTCAATCCAGAGGGTCTGGAAAGCCCAAATGTGGATCGGTAAAACCGAAAAACTCTTTGAGAGTTCTGTAGATCGATTTATCATCGAAGGTCAATCCAGAGGGTCTGGAAAGCCCAAATGTGGATCGGTAAAACCGAAAAACTCTTTGAGAGTTCTGTAGATCGATTTCAAAATAGAAACGATGGTGCCCAGCTCGTCAGCTGTCCACCGCCATAATGAATTGGTTTTTAAAAGGCAAAGAATTTTTATAATCAATAATGTGGTTCGGGTTTTGATTGATGCCTCGTTAAAACCTCCTTGCGCCACCAAGGTAGGAAAGAGTGCACCCCCGATCATTACAAATTTGACTAAAAACATAAAAGAATACGAAATCCACAAAAAATTACACACTATTCGAGATACAATTTTAAATGCTCGATATTCCACGGTAGCCTGATGAGTTGCCCGTGCCGGTTCTGTAGGCGGTATGTCCCGCTCCTGACTCTTTCGACTATTTCATAAGGTCCCTCCCAGTTTGGCGCGAGTTTCCCGAGGCTCTTGTCTTTGGTGTGTAGAAAAACCCGTCGCAGAACCTTATCTCCGACCTTAAACTCCCGACGACGGACCTTGGTGGCATACCGACTTCTCATTAAAGTCTGGTAGTGTAAAGAGTTTAGATGGGCGCGGCGGCGCTTTTCATCAATGAGGTCAAGCTCTAACCGTCGGGTATCATCATTCGTCTCCGGCTGATAAGTGCCGACCCTGAAAGAGGGAAAAATGGATTCCGCGGGGGTGACCGCGTCCATGCCATACACCAAGGCAAAAGGTGATTCCTGGGTTGCCGTGCGGGGTGTCGTTCGGTAAGCCCATAACACTTCCTGTAAGTAGTCGGGCCACTTGCCAGCCTTTCCCTCGAGATTCTTCCTTAGGCCATCCAGGACGGTTCGATTCGTGACTTCGACCTGGCCGTTCGCTTGCGGGTGAAAAGGGGCAGAAAAACACTGTCGGATATTATGCGTGGTGCAGAACGCTTTCATTTCCGCGCTATCAAACTGTGGTCCGTTGTCCATGGTTAACCGCTGTGGCACCCCGAACCTACAACAAATGTTCGCCCAGATAAATTTGATAATGTCCTTGGTTTTTGTGGCTGACAAGGGCTCAGCCTCGATCCATTTTGAAAAATAGTCGACTGCAACGACGATCGTTTGCCTTCCTCCCGATGCCATGGGTAACGGCCCGACGAGGTCGATTCCCCATCGGTCAAAGGGTAACCCTTCGGATATGGATTCCAGATGTGTTGCGGGTATGTTGATCGCATTCCCGAATCTTTGACACGTATCACAAGTTTTCACCATGAGTTTTGCGTCTGTCGTTATTGTCGGCCAATAGAATCCTGCGAGAAAAACTCTTCTAATCAAAGACTTGTATCCGCAGTGCGCCGCGCCCTCCCCGTCGTGGAGCTCGGACAAAATTACTTGGGCTTCATCGAAACCCAAACATCGGAGCAGAGGCCGGCTAAAGGATCTTTTGTACAGCACATCCCCCAAAAGAACGTATCCCCTCGCCTTGTTGCGCAATTTTCGAGCCGAGGCCGCATCGTCGGGGAGCCGACCCTCAGCTAAAAACGTGATGATATTCTGCCGCCAATCTGAATTTGCTACTAGAGAAATCTGGCACGCAATTTCGGGTCGGTTATCTAGTTCATGCCGTTTTATAATGGACGGACTCTCTTGCTCTATTACCCAAGGATAGTTTGTTGAGCAAGAAATTGTCGCCAGAGAGTCTGCCGTCATATTTTCACTTCGGTTGACATGCTCGTACGTGATTTTGTCGAAAGAGGCAGCCAAAATTCTCAGAGCCGCTAAGTACTGCACTAGGTGTTCTTTCCGAGCCTCCGCATTCCCCGAGGCTTGGTTTATTAAAAGTTGGGAGTCGCTAACAAGGTGCACTTGCCTCGCCCCGCAGACTTGCGCCAATCGTAACCCAGTTAAAGCCGCTTCATATTCTGCTTCATTGTTTGACGTGTGAAAACCAAATCGGATGGCCTGGAACATGCTCAAACCCGAAGGAGTAACAATTTGAACTCCCGCGCCACAGCCACTAACGTTAGCTCCTCCATCGGTGCGGATAATCCATTCGCCCTCCACGGCTTCTTGTGAGGGCGTTTCTTGTTCGGGTCGGTCGGAGTGAAATTCGACCAAAAAATCGGCCAAGGCCTGACCCTTGATCGCAGTTCTGGGCTCGAATTCAATGTCAAAATCCCCGAGCTCTACCGACCACTTGGCTATTCTCCCGGACATATCTGGTCGTTGAAAAACGTATTTTAGTGGAAATGACGTGCGGACGACAATGTGGTGCGCTTGGAAGTACGGGCGCATCTTCCTCGCAGCCGTTATCAGAGCCAACGCCATTTTTTCGAGCTTTAAGTATCGAGTTTCGGCGTCAAGCAGACTTTTGCTTACATAGTATACTGCTGTCGGAGCTGGCCCTGATTCGCTGACCAGAGCTGCGCTGACCGCGTGATCCGTAACTGCAACGTAGAGGAACAAGGTTTCGTGCGCAACGGGCTTGGTCAGACGGTTCGGGGCCGATAAATATTCTTTGATCCCCAAAAAAGCCTTGTCGCATTCATCAGTCCAAATAAAATTTTTTACCTGCCGAAGGACCTGAAAAAATGGAGCACATTTGTCAGACGATCGAGAGATGAAACGATTCAACGCGGCTAACCGCCCAGTCAGTATTTGGACTTCTTTCACACTCCGCGGAGGAGTCATGTCGGCTAGGGCTCGGAGTTGGACAGGGTCGGCTTCGATGCCCTTCTCACTGACAAGGAACCCCAAAAATTTTCCTGATCGAACACCAAAAGAACACTTCTCCGGGTTTAGCTTAAGGTTTACCCGTCGTAAGTTATCAAAAGCCTCCCTAAGGTCGGTAAGGTGATCCACATCGGTCCCACTTTTGACCAACATGTCATCGATATAGACCTCCATGTTTTTCCCGATCTGATCTTCAAACGTCCGGTTAACCAGTCTTTGGTATGTTGCGCCCGCGTTCTTTAGTCCGAACGGCATTACTTTGTAGCAATATAGCCCTCGACCCGTGATAAATGTGGTGTTCTCCTGATCCGCGGGGTGCAGCTTAGTTTGATTATAACCGGCATAGGCGTCCATAAAAGATAGTAGTTTGTTGCCCGATGTCGAATCCACTAGTTGATCGATCTGTGGCATTGGGAAAGGGTCCT
This sequence comes from Limnanthes douglasii subsp. nivea, assembly GCA_036936605.1. Classification (NCBI taxonomy): domain Eukaryota; kingdom Viridiplantae; phylum Streptophyta; class Magnoliopsida; order Brassicales; family Limnanthaceae; genus Limnanthes; species Limnanthes douglasii. Next base: position 85,507,835 of record JAUPFV010000005.1, on the reverse strand, counting down.
TCGGGCACGCTCGATTAAGATCGGTAAAGTCTACACACATTCTCCATTTCCCGCTTTTCTTTTTGACAAGAACGGGGTTAGATATCCACAAAGGGTACCGTGCTTCTGTGATATGTCCGACGCCGGTCATTCTTTCGACCTCCCGCAGTATTACCTCTGCCTTCTCGGGAGAGAAAGCCCGACGCTTCTGAATTATCGGTCTCACATTCCTATTTATGGTCAACTTATGAATCGCAAATGACTCGGGTACTCCCGTAACGTCCCCGGAACACCACGCGAACAAATCAAGATTCTCTCGGAGTAAAGCCAGCATCTGTTCCCTTATGGTCGGCGACATGCTCAACCCGACCCGAAGACCTTTCCCAGTTACAAAATGATGCAGCTCACACTCTTCGTCTGTTGTCAAAAGGCTTGGGGCCTCCCGAGGGTCGTCCACCGGCTGCGATCCTGGGGAGCTCCCCCTTAATTGCTATGCCTGGGAGGGGTACATCTCTTGGTCTTTCTTGGGTGCCAACGCAGCTCGGTAACACTCCCGGGACGTCTTCTGGCTGCTTCGCACTACTCCGATGTTATTTCCAACCACATACTTCACACACTGATGAATGGTGGAAGTTACCGCATGCATGCGCGATATCCAAGATCGTCCCAGAATAGCATTGTGTGAAGCCGGCGCGTCGACTACTATAAATAGCACTGTGACCTCTTTTTTAAAAGGGCCGCGGCCTAGCTGTACCACACCCTCGAACTCTCCGACGACGTCCGCTGCCGTTCCTGTAAACCCGACGATGGTACGGTCGGATCGCTCGATTACTGGTCGCGTTCGGAATTTGGCAAAAGTTGAAGCGAAGATGATATTGGCTGAGCTCCCAGTATCTACCAAAATTCGCCGAACCTCTTCTCCCGCGATCGCTGCCCCGATCACAATGGCATCCTCATGAGGCCCGGCTAAGTCCCTCATATCGTCATCGTCAAAATGCAAAATAGGTGAAGGGGTACTTCTGGTCGGGAAAAAAGTTCTGGCTTCCAGCTGGGTGGTCAAGTTGACGATGTGTCTCTTCCTGGAAGAATGCGTTACCCCTGCCATCGAATCCCCCCCGAAAATGGTCAAGGATTCGAAAAGGTCGCGCAGGCCTTGCACCTGCCCAACGCGTCCGTCAATTTTTTCATCAACAACTCTGATATCGTCGGGATGCAGAGTTGGGGAAAGGATACGTCTGGTTTGGAAGCAAGCTCGGCCTCCCGTACCAAAGGATTGACCAATTTTTTCATCAACAACTCTGATATCGTCGGGATGCGGAGTTGGGGAAAGGATACGTCTGGTTTGGAAGCAAGTTCGGCTTCCCGTGCCAGAGGGTCGACCAATTTTTTCATCAACAACTCGCCCCTCCCCGAATGCACGCGTGGTTCCCATCGTAGATCCTCCCCTGATGGCTATCAGTGATTCAAACATTTCACAGAGACCGAGCACAACGTTAGCGCTTTCTCCCGCATCCTCCTCAATAACCCCAATGATGTTACGGTTGGCCTCGGGATCGAGGTATTCAATCGTCACGTCGAAACGATCGGTAACTTCTGAAATTGCCATGGTCGTTTCTGGCTTCGGTACGACAACCACCTCCTTAGAGGACGTTGCAAGTTGGGCCTTCTTGACGTATTCTAACAGGTTCCCGTGTTCAATAAGCATCTGTATTTCCTTCTTCAAGGCTATGCAATCCTTCGTGTCATGGCCGAAGTCCTCATGGTAACGACAATAGTGGTTATTCCTTTGCTCCCGAGGCGTCGGGATAGGAAAAGGCTTTCGGTACATCCCGCTCCTCTTGGTCTTTTCATAGATTGACGATACGCACTCTGTAAGGTCCGCAAAGTAGGCCGGTCGTATCCATTTGTTGGACATAGGTCGGGAAGTTGCCTGCCCATTTTGTCTCGGCCTAAGACCGGTCGGGGCGGGAGATTTGGTGACCGTCGGTATGATCGGAGGTATCGTGCTAATCGGTTGGGCTATCCTAGCCTGTTCTGGTCTGGAACCCTGCTTTATCACGACCGATGCTTGGGCGCTCTGTTGGATCTGTGCCGCCACCTCGGAAGCTTCGGTTTCTTCGATCAGTATCTGCTTTTCTATTTGTGCCAATAACGCAGAAAAAGTGAACGCCTGCTTCTTCGTGACTGCCTGCTTCATTGGCCCTGGGAGCAGGCCTAATCGAAACGCCGTTAGGGCCACGTTCTCTTCACAATGGTCCAGATCGGTCTTCGCATCGATGAATCGCCTGGTATAGTTTTTTAGGCTCTCCCCTAGCTTCTGTCGACAGTTCATGATAGTGTCTCCATTAGCTCGGAAGCTCTTACTTCCCACGAAGTGCTGCCTAAATATTGCCCAGAAAGTCCCGAAGTTCCTGATGCACCCCTGCGGCAATCGGTTGTACCAGTTTGAAGCCCTATCTTTGAATGTCATAGAAAAAACCCTACACAAAAGCTTGTCATCGTTGTCGAAACTCAGCATAAAGTTCTTGAAGGCTTCCAAATGGTTGTCCGGATCCGTTTTCCCGTCGTATTTTTCCAGTTTAGAAATGTCGAAACGCCTCGGGAGCGGTCCCGCTAAAATCTCATCAGATAACGGGGAGGCTCTCCAGTTGACTCCGAGCTCGAAAGCTCCTCCCCCAAGACCCTCGGTCCTGATTTCATAGAGTCCCTCGGCTCTTGGGCCGACGAACTGGCTGCTCGTTCGGTATCCATGGCTCTGGCTGTTCGTCGGTTGCCAAGGAATTGGTGGCAACATTTCCCGCTCCCCGCGGCTGGCGACGTGCGTTCCTTCCTTTTCAAAGGACACAGGGGTCGGCTTATCGGTGCCGTCCTTTTTGCACCGCGAGGGATCTGCCCTGGATCCTCGAATGCGTTGGGACCGAGTCTTTCGCGTCCGCTGGGCTCTCTCCCGGCGTAGGTACTCCTCGCCAGACGAATCGTCTGAGGGATAGTCCGACGTCATGGCCCGATGGCTGTCTCGGTTCCGACGAATCTTGACGGCCTCTTCGTCGTCGGGAGGTGAATCTCGGTAGTACCTGACAGGTCGGACCTCCACCCGCGATGCTTGGCCGCGACCAGCTGCTCCCCGATCGTCAAGGGCGGGCTCCTTGCCCTTCCCTTCACGAGCCCTTTTCTCGTCCAGTGCCCGCTCTCGCTCCTCTTCTAATCGGGCAATGTCCTCGAGCAGCTGCTTTCGGGTCATAATCAAGGTCGACCGCTTATCCCGACCGCCGTTCCACTCCCGACCGAGAGCTCCCGCGCCTTCCGACCCAGTAACGGCTCGGGCGAGCTCTCTACCGTCTCTCTCCGTCGCCGCTTCGCTATTCATCCCGTACAGTGTGATTTTCAAAGAACAGAAGACTTCTTTTCGGTATCACTGTTCCCACAGACGGCGCCAATGATGAGTGAATAATTGTCGGAAGAATATATTTGGGATTTTGGACCTGACAAGACTAGAGAGAGAAAGTGTAGAGAGATAAAGTAGAATCTGAGAAAGTAATATTCAATCATCCCTTTTTGGGCAAGTGGGTCATCCTTTTATAGTAAAATAAGGTGGACCCATTTAACCTATTAGTGGGCCGTTCATTGCATATCAATGAGGCCCTTCTTACTATTACATTGTTGCAAATTGGTCCTCGAAGGACTTTAAATTCCCGATTAATCCCATCGACTATTGTTTACCGCATTTTTACCCCTATTGCTTGGATCGGCGAATTCCGCCCTCATCACATACAACCTGATCCAAACCAGCTTAATGCTTTATTGTAGATGGAGCCTCATCATAATATTAAAGAAGTACAAAGATTGACAGGGAGGTTAGCAGCTCTAAACTGTTTTATCTCAAGGTCTTCAGATAGGTGTGCTCCGTTTTTCAAACTTTGAAAGGTGCAAAAGAGTTTAATTGGTCTCCCTAGTGTGACCAGGCTTTTGATGAAATTAAGAAGCACTTATCCTCCCCTAAAACTTTATTTAAACCTATTGATGGAGAGACACTCTACATATACCTGGTAGTTTCTGATTGCACCCTAAGTGCAGTAGTAGTAAGAGAGGTGGATAATTATCCTCGTCCGGTATACTATATCAGCAAAATCTTGATTGATGCAGAAAAAAGATATTTGAAACTTGAAAAACTAGCACTTGCCGTAGTAATTGCTGCTAGGAAAATGAGGCCTTACTTTCAGTCTCATTCGATCATTGTCCGAACATCTTTTCCCTTGAAAAATGTTCTTCAAAAGGCAGATGTTTCAACCAGAATTACCAAGTGGTCGGTGGAGTTGGGGGACTATGATATTGATTTTCCCCCTCGTACAGCAGTCAAGGCTCAGATTGTTGTTGATTTCCTAGTGGAATTTCACTCAGATAGGGACACCGGACAAGCAACAGTTGAAAAAACTAAGAAAGTATGGGTTCTCCGGACTGATGGAGGCTCAAGTACCATGGGCTGTGGTGCTCGAATATGTTTAACCTCTCTGTACGGCGACAAAGTGTATCAAGCTATATGTTTCGCTTTCAGGGCTTCCAACAACGAGTCCGAATATGAAGCTGTTATAGAAGGCTTGAAATTAGCTCTAATTTGTGGAGCCAAAATGGTCAGGTTGATAAGCGATTCCCAACTTCAAATCCATCATGCACAAGGCCAATCCGAGGCAAAAAAGGAGCAAATGGTTAAATACTTACTTGCTCTCAAAGAAGTGGCCCTTAGTTTTAAAAACATTACCTATGAGCACATACCCCGAACAGAAAATACGTTAGCAGATTCCTTGGCAACCATAACCTATTCTGAGTCATATCCATGGATTCATGTACAAGAATGCCCATCCATTCAACTCAGTCAGAACAAGGAAGAAGAAAGTTTAAATATACAAGTAAATCAGCCTCAAGATTGGAGCTTTCCTCTTTTCCAGTACCTCTCAAATGGCACATTGCCTCCGGAAAAAGCAGTGGCAAGAAAAGTAAAGTATAAGGCTCGTGGTTTTGTCATCTTAAGAGATGTTCTTTACAAAAAATCCTTTAATAGGCCTCTTTTACGATGTTTCGGGTTTGAAGAGTCCCAAATGGTGCTTTTCGAATCGCATGATGGCGAGGGATCAGCACACTGTGGGTTCAGGGCTCTAACGAGAAGGGTGTTGTTAGATGGGTATTATTGGCCCTCCATAATGCAAGATGCCAAGGAATTGGTGAAAAAGTGTGATCCATGCCAAAGATACAATAATGAAATTCGTACCCCAGTTATCCCATTAGAGTCAATTTCTGAGCCAATACCTTTTGCTCGTTTGGGGCTAGATTTGGTGGGACCTTTACCCATGGCATCCGGAGGATGCCGAACTATAATAGTTGCTATTGATTACTTCTTAAATTGGATTGAAGCAGCCCCATTAGCAGGAACTACTTTGAAAGCTGTGATAAAATTCATCCTATCTAATATTTGCTGCAGATTTGGGGTTCCACAAAAGATAACCACAAACAATGAGCCACAGTTCGATAACAAGGATGTGGAGAATCTATGTGCATCTAGAGGAATTCAACACTGTTTCTCTTCTCCTTTTCACTTAAAAGCAAATGGTCAAGTTGAAGTAGCTAATAGAACCATCCTGTCCGGTCTTAAAAATAATCTAGAAGGGACTGTTGGAAAGTGGCCAAGTTATCTACAAGAAGTCATATGGGCTTACCGGACCACTCCCGAGGCTGCAACACAAGAATCCCCATTTGCCTTAATATATGGTATGGATGCAATATCTCCCATAGAGGCCACACTCCCTTATTTCGAGTCGACCATTTTTCCGAACAAGCTAATGAAGAGGAAATCAGAAGCCAGCTTGACTTGATGGAAGAAAGAAGAGCCAAGGCTCACCTTAGAGCCACACAATATCAGGGTTTGATGAGAAGCAGATTTTATTCCAGAGTCAAAAGGAGGGATTTTCAATCAGGTGATAAGGTGCTAAGAAAAGTTTTCCTGCATACCAAGGAGAAGCAGTTCGGGATGCTAGCTCCGACATGATGTATCAATAAATGTTTGGAAAAATATTTCGGATCTGGTGCTTGATGTGACTAGAGAGAGAAAGTGTAGAGAGAGAAAGAGAATGTAATAGAATAATATTCAAATGTCCCACCTACCAAGAAAGTGGGTCACCTTTTATACTAAAATAAGGTGGAGCCGCTAAAATCCTTAGTGGGCTGTTTACATACTTAATGAGGCCCCTTAGTAAATACCGTGTTTACAAATTGGTCCCCGAGAGATCCTAAATACATTAATAACTACACCAAGTATCTTTTATTCTCAATTAAATCCTTATTATTTATATCGGCAAATTCTACCCTCATCAGTAGCCCCCCAGTCTTCGAGAGTATTAGGAGCGGAGACTCACTACCGAGCTTACACCTGTCGTTCGTAGTCTCCTGTGCTTCGGGCCAACGGGTTACCTTTGGACGAATTATACTTTTTCCAAAAGCTCGGTCGTTCCACGACGTTGTTTATCCCGATCTGTCCCACGGGCGTTTGATAACACTCCCGCAACACTTTTTAATTAACTTTACCCGAAGGCAATACTCAGGCTCTGTTGAATTTTTCTTGCCCGATGTTCATAGTTCTGAACAGGTCGGTTCCCGCGTTTTCTTGAGCTTATACCCCTGGCCCCACTGTGATGGGCCGACTCTTCGCGGTGGATCCGGTTGAGAAAGCCCATCTTATCAGTCGGTTCGAAGGGGGTAGCCTAGGTAAGCCTTCGTCAGAAGGTGGTCAACACGTGTCACCGGTTTACGGGATGCGTCTTTGCCAGACTAGATTTTTAGGGAGACTCTTCGCCTTCCCGCTGTGCTTTTGTCGATTGGTATTCCCCGGTCATTCAACATTGCTTATAAATACTCCATAATTCTTGATTTCTCTCAGAGGCATTCTAGAGAGAGAAAGTGCTGTCAGATCATTTCTAGAGAGGGAAAGTGCTGTCAGACCATTTCTAGAAGGGAATGTTTGTTTTATAAAACCCAGACACCCGAAGCAAACATCAGCCAAGAAAAAGAAAAAGCTTGTGTGGAGTTTCAAAGAGTGGGCTAGCATCGGAGACCGAGCCAAAGAATACCGACGCGCCGGTTTGATTTGGGGATCTAATTCCAAACCCTTTACTCCCGTCCCGCATCCTCACGACCCCGTTTTAGCTACCCCGATTCCTGCTGAATCCTTCCTTCTGCCCGACCCTCCTGGCTGTCTGTCTCCCGAGATTAGCCTATCTCCAGAAACTGTTGTCCTTTCTTCCAGTAGCAGCTCCTCTCGTTCCCCTACAGTTCGGTCGGAGAATCCGACCCCATCGTCTGTCAATTCGTACGTTCCGTCGCCTCCGTTCCCGCCCCGACGCGTTCGCAAAACTAAGTTCTTGACCATGGGCGAAAACAGTCCCCCTACATCTCCCGCAGGAGGTAACTATCTTGAAATGATTTAGCTTACTCCCTCAATTCGAGGGTACCAGACCGGTACTAACACTGCCGTAACGTTTTTAGGTCTGCCTAAGCGTCGGTTGACGCCAGAGGAATTGGATGCGGCTCATCGGGCTAATTCAGGAAATACGGCTGAACCTTCCACCTCTCGGGTACGATCATCGGATCCGAACGCTGCTACAGCCCGAAGCTGTGACCAAGCTCCGAACCCCGATTTGGGAGAATCAGAGGTGGATGTTGCACCCGCGGAGGTCAGCATTGCCGCTGTTGGGAATGCTGCTAACCCTTCTGATGATCCTCTGCCCGAAGAAGTTGAGGCCGCAATCACCACCACCTATTTCGGCTGGCTTCCTTCGAAGGACGTCGTTTTTCTCTACGAAGGAAAGTACCTCTACTTCCCTGAGTCCGAGCACAAGGATCTGCTGATCCGTTGGGGAATTCCTGAATGCGTCACGGTTCGGTTCCCGGTCCCTGGGGAAACTCCTGTTCTCATCCGATCTCGGGAAATTATGGTGTTTACCGAGCTATTCAATTGGGGTCTGCGCTTCCCCTTAGATCCCGAGATCGCGCTTTACTTCCGCACCCTCTAGATCTGCCCATCGCAGCTGACGCCGAATGCCTGGTACACTTTAATGTCCTGCATAATGGCTTCCCGCCTTTCAGGCCGGGTTATGCCTATGGACGAATATATCGCTATGTCAGGTCTGTCCAAGGCTCCGAAGTCCCCGTTCTTCTACTCTTCCTTGGGAAACAAGTGGAAGATAGTTAATGACTTCTTGGAGGGAGATAAAGGCTGGAAGCATCGGTTTGTGTTTCTGAGCGGGTGCTGGGAGAACGGTCTTCCCTATACCCCGGAGAATAAGAGACAGCTGCTTCGGTCCTGGGTCCATGACGGTACCGCTCCTCTCTTTTTTTTCTTTTTTTTCTTTTTTTTTAATACCGACCATCCGTGCAGTCTCGAAGGAGTTTTTGCAAGGGCTAAAGAAGGACTTCTCGAAGGTTGCTGAAGACACTTTCCAAGTGTTGAAGGATTTTTCGAAGAAGTAGTGGGGTCGGGCGATGCATCGGACCTTCAAGGACACCAACTTGCTCAAGAGTAACCTCTGGCGTTGCTCGTCAGAAATACTGACCATTGAGCAACTGCGGGAGCCCCCCAATCTGGAGGATATTATTTCTAAAACCGATGCTCCCGGGTATCAGTTGTATCTCCCGAAGCGTAACAAGGCGCCTAGCAAGCGCAACAAGGCGCCTAGCAAGCGCCCAAAGTCGGATGATGAGGTCGGGGGGAACACTGCAGCTGGTGGGGAGGGAGCGGGTCGTATAGCGGTGAATGATGCTGAGGGTGGCGCGTCTAACCATGCCCAGCTTCCGGTGCCTAAGAGGAAGAACCGACCCAACGCTGAAGGGGCCAAGAAGAAGAAGCCAAAGCGTGCCAAAGAGAGCGGGGTCGTTGCTGGGGCGGACAATCCCATTGTGCCGGAGTTATTTGATCAGTTCGGTGGGGTTAAAGGGAAATCGCCAATGGATCCGGTAGTGGTGATTTCGGATGAGGTCGACCCTCCCAACGCATCGGATCCAGCCGCAGCCTCCTCTAGCGGTCCTCAGTACCCGGTGCTAACGATGCTTAGGTCGCCGCACACTTTCCAGCTGCACGGATCGGATGGACTGGCCTTGTCTTTATACAACCTACTTGTACCCGCGGCCCTGAAAGAGCGTAGGGCGGCCGAGCTGAGCCAGAAGATAGCGGGCGCGGAGGCTGAAATCGCTCGGTTAAAGGAGGCGGTGCAGAGTGCCAAGACCGCGCAGGAATTGGCAGAGGGGCGGGCTGCAGAGGCTATTCGTATCTCGGAGGAGGCGAAAAAGTCCGGGGAAGATCATGCTGCCACTCTAACTCAGGAGGTCCAAAAGCTGAAAGCTTCGAACACCGTTTTTGCGGATAAGTGCAAGAAGTGGGCGGATAAAGAGGTGGCCGATGCTAAGGCTGCCTATGTGCTTTCGTTCCATAACCGCTTCCCGACCCTTCAACTTGGTGCGATGTGGCTAGATGTACCCGAGGCGGACCGTCCTGAGGGAGTTGTTTGTGAGGACTCTTCGGACGAGATGGAATCCGAGGAGGAGGATGACGAGTGATCGGCTGGCAGTTTTTGTTTATTCGTGGGTTTTTTTGCTTGTTGTTTGTAACATCTTTGGGGGCCGGGGGGTCCCCTGACATTATTTCCTGTGAACATTTCGATATTTTGTGCGAGTATGCAGTCCTTGTTTCTTACTATAATTTGTGGGTGTTTTTAACTAGGTAAACCTAAGTGTTTTTGTGAAAAACTAAAGTAGGGTCTGATCCGCACTATTTGTGAAACTTTCGATAGGGTCGGAAAAAGAAAAACATGTAATATCGCTGCTTATGCAAAAGGCTGGAAAAATTGATAATGTAGATCAGCTGTAAGTGCTGAAAAACCCATTAAGGTTCTGTAGATCAATGTAATATTGAAACTTTTCCTAAAAGGTCGGGAAAATTATATGTGTAGATCAGTTGTAATAACTGAAAAACCCCTTAAGGTTCTGTAGATCAATGTTCATTCAAACTTTTCCCATAGGGTCGGGAAAATTATATGTGTAGATCAGTTGTAATAACTGAAAAACCCCTTAAGGTTCTATAGATCAATGTTCATTGAAACTTTTCCCATAGGGTCGGGAAAATTATATGTGTAGATCAGTTGTAATAACTGAAAAACCCCTTAAGGTTCTGTAGATCAATGTTCATTGAAAATTTTCCCATAGGGTCGGGAAAATGAAAACATGTGGATCCATTAGTTATCAGTAGGAACAGACGCTGACCAGCTCGTCAGCTGATCAAGTTCGTAACACTTCAAAATTTGGAAGGCAAAAGAAAATTTTGATTAATTCAATCAGGTGGTCGGGTGTTTATGATGCCTCGTTAAAACCTTCTCGCGCCACCGAGGTAGGAAAGAGTGCATCCCCGACCAATAAGTTTTTACAGACCATGTCGAACAAATTACTACTATTTTACCACTATTCTAAGTACAATTTCAGATGTTCAATATTCCACGGCAGCCTCAATAGGTGCCCGAGCCTGTTTTGCAGGCGGTATGTTCCGCTCTTGATTTTTTCCACGACTTTGTATGGTCCTTCCCAATTTGGGGCGAGCTTGCCGAGGCTCTTGTCTTTGGTGTGAAGAAAGACACGCCTCAAAACCTTGTCACCGACCTTATATTCCCGGTGGCGTACTTTAGAAGCGTATCGACTTCTCATCAGGGTCTGATAGTGCAAAGAGTTTAACTGGGCGCGATTGCGCTTCTCTTCTATAAGATCGAGCTCGAGCCGTCTGCTGTCATCGTTCGTTTCCTCCTCATAGGTAACGACCCTGAAAGATGGAAAAATGGATTCCGCAGGGGCAACCGCATCCATACCGTATACCAAAGCATAAGGTGATTCCTGGGTAGCCGTCCGGGGGGTGGTTCGGTAAGCCCATAGTACTTCTTGTAGGTAGTCGGGACATTTTCCGGCCTTTCCTTCAAGGTTTTTTCTGAGGCCGTCCAAAATAGTCCGGTTAGTTACTTCAACCTGCCCGTTTGCTTGAGGATGAAAGGAGCAGAGAAACATTGGCTGATCTTATGAGTGGTGCAGAAAGCTTTCATTTCCCCGCTGTCGAACTGTGGTCCGTTATCCATAGTTAATATCTGTGGTACCCCGAACCGACAACATATGTTAGACCAGATAAATTTGATGATATCTTTGGTCTTGGTAGCGGATAAAGGTTCGGCTTCGACCCACTTGGAAAAATAGTCTACTGCCACGACGATCGTCTGTCTTCCCCCTGATGCCATTGGTAGTGGTCCGACAAGGTCGATTCCCCATCAGTCAAAGGGTAGACCTTCGGATATGGACTCTAGAGGTGTCGCAGGAACGTTTATCGCATTTACGAATCGTTGACATGTATCGCAGGTTTTGACTATTTGTCGTGCATCTGTCGTTATCGTTGGCCAATAGAACCCCGCGAGAAGAATCCTTCTGATTAAGGCTTTGTAACCGCAATGTGATGCACCCTCACCATCGTGCAGCTCTGACACAATTATTTGTGACTCATGGACCCCTAAGCATCAGAGCAGGGGGCGGCTGAAGGATTTCTTGTACAACACATCGCCTAAAAGGAGGTAGCCCCGAGCCTTGTTGCGTACCTTCCGAGCTGAAGCGTTATCGCTAGGTAGCTTACCTTCAGCTAAGAAGGCGATAATGTCACGTCGCCAATCTGAGATCGTTACCGAAGAGATCTGACAGGCTATTTCAGGTCGGTTATCTAATTCGTGACGTTTGATAATGGACGGGCTTTCTTGTTCGGTCACCCAAGGATAGTTGCTGGAGCAGGAGATTGTTTCCAAAGAATCTGCAGCTGTGTTTTCGCTTCTCGGGACATGTTCGTAGGTGACTTTGTCAAAGGAGGCGGCTAGCACTCTGAGTGCTGCTAGGTATTGTACCAGATGTTCTTTCCGAGCTTCCGCATTCCCCGAAGCTTGGGTTATCAAAAGTTGGGAATCGCTTATGAGGCGTACCCGCTTTGCCCCACATACATGTGCTAACCGCAGCCCCGCCAGAGCAGCCTTGTATTCAGCTTCATTGTTCGAAGTATGGAAACCAAATCGGACGGGTTGGTGCATGCTAATGCCCGATGAGGTAACTATTTGTATCCCTGCTCCACAGCCACTGACGTTAGCCCCCCCGTCGGTTCGGACGGTCCACTCGTTCGGTACGGCTTCTTGAGAAGGCGCGTCCTGATCAGGTCGTTCTGGATGGAATTCTACTAAAAAATCAGCCAGGACTTGACCTTTAATGGCTGTCCGAGGTTCGAAGTCGATGTCAAAATCGCCCAGCTCGACCGACCATTTGGACATTCTCCCGGACATGTCTGGTCGCTGGAGGATATACTTGAGTGGGAACGAGGTTCGGACTATGATAGTGTGGGCTTGAAAATACGGGCGCATTTTTTGCGCTGCCGTTACCAAGGCGAGAGCCATTTTTTCCAGCTTCAAATACCGAGTCTCCGCATCCAGAAGGCTTTTGCTCACAAAGTAAACCGCTGTAGGAGCCGGTCCCGCTTCGCTTATCAAAGCCGCACTAACCGCAAAATCAGTAACCGCAACGTAAAGAAAAAGTGTCTCGCCTGCGACGGGTTTTGTCAAGAGGTTCGGGGATGACAGATATTGCTTAATTCCCAAGAACGCTTCGTTACATTCGGGAGTCCACACAAAAATTTTGGTTGTCTCAAGACCTGAAAAAAGGGAGCGCACTTATCAGATGACCAAGAAATAAACCGATTTAAGGCAGCCAGACGCCCTGTTAGGATCTGGACTTCCTTAATACTCCGGGGTGGTGTCATATTGGTCAGAGCTCGAAGTTGGACGAGATCGGCTTCAATCCCTTTTTCGCTAATGAAGAAACCTAGAAATTTTCCTGACCGGACCCCGAAGGAGCATTTTTCGGGATTAAGCTTGAGATTTATTCCCCGCATGTTATCAAAGGTCTCTCTCAGGTCGGTAAGGTGGGCTTCATCCGTGCCGCTTTTAACCAACATATCATCAATGTACACCTCCATATTCCTCCCAATTTGACCCTTGAACGTTTTGTTAACTAGCCTTTGGTATGTTGCGCCGACATTTTTTAGACCGAAGGGTATTACTTTGTAGCAGTATAGTCCTCGGCCCGTGTCGAATGTGGTACTTTCCTGATCCGCAGCGTGTAATTTGATCTGATTATAACCGGCGTATGCATCCATGAACGACAACAATTTGTTACCCGACGTCGAATCTACCAACTAGTCGATTCTTGGCATCGGGAAGGGGTCCTTCGGGCATGCCCGATTAAGGTCGGTGAAATCCACGCACATTCTCCATTTCCCGTTTTTCTTCATGACCAGGACCGGATTTGAAGTCCACAACAGATAACTTGCTTCTTTGATATGATCGACGCTGATCATTCGCTTGACTTCTCGTAGGATAATGTCTGTTTTTTCTGGGGAAAGAGCCCGACGTTTTTGGGAGATCGGTCTGGCGTTTCTGTTGACAGTTAGCTTGTGAACAGCGAAGGATTCTGGGACCCCAGTGACATCTCTTAAGCACCATGCGAACGAATCTAAGTTTTCCCGCAGGAGAGCCAGTAGATGTTCCCTGAAGGTCGGTAACAAGCATACCCCAATCCGCAGGAATTTTCCCGCAACGAATTGGTATTGCTCACATTCTTCGTCCGTCGTCAAAATGCTTGGGGCTTCCCGGGGGTCATCAACGGGAAATGATTCCGGGGCGAGCCCCCTTAATTGCTATTCTTGAGCTTGAATCATTTCTTGGTCTTTTTTAGGTGCCAATACTGCTCGGTAACATTCCCGTGCTGCTTTCTGGCTGCTTCGGACCACTCCCACGTTGTTTCCGACCACGTACTTTAAACACTGATGGATTGTAGAAGACACCGCATGCATTCGCGATATCCACGACCGGCCGAAAATGGCATTGTGGGAAGCCGATGCGTCTACTACCACGAATAAAACCGTAACCTATTTCTTGAACGGGCCGCGGCCTAATTGGACTATGCCCTCGAATTCTCCTATAACGTCGGCTGCTGATCCTGTGAACCCTACTATGGTACGGTCGGACCGCGCGATCACTGGTGGTGTTCTAAACTTTGCGAAAGTGGATGCGAAGATTATGTTGGCCGAACTACCGGTATCTACCAAGATGCGCCGAACCTCTTCCCCTGCAATGGCTGCCCCGATTACGATGGCATCCTCATGGGGGCCGGCTATGTCTCTCATGTCATCGTCGTCGAAGTACAAAATCGGAGACGGGACGCTTCTGGACGGAGAGTAAGTTCTGGCCTCCAACTGAGTGGTTAGGTTGACGATGTGCCTTTTCCTGGACGAATGTGTAACTCCTGCCATAGAATCTCCCCCAAAAATAGTTAGGGATTCAAAAAATTTACAAAGGCCTCGTACATTACCGACGTTCTCCTCGGTTTCTTCCTCGATAATCCCAATGATGTCGCGGTTCGCTTCGGGGTCGAGGTACTCAATGGAAACATCGAAAGGATCAGTTACTTCTGAAATTGCCGTGGTGGTTTCGGGTTTTGGTATTATCACGACTTCCTTCGAGGTCGTACTTTGCTGTGCCTTCTTAACGTACTTCAGGAGGTTTCCGTGCTCTATGAGCATCTGTATTTCTTTCTTCAAGGCAATGCAGTCTTTAGTATCATGCCCAACGTCCTCGTGATAGCGACAATAGCGGTTATTCCTTTGTTCCCGAGGTGTTGGTATCGGGAAAGGTCTTCGGTACATTCCGCTCTTTTTGGTCTTCTCGTAGATCGACGATACACACTCCGTGAGGTCTGCAAAGTATGCAGGTCGGATCAATTTGTTAGACATGGTTCGTGAAGTCGTCTGACTCGTCTGCTTTGGTTTTGGGCTTGTTAGGAACGAAGGCTTGGCTGATACAGGCGGGGTCGGGTGTATCGTGCTGACCGGTTGGACCGTCCTAGCATAGTCCGACCGGGTGCCCTGCCTTATTACTACCGACGCTTGGGCACTTTGCTGAATTTGTGCCGCTAATTCAGATGCTTCGGTCTCTTCGATCAATATCTGTTTTTCTATTTGAGCTAGAAGTGCGGCAAACGTGAATGATTGTTTCTTCGTTACTGCTTGCTTCATTGGTCTTGGGAGCAGACCCAAGCGAAACGCAGTCAAGGCCACATTCTCTTCGCAGTGATCTAGGTCGGTCTTCGCGTCGATGAATCGTCTGGTGTACTCTCTGAGGCTTTCCCCCAATTTCTGCCTACAATTCATAATAGTGTCTCCGTTGGCCCGGAAACTTTTACTTCCCACAAAGTGTTGCCTAAACATTGTCCACAACATCCCGAAGTTCCGGATGCAGCCCTGCGGTAAACGGTTGTACCACTTAGATGTTCGGTCCCTGAAGGTCATGGAAAAAGCTCTACATAGGAGTTTGTCATCGTTTTCGAAACTCAGCATGAAGTTTTTGAAAGCTTCCAAATGATTATCTGGGTCCCATTTCCCATCGTACTTTTCTAGTTTGGAAATGTCAAATCGCTTCGGGAGCTGTCCCGCTAATATCTCGTCGGACAATGAAGACGCCCTCCAATTGACTCTGAACCCGCACGTTCCTCCTCTAAGGCCTTCTGTCTGAACTCTGTAGAGTCCCTCATCTCTTGGGCTGATAAACTGGCTGCTGGTTCGGTAACCGTGGTTCTGGCTGTTCGACGGTTGCCATGGTACTGGAGGTAGTGTCGCCCGCTCTTCACGGCTGGCGGCAGGCATTTCTTCCTTCTCAAAGGACACCGGGGTTTTCTTCTCGGTGCTACCCTTCTTGTATTT
Organism: Limnanthes douglasii subsp. nivea; assembly: GCA_036936605.1. NCBI lineage: Eukaryota > Viridiplantae > Streptophyta > Magnoliopsida > Brassicales > Limnanthaceae > Limnanthes > Limnanthes douglasii. Next base: position 85,492,003 of record JAUPFV010000005.1, on the reverse strand, counting down.
TGGGGAGTCCGTCCTGGGTCCTCGGAGGCGTCGGGAACGATTCTTTTATGTGCGCTGGACCCTTTCCCGTCGCCGATACTCTCTCCCTGATGAATCATCCGAGGTGTAGTCAACTGACATGCCGCGATGATCCTCTGGGTACCGCCGAGTCCTGGCATTTTCCCCTTCCTCGGGATGAGGCTCTCGATAATACCTAACAGGTCGGGCTTCGATGCGTGGCCCAACGTCATGGTCGGCCCCCACACGATCCTCCAAGAGGGGTTCCTTGCCTTTTCCTTCCCGGACCCTTTTCTCGTTCAGTGCCTGCTTCCTTTCCGCGTTTAGTCTGGCAATGTCTTCAAGGAGCTGTTTTCGGGTCATTATTAGGGTCGACCGTTTGTCCCGACCCCGGTCGTGGTGCTCCCGACCAGGCGCTTCCTCGCCCTCCGACACCGAAACGGCTCGAATCACTTCTCTACCGACCCTCTCTATCACAGCTTCGTTGTTCATCTCGTAAAGCGTGATTTTTAAAGAAAAAAGATTCATTTTTGGTATCACTGATTCCCACAGACGGCGCCAATGATGTATCAATAAATGTTTGGAAGAATATTTCGGATCTGGTGCTTGATGTGACTAGAGAGAGAAAGTGTAGAGAGAGAAAAAGAATGTAATAGAATAATATTCAAATGTCCCATCTACCAAGAAAGTGGGTCACCTTTTATAGTAAAATAAGGTGGACCCGCTAAAATCCTTAGTGGGCTGTTTACATACTTAATGAGGCCCCTTAGTAGATACCGTGTTTACAAATTGGTCCCCGAGAGATCCTAAATACATTAATAACTACACTAAGTATCTTTTATTCTCAATTAAATCCTTATTATTTATATCGGCAAATTCTACCCTCATCACGACATAGGAAGGACCATATGTGGTCACTAAAAAGATTAAGCCTGGGACATACAGGCTCAAAGATAAAGATGAAAGAATTTTGAATCCCCCCTGGAATATTGAACACCTTCGGTTGTATTTAGAATAAAGACTATATAAATATTTACTTGTTTAAAGTCCACGTAAATATTTGGGGGCATACTCTTTCCTACCCTAGTGGCGCGGGGAGGTTTTAATGAGATGTCTAGATTTTTTTAATAAAGTTCGAAGCCTTCTTGAAAAATTCAAAGTGGTCTGACTATTAGATCGGATTAATTCGGTGGAGTGTTGACCATTTAAACACTTGTCATCGGAGAATTTAAACACTCTCACTTTAAAATATTCAAAGGCCATTTAAATACGAGCCATCAAAATTAGAAAATTAGAAAATAATATAAAAGTTGTGTAAGATGAAACTGCCCGACAGATACCGGGGAATGATATTAAATATGTAAAATGCCTTGGCCATTCAAGGACTTTAGAGTTTCAAATATAAGGTTTGTCCGGACAAGGGCTGGACACGGTTACGAAATTGCCTTGACCATCCAAGGAATTTAGTCACAAAAATTAAAGAAAAATATGGTTAAAATTTTAAGGCTAAGCTTTCTTGGATGACGCTGCCTTACTTGGTTTCTTCTTAGGATCTTCGATCTCCTCATCTGGACTCTCTCCAGTCCTTTCATCTTCATCAGTGGTATCATCCCAACCGCTAGAGTAGCCATGCTTATCATCATCAGCCATGGTGTGGTGAGGGAGTTCTTCGTATTCCACGAATCGCCATAAATCTCCCAGTTTCCTCTTCAGAAATTTCTCATGAAAGAGCAGGACCATGTCCAATTTGACTTCGGCATACCTTTCCTCCTGGGAGTTTATCACCTTGTTGGTGTATGCATCAATCCTCGCTTGGATTGTCTTTTCTTGTTCCTTTACCAAGTCGTCTTTTTCTTGCTTGGCCTTAGACACTACATCCTCAAGCGAAATTTTGGCGCTAGTCAGGGTCTGAATTAATGAGTCCGAATATTGCTTCCTCTCCGGACAGGGATAGATCGGACCAAGACCACCAGACCGGACAGGCCACTTCGAACACTTAGCCCATTGGACTGTTCGAACTATGATAAACGTACTAAAAAACCTAAACACTTCTTGACTAAGCTGCTTGCTCTCCTACTAAGGGCTTATGGGTCTATAAACGTGACCCGGGTCCATTAAACATGACCCGAAAACCCATAAAGCCCAAATGTAAGGGTATAAATTCCCAACCACCTGCATTAAATATGGGTAATGAAAATTAACTGCAACCAAGCTGCTTAATTCTCCCTCTACTCTCTACTCAAAATATTAAACACCTATAAACTTCCACAAAACTCTGAAAAAATTACTCAATTACCCTCAGACATAAATTAACCTCACCAAATTGGCGACCACAGTGGGAGCACGAAGGTGTCTGAATCGAGCATTCGAAACCAACAAGAAAAGTCAGTCCGAATGAATCCGGACGCCCCGGAAGTGCCACCAGCTTTGCTCGAAGTGGTGGGTGAAAACGATGAATACACTATCGAGGAACGCGATAGGCTAAAAGGCAAGATAGAAGCTCTGAGGGCAGAAAAGGCTAAGATGGGCATGAAAGAAAAATCGAAAGCGTCAGTTGCTCATCACACTGATAACCCCATAGAGCATGAGCCTTCAAGGACTCATGTGAGTACCAAAAAGACTCATGCTAGCTCCAAGAAGTCTCACCGGTCTAAGCCAGTGGAGAGTTCTGACTCAGACTCAGAGTCTTCAGATAGCTCTTCGGATGACGAGGGAGTTGAAGAATCCTTATCCTCTAGCAGCGATGAGGGTCGAACTAAAAAGAAGCAGAAGCAAATCAAAAACTACTCAAGGAAAATGGATAGACATGGAAAGTTGAAGAAGAATATTGGCAAAGGGTCATCTCACAGCCGGAGGCATGTAGACCAGATGCTGATGGATCCTTTTGCTTTCCATGATGAACCATGTATCTTTGCAACTCCCAATGAAGATACTGTGTTCAATCGTGGCCGAAATTGGAGGCAATCTCCATTGTCTTCTAAAATTCTGTCCGGAAACCGCCCTAAGAGGTTTGATAGCACCAAAATGGACAAGTACGATGGCAATACTGATTCAGACAATCATTTGGAGAAATTTAAAAACTTTATGATGAACTTTGATGATGATGACAAGCTACTTTGTAGAGCATTCTCCCAATCGTTTACGGGGAGTGTCTAAAATGGTATAACAGCCTACCACAAGGTTGTATCAAGAATTTTGATACTTTTGGGTGGCCTTTCGAAGGCAGTTCGTTGGAAGTAAAGAGTTAAAGGGCAACGGGGACTCAATAATCCATTGTGCCCAGGAACCGAATGAATCCTTAAAAGAATATATAAACCGTTTTGTAAACACCAAGAATGGGTTGGCTGATTGCTTCGAGCAAGTTGCAATAGCATCTTTGAGACAGGGCTTGAACCCTGGGAATTTGGCTGATTCGGTGACCAAAAAGAAGGCCATGACTTGGGGAGGGTTGCTGAATCAGGTTGGAAAACAGATTAATGTTGATGAGACCAAGAAAACGAGGGTGCACAGGCAGGTGAGGTCTACCCCGGTGGCACCAAACCTCAATCAGAATCACTCCGGAAACAAGGCGAAAGAGACCGGACATGGGCATGGCAGGGCTAAAGCTCAATCTCAACCAGCTGCACCTGCTCAGAGTCAGCAATCCAGAAATAAAAGAGGGCCTTGAGTTCAACCGGAGTGGTTCGCAGAATTGAAAGAAAGTGTGGCCACCATTTATGATAAAACAATGGAAGAGGTGCATTATAGAAGACCGGCCACAATGCAATCCCCTAGAGAACACCGTAATAACTCTTTCTGCCAGTATCAAAATGATACTGGCCATACCACCGATGATTACATAGCTTTAAAACAAGAAGTTCGAAACTTGATTGAGAGGGGAAATCTGGGGGATTACGTTAAAAGAAGAGGAGGTAATAGGCCTGACAATACTCACCGGGTTGGTCCAAGTAATGCTGCTCCGGAGGGAGCCATGGTTATAATCGAAAGGTTTGATGTGGAATCTGAATACTTGGATCCTGATCCAACTCCAAATAGAGTGGGTACCATTGAGGAATGTTCTAGGACAGTCTCCGGGCTCATTAAGTTTTTTGAGTCACTTACAATTTTCGGAGGGGATACTATGACAGCTCCTATTGTTTCTTCAAGGAAGAGGCACGTTCACACTTTAGCTACCCAGCTAGAAGGAGGCATGACTTCCTATCAATCGCAAGTTCCATTCCCTTCATTGTTTTTGATGAAGATGATTTAAGAGATATAGCTAGTCCTCATGAAGATGTTGTTGTCATAGGAGCATCTATTGGGGGCAATGACATAAGACGAATTTTGGTGGATACTGGTAGCTCAGCCAATATCCTTTTCTTAACCACTTACAAGAGAATGAAAAATCCAGCTGTAATTCGCAGTTCGGACAGATCAATTGTGGGCTTTACTGGCAGCTCAGCAGAGGTAATCGGGGAATTCGACGAGGAAGTTCTGTTGGGCATGGGCCCCTTCAAGAAGATGGTCAGGATACTTTTTATTGTGGTAGATTGTACCACTTGCTATAATGCTATTTTAGGGAGGTCTTGGCTCTCTAGAATGCATGCAGTAGCCTCGACAGTCCACCAGTGTTTGAAATATGCTATTCAAGGAAAAGTGGGAGTTGTCCGGAGCAGTCAGAAGGTTGCAAGGGAATGTTATGCTACAGCCCTGGCGCCCCGGACATTGAGGGCAGTTCGTATCAACGAGCAATAGCAATTTCAGGGGCTTTCTGGGGGTGAGGGTGAAATTGATGACCCCGGAGAGGCCCCTAGAGTATTAATACCAGTCGAAGAAGTAGAAACACATTTTTTAGAAGAAGGGAAGAGTGTCAAAATAGGGTCCATAATGCCACCCGATCTGAAGAAAGAGATGCTAAAGTTTTTGAAAAGCCATCAGCATGTTTTTGCTTGGTGCAATGCTGATGTTACCGGGGTACCAGCAAATGTGATATCACACCACCTATCTGTCCGGAAAGATATAGCACCAGTGGTTCAAAAGAGAAGGGCTTTCTCCAAGGAAAAGGCTGATGTTATTGTACAAGAGGTTGACAAGCTCACAAAGATGGGGCATATCAAGGAGTCTCAATATCCTTTGTGGACTGCCAATCCGGTTCTAGTAAAAAAGAAAAATGGCAAGTGGCCTATGTGCATTGACTTCACAGACCTCAATAGGGCTTTCCCAAAAGATCTGTATCCAGTTCCCCGGATTGACCAGCTAGTAGACTCCACTTCTGAGAATAAGCTCCTATCCTTTATGGATGCTTTCGCCTATCCTTCTGAGCATACCACGTTTGTCACTGACAGGGGTCTTCATTGCTACAAAGTAATGCCGTTTGGATTGAAAAATGTTGGGGTTACTTATCAGAGATTGGTAAACCAAGCCTTTGCTGATCAGATTGGAAGGAATATGGAAGTATATATCGATGACATGATGGTGAAAAATGTGGATGAGCAATTGCACTTGGCTGACCTCCAAGAAACTTTTACCAACTTGGTAAAGGTGAATTTGAAGTTAAATCCAGAAAAATGTGTGTTCGGAGTGCAATCCGGGAAGTTCCTAGGTTATATAATAAGTGAGCATGGGATACAGCCCGATCCGGACCAACTTAATGCTCTATTTCAAATGGAGCCTCCTCGGAATATTAAAGAAGTACAATGATTAACGGGGAGGTTAGCTGCTTTAAACAGATTTATCTCAAGGTCTTCGGATAAATGTGCCCTGTTTTTTCAAACCTTAAAGGATGCGAAGGGATTTGAATGGACATCACAGTGTGATGAGGCTTTCAATGAAATCAAGAAGCATCTGTCATCTCCCAAAACCTTGTTTAAACCAGTTGATGGAGAGACACTCTTCGCATATTTGTGCCAGCAGTGCTGTGTTAGTGAGAGAAGTGGATAATTACCCCTATCCAGTGTACTACGCCAGCAAAAGCTTGATAGATGCAGAAAGGCGTTATTTGAAACTTGAAAAATTAGCATTGGCCCAGGTGATAGCTGCAAGAAAGATGAGGCCTTATTTCCAGGCTCATCCTATTATCCTCCGAACGTCTTTTCCTTTGAAGAATGTTCTCCAAAAGGCAGACATCTCAAGTAGGATGACTAAGTGGTCAGTAGAATTGGGGGATTTCGATATAGATTTTGCTCCCCGAACAGCAGTCAAAGCCCAAGCTGTGGCTGATTTTTTAGTTGAATTCCACTCTGATAGAGATTCAGAGCAGACTACTGAGAAGAGAGACAAAAAGGTCTGGGTCGTCCGGACGGATGGTGGATCCAGCACTATGGGATGTGGTGCATGGGTGTTCTTGACTTCTCCATATGGTGACGAAATGTACCAGGCTATATGTTTTGCTTTCAGGGCTTCCAATAATGAGTCTGAATACGAGGCAGCTATAGCCGGTTTGAAGTTAGCTTTTATTTGTGGGGCCAAGAGGGTCAAGATATTGAGTGAATCCAGCTTCTTATCCACCATGCCCAAGGCCAATCTGAGGCTAAAAAGGAACAGCTAGTGAAGTATTTACTTCTTCTTAAAAATAAAGCACTCAGGTTTAAAAGCATTATTTATGAACATATACCCCGGACAGAAAATGAGTTAGCAGATTCATTGGAAACCATAGCATACACAGAGTCGTATCCATGGATCCATGTGCTTGAGAGCCCCTCCATTCAACTTGATAGGAGTAAAAAAGAATAAATTTTTGAAGTACAAATGAAACAACCTCAGGATTAGAGATTTTCTCTCCTACAATACCTCTCCGACGGCATCGTGCCTCCGGATAAGTCACTGGCAAGAAAACTGAAACACAAGGCTCGTGGTTTTATCATACTAAGAGACGTTCTGTATAAAAAGTCTTACAGTAAACGTCGTCTGCGCTGTTTGGGGGATGATGAATCTCAAGTAGTCCTCTCCGAATTGCATGATGGCGAGGGATCAGCTCATTGTGGATTCAGGGCTCTAACAAGGAGAGTTTTATTGGCTGGCTACTATTGGCCATCTATCATGCAGGATGCTAAAGAGCTGGTAAGAAGGTGTGACCCATGCCAAAGATACAGCAATGAAATTCATGTCCCAGCCATTCCTTTAGAGTCAATTTCTGAGCCTATACCTTTTTCTCGGTGGGGATTGGATTTAGTGGGGCCTCTCCCTATGGCGTCCGGAGGGCGCAAAACTATAATTGTTGCAATCGATTACTTTTCGAAGTGGATTGAAGCAGCCCCTCTGGCAGGAACAACATCAAAAGCCGTTATAAAATTCATTTTATCCAACATTTGTTGCAGATTTGGTGTTCCACAAAAGATAACAACAGATAATGGACCGCAGTTCGACAATAGGGAAATGGAGAGTTTCTATGCCTTAAGGGGTATACAACATTGTTTCTCTTCACCTTTCCACCCACAAGCAAATGGTCAGGTTGAAGTGGCTAACAGAACTATACTGTCCGGTTTAAAGAAGAACTTGGAAGGGGATGCTGGGAAGTGGCCTAGCTATTTACAATAAGTTTTGTGGGCCTACCGGACACCACATGGGGCTGCAACACAGGAGTCACCCTTTGCTTTGGTCTATGGGATGGATGAAATAGCTCCCATAGAAGCAACTCTCCCATCATTTTGTGTTCACAACTTCTCCGAATGCGCTAACGAAGTGGCCATCAGAAGTCAGCTCGACTTAATAGAAGAGAGACGAGTGAAAGCTCACCTTAGAGTTGCACACTATCAGGGTTTAATGAGGAGTAGATTTGCTTCTAGGGTTAAAAGAAGAGATTTCCAACCGGGGGACAAGGTATTGAGGAAAGTCTTCTTACACACTAAAGAGAAGCTGCTCGGCAAATTGGCCTCGACTTGGGAAGGACCTTATGTGGTTGTTGAAAGGCTTAAACCTGGAACATATTGGCTAGAAGACAAGGATGGAAGAGTTCTGACCCACCCTTGGAATATCGAACATCTCTGGATGTACTTGGAGTAGCATTTCTGTATATATTTACTTGTTTAAACATCCATGTAAATATTTGGGGGCATACTCTTTCCTACCCTAGTGGCGCGGTGAGGTTTTAATGAGGTGTCCGGGTTTTAAATAAAATTTGATGCCTTCTTAAAAAATTTCTGAAGTGTCCTTACTTTGTCTTTTGTCACACTATCCGGATTGAAATAAAAGAGTGATGACCACTTAAATATTCGTCATCAGAGAATTTAAACACTCTCACAATGAAATAACTAAGGGCTATTTAAACACTAGCCATCAAAATTGGAACAAAGTATGAAAGAATGTGAGAATTGTGCAAAACAAGGATATTCATTGAAACAACTTAAGTTCCTTGGCCTTCCAAGGACTTTCAAATTGTCAAAACAGAGTAAAAGATCTATCCGGTCAAATACCGAACATATTAACAAAAAGAGTGTCTTGGCCTTCCAAGGACTTTAGTTTAGATAACATGAAAAATAAAAAGTAATTCATAATTTAAGGCTGAGCCTTTGAAGATGGCTCAGCTTCATCTTTCTTCTTCTTCCCCTTGGGATCATCTTTCTCTTCATCTGGGCTCTCCCCGGTGTTTTCTTCGTCATCGGATGAGGAGGCACTGGAGAAGCCAAACCTGTCGCCTTCGGCCATTGTGTGATATGGGAGGTCTTTGGGCTCTACGTGAAGCCACAAATCACCCAAGTTCCTCTTCGGGAACTTCTCATGGAAGAGCAGAACCATATATGATTTCATTTTGGCATACATTTGCTCTTAAGTGTCTATCACGTTATTGGCATAAGCATCGATCTTGGCCTGGATTTTGCCCTCCTGCTCCCTTAGCAAACCAACTTTCTCCTCTACAGCTTGGGACACTGCGTTTTCAAGGGCAATCTTGTCACTGGTCAGGTTGGTGATAATTTGGTCCTTGGCCTTGGTCTCCTCTTTTGATGAGGCAAGATCTTTCTCCAATTCGGACAACTTCTCCCGGAGCTCTGTGATAGTGTTCTCTAGAGTGGAAACTTTTGTGGTAGTCACCTCTTGGGTTCTCTTCAACTCTTTGTTTTCCCCCTTTAGAATGGCAGCGTTTGAAGTGGCAGTAAGAAGGTCATCGGACAACCTCTCTTTGTCAGACTTGAGGTCTTTGATAATGTCTGCCTGATTTCGAACTTGTTTCTCCAACGCGAGCACCGGCTGAACATTGCTTAATAAAGAGTGGGATATAACATCTCTTTAACTTGAAACAATAAAGGTCTTACCATTAAAAGTGACTGTGTTTGAAGTGCTCGGAGGGAGGTAAGGCCCAGCAAAATCGTCTCTGGGGAGATTGATAAAGTACTCACTAAGCCCACCAAGACCAGTGATGTCTACCCCATCAATGTTAAGATCTCCCCCTTCGACCTCATCGGTTTGGAAGTCACCAGGTATCTCCTCTGCTTGTGTTGGGTCAGTGGGGTCAGCTTGGGAAAGAGGCTCCGGAGGTCGGAGAGAGACTTCGTCACCCTTAGAGGTCTTTTTCTTCTTGGCCTCCCTATCTTTGCTTTCAGCACCCCGTTTACGGTCTCTTTTGGAAGCCCTTGGAGGATTTGGGGAGTGAACATTTTGCCTAACACTCTCCTGCTCTACCGCTTCCAAGAGAGCAACATCAATTTGACTAGGGGCTAGCCCCTCCGAATGCTTTGGAACATCCTCCTCCACCTCAGCCGGGTTAGCTCCACCCACCACTTTTTTGCCCTTGTTTTTGCCTTTCATCTTACTCGGGGCCTTGGCCCGGCCTGGCAAGTAAAGTGTCCCATCCGGTTCATACGTCCTTTTGAGCACGACATCCGGAGGAGGCTGGGTGGTGAGCTCTTCCCAAGATAAGTCTCTCCGACCTATGGTGTTCCACAGATGAGACCTTGCCAAGTTGCCCCCAGTAAAAGCAGCATGAAACCGTTCCCCCACTTCTCAGCAGTCCAAGCGTTGATCCTGGTGCAAGTGGTCTGCCCGGTTTTCAAGTGGTCACTGAAGTCCTTGGGTAGTTCTGCTAATGCAAAGATAAGACCAATTAGTTTAAATAAACTTGATTTTAAAAAACGAGAATGACAAGAATGTAAAGTAGGAGACTTACGATCACTCCTCCATCTGCTTGTGAGAAGACTTGGGTTGACTCCAGACTTGATTTTCTTCCCATTCTCCCAAGCACCACTAACGAACAGGAATTGAGTCCTCCAATTCCTCTCCGACTCCAGCAGGTCATCAACAGTTTTGAAGTTATCCCCCATATTGAAGTGGTAGAAGGGGATGTGGTGGTTTCTGCAGAGATTGGCCACAGCAGCAAACTCCTCCATTGGTAGAGGAATCCCGGAGAGCCTAGAAGCCATGCTGCAGGACATAAGGGTGTACCAAGCATTGGGGCTCAACTGGCTCGGACAGAGGTTTATCAGATGAAAATATCTGACAATTTCTGGGTCCAAGGGGAATCTGAGCCCCCAGTTAAACAGCTCCGTGAAGATGACTATTTCGCTCAATTTGCAGTCCATGGGAGTTTCTAGGTTTATAGGGATCCTTATCTTCACGTTCTCCGGAATTCCCCACTTTGTATGCATCCGGCCCAGTTCAGCTGTGTGGATGAATGCGTAGTTGATCTTTTGCAGAGCGAGGAGGTAGATCCGGATGCCTCAAGCACAACATTTCCTTGCCTTTATCTTTTTTGGCAGCAACAACATTGCTAGTCTGTCTGGATGGCTCGGACTCAAATGGAGCCTCTTCGATAGAGTCCTCCATTACTTCCTCCATGATGGATGAGGGATTTTCTGTAGCAGTAGTAAGGGGAAGGTTTAGATCTGGCTCAGCCTGGCTGCCGAACTGCTGAGTTTCTATGTTTTCTTGGTCCCTGGCGTCCGGTTGGGGCTCTGATGCTGGTGTTTCCTTCTGGAGACTTGAGCTAGTGCCCTCCGGACCGGACAGCCTGTCCTTGGGAGCTCTAATGGGCATTTCTGACCCCACACTACTGTCTTTGGCACCCGATTTCGAAGGGGTACCCTTGGTAGCTTGACCCTTGACCAATCGGCCTTTTCTTCGGTCAACTAAATTTTGTGGAGAGTTTTCGGTGTCTGACCCCATAGCTAAGAAGGGGGGGGGGGGGGTTTCTTAAAACTGATAACAGTTGCACCTGGCTCAACAACAGGTAACAGTTGAAATAACCTTTTCGGTTTGATGCCTTTTGAAGAAGAAGGACCCTGGTCTGACTCTGTGGCTGCAGTCACTGGTTTGTCGATATGGGAGGTGGGTAAGCCTGCTGCAATGCGCCTTTCCCTTTCGACCTTTTGCGCCTTTTCTAGTTCAAAGAGGTTGAGCCACCCGCCTTTGACCAAAGCGTTCCGAGCCGTGAACATAACAAACTGGGTAAAAATTTGTTTTGGAGAGAAAAACGCTTTGAGAATTTGTAGAGTAAAAATGAGAGTGATGGTGAAACAGTAGAAAGTGTTTCAATTTATAGTAAATCTGAAAAAGAAGCTTGATTCCTAGGAGAATTTGAAAAGATAGGTAATGATTAAAAGACGGCGCTGATGTCACCCTCTTTAATGAAGAGGTTGCTTTTCGAAGAAGGTGGGTGCGAAATTCAAGGTGAAAAAACGGCCGAAGAACCCAACCAAAAAGTGACACGTGTCCCATAAACTTTGGCAAAAAACCGTTTGGATTTTCAAAGCTTTGTCAGTCCGGATAAAGCCACAACACAAACAGACCTGTCCGGATTAAAACTTGCCCTTATACATCGGACTGTTTTTCAGGTTTTTGGCAAAGGCATTTGAACAAACACCTGAAAAAGGGGCTCCTGATGAGTCCGAATATTTCTTCCTCTCCGGACAGGGACAGATCGGACCAAGACCACCAGACCGGACAGGCCACTTCGAACACTTAGCCCATTCGACTGTTCGAACTATGACAAAAGTACTAAAAACCTAAACACTTCTTGACTAAGATGCTTGCTCTCCTACTAAGAGCTTATGGGTCTATAAACGTGACCCGGGTCCATTAAACATGACCCTAAAACCCATAAAGCCCAAATGTAAGGGTATAAATTCCCAACCACCTGCATTAAATATGGGTAATGAAAATTAACTGCAACCAGGCTGCTTAATTCTCCCTCTACTCTCTACTCAAAATATTAAACACCTATAAACTTCCACAAAACTCTGAACAAATTACTCAATTACCCTCAGACATAAATTAACCTCACCATGAATGATGTTGTCTTTGGCCTTCACCTCCTCTTTTGAAGTAGAAAGACTCTTCTCCAAGTAAGAATTTTTGGATTGAAGTTCTTTCACAACCCCATCCGAAGTGGCCAAGTCCTCATTCCCCTTCTTCAGCTCCTCGTTTTCTCTCTTTAATGCCTCGAGACTCTGGTTGGCAGGAAGGAGGTTGTTAGACAAACTCTCCTTGTTAGAATTAAGTGTGTTGATGATGGCTGACTGGTTTCGCACTTGCTCCTCCAAGTTGAGCACCGGTTGAATATTGCTCAACAAGGAGTGGGTCACCATATCCTTCTCTCCTGAAACAGAAAAATATTTACCATTGAAAGTGACTATGTTCAAAGAGCTTGGGGGGAGGTAAGGGCCAACAAAGTCATCCTTCTCAAGGTCTCCAAAGTAAAGGCCAATCCCTTGAAGGTCACTAATGTCTACCTCATCAAAGTTGATGTCCCCTCCGGCACCCTCTCTAGTGTGAAAGTCCCCTCCAGCGCCCTCTCCGGTGTGAAAGTCACTTGGGATTTCCACTGCTTGAGTTCGGTCTGTTGGGTCGACTGGAGGAAGAGACTCCGAAGGCCGGAGGGCAATTTCATCTCCCTTTGAGGTTTTCTTCTTCTTAGCTTCCTTATCTCCACCTTCTACTCCCCGTTTTCGATCTTTCCTGGGAGCTTTTGGGGGCTTTGGAGATCCAACTGCCACTTTGGTACTCTCATTTTCTACCAGTTGTAGCAAAGCAGCATCAATCCTTCCTTGGTCCTGCTCCTCTTGGTTTGTTGGGACAGCTTCCTCAACGTCACCTGGATTGACCTCAGCCACGTCTTGCTTAGCCTTGCCTTTCTTGCCCTTCATTTTGCTTGGGGCTTTAGCTCTGCCCGGCAAGGCTAGCTTTCCATCCTTTGCATCTGTCTTCTGGAGAATCACCTCCGGAGGGGTGGAGTGATCAATTCTTCCCAAGACAAGTCTCTCCGGCATGTTGTATTCCAGAGACGGGATCTTACCAGGTTGCCTCCGGTAAAACAGTTGTGGAAGTGATTTCCCCATTTCTCAGCAGCCAAAGCATTTAGCTTGGCAAAAGTGGTCTGCCCCTCCTCTAAGTAGTCATTAAACTCCTTCGGCAGCACTACCAAAAAATAAAAGAAGAGAAATTAAACAAACTTATTATAAGAAAAGATAGAAAGATGTAATGAAATATGTACCTGTGCTCTTCCATCTGCTGGTAAGCATGCTTGGATTGACACCAGCTTTAATCTTCCTCCCATTCTCCCAAGAACCACTGATAAACAAAAATTGAGTCTTCCAGTTCTTCTCCGACTCAAGCAAGTCGTCCACCACTTTGTAATTGTCACCCATATTTTAATGGTAAAAGGGGATGACATGGTTTCTGCAAAGACTGGCCACAGCAGCAAACTGCTCCATCGGAAGTGGGATTCCGGAGAGCCCGGAGGCTACAATGCAAGCCATGAGGGTGTCAAGCGTTGGGGCTCAGTTGGCTTGGGCAGAGCTTTATTAGATGGAAATATCTGACAATCTCTGGGTCCAAGGGAAACCTAAGCCCCTAATTGAATAACTCAGTGTAGAAAACTATCTCATTAAGATTGCAGTCCATTGGCGTCTCCGGATCGACCGTATCCTCACTTTAACATTTTCTGGGATTCCCCACTTTGTCCGGATCCGGCCTAGTTCAGCTGTGTGAACAAAAGCGTAATTGATCTTCTGCATGGCTAGCAGGTACTTTACACTCACTTTGTGGAAGCAAGGTCCCACTTTTCCTACGAGGCACTCCGGTAGGTTCGGGTGTTTTAAGCATAGCTTCTCTTTGCCCTTGCTTTTCTTGACAATGGCAGTCTCACTTGTCTGCCCGAAGACATCGGTCTCAAAAGGGGCTTATTCAACACTATCCTCAATTACGTCTCCCATTACCATGGAAGGGTTATCAGCTGTTTTTGGGAGGGAAGTGCTAGTGGTTGGCTCATTAAGCTGTCTGGATAGCTGAGCACTGCTTTCTTTTTGTGGTCTGGAGTCCGGCTGGGGCTCAAATCCGGAGGGTTCGTTTCGAAGGCTTGAACTGGTGGCCTCCGGACAAGACAATTTGTCCTTGGGAACTTTAATGGGCGCTTCTGACCCTGAAATTTTGTCTTTGGTCCCAGATTTAGAGGGTACAGATTTTGGAGATTTAGACTGTGGAGCATAAGCCTGGCCTTTTACTAGACGACATTTTCGACGATTTATTAGCTTTTTTGGGGAAACGTCAGCATCTGATCCCATGGCTATGAATGTAGAGGGTCTCCTAGCATTTGTAACTACTTGCTCTTGTTCAACAATAGGCTCCGACTCCTGGATTGATGAGCCTGAGATGATCGGTGAAAGACTAGGTTGAAATAACCTTCTAGGTTTGGAGCTTCTGGCAGAAGACGAACCTCGATCAGGCTTTGAGGTTGGTGTTTCAGGTTTGTCAATAGGGGAGACTGTGAGGCCTGCTGCAATGCGCCTTTCTCGTTCGACCCTTTGTGCTTTCTCTAACTCTGACAGATTCAGCCACCCACCTTTTACTAGAGCGTTTCTTGCTATAAACATAAACTTACAATAAAATGCGTTTTTGGAGAAGAGAGATAAAAGCTCTGAAGATTAGAAGTGAAAAGATGTTGAAGATGGTAAAACAGTGAAAAGTGATTTAATTTATACTAAAGCACAAAAGATACCTTGAAACCTAGGAGAATTCGAAAAGATAAAGTAATGATTAAAGACGGCGCTGACATCATCAACATTAATTGAAGAGGTTACTTTTTGAGGTTAGTGGGAGCGTCATTCTAAGAGAAAAACGGCTGGTGAGGCAAATCAGGAAGGGACACGTGTCCCACGATCTATGGAAAAACCGTTGAGCTCATGAGCGATTTTTAAGGTCTTGTCAAAGGCCTTCGAACATAACCTAAAAAAGGGCTACTGATGAGTCTGGTTTTTCTCACCACTCACTGTAGAAACCGGACAGGGGCAATTCGGATAAAAACCACCAACTGAACCATCCAAACAAGACTAAAGTATTAAAAACTAATCACTTTATGACTAAGCTAATTACCAACCTGCTTAATAAACTAATGGGTCTTTGAATTCGACCCGGTTTCATGAGTTTGACCCGAAAACCCACGAGGCCCATAATTAAGGGTATAAATACTCAACCAATTTCATTAATGAGAGTAATGAACATTTAACACAACCAGGAAGCTCAAATCTCTCACTACAAACCACTTAAACATTAAATACCCTTAAAACATCACAAAATACCTCACCAGACTACCCTCAGACTAAAATAATCCACACCAAACAGTAGGACCGAAACAAACCATTATTTAAGATTACAACCATATACTATATGATTTTGATCGATGATTATTCAATGATGGTATCGGTTTATTTTTTACAAACAAAATATTAGCCATATTCAACCTTTATCAAATGGAAGACAATGATCGAGAAGTAGACGGGAAGAAAGATCAAGCATCTTAGGACAGATAATAGGTTAAAATTCTACAATCGTGAGTTTAATGAGTTCTGCGACTTTTAGGGAATAATTCTTCATCGTACATGTTCTAGAAAATCATAACATAATGGAATTACATAGATAATGAATACAACATTTTATGAAAAAGCATGAAGCATGCTCTCGCATTCTAGTGTGGGAAAATAGTTTTAGGCCAAAACTATCAATACGGCTTGTAATTTGGTGAATCGGTCTCCATCAATGACTATTGATTGTAAGACTCTATTTATAATTTAGTATGGATCATCGGATGATTACTGAAACTTGAGAGTGTTTGGTTGTCCAATGTATGTTCATGTGAGAGACAGTAAAGCTGAGCCAAGGAAAAATAGGTTCATATTTCAAGGATATGTGACCGCAATGGAGGAATATAGGTTATGGTGTACCTCTCCAAAGTCTCCACGTTTTCTCACTAGTATGGACGTCATTTTTTTTGAACCGACTTTGCTAGATACTCCGATACATGTAAGATAAATGGTTAAATTATGATCGGTTGTGAGTAAATGGGTGGAACTTAAAGTGGAATCGGTTTATAGTAGGTCCAATAATTCAAATGGTTTTGAGATGGATCCAGGATTAGGAGGTGAAACGTTAACATTGGATGATAATGACGATGATACGACCAAACCAGAATAACAACCTTATAACATGACATTGGGCAGAGAAATAATTAAGATTAGATTACCAAAAAGGTATACGAAGCTAGTTGCATATGATCTGGTAGTTCTGGAAAACAAATTGAGATGCAGCAACCTAATAGCTATTGGGAAACTATAGATCGTTCAGAAGCAGATCGGTTGATTGGTGTTATAGAAGAAGAGATTGAATCTCTTTATAAGAATTAGACATGGAAGCTTGTTGATTTTCCTAAAAGATAGAAGGTAGTAGGCTGAAAATGGGTATTCAAGAAAAAGAAAGATAATCCATATGTTGAGATACCTCGATGGAAGGCAAGATTGGTTGTTAAACGTTTTACTCGAAAGAAATGAATCGATTTCAATGAGATATTTTATCCAGTGGAATACATAGTTTGGTTCGAGTTTTGTTAGTCATATTTGTTTTGTAAGACTTACGGCTTGAGTAGTTAGATGTGAAGACTACATTTCTACGTAGTGAATTGGAGGAACTAATCAACATGACACAACCAAAGGGATTTATTGAACCTAAAATGGAGGAAACTATTTTTCTTCTGAAAAGTCTAATCACCTAGAAAATATAAAACTGATTTGATACATTCATGGTGTTAACAGGGTTTAAAAGGATTTCATATGAAAGTTGTATGTATCATCAAAAGTTGTCAAACAATTTTTATACTTATTTATTATTGTATGGATATGATATGCTCATTGTTTCTTGTAGCATATCACAAATTGTTGAGATAAACAAAGCAGCTTAGTGCCGAGTTTAAGATGAAGGATATGGATAGGACAAAGAAGATTCTAGGCATGGAGATTACCAAGAAAAAAATCGTAGAATCATTACACTTGTCTTAGTAAAACTACTTTGAGAAAGTGCTACAAAGATTCAACATGTTTGATTCGAAGCTAGTTTGTATCTTTTCTTCACTCATTTCAAGTTATCTCAAGTAGGATTATGGAAGAACGATGATGATTTAAGACAAATATCGAAAGTTTCATACTCAAGTGTAGTTGGAAGCATCATGAATGCTATGGTATGCAGATATCTTGATATTTCACATGTGGTTAGTATGGTCAAAAGGTACATGGGATGTTGATGGCGACTGGTGTCGAAACACAATCGTCGGCTGTAGAAATGAAGAAGAAAGATAAACAACGATAGATATATGCCTAACCCTAGGTTAGAATATAAGATACTCGGACACTCATAGAAAAATCTCAATTTTTATTCATCAAAGTCTAAAAATAAAATTAGGGTTTGAGACGCCTTAAATAGGAATCGTTCAAATCTCTAATACAAAATATATAAACAAAAAAAATGCAATAAAATAATATCCTAATAAATCTGATTACATTCATATTTAATTTGCTATCTTTAATAAATCCTTAAAGTATAAAAAATAAAATAAAATAAAACCAAAACATTTAAATAGACTTTATAGAGGCTTTCTGCCTACATCATCCTTTCTCGGTTGGAAAGAATTCGACCTCGAATTTAAAACTTCGAAATATCGAAAGAACTCCACGACAACATTCTGATTTAACAGACATCCATACCACTATTGTAACAACTAAGGAGGAGACAGTAAGATGCAAATGACTCTGGACACTAATAACATAACCCCTTAGTACCCAAAAGTCGTTGTTTAATTAACTTTATGTCTGCATAAAGTTGTTTATGCGCAGATCCATTTTGAGGTATATCTGTATCAAAGAGTTTTTATACAAGATTGATTGCATCATTTGCACTCAAATTATCCATGTCTATATTAGATACTGCTAACAAACTCACAAGTAAAGCAGATGATTTAAACATGCATAAGAGGTTATAGTCATCCGTTCTTATGTTATCAATGTAAAGATAACTATCTTCTTCTGCTTTTGTCCAGAACTGATATTCCTTGCATTCTCTTTGCCATGAACCAACATTTTTAGATGGAGACAATCCAATATAAACACCACTTACTACTGCGAAACCATTATTATCAACATACTTGTCTAAGACAAACAGTCTACCACTAACACTTGCGGGTTCTGGACTAGAATTTCCTGCAGAATGTACAATAAGAATTCTTTTATCGGTTGTACGAAATGCTCTAAAGGTGACTGGGTCCGCGAAGAAAACCAAAACGAATTTGGAGCCGATCGACATTGAGATTACGACATTGTGATTACACTGAATCCATCAGCAATTGCATCGTCGAAAGTAGACAATATTGTTTCACTATCGCAAAGAGGATTGCAAACTGAGTAAACTAAAAATCTTAGGATGGGGGACCTTGCCATTTTGTTCCAGTAGCGAATCTGACGAAAGTAACATTGTTAGTGAAGTGTCCGACTGCTGTAGAAGTTATATGTGTTCCATGATCTGTTACGTCTACTGCAGAGTCTGGGCCTAATCCATAATATCGTGTTCAAATAATCTTGCTTATTATGTGACTGTGTATCCCTCGTCCCCTTGCCAAAGCAGCAAGGCTGTCACAAGTTGTTTGCAAGAGTGAGTGTTCTCAGAATAAAGCAAATTTTTTTCTCATTCTAGCTACATAATGAAGTGTCAAACAATAAATATAATTGTAGATGCTAGAACATGGTTCATTAGCGGATTGAAAAACCTCTATAAACGAAGCAAAAACAAACAAAATTTCCCAAGTAATTTCAGTTATTATCTTTCCGTCAGCACATGCAGCTACCCTGGTTGTAGACAATCTGAATACACTCTTCAAGCCTCCACAACGTTTCACTTCTAATGTCTTTAATTTCTTGAGACAAGTTGCATTGAGTTTTCCATGACATATCTTCTCCAAATTGATAAGATTATAAATAAAAAACGAATCGAAGATTGGAAAAGCATCTCCAGTGCAGAACCGTTTTTATGACGAGCTAACAATATTTGCGTGGTTCATGTACAAATTGACTACCGCATCCCCTGGACCAGAAGTGAACACAACAACTTTTTGCAGATATGTTTAAACCCATAGCCAATGTCTCAATAGCAAAGAGGACCTTCATAAGGTATTCCTGAAAAAAAGCACTACCAGTTCCTTGATAACAGGAAGAAAACCAGAATGATGAACAACAATACTTGGTTTAAGCAGTGGCAACACCAATTCAATAGTATGTAAACTTCTGTCTTCTTCATTTAAGCACTATATAGCATTAGTAAACACCTGTTCTACTACCCCCTTCTCATCCTCTGTACAAAAATTAAGCTTTGACATACACATTTCATGCTTGTCACACCCTCGTCTACTGAAGCTAAAGATGATGACCGGTTGAAATTTCTGTTCTATTATCATCTTAATGATTTTGTAAATGCTCGAACCACTAGAACTTCTATCTCCGTTAGCAATTCGACCATACAAAACAACCAAAAACCATGCCGCTTTTGTAGGAAACTTGGCCATCATCTCATCGGATCCAGAAGTTTCTGCAGATACATCTGGTTGATTAGACCCACAAAAATAAGACATTTATGAATCTCGTCTCAGTAGAACTCCAAATGTATATGCATACCTGAGAACGATGTCACTTAACAGATTAAGAACAAAAGTCACTTTAGCCAATCCTGCCGATCTCTCACATAACGTATCCACTTTTTGTGCATCATCAACCTTTGATCTACCCTTGAACTTTGTGGTAGCTTCATCAACCTCCATCAAAATCAAACAGTCTTTTATCAAACAATTTTTTTTGTATTTTTTGTGTTTGACCTTAAGTTAGACAGGATAAGTTGAATACAGTTTATCCACCAGTTGACTACCATAATTTTTTATCTACCGCTTCAAATATTGGCAGAGATAAAAAATTTGATTTTGATATTTTTAAATTTTTTTATGGGTTTTATTTTCTTATCATCAACCAAATGTTTAACAATTTCCTCGGTAGAAATTTCAAGAGAGGGGATTGTTTTGTTGTTTACCTTATTAAAATAAGGAGAGACGTTTGTTGGTGTTACCCAATCGTCTTCGTCTTTAACAGTTATTTCATCCTCATCGCTGTAAATATCATAAATCGAATCTCCTAATTCTGGCCATGTTTCATCAGAAATTTCACTCGGGTAGTCAGCCTCATACTCATCAAAAAGTGGATAGTCGAGTATCGGCGAACCCTCCATGTCACCAACAGCTACTTGATGGACCTTCCCCTTTGGTTTTTCCAAATTGTGGCTATGGCTGTGGTTGGATCCCGTGAAAAAGAATTTCTCCTTTGAATTTATGGTTGGAGTTTGAAATCCGGTGGTGGTCAAATTTTCAATATCTTCTATCGCTTTCTTCATTTAATGCTACAACGAATTCATCCATTCATCTATCTGAGGTCGGAACTGACCGAATTCATCACGGTCGACCAATTCTGCGATCAGAAGAGTGGACTTCCCCCCACAAGAATCTCTTTAGCGACATACCTTTGTTACCCACGCCGTAGGAGCTCTGTCACTCTAATACCAATATGATGGCGACTGGTGTCGAAACACAGTCGCCAGCTGTAGAAATCAAGAAGAAAGATACAAAACAATAGATATACGCATAACCCTAGTTAGAATATAAGAGACTCGTAGACTCATAGAAAAATCTCAATTTTTATTCCTCAAAGTCTAAAAACAAAAGTAGGGTTTGAGACACCTTAAATAGGAATCGCTCAAATCCCTAATACAAAATATGGAAACAAAAATAAACGGAATAAAATAATATCCTAATAAATCTGATTACATTCATATTTAATTTTCTATCTTAAATAAATCCTTAAAGTATAAATAATAAAATAAAATAAAACCAAAACATTTAAATAGATTTTATAGAGGCCTTCTGCCTACATCAGATATCTTGGAAAAGAACATTGGCAGACAGTGAAATAAATATTTTGGTATCTTAGAAATACTGTGAATGTTGGTTTGACTTTCAAAAATACCGATGTTGGTGGATCCTTAAATGATATTAGAGGATCAGTGAATAGTTTTGTTGATTCTGATTTTACAAAAAATATGGATAAAGAGATCTTTGACATTATATATGTTCACTATAGCTAGATATACAATCAGTTGGAAAGCATATTTGTAAGATATTTTAGCTTCGTCTACAACATAGGTTGAATACATGGTTGTAACAGAGGTAGCTAAGGAGTAAATATAGTTGGGAGATTTGGTAGAAGATTTGGTCTTAGATCAAATTACTAGAAAAGTGTTTTGTGACAGTCAAAGTGACATACACCTTATATTGAACTAGACGTGCTACGAGTGTACAAAGCATAGATGTAATGTATCATTTTATTTGTGATATAATATAAAAAAGAATTGTTGATGTGAATAAATTGTCTACAAACGATAATTCAGCAGATATAATGACCAATTCAGTAGTAGTTCTGAACTTTTTGGAGTGCCAAACTTGGATCGGTGTTCGCAGCATCAGGTGAATACCTTTAAGGAATTTGGTGACCATATGAAATGAGGCTTATTTGTTGATAGTGAAGAAATGATACTCGCCTCAAGAGGGTGATTTGTTGAGAATGATTCAAATAATCATGAGGCTCCAGATCTTGAATGATTAGTCATATAAGAGTTCATATTGTACTTTGTATTACCAGTGTACCCTTGTGTTCATAATGATTCATAAATTTGTTAATAACTTGGACTAGTCCCATTAGGTCCATTATCTTGAAAGCTTATGTTTTCTATTTATCCCATATATATAGACTACTATAATTATATAATATAGATACTAATATATGTAACCTTATTCTATCATAGTGAAACACTAGTCTATGGTGGTGCCCGTGGAGGTAGATATTATTATCGAATTACGTCAAATCTTGTGGTCTATTTTTTTTTATGTTCTTTAATTTGTTTTGTGTATGAATCATTTGAAAATATATTGCATCTGGTTTTCTAACAAATCCCCACATCGGTTATACATTAGAAGGATCAATGTTATATGAGTAAGAGCATATCTCAACTAGTATGAGGTCTTTTGGAAGTGAACTAAAAGAAAAGACGTGCGTGTCTTCGAGCCTAAAGTGAATAATATCATATTAGTGTGGAGATTGAGTTGTTCATACTTATATACAGAAAGGGAATATGTAATACCCATATTCCCAACAAATGGTGTCAGAGCTCTATGCCCATACAGAATGCGATGTGGATGAAATTCTCGGGTGTTGAACATGATGAACCAACATTTATGCTCAAGGTGAATGATATGTTATATAAAGCACTAGTATAACTTAGTTTTGACTGTGTGGCTTATCAATCGATGTGGTTTGATCGGAGTATATCAAGATGATGTGACTTCATTGGAGTGGTGTTAAGGAACATGCAGTGTAAGTGAGCATATAGATCTGATATAAAGTTTTATGGATCATGTGGTGAACCTTGGCAAGAGTGAGCAGGTGGAAGTTAATTGAGAGAAGGCTAATATGGTATTTTATTTGAGTGGATGATTTTTAAGGTACAACCAAAGTTTCACATTGTTTATACATCAGAAGAATTAGTGGTATATAAGTAAGAATAAATCTCAATGGTGCGGATAATAAAAAACTTACGGGCCTTCGATTCCAAAACAGATAATATCATATGAGTGCGGAGATCGTATTTCTCATACCATAATCCCAACGGTTAAATGAATGGATGAAATGGGCTATTTTTCTATATATTTGGTGTTTATCGTGTTATAGTAACATATTTTTTATATTTTTTTACTTTTTTATAAGCAATATATTATTCTGCTCATATATAATAACAAATTAAATCTAAGATACCTCGTTTTTTTAACAAAAAATCCATTTCATTCAAACTAAAATTATTAGTTTCATTCTTTTTATAAAAAAAACATTTCGGTCTTACTTGGTTATTATTATTTCATTTTATCATGATCAGTATACTTTAGTGTCATATTTTTTGTCTATCTGATGTTTGGTAAGTGTTTTAGTACTATGGTCATTTAGAATTTGATTTTGTTTATGCATTTAGTGTTTTTAATGTTTTTATTCATAAGTTTAATGGATTTTATTACTGTTTTGGAATTAGCAAAATGTTTATTAATATAATCGCGATTATGTGCATCTAGAGTTTATTATTGGAAAACAAAATTACAGGCATTGCATTTAGATACCACATCTTAGAATCCATGCTTGCCTTTTTTTAAATAACATATAAGCCTGAAATACCATTTCAAAAAAATGCATTAATATTTTGATTTATTATGATATGTTTATTGTTCATTTGTTAAGTATTTTGATTTTTGATATTGTTGATTTGTGTTTGGTTCTAACAGGATGTCACAAAAAGTTCTTGAAGTTTTTATTTGGAACATAGAGTTCACGCGATCAAGAGATCGAGGTGCAAGTTGAGTAGCATGACCCTTTTGAATCGTGTTTTTGAAGATTTTATTTTTTATATTTTTATTGATTTGTGTTCGGCTTGCGTTTGTGCTGGATTTGATCAACCAAAAAATTAAAGCACGTGACAAGAACCCAAAACTCGTGTCAGGTTCAAAAACACGAACCCACTATAAAAATTTGTTAAACCTGAAACTGACTTGTTTGATAGGAAATTTTAACCAACGTGAAAACATAAGAAAAACCTTTTTGACACAAAACTGATCTAGATGATAGGAAGCACTTGTTTGACACGAACCAGATCTGCTTGACACGAACCCGATATGTTTAATATAAAATTTTAATTAACGCAAAAGACATGTTTAGCACGAACCCGACATGTTTGACACGAAATTTAACAAACCTCAAACATATGTTCGACATGAACCCAAACTTTTTAACACGAAAATTTGATAAATTTGAAAACCCATATAATATTAAACACAAATATCTAAATAATATTAAATTCCAATATTGCATAATATTAAAAAAACATTACATCATAATAAATGATTCCAAGCTTAACATGTTCATGGCTGATAAACGATTTCAAACTTCATGTTGTCATAAGAAACTATAGATTAATTTATTTTTTTAAATGAGACTTGAAATCTACTTCGTCATTTGAAGCTTCATACAAAAATAACACAAAAATAGTTAAATATCTAAATATATATTATATTTGATAATATATTCATGTAATTTCAAATTACCTCAAACTAAATTAATTAATCGACTTATTATCCGTGTTAAGATCCAAGTTTAAACTCAAACAAACTTCGGTAAGTCTGTTCATTTTCTCTTCTTGCAAAGTTAAAATATATTATGATACAAAATACATAAAAATCATATATAATAGACATAAAATTTTAAACATGTACGTTTTAGAATTCAAAATACTTCTGTTTTTGTCCAAATAACCAATATTTTGTATATGTTGATGCATCAGGTGTATCGTGTTTAAGGGAGTTACAAAATTGTCAAAAACCCAACCGCTAGTGTTAAATATTAACTCTGATGTAACCATAGATATAACACATCGCGAGTGATGTTAGCGAGTTCCATATATATATATATATGTTCATCTTCTCTTCTTGCAAAGTTAAAACATATTATGATACAAAAGATATAAAAATCATATATAATAGACATAAACTTTTAAATATTTAAGTTTTAGGATTTAAAATACTTCTATTTTCGTCCAAATAAATAATCTTTTGTATAAGTTAATGCATCAGACGTATCCTGTTTAAGAGAGCTGCAAAATTGTTAAGAACCCGACCGTCAATGTTAAATGTTAACTCTGATCTAGACATAGATATAGTAATTGATAACACATTGCGAGTGATGTTAGCGAGTTATATATATATATATATGTTTATTTTCCAATATGCTAGGATGTCGAAATATTTATCTCCCTTCAACCTTTGGTCATCTAGCTATAGTTCTAGTTATATATTTTTTGTTTAACCACTAAATGCATCTTTTTTTAATCATTAAACTTATGCACAAGCATGGCCATATATAATTCTGAAACAAATTTAATATAACATTATATAGTAGATTAGTGTCCCTCACATATAGTTGCAATTTAATAAACATTTTAATTATCATAACATATTATCTAGAAAAATCAATACCTTAATAAAATCATATGTTAGTCCATCCATCGATTGTAATCAGGTATTTATCAAAACGAAATTAGATAAAACTCATAAATCACATCACGTATATGGATGTAAACACTTAAAATTCATCAATATATTTATTGGTATACCAGAACCATGTATACCAATTCTTATCTCCTAATAGATTTATAATCCAAAACTCATATGTCGGTATCGGGTTTACAAGTCATGTCATAGATTGAAAATCCTACTGACTATGCTTGAGGGATTCACATTATTTTTGAATTTTATAACGAGTTACGTGAGACATTGTTGTATGATACAAAGACAATGAACGATTTTTTGCTTAAATTATGGGGTGTTTGATATATGACCATTTTACTCGCTTCCAACCGCTGCATTAGGAAGGGTTCATTCAATATATATTTCACATTCGTACGTGTGTAGCTTCAAAACATGAAAATGGTTTTATTAAATTTGAAAATTTTCTTCAGTCGTTTAGGCTTACTCTTGATTGCTTACCAATAGAATCAGTATGCTTCAACTATTTATTAATTTCTTAAATTTCACAAATAACATGTATCATTTTAAGTTCCCATCGTCGTATCTTAAGTTATGTACTATATACATTTTTATGCTAATGATTTTGCCAAACAATAATGATCATCCTTTTTTGAAATATTGATAATTAGTTCTATTTAAGAATTATGTTCTATTGACATCGATTTTTATAATAATTTTTCATCATGTATGTTTAGATTCTATTGGAATTATTTATAAAACGTGTTCTTAAAACATTGATAACTTGTTTTTTATAATATTATTAGTTAAGGTCCTATTATAATTATATGTTTATTTTTATTTATTAGTTAAGTGATTATTATAATTTTTTATGAATTATATTTTACCAAAATTTTGACTAGATGATTTTCAGTTGTATGAGTATTTGCGTTGACCAAACCTGCATGCTGATAACGTTGTTTGACTATATCGTTAAACGACGTGTAGATAAAAGTGATTCATATATGCCAAGTCAAGTGGTTTCAGAAAATGGGATACATTCAATGTATACATTCTCATCCTAGAAAGAAACCAACTAAGAAATGCAGAAGGGAAAATGAGTATATGGATTAGGATGACGAGATTTGGAGAAATTGGTTTGAACGTTTTTTACTGGAGGAGCAACAAGGAGGTCATGTGCAAGAATATTATGGCATATCAACTACCACCACCATTACTCATCATAGATTACCAATATGCTATGGTACTTTGTACTCGATGAGAGTTAGATGAAGATTTCCCTATCAGCGAGGGACCGATTCATTTGACACATAAAAAAGTATGAACCATGGTTATTCAAAGATTATTGACGAGTATAAGGATAGACTACACGATATGACGGACGAGGGATGTTGTTCTGCACTACGTCATGCGGTAATGATAAGTGAGTCGTATTTAGAAGTTTGAATTGTTTTGGATAATGTTGTTGTTCTTTGGATAATGTTGTTGTTCTTTGGATAATGTTGTTGTTTTGTAAATCTTGTTGCTTTATTTGGATAATATTGTTGTTTAAAACAAAGTTTTGTGTTATTTGGATAATGTTGTTGTATGCTGAGTATATTTTTGGTATATTTTGGTTAATGTTGAATAGTTTTGGTAATGTTGGTCGGTAATGAGTAGTATTTTGTTTCAAAAAAATGTTGAGATATTATCTCAAAATTAGGTGGTTTAAAAAAACAATCAAATTTTGAGAAACACTATCGGTATTAGGTGTTTTACAAAGAATTTAACATCTAGTTTTAAGATATAATCTTAGAATTTGGAAGTTTTTTTTGAAAAAAAATAGCATCTAAGACATCGTCTCAGAATTAGGCGACTTTTAAAAAAACAAAACATATAAATTTTGAGTCACCGTCTCATAATTAGGTATTTTTTTTTAACATCATGAATTTTCAGAGACTTTAGCACTTATTCCATGAAAAAGCCTCGAAATTTGGCTAATATTATAAAAACAATAACATTTAAGTCTTGGATACCTTCTTAGACTTAAGTGTTATTGTGTAAAAAAATGATGATTTGTTAGGTGTCTTAATTTTTGTGTATGTAAGTAAAACATATCATTTTGTTTGGTCTTACATTTAATCTAATTCGCTAATAAAAACATTACATATACACACTACACACATGAAACAATCAAACTTATTTCAAATATAAATATGGAGTGGGCTAGAGTTAAAGATGTGTGGTTGATAAAAGTTATCAAATAAGTGAAGAAAACCATGACAAATGATGACACAAGTTTTTTTTTTGTCGTGGTCTATAAATTATACTACATGTAGAGCCTAAATTATGTCACCAAGTTTCATCCTTCACGCGACTCAAACATATATCAAATAGGTGGACGTATCTTAAGTCAATTTTAACGTACCAGTGTTCGACCTTGCATATGACGCAGGCAAGCGGTGTTTTAGATGTTCTCATTACGTATGACGGACAAAATCACTCAAAACATCTTAATGAGGTGAACGAATATATTGTTGATGATAAGAAACCAAACTTGATGATAGTTAAGTAAGAGCTGTGAGACTACGTGTAATTTATTTTTATCTTCATGGCAGTCATAAATTACTTGTTTTTTTTGGAAAGTTTATATATTCAACGAAAGTAAAGTCACAAAAGTAAATGTTACAAACATCCAATGGACCGTTAATAAAACCATGTATTTAACTATTTTAATCTATTGTTATGTCTACCACTTGTTAGTCTTGTTGATTTGGAGGATTAGGCTGAAAATTCATTCGAATAATGGAGACAACCAACCCTTAGCCTCTATGAAATAAATTGTCAGCCATATAGAGTAAATCATGGTAATGGTCTGTTTGGATACTCGGTAACCTATAAAAAACACATGATATAATAGTATGATATAAACTTCTATTTTATATATGTGTGATTAAAAACTTCACTTACGTTAATGAGATCATTTTCCTTCACGTGAGTGATATTAATCTATTTCGATAAGAGCGGGCAAAACATCTATTAGCGGTAGAAAGATACTCGTGAATGTTGGAGAAATTATATATAAGAATCATTTAAACGTGATCGTAATCACAAAATATATGTCAATTTCATCATCCAATGTTTTTGCTGGACAACTAGCGAAGAATATTTGAGTCTATCTAGTTCAACATCAACATGTTCACAAGTACGATAAACTCATTCGTACATAGGTAAATTTGATATGATTTCTTTCATAAGTGCATACCTCAAATGCAACCATCCTTGTTTTCCTAATAGATATAAGTGTGCAACAGTCGTGAAAACAGAATGACCATTTGACCTCACGTTCGTGTAATCTGGTATATATAGATGCAAGTATTGAGGGAGATGTTCCAATATATTAACTTGTCACTAGTTCTTAGTACCTTAGAAGGTGTGGAAATCTTTTGAGGTTTATCTTCTTAGTAGCCGGTATAGCTTATGTTTGACTATTTAATGTTCTAACGGTACTTTTAATTATATTTGGGAAAATATGACTAAGAAACGACTGGGGTTTTGTACTATTGCCTTGCTCGGTGCTTTCAAAATTTTCCACCTCTTGTTAGCGTACTTAAAGTGAACTTACGGTGCTCTAGTACTTGTAAACCCATCTCGCACGTGCAAAGAAAATTGTGTGTCATTCTAATAATACATTGGCATTCTGTTTTTTTTTATCTATGTATCTAACCTTTATCTATATTTTTAATAAAATTTCAAGGGCATAATGAGACACAAAATGTCTAATTTACTCGAATATCCAAGCATTGAATGCAAATATAGAGATTATTTTTTTTGAATGAAGTTATTATCTTCATGTACTGAATATTTAGTAAAGCACTTACTCTCGTCTATAATAATTCAAAGTTAACCTAATTCGTCTTAATAAAACGTTTCAAGCTTGCATTTGCAAATTCGGTTCTAATATTGATTAAAACAAAGTTCATTCAAAATACGATAATATTATAATAATCCATCAAAATATCAAAGATTTGGCTGACAAGTTCATTGTATTGTTTTCAAAATGCTTGAACTGGTTAGTGCAAGCATAAAAAAAAACTTGTCATTATAAGTTTCTTTTTACGATGTTTAAGCGCAATCGAAGGTCTCGATGCTGTATATTCTTTTTTATATGTTTATGGTTAAGTTCAATTTTGTTATAATTTTTTAATAATAAATTGTCTTCCAGGATTTAACAAATCTTTCGATTACATTAGCATCCATAAACAGTTCTTTAGTACATAATAGAATATATTTTCTTATGTTCCATCTACATACAATTTATGTTGTTTTCAAAAATATATTGTTAGTTGTTTTCATTAATTTCAGTTCTTTATTCATCACCACAAGTACAACCATATTTCTATATGAGGAACCGAAAACAATCTAAAGTCCATGTGTAATTTTCCATCTTTTCGTGACTAAAAAACGAATGTGATGCAAAAAGTGATATTTTTTTTTACGTACGACTACCAATTTAAAAAAATGACATTTTATACCTTGTCATCTTCTATATACTATCCTTAATAAGGAACCAAAAATAAATGTCTTTAGAATAATGATAGACGTCCTGTGTAATAAAAGAAATCATTTATTACTTGAGACCTACCACTACCCATTTTTTATATCATTCAATGTACTTTTTTTCCAATATTTCTCCAATGTAAATGTTATGTGCGTTGGACCCATTATCAAGATTAAGAGTCTTTTAACCCAAATAAAATATCACGAGTGGAGGACAGGCTAGAGACAATTGCTTTACCAAAACTTCTTTAACTTTAATAAATTTTACGGTTGTATGACATCCTTTTAAAAACCAAATGGTTCACATAGCTCGTCATTAACCTCATAACCTTTAAAATTAAAAATAAAATTTGTTATGTTATCGTCGATAAATACTTTCAGTTATTCGTGTATACTTTTTAGACTTATCGTCAATAGTTGCACATGCATGATGAACAAATAATTGTAATCCTCTATTTTAAATTATTTAAACACAACGTGCTAAAAATTATCAAAAAAAATTACAAAAATGGTATTGTTTGATTATTTCGAAAACATAAATTGTGAGATTGAGATACCATCAATCATCTATTTTTTTTTTAAAGATATATGGCTTCGAAAAGTTTGCAAATCAATATTTTGATTTGCATCTATGGCATAAAATAGTTCAAGTTTTGTAAAATTTATAAGTAGATATTTACTTAATCATTTTACAATTTTGGAAAAAACAGAAACATCATTGAACGTATGAACAAAAAAGCCATCAAAGCCTAAAAAAAGAAGAAAAAGGGAAAACCCAAACAAAAAAGGTAGCTTGGTTACATCTTTGTAACCAGAGTAATTAAACCTTCAACAACTCCTAAAAGAAACATATTCAATTTTACACAATCAATCCACAAGAAAAGGTACTTACGATACGGTACAAGGAACTTTATGGCCCATGCACAAAAATCTGGTGAAGTTTCCACGTACAACACTTCTCTCCTTGGAGAATATATTTATTTTTACTGTAATTGCTTCTAATAATTATAAAATACAATGGCTTTCCAATTTTACTTCACCCGGTAGGGCTGTGGATATCGAGATGTTAGAGTTTGAAACTCTTTCCTCTGTTGGAGCTCGGACTTTAGAGCAGGGAGAGTTAATGTGAAGTCCCCGTGGTGCTAAACCTGAATTAGTGCTGGTGGTAAGTTATTTTTGTGTTCTTTTAGCACCACAGGAACTTCACATTAACTTCCCTGTTTTAAAGTCGTAGCTGCTACAGCAAAAAGAGTTTCAAACTCTAACATGTCAATATCCAGAGCTCCGAAAAACCCATTTTTTTTTATTATCACGGGAAGCAAAAATACTATAGGAAGAAATGAATATACTCTCTAAGGAGAGTAGTGCGCATAAGTGGAAATTTAACTTATTTAGGAAAAAGTATTTTAATTCCTAACTTGTCCTGAATTTGCTGAACTATCTTCCTCTTTATATGCCCGTAAAAGAAACAAGCAAATTGGATCTATCTATTTTGATCATTCCAAAATGACTAGTCTCAAGTAAAACCAACAGTGTCTCACTACCCTTAGTTATAGGGTCCACCCAGATATATGATGAAAGAAATTAAAGTTAACACTGCTAATTAGCTGCAATTCTGTTTTAGTGCCCTGATTTTGTTTAGAATAATTAGACCTTCTCCTTCTGCTTGAAGAGGGTGTCAATCTTCTTCATGTACTCATCGGTCAATTTCTGCATGAAGTTATCAATATTAGCAATTGAAGGAAGTGACAGAACATTTAAACTAAACAGGAGAGGTTAGGGACAAGACAAGGATGCAAAAAATCAAAAACCTCCTACTTGCTTAGAAAATTTCTTGCTGCAAATCTAACAAAATCATTTCGCCTATTTAAAAATAGATTTCTCGGAAATTGACATCTCAGTAGGACATATTTTATACAGACACTAGAGAAAAAACAATTATCCACCAAGGGGCTTCTATGTAAAAAAAGAAAAGGCACATAATAGCATATGAAATATTACCAATTAAAGAGGGCAAATGGGCAGGAAAAGGAGAGAATAGACAATGGCAACAACGACTTGCTGAACTATTAATATCATATCAAACCATATCTATGTTTACATCGTAGAAACGTTGGTCGGTGCACTATAACTGGTACATCATGCCATAACTGGTACATCATGCCGATGAAGTATTTTAAGACTAGTAACACACATTACTGTTGTATTCAATAAGTGGTATTCTGATGCCATATTTAGGATGCCACTGCATCCTAATGTGGTATACCCCTGGGATAACCCTAGAACCCTAGAATCTTGCAGTTACAACCTGGTTGTAGCTTACAGCAGGGCTGCATCATCAATAAAGGTATAAAAGAAAGACAAGAAAAAAGACAATGAATAACATTCAAATTGAACCAACTAAAGCTGAAAATATGCATCAAACTTATACATTGGACTATCCAAGAAATTCGGTACCCAAGTAAAACAAACAACCCGAGAGATATATTTCCCTTTCTATGCGGAGTGCATCAAAATATAGGATGGATTATTTCTCAAACAGTGGAAAATCCTCAAAATTAGAGGTAGATCAGAATCTTAATATGAAGATAAAAGAGAATATGAGTTACGTGGATACCAATGATTTTTTTTAAACTCTTATTATATGTAGGGCCTGCTCATCACTTCTCTCTCACATTTAATATTGTGGGCCCTACCTTTTGGTTTCTTACAAGAAACAACTAAGCATTAAATGAAAGGTAACTTACAAGCAACCTCCTTTCATTTAATGCAAATGGGTTTCTTGTAAGTAACCTTTAGCTTCATTTGGAAGCTAAAGTGGCTTCTTTTGTAAGCCTTGTTTTGCTATAAATAGGACCATGAGTTGGTCTTGGAGAGGCATCACTTGACTCACTTGAATCACTTCACTAGAGTGTAACATTGTTTGTAATATTGTGTGTGACACAATTTAGAGAGAAACACTTTGAGTGAGAGAGAAATACGGGTAGTTTTTAGGAGAATTTGTTTGAGTAATCTGTGAGATTACTATTCTCTTTGGGTATAATATTTGGGGTGAGAAAAGTGAGTGTATAACTCTTGAGTGTATGGAGTGAGACTCCAATCCTTGTAATATTTTTGAGTTATAGTCATTCTTATTTTTCTCCCGTGGACGTAGGCAAATTAGCCGAACCACGTTAAATTCTTTTTTTCTCTTGTTTGTTCTAATTTCCGCATTCGTGGGATTATTTTTCCCAACAACTGGTATCAGAGCCAACTTGCAGTTCCATATCCTTCTTCTTCGTACAAAAATGGAGGAACGTACGAATATTGGTGGCAATTCCATGATCATACTCACGGAAACAAATTATTCCATTTGGAAAACCATGATGGAAGATTTGTTGTACTGTAAAGACTTGTTTGATCCTATTGAACTAAAAGGGGTCAAACAAGGTGCAACAAGTGAAGCAGATTGGAAGAAACTCAACCGTAAAACTGTTAGTGTTATTCGACAGTGGGTTGAAACAAGGGCGATTCGCGACACCGCAAAAGAAACTGACGCTTTCAAATTATGGAAGCATTTAGAAGAAATGTATGAGCCCAAAAATGCTCAAAATAAAGCTTTCATCATTAGGAGACTTGTGAACCTGAAACTTTATGATGGGCAAAGTGTATCTGACCACTTGGCGAAATTTGACGAGATTCTCGACAATTTGACGAACATGGAGCTGGCCCTAGCTGAAGAAATTCAAGCGTTGATTTTGTTAAGTTCTTTGCCGGATAGCTGGGAAACACTTGTGGTAGCTCTTAGCAATTCAGCACCACAAGGAAAGGTGACGTTAAGCATGGTAAAGGAAAGTATCAACAGAGAAGGCAAAAGAAGAGCGGAGCAAAGCTCTTTCAGCCACCCTCAAGGACAAGCACTAGTCACGGAGAGAGGAAGAACTAGAAACAAAAATTTCTCCAGAGACAGGCGAAGCAAAAGCAAGTTTAGAGGCAGATCAAAGTCAAGAGGCGACTTCACTTGCAACTACTGTCACAAACCTGGACATTTCAAGAAGGATTGTTGGAAGCTGAGAGAAAAGGAGGCTAAGGAAAATAATGAAGACAATAGAGGAAATGCAGCTGTCATATCCAACGATGGTGAGACATACCTAATTTTTGACGATGGACGTGTCAACCTCGCATGCCAAGACACATGGATGATTGATTCTGGAGCATCATTCCATGTAACAGCCGATAGAAGTCTTTTGACCACTTACACAAGTGGTGAGTTCGGTTCTGTCAAGATGGGAAATGAGGCAAGATGTGAAATTGTTGGTCGAGGCGATGCAACACTGGAAACTAGCAGCGGTTGCAAGCTGTTATTAAAAGATGTTCGACATGTTCCAGACATCCGTATCAATTTGATCTCCACTGGTCAACTTGACGATATGGGATACGAAAACACATTTGGCAATAGAGTTTGGAAGCTTAAGAAAGGAAATCTGGTCGTGGCCAGAGGTAAGAAGATTGATCGTTTGTATTATATGCAAACAAAACAATCAAGTGGAGTAGAAGCAAATACGATCAAGTATGAAGAATCGGCGAATTTATGGCACGCCAGACTTGGTCATATGAGTGAGAAGGGACTTAAAATTCTCACGAAAGAAAATCTTCTACCGAATCTTCCAAATATTCCTTTAAAGCAATGCACTCATTGTTTGGCAGGAAAACAACACAGAGTCGCATTTCGAGCAGGACGACCACATAGAAGGAATAATATTCTTGATCTAATACATACAGATGTATGTTCTATGGGTGACAGAAGTATCGGCGGATCATTATACTTTGTCACATTCATTGACGATCATTCCAGAAAGGTGTGGGCTTATCCTTTGAAGACCAAAGATCAAGTGTTAGAAGTATTCAAGAAGTTTCATGCCAACGTTGAAAGGCAAACTGGAAAACTTTTGAAATGTATTCGCTCCGACAATGGTGGTGAATACATTGGACCATTTGAAGAATATTGTAGAGTTCATGGTATCAGGCTTGAGAGATCGGTACCCAAGACCCCGCAACATAATGGTGTTGCAGAAAGAATGAATAGAACCATTTGTAACAAGATCGTGTGCATGCTCTCCCATTCAAGATTGTCAAAGTCCTTCTGGGGTGAAGCATTGATGACGGCGGTAGATCTTGTCAACTTATCCCCTTCAGTTCCCTTAGATGGTGCAATTCCCGAAAGAATATGGACCGGGAAAGACATAAGTTACAAACACTTGAAGGTGTTTGGTTGTAAGGCGTTCGTACATGTCCCTCGAGATGAAAGATCCAAGCTGGATGAGAAAACCAAAGAATGCATATTTCTTGGTTACGGACATGATGAGTTTGGTTATAGACTTTGGAATCCAAGAAGTAGAAAAGTTGTTCGAAGTAGAGATGTTGTGTTATTCGAAGACCAAACTCTTGGAGACATGAAGAACGACGAGAATACAAAATCAGATGTCAATACTAAAATTGACTTAGTTCCGGATGCACCATTTCCAGTTGAGTATGAGGATCATGGCGAGGCTCCCGACCATGAAGAAACAGTTGACGTTGAAGGAAATCATACTGAAGAACCCTGTTTGAGAAGATCCATTAGAGATCGTCGACCTTCGACTAGATACCCAACAAATGAGTACGTGTTGCTTACTGACGGGGGAGAACCTGAATGTTTTGAAGAAGCTGTTCTGCACATTCAAAAGAAGGAGTGGTGGAAAGCCATGAAAGAAGAGATGAAGTCATTGCATGAGAACCACACATACGATTTGGTAGAGTTACCAAAAGGGAAGAAAGCACTCAACAATAAATGGGTGTTTAAGCTGAAGACTGAAGAAGGAAATCCACAACCAAGATACAAGGCGCGGCTGGTTGTCAAAGGATTTGGTCAGAGAAAAGGTATTGATTTTGAAGAAATATTTTCACCTGTAGTAAAAATGTCATCTATTCGTGTTGTTCTTGGAATAGCTGCTAGCTTGAATTTGGAAGTTGAACAACTTGATGTGAAAACTGCTTTTCTCCATGGTGATTTGGAAGAAGAAATTTACATGAAGCAGCCTGAAGGGTTTGAGGCTAAAGATAAAGAGCATTTGGTGTGCAAACTAAAGAAGAGTTTGTACGGTCTCAAACAAGCCCCACGACAGTGGTACAAAAGGTTCGATTCCTTCATGGTGGAACACGGGTATAATAAGACTTCATCTGACCATTGTGTTTTCATTAAGATATTTTCTGAAAATAATTTTATCATCCTTATGCTCTACGTGGATGATATGTTGATTGTTGGTCGTGATATTGGAAAGATTGAGCAGTTGAAGATGGAGCTCAGCAAATCTTTCGCAATGAAGAATTTGGGTCCCGCAAAGCAAATTCTTGGGATAAAAATCACTCGAGATAGGGTGAACAACAAATTATGGTTGTCCCAGGAAAAATATATTGAGAAGGTTTTAGAAAGATTCAGCATGAGCAAAGTGAAACCTGTTACTTCTCCACTTGCAGGGCATTTTAAACTTTCTTCCAAGCAATCACCTACAAAAGAAAGTGAGATGGAAGAAATGAATAAAATACCTTACTCTTCAGCTGTTGGCAGTTTGATGTATGCCATGGTCTGTACAAGACCTGATATTGCTCATGCCGTCGGAGTAGTCAGCCGATTTTTATCTAATCATGGAAAAGAGCATTGGGAAGCTGTAAAATGGATATTCAGGTATCTTCGAGGAACATCTCAATTATGTTTATGTTTTGGAAATGGTAAACCTATTCTTGAAGGCTACACGGATTCAGATATGGCTGGTGATGTTGATAGTAGGAAATCTATTTCGGGATATTTGATGACGTTTTCAGGGGGAGCAATTTCGTGGCAATCAAGATTACAAAAATGCGTTGCATTATCCACTACCGAGGCTGAATATATTGCCATTACTGAAGCTAGTAAAGAACTTCTATGGTTAAAGAAGTTTCTTATAGAGTTGGGCCTCAATCAAGAAAAGTATACTCTCCACTGTGATAGTCAAAGCGCTATTCATCTTAGCAAAAATCCAAGTTTGCACTCGAGATCGAAACATATTGATGTTCGATACCATTGGATTCGTGAAACCTTAGAGTCAAAACAGATGAGTATTGAGAAGATTCATACCGATGACAATGGATCAGATATTATGACAAAGTCACTGCCGAAACAAAAGCTTGATGTGTGCATAGAGGTTGCTGGACTGGTAACACTCTCCTCCTGAGCAGGCGGGGGAGATTTGTAGGGCCTGCTCATCACTTCTCTCTCACATTTAATATTGTGGGCCCTACCTTTTGGTTTCTTACAAGAAACAACTAAGCATTAAATGAAGGGTAACTTACAAGCAACCTCCTTTCATTTAATGCAAATGGGTTTCTTGTAAGTAACCTTTAGCTTCATTTGGAAGCTAAAGTGGCTTCTTTTGTAAGCCTTGTTTTGCTATAAATAGGACCATGAGTTGGTCTTGGAGAGGCATCACTTGACTCACTTGAATCACTTCACTAGAGTGTAACATTGTTTGTAATATTGTGTGTGACACAATTTAGAGAGAAACACTTTGAGTGAGAGAGAAATACGGGTAGTGTTTAGGAGAATTTGTTTGAGTAATCTGTGAGATTACTATTCTCTTTGGGTATAATATTTGGGGTGAGAAAAGTGAGTGTATAACTCTTGAGTGTATGGAGTGAGACTCCAATCCTTGTAATATTTTTGAGTTATAGTCATTCTTATTTTTCTCCCGTGGACGTAGGCAAATTAGCCGAACCACGTTAAATTCTTTTTTTCTCTTGTTTGTTCTAATTTCCGCATTCGTGGGATTATTTTTCCCAACATTATATTACTTTAAAGTTGTATGAGTAGCCTGCTTAGTATTATATTCAGGAAGAAAATGATTCTATTGCCAGCCCTGATGGAATGAATAACAAGAAATCTCCTCTAACAAACTCCCTTCTATTAGAGTTCGGTGTTAGCTGATGAATCTGAAGACCGAATATGTGATCTTCAGCATAAATTCATATCCAACAAGATTAACTAAACATTCTCTGTTTGGGTTTTATAAAGTAATTGAACTTTTTTTCTGAGGAATGAGAAGATGTAGAAGAAATAGACTCTGTCTTAAGAAGGCGGAATCGCTTATAAATTAGGGTTCTTCTCTTTCCGTCTATATATGGTAGATTTTAGTCCAACTTATATAAGTGTTGGGCCTTTGGTCTTTTAATGTAAGGCTTCTGGCGAAAACAATTCTCTATTAAATACAAGTCCCTTTAGCTTAAAAAAAACAATCACGTGTTTAATGATCTGATACATTCATCTTCTAAAGTTTTTGAAATTGTTTCAATGATTTCCTCATCCTCACTTTTTTTCGTTTAGTTCATTGTTTCTTCATGTGTATATTTTTTTAGCTACGTGTCTTTCTTTTTTTTTCGGAGGGAACCCGCAGCCGCTACTCAGAGTGCAATGAGTGCGCACAGGGTAAACCTTCAGTCTGACGCGATAGCCTGCAAACCAACGCCAGAAGGTAAACCACACAAGGTGACAG
The DNA here is from genome assembly GCA_036936605.1 of Limnanthes douglasii subsp. nivea. Classification (NCBI taxonomy): domain Eukaryota; kingdom Viridiplantae; phylum Streptophyta; class Magnoliopsida; order Brassicales; family Limnanthaceae; genus Limnanthes; species Limnanthes douglasii. The sequence goes on along the minus strand of JAUPFV010000005.1, from coordinate 85,453,534 downwards.
GCTCAGCCGAGAAAGCGTATGTAGAGGGACTCGAACTCATGACTTTTTGGTTATAAGAATGTCATACTCAACCAACTCGGCTACCCCCTTGGGGGCAAAAAGGGGGATGCTACGTGTCTTTCCTGCTTCTTCCTTCCGTGTGTTTTTCTTATTACTTGTTTTATTGCAACTGTTAAGCTCTATTCTAAGGCCTCCAATGTTAGCTTCAGTGGGTGATACGTTACCAGTTGATGAAAATCCTCTTTCAACTGGTTGAAAAAGGTTGAAATCATCATCGAGGGATTTAATGGCCTTAGTAATGTCACCCTCACATGTGTTTTCTTCTTGTTCTATTCTACTTTTATTAGGTTCTTTTGGCTCTTCAGTAATTGAACTGAATTCTTTCTATGTCTCTTTTGAATCTTGCTTTCTTGGGCTTTTGTTGCGTTTCTCATGGGATTAATAATAATAATAATGGATTTGAGCTTGATTTTCTGTTTATAATTTTTTATCTTTTGGACTGGTGGTGTTGAAGTAGGCTTATTCTCTGGCTTCTGTTTATTGTTAGAGTTTGGCATTTCTGATTACAATCTTAGTATGCTGCATGAAGAAATATCATACCTATGTGGAAGCAATTTTCACAGTATTCAGAGTCCTTGTAACTGATATGAATCTAGACACCTTTATTGTCACCAAACCCTAACCATCTCTGACCTTGCAGCTTTTTAGAGATATCAATCTGTACCCATGCATAAAAGGCATTGTACATTGCCTTGTTCTTTGGTGGAATCTAAGATTTGATGGGATTTCTAATTGAAGATACTATTGAGGTAATGATGTTTGCATTATAGAGAAGCTAATGTAGATTTTCAATCCTAATCCATATTGGGACTATAGGAAATTCTTTTTTTTTCTCAAAGATGAAGCCATTTCAACATTCGCATAAAATATTCACCCACTGACCATACACTTCTTGACCATATTTTACTGATGTCGTCCTTTAATGAGAATTCAAGAAACAAGTGTCTTGAATCCTAATTAGAATAGGAAAAGTCACTATCAAATTTACGTGCTTCAAAGAATCTGGCAATAACTTGTTTCTTGGGTAAACCTTTTGTAAATTTTCCTATTATAGTGTATGATGAGGTGTGTAGAAGGAAATCATTGACTTAATATTCAAATTGTAACGAAATATGGTCATCTTTGTATTGGGTATAGATAGGCTTGAAGGTTGTGGGAAATTTTTGTTTTTGAACTGCTTCAGAGTATGATTTAAGGTTAGTATAGGCTGCTCTTTGTGGTTGATTGATTATTGATATTTTTTGTAGGTTTGAGGCTGCAGAATGTAGAAAAGAGGGAAACTCTTCCTGAATTTGTTGTTCTCCATCATTTTTTTGCTGCATTGTCATTCTTTTGGGACTTAGATATAATTAGTAGCCTTCAATATAAAAAAAGAAATTTGGTTGCTTGCTTGAGATCCAAAAAGTTGTTTCTTTGAGAGCTCCTTGTAATATTTCCTTCATTTACTTTGTTATTGAAAAAGAAGATTGATTAAAAATCAAATATGTATTACACGTGATTGCTTTTTGAAACAACATTTTCACAAGGAGCAATATTTTCAAACATATCCGCTTATGATTTAGCTGGTCTTAAATACCTAGCTCGTAAAATAGTCTTGTATAATAATTTATGATTTGTATAAATTTGGTTCATGAATACCATCCCAATTATTGTATATAAATCATGAGTTCTTCAATTATTGTAAATAAATCATGAGTTCTTAGTTTTAACGATGGATTATTATCTTTTAATTTTTTCTCTTTCTTCAAATTCTATATCGAATTCAAATCCGAATTTATATAAAAATTACACAAATTTGTCGAGTTTAGATCTCCTCAATATATATAATATAAATGTTTAAAAGTTTAGAGATTAAAACATAATTTATAAAGATCTATGGTTTTAAATTAAATTTTTTGAAAGTTTATATTATATATCATATTTTTTTTAAATTTACGAATAAAATAAGTTATTCTAAAATTTTAAATGAAATTTAAATTTAAAATATTATAATATGTTATTAATGGACATAAATAATATCTTAATCTAAAAAAATAGATTATAATTGTATTGAATACAACTATACTTTTGAATTATGGTTTTGAAAATATATTTTGGAGTTCTCCTTTAAGATCCGATTTCTTCAAGAAAGAATATTAAGCATCCATCAAGCCTTGGTATTGGTAAAGATCTATAAAGCTCTTCTTTGGTTTCGACAAAGGGTATGACTGGTTGTTAGCCTTCACCAGAAGAAGAAACCGAGGATGCTCCACAAGCACCATCGAGACATTCCATCAATTATGATCCATCGACAACAACTCATCGTGACTCAATTTCTCAACTTGTAAAAGAAATCAACAAAATAAGACAACCTGATACCAAACCTCAACACCAGCAAGTGATAACCGAAGACTAAGTATTTAACCCTTGAATCAAGTTTACCAAACTAAGATCTCAAACTTATAAACCCAAAAAACTTCCCAACTTTGAGAGATAACCCCACTTTCGAATAGAGAATTTCAAACTACACCAACTATAGCAAACATTTAGATCTTGACAAAAAATTGGCTGAATTAGTTCATCCAAAAAATAATTCTTATAAAGAAATAAAAAAAATTTCAAAAGAGGATTACCAAAAAATTGAATTCTCGGCTATAGACAAAAAACAACTTGAATATTTATACAAACATACTATATTTGGCACGTTTCTCATAGGACGTCCTAAAATGTCTAACGTACATTTTTTTTCGATAACTTTGGATTTAAAGGAAAAGCAAGTCTATATTTTTTGGGACAATATACATCTCATAATAGAGATGGATCTTCGAGAAGACATTAGAAGGTTATGGAGGTGAAATGTGTGGAATGTGGTGAACTTCACCATGCGAATCCTCAAATGGAGTCCAAATTTCAACCCTAAAAGAAAACCTCTAGTCACTTCAACCTCGATCGCGTTTTCTAGAATTCTAATTTGCATGTACCAAGAAGACACAATCAAAGCAATAGCCAAATCATTAGGGAAGCTTCTCCAAGTTTTGGTTCCAAAAAATAATAAAGTTATGTACAGTTCTTGCATGGCTTGGATTGAGCTAGACGTTTCTAAGGAACCTATTTCTAAAATATGGATTAATTTTGGCAATGAAGAAGGCTTATGGCAACCAATTATGTATGGTACTAGGCCAAGTTACTGCTTAGAATGCTGGCATATAGGTCACAAGTCCACTGATTGTATATGACTAAACAAACTAAAGTCAAGCCATCCATTAGATGACAATCAACATATCCTTCCTCCCAAAGTTAACTCTGTCATATTTTAGGACCAAACCAGCACTAATAAATATCTCATCTCCTCAAACATACCTAACCAATCAAAGCCACACCAACATAGTGTAAACAAATTAACACATGCCTCAAAAGGACATAAAAAATACTTAAACAAACAGAATCTACATATGATCTCTCTCTTTATAAACCATTTTCACAGCTTCCTCATATCTCAAAAGAACACTCAGATTGAAACAAACAAGACCATACCTTATATTTCCGAAACTAAAATTAATGAAGCCATCAACCTGCTAGACACCGGTCTTAGGATTACAACAACAAGTGATCACATAAGAGAACACTCATCCCCTCCAAAACATAGATCCTCATGCAGCTTCAAAGGCTTTATAATTCACTGGGTCTGCCAGACCTTCAACTGGTTCTCCCCAATGATTGTTTCCATTCTATGTGGAATGCTATGGGCATTGGGAACCATTCCACTAGAAGAAGAATAAAATCTATTTGTAGAGCTGAGAAAGTTAACTTCATCACCATCCAGGAGCCCTTGATATATACCAAACATTTACCTCTCACTACTAAGCTTTTCGGGTTTCAAAAGACAAGAACTAACATATCTAATAAAATTTGGATCATGTGGAGCAATGAATTTAAATTGAAAAATATAACTAATTATGAACGAAGGATACATCTTTAGGTCATACAATTATCATACTCGTATTTTTACCCAAAAAACATGAATAATTTTAATGATATGATGAATGATTGTAACCTAATAGATGCAAAATATATTAGATAAAGCTACATATGAACTAATTCTTATAAATGGAGAGACTGGATCACGTACTATACAATAGTTCATGGACTAACTCTTTTGGAACAACAACAGTCAAACACTTAGTAAGAAAGACCGAGACCACTCTACTTTTCTTATCTATTTCTCTAGTGATTTAACCAAAATAATATTTTCTTTTCAATTCTTAAACATGTAGTTACTTTATCCTAATTATTTACATGCTATTAAAATCAATTGAAATGGGCCAATTGCAGGCCCTCCTCTCTTTACCTTTTGCTAAAAACTTAAAAGACTGAAAATCTTCCTAAAAAGTTGGAACAAGCAGACTTTTGGTAATATATTCAATGTTTTCTGACATTCTAAAGAATAAATTTATTTTATTGAAAAGTGTTTTGCATATTAAAAGACTCAAGAAGACAAGAGCAAGTCGGCCAAAACTCAAGCTAATCATCTTCAACTATTTGCCATGAAAGAAAGTTATTGGCAACAAAAGTTTAATACCAAATGGACTCTAAATGGGGAAAAAATACAACTTCCATCCGCAATCATATTTAGAGAAATAAAAATCATATTCACAATATTAAAGTTAAAAATACATGGATTGAAGATCCAAATAAAATTTGAGATTCTGTTGTAGACCATGGTGTGGTTTATTTCTGTCTGAGGGTAAATTTGTAATTTTTGTTTAGAGTTTGTGGAAGTTTTCAAGTATTTAATATTTGAGTAGAGAGTAGAGGGAGAATTAAGAAGCCTGGTTGTATTTAATTTTCATTACCCCTATTTAATGTTGGTGGTTGGGTATTTATACCCTTAAATTTGGGCTTTATGGACTTTCGGGTCATGTTTAATGGACCTGGGTCAAGTTTAAGGACCCATGAGCTCGTAGTAAGAGAGCAGCCAGCTTAGTTAAGAAGTGATTAGGTTTTTAAGTACTTTAGTCCTTGTTCGAACAGTCAAATGGATGTGGGGTTCGAACTGCCCTGTCCGGTTAGATGGTCTTTGTCCGAATTGTCCCTGTCCGAAGAGGTAACAGAATCTGGACTCATCGGTAGCCCCTTTTTAGGTGTTTGTTCAAATAACCTTTATCAAAACCTGAAAAACAGTCCGTTGTCAGTAGCAGTCTTATCCGGACAGGTCTTCCGAATTGTGTTTTGGTTTTATCCGGAGTGAAAAAGTTCTTTGAATCTAAACGGTTTTCTGCCAAGGTTCATGGGACAAGTGTCACTCTTTAGTTGGTTGCTTTAGCCGTTTTTTCACCTTGGATTTCGCACCCACCTTCTCTGAAAAGTAACCTCTTCATTAATGAAGGTGACATCAGCGTCGTCTTTTAATCATTGCTAACCTTTTCGAATTCTCCTAGGAATCAAGGCTTCTTTTTGAGGTTTACCAATAAATTAAGAAGTTTTTCCACTGTTTTACCATCACTTTCATTTTTACTTTGATAATCTTCAGAGCTTTCTCTCTCAAACAAAAGTTCTTTCTTAGGTCGTTTATGTTCACGGCAAGGAACGCTCTGATCAAAGGTGGGTGGCTTAATCTATCTGAACTAGAAAAATCACAAAAAGTCGAAAGGGAAAGGCGCATTGCAGCGGGCTTACCCACTTCTCCCATCAACAAACCAGCATTCTCAGCTACAGAGTCTGACCAGGGTTCTTCCTCCACAAAGGGTGTCAAACCGAAGAGGTTGTTTCAGACCAATCTTTCTCCTATTGTGTCAGGTTCTTCGGTTCAAGAGTCAGAACCCACAGTTGAGCCAGGTTTAACGGTTACCAGTCTTAAAAAACCCTCCCCATTCTTAGCCATGGGGTCAGATGCTGAAACTTCTCCTCACAAGCTGGTTGATTGAAGAAAAGGACGGCTCGTCAAAGGGCAGGCTTCCTAGAGCACCCCTTCAAAATCGGGGGCCAATGACAGCAGTACAGGGTCATAGGTACCCATTAAAGCACCCAGGGACAGGCTGTCCGGTCCGGAGGCCACTGGCTCAAGTCCCCGAAGAGAAATGTCTACATCAGAACCCCAACTGGAGGCTATGATCCAGGAGAGTACCGAAGCTCATCAGTCCGAAAGTCAGGCTGATCCAACTCCAAACCTCCCCCTCACAACAACAATTGAGAATCCTTCCTCAATCATGAAAGAGATAATGGAGGACTCCATCGAAGAGGCTCCATTTGAGTCCGAACCATCCGGACAGATTAGTGGTGTTGTTGCTGCCCAAAAGGATAAAGGCAAGGAAAAACTATGCTTAAGGCATCCGGATCTGCCGGGTGTCTTGAAGGAAAAGTGGGAACTTGTTTCCACAAGGTCAACGTTAAATATCTCCTTGCCCTGCAAAAGATCAATTACGCTTTCATCCATACAGATGAGTTGGGCCGGATGCGTACAAAGTGGGGGATTCTGGAGAATGTAAAGATAAGAATCCCTATAGACCCTGAAACCCCTATGGATTGTAAACTCAGTGAGATAGTCATCTTCACTGAGCTCTTTAACTGGGGTTTAAGGTTCCCCTTGGACCCGAAAATAGTTAGGTATTTCCATCTCATCAAGCTCTGTCCTAGTCAATTAAGCCGCAATGCCTGGTACACACTTATGGCCTGCATCATGGCCTCCAGGCTCTCCGGGATTCCTCTACCAATGGAGGAATTCGCTGCTATGGCTAATCTCTACAGGAACCACCACATCCCCTTCTATCACTTCAATATGGGTAATAACTATAAATTTGTGGATGATCTGCTTGAGTCGGAGATAAATTGGAGGACTCAATTCATGTTCGTAAGTGGTGCTTGGGAGAACGGGAGGAAAATCAAAGCCGGAGTCAATCCAAGTCTTCTCACCAGCAGATGGAGGAGTGATCGTAAGGCTCCTACTTTATATTCTTTTTTTTTTTTTACTTTTATCGAATTTTTTAAACTAACTGGTCTTGTCTTTTTTCTTAGCAGCACTGCCCAAGGACTTCAATGACTACCTAAAGTCTGGGCAGACCACTTGCACCAAGATCAACACTTGGGCTGCTGAGAAATGGGGGAACCGGTTTCACGATGCTTTCACAGCAGGCAACTTTGCAAGGTCCCACCTCCGGAACACTATTGGTCGGAGGGATTTGACTTGGGAAGAACTCACCACTCCACCCCCTCTGGAGGTAGTCCTCAAGAGAACATACAAACCGGACGGGTCACTTTACCTGCCAGGCCGGGCCAAGGCTCCGAGTAAGATGAAAGGCAAGAAGAAGAAAGGCAAGAAGGTGGTAGGTGAAACTGACCCTGCTGGGGTGGAGGAGGCTGTTCCAACAAATCCGGAGGGGCCAGCCCCAAGCCAGATCGATGTTGCTCTCTTAGAAGTGGTAGAACGGGAGAGTGTTAGGGAAGAGGTTCAATCCCCAAAACCCCCAAGGGCTCCCAAAAGAGACCGAAAACGGGGAGCTGAAAGCAAGGACAGGGAGGCTAAGAAGAAAAAGACCTCCAAGGGTGACGAACTTTCTCTGTGGGTTCCGGAGCCTCTCCCCTTTGTTGATCCTACTGACCCAACACAAGCAGAGGAGATCCCAAGTGATTTTCAGACCGAAGAGGTTGGAGGAAGAGACCTTAGCATTGATGGGGTTGACATCACCGACCTTGATGGACTCGGTGACTATTTTGCCAACCTCCCATAAACGATTTTGCTGGGCCTTACCTCCCTCCGAGTACTTCGAACACTGTTACTTTTAATGGTAAGACTTTTACTATTTCAAGTGAAAAGGATATTGTAGCTCACTCTATATTAAGTAGTTTTCAGCCAGTGCTTGTGTTGGAGAATCAAGTTCGAAGTCAGGCAGATACCATCAAAGAGCTCAGATCTGACAAAGAGAGACTGTCCGATGACCTTCTCACTGCCAATCAACATGCTGACATTCTAAAGGGAGAAAACGAGGAGCTGAAGAAGAGTCAATAGGGGTGGATCACAAAGGTTGCCACTTCGGAAGACACTATCAAAGAACTCCGAGAGAAGCTATCCGGATTGGAGAAAGATCTTGCCTCTTCGAAAGAGGAGGCAAAGGCCAAGGGTCAAATCATTCACAACTTGACGAGTGACAAAATTGCGCTCGAGAACATAGTGTCCAAGGCCGCAGAAGAGAAAGCTGTTCTGTTAAGAGAGCAGGAGGCCAAAATTCAGGCCAAGATCGATGCTTACGCTAACAACGTAATAAACACTCAAGAGGAAATGTATGCCAGGGTGAAATCAGACATGGTCCTGCTTTTTCATGAGAAGTTCCCGAAGAGGAACCTGGGATATTTGTGGCTTCATGTAGAGTACGAAGACCTTCCCTTTCACACCATGGCTGATGGAGACTTGCATGATTATTCCAGTGCTTCCTCCTCTGATGACGAAGAAGAAAATGTCGGGGAGGGCCCTCTCGAAGAGAAAGACGATCCCAAGGGGAAGAAGAAGATAAGTGAGGCTGAGCCATCTTCAAAGGCTCAGTCTTGAATTATGAATTATCCTTTCACTTTTATGTCATCTAAACTAAAGTCCTTGGAAGGCCAAGGCATTCTTTTTGTTATTGTGTCCGATATCTGACCGGATAGATCCTTTGCTTTGCTTGACAATTTAAAAGTCTTTGGAAGGCCAATACACTTAAGTTATTTTAATGAACATCTTTGTTTTGCATAATTCTCGCATCCTTTCATAGTTTGTTTCAATTTTGGTGGCTAGTGTTTAAATAGCCCTTAGTTATTTCATAAATAGTCTAAAGTGAGAGAGTTTAAATTCTCCGATGAAAAATGTTTAAGTGGTCATCAATCCGGATGGTGTGACGAAAAACAAAGTAAGAACACTTCGAATTTTTTTAAGAATGCATCAAATTTTATTAAAAAGCCCGGACACCTCATTAAAACCTCCCCGTGCCACCAGGGTAGGAAAGAGTATGCCCCCAAATATTTACATGGATGTTTAAAGAGGTAAATATTTACGTAGATGTTACTCCAAGTACATCCGGAGATGTTCAATATTCCAAGGGTGGGTCAAAACCCTTCCAGCCTTGTCTTCTAGCCAATATGTTCCAGGTTTAATCATTTCAACGACCATATAAGGTCATTCCCAAGTTGGGGCCAGTTTGCCTAGCAGCTTCTCTTTAGTGTGTAAGAAGACTTTCATCAATACCTTGTCCCCAGGCTGGAAATCCATTCTTTTAACTCTAGAAGCAAACCTGCTTCTCATCAAACCTTGATAGTGTGCAGCTCTAAGGTGAGCCTTAACTCGTCTTTCCTCTATTAGGTCGAGCTGACCTCTAATTGCCACTTCGTTAGCGTGTTCGGAGAAGTTGTGAACCCGAAATGATGGGAGCGTTGCTTCTATGGGAGCTATTGCATCCATCCCATAGACCAAGGCAAAGGGTGACTCCTGTGTCACTGCCCCAGGTGTAGTCCGGTAGGCCCACAAGACCTCTTGCAAATAACTAGGCCACTTCCCAGCAGCCCCTTCCAAATTCTTCTTTAAACCGGACAGTATAGTTCTGTTAGCCACTTCAACTTGTCCATTTGCTTGTGGGTGGAAAGGTGAAGAGAAACAATGTTGTATACCCCTTGAGGCACAAAAACTCTCCATTTCCTTATTGTAGAACTGTGGCCCGTTGTCTGTCGTTATTTTTTGTGGAACACCAAATCTGCAACAGATGTTGGATAAAATGAATTTTATGACAGCTTTTGATGTTTTTCCTGCCAAGGGGGCTGCTTCAATCCACTTCGAAAAGTAATCTATAGCAACAATTATTGTTCTGCGGCCATCGAACGCCATAGGAAGAGGTCCTACCAAATCCAACCCCCATCGAGCAAAAGGTATAGGCTCAGAAATTGACTCTAAAGGGATGACCGGGACATGAATTTTATTGCTATATCTTTGGCATGGATCACACCTTCTCACCAGCTCCTTAGCATCCTGCATTATAGAGGGCCAATAATAGCCAGCCAATAAAACTCTTCGTGTTAGAGCCCTGAATCCACAATGAGCTGATCCCTCACCATCATGCAATTCGGAAAGGACTACTTGAGACTCATTATCTCCCAAACATCGCAAAAGAGGTTTACTGTAAGACTTTTTATACAAAACGTCTCTTAGTATGATAAAACCACGAGCCTTGTGCTTCATTTTTCTTGCTAGCGATTTATCCGGAGGCAAGATGCCTTCGGAGAGGTATTGCAAGAGAGGAAATTTCCAATATTGAGGTTGTTTCATCTGTACTTCGAAAATTTCTTCCTCTGTACCCACATTAAGTTGAATGGAAGGGCTCTCCAGCACATGGATCCAAGGATATGACTCAGTGTATGCTATGGTTGCCAGTGAATCTGCTAGTTCATTCTCTGCCCGGGGTATATGTTCGTAAACAACATTTTTGAACTTAAGAGCCTCATTCTTAAGAAGAAGCAAGTACTTCACTAGTTGCTCCTTTTTTGCCTCGGATTGTCCTTGTGCATGGTGGATAAGAAGTTGGGAATCACTCATCAGCCTGACCCTTTTGGCCCCACAAATATATGCTAACTTTAAACCAGCTATAGTTGCTTTATATTCGGACTCATTGTTGGAAGCTCTAAAAGCAAAACATATAGCCTGGTACATTTTGTCACCATATGGAGAAGTCAAGCACACCCCTGCACCACATCCCATTGTACTTGATCCATCATCCGTCCGGATGACCCAGACCTTTTTGTCTTTCATCTCAGTGGTCTGCTCTGAATCTCTATCAGAGTGGAATTCAACTAAAAAATCAGCCACAGCTTGGGCTTTGACTCCTGTTCGAGGAGAAAAATCAATATCGAAGTCCCCTAATTCCACTGACCACTTAGTCATTCTACTTGAAATGTCTGCCTTTTGGAGAACATTCTTCAAGGGAAAAATGTCCGAATGATAATAGGATGAGCTTGAAAATAAGGCCTCATCTTCCTTGCAGCAATCACCAAGGCCAAGGCTAACTTTTCGAGTTTTAAATAACGCTTTTCTGCATCTATCAAGCTCTTGCTGATGTAGTACACCGGATGGGGGTAATTATCCACCTCTCTTACCAATACAGCACTGATGGCACAGCTTGAAACTGCCAAATATACGAAGAGTGTCTCTCCATCAACAGGTTTAAATAAAGTTTCGGGGAGGACAGATGTTTCTTAATTTCATTGAAAGCCTCATCGCACTGTGAAGTCCATTCAAATCCCCTTGCACCCTTTAGAGTTTGGAAAAACGGGGCACATTTGTCCGAGGACCTTGAGATGAATCGATTTAAAGCAGCCAACCTCCCAGTCAACCGTTGTACTTCTTTAACATTCCGAGGAGGCTCCATTTGGAACAAAGCATTTAGCTGGTCCGGATCGGGCTGTATCCCTTGCTCACTTATTATGTAACCTAGGAACTTCCCGGACTGCACTCCGAACACACATTTTTCTGGATTTAACTTCAAATTCACTTTTACCAAGTTGGCAAAAGTTTCCTTGAGGTCTGCTAAGTGAAGCTGCTCATCCACACTTTTTACCATCATGTCATCAATATATACTTCCATATTTCTTCCAATTTGATCAGCAAAGGCTTTGTTCACCAATCTCTGATAAGTAGCCCTAGCAATTTTCAATCCGAATGGCATCACTTTGTAGCAATGAAGACCCTTATCAGTGATAAACGTGGTATGCTCTTGATCCTTCGGATCTACTTGAATCTGATTGTACCCGGAGAAAGTATCCATGAAGGAAAGTAGCTTATTCCCAGAAGTGGAGTCTACTAACTGATCAATCCAGGGAACTGGACATAAATCTTTCGGGCAAGCCTTATTGAGATCTGTGAAGTCAATGCACATACGCCACTTGCCATTTTTCTTTTTCACCAAGACCGGGTTGGCAGTCCATAAAGGATATTGAGACTCCTTTATATGCCCCATTTTCGTGAGCCTGTCAACTTCTTGAACAATAGCATCAGTCTTTTCCTTGGAAAAATCCCTTCTTTTTTGTACCACAGTTGCTATGTCTCTCCGGATGGATAGGTGATGTGATATGATGTCTGCTGGAACCCCTGTTACATCAGCATTGCACCAAGCAAAGACATGCTGATGGTCTTTTAGAAACTTCAACATTCTATTCTTCAGTTCGGACGACATTTTGGATCCTATCTTAACATTTTTCCCTCTTCTAAAAGATGTGTTTCAACTTCTTCAACTGGTATCAACACTCCAGGGGTCTCTCTGGGGTCATCAATTTCACCCTCACCCCCAGAAAGCCCCTCAAATTTCTATTCTTCGTTGATACGAACTTCCCCTAACGTTCGTGGAGCCAGTGTTGTAGCATAACACTCTCTCGCAACCTTTTGATTGCTTCGGACAACTCCCACTTGTCCTTGAACAGCATATTTCAAACATTGGTGGACTGCGGAGGCCATTGCATACATCCTAGAGAGCTAAGACCTCCCTAAAATAGCATTATAACAAGTGGGAAAATCCACCACAATAAAAAGTATCCTGACCATCTTCTTAAAAGGGCCCTTGCCCAACAAAACTTCTTCTTCGAACTCCCCAATCACATATGTTGAGCTCCCAGTGAAGCCCACAATTGATCTGTCTGAACGCTGAATTACAGCTGGAAGAAGAGGATATTGGTTGAGCTTCCAGTATCCACCAATATTCGTCATATGTCATTGCCCCCAATGGATGCTCCTATAACAACAACATCTTCGTGAGGGCCAGCTATATCTCTTAAGTCATCTTCATCGAAAATAATGAAGAGGAATGGAATTTGTGACTGATAGGAGGTCATGCCCCCTTCTAGCTGGGTGGCTAAAGTACGAACATGCCTCTTCCTCGAAGAAGCGGTAGGAGCTGTCATAGTATCCCCTCCGAAAATTGTAAGTGACTCAAAAAACTTAATGAGCCCGGAGACAGTTTTATAATGTTCTTCAATGGCACCTACTCTATTTCGAGTTGGATCGGGATCCAGGTATTCGGATTCTACATCAAATCTTTCGATTATTACCATAGCCCCCTCGGGAGCAGCATTGCTCAGTCCAACCCGGTGAGTATTGTCTGGCCTATTTTCTCCTCTTCTTTTGACATATGCCCCCAGCTTTCCTCTTTCAATCAATTTCTGAACCTCTTGTTTCAAGGTTATACAATCGTCAGTGGTATGGCCAGTATCATTATGGTACTGGCAAAAAGAGTTGTTACGATGTTCCCTAGGGGATTACAGTGCAACCGGTTTTCTATAGTGCACTTCTTCCTTTGTTTTATCATAAATATTGGCCATATTTTCTTTCAATTCTGCAAACCACTCAGGTTGGACCCAAGGCCCCCTCTTATTTCTAGATTGCTGACTCTGGGCAGGTGCACCTGGCTGAGATTGAGCTTTGGCCCTGTTATGTGCCTGTCCGGTCTCCCTAGCCTTCTTCCCGGACTGAATTTGGTTAGGGTTTGGTGCAACCGGGGCAGACCTCACCTGCCTATGCACCCTAGTTTTCTTCGTTTCATCAACATTGATCTGCTTTCCGACTTGATTCAGCAAACCTCCCTAAGTCATGGCTTTCTTTCTGGTCACCGAATTAGCTAAATTTCCAGGGTTCAAGCCCTGTCTCAAGGATGCTATTGCTACTTGCTCGAAGCAATCATCCAATCCATTTTTGATGTTTACAAAACGACTTATGTATTCCTTTAATGACTCGTTTGGTTCTTGGGCACAATGGATTATTGTGTCCCCATTGCCCTTCAACTCTTTATTCCCAACAAACTGCCTTCGAAAGGCCACCCAAAAGGTATCAAAATTCTTGATGCAGCCCTGAGGTAGGCTGTTATACCACTTCAGAGCACTCCCCGTAAAGGATTAGGAGAATTCTCTACATAGTAACTTATCGTCATCATCAAAGTTCATCATGAAATTTTAAATTGCTCCAAATGGTTGTCCGGATCAGTACTGTCATCGTACTTTTCCATTTTAGTGCTATCAAACCTCTTAGGGAGGTTCCCGGACAGAATCTTGGAAGACAATGGAGATTTTCTCTGATTCCGGCCACGACTGAACACAGTATCCTCATTGGGAGTTGCAAAGATACCTGGTTCATCGTGAAAGGAAAAGGGATCCATCAGCATCCGGTCTACATGTCTCCGGCTGTGAGATGATCCTTTGCCTATAAAATTCTTTACTTTTCCATGTCTATCCCTTTTCCTTGAATATTTCTTAATCAACTTTTGCTTCTTTTTGGATCGGCCCTCATCACTGCTGGAGGACAAGGACTCTTCAACTCCTTCCTCATCCGAGGAGCTACCAGAAGACTCTGAGCCTGAGTCAGAACTCTCCACTGGCTTAGACCGGTGAGACTTTTTGGAACTGGCATGAGTCTTTTTGGAACTTACATTAGTCTTTGAAGGCTCATGTTCTCTAGGGTTATCGGTATGATGAGCAACTGATGCTTTTGACTTATCCTTCATGCCCATCTTAGCCTTTTCTACCCTCAGAGCTTCTATCTCGCCCTTTATCTGTCACGCTCCTCGATGGTATACTCATCATTTTCACCCACCACTTCAAGCAAGGCTGGTGGTACTTCCGGGGCGTCCGGATTCATTCAGACTGATTTTTCCTGTTGGTTTTGAATGCTTGATTCAGGCACATTTCTCTCCCACTGTGGTCGCCAATTTGGTGTGGTTTATTTCTGTCTGAGGGTAAGTTTGTAATTTTTGTTTAGAGTTTGTGGAAGTTTTCAAGTATTTAATATTTGAGTAGAAAGTAGAGGGAGAATTAAGCAGCCTGGTTGTATTTAATTTTCATTACCCCTATTTAATGTTGGTGGTTGGGTATTTATACCCTTACATTTGGGCTTTATGGACTTTCGGGTCATGTTTAATGGACCTGGGTCAAGTTTAAGGACCCATGAGCTCGTAGTAAGAGAGCAGGCAGCTTAGTTAAGAAGTGATTAGGTTTTTAAGTACTTTAGTCCTTGTTCGAACAGTCAAATGGATGTGGGGTTTGAACTTCCCTGTCCGGTTAGATGGTCTTTGTCCGAATTGTCCCTGTCCGAAGAGGTAACATAATCCGGACTCATCAGACCATTTTAGGACTATTCTTTATGAAAATAAAGACATAAGAGATATCCAAAACCTTCACAATACCATCCCTAAGCTTATAACTAATGAGGAGACCACAAATATATAATCCGCTACTAATATTGAAATTTACAACTCTATTAAAGCTCTCAACTCCTCAAGTGTGGCTGGAGTTGATGGTTTTAACACAAAATTATTTCAGTGGAACCTAATTACTAAACACCTTTCCATTGTTATTAGAGCATTATTTCAAGGTGATTATGTTCATCAAGGTATTTTTTCCACAACCATTTATCTCATCCCAAAGAATGACAATCTCGGACTTGGAGTGACTATAGGCCCATCAGCTTATGTATGGTGTTCAATAGAATCTTGTCGAGAATACTTAATGACGGACTAATTGAGTATCTTCCTAAAGTCATATATAAAGAGAAATATGGTTTTATTATCAGAAGACAAATTCAAGATAATATCCTCTTGATACAAGAGTTGGCTCGTGACTTAAACAAGAAAAACAAGAGAAACAACCTAATTATAAAGTTAGACATGACTAAAGCCTTTGATATGCTCTCTTTATATTTCCTCTATCAAATTATGGTTGCCTTTGAATTTGATCAACCATTCATAGACGGAATTCAAAGCCTTACTAGTAATGTCAGATTCTCTGTCATTTTTAATGCAGAACCTAAGGGATTTTTCAAATCAATAAATGGTGTGAGACAAGAGGATCCTCTATCCCATAGTCTTTTTATTATTGCTGAAGAATTCTTGATCAGAAGCCTCAATCATCTTTATACAGTTAACAATAGCATAAGTTACAAGTGTAATGGACCTACCTTGATTTATTGTTTATCATTTGGTGATGAAAGTGTCATATTTACCAGTGGATCATTCTCTAGTCTCCGCAACCTTAATAGTATCCTGAAACAATACCAAGACATGTGGTTAGACCATAAATAAAGACAAGTCTACGTTTATACCATCTATAAGAATCACACTTCAGGGTTAAAAAAGCTTAGAATTAATACTGTATTTGACATTAAAAGGCTAATTTTAAACTAAATAATGCAACAAACCTTTCTATCCTATGGAGGCAGGCTAACACTTCCCCAAAATATTCTACATGTTATCCCTTATTATTATATACAAAGCTACATTAGACCCAAATCTACAATAAAGTAAATTGAATGTATCTGCACAGATACTTATGAGGATCTACTGAAATCATAAAGTAATTTATTAGTCTTCATAAATGTCTGCCTTATGATCAATGTGGCATAAATTTAAGGAATTTAGAGGATATACAACTTGCTTTGTCTTGCAAGATTTAGCATAAGTTTAGAAAGGCCAACTTTATGCATAATAAATACTGTAAAGATAAGCACCAATTGTTGACGTAATCCAAGATGTTATCCATGATCAAAGTTTGTTTACAAGAGTTTATCGTAGCCAGTTAGCTATTGTCGCTACCGATGAACACCACAACTTGTGAAAAAAATGTTTTGGCTTGTTTTATCATTATATGATAAGTGTTTGGACTTGTTATATTTTGTATGTATATGTGGAATAAATATTTTATATACTTGAATGATTATGTGGATATGCATGACTAAGGTTTCGCATTTTTGTAGATTAATTATAGAATATTTTAATCGGACCTCTAGAAGGTTAATTGATCTCGTAAGGATCCTAAGATCTCAAAAGGTTCAATGTATTAATTTAATTATAATATTTATGGTCCTCGAGAAGGTTAACATTTGGATTTAAGCTAATAATTAACTGTGTTAACTCTACTGAAAATTGATCATTGAGATTTTTTTTTAAAATTTAAGTAGATGAAATCAGCTCTCCGGAGGGTTTCACCGGTCCTTGGGATATTTAAAATTATAATTAATGGTAATTTACTCAAATTCATAAATATATTTAGTATGATTTCCCTCTGGTATCCTATTGCCATGGTATGTTATGTTTTACGTGTATATACCATGTTCAAGTATGTTAAACAGTTATCTATTAAATTTACTTTTTGTGAATTATACATATGTTCCAGTTAATGATATGGCTTACAATATGATGGGGAGCATAACCTTACTGTTGGATGGCTTAAATTTTAGTCAGTGGAAAGACGACATTGAACTGTAATTGAAGTTTCATGATTATAACCTCATACTAATGAAAATTATACCATATGCTCTTAATTTGGAAAGTTCATCAAAGAAAACAAAAGAGTATAGTAACTGGGTACAGTCTAATTGGTTGTGCTTGGATTTATATTTCAATGGATACCAACTGTACTTCTTGGGTTGTCCCAAAGGATGCTACTAATGTCTCGGATTAGCTCATTTTGAACAGTATGTGGGAAAATAGATAATCAATGAATTGATTGCACACGCTACACAAAATGAGGAAGAGTTTATAGGGGAAAAACTAAAAGTGAACATTATAGTTCCAAGAAAGGGATAAGTAAAAAAAGAAAGAGTGCAGGCAAAATAATTGGTTATTGTATGGCTAAGAAGAAGAAGCATCAGGAATCGACGGTATATCAACACTTCTTCTCTAAAGAAAAAGGACATCTCAAGAAGAACTATTAGGAAAAGGAGTGGGAGACTAATTGAGAACCACTAAGTAAATAAAGTCAAGGTAGGCTTGCCTAATGAATGTTTGGTATGATTCATTTTTCAATCTATCCTGAAAAACTAAAAGTGAACATGATAGTTCCAAGAAAGGGATAAGTAAAAAGAGAAAGAGTGCGGGCAAAAAAAATTGGTTATTGTATGGCTAAGAAGAAGAAGCATCAGGAATCGAAGGTATATCAACACTTCTTCTCTAAAGAAAAAGAACATCTCAAGAAGAACTATTAGAAAAAGGAGTGGGAGACTAATTGAGAATCACTAAGTTAAATAAAGTCAAGGTAGGCTTACCTAATGAATGTTTGGTATGATTCATTTTTCAATCTATCCCGAAAAATGAACATTTCTAGCTCATTTTGAACAGTATGTGGGAAAATAGACAATCAATAAATTGATTGTACACGCTACACAAAATGAGGAAGAGTTTATAGGGGAAAAAACTAAAAGTGAACATGATAGTTCCAAGAAAGGGATAAGTAAAAAAAGAAAGAGTGCGGGCAAAAGAATTGGTTATTGTATGGCTAAGAAGAAGAAGCATCCGGAATCGACGGTATATCAACACTTCTTCTCTAAAGAAAAAGGACATCTCAAGCCGAATCAACCCACCTCCCCCCGTGGAGTTGCTAACATCTTTGTTAACCATTCCACCAACCTCTTCTGTGTAAAAAACCTTACCAATTATCCTGGGATCGATAGAGTTAGAAGTTGTATCACCACTAAGCTAAATATTTCTAATAAATCTCATATCCTTCACCCAATAACTGATGATGAGATAAAAAAAAAACCTTGTTTAGTGTTAAAATAAATAAAACGACAAACCTAATGGCTATAACTCTTGTTTCTTTAAGTCTTCATGGGCTACCACTCAAACCGATATATATAAATAGGTATATTCTTTCTTCCTCCATAATCACATTGACCATAGTTGGAAAAAAACACTCATAACTCTTATTCTGAAGTCACGCAATCCTTTGTTTCCCTCTGACTTTAGACCGATTTCATGGTGCAGTGTTATTTACAAATTTATTTCTAAAATCCTAACTAACAAGATTAAAGAATCCATGCCCTCGTTGATCGACCCCTCCCAACTGGAATTTATCCCAGGCTGTAGTATATCCGATAATATGCTCATTTCCCAAGATCTTCTCAACAGCTATAACACCAATAGTGAAGGTCCTCAAACTTCTATTAACATTAGCTTTATGAAAGCATTCGCCATGGAGTCTCTTGTTGGATGTACTTTATGTCATGGATTTCCTCGACCAAATGATTGTTTGTATCATTAGTCTACATCTACTCCTCATACTCGGTTAATATCAACGGTAACTCATTTGGTTCATTTAAAGATAAAAGAGCCCTCCACCAACTATTGAAGTATCATAAGCTCAAAATTATTAATCTTTGCTTTGCAGATGACTTCATGATTTTATGTTTTTCCAAGAAAAACTGTATAAACCTTGTTAAAGAGGGTCTTGAGGAATTATCCATCCTTTAGGGCCTCCCTCTGAACCCCAATAAGATTCAAATTTTCCTCTTCGGGGTCTCTAACTCGATATGTCATTCCATCATTGCCTTCTTGGAATTTGAGGAAGGTTCATTTCTAGTGTGTTACTTATGAGTGCATCTTATCACCTTCTGTATATCCTACGATGAATGTATGCCTCTGTTTAATAATATTACTAGTCGTATAAACTATTAGACCTCCATTTTGCTGAATAAGTTTATTGGTATTTAATATTTATCCTCATATTATGTTCCCTTAAATACATTGCCTGAACTTCTCGTAGATTCCTATGTCCGGGCTTTGAGATGAAAATCTCTTGTTCAAAAGTTGCATAATCTATAGTGATTTTTCCCTCACAAGAGAACGGTCATGAGATTTTATCTTGAATGACAAACTCTCTTAGCTAGGATGGAGAAAAAATCAACAATTTAAGGCATATTACCTTAAAAATCTACAAGGAAGATGTCGGTGATGACCTCTATACTCCCTTATGGTATTACCCCTAACATTTTTCTAACTATTTAATTGACTGATATGGTCCAAGTATTATCCGTAATATTAGAATATGCACCAGTATTCTGGTTTCTAATGTCTTCGATAACAACTCTTAGGGATGGCCCACTCAGCTCTATTTTGACAGAAGATTTCATCAATCATATCTGCAGAAAACGGATAATGCTATTACTCTTCTACAAGCCTCTCTCAATCAAGAAGGACATTAAAACTTGGATACCAAACTAGAATGGTAACACTTTTACAATTAGTAATACTTATCATCATATTCGTCCATCTACCCCATAGATCCCTGGGGAAATCTCGTGTGAATTAAACATAATATCCCCAAACATTCTTTCACTTGGGATTATAACACAATTCTCGATTGTGCTTTGTGCAACAGCTTCATGGAATATATTAATCATATTTTGGTGGACTACCTTTTCTCTCGTCCCATTTGAGAGGCCTCATCCATAAAGCTTAGGTTCCATCCCCCTTCCTCTGATTGATCCTATGTGCTACACAGTGCTAAGATTTGAACCTTTTATCCTAATTTTCTAGGTTATCTTTGGCGCGCTGGTTTTCAAGTGGTTCTTTACCACATTTGGTATTAAAGAAATGATAGGATATTCACGAACTCTCACTCTCTTTATTTGGAAATATCCCATTGCATTCTCTCAGACTTCCGTTGCTGATTTCACGTGTAAAAGATCAATTGGCCGAGTTAAGCACAAGTAACCTTATATTATTACTTTTTCAGGATATTGTCGTATTTTAAATGGTTTCACCTTTCTTACTTGTTGGGGCTAATAGAGTTCTGACCCTATTTCACAGTATTTTATTGAGTTATTTTTTTTATTGTACTCTTCTCATTTCAGACTCGTTTGTCTTTATACTCTTTATGTATGGATACACCCCGAAGATTATGTATTTATTTTTACTCTAGTATACAAAAGAATTCTCGGAGATTATATATTTCTTTTTACTCTTGTATACAAAAGAATTCTCTGATGACTATGTAAACAATTTCTTAGTTTAATTTATTATTTCTTCACCAAAACAAATTATCTATCAGATCTAAATATTTTTAAATTTTTTACTAGTCTGATTTCTACGAAAGTTTTTTATAATTAAAATTTTCAAAATATTGATAATTTAATTTAGATTAAAAAAGTTAAATATTGTTTAGATAAATCAGCAAAAAACAATCATAAAATATAAATTAATATTTGTACAATCAATGCTTCACATTTTAAAATTTAATTTAGTTTATTTTCTGATTAATTTTTTTTCCAAATTAAAATACACAATTTTAAATTTCCAAACATATTTTATTTGTTTCGTTTAACTTATGTGCTAACCTTGTATCATATATAGGATTTATATATTCTAAATAACTAAGTTAACCTTTTCTAGATAACAATTT
Organism: Limnanthes douglasii subsp. nivea; assembly: GCA_036936605.1. NCBI lineage: Eukaryota > Viridiplantae > Streptophyta > Magnoliopsida > Brassicales > Limnanthaceae > Limnanthes > Limnanthes douglasii. The sequence goes on along the minus strand of JAUPFV010000005.1, from coordinate 85,432,333 downwards.
TATGTTTAAAAAAAATAATTAGTAGCGACAATTCGAATAAAATTAATTACAATTTAATTTACATTTGTTATAAATAAATATTTAACTTATTTATCATCTAGGAAAGTTCGATTTTTCTTAAGATCGTGAACATGTCTTACATATTTTAAGTCATCATGTAATTTAAGAGCAATATGAGTACAATTAAATTAACTCTGTAATAATCACTTATAACCACAAAACAATCATACTTAAAACAAAACATAAATCTTATTTTATAAAAACATATTGATTTGTTCATGATACATCTAAAACCTATTCATCCTCACTTTAACACTAAAAATAGACCATACTCCAACTCCATGTATATATATATATAAATATCATCATAAAAATATCATTTTGAAAACCTCTTAAGCTCATTAGTAGTTTTCCTCACATGTCACGATTCTTTTATTACAAAAACAATTTATATAACTAATTTTAGATTTTATCTTACTTGTAAAATATATATATATATATATATATATATATATATATATATATATATATATATTTTCATCCATATTTTTATTTATCTTTGTTGATCTCACTCTGATACCGTTACACCTGATAATAATATATATTCATGAGATGCTGAATTTCTACAACATTTATCCAAATTTCTTTCAGAAATAATTTAGTTTCTTTATCAATAGAACTTAGTAGTTTTATATAAGTATTTCAAAGCTATATAGATTTTTTATCAACCTTATATGAGAGTTTATTTGTAAAGCATATATTTTAATTATTTTGTCGTCTAAATATTTTTTCAAAAAAAAATATTATCATCATTTTCTTATTTTAAAGAAACGTTGGAATATTTTATTTTAAGAAAAACAGTATCAAACAATTATATAATAATATCTATGCATGCTCATTCATTTTATAATTTGATCAACCACTATTACTATTTTAGAAATAAATTAAGTTCATCTCTAATATTTACAAAATCACTTATCGAGACAATACTTGTCTTTTTTTTCAAATAATACAAAAATCATATGTTTTATTGAATTGCTCAATGTCATATTTTAACAACAATTTGGTCAAATTCAATTGATAATAGTAGTAATAACATAATTAATAAGTGTAGTAATATGTATATTTAACGCACCTACCATAATACAATAAAAATACTCGAATATACAAGTTAAAGTATATTATATCTAAGCATATATAAACAAATCTACTTAATCTTAAATTTCAAAACAAATTATCAAAAGATAAGATAATAATACTATTATTTTGAAATTTTATATTTTACATCAATTCTCTATACATTTAACCAAGTCTTAGTCTTTTATATCCCACAAGAAACTTAACTTTAAATATAATATTTAAACAAACACATATTTGCACGAATCGTGTCATATGAACTAAAGTTTAATAAATAATTACTAATATATGTATTATTTTTTCCCCAATAATAAAATACTTACTTTTGTTATAATGACAATAAATCAAATCCATGAACATCGAGTGAGGTTAAAAAAATAAAAAATAAATAAATAAACTATTATGAGATAAAATTTCAAAATAAAAAAGGTAAAACTTATTAAGATGATAAAAAAAACCAATTTATATGTAAGAGGAAGTGAGATAAAACATTTTCAAAATTATGTGTTTTTAAATATTAACGAAATTGAGTTTTCATTCCCATAATGCAATATCTCTTTTGCGGGATTGTTATGATATATTTTGAAAATATACAACACGTGGTTTTATACAATCCGAACGAATACACATCAAAATGGTTTCATACTCAATGTTATCATTTCATGTTAACAAACTGTAAAAGTAATACCGATGAGATTAATAAACTACAAAGCTAGGCTGTTGAGTTAACGAAAAAGGAGAACGTGAGGTAAAACATGAGCTCGTGTGTTGTTCTTATCTTATAATTGATGAGATTCAGAGGGTGCGTGTAACTTGTAAAAATACCAACACAACACTAAAATATAAACATCATATTCTTATATTAGATACATATTTTCATTAATTAACTTGAATATTTTGGATACCGTGAATTTTTTAATATTAAAAGATGATGAATGAAAAACTTTTATAAAGCGAAATATGGTTTATATGAATGGTTAGTCATACCTTTTAGATTGACTAATACATATGTTATTTTATATAATTTATAAATAATTGCATATATGCTTTGATTGTCATATCTTCCGGAAAATATATTGATTAGAATATTGAACATTTAAAAATGGTAGTATAATTGTTTTGTATGTTTGACACAAATATGTATGCTTATTGATTGTTTTATTAATACATATGGAATACATTTTTATAAAGGAAAATATTTATTTCATATAGAAATGAAATAGTCCAGCGAGTATGTATAATGTTCAAACTTTTCATGGATATCTGATTTTTATCGATGATTTGTAAATAATTTTGTTAGCATAATCACATAAATAACCTACTGAACTAATCAAGAAAATGTTAGGTTTTGATGGGAACAACAAAAAAGACTATTTTAGATAGTAAAAAACGTTTAAAATGTCATATACTATAATTAGCTAATTTATCAACACTTTTGAAATTAAATGAAATGCTTAAGATATTAGTATAAACATTATACCATTGTAAAATGAAAACCAATAACTTACTTTAACAATAAACTAAGTGGTGTGACTTTGAACGATCATACTTATAATAAGGACCTCAATACATTTATTATAGCTTTGGAAGGAAAATTTATATATGGCTTAAATATTTATGATACATACTCATCATGAGGATTTAAAGCATTTAAAAGTTCAACACAACCTAAACAAACGACATGTAAGATGAACAAAATTTATTGAGATATTTTCTTATGTCATTTGTTATAAAAAAATGTAGGAGAATATAGTTGCAAATGTACTTTCAAATAATCATGCCTAAAACTCTTGATGTGAAACTACTTGTCTTTACATACTTATATGCTACAAATTCTAATTTTGAAACTTCTTATCAATCTTGTGAGAAATCAGTATCAATAATTTGTTTTTAAAATGATAAAAAAAATTATCTAAAGAGATTAAGGTTTGTGTGGAAAATTATTCTTGATGAACTTATTAGTAAAGAAGTCATATGGTAAAATATTATAAATGTTAGGTGTATGCTAAAAGTAATTCGTTAACAAAGGTATTATCGAAGGACTATATGGACATAATTGGATCTGTCGTGACATGGATATACAAGAATTGTTGGAAACCTTTGGGTGAAGCTGGTGTGGTGACTTAATGGAAGAAACGTCTGTTGGTTCTTATAGGCTCGGAAAGGTTATCAAGACTGGTGACCATTGGATAGAAGGAGTTATGTGTTGATCCAAAACAGGTTGGTCTAAATCTCGCTCATTATAGGCAATATGATCCAAAACAATATGGACTCAAGAAACATAGTTGACCGAAGTGAAGTATTCTATTATGTTAGGTCTTTTATATTAAACTGGGTCTCTTATGTTGTCTTTCCTGTATTAATTTTATTTCGTATTAATTGAGATTTTTATATTAATTATGATTTGATATTTATAAGGTTTCACTTATTAAAGGATTATTAGTTATTTTATTTGTTGAATAATAGGCTTTAAACAAAGCGTCTAATGAAGCATTATGGTTTTTCCTAAACCTATAAACAAAAATAAAAAATGCAATTTTAAAGGTGTGATGAGATGATAACTAGTTCTGTTAACAACATATTTCGTGAGCAAAAGAAGTAACTCTAGGTATTTTGAGAGATAAAGAAGGTTAGCGATAAAAACTGAATAAAGATCATTGTAAATCACGTCATCTTTTGTTACAAAGAATGATTGAATTCTTTGTGTTTATGAGTCTTAATGCAACCTACTTATTTATAATAAAGTGTTTGTTGCTTGTGGATGTAAAATTTCTTCACAACCGAAACCATGTTAAACCTGTCTTGTGTGATTTATTTTATTTCAATTCCTTTTACTTGTTGATAATTCTTGAACATAGTATATTGTTTTTGGGAAAGATTGAAAATAACATTTTGGTTTTTTGCTTCGTAGGAACGATGATTTTTCCTAACAAGTGATGTGGTGAGCATGTAGCAACAATAAAACGATTAGATTGATCACCGATCTGATGGCTGGACAATTAAATCTAGCATGGAATCGGAGGCCACAGAAGATAAGTTCCATGAAGCTTAGCCTAGAAAAATTTGACAGATTGAATGACTTCTTGAGATTTAAGATTAAAGTGTACGTAGTACATAAGGGATTGGTGTTTTCTATCAATGATAAATCTATATAAATAGATCTCTTGGTATTGTTTAAAGGTCATAGTGCACTCATATTTCACTTAAGAGAATAAATGCTACGAGATATATATACATAGGTTACATTGTTTGGGATATGTAATCAACTGAAGGCGATTTACATGAAAATTTCTTGGTAAATATATTGTATCTTAAGAAATAGATTTATACATTGTCTATGGATAGTAGCACGAAGATACAAAGACACCTAGATGATTACAACCGAATCATACTCGACTTGAATGCAGTTGGTGTGAAGGTGGAAGAAGAGGATCAAGAAATCATTCTCTTAAGTTCTCTGCTGAAGGTGTAAAATATTTCACGGAAACCATGCTCAATGGGAAAGACTCCCTTACGATGACCGGAGTTAAGAGCGCCTTGAACTCCAAATATCTTCATAGGAATAATGTTATGCAGAGTGACTTCATATGACACAAATTAAATGTGAGGGGTCCGTCAATAAAGTAATATTCAAGCAAGAGAATATGAAACTCTCGGTCAAAGTCTGAAGGGGCCGGGATGGGTTCAAAAATAATTTATTGGGTATGCAAGAAGAAATAACATATCAGTTGAAATTTCCCGGAGAAAAGAAAGGGAAATCGCTATCAGAATACCGAAGTCAAAGATGCTGCAATGTTGTTTGATAAATATGAGTACGCGGATGGGTTAATAACTTCTTATTCTTGAAGGTATAACGATGGTTGATTGTTGGGTTTGGATGCATCATTCCACATGACTTCCAATACGCATTGGTTTAAAGAACTACAATTGTTTGATAATGGAAGATTCATCATCGAGAATAATGAATCATATGATGTAAAAGAGATTATAACGGTGTTTAACTCAAGTTTTTAATAGGGTTTGAGAGAGTGATTAACAAAGTAAGATATGTATTTGAAGTTAAACATATGGGTGGGTATGACAGATTTAAGGTCTTGCAAGGCTCATTTGTTGTTATGAAAGCCAATAGAAATAATTGTGTGTTAGTTCTTGAGGGTACGTATTAGTAAGAGATGTGTCTAGTGTCGTGATGATTCTAGCAGGTCGTGGCATAATCGGTTGAGGAATTTAAGTGAAAAATGACTCACTGAACTAAGTAAACAACGGTTTTAGATGGTACCAAACTTCTAAAGCTGATTTTTTTTATGAAAGCTGTGTTTTGTATAAGAGCGAGCGAGTGAATTCTATGACATCAACCAAATATCTAATGAAGTATTTGATATTGTCCATTCATACATTTGAAGTCCGGTGCGAGAACCTACAATAGGTGGTGTAATGTAATTTATATCACTAATTGATGACTATTCTAGGAAAGTATGGGGGTTTACTTTTGAAGACCAAGTATGAAGCATTTGTTGTCGTTGTAAAGTGAAAGACTTTGGTAAATAATAAAATGGGGAAAATGCTGAAGAAACTTTAGACTGACAATGTCTTGGAATATGTGAACAAGGGTTCAGAAGCCATTGTGCAAAGCTTGATATTTCTAGACACTAAACCATAAGTAGAATTTCCCAATTGAACGATCTTGCTAAGATAATTAATCAAACCTTGTTGGAACAGGTTAGATGTATGCTTCATACAGTTTGAGGAGAAATTGTGATGACGACTGCATATATCATCATTAGAAGTCCATCTATGATGCTTAAGTTTATTTGCCTTTTAGAGGTCTGAACTGGAAAGAACCCTAAGTTGAAATATTTGCGAGTGTTCATATGTGCTTTGTACAAACATATAAACAGGGTAAGCTTGCCAAGAGCACTGAAATGTTTGTTATTTGTCTATCCCAAATGAGTAAAATGATGTAAGTTGTGGTTTCAAGCTTTAATAAGCATGGAAGTGGTTTTCAATAGGGGTCCGGTCCGCATATTCCACCTCCGTATATAAGTAAGAACACAGCCGATCTCAACACTAGTATGATATTGTCCGCTTTGGCACCCGAAAAGGCCTCATACTAGTTGAGGTATATTCTTACTTATATACCACTAGCTTTAATAAGCATGGAAGTGGTTTTCAATAGGGGTCCGGTCCGCATATTCCACCTCCGTATATAAGTAAGAACACAGCCGATCTCAACACTAGTATAATATTGTCCGCTTTGGCACCCGAAGGCCCTCACGGCTTTGCATTTGGTCCACTTCCAAAATGCCTCATACTAGTTGAGGTATATTTTTACTTATATACCACTAATCCTTTCCATGTATTACCGATGTGGGATGTGGAACTTTGTTCGTTACCCTAACAAATCCTCCTCTCGAACAAAGTACAACTTTAGCTTCCTCTAAATTGACATCCATCCGCTCACTCTAATCAGGTTGGGGTTGCCTGATCTCTAGAGCCTTTGGAGCGGATCTATCTGATCCTGCCTTGTTCCTTAGCGCCACTCCAAACAAGTACTACCGACTTATATACCACTAATCCTTCCCATGTATTACCGATGTGGGATGTGAAACTTTGGTCGTTACCCTAACAAATCCTCCTCTCGAACAAAGTACCACTTTAGCCTCCTCTCAGTTGACATCCATCCGCTCACTCTAATCGGGTTGGGGTTGCCTGATCTCTAGAGCCTTTAGAGCGGATCTATCTGATCCTGCCTTGTTCCTTAGCGCCACTCCACACTGCTTGATGAGCAACGGGCACTCCAAACGAGGAATCATGTTCGACTAATGAGAATTCAACCCATACATCACCCACCACATCGCGTACTGTTTGGGCATGGAGCTATGATACCACGTGTTGGGAATATGGGGGTCCGGTCCACACTCTGTATATAAGATCTCAACACTAGTATGATATTGTCCGATTTGGAGCCCGAAGGCCCTCACGGCTTTGCATTTGGTCCACTTCCAAAAGGCCTCATACTAGTTGAGGTATATTCTTACTTATATACCACTAATCCTTCCCATGTATTACCGATGTGGGATGTAGAACTTTGGTCGTTACCTTAACAGACACACCATTAAAGAATATGGTGTAGACTCAATCTAATACTGCTGGGAAGAGACGTAAAGTTGATGATGAATCTGATCTAAAAACTGAATCATTAGACGCTTCTGTCGAAGAAGATTTTGGATCTTGCTCTTTGGGTCGTACGAAAGAAGTCAAACCAGTGCAAGAGTTTGAAGCATGTCGAGGGTCTCGTGTTCCATGGATTTCGGATGATCTTATGATTGAGAAACGTGATCTTGATGGTTATCAACTAGCGAGAGATAGAGCATAGAGGTCAAACAAAAAATCGCAAATGTATGATTTGCAGATGTAATTGGCTATGATTGATCGATTTAAATACAAAAATGTTATTGAACTTAAAACAAATCAAAATACTATAAAAACTAGTAATAAAAAGAAGCGGTTCATGACCATAAAAAAATGAAATTTTAAAAAAAATATATATAAATTCTAGTAAAACAACCAAAAAATCATTAGATAATTAGAAACAAAAAAAACTAAACAATCTATCTATTAAGTTACTCAAACACAAAACTAGGCTCGTGGAATAATCTTTTAAATTACTAAATGAATAAACGATAGTTATTTGAATATATTGGTTTTTCAAAATATTAGTAAAATAATTTTAAAATTAGTATAAAATCAAATTCTGATTTCATTAAAAATAAACATATTTTAATATCATTGATTTTCTGAAATATGTATACTAATCGAGTCTGATTCAATAAATTCTATTAAAACACATCAATGTATAATATTTTTATGAGTTTCTCAACTACTCGAGGTAAAGAGTTACTTATCCATAGTGCTTGGTTCGTGTTTTGATGGAAGGGATTAAACTGGACTGTTAAATTTTTTGTTTGATTCTGTTAAATTTTTGGTTTAATTCTGTTAAATCAAACTGAGCCGTTAAGTTTGCTGTCCAGTTCGGTTCTATTTTGGTTGATTTTGGTTTGGTACGCATTCGGTCCGGTTCTATTTTGATTCGTTTTGATTTATTCCGTTATCCATCCTGTTTAGTCTATTTAAATAAAATAAAATTTAATTATAATTTTATTTTTTTATTTTTTTATTTAAATAAATTATATAAAAAATAAAATTTGAAAATTAATCTTTAATTTTATAAAAAATGATAAGTATTATTAATTTTGAAAATATAATCAAATAAAAAGATAAAAAACAATCCGTTTTAACGATTTTATTGGTTTTTTTTCTAATAGAAGGTCACACGTATCAACTGTGGTGTCGGTGTTGCTTCGAATTTTTATCGGTTTTATCGGTTCGGTTATGTATCGGTTCTATCGGTTTACCGGTTTTATCCATAATATCTAGTCGTTCTACCTATTTATCGGTTCGGTCCCGAATCGGTTTTATTATTTCGATTTTTTATCAATTTGGTTTTGAAAATAAAATCGCGAACTTAACCATTAAAATTCAGTCCGGTTCTCGGTCTCGATATGATTTTCTTTTTGTTAAAACCGTTGACAGCCCTGCTCATGCAGCGACCATGAGCCCCAAAGACATGCAATGAACTTTGGTTGAGATTTATAAGGAAATGCATCACTTTTTTTTGGTAAGTTTTAGGCTAAGGAATATTTTAGTTCCAAGGATATCTGATCGTCCTTTGATGCTGAGTTGTAAGCAGGATCGCGGACTGATTTGATTGAGAGTTTAAAAGAATGTCGAAATAGGCATGCCTATTGTTCTTTTTTCCTGCCGAGTCTCCTACCAAATGGGCATGTCAATATGCCTAAGAGATTCAAACATCTAATAGAGTAGAAACATTTCAACCTTTCCTTTCATTCTAAGACCGAAGAGAGAGCCACCACTTGAACTTAAGCAAGTAGACCCTCACATAAACCAACTGAACTCTATTGAAACGGATGAATTGTCAAACCTTTTGAAAAAGATCAATATCTTTAGATTCCTCGCATCTAAACTGAGAAAGAAAGTACTCAGCTTGTCAGTCACATGTGTCTGCCATTTTGAACCGATAATCTTAAGCAAAAGAGAGAGTGGTTTCTATATGTGCAAAGAACACATTGGTATGGCTTACCTTACATAGATCCACTAACTAAACTTGTTGGAACCACTTAGTTGGATTTTCAATATCCTTCTTCTTTTTGTGGGGAGTGATATGCTTGGTCAAGCCATGTCATATCTTATGCAATATCACTTTTCAATGTTGTCCCACCCTTAAGAAAGATCATAATAACCTAACATTAGAACTATTTCACATATAAAAAAAGATCATATTTTGTATGATTCTTAATCAAAATGGATGATTTCAAATTTCACAAAATAAATTCATGATTCATAGAATGTGGTTTTGGTTTTAATTGATATAATTTGTTATTATTAAGAGAGGACACCCTAGAAAACTTATTTAATGTAATGGACAAAACTATAAGGTATCCCTTAAAACATAGTACTTGGTTACTTCATATGCAAATATATGGATTTCCTAGTCCGGGCTGTCTTATAGTCTTATACAATCTTTGTGTACTATGTTAGGGTTGTCTTGTAGTCTTATACAATCTTTGTATACTAAGTTACTGATTGCTAACCCTTTTGAAACATATGTAATCTTATACAATGTATATTTGGTCTACTACAATTTTATATATGTGTTTGTTTTTTTCTATTCAAATTTATTTTCAATGCTCTTAGAGTTTATACATTTGATTGTATTTTGGATATATATATATATATATATATATATATATATATATATGATTTTTTTTAAACAGAACAAAAGAATGTATAGTTGGTATCAATTGAAATTTTGTTTTAAATAATTCTAAATATAAAAATACCGAAACTAATTTATTTAATTTATTATACTAAACTACTTATTCACCGACTATATTTTCAACTAATATCTAAACTAGTATTAATTCTTATTTAATACACATCTAACCTATATAATCTATTTTTATTTTTTTTCTTATTTTTTATTTTTATTTTACTTTTAAAAAATCATATCTTTTAAACCGGAGTTCACAACAAATATCTAAAAGTATCACTGCCTTTGCTATTTTAAAATGAACAAAACTAGATTTATTGATGATATTTTTCGGATTTGTTTTTAAAAATAAAATTTCATCAGTAACATGCGAGTTTTTTGAAAATTAAGCATAACAGTTCTTTGAATATCAGTCATGCGAGGTTTTTGTAAAATTAACAGTGCTATTTTGTTTGAAAAATCAACCATACAAGTTTTTTGAAAAATTAGACATGCGAGTTCTTAGAAAAATCAAACATGCATGTTCTTTGAAAAATCAATCATGGGAGTTCTTTAAAAAATTAAACATAGGTGTTCTTTGAAAAATCAATAATGAGCATGCGAGTTCTTTGACAATTCAATCATGAAAAAAATCAACCATGCGAGTTATTTGAACAACAAATAAAAAAAAATATCATTAATAGATCTACTTTTGTTCGTCTAAAAAAATAAAAGTGATGGTACTTTCAAATTTTGTTTTCCAAACTACGATTTGAAAGATACAATTTTTTTTTAAATGATAAAAAAAATTGATTTTAAGTTATTCATAATATAATACTTAATAAAATAATTAAGTGAGTATTTACTTATATTTTTCTCCTATTTGAATCAATTTACTAAAAAAATTATCTTATAAACTATTTAAATACTTTATAAATAATTTCAATCCAAATAAAACATAAGAAAATAATTAAAACATTTTCAAAAAATATTAGTATATCCTGACTTTAAAAAATATTGGGATGTGTATTTGGAATTCCTCTAAAATTCCATTTACCAATACCTATGAAGGAAAGAATCAACATTTCTAACAACTATCTTTACTTTTTCTAAAACTTAAAAGTATATCAAAATATATTTTTATTAATTTGGAATCATAATGACAGATTTTGTAAGTTTTTTTAATCATTAAAACAATAAACAAATAACAAATAAAATTTGAAAATTGCGGATATATAAATTTTGATATTTACCTCAAATCTATTTACATCGAAAAAAAATCAATATATTTTTTAATAAAATCTATATGTTAAACCTTTTTAAAGAATAATATGCAACAAATAATTTGATCTTATTTCTGTTTCCATTGAACACAAAATGTGCAAAAATAAATCTGGACAACCATTGAACACAAAGTAAGCATTAACCATCAGTTGTCTGCGGTCGGTTTTGGCGTGGGTTTCTTTGTAGGATTCAACTCCATAGAGGTTATCTTCATTAATATATGCTTTGACTCCCCTACCAACAACACCTAAATAAGTATATAAATTTTTATTGATTATTATAAATTTTAATAAAATTTCAGTCAGTACAACTTTAAATTTAAAACAATCTTAATGTCCTGGGATTGGACAAAACTATAAAAAAAATTATTATTTATTTATACAAATGGAACCATCCTCTTAATTTTTATATGATTTTAAATCCTAAATATGCTAGGGTTTTTTATTTGTTTCTTTAATTATAAAAAGAAAAAATACAAAATCAAAAGATATGAGTGATTTATGGGTGAACCATAACTTAGTCAATAGACAACCTTATCAGTTTAGGTATTCACTAATATGCGTTTCCATATATTATTTAAAACAGAGAAAATGAGAGAAAATTTAACACTATTGTTCAATTTCTTAGGTTATTTTTTTAAGAAAGTTGGTTTATTATGTTTTTTCACTATATTATCAACAATTCCCAACGTATATATAAATTTAGAGTAAACAACATTATGAAAAAATAGGAGAAATCAGGGTAAATCTGGATTTTCTGTTTAGGGTAAATCTGTCCTGACTCTCTTAGCGTTTCGTGATGGCCAATGAAAGTATTTGAGATTTTCTATGGGAAGCGTTTCTTGATGGCCAATGAAACTATTTGAGATTTCCTATGTGTAATAGTAACACCACTACTGTTAAAGATAATAATAGTAAATACTGTAATAAATTATAAAAAGAAAATGTCAGATAATAATAGTAAATACTGTAATAAATTATAAAAAGAAAATGTCATTACTCTTAAAAATATCTGAAATATTATAGTCTGTTAGTGAATTTACTAAAGTCACAGATTATAAAGAAAAATATTAATTAAGTACTTTTTTTTATTCTCTAAGTAGAATATTATGATTTTAAAAAATATAAAAAATAATAATAACACTAAATAAAAATTATGGAAATATATTTAAAAATCCAAATACTTCTTCTATTACATAAACTTCCGTACCATTTTTTCTATATTCTATAATATATCTATGACACTTATCTAAGAAGATAAAGCTTGATTAAACTAATATATAAATCAAACAACAGACTTAGAGAACTTAAGATAAAGCTTGATTAAACTAATAAGTATATAAATCAAACGACCGACTCAAAGAGAACTTTAGAAATATGAGAGTCCATGGTTTGCATGTCGCAACATGCAGTGTAGTAGCAGGCTTTAACTATACTTAGAATTGTACGCCTTACATGTGAGTCAACCACGCCCTCCTCTGATTTCTGAAACATCATTTCCAATAATTGTTGCATCTGACCGTCTATTTCTCTTTGTATGCTTTCATCTCTGTCTTTTAACTGAAAATAATAATATTAATATTTATTAGTGTCACATCGAACCATATCAATCAAATACTACTAGTAGTATATGCACTGAAGACTATAGAAATGATTTTATAACTGAGGATCTAAAATAGACAACATTTAAGAAGAGAGATAACTTTGATGTTTCTGATTTTTCTATTAATAAAAAATCTGGATTTCAAACATTGATTTCTTTAATTAAAAAAAAAAAGAGATAACTTTTTATTTGGTTATTATGATTTATCTATCTTTAAACAAATTTTAAAGATACTAAACTAAAGATTATGCTAATGTTATTCGATTGGAGAAATGAAAAAAATAAATATATATGAAAAACTAACCTTAGGGTCATATATACCACCAAGTTTGTAGCAAATTGAATTGGCAAGTGTGGTGATGGATTGGTATTGAGGATGAGTGAGTAAATTGTTTGATACAGAATGGATTGAACACTGATTCATAACTTCAAGTAGTAGTTCTGCATCTCCAATCTGTCTTGTATCTCCTTCATTAAATTCCTTCATCCAGTTTGCCCACTATATAGAAAAAAAACATTAAAATCTAACACATTATATCATAAAATCCAGTTTATATATTAAAATAAATGAATGTTACTCGGTACTAACCAAAAGATGTAAAGTGTGACTGATAGGACGGTCATGATTCATAAGAGCGTCCCACGAGAGATGGTTGATAGTTTGAAGCAATGTTCCGATAAGTGTCCTTTCTTGTTTTTTGTTTCTGCCTGACTTTCTGCTTAACATATATATATTAGTTTTAACAGCATTTTATTGATGAAGTGATTGTTTTAGAGTTTGTTCATAAATATAAAATGTTTGTAAATACCTGCGCTTAGTGGAACCACAGAGATTCGCAGCGTACTCAAACCGTTCGATAAACTTTGTCCTAACATCCTTGGAATGAGAACATTTGAAGTAAGAGGATATCGCTTCCATCAAAACTCTGGTCTTAGCCCATGCAAGTCTTTCTTGTGATCTTTTTATTTCAAATATTGTTGATGCTGCCACAAAATAATGAACAAGAACTTCTCTTCTGCTTATTCCATAAGCATCAAGTTTACTGTCTGTGTACCAACTGAACAAAAAAAAACAAACATAATAAATCTGATAACCTTAATGTATTTGGACTAAAGTAATAAAGTAAAAAACTTACCTTTGCATATCTTCCCATTCAATTTGGTGCAAAGCCTGGCAATTGTTGTAGTCCATTTTTGCAAGCTTAAGATAGACATCATTGTTCACATATGGCATCCTGTAGTAGTGAAGATTAGAAACATAGTTTATATTGATTTTATTGTCACCTTTATCTTATTGAAGATATTTATGCTATGTAATAATTAGTGTTTAAGCAAACTTATAAACTACAAACCTTGACATTTAAACTTTCTCTATATTTTTCTACTTTGGAATTCATTGACCAACTATATTCCTTTTTCAAAATGCAAAACTATAATATCAAATCAAACAAACAAACTATCTTAGAATGGAATCATTCATGTCACTATAGCATCTTATTTACTTTTGATTTCTCTTTGAAAAGGAAAAATTAATATCGAAATCCATAAAGTTTTTATCAAGTGAAAGTTGAAAAACCTTATGATTTTATTCTCTGCACTTTGATGATAAAAAAACAAATCTATCTAAAAGATTGTTCTAACTAGTGTCCTATGTGTGTTGTCATATCATATCATGAATCTATGAATATTATTTTATATGCTCTATAACATGATATGATCAATGCAACTAAAAATGTTCATTATAATGGTCACAATACCTCATATTCCATTGACTGCCTTTTGTTCATAAGTAAAACATAGATGCTTCTTGCTTATAGTGAGAAATGATCATTAAAAATAAAGTACCTGTAAAGGGTTTTGCCAATCCATACATCATCTTCACCACCATATTGTTCAATGTAGAATCTAGTCTCAACCCTTGGCAAGCTTGCATAATATGGAATTTCCAAAGCATACCCAATCTGCTCCATTGTTTTCAGCAGTATTTAATAAATATAAAATAGAAAAGCTACATGAAAATACTTATAATATATATATGAAGAAACATGTACCTCGCCAGGTAGGTCTTTAGTGATAATCCATTTATCAAATAGTTGATTAGATTCTTGTTTTAGGGCTAAATAGTTTGAAGAGAATTGATGAGCATGATGAAGAATGTCTTCGTCAGGATAAGACACTTGAGAAGCCCTAAGCAAGTTGAACATGCCGGTCACGGCCTGATTTGATTGCCCGGAGAAACAAACAAATTCTCCATCTTTTTCAAAATTCTTAAAAACATCTGCAAACACAAATAAATAAATAAGTATATAATAATATATGGACCAGATTAATTACAACTCTCACAAGGATATGTCTATCAACCATATATTATATACAAAACTTTATGGATCACAATGGTTACCAGCAGAGATTTGATAGCCATGTAGTCTTAGTATTCTAAAGGCCATAGCAGTGTCATCAATATCTTGAACCTTTGTATTTCTTGCCCAGCATATACCATCATCACTCCAATGCCTGAATTTGAATTTGAATTTGTTTGTTAAAAATCAATACTTAGCCGCGAAAATAAATAGACTAATCACTTTTTTATTGATGATATAACTTCACCTGTAAATATACTCAACGCATTCGTTTATCTCATCTTCGAAAAACCTTGATACTCCTAGTCGTTCCAATCGGTCGATAGCCCAGATATGTTCGAACATATCGATCGGGTACACATTTGGAACTAAAATGATAATAACAATATGTTAGTTAAGGAATTGTTGATTATATAAAACCCTAATTTCGTTATAGTTACCTCCTCCTTCGAATCGATCAACGATGTTTCGTAAATAGTTGAAGCAATTCTCATCTTTGGTTTGCATCAGGGCGAAAGCAGTTGATGATGGAGAAAACAAAAAAGATCCATCGCTGGATTGCAATTTCATTAGATTTTCCCAATCAAGATCTGCCATTCCTTCTAAGCTATGAAGCAGTGTAGTTGGCACTTTGTGCAATATCTCCTTTGGAATCCTGTTAGCCACAAAATCATTAGAATAAAGCTTCATGTCTTAAGGATTAAAATAAATAATCATATAGCAAAACTCTTTAGCTCTAAAACAAGTATATGCTTACTTTTTGAGCTTTATATCTCTTAGGGTGTAGTAATCTTTCAACGAAGGCGAATCATATGGAACATTGATATTTAGCTCGCGAGCTTTGTCGAGTACAGAGAAAAAGGCAACTTCGAAACCAATAGGCATATGCGTCTGATTTTCGTCCGCGAGCTTGTCCAGATTACCGTTGAAGAACTTCAGTCCTATATACCATAACCAAAAACAATTAAAACGTTGTTTAGCTTAATTAGTTAACTAACGCAGCTAAAATATGTACCAAAATCAAAAGTACAGTCCGCATAAGAGTTTTGTTTTACCTTTTTCGCATTTATCGTGATGTAAATCCCACGATTTCAACGCGATAACACAAGCTAAAGTGTTGAGCAACCGATCGAAAGCGAGGAATAACTTGTCATCTCCCCATGAACCATCTTCAAGCTGGTTACTGGCTATCCATTCAAGAGTCGTAGGAAAGACAGGCCTTTTGTTACCGTTTTCGTCGACATGTTCAACAAGAGCAACCCAGGCTGTGTCATAAGCTGATATGCTTATCTCACCATCTTCCATTGAAGTTAACATGGTTTTGACGGCATCCAAACACGCCCTAATCCTACTCGGTGTTGAAAACTTTGGATAAAACAAAAACAAAACACATCATTATTATGACTATACCTTCAATGGGTGTAATGATATAAAGCAAGAAACTTTCATTAAAATATATAAAATTTAGAACTAGTAAAACAAAAACACACATACCTTAAGATTAGCTTCTTCATCTTCTTCTGTGTCATAATCCACAAGCTCATGCCACTTCGTCACGGGCAAACCATTTCGCAACAAATCTACTCAAAAAAAACAAAAACAAAAACTTTATATCCATCAATCATTCTTTATCGAAAACTGTAAATCATTTTGATTATATTATTATAATCTTACCTTGAGCTCGAGGCTTGGATGAACAACTGAAGTTGCTTCGTCGAGTACAGAAATGAAGTCGTTTTTCTCTTGGCCCAAACAAAATACCTATTTGAACAAAACCAAAAAGCACAATCAAAACATATAGATCGAAGTAAGATCTGGACTCATATCAAGAAAATAATCCTATTACCAATTCTTTAACAAAAAAAAGAACATTTTTTTTTGTTATTAAAAAAAACAAAAAGAGTACTTTTGATTATATAAAACTCAAAAGAGAATCAGAAACATGGTGTAAAGGAATTAGGAAGCAAAGAAGATCTTAATATAAATTAATAAATATAAAGCTTGCATTTTTCAATGGTTCATTAAAAAAGAAAAATCTTAACTTTAGTTTAACAACAACAACCCAGCACACGCTCACTTATAAACTATGTTCAAAATCATTCCTTTGTCACTTTCAGACACTGATTGTTCTTTTTATAAAACAAAACTAAATACTGTAGTAGTAGTAGTACAAAAGGACCTAGATAGCTTTTCGATCATTACAACAAATAAAACTATACAGTAATCGAAAAAACATATATAGAACTAAAGCACTCACCGGAAAATCTAGAGCGGAGGCGGAGGCGGAGGCGGTGGAGGATGAGAGAGAAAACTTAGTGGCAAAGGAAAATGAGAGAGAAAACATGCTTTTGTGTTCTTAGATGGAGATAAATAAAACGAAAGAAAGGTGTCGAATTTAAAAGAAAAGAAGGAGGTAGATGACAGAAAACGAATTCCGAGAGTCACCCCTCTCCTCTTAATCAAAATGCATGGGTCTGTCTACTTGATCCACTCAAAGGTAACTTCGTCTTTTTATTTATTATCTTTCTTAATATATTTAATTTTAGAAAAACTACTAATAAAACATTGTGGAATATTACCATTACAATAACATATAACATAGTAAATAAATATTTAAATTAGTGCATTAATTTTATTAATTAATTTTATTTTATTTTAAATTTGTTTTTTTTTCTATATTTGGATATATTTTTCTGAATTATTTTGTTTGACGGAAATTTGTTAGTAAAATTGGTAGTATTTTTAAAATCAAAATCAAAAAATTTCTATAACAATAATTAAACTACAAAAACTATTTTCTAGTTTCTAACTTTTAAACACAAACTATATTTATTTATTATATTTATTATATTTATGTTTATAGAATGGTTACTTTAATTAAATTTCTGGTAGTTGGAATGGAATGGAACATACCTTCAGATAAAAAGTTATTTATTATGTTTATAGAATTTCGGGTAATAGTTATTAATTATTAGTATTTAAATAAATGAGTTGTGAGTGCGGAGATATGTGGTTTATTTATGTTTAAAATTAATGTATCCAAATTATATAGTGTGATCCTTACAATTAAATATCTGATTTCGAAAAAATGATTAATATGAATACATATTATACTAATCCGATTATCATATTAATTGCAACTAAAATTAGTTTTAGCTAAAATTATATAGCTTAATTCACTTATATAAGACGTGTAAAGGTTTTTTTTAAATTGTTGAAAACAATTGAAATTATCCATTTTTTGGTAACTCTATCCATGTTATGGTCCAAATTAAAAAGATTAAAACAAAACCTTAAAACGTGAAACAAAGACAATTTTGGCAATATTTTTTACAATATAGTCGGAGCTGTTAATAATGTTGAAATGTACTTTGAAACTTTTAAGGAGTTAAAAAAACAAAATAAACCTATCAACAATAAGAGTTATTCATTTTCAGCTCTTAGCCAGAGAGGAGACATTCTGGAAACAAAATAATGCATCCAACTAGTTTAAGACTAAAGAGAAAAACTCAAAATGTTTTCAAAACTTTGTCAAAAATAGAAGAATTAAAAATAGAATCAATTGAATTAACGTTTATCAAAATTGGATTGAAAACCAAACTCTTATATCACCCTCTGTTGTAGATCATTTCAAAACTCTCCTCTCAAACAACAATCTTCCTGAATACTCTGATTTATCAAATGAAATTATTCTTGAAAACATAACAGATTAGAGGATAACCGATACTTATTACATATCCCTTCTGTTAAGAAAATCCATGTATCAATCAAATCGCTCAACCCCAACAGTGTTGTTGAGGTTGATTGATTTAACTTAAAGTTTTTCCAAGTCTGCTGGCCAATCATCTATATTGACCAGTGTAATGCAATCAAAGCTTATTTCAAATACCGGAAAGACTATAGACCTATTAGTCTTTGCACAATATTCAATTGATTTTTATAAAAAATAAAAAATAATAGACTTTTTCAAATTTCTTCAAAAATAATATTAGAAAATCAAGATGGATTTGTGAAGCATAGAAGTATTTATGAAAACACTCTAATATAATTCTTAAGCTAGACATGTCTAAAGCATTTGAAAAAATTCTTTTCAGTTTTATTTTCAAATTTATAAAATTATTTTGTTTCAATAACCAAGTTATTGAATTGATAAAAAAGGCCATTAATTTAGTCCACTTCTCAATCATTTTAAATGGCCAATTTGTTGGTTATTTCTAATCCAGCAATGGTGTAAGGCAAGGAGATCTTTTCTCTCTCATCGTTTTCATCATTGCTGATGAAAATATTTTAAGAGGAAGAAATCACCTTTTTCAAACCAATAACTCAATGAAATTCAACTCAAGAAGTCAAATGAACATACCAAGTCTTGTATGTGTTGATGACATCATCATATTCATAAATAGCTCTATAAACAATGTAAAGAAACTTTTTGAGTTTCTTGATCATTACCAAATCAATTATGTTAAATCAATAAATAACCAAAAAACCAACTTCGTTTCCTCAAATCAAATGAGTATTTGAAACATTTCATCAATTAAACAGATCATTAGCTTCAGCCACTGTAATTTTCCTTTCAAATATCTTGGTATCTTAATTCATCCAAGAAAAAACTTGTTTGATGGATTAGTTACTAAGATTAGAAACAAAATATATGATTAGGAATGCAAAACTTTATAATTTGGTGGAAGTTTGATTCTTATTCAATATGTTTTTCTTTCCTCCAAATTTATTACACTTAGAGTTGCTTTATCACAAAATCTTTTATCGTTGAATAAACACATTATTAAATAAGTTTCTTTGGGGATCCAAAGTTGATGAAAGTTGATGAAAGCTGAGCAAGACCAATCACTAACAAACTGATAAAGGTTCGCAATTCCATCTTTCTTACATTTTTGGACTGTTTTAATATTTGCATAGGTTTCTCATTTACTATTTCTGCTTTACTTTAAAATTTGCATAACGTTACGTATCTATCTCTTTAATATGATTCACATTGAACTAGGTTTTGTATCTATCACATTAAACATGTTTCAAATCAAACCACGTTCCGTATCTACTAAGATTAATGCAGGTTTCACAACTAGCTTTTTACCATTTATCTAGGTTTCGCACCTATCGTTTTAACTTCCCTTTCACATTTCAATATGTTCCGAATCTATCTGAATGTAATTACTAGGGTTTCGCATCTATATCTTTTTAATTTTTTTTTATTGTTGGTAGGATGCAATAAAGAAAGCAGTAAAAACATCTGGACAAGAGGTAATAAAAGATGTTGTCATACTCTTTATATTATTAGCATGATCTACCTTGTTTTTCTCTACATCTGGAGATGTACTAGCTTCGATTGTGGTGTATTATGTAGAACACCTTGACAAAATAAACAACTACAATTGGGCTGAAGCAATCTGGGAAAAGTTGATGAATTCAATAATAGCTTGTCATGAAACTAAACCTGGAAGAGTAGTTGGTTGTGTTGCCCTTTTACTGGTTAGTATTTTTATTTGTTCTATTTCATATATAATATTTAGTCAATAAATGATATCTAAAGTATTGTTAATATATAGTTATTCATCAAGGAACACACAACTTTATGTCAAGATATTGAAATTGAAGATAAGATACCTAGATGCTTCAAATGGCTGAGTATTGAACGCAAAACAGATTTAGATTTGGTTGAATCCATAAATAACATAAAAAATGAACATGTATATTTACAATACGTTTTTTATTCTTGTTTATATTATATTATATATATATATATCTTTAATATTACATTTTAATAATTTTATAGATTCTTGAAGAAGAATTGAAGCTATCAGAAGAAGAAGAAGAAGAAGAACAATTTGGAGGAGAATTCCAAATACAAGAAGAAAATAATGATGCTCCTCAAGAAAATGATATTGCTCCACCAATAGATTCCGAACAAGTAAACTTCAACGAAGATGAAGATGCTTTGCATTCAGCTGCAACAGATTCTACTGATAGCGAAAAACACTCGAACAATACATAGTTCAACCATGTAAAAACGTTCCAAGAACTAAAAAGACTGCAACGCGACGAAGAAAACCAATACAGAACATGAAAGAGAAAACTTTACCGGTAGAAACTCGTCCTCTGAACAAACAAAAGACAGTACATACAGCTCATGTGCATATTGCAAGAAATGTGAATACAACATCACAAATTTTTAGAAATCTCAAGAAACCTGAAAAGACAATAGAAAAGATATCTAAAACCAAATATTCAGACAGATTATACCATCTTAAGACTGAAAACATAAGGTTGAAAAATTACTAGCAAGAGAAAAAGTAAAAATCTCTTGTTTTATCATATTTACTGTACATTCCGCATCTAGCATCAATAGTATCCTAAGATGTTTCGCATCTAGCGTCATGATTAATGAAGGTTTCGCATCTACTTTATAATTATCGTTTCTCATCTATCATTCTGTTTAAGTTCCACATTGATCATTTCTGTTTTACGTTCCGCATCCATCGCTCATGTACAGGTTCCGCATCTATCATTTCTGTTTATGTTCCACATTTATCCTTTCGATTTAGGTTATGCATCGATTATTTCTATTACGTTTCACATCTATCATTTTGGTTTGACTTGAAGGTTTCGCTTCTAGTTTATGAATGTTAAGGTTCCGCATCTACCATTCATCTTCTGATGTCAAAGGTTTCGCAACTATCTTTGACATTGCTTATTATTTTGCATAAAATTAACACAATATACCCAACCACAACCCTACACCCAGACCCAACCCTAACAATAACATCAGCCGTAGACGTAGCCAAAACACAAACTTACCCAGTCTCTAGCCAGAGTTTTGACTTAACAATATTTGAAAAAGTAGAAAAAACTAAAATGGAACATCGAAGATTTCACCAACAAATTGATGAACTAAAAAAAGAAACTCGAAAAACATAAGAAGATCATTACACAAATGAAAGGTGATGCTGAGATGGACATTGCGGTTGGCCTACAAAACAAACTTAAACTGCTTATGTTAAAGCCAAACATATAAACAACTGAACATCAACCAAAAACTTATTCAAGAAGAAAGAGATTCAATGATCAAGGCCACCAATCACCAAATAAAATCAGAAAAACACCTAATATTGTAGTCGAAAACCCTATTGTTTATGATGAAAACCAAGACAAAACACTAAATATTATTGTAGAAGACAAAGTTCCACCTCCACAACAAGAAAAAAGTGAAGATGATTTGGAAAAACAGGATCGTAATGTTGTTGTTGATGTTGAAGATGACCATGTTGAAGTTAAGTTTCATGTTGCTGCTGCTACATCTGAGGATGTTTTTGCTGTTAAAAATGAGAATGTTGGGGTGGAAAAGAAAGTTGATGCCACTTTTAATAATGATCTCCCTATTAATATTGATATTGTTACTTCTAAATTTATTGTTACTGTAGAAAAGGAGAATTTTACTCCTATTGAAGTTGGGGTGGAAAAGCAAGTTGATGTTACTGTTAATAGTGATGTTGGGTTTGAAAAGAAAGACATCCATCGGTTGAAACTCCTAATGAAGTTGGGTTTGAAAACAAAGATGATACCTCAGTTCATGTTAATGTTACAGAATTACAAAATCCCAATATTGTTATAGAAGAACTAGATAAAAATACTAATGCTGCTGTTCATATTGCTAAAGAATCAGTTGTTGAAGTATCTGAAGGGACAAGAAGTGTACCTGAAGTATTTAAAGGGGACAAGAGTGTTGGTGAAGAATCTGGTGTATTATGTAGAACACCTTGACAAAATAAACAACTACAATTGGGCTGAAGCAATCCGGGAAAAGTTGATGAATTCAATAATAGCTTGTCATGAAACTAAATATGGAAGAGTAGTTGGCTGTGTTTCCCTTTTAATGGTTAATATTTTTCTTTGTTCTATTTCATATATAATATTTAGTCAATAAATGATATCTAAAGTATTGTTAATATATAGCTATTCATCATGGATCACACAACTTTATGTCAAGATATTGAAATTGAAGACAAGATACCTAGATGCTTCAAATGGCTGAGTATTAAACGCAAAACAGATTTAGATTTGGTTGAAGCCATAAATAACATAACAAACGAACAGGTATATTTATAATATATTTTTATTCTTGTTTCACATTTTACATATATATCTCTTTAATATTACATTTTAACAATTTTATAGATTCTTGAAGAAGAATTGAAGCTAAAAGAAGAAGAACAACAATTTGGAGGAGAATTTCAAATACAAGAAGAAAATAATAATGCTCATCAAGAAAATGATATTGTTCCACCAACAAATTCTGAACAAGTAAACTTCAACGAATATGAAGATTCTTTGCATTGGGATACGTTCCAAAAACCAGCTGCAACAGATTCCACTGATAGCAAAAAACACTCGACCAATACATAGTTCAACCATGTAAAATAGTTCCACGAACTAAAAAGACTGCAACATGACGAAGAAAACCAGTACATAAGATGAAAGAGAAAACTTTACCAGTAGAAACTAGGCATGGGCATTTTAACCGGAACCGAAAGAACCGAACCAAACGGAACCGAAAGAACCAAACCGAAGTAGATTTGGTTCTTTCATAATACCCGAATGGTTCCAGTTTTCAATTACCCACGGTTCTCGGAACCGAACCGTACCGAACCGAAGAACCGTGGGTACCCGTTAGGAACCGAACCTATGTATTTACCCTTACTTTTGAATTGTTTTAAAAATATATTTTCTATTTTAAAGTTAGATTCCCCTAAATTTGTCTTTTATCATTGATCTCTAATTATGTTCTCTTGAATAAATGACAACATATTTTATTAAAGTGGCGACATATTTATAAACTATTATGTGTATAAACAAAATAACAAAATACCAACCTTTATATAATTTAATAAACTTGATATCATCTCTCAATTTTTTTATATTACAAATATTATTCTTTAATATATTAATTTTGAATATTTCTTATATTTAGTTTTTTTTCTTACAATTTAACATATTTTTATTGTTTTAAAGTGTAAAAAGAGTTTTATATACGTTGATATTGCAAAGCATTTAAAGTATCCAAAATTACCCGATTGGAACCGAGTTAAGTACCCATACCGAACCGAATTAAGAAAAACCAAACTGAACCGAACTTTATTCGGTTCCTAAATGGGTACTAGTTTTGAAAAACCGAAAGAACCGAGAACCGAAAGAACCGAACCGAACCGAAGAACTGAATGCCCATGCCTAGTAGAAACTCGTCCTCTGAACAAACAGATGACAGTACATACAGCTCATGCGCCTATTGCAAGAAAGGTGAATACAACATCACAAATTCTTAGAAATCTAAAGAAACCTGAAAAGACAATAGAAAAGATAGTTAAAATAAAAATTTCGAACAGATTATACCATCTCAAGACTGAAAACAGAAGGTTGAAAAAAATTACTAGCAAGAGAAAAAGTAAACATCTTCTGTTTTATCATATTTACTATACATTCCGCATCTAGCATCAATAGTATCCTAAGATGTTTCGCATCTAGCGTCATGATTACTGAAGGTTTTGCATCTACTTTATAATTAACGTTTCTCATCTATCATTCCGGTTTAGGTTCCACATCTATCATTTCTGTTTTACGTTGCGCGTCTATCGTTTATGTGCAGGTTCCGCATCTATCATTTCTGTTTACATTCCGCATCTATCCTTTGTATTTAGGTTCTGCATCTATTATTTCTATTACGTTCCGTATCAATCATTTTGGTTTGACTTGAAGGTCGCGTCTACTTTTATGAATGTAAAGGTTTCGCATCTACCATTCATCTTCTGATGTCAAAGGTTTCACATCTATCTTTGACATTGCTTATTATTTTGCAGAAAATTAACACAATATACCCAGCCCCAGCCCCAACCAGAGCCCCACCCCAGACCCAGCCCTAACAACAACACCAGCCCTAGACGCAGCCAAAGCACAAAGTCCAAGAAAGTTGATGCCACTATTAATAATGATCCCCCTATTAATATTGATATTGTTACTTCTGAACTTATTGTTGCTGTTGGAAAATGAGAATTTTACTCCTATTGAAGTTGAGGTGGAAAAAAAAGTTGATGTCACTGTTAATAGTGATGTTGGGTTTGAAAAGAAAGATGATCCATCGGTTGAAACTCCTAATAAATTTGGGTTTGAAAACAAAGATGATCCCTTAGTTCATGTAAATATTACAGAAGAACAAAATCCCAATACTGTTATGGAAGTACAAGATAAAAATACTAATGTTGCTGTTCCTATTGCTAAATAATAAGTTGTTGAAGTATCTGAAGGGACTAACAGTGTAGCTGAAGTATTTAAAGGGGACAAGAGTGTTGCTAAATAATCTGGGGTGACAAAAGATGTTCCTAAAGAATCTAAAGTGACCAACAAAGATGATGTGGACAAAGAGGTGATACAGATAACCCAGAATTAACAAAACATGTTTTGAAAAACTTTTGTATTTAAAGATATATACTGTTGTGCATTATCTTTTTATTTGCTTAAATACTGTAATATTATTTGTATTTATATGTTTATCTGCATCTGGTGTTTAACTGAATACTGATTTTTTATTTAAAGATACTGAATACTCAACATCAAGTCTATAAAGAACTACCTAACAAGGAAATTACCAGAAAAGAATAGTCATTTACTAACAAAGTAACAACTGAAATTGCCATACAGGAATACTACAAATTAGAACTGATTGAAAAACGAGAAAACAATTTTGATCCAACAATATGGTCATGTCCAAATATACCATAATCTAATATTTTTGTTAGTACTTTGATAGAGATAGCAGATGAAGATGAAATCGTCCCTACGGTAAAAGTTAAATTTAGATTTAGTTTGTTTCCATTGCTTTCCAATACATATGTTAACAAGCTGGTGGTTTCCACTTTTGACAACACAGGTAATTGACGGTTATATGTATATCAACCTTAAACAACACAATTTTTCAAATACCAGTTGCTAGTAGTCTAGGAGAATATATCCCAGTAACATACTTATCTGGAAGCGTAATGGTAAGAATAATATACTTTTAAAACATGTGTTAATTTAAAAACATAAATGTTTCTAAATATTACTCCTCCAATGTAGCATCCGCTGAACCAAAATATGGATGTAACATTATATGTTGGCGATAAGCTACGCGGCATCACATAAGTTTTAATCTTTGTTTCGCTTCTAACAGAAGCTAGACCTGGGAATGTTAAGCATTGTACATTATTGGTAAAAGATGTTGAACATGAAAAAGCAGTAAATCTAAACCCAATACCAAAACGTCCAGATCCAACAAGAAAAACTGTAGAAAGATTAGTAAGTGTCTTTCTTCTATAACAATTTCATAGAATATATATCATCTGATTTATTTGTATGTTTATTAAATTACAGATTGCATACCTCCAACACAAAAACATTTTACAAGTATAAAAACAAATAAAGATATATTGTCTAGTAAAAATTCCTAAGCAAATACCTGGATCAATTGATTGCGGAGTAATGGTATGCGATTACTTCAAAGATTATATTTTGCATGGGAAACTTGACTTACACAAAACTTCTGATATTGCAGCATTAAGAAGAGCAGAAATGTTTTACATGTTTCTTAATGACATGAACACTAACAAATATTAGGACGATGTTTTGTAATCTTTGTTTTACTTCTTTTTGTGATGTTTGTGATATTTTATTATTGTACAGTTTGTCTACTATAAAATATATCTCAATGACAAAACTGTCTAATAACTATGGTTTCCCATCTATCTGAGTGTCATTACTAGGGTTTCGCATCTACCAATAGATCTCGAATCTATCTATGGGTTTCACATCTATCAATTTGTTTTTTCTCTTGGAAACTCTTTCCCATCTTCTGGTCTAATTATTTTTCATCCACTTACCACTTACAGAAGTAATATGTTTTTGTAGTTAATATACTCAACCAATCTCACACATATAAATTTCAAAAGTAAAAAATCAAACTAGTAGCTTTAGTTTGATTTGATATTTTCTTACATGATTTGACAAGTCTAAGTTACTCATCATTACATTGCATTAATTACAAAAGCTCACGAATATCAACCAAAGATATCTAATATTTTCACCTTCTTAATATTTTTCCCTATAAAATTTAAATACCGCGTCCCGCATCTACCATATCATATGTCTTTTTATTTCACGTATTATTTCGTATCTATTAGAGAAATATAAATTACACGTTTCGCATCTATTATTTAATTTTTACACAAGGTTTCGCATCTATCTTTTATTTTCTTACGAATGTTTCGCATCTATAAAAAAACATTATCATAGAAACTCTTTCCCATCTTCTGGTATAATTATTTTTCATCCACTTATCACTTACAAAAGTAATATGATTTTGTAGTTAATATACTCTACCAATGTCACACATATAAATTTCAAAATTCAAAAATCAAACTAGTGGCTATAGTTTGATTTGATATTTACTAACATGACTTGACGACTCTTAGATACTCATTATTACATTCCATTAATACAAATCTAAACAATATCAGGCAATATATTATTTCTGTTAAATCTTTAAACTTTTCACCTTCTTAAAACATTTTAGCTACTCCTATAAAATATCACTTCATTCTTTCAGTTCTCAAACACAAAAATTAACTTCATTCTGAGTGAAAATCTTCTAAACTTTTCACTTCTTAAAAAGTTGCTTTAAAAAAGGCCAAATTTTAACTATTATTCAGATGATGGTCCATATTATAGTGATATTAGTTCTCCCACTCGTTCACCCGAGGCTAAGAAAGAGTTGAAGCACACAGCCACAAACGAATTTTCTAACGACATATCTGATGACATTTTCGGTTCTTTTTTTGAAGACAAATATACCGAATATGCTTATTCTGAAGATGAAGAGGAGCTAGATGAGGATCCTATTTTGTCCTCTTAAAAAGAAAGAGGAAACTGGACTAGATAGAAGACGATAAAAACACTGAAGAGGAAGAAGATGAAGACAAAGATTCAGAGGAAGAAGACTCTGACTGATGGTTAGGTGAAGGATCCTATTTTGAACATATAGACTCTGTTTTTAAATTTGTTTAAGTTTGTATTTTGGTTACTGAACTTAGGATGTATTGCACTTGTTTATAATGAACTTAATCCTTTTATTTATTTATTTTATTCATATTTTAACATAGACATCAAAAATATATTTTATGAGCTGGTTTAGCAACTGCCAAAACAATGTACTTAAATCCAATGTTTCGCATCTATAACAATATAATATATTTGATTTATCCAAGGTTGCGCATCTATAAAACAATATTTAGTATTTCATTATTCAAGGTTCCGAATCTATCAGATTAGTGTATTTGGTGTCAGTTGTTTCGCATATATCATAAATAATATAACTTGTTGTCAAATGTTTCGCATCTATCATAAATAAAATAACTTGTCATAAAACGAGTGGCATCCAGTTCAGTAAATCTTGTAAAACGTGTTTCGCATCTAGCAAAACCCATCTTTTTGGTTATTACGCGTTCGCATCTATCAGGTAGATATATAACAAAAGGTTTCACATCTAGCATCTATTGAAATGTTCCCAATCTATTGTCATTATGACAAAACATCTCAGAAAACTAAAAGTATTAAAAATTACATTCATCTTACAAAATGTCTACACATGTTCGTCTGTTATGAGCAGATTTACGACAACAAGAAAACGTTATCTTACGAATACTTAATTCTCCTCTAGATGGAATTATTTTCTTCTTAGGTCGTCCAGTTTTTTTTTAAAACTGGAGGAAGTAGATTTGGAAAAGTTGTTGAAGTAGATCCTTGACCAAAAGTAGTAAATGCAGCTATACCATATGAATATGTTGCCTTATAGGAGCTTACAAAATAGCATGGCTCAACATATTTCATAGGATCTGCATCTATATAAAATATCGCAGCTACAACATGATAACAAGAGAAACACTCATGTTGCCACAAACCACAAGAACAACTACGTACACTAAGATCAACAACCATAACAGGATCACAAAACACTTCATACAAAAGAGGAGTAGACGAATGAACTATCCATGGACGATATTCTTCCACATTAGCTTTAAACTTTTGATCAAATTCAGGACACAAATCGATAGTCCAACGTTCAGCATCACGAAAACGTCTTGAAATTTGACTCATTTCTAAAACTCTAACACTATCAATTAACTCCAGCATAGACAAACCACAATTTTTTAAAACTTGATTGTTAAAAGATTCAGCTGGAGTAGATGACATAGAACCATACCTCTTGCCGTTGAAAAAAGCACAAGCATATTTCTCAGGAGATAAAGTTTGAAAAAAAAAACTTTTAACCTTCTCACCTCATTGCTTAAGTAATTCATCCATATATTGATTAAACAAATTCTGATTAGAAGCATATGCACATCTTTTAAATAGTTTAACCATAGTATCCTTAAATGCCGTCGGTGTAGCCCTTAAAAAATGCCTCAAATTATTCATAAGATGATAAAGACAATATCCATGATGACAATCTAGAAATATAGTTGATACAACAGTAATAATACCTACATGATGATCACTAATAAATATGATCTCGCGATCCAAAAAATGAGGTTTCAACATCTCCAAAAACCATAACCAATTCTCAGTATCTTCAGACGAATCAATACTAAATGCAACAGGGAAAATACCTGCAACAAATATATAGAACAAAACATAGTATAAATTACTCATTATAAGAGGTTTCGCAACTATCACTTACTGATATAGATATGTTTCGCATATATCTCGTTAATCATATACTATAGGTGTTTCGCATCTATCTCGTTAATCATAAATTACACGTGGCGCATCTAGCACACTATTTATTCAAGAACGTTTCGCATCTATCTCTTTGTTATTCATCTCCTACCCTGTTTTTCGCAGATTTATATATAACATTGTTAAATATAACATCTATTCCAATATAAAAAATAGATAAATAAAACTTACCATTGTTACCATCTTTGGCTATAGCTGATAACAAAACCCCATTATATTTTCTCGTTAAAAAAGTACCATCAACAAATAAAACTTGACGACAAGAATTGAAACCATAGAGGCAAGACCCAAATACTACGAAACATCGCTTGAACACATTGGTTTCCAAAGAATACTCCCGTATGTAATCATTGCTGCTATAAAGAACCTTCAATGTTTTAAAATAATTCGCAAGGTGTTTATAAGAAGTTGAACTATCTCCATATACAACCCTCCTAGCTTTTTCTAGAGCAAGCCATTAAACACGGTAAGAAATATCTAGACCGTAGTCATTTTTTAAAAATAATTTCACGCTTGTAGCTGTAACATCAACTCTCCTCCTCACACAATCACATAGTTCATTTCCAATCAAATAAGATGACAAATGTCTTCTATTTTCTTTGCTAAAACCAGTCCCACATGTATGAGTTTTGACATACTTTTTAATAATAATAAAAACCAGTATACCTCTCTTGTTTAGCATAAAGTCTCCAAGGACAACCCTTTGAATCTTTTTTCATGCGATAACACAGTTACTCTATATTTATTATTATGCAAATATTTAAAAGAAAAACATTTTTGTAAGGCCAACCGACTAACAACTAATCTTAAACCTACTGCTCCATCTTGAAACACTTGCCCAACACCACTAATTTCATTAACCCAACCAATAGTAGCAAGTGATTTGTGATTGCAACCAATAGCATTAACACCACAAGTTTCCCCAGTTTCTCCACAAATAATATCTTTATTTGAAACTTCAAATATACTTTCAGCAGTTTCTCTATTATTATCACTAACAACAACATCACCTTCAACTTTAATAGTACGTTTAAAACACCCAAACTATCAACAAATGATACCAAAGAAATTAAATCACCATCGCAACCTAATATAACTTTTTCTAGATCACCACAAGAGTATCTTAATTTGAATTTACCCCGCACCAACGTATCATATCTACTTAAAACAAATTTAACAATATCTTCAAACTCAGTAAACAAACTAAGATCACAAATTGCAAACTCCCCATTTAGTTTAAAAATGCACAATCTACTACTAGACATTACGTACCAGCATTAGAGAAGGGTTTCACATTTATCATAAGTAAACAATACAAGAGTTCTGCATCTATCTGTAAAACATATTTCGCATCTTCGGTTTCACATTTATCATAAGTAAACAATACAAGAGTTCCGCATCTATCTGTAAAACATATTTCGCATCTTTGCAAACAAGAACATTACCGTTTCACATCTTCATAAACAAAAACATTAACGTTTCGTATCTACTAAAAACATGTTTCATCAACCGTTCCCGAAACAAACCTACACGTTCCGAAACTATCACTAAGTTCATAGCAAAATATTTCGCATCTCTTTCGTAGAAACACAGAACAGTTACGCGCACACTAAAAACTTATAAAAACGAACATACGAACTCAAAATCAACGAAAAACTAATGCTAATGACATAAATATACTACATTATCAACGTAAAATAACAAATAAATACTAAAAACAGAAAAAGAATCGACTAACCTAATATATAGACATCTAAACTCGATTTTACTAAAACCTGAATTCTTCACATATAACAAAAAACTAACTGCGAAATCAACTTAAAAACAATCCAAATCAACATAAAATAATAAAAATACAAGAAAAATCGATTAAGAAAGGAGAATTACCTATGATAGTAGTGAACTGTTAAAGTCACGTAGAAAACAATTATGAAGAAAAAGACTCAAATATGAGTGTTAAGGCTTTTATATAAGTGAGTACGGGTATAAAATGTATTAATGAGTCTTAAATAGTAAATATTTCACAAAAACGGGTCTTTCTTGGATATATATGAAAAAGTGGGTCTTAAGTGGATAATACTTTGGGTATTGGGTCTTAAATGACACTTTACCCTTTTTTTATTCAAATATACTTTTCTTATTTTTTATGTTTGACTAAAATTTATTAATAGGATTGGTACTATTTTTAAAATAAAAAAAAATTCTATAACGGCTCCAAATAAACCATAATTAAACTACAAATACTATTTTCTAACTACTAGCTTCTAAACACAAACTATATTTATTTATTTAATTTTTAATTCCTTAGATTTACATTAATAAAATATTTCAAAAGTTTTAAAAAGAATAGGATATTTCAAAAGTTTTAGAGAAGACATGTTTGTTATTCTTAGGTTTTTTCTTTTGATTGAGATGAATAAAAGTGAAAGAAAACTCTGGAATTTCAATGAAAAAAAAGAGGAAGAACACAAAAAACAAATTCCAGAAAGAGATTCTTTAATAGTACTCACCCCTCTCCTCTTAATAAAAATGCAAAAATACACGGGTTTGCCACTCATTCTTTTTATTCATTATCTTTCTTAAATATTAACATTTTTAAAGAAACTAATAATAACGTTTTTGGAAGATTACCATCACAATAAGATAGAAAATAAATATTCAAACTAGTGCATTAAACTTATTAATTAAATCTACTTTCTTCTAATTTTGTTTTTTCTGTATTTGGATATATTTTCCTCAATTATTATGCTTGATTGAGATTTGTTAATAAAATTGGTAGTATTTTTATAATAAAACAAAAAAAATCTATAGCAGCTTCAAATAAACCATAATCAAAGTACAAATACTATTTTCTAATTTCTAACTTCTAAACACGAACTATATTTGTTTATTTAATTTTTAATTCCTTAAAGGGTTATATTCATAAAATATTTCAAATTTTTTAAAAAGAATAAGATATAAGGAAAAGTAGTATATAAGATGCACATTAAATTATTTTTAGTACTTGTGGGTAAATATTTTTTTTTTCTGAGTAGTCAATAATATCAAAGTTTAAATATTTATATGTGATATTATTTTGGACTTACGTCATTTATGGAACATACTCTCACCTAAAAACTTATTTATTATGGTTATAGAATAATTTATTTAACTAAATTTCTGGTATTTGGAATTATTAATGTTTGTCGAATGGAACATACCTTCAGGTAAAAAGTTTGTCGAATTGAGCATACCTTCCGGTAAAAAGTTATTTATTATGTTTATAGAATTTCAGGTAATTTGTGGGTGCCCAGATATGCGGTTTATTTATGTTAAAAAAAAGTATGCAAATTATATAGTCTGATCCTTACAATTAAATATCTGATTTTGAAAAAATTGATTAATATGAATACATATTATACAGAGTATAATAGGTAACATATTATACTAATACGATTATTATATAACTAGAATCAAAATTAGTTTTATCTAAAATTAAATAGCTTAATTCACTTAATATAAGAAATTATTGAGTTAGGAGCTTTGCTTAATGGTCTTATGTTCTGTAAATCAATGAAATAACCTTATTGATATTGAAACAGACTCGTTAATCTTATTTGAAATCTTATTATATAATAAAGCACCCTGACATATTGATCCATTAGTAAAATGTTGTAGAACTAGAAGACTCACCAGAAAATCTAGAGGTGAGGAAGGAGGAGGATGAGAGAGAAAACTGATTAGCGAAGGAAAATGAGGGAGAAGACATGTTTGTTGTTCTTAGGTTTTTTCTTTAGATTAAGATGAATAGAAGTGAGAGAAAACTCAAGAATTTAAAAGAAAAAGAAAAAGAAATTGTGTGTCAACTTATCTAAATCTATGACTCGAGGGTAATTATGTCTTTTCATTTATCATCTTTCTTAAAATATTTATATATTTAAAGAAACTAATAATAACTGTTTGGAATATTACCATCACCATAGAAAATAAATATTCAAACTAGTGCATTAAACTCATTAATTAATTCCAGTTTTTTTCTAAATGTGTTTTATTTATTTATTTAGATATACTTTTCCTTGACTGAAATTTATTAATAGAATTGGTAGTATTTTAAAAATAAAAATCAAAAAATTCTATAACAGCTTCAAATAACCATAATTAAACTACATATACTATTTTCTAACTTCTAGCTTCTAAACCCGAACTATATTTGTTTATTTAATTTTTAATTCCTTAGAGGTTTTACATTAATAAAATATTTCAAAAGTTTTAAAAAGAATAGGATATTTCAAAAGCTTTCAAGAGAAGACATGTTTGTTGTTCTTAGGTTTTTTCTTTAGATTGAGATGAATAAACGTAAAAGAAAACTCTAGAATTTAAAAGAAAGAAATAGGAAGAAGAAATATTTTTCTGTTCTTAGATCGAGATGAATAAAACAAAAGAAAGCTCTCGAATTTAAAAGAAAGAAAGAGGAAGAAGAAATATTTTTCTGTTCTTAGATCGAGATGAATAAAACAAAAGAAAGCTCTCGAATTTAAAGGAAAAGAAGGAGGTAGAAGTCAGAAAACGAATTCCGAGAGGAGATTCTTTAATAGTACTCCCCCTCTCTTCTTAATAAAAAATTCATGGGTCTGTCAACTTGATCCAAAATTATGACTCAAGGGTAAGTCTTGTCTTTATTCATTTTCTTTCTTAATATATTTAATTTTAAAAATAATAATAATAACTTTTTGGTATATTACCATCACAATATAGCAAATAAATAGTATTAAACTTATTAATTAATTCCACTTTCTTCTAAATTTGTTTTTTAATCTAAATTTGGATATAGTTTCCTGAATTATTATGTTTAACTGAAGTTTGTTATTAGAATTGGTAGTATTTTTAAAAGAAAAAAAAAAATCTATGACAGCTTTAAATAAACCATAAGTAAACTACAAATACTATTTTCTAATTTCTAACTTCTAAACACGAACTATATTTCTTTATTTAATTTTTAATTTTTAGAGGGTTTATATTCATAAAATATTTCAAAAGTTTTAAAAAGAATAAGATAAATGAAAATTAGATCGAGTATCTGTCCAAAAAATAGTATATAAAAATAAAATAAAATTAATTTCTTAGTACTTGTCGGTAAATATATTTCTGTACGAGGAGTCAATAAGATCAAAGTTTAAATATTTATATGTGATATTATCTATGAAACATACTTTCACCTAAAAACTTATTTATTATCTTTATAGAATGGTTACTTTAACTAAATTTTTTTTATTTCGAATTATTAATGTTGGAATTTTAAGTTAAAATATTATTTATTATATTTATAGAAATTTTGGTAATAGTTATTAATAATTAGTATTTAAATAAATGTATCCTAAGTGCCCAGATATGTA
The DNA here is from genome assembly GCA_036936605.1 of Limnanthes douglasii subsp. nivea. Lineage (NCBI taxonomy): Eukaryota > Viridiplantae > Streptophyta > Magnoliopsida > Brassicales > Limnanthaceae > Limnanthes > Limnanthes douglasii. Next base: position 85,396,913 of record JAUPFV010000005.1, on the reverse strand, counting down.
ATTTAATTATTAAAATAAATTAACTGATTTTAATAAAAACTAAATAAACAAGTTATCCCAATTAAATTTAAAATATAAAAAAAATTATCCTTAACCATCTATTTAAAGATCAAATTACTTGTAATATATGTTGAAGGTTGTCTCTATCCCCGGAATATTATCTGTATATAGTCAGATTTTGTGTAATTATTGGTAAATTTGAAAGATTGTTGGTAAATTATTTTTTTAAATATTAAATTTATCTAAGTCGATAAAAGATTAAACATTATATATGAAAAGTTGAAAACAGACAAAAACGGCCGTAACTTATGTTATCACTTACCGGGTAACGAAGTTTTGTATCTCTTAATCACTAAGTATTCATCCTGGTCTTTTTTTTTTTCACAACGTATAATTTGATTCCAAATAAGAAGAAACTGGCCCCAAAGATTTCTCAAAGGACATGCAATTCGTTTAATGTGTGATGCAATTTGCCGGATAAAGCCAATCAACTTTATAAAGTTGAAATATGTTAAAATCTAATTTATAAATTTGAAGTTTTTAAATGTTTTTCTTGATTTATACATTACGTATTGAGCTCTAACATTAGTTATACAAATGAATATTGTATTCTACGAGATTCTAGAATTATATTTTTAAAACCAATTTGAAATCGGAACAAAATTGGTTTCTATATTATAATAATACTATGATCAATTTTTTTAATTTATTATTATAAATATATGATTTTAGAATATAAAACAAATAAAAACTCAGTAAAACATGTAAAAAAAATGACCAATATAATATTTTTAATAATAATAGATATCAAATATGCTTCCGATTTTTAATGATCTTTGATTTTTTTTAACTTATCACAATTTTAGAAAAAAATCATTTAAAATGCGATTATATATTGAAAAACTAAAATTTATTTTGTCTGAATAATTTAAGAAACTAAATCAAAATTTGAAATTAAATTATTTTATAAAACCTAATTCTAAAAAGTTATAAAATAAATAAATAAAATAAACGCAAAAAAATCAATTTTACGATTTTTTAACCTCTAAATTCACCTTACGTAATATTATTAATATTTCGGTAATAAAATCTAAAAAAAAATCAAAAGATATGATATTTTCTAAATAATAGATATTAAATATGCTTTAGATATGAACGTATGGTTGATTTTTTTCATATTTTTTAATTTTAAAAATAAACGCAAAACAAATCGGTTACACAAATTTGTTTGTGAATCTCCAAATTCATCGTCTATAATATTTTAATAATAGATATCAAATACACTACTGTTTATTTTATTTTATTTTCATTTAAAAAAAACTGATTTAGTTTTTGAAAAAATAACCTAAAATGCGATTATATATTGAAATTTATTTATTCTGAATAATTTAAAAAACTGAATCAAAATTTGAAATTAAATTGTTTTATAGAAATTGGTTTTAAAAAGTAGTAAAAAAATCATAAAATAAATGCGAAAAACTTGGTTTCACGAATTTGTTTGTGAATCTCTAAATTAATATCAAATATGAGACTATGGGAGGGTGATAGGAGGTTTCTTTTGGAAAATAACGCTCGTTGATCATGTCCTACATGCCAAAGAGGCCAAGGCATCCACGATTGCGTTCTTTGCTCTTGGGAGTTTTCAAAAGATAACATCATCTAATATAGTTCCTTGGCCCCAAATATCTTTTAACTTTTGAATAATAAAATATTGTTTAGCTTTGACCTGACCGAGTAGCTGATCAACCACCAGTTGAGAATATGTAAGGACCCGCACTCGTTTTGCTCCACAAATGATGGAAAGAGAAAGGCCTACAATATCGATGTCATATTATGCCTCTTTATTAAAAACATATAATTTAATTTTAAAGGATTGTGAATATATCTCATGTGGAGTAGTTAGATGGATTCCTACCCTCAAGCCTTAGTTACAACTTCTGTAATTTTCAAGCTTGCCTACTTGATTCAACATGTTTCTTTGTCGGTATTAGTCTTTTAGAGTAGAATTCGTTTAAGAAATTTGTCAAGGCGTCGGATTTGATTATCATACATGGTTAAAATTGAATGATATAGTCTCCCAACTATGCAGACCACCTAGTTAGTCTACCAGATACATCCATCTTGTGCAATATATTTCTCAAAGGAAATGACATCCAAATAATAATTGTGCGGGATAGAAAATATGATCTCATCTTTCGAGCCGTAACCACTAATGCTAATTCCAACTTTTCTACTATAAGTATCAATTTTATGTACTTAGTAAATATTTACTTACATAGTAGATTGCCTTGGACTCTTTTTCTTCTTATCTGATTAGCACGACTCTTACAATATAGTTTGAGACTGCCAAGTAGAGAAACAAAAACTCTTGGGTTAGACTTTGTTAAAACTTATGCTGAAGCTAGGAGTTTCTTGATGTTTTGAAAATATTCCTCATAAGTTGGAGTTCATTTGAACTTCCTCCTAATCTCAAAACATGGAAGAAATGTTGACATTTTTTTTCAAAGAAACCAATTTAAAGAAACCAATTTTCTTGCCAATATTTGTACTTCTATGTTTTGTGTGCGGGATCCATGACGACCATAGTTAAGAGTAAACTAGGATTGGCTTTAATAATATTCTCACCTGCCATAAATTTAAGGAACTTACCTGTTCAGATCCCAAAAGTGAATTTCTCTAAATTGAGCTTGAGATTGACTCGCTAGAGGTTTGAAAAGTTTACGAACATATCAGGTAGATCTTCTTGATCATTAGTAACTAACATGTCATTAATATAATCTTGTAGATTTTGACTAGGTTGTGCTTCATAAATCGTTTTATTATGTTATTGATATGCAACTCCAACATTCTTCAGCCAAATGATATTACTTTGTATGAGTGAAATCCCATTTTGGTGATGTATATTTTATACTTCTAATCATCCTCATGCATCTGTATTTGGTTGTATTCAAATTAAGCATCCTTAACTTATAATATCTTATTCTCAGAGGTCGCATCCACAAGTTGATGGAGATATTCCTTCGAATATGATTTGTTAAGGTCCATGAAACCAATACACACCTCCACTTTCCATTTTTCTTTTTTACCAGTACTAGATTTGTTATCCATATTGGGTACCGGGATCGCCGAGTGGTTCCCGCAGTGGTAAGTTTGTCGCCTTCTTTAATAATGACTTATGTATTTTTTTGAAAGTATGACTTTTTTTTGCTCATAAATTTTTATTAATTGAGAGTTTATTGAACATAACTTTGGTTAGGACCCTTGTAACATCTTTGGTATTCCATAAAAAACATGTCTAAGTTGCACTGTAAAAATTCAAGTAATATTCATCTTAGTTCTTTAGGTATGTTATGGAAGATACACAATATATGGCTATCTTCCATATTAATATTTTCAACTTCCTCTTTAGATTTATAAGGAGAGGGTATCTCTTTCATAATAAATATCATCAAGGTTGTGTAGCATTTTTGGGAAGTCTTCTGATTCCCCTTGATTATTCGTGCATTACTGTTGATTGGGTATTGAAGGCAATGGTGTATAGGGACTACAACATTGATTCGATCCATGTTTGACCTTCCCAATATAACGATGTATGAATAAGAAGCTTATACTATCATAGAAAAGCATCATACCATTTTATATTATATTTTCCCAATGACGACATATAATGTAAGTTTTTTCATCACGTTGGTATTCGCAGTGTTGAGTCCAGCCAAGATCCTTTAAGAGATAATAAGAACTGGAGCACCCGTTATCTTATAGTATATGATCTTGTACGTATGTTGTCTGAGTTTTTGGTGTCTATCATATCTCATTTGACAGTTACTTCTGCATATTCCATTATGATTAGTATGATGTTGTTGTAGAGTGCCTTACCTTTCAAAAATCATCATATGTGAACCCCCCCCCCCCCCAAATTGGGTATGAATTCTGGTACAATTGCGGTGAAGTATGCCAATGGTGCTGGACATCCAAAGCATCCACATGTTTATAGGTACCAGTACATATATTATTTCTCTTTTGTCTTAATGACTGCATAACTGTCCAAGGCTCTATGTGTATTAGCATTGGTAGATCTTGTGTCTCATATCTTAGCAGTGATCTCAATTGGCCATTGCATGTCTTAGTTCATTTCCGTTCTTTTTCTTAAGAAACGTAAAAAAATTTATTTATTGAATCATTTTGTAGACCTGATCTTGCAACGTTTAACAATTAATAGTTTAATATCTGATTTAATTTTCGAACTTGAAAAAATTTGTATCGTTTATGTATTTTATAGAGCTTTGTAAATTCTCTAACATCTGATACTTGATTGCATTTTTTTTCTAAATAACTCATACATTCTCAGTTAGTTCGGTGAATGGTCCTTTAGTCTTACACTCTTTCTTTTGGTTGTTGTTAATACTATTCTAGTTGTGCGTGGCCTCCATCGACTATTTTGATTGTAATACTTTGGCACTATCAAATGTTCAACAATTGTTTTGAAGGACTCATGATGTTTTGTCACCTATGCACATAAGAACTATAAAATTATAATAAGAAATAAATATGACTTTAAAGTCTATTTCTAAAGCTTCGAATTATGGTTGTTCCTCCATACTAAGGACAAGAAGCTCGTCAAAATCAGTCCAAACTAAAAGAGAACTTACACCAATGACCTACAAACTGATGTATAAAGAGGGATAATATTTACCCTTAAAACATTAAATAATATGATTGTACACTTTTTAGGAACTCTCACACAACTTCAGTTGTCTTTATAAACACATAAAGGATATAACGAGGCATCTGTTATCAATAAAATGCGTTCATCATTTTATACTTATGTTCGAGTAATTTTATTTAAATATAATTTCAAACACCTTAAAGAGTCTCGAGCCCCCGTAACCAGTTATTTTCTTTTAGTAATTTTATTTCTAAGTATAGTTTCAAACACCTAGGAAAACCTCAATCTCTCACAACCAATTATAATCTTGAGTAATTTTCTCGAAGTATAGTGTCAAATACTTTAGAAATCCCCAAGATCCAATAACCAATTTATTGTTTGAGTAATTTTCTCTAGATATAGTTTCAAAAAGTAGAACATAGTTTCTAAATAAACATACTCACCAATAATAGTTTGTTGTCTCCTCAAATGAGGATATCTTAACCTTTTAATACATCAAGAGTGTCAGAGATAAAAGCATTTTCTCAAGAGAATCATGAAAAAAAATTCATATGAATCAAGTGGCAATATATTTTCTATATTTTTCTAACCCATCGAGGTAATCAAACCCTCCCCCTAATACTTTAAGATAAAACCTTTAGTCGAAAAAATCAATATTAGGAGAGAACTCTTAGGATATAAAACTCTAAGTCAAGGAAAACCAACAAAGAAGAAAATAAAAAAACTTGACTCGAGTTATTTATTGAACTATTAATGTGAGACCAACACTTAGTGTATTTTCAAAGGTTAAAAAAGAGGACGCATATCTATTAACAAGTAACCCAGTATAAGAAGATCAAGGTATATATATATATATATATATATATATATATATATATATATATATATAAGTTCTATGTTGTTTGGAGGATTTTTTTTTTCAAAAAACAATTTCACCATAGAACAAAGTTGGAACAACAATAACATTACAAAACATAAAACAAGTAAACCTACTAATTTTACTAGCCAATTTTGTTTTGATGAAGAAAATCATTGGTGCCCTTGGTCTCAACCGTATAAAGAAGTTCATGAGCTGTCTCGTCCTTGACTGTGGAAGGAACTTATCAAGCTCCTTAATCTTAGATGAATGAATATCGACATCAACCGAATCGGTCTTGACTTGATAAGTTTTATTGTAAATATTCATGACCTTACTTGGATTGAGGTCACTATCCCATTTTCTCGAGTTTCTTATTCCAACATATTTTTGATGTCGCGTGTTATTGTCTTGTTGGTCAATTCATCTTGACTGCTGGCTTAAGGATCGAAATAGAAAGATAATTTTATTTATTTATTCTCTTTTGAGCGATGAACCTTGTGACTTCATCATTATGGAACCAAGTTCCATTATCTGTGATGATAACCCTCAAAATTCTGGTTTTATAACATATATGTGCTTTTAAGATATACATTCCTTATTTTTGATGATATTTATTAGAGGTTTTTCTTTTACCCAATTTGAGAAGTAATATTTGACAAAAGGTAATTACTTTCTTCCTCCTGAAGTTGTTGGTAAAACTCTCACAATATCCAAACTTTATCTGTCAAATAGGATTGCTTCGGTTATTGTCTTCAGTAGTATTTTCAGGAATTGGATGGAATTTAGAAACCGCTACTATGTGCCATACTGTAAACTATTTCCTTTACACCGGTCATTATCGTTCGCTAATAATAACCTTGAAGGATTCTTTAATAAAATGTATTGTATCCATAATGAGCGCTTCCTTCTCCATCATGTAATTCTTTCACAACATAGGTTGCTTCATATGTGCATAAACATAGAAGTAGTGTATTACTTAGCCTTATATTGTACAATATGTATGAAGTCCAAATAAATCTTGTTAACTTTATTTTTATCTTTCATGCTTCCTTTTTATCTTCTGTAAGTAATCTTTTTATTATTAATATAAGTATTTTCTTGAAGAATTTATCTTGGTGTGTCAAACACGTACATGTCGAAGATGCAATTACATTAGTTGTTGAGTTCTCGGCTCTCGAGAATTGTTTAAATTCTGCATGCTTAAATTGAGAAATTAGCGGTTGTAACTCTTTTAGATATTGGATTATGTTCTCTTTTTTTGTTTCAAAGTACTTCGAAGTTGTCTATTTGATAACTGAATGAGAGTTGGTAAAACGTTATACCATAAGTGTTCCATATATCTTTACTAGTTGAAGTCCTGCAATTGCAACTTTGTACTCGGCTTTATTTAGATTATGAAAATTCAAACTTGATAGATTGATTTAAGATATATTATTTTAATGATATGAGTTGTACTCTTTTTCATGAGCCTTGATTATTGTTTCATCCATCAGTTATGGCTATCTTTGGACTCATCCTAAGAAATTATTCTCATTGACTGACTCCATTAAAAAAATTATCAATGTATGAGATTTGATTATCGTTATCGGTTTAAAATGGATATGATAATCACATCATTCCATTGACCATTTTGTTGATCTTCCTAATACAGCATGCTTCTGCAACACAATTCTCGAAGGAAATAAAGTTCTAATGACTATAGTATATGTTTGAAAATATGATCTCATTTTTCTAGCTATAACTACTAGATCTAAAGCAATTTTCTCTAATTACACATACCTAGTTTTAGTTGGTAGTAGATATTTACTTACATAGTACACTATTTTAAAATCCTTTCATTCATCCTTTATTGGTAACGTGATGGTTGTATAGTCTCATACTGTAAGGTAAAAATTCAAGATTTATCCTAACCAATGATTGGTTAACAATTACAAGAAAGTGATAATTTATTTATGTTGTTGAATGCTTTATCATATGTTGGAGTCAATGAAAGTTTCCCGTCCATCTCGGGACTTAGAAGAAGGTTTGACACTTGTCTGAAGATCTTGACAATAATATGTCAAGTGCAACTAGTTTTTTGGTCATGATTTGGACTTCTTTGGCATTTCCAGATGGCTTCATTGCCACTAAATTAGCAAGATACGTATAAACTAGATTGGTTCATCTTTCACTCACCATGTACCCTAAGAATTTTTATGAACTTATGTTGAAGTTTCACTTTTTAATATTCAACTTAAGATTCACTCATTTGACATTAGAAAATGTATCGGTCAAGTCTGCTAGATCATCTTCTTCATGAAGGTTTTTTACTAAAATATCATCAACATAGGCTTACTAGCTGTTTAATCCTCGACAGTGGGAAGGGGTCTTTCAGAAATGTTTTGTTTAAGTTTGGGAAGTCTACACACATCCTCTAATTTACATGTTTCTTATTCACCAAAACAAGATTAGATATCCATATTGGATAATGGTACTCTTGAACGTGTCCTACGACAGTATGTCTATCTACTTTTTCAAGGATTGCCTCTGTCTATTATTGGGATTAAGATCTCATTTTTTGTATGAAAGGATGAAAGATTTTGTTAATGCACAACTTATGGCAGATGAAATATTCTTGGACTTCTATAACATCATGTGTACTTCATGCAAACATATCCAAGTTATTTTTCAAATATTAACAATTTTATAGCTGAGATAGGTTGGCATATCTTGGCCGATCTTCAAGGTGTATCTATTACTTTATCTTCACCTGTCTGCACCAGCCGAAGTCCTTCTTTAGCGTCATCCATCCCTTCCAAAAAGACCCTTTCATCTTCTAGTTGTTATGCTTTAAGTTCCAAGCATGCAGCATAATATCCCTCGGATGTGTTTCATCATATTTTTGTTTATTAGGTATCTTAGGCATTATTAGATTATATATACTAAGTCGTGCATTTGATCGATTCAAAACCTTCCTAATATAATATGGTAAGATGATGGTGCATCTACCACTAAATATTATACCTTTTTTAATGAACTCCTACTTATGGAGAATAACATCTAGAGGTTCCCCTAAGACAGATGAATTTTCTCCAGTGAAGCTAATAAAGATTCTATAACCTGAGGACAACATTGGGGCTACTCTCATCCTTTCATAGATACATTTGTACAAGATATTTGTCGAGCTACTAGTGTCGATCTCACTAGATCCATAAGCTAGAAAGGGTCTTCGACGCTGAATAAAAGACTGCAAGATTACAAAGAGGGAAAGAGAAAGTGCACAGAAGAGATCTGACATAAATCGAATGCAAGATTATAATGTTCTTGCAGCCCACACTGAAGTCTCACAACAAAAAGGCATCCCAAGAAAGACAAGTCATGACATGAACTAAGGACAGGTGGTATTAGATTAACCAGAGTGAACAACCGTCTTTCACCTGAATCTGGGTTATGGATGTCACTCACATCTTCAAATGAGCCTTCAGAGAGCTTTGTGGCACCATAATGCCCATACACTTGCTTCAGAGTCTCTAAAATGACATCGGATGAGATCCATTGTGGAGGGACATCAACAAAGACAGGAGAAAACTAGCTTCAAAATAGCCAAAAATAAATGTAGTCACGAGATTCACAACGATGGATACGCCAAACATGCATCATCTACATATATTAAAAAAACAATAGATGCATCAAAAGGGCTGGGATTACAACCTAAAATTGAAAGATACAAAACATTTAAAATAGAAAAAATGTGGTTGAAAATGATTTAAGTTTAACATATTTTTTACAAAGTTAAAATTGAGGGGTTTTATCTTCAAGCCCTAAAAATCTTTAAGACGGAGAATTAAAGGTGGAAGTGTGGCTAAAAATCATGGTTAGTCACCGGAGTTGGTCATTTGTTTCATCACAACCACTTATTTACTTTTTGTATCAAAACAATCACTTTGTTTCACCAATGTTGGTTTTTTTTTTTTGTGTTTTTAGTCACCGCTAGTGACCATAAATGTAAAATAACCAACAAAAGTGACAATTTGATACAAATTTTATTTTGAGGAGCAATTTTAAAACAATTGACTAATTCCAGTGATTAACGAAGGTTCTTAGCCATGGATGTATAGTGTAATTAGAATGACTAGCCTAACGATGCAATCTTTATATTTTATCGATCAATTCGAAAAGTACTGAATACACATTTATAAGAATATATTGTGATCAACGAACATAACGAACTTGTTCAAAACGTGAAAACACTTCAAACAAAATTATTTTTATCATCATAATTATTATAAAAATCATTTACAATTTAAATTCTTTTTGATTTTTTACCCCAAAATTCACATATCCGCATCGATAGTTAAATTATATTTAATTAATTAATATGGGTTTGTTTTGGTTGGTTGAACCGAAAAAATAAATCAGAAATTAAAAAATTTACAAAAAATATTTGATTCATTCTCTTCTTGAGACGACTTTCTCTCGACTGAAGAGAGTTTTACGATGATGATGATGATAATAATAATAATAATAATAATAATAATAATAATAATAATAATAATAATAATAATAATAATAATAATAATAATAATAATAATAAAACCTCTTACATTCATTTTATTTTAACGGATATTGTCATTCTATACAAAAATGTCATGTCCATCAAACAATGATTTTCCACCGAAGAATATCTAATCGAAATCGACGAAAACAAATAATGAAATACTAAAGAATAAATAAAGTGATGTTAAAACTTTCTCACGTCTCGTCGTTGGTTTTAATACTATTCATGTCCAATCATACTTTTAGTATTGAAATTTGTAAGATTTGTATCGCATTACGTATCACTTTCAGTCTCTTTCTTAGATCTCCAATGTTATACTTATAAGACCTGGGTGAGGTTTAGAGTCCGACCCACCATCCACTATTAAAAAGCAGGATATTTAACGTCAATTGTGCTAGGTTCTGGTTAATCCGATCGAGATAGGCTCCATATGATAGCCCATCCTTTATTGAAATGAAGTCATAATGATTCTTATATGGCTAAGAAGACACTGATTCGGTACAACTATTAACCAGACCTACACGATATCTAAGTTAAGTTTTTAACTAAAAAGCAAACTGATTCCCTCTTAACTAGACTTAGACAATATCAAAGTTAAATTTCATTAACAAAAAAAAGTTATATTTTGGTGAGAATGAATTAATAGTTAGAAAGTTTCAAATTTTCAATAATCACGAGAGTAGGAGGTTATTGTATATTTTGTAATTTTCGTGTTCACAATGTATTTTATGATTACGGTGTATTTTGTATTTATAATTGTTAGGAATATGAGGTTCGGTCCACATATTCCACCTCCGTATATAAGTAAGAACAACACGATCTCAACACTAGTATGATATTGTTCGTTTTGGCGTCCGAAGGCCCACACGGCTTTGGTTTTGGTCTATTTCCAAAAGGCCTCATACTAGTTGAGGTATGTCTTACTTATATACCACAATGCTCCCATGTTTAACCGATGTCGAATTTGGGACTTTGGTCGCCACCCTAACAAATCCTCATCTCGAACAAAGTACCATTTTAGCCTCCTCTCAATTGACTTTCATTCGTCCACTCTAATCAAGTTGGGGTTACCTGACCATAGAGGCACTACGGATGTTACTGCTCACCTCCTATTAGACCACACTATCTTGTTCCTTAGCGCCATTCCCTACTCCAATCAAGTACCACCGCTTGATGAGCCACAAGCACTCCGAACTAGGATCTCTCAAACGGATCACATTGAGTATGGCGTCAAACTTCTTCATGTTCGACCTCCGAGAATTTCACCACCATCGTGTTCCGTCTGGGCCTGGAGCTCTGATACCACGTGTTGGGAATACGGGGGCCCGATCCACATATTCCGCCTTTGTATATAAGTAATAATAACACGATCTCAACACAAGTATGATATTCTTCGTTTTGGCGCCCGAAGGCCCGCACGGCTTTAGTATTTACTTATATACCATTATTCCTTCCCATGTTTAACCGATGTGGGATTTGGGGCTTTGGGGCTTTGGTCGTCACCCTAACAATAATGTTACTTTTTGTGTTTATAGCGTATATATTTGTTTACAATTTGGACTACACAAATTAGGTTTATTATTTGGAAATATTATGCTGTCTATCTTTCCCTCTATTAATAAACGATCCGAATAATAGAAAAAATATATTGAAATATGTAACATTCTTGTATTATACTGAAATATTTTTCTCCGACGGCACTCGCGGACGTAAATGTTATCATCAAATCAAGTTAAATCATGTGTTTTTCCTTTTGATGTTCTTTAGTTTATTTTGTATCAGCCATTTGTAAGAATGTCACATCTTGATTTCTAACAAATTGGTATCATAGCATAAGTTGTGAGTCTGGTAGAAGATATGGATATTCTGATGAAAGTGATAATAATTGTACAGAAAATGTGTTGTTTGTGAGTTTAGACTGTGTGTAAAACTCTCAGGTACTCGATATTGGCGGCATATACCACATGTATCAGTTTAAAAAGTGGTTTGATACTTACAAACCAGTGTAAAGAACTATTTATTTGGGGAAAGATAATTTTGTTTCCTGTTTGTGGGAATGATGATGTCAGGGTCAGAATGTTTAATGATGTCATCTGAATTTTGATGTGTTGGCATGTTCCTAGGTTGAAAATAAACCATATATATTTTTGGGATAGTAGACTCTTGGGGTTACGTGTATCATGCAAATGATTGTGTAATTAATGAAGTTTACAAAAAAGGTTTTATAGTATCCAGATGAGTGTTTTATGGGCCATGGTACAGTCGCATCATCATTAAGTAACAACTAAAATCGGAAAGATCAGAATCAGTTGTGGCATTGACGCAACAGTCACATAAGTGAATGTTTAAACGGTATAAAGCATAATCATTATGATTTTTTGAACACTGTGTTTTTGGTAAATAAACTAGAGTGAAATTCAGCAAGTTTGTTGTAAGAAATACTAAAAGAACAGTGATGAGTCCGGTTTTTCTCACCACTCACTGTAGAAACCGGACATGGGGCAATTCAGACAAAAACCACCCACTGAACCATCCGAACAAGACTAAAGTATTAAAAACTAATCACTTTATGACTAAGCTAATTACCAACCTGCTTAATAAACTAATGGGTCTTTGAATTCGACCCGGTTTCATGAGTTTGACCCGAAAACCCATGAGGCCCATAATTAAGGGTATAAATACCCAACCACTTTCATTAATGAGAGTAATGAACATTTAATACAACCAGGCAGCTCAAATCTCTCACTACAAACCACTTAAACATTAAATACCCTTGAAACATCACAAAATACATGACCAAACTACCCTCATACTAAAATAATCCATACTAAATTGGCGACCACAGTGGGAGGAGAAGGTGCATGAATCAAGCATTCGAAACCATCAAGAAAAACCAGTTCGGATGAATCCGGACGAGCAGGAAGTGCCACCAACCTTGGCAGAAGTGGTGGGACAAAATGATGAATATACTATCGAGGAGCGAGATAGACTAAAAATTTGAGATAGAAGCCATGAGGGATGCTAAAAGGGCAGAATTGGGTGTGAAAGAAAAGTCAAAAGTGTCAGCAGTTCATCATACTGACAATTCAAGAGAGCATGAGCCATCAAAAACCCATGTGAGCACTAAAAAGACTCATGCTAGTTCAAAGAAGTCTCACCGGTCTAAACCGGTGGAGAGCTCAGATTCAGACTCAGAATCTTCCAGCAGCTTCTCAAATGAAGACAGAGTCAAAGAATCCCTGTCATCCAGTAGTGATGAAGGTCGTTCTAAGAAGAAACATAAGTTGGTTAAAAAATACTCAAGAAAAAGAGACAGGTATGGAAGGTTGAAGAGGCATCTGGGTAAATGATCGTCTCATAGTCACAGCCATGGCCGGAGGCACGTAGAACGATTACTAATGGATCTTTTGGCCTTTCATGATGAGCCAGGTATCTTTGCAACTCCCAACAAAGTTACTATGTTCAGTCGAGGCCGGAATTGGAGACAATCTCCATTGTCCTCCAAGATACTGTCCGGAAAACTTCCTAAGAGGTTTGACAGCACAAAGATAGAAAAATATGATGGTAGTAAGATCCCGATAACCATCTAGAGTAATTCAAAAAAATTATGATGAACTTTGATGATGATGATAAGCTACTCCGTCGAGCGTTCTCTCAGTCTTTTACGAGGAGTGCTCTTAAGTGGTACAATAGTTTGCCACAGGGTTGCATCAGAAATTTCGACACTGTTTGGGTGGCCTTCCGAAGACCGTTCGTTGGAAGTAAAGAAGTGAAGGGCAATGGAGACACTATTATCCATTGTGCCCAAGAACCAAATGAATCTTTGAAGGAATACATAAGTCGCTTTGTGAACACCAAAAATGGATTAGCTGATTGCTTTGAACAAGTAGCAATAGCTTCTCTCAGGCAGGGTTTGAACCCTGGCAATTTGGCTGATTCAGTAACCAGGAAAAAGGCCACGACATGGGGAGGTTTGCTGAATCAGGTCGGCAAACAGATTAATGTGGATGAAAGAAAGAAAACCAGGGTGCACCGGCAGGTGAGATCTGCTCCAGCTGCACCAAATCAAAACCAGAATCAGTCCGGGTATAAGGCCAAAGAAGCCGGGCAGGGTCAAAACAGGGCCAAGGCTCAATCCCACCCAACTGCACCAGCTCAAAGCCAGCAATCTAGAAATAAGCGAGGACCTTGGGTTCAACCGGAGTGGTTTGCTGAATGAAAAGTAAACGTGGCCACCATTTATGATAAAACAAAAGACGAAGTACATTTTAGAAAGCCGGCTACATTACAATCTCCCAGGGAAAGTCAAAATAATAGTTTTTGTCAGTATCATCGTGATACTAGCCATACAACTGAAGATTGCATCGCGTTGAAACAAGAAGTACATAATTTGATTGAAAGAGGGAAGTAGGGGGCATATGTTAAAAGAAGAAGTGGAAATAGGCTTGATAATGCTCCTCAGACTGGCCCAAACAATGTAGTGATATCGGATCCAAATGGGGCTATGGTGATAATTGAAAGGTTTGATGTAGAGTCAGAGTAACTGGATCCTGATCCAACCCGACACAAGGTGGGTGTTATCATAGAGCGTTGCAAGATGGTGTCTGGACTCATCAGCTTTTTTGAGTCACTTACAATATTTGGGGGAGACACCATGACTGCACCAACTGCTTCTTCGAGAAAGAGGCATGTACATACTTTAGCCACCCAACGGGAAAGAGGCATGACCTCCTATCATTCACAAATTCATTTTCCCTTCATTGTTTTGGATGAAGATGACTTGAGAGACATAGCTGGTCACCATGAAGATGCTGTTGTAATATGAGCATCCATTGGGGGCAATGACATCAGGCGAATTTTGGTGGACACCGGCCGTTCGGCCAATATCCTCTTTTTAACTTCTTATAAACAGATGAAGAATCCAACCGTGATTCAGCGTTCGAACAGGTCAATAGTGGGTTTCACTGGAAGCTCAGCTGATGTAATTGGGGAATTCGAAGAGGAAGTTATGTTGGGCAAGGGCCCTTTTAAGAAGATGGTCATAATACTTTTTATTGTGGTGGATTGTCCTACGTGTTACAATGCCATTTTAGGGAGGTCTTGGCTCTCCAGGATGCATGTTGTGGCTTCAACAGTCCACCAATTTCTGAAATATGATGTGCAAGGACAAGTGGGAGTTTTCTGAAGCAGTCAAAATGTAGCAAGGGAGTGTTATGCAACAACAGTGTCCCCTCGAACTTTGGGGGCAGTTCGGATCAGTGAGGATTAGCAATTTGAGGGGCCCTCTGGGGGAGAGGGTGAAATTGATGACCCCATAGAGACCCATGGTGTTTTAATACCTATTGAACAAGTTGAAGCTCACTCTCTGGCTGAAGGAAGAAGTGTTAATATCGGGTCCAAGATGACATCAGAGTTAAAGAGTAAAGTGTTAGCCTTTTTGAAAAACCACCAGCATGTTTTCGCTTGGTGCAATGCTGATGTAACCGGAGTACCAGCAGCCATTATATCATACTAATTATCCATCCGGAGGGACGTAGCACCTGTTGTACAAAAGAGGATAGATTTTTCTAAGGAAAAGTCTGATGTCATAGTGCAAGAGGTTGACCGACTTACTAAAATGGGACACATAAAGGAATCTCAATACCCTTTATGGACAACCAATCCTGTGCTAGTAAAGAAGACAAATAGAAAGTGGCATATGTGTATTGATTTTACAGATCTCAATAGAGCTTGCCCAAAAGACCTATATCCTGTCCCTCCGATTGATCAGTTGGTGGACTCCACATCTGGGAACAAGCTACTGTCCTTTATGTATGCCTTCTTCGGGTATAATTAGATTCAAGTAGATCCGAAAGATCAAGAACATACTACATTTGTTACTGATAGGGGCCTCTATTGTTACAAGGTGATGCCATTTGGGTTAAAGAATGATGGGGCTACTTATCAGAGATTAGTAAACAAGGCTTTCGCTAATCAGATTGGAAGAAACATGGAAGTCTACATTGATGACATGATGGTAAAGAGTGTGGACGAAGAGCTATACTTAGCAGATCTCCAAGAAACCTTTGCCAACTTGGTAAAGGTAAATTTAAAATTAAATCTAGAAAAGTGTGTCTTCGGGGTGCAGTCCGGAAAATTCTTGGGGTAAGTAATAAGTGAGAAGGGCATACAACCTGATCCAGACCATCTTAGTGCTTTATTGCAGATGGAGCCTCATCAGAATATTGAAGAAGTACAAAGATTGACAGGGAGGTTAGCAGCTCTAAACTATTTTATCTCAAGGTCTTCAGATAGGTGTGCTCCGTTTTTTCAAACTTTGAAAGGTGCAAAAGAGTTTAACTGGTCTCCCTAGTGTGACCAGGCTTTTGATGAAATTAAGAAACACTTATCCTCCCCTAAAACTTTATTTAAACTTGTTGATGGAGAGACACTCTACATATACCTGGTAGTTTCTGATTGCACCCTAGGTGCAGTAGTAGTAAGAGAGGTGGATAATTATCCTCGTCCGGTATACTATATTAGCAAAATCCTGATTGATGCAGAAAAAAGATATTTGAAACTTGAAAAACTAGCACTCGCCTTAGTAATTGCTGATAGGAAAATGAGGCCCTACTTTCAGTCTCATTCGATCATTGTCCGGACGTCTTTTCCCTTGAAAAATGTTCTTCAAAAGGAAGATGTTTCAACCAGAATGACCAAGTGGTCGGTGGAGTTGGGGGACTATGATATTGATTTTACCCCTCATACAGCATTCAAGGCTCAGACTGCTGCTGATTTCCTAGTGGAATTTCACTCAGATAGGGACACCGGACAAGCAACAGTTGAAAAAACTAAGAAATTATGGGTTGTCCGGACTGATGGAGGCTCAAGTACCATGGGTTGTGGTGCTCGAATATGTTTAACCTCTCCGTACGGCGACAAAATGTATCAAGCTATATGTTTCGCTTTCAGGGCTTCCAACAACGAGTCCGAATATGAAGCTGTTATAGCAAGCTTAAAATTAGCTCTAATTTGTGGAGCCAAAAGGGTCAGGTTGATGAGCGATTCCCAACTTCTAATCCATCATGCACAAGGCCAATCCGAGGCAAAAAAGGAGCAAGTATTTAAATGCTTACTTGTTCTCAAAGAAGTGGCACTTAGTTTTAAAAACATTACCTATGAGCAGATACCCCGAACAGAAAATACGTTAGCAGATTCCTTGGCAACCATAGTCTATTCTGAGTCATATCCATGGATTCATGTGCAAGAATGCCCATCCATTCAACTCAGTTAGAAAAAGGAAGAAGAAAGTTTAAATATACAAGTAAATCAGCCTAAAGATTGGAGATTTCCTCTTTTCCAGTACCTCTCAAATGGCATTTTGCCTCCGGAAAAAGCAGTGGCAAGAAAAGTAAAGTATAAGGCTCGTGGTTTTGTCATCTTAAGAGATGTTCTTTACAAAAAATCCTTTAGTAGGCCTCTTTTATGATGTTTGGGGTTTGAAGAGTCCCAGATGGTGCTCTCCGAATTGCATGATGGCGAGGGATCAACACATTGTGGGTTCAGGGCTCTAACGAGAAGGATGTGTTAGCTGGGTACTATTGGCCCTCCATAATGCAAGATGCCAAGGAATTGGTGAAAAAGTGTGATCCATGCCAAAGATACAGTAATGAAATTCATACCCCAGTTGTCCCATTAGAGTCAATTTCTGAGCCAATACCTTTTGCTTGTTGGGGGCTAGATTTGGTGGGACCTCTACCCATGGCATCTGGAGGATGCCGAACTATAATAGTTGTTATTGATTACTTCTCAAAGTGGATTGAAGCAGCCCCATTAGCAGGAACTACTTCAAAAGCTGTGATAAGATTCATCATATCTAATATTTTATGCAGATTTGGGGTTCCACAAAAGATAACCACAGACAATGAGCCACAGTTCGATAACAAGGATGTGGAGAATTTCTGTGCATCTAGAGGAATTTAACACTGTTTCTCTTCTCCTTTTCACCCACAAGAAAATGGTCAAGTTGAAGTAGCTAATAGAACCATCATGTCCGGTCTTAAAAATAATCTAGAAGGGATTGTTGGAAAGTGGCCAAGTTATCTACAAGAAGTCCTATGGGCTTACCAGACCACTCCCGAGGCTGCAACACAAGAATCCCCATTTGCCTTGGTATATGGTATGGATGCAATAGCTCCCATAGAGGCCACACTCCCTTATTTCGAGTCGACCATTTTTCCGAACAAGCTAATGAAGAGGAAATCAGAAGCCAACTTGACTTGATGGAAGAAAGAAGAGTCAAGGCTCACCTTAGAGCCACACACTATCAGGGTTTGATGAGAAGCAGATTTTCTTCCAGAGTCAAAAGGAGGGATTTTCAATCAGGTGATAAGGTGCTAAGAAAAGTCTTCCTGCATACCAAGGAGAAGCAGTTCGGGAAGCTAGCTCCGATATAGGAAGGACCCTATGTGGTCACTGAAAATATTAAGCCTGGGACATACAGGCTCAAAGATAAAGGTGGAAGAATTTTGAATCACCCCTGGAATATTGAACACATTCGGTTGTATTTAGAATAAAGACTATGTAAATATTTACTTGTTTAAAGTCCATGTAAATATTTGGGGGCATACTCTTTCCTACCCTAGTGGCGTGGGGAGGTTTTAATGATGTGTCTAGGTTTTTTAATAAAGTTCGATGCCTTCTTGAAAAATTCAAAGTGGTCTGACTATTCGATCAGATTAATTCGGTGGAGTATTGACCATTTAAACACTTGTCATCGGAGAATTTAAACACTCTCACTTTAAAATATTCAAAGGCCATTTAAATACGAGCCATCGAAATTAGAAAACTATAAAACAATATAAAAGTTGTGTAAGATGAAACTGCCCGACAGATACCAGGGAATGATATTAAATATGTAAAATTCCTTGGCCATTCAAGGACTTTAGAGTTTCAAAGATAAGGTTTGTCCGGACAAGGGGCGGACACGGTTACGAAATTGCCTTGGCCATCCAAGGAATTTAGTCACAAAAATTAAAGAAACATATGGTTAAAATTTTAAGGCTGAGCTTTCTTGGATGGCCAAGCCTCACCTGGTTTCTTCTTAGGATCTTCGATCTCCTCATCTGGACTCTCTCCAGTCCTTTCATCTTCATCAGTGGTATCATCCCAACCGCTAGAGTAGCCATGCTTATCACCATCAGCCATGGTGTGGTGAGGGAGGTCTTCGTATTCCACGAATCGCCATAAATCTCATAGTGTCCTCTTCGGAAATTTCTCATGAAAGAGCAAGACCATATCCGATTTGACTTCGGCATACCTTTCCTCTTGGGAGTTTATCACCTTGTTGGTGTATGCATCAATCTTGGCTTGGATTGTCTTTTCTTGTTCCTTTACCAAGTCGTCTTTTTCTTGCTTGGCCTTAGACACGACATCCTCAAGCGAAATTTTGGCGCTAGTCAGGGTCTGAATGATGTTGTCTTTGGCCTTCACCTCCTCTTTTGAAGTAAAAAGATTCTTCTCCAAGTAAGAATTTTTGGATTGAAGTTCTTTCACAACCCCATCCGAAGTGGCCAGCTTGGTGGCCAAGTCCTCCTTCCCCTTCTTCAGCACCTCGTTTTCTCTCTTTAATGCCTCGAGACTCTGGTTGGCAGTAAGGAGGTCGTTAGACAAAATCTCCTTCTCAGAATTGAGTGTGTTGAGGATGGCTGACTGGTTTCTCACTTGCTTCTCCAAGTAGAGCACCGGTTGAATATTTCTTAACAAGGAGTGGGTCACCATATCCTTCTCTCCTGAAACAGAAAAAAATTTACCATTGAAAGTGACTATGTTCAAAGAGCTTGGGGGGAGGTAAGGGCCACCAAAGTCATCCTTCTCAAGGTTTCCAAAGTAAAGGCCAATCCCTTGAAGGCCACTAATGTCTACCCCATCAAAGTTGATGTCCCCTCCGGCGCCCTCTCTAGTGTGAAAGTCCCCTTCAGCGCCCTCTCTAGTGTGAAAGTCCCCTCCAGCCCCTCTCCGGTGTGAAAGTCACTTGGGATTTCCTCTGCTTGAGTTCGGTCTGTTGGGTCGACCGGAGGAAGAGACTCCGAAGGCCGGAGGGAAATTTCATCTCCCTTTGAGGTTTTCTTTTTCTTAGCTTCCTTATCTCCACCTTCTGCTCCCCGTTTTCGATCTTTCCTGGGAGCTTTTGGGGGGCTTTGGAGATCCAACTGCCACTTTGGTACTCTCGTTTTCTACCACTTGTAGAAAAGTAGCATCAATCCTACCTTGGTCTTGCTCCTCCTGGTTTGTTGGGACAGCTTCCTCAACGTCACCTGGATTGACCTCAGCCACGTCTTGCTTAGCCTTGCCTTTCTTTCCCTTCATTTTGATTGGGGCTTTAGCTCTGCACGGCAAGGCTAGCTTTCCATCCTTTGCATCTTTCTTCTGAAGAATCACCTCCAGAGGGGGTGGAGTGGTCAATTCCTCCGAAGACAAGTCTCTCCGGCAGGTTGTATTCCAGAGATGGGATCTTACAAGGTTGCCTCCGCTAAAACAGTTGTGGAAGCGATTTCCCAATTTCTCAGCAGCCTAAGCATTTAGCTTGGCACAAGTGTTATGCCCCTCCTCTAAGTAGTCATTAAACTCCTTTGGCAACACTACCAAAAAACAAAAGAAGAGAAATTAAACAAACAAACTTATTATAAGAAAATAGAGAAAAATGTAATTAAATATTTACCTGTGCTCTTCCATCTGTTGGTAAGTATGCTTGGATTGACACCAGCTTTAATCTTCCTCCCATTCTCCCAAGCACCACTGGTAAACAAAAATTGAGTCTTCCAGTTCTTCTCCGACTCAAGCAAGTCGTCCACCACTTTGTAATTGTCACCCATATTGTAATGGTAAAAGGGGATGACATGGTTTCTGCAAAGACTGGCCATAACAGCAAACTGCTCCATCAGAAGTGGGATTCCGGAGAGCATGGAGGCTACAATGCAAGCCATGATGGTGTACCAAGCGTTGGGGCTCAGTTGGCTTGGGTATAGCTTTATTAGATGGAAATATCTGACAATCTCTGGGTCCAAGGGAAACCTAAGCCCCAGTTGAATAACTCCGTGTAGAAAACTATCTCATTAAGCTTGTAGTCCATTGGCGTCTCCGGATAGACCGGTATCCTCACTTTAACATTTTCTGGGATCCCCCACTTCGTCCGGATCCGGCCTAGTTCAGCTGTGTGAACAAAAGAGTAATTGATCTTTTGCATGGCTAGCAGGTACTTTACACTCACTTTATGGAAGCAAGGTCCCACTTTTCCTACGAGGCACTCCGGCAGGTTCGGGTGTTTTAAGCATAGCTTCTCTTTGCCCTTGCTTTTCTTGACAATGGCAGTCTCACTTGTCTGCCCGGAGACATCGGTCTCAAAAGGGGCTTCTTCAACACTATCCTCAATTACGTCTTCTATTACCATGGAAGGGTTATCAGCTGTTTTGGGGAGGGAAGTGCTAGTGGTTGGCTCATTAAGCTGTCTGGATGGCTGAGCACTGCTTTATTTTTGTGGTCTGGAGTCCGGCTGGGGCTCAGATCCAGAGGGTTAGTTTCGAAGGCTTGAACTGGTGGCCTCCGGACAAGAGAATTTGTCATTGGGAATTTTAATGAACGCTTCTGACCCTGAAATTTTGTCTTTGGTCCCGGATTTAAAGGGCACAGATTTTGGAGATTTAGACTGTGGAGCAACAGCCTGGCCTTTTACTAGACGACCTTTTCGACGATTTATTAGCTTTTTTGGGGAAACGTAAGCATCCGATCCCATGGCTATGAATGTAGAGGGTCTCCTAGCAATTGTAACTACTTGCTCTTGTTCAACAATAGGCTCCGAATCCCTGATTGATGAGCCTGAGATGATCGGTGAAAAACTAGGTTGAAATAACCTTCTAGGTTTGGAGCTTCTGGCAGAAGAAGAACCTCGATCAGGCTCTGAGGTTGGTGTTTCAGGGTTGTCAATAGGGGAGACTGGGAGGCCTGCTGCAATGCACTTTTCTCATTTGACCCTTTGTGCTTTCTCTAACTCTGACAGATTCAGCCACCCACCTTTTACTAGAGCGTTTCTTGCTATAAACATAAACTTACAATAAAATTCGTTTTTGGAGAAGAGAGATAAAAGCTCTGAAGATTAGAAGTGAAAAGATGTTGAAAATGGTAAAACAGTGAAAAGTCATTTAATTTATACTAAAGAAACAAAAGATACCTTGAAACCTAGGAGAATTCGAAAAGATAAAGTAATGATTAAAGACGGCACTGACATCACCAGCATTAATTGAAGAGGTTACCTTTTTAGGTAATGGGAGCGCCATTCTAGGAGAAAAACGGTTGTGACATCACCCACTGAACCATCCGAACAAGACTAAAGTATTAAAAACTAATCACTTTATGACTAAGCTAATTACCAACCTGCTTAATAAACTAATGGGTCTTTGAATTCGACCCGGTTTCATGAGTTTGACCCGAAAACCCATGAGACCCATAATTAAGGGTATAAATACCCAACCACTTTCATTAATGAGAGTAATGAACATTTAACACAACCAGGCAGATCAAATCTCTCACTACAAACCACTTAAACATTAAATACCCTTGAAACATCACAAAATACTTCACCAAACTACCCTCAGACTAAAATAATCCACACCAAACAGTTGGACCGAAACAAACCATTATTTAAGATTACAACCATATACTATATGAGTTTGATCGATGATTATTCAATGATGGTATCGGTTTATTTTTTACAAACAAAATATTAGCCATATTCAACCTTTATCAAATGGAAGACAATGATCGAGAAGTAGACGGGAAGAAAGATCAAGCATCTTAGGACAGACAATAGGTTAAAATTTTACAGCCGTGAGTTTAATGAGTTCTGCGACTTTGAGGGAATAATGCTTCATCGTACATGTTCTAGAAAATCATAACATAATGGGATCACATAGATAATGAATACAACATTTTATGAAAAAGCATGAAGCATGCTCTCGCATTCTAGTGTGGGAAAATAGTTTTAGGCCAAAACTATCAATACAGCTTGTAATTTGGTGAATCGGTCTCCATCAATGACTACTGATTGTAAGACTCTATTTATAATTTAGTATGGATCATCGGATGATTACTGAAACTTGAGAGTGTTTGGTTGTCCAATGTATGTTCATGTGACAGGCAGTAAAGTTTAGCCAAGGAAAAAAAGGTTCATATTTCAAGGATATGTGACCGCAATTGAGGAATATAGGTTGTGGTGTACCTCTCCAAAGTCTCCAGGTTTTCCCACTAGTAGGGACGTCATTTTGTTTTTGAACCCGCTTTGCTAGATACTCATATTCATGTAAGATAAATGGTTAAATTATGATCGGTTGTGAGTAAATAGGTGGAACTTAAAGTGGAATCGGTTTATAGTAGCTCCAATAATTCAAATAGTTTTGAGATGGATCCAGGATTAGGAGGTGAAGTGTCAACATTGGATGATAATGACGATGCTACGACCAAACCAGAATAACAACCTTATAACATGACATTGGGCAGAGAAATAATTGAGATTAGACTACCAAAAAGGTATACGAACCTAGTTGCATATTGATGAGTCCGAATTCAGCATGCTCCCCGGACAGGGACAGATCAGTCCAAGGCCTCCGGATCGGACAGATCGGACAGATCACATGGACCGGACAGATCACTTTGAACACTATGACCATAGGACTGTTCGAACTATGACAAAAGTACTAAAAAACCTAAACACTTCTTGACTAAGCTACTTGCTCTCCTACTTAGATCTCATGGGTCTTTGAACATGACCCGGGTCCATTAAACATGACCCGAAAGCCCATAAGGGCCCAAAAATCAGGGTATAAATACCCAACCACCTGCTAAGAAAATCTGTCCGTATGAATCCGGACAATCCAGAAGTACCACCAGCTCTGCTCGAAGTGGTGGGAGAGAACGATGAGTACACTATCGAAGAGCGTGATAGGCTCAAGGGTGAAATAGAAGCTCTGAGGGCTGAAAAGGCCAAGCTGGGCGTGAAAGAAAAATCCAAAGCATAAGCTACTCATCACACCGATAACCCCAAGGAGCATGAGTCTTCAAAGACTCATGTGAGCACTAAAACGACTCATGCCAATTCTAAAAAGTCTCACCGGTCTAAGCCAGTGGAGAGTTCTGACTCAAGCTCAGAATCTTCTGATAGCTCTTCGGACAGTGATGGAGTTGAAAAATCCTTATCCTCTAGCAGCGATGAGGGTCGAACTAGAAAGAAGCAAAGGCAGATTAAAAAATACTCAAGAAAAAGGGATAGACAAGGAAAGATGAAAAGGGATATTGGGAAGGGATCATCTCATAGTCGGAAGCATGTGGACAAGATGCTGATGGATCCCTTCGCTTTTCACGATGAGCCAGGTATCTTTGCAACTCCCAATGAGGGTACCGTGTTCCGTCGTGGAAGGAATTGGAGGCAATCTCCATTGTCTTCTAAAATTCTGTCCGGAAACCTCCCTAAGAGGTTTGATAGCACCAAGATAGAGAAGTACGATGGCAGTACTGATCCGGACAACCATCGGGAACAATTTAAAAATTTCATGATGAACTTTGATGATGATGACAAACTGCTTTGTAGGGCATTCTCCCAGTCATTCACGGGGAGTGCTCTAAAGTGGTACAACAGCCTGCCTCAGGGTTGTATTAAAGACTTCGACACTTTTTGGGTGGCCTTTCGAAGGCAGTTCGTAGGGAGTAAAGAGCTAAAGGGCAATGGAGACACAATAATCCATTGTGCCCAGGAGCCAAATGAGTCCTTGAAGGAATATATAAGTCGTTTTGTGAACACCAAGAATGGGTTGACTGATTGCTTCGAACAGGTAGCAATAGCATCCCTGAGACAGGGTTTGAACCCAGGAAATCTAGCTGATTCAGTGACCAGAAAAAAGGCCATGACATGGGGAGGGTTGCTGAATCAGGTTGGCAAACAAATAAACGTCGATGAAACAAAGAAAACCAGGGTGCACAGGCAGGTGAGGTCTACCCCGGTGACACCAAACCCCAATCAGAATCAGTCCGGGAACAAAGCAAGAGAAACCGGACAGGGGCATGGTAGGGCAAAATCTTAGTCTCAGTCAGCTGCTCCTGCTCAAAGTCAACAATCCAGAAACAAGAGAGGGCCATGGGTCCAACCGGAGTGGTTCGCAGAGCTAAAAGAAAGTGTGGCCACCATTTTTGATAAAACAAAAGATGAGGTGCATTACCGGAGACCGGCAACACTGCAGTCTCCAAGAGAGCATCGCAACAACTCTTTTTGCCAATATCACAATGATATTGGTCATACCACTGATGATTGCATAGCATTGAAACAAGAAGTTCAGAACTTAATTGAAAGGGGAAAGTTGGGGGCCTATGTGAAAAGAAGAGGGGGTAACAGACCTGATAACACTCACCGGGTTGGTCCAAGTAATGCTGCTCCGGAGGGAGCCATGGTTATAGTTGAAAGGTTTGACGTGGAATCTGAGTACTTGAATCCTGATCCAACTCGGAACAGAGTGGGTGCTATAGAAGAATGTTCTAGGTCGGTCTCCGGGCTCATTAAGTTTTTCGAGTCGCTTACAATTTTCGGAGGGGACACTATGACAGCTCCTACTGCTTCTTCGAGGAAGAGTCATGTTCATACTTTAGCCTCCCATCTAGAAGGAGGCATGACATCCTATCAGTCACCAAACTCACTCCCCTTCATTGTGTTTGATGAAGATGATTTAAGAAACATTGCTGGCCCTCATGAGGATGCTGTTGTCATAGGAGCATCTATAGGGGGCAATGACATAAGACGAATCCTGGTGGATACTGGAAGCTCAGCCAATATCCTTTTCCTAACCACTTACAAGAAAATGAAAAATCCAGCTGTAATTCAGAATTCGGACATGTCAATCGTGAGCTTCACAGGCAGCTCAGCAGATGTGATCGGAGAGTTCGAAGAAGAGGTGTTATTGGGCAAGGGCCCTTTCAAGAAAATGGTCAGAATACTCTTTATTGTGGTGGATTGTCCCACTTGCTACAATGCTATTCTAGGGAGATCTTGGCTCTCTAAGATGCATGCAGTGGCTTCAACAGTCCACCAATGCTTGAAGTATGCTGTTCAGGGGCAGGTTGGAGTTGTCCGGAGCAGCCAAAAGATTGCAAGAGAATGTTATGCCACTGCCTTGGCTCCTCGAACGATGGGGGCAGTCCGTATTGATGAACAATAGCAGTTTGAGGGCCTTTCTGGGGGTGAGGGTGAAGTTGATGACCCCAGAGAGACCCCCGGAGTGTTGATACCAGTTGAAGAGGTAGAAACACACTGGTTGGAAGATGGGAAAAGTGTCAAGATAGGGTCTAAAATGCCACCTGTTTTGAAAGATCAAATGTTAAAGTTTTTGAAGAACCATCAGCACGTTTTTTCTTGGTGCAATGCTGATGTTACTGGAGTTCCATCAGAAGTGATATCACACCACCTATCCGTCCGGAGATACATAGCTCCAGTGGTTCAAAAAAGAAGAGCTTTTTTCCAAAGAAAAGGCTGATGTCATTGTGCAAGAGGTTGACAGGCTCACAAAGATGGGGCACATCAAGGAGTCTCAATACCCTTTGTGGACTGCCAATCCTGTCTTGGTGAAAAAAAAGAATGGAAAGTGGCGCATGTGCATTGACTTCACAGACTTCAATAGAGCTTGCCCAAAAGACTTGTATCCGGTCCCTCGGATTGATCAGTTAGTAGACTCTACCTCTGGGAACAAGCTGCTTTCCTTTATGGATGCTTTCTCCGGATACAATCAGATTCAAGTAGATCCAAAGGATCAAGAGCATACCACATTTGTCACTGATAGAGGTCTTCATTGCTACAAAGTAATGCCATTTGGTTTGAAAAATGCTGGGGCTACTTATCAGAGATTAGTCAACAAGGCATTTGCTGATCAAATTGGAAGAAATATGGAGGTATACATTGACGATATGATGGTGAAGAGTGTGGATGAGCATTTGCACTTGTCTGATCTCCAAGAAACTTTTGCCAACTTGGTAAAAGTGAATTTAAAGTTAAACCCTGAAAAGTGTGTGTTCGGAGTGCAGTCCGGGAAGTTTCTAGGCTATATCATAAGTGAGCATGGAATACAGCCCGATCCGGACCAGCTGAATGCTCTTTTCCATAGAGAACCTCCTCGAAACATCAAAGAAGTACAGCGGTTAACGGGGAGATTAGCTGCCTTAAACAGATTTATCTCAAGGTCTTCGGACATGTGCGCTCCTTTCTTTCAAACCTTGAAGGGTGCAAAGGGCTTTAATTGGACCCCGCAGTGTGATGAGGCTTTCAATGAGATCAAGAAACACTTGTCCTCCCCCAAAACTTTGTTCAAGCCAGTCGATGGGGAGACTCTCTTTGTATATTTGGCAGTTTCAAGTTGTGCCATCAGTGCTGTGCTGGTAAGAGAGATCGATAGTCATCCCCATCCAGTGTACTACATCAGCAAAAGCTTGATAGATGCAGAGAAGCGTTACTTGAAACTTGAAAAATTGGCATTAGCCCTGGTGATAGCTGCAAGGAAGATGAGGCCTTATTTCCAGGCTCATCCTATCATCGTCCGGACCTCTTTTCCTCTAAAGAATGTCCTTCAAAAAGCAGACATTTCGAGCAGAATGACTAAGTGGTCAGTAGAGTTGGGGGACTTCGACATAGACTTTGCTCCCCGAACAGCAGTCAAAGCCCAAGCTGTGGCTGATTTTCAGGTCGAATTCCACTCCGACATGGATTCAGAGCAAGCTACTGATATAAAAAATAAAAAAGTATGGGTCGTCCGAACAGATGGTGGATCTAGCACTATGGGATGTGGTGCAGGAGTGTGCTTAACTTCCCCATATGGAGACAAAATGTACCAAGCTATTTGTTTTTCTTTCAGGGCATCTAATAACGAGTCCGAATACGAAGCACCTATAGCTGGGTTAAAATTGGCCTACATTTGTGGGGCTAAGAGGGTCAAGCTGCTAAGCGACTCCCAACTACTTATCCACCATGCCCAAGGCCAGTCTGAGGCTAAGAAGGAGCAACTTGTGAAATATTTACTCCTCCTAAAAAATGAAGCGCTTAAGTTTAAAAGTGTTATCTATGAACACATTCCCCAGGCAGAAATTGAGCTAGCAGACTCACTGGCAACCATAGCATATACGGAGTCATATCCATGGATCCATGTGCTTGAAAGCCCCTCCATTCAACTTTGTAAGGGTAAAGAAGAGGAGATTTTTGAAATACAAGCAAAACAACCTCAAGACTGGAGATTTCCTCTCATGCAGTATCTCTCTGATGGTGTTGTGCCTCCGAATAAGTCACAAGCCAGAACATTGAAACACAAGGCTCGTGGTTTCATCATATTGAGAGAAGTGTTATACAAGAAGTCTTACAGTAAACCTCTCCTGCGCTGTTTGGGGGATGAAGAATCACAAATGGTCCTCTCTGAATTGCATGATGGTGAGGGGTCAGCCCATTGTGGGTTTAGAGCTTTGACAAGAAGAGTTTTACTCTCCGGTTATTATTGGCCATCAATCATGAAAGATGCTAAGGAGTTGGTAAGAAGGTGTGACCCATGCCAGAGGTACAGCAATGAAATTCATGTACCTGCCAATTCCTTTAGAGTCAATTTCTGATCCCATTCCTTTTGCTTGATAGGGATTGGATTTAGTGGGGCCTCTCCATGTGGCGTCCGGAGGGCGCAAAACTATAATTGTGGCCATTGACTACTTCTCGAAGTGGATAGAAGCAACCCCTCTAGCAGGAACAACATCAAAAGCTGTTATAAAATTCATTCTATCCAACATATGTTGCAGATTTGGTGTCCCACAGAAAATAACAACAGACAACGGGCCACAGTTCGACAATAGAGAAATGGAGAGCTTCTGTGCCTCAAGGGGTATACAGCATTGTTTTTCTTCACCTTTCCATCCACAAGCAAATGGGCAAGTTGAAGTGGCTAATAGAACTATACTATCCGGTTAAAGAAGAATTTGGAAGGGGCTGCTGAGAAGTGGCCTAGTTATCTACAGGAGGTCTTGTGGGCCTACCGGACAACACCTGGGGCTGCAACACAAGAATCACCCTTTGCCTTGGTCTATGGGATGGATACAGTAGCTCCCATAGAGAAGACCCTCCCCTCCTTTCGTGTTCACAACTTCTCCGAACACGCTAACGAGGTGGCAATCAGAGGTCAACTTGATTTGATAGAAGAAAGACGAGTTAAAGCTCACCTTCGAGTTGCACACTATCAAGGCTTGATGAGGAGCATGTTTGCTTCCAAAGTCAAAAGAAGAGATTTCCAACCAGGGGACAAAGTATTAAGGAAGGTCTTCTTACACACTAAAGAAAAGCTCTTCGGAAAGCTGGCCCCAACTTGGGAGGGTCCGTATATGGTTGTTGAAAGAATTAAGCCTGAAACTAATTGGTTGGAAGACAAAGATGGCAGAGTTTTAACTCATCCTTGGAATATCGAGCATCTCCGGATGTACTTGGAATAGCATTTGTGTAAATATTTACTTGTTTGAACATCCATGTAAATATTTGGGGGCATACTCTTTCCTCCCCGGTGGCACGGAGAGGTTTTAATGAGGTGTCCGGGCTGTTAAATAAAATTCGATGCCTTCTTAAAAATTTTCTAAGTGTTTTTAAAGTTTTGTCCCTTGTCATACTATCCGGACTGAAATATCTAAGGGCTATTTAAACTCTAGCCGGAGAATTTAAACACTCTCACAATGCAACAACTAAAGGCTACTTAAACTCTGGCTATCAAAATTAAAACGAACAATGAAAGAAGATGATGGTTGCACAAAACAGAGATATTCATTAAATGAAATAACTTAAACTTGCCTTGGTCTTCCAAGGACTTTTAAATAGTCAAGATATAACACAAAAAGCCTGTCCGAACAAACACCGGATACCATTACAAAAAGAGTGCCTTGGCCTTCCAAGGACTTTAGTCTGAATAAAAAATAAACGAAGTAGATCGTAAGTTAAGGTTGATCCTTTGAAGATGGCTCACCTTCATCTGCCTTCTTGCCTTTAAAATCGCTTTCACTTTCATCAACCTTCTTCTTTCCCTTGGGATCATCTTCCTCTTTGTATGGGCTCTCTCTGGTCCTCTCTTCATCATCGGATGAGGACGCACTGGAGACTCCATCCTGATCCTCTTCGGCCATTGTATGATATGGAAGGTCATCATCGTCTACATAAAGCCACAAGTCCCTTAGGTTCCTCTTCGGATATTTTTCATGAAAGAGTAGAACCATGTCAGACCTCACCTTCTCAATCAATAGCTCTTCGCTTTTAATCATTTGGTTGGCATAGGCATTGATCTTGGCTTGAACCGTAGCCTCTTGATCCCTTAACAAAGTGGTCCTCTCCTCGGCAGCCTTGGACACTGCATTCTCAACGGCAATCTTATCAGTAGTTAAGTTGGTGATGACTTTTTCCTTTGCCTTGGTTACTTCTTTTGAGGTAGCAAGGTCTTTCTCCAGACCGGACAGCTTCTCCCGGAGATCTCTGATGGTTTCCTCTAGAGTGGCAACTTTTGTGTTGCTTTCCTCCTGATTCCTCTTCAACTCCTCATTTGCTTCCTTTAGCATGTCAGCATTGGCAGTAGCAGTGCGAAGGTCTTCGGACAGCTTTTCCTTCTCAGACTTAAGGTCTTTGATGATGTCTGCTTGACCCCGAACTTGTCTCTCCAGTGTAAGTACCGGCTGCACGTTGCTTAGCAAGGAGTGGGCTATGGTGTCCTTTTCACTAGAGATAATGAAAGTCTTACCATTAAAGTTGACGGTGTTAGAGCTGCTAGGAGGAATGTAAGGCCCTGCAAAGTCGTCTCTGGGGAGGTTGAGGAAGTATTCACCAAGCTCACCAAGACCGGTGATGTCGACTCCATCGATGTTGAGATCTCCTCCCTCAACCTCATCGGTATGAAAGTCCCTTGGGATCTCTTCAGCATGTGTTGGGTCTGAAGGGTCAGCCTGGAAAGAAGGCTCCAGATCCCAGAGAGCAAGCTCATCTCCCTTAGCAGTCTTTTTCTTCTTGGCTGCCCGGTCTGCCCCTTCACTCCCCTGTTTGCGATTCTTCTTGGAAGCCCTTGGAGGCTTTGGGAGGTCTGTTTCTGCCTTTCGGTCTCTTGTTCCACTACTTGCAAAAGAGCAGCATCGATTTGGCTCTGGGCTGGCCCCTCCGG
This sequence comes from Limnanthes douglasii subsp. nivea, assembly GCA_036936605.1. Lineage (NCBI taxonomy): Eukaryota > Viridiplantae > Streptophyta > Magnoliopsida > Brassicales > Limnanthaceae > Limnanthes > Limnanthes douglasii. The sequence goes on along the minus strand of JAUPFV010000005.1, from coordinate 85,365,633 downwards.
GTCTGTTGGAGCATCCTTCTCAGCATCAGCAGGATTAGCATCGCTCACCACCTTTTTACCTTTCTTCTTGCCCTTCATTTTGCTTGGGGCTTTGGCCCGGCCTGGCAGGAAGAGTGTCCCATCTGCTTCATGGGTCCTCTTTAGCACAGTGTCCGGAGAAGGCTGGGTGGTGAGCTCCTCCCAAGTTAAGTCTCTCCGACCTGTGGTGTTCCACAGGTGAGACCTTGCCAGATTTCCACAAGTGGAAGCATTGTGGAATCGGTTCCCCCAGTTCTCTGCAGCCCAGGCATTGATTTTGCCACAAGTGACCTGTCCGGCCTTCAAGTAATCACCGAACTCCTTAGGCAGTTCTGTTAAGACAAAAAAAAGACCAGTTAATTTAAACCAACTTTAAAAAGGAAGAAGTAGACAAAGATTTAAAGTGGGAGACTTACGGTCACTCCTCCACCTGTTTCTGAGGAGGCTTGGGTTCACTCCGGACTTGATCTTTTGTCCGTTTTCCCAAGCGCCACTGACAAACAAAAACTGGCTCCTCCATTTGCTCTCAGACTCCAACAGATCATCAATAGCTTTGAAACTGTCCCCCATATTGAAATGGTAGAAGGGGAATTGGTGATGTTTGCAAAGATTGGCCACTGCAGCAAACTCTTCCATATGAAGAGGAATCTCGGACAGCCTTGATGCCATGATGCATGACATCAGAGTATACCAAGCGTTGGGGCTCAACTGGCTCGGACAGAGTTTGATCAGATGAAAATATCTGACAATCTCTGGGTCCAATGGGAATCTGAGTCCCCAATTAAATAGCTCCGTGAAGAAGACTATTTCATTCAGCTTGCAGTCCATAGGAGTTTCGGGATATATGGGAATCCTTATCTTCACATTTTCTGGGATCCCCCATTTTGTGCGCATTCGACCCAGTTCAGCCGTATGGGTGAAAGCATACTTGGTCTTCTGTAAGGCCAAGAGGTATTTAAGTTCGACCCTGTGAAAACAAGGCCCTACCTTCCCTTCGAGACACTCCGGCAGCTCCGGATGCCTCAAGTACAGTTTTTCTTTGCCCTTATCTTTTTTGGCAGCAGCGGTGTTACTAGTCTGACCGGAGGGCTCAGACTCAAAAGGGACTTCTTCAGCAGAGTCCTCCATTCTTTCCTCCATGATCGTTGGAGGAATATCAGTGGCAGTGGCCCGGGGAGAATTCAAACTTGGCTCAGCCTGGCTTCCGGACTGCTGGTTTTCAGTGTTTTCTTGACTTCTAGTCTCAGGCTGGGGCTCTGAGGCAGAAGTCTCTCTTTGAAGTGCTGGGCTACTAGCCTCCGGACCAGGTAATCTTTCCCGGGGAGCTCTGATAGGCACTCCAGACCCAGAACTGCTATTTTTTGCCCCCGATTTTGAGGGAGTGTTCTTAGAAGCATGCCCCTTAACCAGCCGACTCTTTCTTTGGTCGACTAGCTTCTCCGGGGAGTTCTCAATGTCTGGTCCCATCGCTATGAAGGGTGAGGGTTTTTTGAAGCTGGTGGCAGTTACTCCTGGTTCGACGATGGATTCTGATTCCTGAACAGAGGAACCAGAGATGATGGGGGAAAGGCTAGGTTGGAATAACTTTCTAGGCTTAGTGCCTTTGGAGGAAGAAGATCCTCGATCTGACTCTGCAGCAGAAGAGATTGGTCTATCGACATGCGAAGTAGGTAACCCTGTTGCGATTCGTCTTTCCTTCTCAACTTTTTGTGCCTTCTCCAACTCCGAAAGGTTGAGCCACCCGCCTTTGATCAAAGCAGTCCTTGCTGTAAACATAAACTATCGAGAAAATCTTTTCTTTAGAGAGAGAAAGCTCTAAGAAAATATGCAGAGTAAATATGAAAGAGATAGTAAAACAGTAGAAAATTAGTGTGAATTTATAGTAAATCTGGAAAAGGAAGTTGATTACTAGGAGAATTCGAAAAGTTTGGCAATGATTAAAAGACGGCGCTGATGTCATCATTTGTAATTAAAGAGGTTGCTTTTCGAAGAAGGTGGGTTCGAAATTCAAGGTGAAAAAATAGCTAAAGCAACCAATCAGAGTGTGACACGTGTCCCACGAACTCTGGCAAAAACCGTTTTGAATTCGTGAAGCTTTATCTGTCCGGGTAAACCCATAGACTTGTACGGATTGAAAACTACTTCTGACGTCGGACTGTTTTTCAGGTCTCTGACAAGAATACTTGCTCAAACACCTAAAAAAGGGGCTCCTAATGAGTCTGAATTCAGCATGCTCCCCGGACAGGGACAGATCAGTCCAAGGCCTCCAGACCGGACAGATTGGACAGATCACATGGACCGGACAGATCACTTTGAACACTATGACCATAGGACTGTTCGAACTATGACAAAAGTACTAAAAAACCTAAACACTTCTTGACTAAGCTACTTGCTCTCCTACTTAGAGCTCATGGGTCTTTGAACATGACCCGGGTCCATTAAACATGACCCGAAAGCCCATAAGGGCCCAAACATCAGGGTATAAATACCCAACCACCTGCATTAACTATAGGTAATGAGAATTAACTGCTACCAAGCTGCTTAATTATCTCTCTACTCTCTACTCTAAACATTTAAACACCCACACACCACCATATAACACCAACTGAAATTACCAGCCTACCCTCAGGCTATTATTATCCTCACCACATATGATCTGGTAGTTCTAGAAAAAAAATTGAGATGCAGCAACCTAATAGTTATTGGGAAACTATAGATCATTCAGAAGCAGATCGGTTGATTGGTGTTATGGAAGAAGAGATTGAATCTCTTTATAAGAATTAGACATGGAAGCTTGTTGATTTTCCTAAAAGATAGAAGGTAGTAGGCTGAAAATGGGTATTCAAGAAAAAGAAAGATAATCCATATGTTGAGATACCTCGATGGAAAGCAAGATTGGTTGTTAAACGTTTTACTCAAAAGAAATGAATCGACTTCAATGAGATATTTTATCCAGTGGAATACATAGTTTGGTTCGAGTTTTGTTAGTCATATTAGTTTTGTAAGACTTAGGGCTTGAGTAGTTAGATGTGAAGACTACATTTCTACATAGTGAATTGGAAGAACTAATCAACATGACACAGCCAAAGAGATTTATTGAACCTAAAATGAAAGAAACTATTTTTCTTCTGAAAAGTCTAATCACCTAGGAAATATAAAACTGATTTGATACATTCATGATGTTAACAGGGTTTAAAAGGATTTCATATGAAAGTTGTATGTATCATCAAAAGATGTCAAACAGTTTTTATATTTATTTATTATTGTATGGATATGATATGCTCATTGTTTCTTGTAGCATATCACAAATTGTTGAGATAAACAAAGCAACTTAGTGCCAAGTTTAAGATGAAGGATATGGATAGGACAAAGAAGATTCTAGGCATAGAGATTACCAAGAAAAAAATCGTAGAATCATTACACTTGTCTTAGTAAAACTACGTTGAGAAAGTGCTACAAAGATTCAATATGTTTGATTCCAAGCTAGTTTATATCTTTTCTTCACTCATTTCAAGTTATCTCAAGTAGGATTATGGAAGAACGATGATGATTTAAGACAAATATCGAAAGTTTCATACTCAAGTGTAGTTGGAAGCATCATGAATGCTATGGTATGCAGACATCTTGATCTTTCACATGTGGTTCGTATGGTCAAAAGGTACATGGGATGTTTATAGGTACATGGGATGTTGATGGCGACTAGTGTCGAAACACAGTCGTCGGCTGTAGAAATGAAGAAGAAAGATACAAAAGAATAGATATATGCCTAACCCTAGGTTAGAATATAAGAGACTCGGAGACTCATAGAAAAATCTCAATTTTTATTCATCAAAGTCTAAAAATAAAAGTAGGGTTTGAGACGCCTTAAATAGGAATCGTTCAAATCTCTAATACAAAATATAGAAACAAAAATAAACGCAATAAAATAATATCCTAATAAATCTGATTACATTCATATTTAATTTGCTATCTTTAATAAATCCTTAAAGTATCAAAAATAAAATAAAATAATACCAAAACATTTAAATAGACTTTATAGAGGCTTTCTGCCTACATCATCCTTCCCCGGTTGGAAAGAATTTGACCTCAAATTTAAAACGTCGAAATATCGAAAGAACTCCACGACAACATTCTGATTTGACAGACATCCATACCACTATTGTAACAACTAAGGAGGAGACAGTAAGATGCAAATGACTCTGGACACTAATAACATAACCCCGCGGTACCCAAAAGTTGTTGTTTAATTAACTTTATGTCCGCATAAACTTGTTTATGCGCATATCCATTTTGAGGTATATCGGTATCAAAGAGTTTTGATACAAGATTGATTGCATCATTTGCACTCAAATTATCCATGTCTATATTAGATGTTGCTAACAAACTCACAAGTAAAGCAGATGATTTAAACATGCATAAGAGGTTATAGTCATCCGTTCTTATGTTATCAATGTAAAGATAACTATCTTCTTCTGCTTTTGTCCAGAACTGATAGTCCTTGCATTCTCTTTGCCATGAACCAACATCTTTAGATGGAGACAATCCAATATAAACACCACTTACTACTGCGAAACCATTATTATCAACATACTTGTCTAAGACAAGCAGTCTACCATTAACACTTGCGGGTTCCAGACTAGAATTTCTTACGGAATGTACAATAAGAATTCTTTTCTCGGTTGTACGAAATTCTCTAAAGGTGAATGGGTCCGCGAAGAAAACCAAAACGACTTTGGAGCCGATCGACATTGAGATTACACTGAATCCATCAGCAATTGCATCATTGAAAGTAGACAATATTGTTTCACTATTGCAAAGAGGATTGCAAACTGAGTAAACTGAAAATCTGGCGGATGGGGCACCTTGCCATTTTGTTCCAGTAGCGAATCTGACGAAAGTAGCATAGTTAGTGAAGTGTCCGACTGCTGTAGAAGTTATATGTGTTCCATGATCTTTTACGTCTACTGCAGAGTCCGGGCCTAATCCATAAAATCGTGTTCGAATAATCTTGCTTATTATGTGACTGTGTATCCCTCGCCCCCTTGCCAAAGCAGCAAGGCTGTCACAAGTCGTTTTTAAGAGTGAGTGTTCTCGGAATAAAGCAAATTTTTTGCTCATTCTAGCTACATAATGAAGTTTCAAACAATAAATATAATTGCAGATGCTAGAACAAGGTTCATTAGCAGATTTAAAAAACTCTATAAACGAAGCAAAAACAAAAAAAAATTCCCAAGTAATTTCAGTTATTATCTTTCCGTCAGCACATGCAGCTACCCTGGCTGTAGACAATCTGAATACACTCTTCAAGCCTCCACAACGTTTCACTTCTACTCTCTTTAATTTCTTGAGACAAGTTGCATTGAGTTTTCCATGACATATCTTCTCCAAATTGATAAGATTATAAATAAAAAACGACTCGAAGATGGGAAAAACATCTCCAGTGCAAAACCGTTTATATGACGAGCTAACAATATTTGCGTGGTTCATGTACAAATTGACTACCGCATCCCCTGGACCAGAAGTGAACACAACAACTTTTTGCAGATATGTTTAAACCCATAGCCAATGTCTCAATAACAAAGAGGACCTTCACAAGGTATTCCTGAAAAAAGCACTACCAGTTCCTTGATAACAGGAAGAAGACCAGAATGATGAACAACAATACTTGGTTTAAGCAGTGGCAACACCAATTCAATAGTATGTAAACTTCTGTCTTCTTCATTTAAGCACTGTATAGCATTAGTAAACACCTGTTCTTCAACCCCCTTCTCATCCTCTGTACAAAAATTAAGCTTTGACATACACATTTCATGCTTCTCACACCCTTGTCTACTGAAGCTAAAGATGATGACCGGTTGAAATTTCTGTTCTATTATCATCTTAATGATTTTGTAAATGCTCGAACCACTAGAACTTCTATCTCCGTTAGCAATTCGACCATACAAAACAACCAAAAACCATGCCGCTTTTGTAGGAAACTTGGCCATCATCTCATCGGATCCATAAGTTTTTGCAGATACATCTGGTTGATTAGACCCACAAAAATAAGACATTTATGAATCTCGTCTCAGTAGAACTCCAACTGTATATGCATACCTGAGAACGATGTCACTTAACAGATTAAGAACAAAAGTCACTTTAGCCAATCCTGCCGATCTCTCACATAATGTATCCACTTTTTGTGCATCATCAACCTTTGATCTACCCTTGAACTTTGTGGTAGCTTCATCAACCTCCATCAAAATCAAACAGTCTTCTTGACTTTCAAACGAACGATATTTCAAGATAATGTCGAGAAGCAGATCAAATATTTGGGTGAGGTTGACAGGAATCTTCCTATGGCTTTTGGGACTTTTACCTGATCCTTCACGTATCTCATTTTAAGAAATTTGGAAAGGTACATTAGAAGACTTGTTACTATCGAAACCTGTTACTTATGTAGGTAGAATTTCTTGCCACCTCTTTCGGACATTTCATCGAACGCCTGCGTGCATCTTCGACGGAATCACACCAAGTGTACATATGAACGATTTTTCTGCACAGGAACGATTTGTTATCAATGTCATTGATTCGAGTATGAGCGTGAGATTTCTTTCCATCGCCAGGGAAGACGAACTCTTTTAACTCCTCTAACTTCAAAAAATCGGCTGAATGTTGCAGTGGGGTAGAGAGGGGACTCTCCCTCGTCTGACTATCAATTACATCAACAAATATTGTGTACGAAATAGTATTAGAATTTCTGTCGATAGTATACATTGTATTTGGAATTTTCAGAGGCTTTGGTGGTGGTAAAAAACAATGGTAAATGGTATCCATGGATATAATAATTTTCCACAAAACATTTTTTTTGTATTTTTTGTGTTTGACCTTAAGTTGGACAGGATAAGTTGAATACAGTTATCCACTAGTTGACTACCATAATTTTTTATCTACCGCTTCAAATATTGGAAGAGATAAAAAAAATTTGATTTTGATATTTTTAAATTTTTTAAGGGTTTTATTTTCTTATCATCAACCAAATGTTTAACAATTTCCTCGGTAGAAATTTCAAGAGAGGGGATTGTTTTGTTGTTTACCTTATTAAAATAAGGAGAGACGTTTGTTGGTGTTACCCAATCGTCTTCGTCTTTAACAGTGATTTCATCCTCATCGCTGTAAATATCATAAATCAGATCTCCTAATTCTGGCCATATTTCATCAGAAATTTCACTCGGGTAGTCAGCCTCATACTCATCAAAAAGTGGATAGTCGAGTATCGGCGAACCCTCCATGTCACCAACAGCTACTTGATGGATCTCCTTCCCCTTTGGTTTTTCCAAATTGTGGCTATGGCTGTGGTTGGATCCTGTGAAAAAGAATTTCGCCTTTGAATTTATGGTTGGAGTTTGAAATCCGGTGGTGGTCAAATTTTCAATATCTTCTATCGCTTTCTTCATTTAATGCTGCAGCGAATTCATCCATTCATCTATCTCCGGTCGGAACTGACCGAATTCATCACAGTCGACCGATTCTGCGATCAGAAGAGTGGAATTCCTCCACAAGAATCTCTTTGGCGACATACCTTTGTTACCCACGCCGTAGGAGCTCTGTCACTCTAATACCAATATGATGGCGACTGGTGTCGAAACACAGTCGGCTGTAGAAATCAAGAAGAAAGATACAAAATAATAGATATACGCATAACCCTAGTTAGAATATAAGAGACTCGTAGACTCATAGAAAAATCTCAATTTTTATTCCTCAAAGTCTAAAAACAAAAGTAGGGTTTGAGACGCCTTAAATAGGATCTCAAATCCCTAATACAAAATATGGAAACAAAAATAAACGGAATAAAATAATATCCTAATAAATCTGCTTACATTCATATTTAATTTTCTATCTTAAATAAATCCTTAAAGTATAAATAATAAAATAAAATAAAACTAAAACATTTAAATAGATTTTATAGAGACCTTCTGCCTACATCAGATATCTTGGAAAAGAAGATTGGCAGACAGTGAAATAAATATTTTGGTATCTTAGAAATACTGTGAATGTTGGTTTGACTTTCAAAAATACCGATCTTGGTGGATCCTTAAATGATATTAGAGGATCGGTGAATAGTTTTGTTGATTCTGATTTTACAAAAAATATGGATAAAGAGTTCTTTGACATTATATATGTTTACTATAGCTAGATATACAATCAGTTGGAAAGCATATTTGTAAGATATTTTAGCTTCGTCTACAACATAGGTTGAATACATGGTTGTAACAGAGGTAGCTAAGGAGTAAATATAGTTGGGAGATTTGGTAGAAGATTTGGTCTTAGATCAAATTACTAGAAAAGTGTTTTGTGACACTCAAAGTGACATACACCTTATATTGAACCAGACGTGCTACGAGTGTACAAAGCATAGATGTAATGTATCATTTTATTTGTGATATAATATAAAAAAGAATTGTTGATGTGAATAAATTGTCTACAAACGATAATTCAGCAGATATAATGACCAATTTAGTAGTAGTTCTGAACTTTTTGGAGTGCCAAACTTGGATCGGTGTTCGCAGCATCAGGTGAATACCTTTAGGGAATTTGGTGACCATATGAAATGAGGCTTATTTGTTGATAGTGAAGAAATGATACTCGCCTCAAGAGGGTGATTTGGTGAGAATGATTCAAATAATCATGAGGCTCCAGATCTTGAATGATTAGTCATATAAGAGTTCACATTGTACTTTGTATTAACAGTGTACCCTTGTGTTCATAATGATTCATAAATTTGTTAATAACTTGGACTAGTCCCAATAGGTCCATTATCTTGAAATCTTATGTTTTCTATTTATCCCATATATATATAGACTACTATAATTATATAATATAGATACTAATATATGTAACCTTATTCTATCATAGTGAAACACTAGTCTATGGTGGTGCCCGTGGAGGTAGATATTATTATCGAATTACGTCAAATCTTGTGGTCTATTTTTTTTATGTTCTTTAATTTGTTTTGTGTATGAATAATTTGAAAATATATTGCATATGGTTTTCTAACAAATCCCCACATCGGTTATACATTGGAAGGGTCAATGTTATATGAGTAAGAGCATATCTCAACTAGTATGAGGTCTTTTGGAAGTGAACTAAAAGAAAAGACGTGAGTGTCTTCGAGCCTAAAGTGAATAATATCATATTAGTGTGGAGATTGAGTTGTTCAGAATTATATACAGAAAGGGAATATGTAATACCCATATTCCCAACAAATGGTGTCAGAGCTCTATGCCCATACAGAATGCGATGTGGATGAAATTCTCGGGTGTTGAACATGATGAACCAACATTTATGCTCAAGGTGAATGATATGTTATATAAATCACTAGTATAACTTAGTTTTGACTGTGTGGCTTATCAATCGATGTGGTTTGATCGGAGTATATCAAGATGATGTGACTTCATTGGAGTGGCGCTAAGGAACATGCAGTGTAAGTGAGCATATAGATCTGATATAAAGTTTTATGGATCATGTGGTGAACCTTGGCAAGAGTGAGCAGGTGGAAGTTAATTGAGAGAAGGCTAATATGGTATTTTATTTGAGTGGATGATTTTTAAGGTATAACCAAAGTTTCACATTGTTTATACATCAGAAGAATTAGTGGTATATAAGTAAGAATAAATCCCAATGGTGCGCATAATAAAAAACTTACGGGCCTTCGATTCCAAAACGGACAATATCATATGAGTGCGGAGATCGTATTTCTCATACCATAATCCCAACAGTTTAAATGAATGGATGGAATGGGCTATTTTTCTATATATTTGGTGTTTATCGTGTTATAGTAACATATTTTTTATTTTTTTACTTTTTTATAAGCAATATATTATTCTGCTCATATATAATAACAAATTAAATCTAAGATACCTCGTTTTTTTAACAAAAAAATCCATTTCATTCAAACTAAAATTATTAGTTTCATTCTTTTTATAAAAAAAACATTTCGGTCTTACTTGCTTATTATTATTTCATTTCATCATGATCAGTATACTTTAGTGTCATATTTTTTGTTTATCTGATGTTTGGTAAGTGTTTTAGTACTATGGTCATTTAGAATTTGATTTTGTTTATGCATTTAGTGTTTTTAATTTTTTTATTCATAAGTTTAATGGATTTTATTACTGTTTTGGAATTAGCAAAATGTTTATTAATATAGTCGCGATTATGTGCATCTAGAGTTTATTATTGGAAAACAAAATTACAGGCATTGCATTTAGATACCAAATCTTAGAATCCATGCTTGCCTTTTTTTAAATGACATATAAGCCTGAAATACCATTTCAAAAAAATGGATTAATATTTTGATTTATTATGATATGTTTATTGTTCATTTGTTAAGTATTTTGATTTTTGATATTGTTGATTTGTGTTTAGTTCTAACAGGATGTCACAAAAAGTTCTTGAAGTGTTTATTTGGAACATAGAGTTCACGCGATCAAAAGATCGAGGTGCAAGTTTAGTAGCATGACCCTTTTGAATCGTGTTTTTGAAGATTTTATTTTTTATATTTTTATTGATTTGTGTTCGGCTTGCGTTTGTGCTGGATTTGATCAACCAAAAAATTTAAAGCACGTGACAAGAACCCAAAACTCGTGTCAGGTTCAAAAACACGAATCCACTATAAAAATTTGTTAAACCTGAACCCGACTTGTTTGATAGGAAATTTTAACCAACCTGAAAACATAAGAAAAACCTTTTTGACACAAAACTGATCTAGATGATAGGAAGCACTTGTTTGACACGAACCAGATCTGCTTGACATGAACCCGATTTGTTTGATATAAATTTTTAATTAACGCAAAAGACATGTTTAGCACGAACCCGGCATGTTTGACACGAAATTTTAACAAACCTCAAACATATGTTCGACATGAACCCAAACTTTTTAACACGAAAATTTGATAAATTTGAAAACCCATATAATATTAAACATAAATATCTAAATAATATTAAATTCCAATATTGCATAATATTAAAAAAACATTACATCATAACAAATGATTCCAAGCTTAAAATGTTCATGGCTGATAAACGATTTCAAACTTCTTGTTGTCATAAGAAACTATAGATTAATTTAAAAAAAATGAGACTTGAAATCTACTTCGTCATTTGAAGCTTCATACAAAAATAACACAAAAATAGTTAAATATCTAAATATATATTATATTTGATAATATATTCATGTAATTTCAAATTACCTCAAACTAAATTAATTAATCGACTTATTATCCGTGTTAAGATCCAAGTTTAAACTCAAACAAACTTCGGTAAGTTTTTTCATTTTCTCTTCTTGCAAAGTTAAAATATATTATGATACAAAATACATAAAAATCATATATAATAGACATAAAATTTTAAACATGTACGTTTTAGAATTCAAAATACTTCTGTTTTTGTCGAAATAACCAATATTTTGTATATGTTGATGCATCAGGTGTATCGTGTTTAAGGGAGTTACAAAATTGTCAAAAACCCAACCGCTAGTGTTAAATATTAACTCTGATGTAACCATAGATATAACACATCGCGAGTGATGTTAGCGAGTTCCATATATATATATATAAATATATGTTCATCTTCTCTTCTTGCAAAGTTAAAACATATTATGATACAAAAGATATACAAATCATATATAATAGACATAAACTTTTAAATATTTAAGTTTTAGGATTTAAAATACTTCTATTTTCATCCAAATAAATAATCTTTTGTATAAGTTAATGCATCAGACGTATCCTGTTTAAGAGAGCTGCAAAATTGTTAAGAACACGACCGTCAATGTTAAATGTTAACTCTGATCTAGACATAGATATAGTAATTGATAACACATTGCGAGTGATGTTAGCGAGTTATATATATATATATGTGTGTGTGTGTGTGTGTTTATTTTCCAATATGCTAGGATGTCGAAATATTTATCTCCCTTCAACCTTTGGTCATCTAGCTATAGTTCTAGTTATATATTTTTTGTTTAACCAGTAAATGCATCTTTTTTTAATCATTAAACTTATGCACAAGCATGGCCATATATAATTCTGAAACAAATTTAATATAACATTATATAGTAGATTAGTGTCCCTCACATATAGTTGCAATTTAATAAACATTTTAATTATCATAACATATTATCTAGAAAAATCAATACCTTAATAAAATCATATGTTAGTCCATCCATCGATTGTAATCAGGTATTTATCAAAACAAAATTAGATAAAACTCATAAATCACATCATATATGTATGTGCAAATAAAATAAGAATATTTTTATTTTCTTGAGTTATTATTTGTTTATTTAGTCTATATAGATTGTTATGGTGGCGACCAAAGTGTGTCACATCCTACATCAGTTAAACATGGGAAAGATCAGTGGTATATAAGTAAGAACATACCTCAACTAGTATGAGGCCTTTTGGTAGTGGACCAAATGCAAAGCCGCGAGGGCCTTCGGGTGCCAAAGCGGACAATATCATACTAGTGTTGAGATCGGTTGTTCTTACTTATATACAGAGGCGGAATATGCGGACCAGATTCACAACACCCATATTCCCAACATGTGGTATCAGAGCGCCCTCACGGTTTTTGTATTTGGTCTACTACCAAAAGGCCTCATACTAGTTGCGATATGTTCTCACTTATATACGGAGGAGGAATATGCGGACCGGACCCGCATATTCTCAACACGTGGTATCAAAGCGTCAGGCCCAAACAGACCGCGATGGTGGTAATATTCTCGGCAGAGGTCGAACATGATGAACCAGTAGTCATGCTCAAGGTGAATGATCTACTCTATACATCCTAGTTCGGAGCGTCCATGACTCATCAAGCGGTAGTACTTGATTGGAGTGGATAGTGGAGCTAGAGCGTCCATGACTCATCAAGCGGTGGTACTTGATTGGAGTGGATAGTGGAGCTAGAGCGTCCATGACTCATCAAGCAGTGTGGCTTGATTGGAGTGGCGCTAAGGAACAAGACAGTGTGGTCTAAGAGGAGGTGAGCAGTAACATCCGTAGTGCCTCTATGGTCAGGTAGTCTCCAACCTGATTAGAGTGGGCGGATGAAAGTCAATTGAGAGGAGGCTAAGTGGTACTTTGTTCGAGATGAGGATTTGTTAGGGTGGCGACCAAAGTCCCACATCCCACATCGGTTAAACATGGGAAGGATCAGTAGTATATAATTAAGAACATACCTCAACTAGTATGAGGCATTTTGGTAGTGGACCAAATGCAAAGCCGTGAGGGCCTTCGGGTGCCAAAGCGGACAATATCATACTAGTGTTGAGATCGGTTGTGTTCTTACTTATATACGGAAGGCGGAATATGCGGACCCCATATTCCCAACATCTGGTATCAGAGCGTCAGGCCCAGACAGAACGCGATGGTGGTGAAATTCTCGGAGATCGAACATGAAGAAGCTCAATGTGATCTGTTCTAGAGATCCTAGTTCAGAGTGCCCGTGGCTCATCAAGCGGTGGTACTTGATTGGAGTGGGGAGTGGCGCTAAGGAACAACAAGACAGAATAGTCTAAGAGGAGGTGAGCAGTAACATCCGTAGTGCCTCTATGGTCAGGTAGTCTCCAACCTGATTAGAGTGGGCGGATGAAAGTCAATTGAGAGGAGGCTAAGTGGTACTTTGTTCGAGAGGAGGATTTGTTATGGTGGCGACCAAAGTGTGTCACATCCTACATCAGTTAAACATGGGAAAGATCAGTGGTATATAAGTAAGAACATACCTCAACTAGTATGAGGCCTTTTGGTAGGTGGAATATGCGGACCAGATTCACAACACCCATATTCCCAACATAGATAAAATAATATCCATAAGTAAATTTATATATTTCCCAAAATAATTTAGACCACCTCTAAACCTAATGAAAATTCCTACAAATATACAACTAATTTTTTTTACATATATATTAGTATAAATGGTAATAAAACAGGTTTGTGGTTGATAAAAAAAGAAATAAATTACTACACACAAACTTTGCTTGAGTCACTTGTTATACTTTATAGAATACTATTATATAATAATAAACTCATAAATCATATCATGTATGTGGATGGAAACACTAAAAATTCATCAATATAATTATTTTTAGGCCATAACCATACATGTAGACTTTGGTTCAATAATTGGTTCTATTTTATACAATACTCTTACATAATATTAAAACATAAATCACATCACGTATATGGATGCAAACACTTAAAATTCATCAATATATTTATTGGTATACCAGAACCATGTATACCAATTCTTATCTCCTAATAGATTTATAATCCAAAACTCATATGTCGGGTATCGGGTTTACAAGTCATGTCATAGATTGAAAATCCTACTGACTATGTTGAGGGACTCACATTATTGTTGAATTTTATAACGAGTTACGTGAGACATTGTTGTATGATACAAAGACAATGAACGATTTTTTGCTTAAATTATGGGGTGTTTGATATATGACCATTTTACTCGCTTCCAACCGCTGCATTAGGAAGGGTTCATTCAATATATATTTCACATTTGTACGTGTGTAGCTTCAAAACATGAAAATGGTTGTATTAAATTTGAAAATTTTCTTCAGTCGTTTAGGCTTACTCTTGATTGCTTACCAATAGAATCAGTATGCTTTAACTATTTATTAATTTCTTAAATTTCACAAATAACATGTATCATTTTAAGTTCCCATCGTCGTATCTTAAGTTATGTACTATATACATTTTTATGCTAATGATTTTGCCAAACAATAATGATCATCCTTTTTTGAAATATTGATAATTAGTTCTATTTAAGAATTATGTTCTATTGACGTCGATTTTTATAATAATTTTTCATCATGTATGTTTAGATTCTATTGGAATTATTTATAAAACATGTTCTTAAAACATTGATAACTTGTTTTTTATGATATTATTAGTTAAGGTCCTATTATAATTATATGTTTAGTTTTATTTATTAGTTAAGTGATTATTATATTTTTTTATCAATTATATTTTACCAAAATTTTGACTAGTTGATTTTCAGTTGTATGAGTATTTGCGTTGACCAAACCTGCAAGCTGATAACGTTGTTTGACTATATCGTTAAACGTGTAGATAAAAGTGATTCATATATGCCAAGTAAAGTGGTTTCAGAAAATGGGATACATTCAATGTATACATTCTCATCCTAGAAAGAAACCAACTAAGAAATGCAGAAGGGAAAATGATTATATGGATTAGGATGACGAGATTTGGAGAAATTGGTTTGAACGTTTTTTACTGGAGGAGCAACAAGGAGGTCATGTGCAAGAATATTATGACATATCAACTACCACCACCATTACTCATCATAGATTACCAATATGCTATGGTACTTTGTACTCGATGAGAGTTAGATGAAGATTTCCCTATCAGCGAGGGACCGATTCATTTGACACATAAAAAAGTATGAACCATTGTTATTCAAAGATTATTGACGAGTATAAGGATAGACTACACGATATGACGGACGAGGGATGTTGTTCTGCACTACGTCATGCGGTAATGATAAGTGAGTCATATTTAGAAGTTTGAATTGTTTTGGATAATGTTGTTGTTCTTTGGATAATGTTGTTGTTTTGTAAATCTTGTTGCTTTATTTGGATAATATTGTTGTTTAAAACAAAGTTTTGTGTTATTTGGATAATGTTGTTGTATGCTGAGTATATTTTTGGTATATTTTGGTTAATGTTGAATAGTTTTGGTAATGTTGGTCGGTAATGAGTAGTATTTTGTTTCAAAAAAATGTCGAGATATTATCTCAAAATTAGGTGGTTTAAAAAAACAATCAAATTTTGAGAAACACTATCGGTATTAGGTGTTTTACAAAGAATTTAACATCTAGTTTTAAGATATAATCTTAGAATTTGGAAGTTTTTTTTGAAAAAAATAGCATCTAAGACATCGTCTCAGAATTAGGTGACTTTAAAAAAAACAAAACATATAAATTTTGAGTCACCGTCTCATAATTAGGTGTTTTTTGTTTAACATCATGAATTTTCATAGACTTTAGCACTTATTCCATGAAAAAGCCTCGAAATTTGGCTAATATTATAAAAACAATAACATTTAAGTCTTGGATACCTTCTTAGACTTAAGTGTTATTGTGTAACAAAAAATGATGATTTGTTAGGTGTCTTAATTTTTGTGTATGTAAGTAAAACATATCATTTTGTTTGGTCTTACATTTAATCTAATTCGCTAATAAAAACATTACATATACACACTACACACATGAAACAATCAAATTTATTTCAAATATAAATATGGAGTGGGCTAGAGTTAAAGATGTGTGGTTGATAAAAGTTATCAAATAAGTGAAGAAAACCATGACAAATGATGACACAAGTTTTTTTTTGTCGTGGTCTATAAATTATACTACATGTAGAGCCTAAATTATGTCACCAAGTTTCATCCTTCACGCGACTCAAACATATATCAAATAGGTGGACGTATCTTAAGTCAATTTTAACGTACCAGTGTTCGACCTTGCATATGACGCATGCAAGCGGTGTTTTAGATGTTCTCATTACGTATGACGGACAAAATCACTCAAAACATCTTAATGAGGTGAACGAATATATTGTTGATGATAAGAAACCAAACTTGATGATAGTTAAGTAAGAACTATGAGACTACGTGTAACTTATTTTTATCTTCATGGCAGTCATAAATTACTTGTTTTTTTTGGAAAGTTTATATATTCAACGAAAGTAAAGTCACAAAAGTAAATGTTACAAACATCCAATGGACCGTTAATAAAACCATGTATTTAACTATTTTAATCTATTGTTATGTCTACCACTTGTTAGTCTTGTTGATTTGGAGGATTAGGCTTAAAATTCATTCGAATAATGGAGACAACCAACCCTTAGCCTCTATGAAATAAATTGTCAGCCATATAGAGTAAATTACTGGTAATGGTCTGTTTGGATACTCGGTAACCTATAAAAACACATAATATAATAGTATGATATAAACTTCTATTTTATATATGTGTGATTGAAAACTTCACTTACGTTAATGAGATCATTTTCCTTCACGTGAGTGATATCAATCTATTTCGATAAGAGCGGGCAAAACATCTATTAGCGGTAGAAAGATACTCGTGACTGTTGGAGAAATTATATATAAGAATCATTTAAACGTGATCGTAATCACAAAATATATGTCAATTTCATCATCCAATGTTTTTGCTGGACAACTAGCGAAGAATATTTGAGTCTATCTAGTTCAACATCAACATGTTCACAAGTACGATAAACTCATTCGTACATAGGTAAATTTGATATGATTTCTTTCATAAGTGCATACCTCAAATGCAACCATCCTTGTTTTCTTAATAGATATAAGTGTGCAACAGTCCTGAAAACAGAATGACCATTTGACCTCACGTTCGTGCAATCTGGTATATATAGATGCAAGTATTGAGGGAGATGTTCCAATATATTAACTTGTCACTAGTTCTTAGTACCTTAGAAGGTGTGGAAATCTTTTGAGGTTTATCTTCTTAGTAGCCGGTATAGCTTATGTTTGACTATTTAATGTTCTAACGGTACTTTTAATTATATTTGGGAAAATATGACTAAGAAACGACTGGGGTTTTGTACTATTGCCTTGCTCGGTGCTTTCAAAATTTTCCACCTCTTGTTAGCGTACTTAAAGTGAACTTACGGTGCTCTAGTACTTGTAAACCCATCTCGCACGTGCAAAGAAAATTATGTGTCATTCTAATAATACATTGGCATTCTGTTTTTTTATCTATGTATCTAACCTTTATCTATTTTTTTAATAAAATTTCAAGGGCATAATGAGACACAAAATGTCTAATTTACTCGAATATCCAAGCATTGAATGCAAATATAGAGATTACTTTTTTTTAATGAAGTTATTATCTTCATGTACTGAATATTTAGTAAAGCACTTACTCTCGTCTATAATAATTCAAAGTTAACCTGATTCGTCTTAATAAAACGTTTCAAGCTTGCATTTGCAAATTCGGTTCTAATATTGATTAAAACAAAGTTCATTCAAAATACGATAATATTATAATAATCCATCAAAATATCAAAGATTTGGCTGACAAGTTCATTGTATTGTTGTCAAAATGTTTGAACTGGTTAGTGTAAGCATAAAAAAAACTTGTCATCATAAGTTTCTTTTTACGATGTTTAAGCGTAATCGAAGGTCTCGATGTTGTAAATTCTTTTTTATATGTTTATGGTTAAGTTCAATTTTGTTATAATTTTTTAATAATAAATTGTCTTCCAGGATTTAACAAATCTTTCAATTACATTAGCATTCGTAAACAGTTCTTTAGTACATAATAAAATATATTTTCTTATGTTCCATCTACATACAATTTATGTTGTTTTCAAAAATATATTGTTAGTTGTTTTTATTAATTTCAGTTCTTTATTGATCACCACAAGTACAACCATATTTCTATATGAGGAACCGAAAACAATCTAAAGTCCATGTGTAATTTTCCATCTTTTCGTGACTAAAAAACGAATGTGATGCAAAAAGTGATATTTTTTTTACGTAAGACTACCAATTTAAAAAAATGACATTTTATACCTTGTCATCTTCTATATACTATCCTTAATAAGGAACCAAAAATAAATGTCTTTAGAATAATGATAGACGTCCTGTGTAATAAAAGAAATCATTGATTATTTGAGACCCACCACTTCCCATTTTTTATATCATTCAATGTACTTTTTTTCCAACATTTCTCCAATGTAAATGTTATGTGCGTTGGACCCGTTATCAAGATTAAGAGTCTTTTAACCCAAATAAAATATTACCATTTCTCCAATGTAAATGTTATGTGCGTTGGACCCGTTATCAAGATTAAGAGTCTTTTAACCCAAATAAAATATTACGAGTGCAGGACAAGCCAGAGACAATTGTTTTACCAAAACTTCTTTAACTTTAATAAATTTTACGGTTGTATCACATCCTTTTAAAAACCAAATGGTTCACATAGCTCGTCATTAACATAATAACCTTTAAAATTAAAAAGAAAATTTGTTATGTTATTGTCGATAAATACTTTCAGTTATTTGTGTATACTTTTTAGACTTATCGTCAATAGTTGCACATGCATGATGAACAAATAATTGTAATCCTCTATTTTAAATTATTTAAACACAACGTGCTAAAAATTATCAAAAAAAATTACAAAAATGGTATTGTTTGATTATTTCGAAAACATAAATTGTGAGATACCATCAATCATCTATTTTTTTTAAAAGATATATGGCTTCGAAAAGTTTGCAAATCAATATTTTGATTTGCATCTATGGCATAAAATAGTTCAAGTTTTGCAAAATTTATAAGTAGATATTTACTTAATCATTTTACAATTTTGGAAAAAACAGAAACATCATTGAACGTATGAACAAAAAGCCATCAAAGCCTAAAAAAAGAAGAAAAAGGGAAAACCCAAACAAAAAAGGTAGCTTGGTTACATCTTTGTAACCAGAGTAATTAAACCTTCAACAACTCCTAAAAGAAACATATTCAATTTTACACAATCAATCCACAAGAAAAGGTACTTATGATACGGTACAAGGAAGTTTATGGCCCATGCACAAAAATCTGGTGAAGTTGCAGGTACAACACTTCTCTCCTTCGAGAATATATTTATTTTTACTGTAATTTTGCTTCTAATAATTATAAAATACAATGGCTTTTCAATTTTACTTCACCCGGTAGGGCTCTGGATATCGAGATGTTAGAGTTTGAAACTCTTTCCTCTGTTGGAGCTCGGACTTTAGAGCAGGGAGAGTTAATGTGAAGTCCCGGTGGTGCTAAACCTGAATTAGTGCTGGTGGTAAGTTATTTTTGTGTTCTTTTAGCACCACAGGAATTTTGCATTAACTTCCCTGTTCTAAAGTCGGAGCTGCTATCAAAAAGAGTTTCAAACTCTAACATGTCAATATCCAGAGCTCCGAAAAACCCATTTTCTTTTATTATCACGGGAAGCAAAAATACTGTAGGAAGAAATGAATATACTCTCTAAGGAGTGCAGTACGCATAAGTGGAAATTTAACTCGGCCCATAAACTTCCTTTTACTAGAAAAAGTATTTTAATTCCTAACTTGTCCTGAATTTGCTGAACTATCTTCCTCTTTATATGCCCGTAAAAGAAACAAGCAAATTGGATCTATCTATTTTGATCATTCCAAAATGACTAGTCTCAAGTAAAACCAACAGTGTCTCACTACCCTTAGTTATAGGGTCCACCCAGATATATGATGAAAGAAATTAAAGTTAACACTGCTAATTAGCTGCAATTCTGTTTTAGTGCCCTGATTTTGTTTAGAATAATTATACCTTCTCCTTCTGCTTGAAGAGGGTGTCAATCTTCTTCATGTACTCATCGGTCAATTTCTGCATTAAGTTATCAATATTAGCAATTGAAGGAAGTGACTGAACATTTAACGGTTCAGGAGAGGTTAGGGACAAGACAAGGATGCAAAAAATCAAAAACCTCCTACTTGCTTAGAAAATTTCTTGCTGCAAATCTAACAAAATCATTTCGCACATTTCAGTAGGACATATTTTATACAGACACTAGAGAAAAAACAATTATCCACCAAGGGGCTTCTATGTAAAAAAAGAAAAGGCACATAATAGCATATGAAATATTACCAATTAAAGAGGGCAAATGGGCAGGAAAAGGAGAGAATAGACAATGGCAACAACGACTTGCTGAACTATTAATATCATATCAAACCATATCTATGTTTACATCGTAGAAACGTTGGTCGGTGCACTATAACTGGTACATCATGCCATAACTGGAACATCATGCCATAACTGGTACATCATGCCGATGAAGTATTTTAAGACTAGTAACACACATTACTGTTGTATTCAATAAGTGGTATTCTGATGCCATATTTAGGATGCCACTGCATCCTAATGTGGTATAACCCTAGAACCCTAGAATCTTGCAGTCACAACCTGGTTGTAGCTTACAGCAGGGCTGCATCATCAATAAATGTATAAAAGAAAGACAAGAAAAAGGACAATGAATAACATTGAAATTCAACCAACTAAAACTGAAAACATGCATCAAACTTATACATTGGACTATCCAAGAAATTCGGTACCCAAGTAAAACAAACAACCCGAGAGATATATTTCCCTTTATATGCGGAGTGCATCAAAATATAGGATGGACTATTTCTCAAACAGTGGAAAATTTTCCTCTTTAGAAGATGAATCCTCAACATTATCTGAAAAATTAGAGGTAGATCAGAAACTTAATAAGAAGATAAAAGAGGATATGAGTTACGTGGATACCGGTGATTTTTCTTAAACTCTTATTTCAGTCAGAATATAGTATTACCTTAAAGTTGTATGAGTAGCCTGCTAGGTATTATATTCAGGAAGAAAATGATTCTATTGCCAGCCCTAATGGAATGAATAACAAGAAGTCTCTTCTATCAAACTCCCTTCTATTAGAGCTTGGTGTTAGCCGATGAATCTGAAGACCGAATACGTGATCTTTAGCACAAATTCATATCGAACATCGAACAGAGATTAACTAAACATTCTCTGCTTTGGGTTTTATGAAGTAATTGAATTTTTTTTCCGAGGAATGAGAAGATGGAGAAGAAATAGACCCGTCTTAAGAAGGCGGAATCACCTATAAATTAGGGTTTTTCTCTTTCTGTCTATATATGGTAGATTTTAGTCCAACTTATATAAGTGTTTGGACTTTGGTCTTTTAAAGTAAGGCTTCTGGCCGAAACAATTCTCTATTAAATACAAGTCTCTTTAGCTTAAAAAAAATAATGACGTGTTTAATGATGTGATACATTCATCTTCAAAAGTTTTGAAATTGCTTCAATGATTTCCTCATCCTCACTTTTTTTCGTTTGTTCATTGTTTCTTCATGTGTATATTTATTTTAGCTACGTGTCTTTCTTGCTTGCTTCTTCCTTCCGTGTGTTTTTCTCATTACTTGTTTTATTGCAACTGTGAAGCTCTATTCTAAGGCCTCCAATGTTAGCTTCAGTGGGTGATAGGTTACCAGTTGATGAAAATCCTCTTTCAACTGGTTGAAAAAGGTTGAAATCATCATCGAGGGATTTAATGGCCTTAGTATTGTCACCCTCACATGTGTTTTCTTCTTGTTCTATTCTGCTTTTACTAGGTTCTTTTGGCTCTTCAGTAATTGAACTGAATTCTTTCTATGTCTCTTTTGAATCTTGCTTTCCTGGGCTTTTGTTGCGTTTCTCATGGGATTAATAATAGTGGATTTGAGCTTGATTTTTTGCTTTGAATTTTTTATCTTTTGGACCGGTGGTGTTGAAGTAGGCTCATTCTCTGGCTTCTGTTTATTGCTAGAGTTTGTCATTTCCGATTACAGTCTTAGTATGCTGCATGAAGAAATATCATACCTACATGGAAGCAATTTTCACAGTATTTAGAGTCCTTGTAACTCATATGAATCTAGACACCTTTATTGTCACCAAACCCTAACCATCTCTGACCTTGCAGCTTTTTAGAGATATCAATCCGTTCCCATGCATAAAATGCATTGTACATTGCCTTGTTCTTTGGAGGAATCCAAGATTTGATGAGATTTCTAATTGAAGATGCTATTGAGGTAATGATGTTTGCATTATAGAGAAGCTCAGGTAGATTTTCAATCTTTATCCATATTGGGACTATAGGAAATTCTTTTTTTTCTCAAAGATGAAGCCATTTCAACATTCGCATAAAATATTCACCCACTGACCATACACTTCTTGACCATATTTTACTGATGTCGTCCTTTAATGAGAATTCAAGAAACAAGTGTCTTGAATCCCAATTAGAATAGGAAAAGTCACCATCAAATTTACGTGCTTCAAAGAATCTGGCAATAACTTGTTTATTGGGTAAACCTTTTGTAAATTTTCCTATTATAGTGTATGATGAGGTGTGTAGAAGGGAATCATTGACTTAATATTCAAATTGTAACGAAATATGGTCATCTTTGTATTGGGTATAGATAGGCTTGAAGGTTGTGGGAAATTTTTGTTTTTGAACTGCTGCAGAGTATGATTTAAGGTTAGTATAGGCTACTCTTTGTGGTTGATTGATTATTAATATTTTTTTGTAGGTTTGAGACTGCAGAATGTAGAAAAGAGGGAAACTCTTCCTGAATTTGTTGTTCTCCATCATTCTTTTGCTGCATTGTCATTCTTTTGGGACTTAGATATAATTAGTAGCCTTCAATGGAAAGAAAAAGAAATTTGGTTGCTTGCTTGAGATCCAAAAAGTTATTTCTTTGAGAGCTCCTTGTAATATTTCCTTCCTTTACTTTGTTATTGAAAAAGGAGATTGATTAAAAATCAAATATGTATTACACATGATTGCTTTTTGAAACAACATTTTCACAAGGAGCAATATTTTCAAACATATCCTCTTATGATTTAGGCGGTCTTAAATACCTAGCTCGTAATACCTAGCTCGTAAAATAGTCTGGTATAATAATTTATGATTTGTATAAATTTGGTTCATGAATACCATCCCAATTATTGTATATAAATCACGAGTTCTTCAATTATTGTAAATAAATCATGAGTTCTTAGTTTTAACGATGGATTATTATCTTTTATTTTTTTCTTTTTCTTCAAATTCTATATCGAAATCAAATCCGAATTTGATATAAAAATTACACAAATCTGTCGAGTTTAGATCTCCTTCAATATATATAATATAAATTTTTAAAAGTTTAGAGATTAAAACATAATTTATAAAGATCTATGGTTTTAAATTAAATTTTTTGAAAGTTTATATTATATATCATATTTTTTTTTAAATTTACGAATAAAATAAGTTATTCTAAAATTTTAAATTAAATTTGAATTTAAATTTAAAATATTATAATATGTTATTAATGGACATAAATAATATCTTAATCTCAAAAAAAATAGATTATAATTGTATTGAATACAACTATACTTTTGAATTATGGTTTTGAAAATATATTTTGTAGTTCTCCTTTAAGATCTGATTTCTTCAAGAAAGAATATTAAGCATCCATCAAGCCTTGGTATTGGTAAAGATCTCTAAAGCTCTTCTTTGGTTTCGACAAAGGGTATGACTCGTTGTCAACTTTCACCAGAAGAAGAAATCGAGGATGCTCCACAAGCACCATCGAGACATTCCATCAATTATGATCCATCGACAACAACTCATCGTGACTCAATTTCTCAACTTGTAAAAGAAATCAACAAAATAAGACAACCTAATACCAAACCTCAACACCAGCAAGTGATAACCGAAGACTAAGTATTCAACCATTGAATCAAGTTTACCAAACTAAGATCTCAAATCTTATAAACCCAAACAACTTCCCAACTTTGAGAGATAACCCCACTTTCGAATAGAGAATTTCAAACTACACCAACTATAGCAAACATTTAGATCTTGACAAAACCTTTGCTGAATTAGTTCATCCAAAAAATAATTCTTCTAAAGAAATAAAATTTTCTTCAAAAGAGGATTACCAAAAAATTGAATTCTCGGCTATAGACAAAAAACAACTTGAATATTTATACAAACATACTATATTTGGCAAGTTTCTCATTGGACGTCCTAAAATGTCTAACGTACAATTTTTTTCGATAACTTTGGATTTAAAGGAAAAGCAAGTCTATATTTTTTGGGACAATATACATCTCATAATAGAGATGGATCTTCGAGAAGACATTAAAAGGTTATGGAGGTGAAATGTGTGGAATGTGGTGAACTTCACCATGCGAATCCTCAAATGGAGTCCAAATTTCAACCCTAAAAGAAAACCTCTAGTCACTCCAACCTCGATCGCGTTTTCTAGAATTCTAATTTGCATGTACCAAGAAGACACAATCAAAGCAATAGCCAAATCATTAGGGAAGCCTCTCCAAGTTTTAGTTCCAAAAAATAATAAAGTTATGTACAGTTCTTGCATGGCTTGGATTGAGTTAGACGTTTCTAAGGAACCTATTTCTAAAATATGGATTAATTTTGGGAATGAAGAAGGCTTCTGGCAACCAGTTATGTATGGTACTAGGCCAAGTTACTGCTTAGAATGCTGGCATATAGGTCACAAGTCCACTGATTGTATATGACTAAACAAACTAAAGTCAAGCCATCCATTAGATGACAATCAACATATCCTTCATCCCAAAGTTAACTCTGTCATATTTTAGGACCAAACCAGCACTAATAAATATCTCATCTCCTCAAACATACCTAACCAATCAAAGCCACACCAAAATAGTGTAAACAAATTAACACATTCCTCAAAAGGACATAAAAATACTTAAACAAACAAAATCTACATATGATCTATCTTTATAAACCATTTTCACAGCTTCCTCATATCTCAAAAGAACACTCATATTGAAACAAACAAGACCATACCTTATATTTCTGAAACTAAAATTAATGAAGCCATCCACCTGCTAGACACCGGTCTTAGGATTACAACAACAAGTGATCACATCAGAGAACACTCATCCCCTCCAAAACATAGATCCTCCTGCAACTTTCATTCAACCCCAAAAACTCTTATAAAAAAATAAAGATAATGAGATAGTTAAAAGAAATAATGCTTCAAAGGCTTTATAATTCAATGGGTCTGCCAGACCTTCAACTGGTTCTCCCCAATGATTGTTTCCATTCTATGTTGGAATGCTATGGGCATTGGGAACCATTCCACTAGAAGAAGAATAAAATCTATTTGTAGAGCTCAGAAAGTTAACTTCATCACCATCAAGGAATCCTTGATCGATGCCAAACATTTACCTCTCACTACTAAGCTTTTCAGGTTTCAAAAGGCAACAACTAACATATCTAATAAAATTTGGATCATGTGGAGCAATGAATTTAAATTGTAAAATATAACTAATCATGAAAGAAGGATACATCTTTAGGTCATACAATTATCATACTCATATTTTTACCCAAAAAACATGAATAATTTTAATGATATGATGAATGATTCTAACCTAATATATGCAAAATATATTGGATAAAGCTACATATGAACTAATTCTTATAAATGCAGAGACTGGATCACGTACTATACAATAGTTCATGGACTAACTCTTTTGAAACAACAACAGTCAAACACTTAGTAAGAAAGACCGAGACCACTCTACTTTTCTTATCTATTTCTCTAGTGATTTAACCAAAATAATATTTTTTTTTCAATTCTTAAACATGTAGTTACTTTATCCTAATTATTTACATGCTATTAAAATCAATTGAAATGGGCCAATTGCAGGCCCTCCTCTCTTTACCTTTTGCTAAAAACTTAAAAGACTGAAAATCTTCCTAAAAACTGGAACAAGCAGACTTTTGGTAATACATTCAATGTTTTCTCACATTCTAAAGAATAAATATATTTTATTGAAAAGTGTTTTGCATATTAAAAGACTCAAGAAGACAAGAGCAAGTCGGCCAAAACTCAAGCTAATCATCTTCAACTATTGGCCATGAAAGAAAGTTATTGGCAACAAAAGTTTAATACCAAATGGACTCTAAATGGTGAAAAAAATACAACTTCCATCCACAATCATGTTTACAGAAATAAAAATCATATTCACAATATTAAAGTTAAAAATGCATGGATTGAAGATCCAAAGAAAATTTGAGATTCTGTTGTAGACCATTTTAGGACTATTCTTTATGAAAATAAAGACATAAGAGATATCCAAATCCTTCACAATACCATCCCTAAGCTTATAACTAATGAGGAGAACACAAATATATAATCCGCTACTGATATTGAAATTTACAACTCTATTAAAGCTCTCAACTCTACAAGTGTGGCTGGAGTTGATGGTTTTAATACAAAATTATTTCAGAATTGTTGGAACCTAATTACTAAACACCTTTGCATTGTTATTAGAGAATTATTTCAAGGTGATTATGTTCATCAAGGTATTTTTCCACAACCATTTATCTCATCCCAAAGAATGACAATCTCGGACTTGGACTGACTATAGGCCCATCAGCTTGTGGATGGTGTTCAATAGAATCTTGTCGAGAATACTTAATGACAGACTAATTGAGTATCTTCCTAAAGTCATATCTAAAGAGAAATATGGTTTTATTAACAGAAGACAAATTAAAGATAATATCCTCTTGATGCAAGAGTTGGCTCGTGACTTAAACAAGAAAAACAGGAGAGACAACCTAATTATAAAGTTAGATATGACTAAATCCTTTGATATGCTCTCTTTATATTTCCTCTATTAAATTATGGTTGCCTTTGAATTTGATGAACCATTCATAGACGGAATTCAAAGCCTTACTAGTAATGTCAGATTCTCTGTCATTTTTAATGCAGAACCTAAAAGATTTTTCAAATCAATAAATGGTGTGAGACAAGAGGATCCTCTATCCCATAGTCTTTTTATTATTGCTGAAGAATTCTTGATCAGAAGCCTCAATCATCTTTATACAGTTAACAATAGCATAAGTTACAAGTCTAATGAACCTACCTTGATTTATTGTTTATCATTTGGTGATGAAATTGTCATATTTACTAGTGGATCATTCTCTAGACTCCACAACCTCAATAGTATCCTGAAACAATACCAAGACATGTGGTTAGACCATAAATAAAGACAAGTCTACGTTTATACCATCTATAAGAATCACACTTCAGGGTTAAAAAAGCTCAGGATTAATACTGGATTTGATATTAAAAGGCTAATTTTAAACTAAATGATGCAACAAAACCTTTCTATCCTATGGAGGCAGGCTAACACTTCCCCAAAATATTCTACATGTTATCCCTTATTATTATATACAAAGCTACATTATACCCAAATCTACAATAAAGTAAATTGAATGTATCTGCACAGATACTTATGGGGATCTACTGAAATCATAAAGTAATTTATTAGTCTTCATAAATGCCTGCCTTATGATGAATGTGGCATAAATTTAAGGGATTTAGAGGATATACAACTTGCTTTGTCTTGCAAGATTTAGCATAAGTTTAGAAAGAAAAATTCCCTTTGGGCCAACTTTATGATCAACCACCCATTGTTTACGTAATCCAAGGTGTTATCCATGATCAAATTTTGTTTGAAAGAGTTTATCGTAGCCAGTTAGCTATTGCCGCTACCGATGAACACCGCAACTTGTGAAAAAAATGTTTTGGCTTGTTTTATCATTATATGATAAGTGTTTGGACTTGTTATATTTTGTATGTGTGTGTGGAATAAATATTTTATATACTTGAATGATTTTGTGGATATGCATGACTAAGGTTTCGCATTTTTGTAGATTAATTATAGAATATTTTAATCGGACCTCTAGAAGGTTAATTGATCTCGTAAGGATCCTAAGATCTCAAAAGGTTCAATGTATTAATTTAATTATAATATTTATGGTCCTCCAGAAGGTTAACATTTGGATTTAAGCTAATAATTAACTGTGGTAACTCTACTGAAAATTGATCATTGAGATTTTTTTTTAAAATTTAAGTAGATGAAATCAGCTCTCTGGAGGGTTTCGCTGGTCCTTGGGATATTTAAAATTATAATTAATGGTAATTTACTCAAATTCATAAATATATTTAGTATGATTTCCCTGTGGTATCCTATTACCATGGTATGTTATGTTTTACGTGTATATACCATGTTCAAGTATGTTAAACAGTTATCTATTAAATTTACTTTTTTGTGTATTATACATATGTTCCAGTTAATGATATGGCTTACAATATGATGGGGAGCATAACCTCACTGTTGGATGGCTTAAATTTTAGTAAGTGGAAAGACGACATTGAACTGTAATTGAAGTTTCATGATTATAACCTCATACTAATGAAAATTATACCATATGCTCTTAATTGGAAAGTTTATCAAAGAAAACAAAAGAGTATAGTAACTGGGTACAGTCTAATTGGTTGTGCTTGGATTTATACTTCAATGGATACCAACTGCACTTCTTGGGTTGTCCCAAAGGATGCTACTAATGTCTCGGATTTTTTCATGGAAGTTGAGAAATCATTTTCCTAAAATGATAAGGTATAGATACAACATCTCGTGAATGAGATCTGTACCCAAAAGTAAAGTGGAGAAAGTGCTATCTGAGAACATATTCTGAGGATGTCTACGATTGCAACTAAGTTAAATAAAGTCAAGGTAGGCTTACCTAATGAATGTTTGGTATGATTCATTTTTCAATCGATCCTGAAAAATGAACATTTCTAGCTCATTTTGAACAGTATGTGGGAAAATAGACAATCAATGAATTGATTGCAAACGCTACACAAAATGAGGATGAGTTTATAGGGGAAAAAACTAAAAGTGAACATGATAGTTCCAAGAAAGGGATAAGTAAAAAGAGAAAGAGTGCGGGAAAAAGAATTGGTTATTGTATGGCTAAGAATAAGAAGCATCAGGAATCGACGGTATATCAACACTTCTTCTCTAAAGAAAAAGGACATCTCAAGAAGAACTATTAGAAAAAGGAGTGGGAGACAAATTGAGAACCACTAAGTTAAATAAAGTCAAGGTAGGCTTACCTAATGAATGTTTGGTATGATTCATTTTTCAATCTATCCCGAAAAACTAAAAGTGAACATGATAGTTCCAAGAAAGGGATAAGTAAAAAGAGAAAGAGTGTGGGCAAAAGAATTGGTTATTGTATGGCTAAGAAGAAGAAGCGTCAGGAATCGACGGTATATCAACACTTCTTCTCTAAAGAAAAAGGACATCTCAAGCCGAATCAACCCACCTCCCCCCCGTGGAGTTGCTAACATCTTTGTTAACCATTCCACCAACCTCTTCTATGTAAAAAACCTTACCAATTATCCTGGGATCGATAGAGTTAGAAGTTGTATCACCACTAAGCTAAATATTTCTAATAAATCTCATATCCTTCACCCAATAACTGATGATGAGATAAAAAAACCTTGTTTAGTGTTAAAATAAATAAAACGACGAACCTAATGGCTATAACTCTGGTTTCTTTAAGTCTTCATAGGCTACCACTCGAACCAATATATATAAATAGGTATATTCTTTCTTCCTCCATAATCACATGGACCATAGTTGGAAAAAAACACTCATAACTCTTATCCTGAAGTCACGCAATCCTTTGTTTCCCTCTGACTTCAGACCAATTTCATGGTGCAGTGTTATTTACAAATTTATTTCTAAAATCCTAACTAACAAGATTAAAGAATCCATGCCCTCATTGATCGACCCCTCCCAACTGGAATTTATCCCAGGCTGTAGTATATCCGATAATATGCTCATTTCCCAAGATCTTCTCAACAGCTATAACACCAATAGTGAAGGTCCTCAAACTTCTATTAACATTAGCTTTATGAAAGCATTCACCATGGAGTCTCTTGTTGTATGTACTTTATGTCATGGATTTCCTCGACCAAATGATTGGTTGTATCATTAGTCTACATCTACTCCTCATACTCGGTTAATATCAACGGTAACTCCTTTGGTTCCTTTAAAGATAAAAGAGCCCTCCACCAACTATTGAAGTATCATAAGCTCATAATTATTAATCTTTGCTTTGATGATGACTTCATGATTTTATGTTTTTCCAAGAACAACTGTATAAACCTTGTTAAAGAGAGTCTTGAGGAATTATCCATCCTTTCGGGCCTCCCTCTGAACCCCAATAAGAGTCAAATTTTCCTCTTCGGGGTCTCTAACTCGATCTGTCATTCCATCATTGCCTCCTTGGAATTTTAGGAAGGTTCATTTCTAGTGTGTTACTTATGAGTGCATCTTATCACCTTCTGTATATCCTACGATGAATGTATACCTCTGTTTAATAATATTACTAGTCGTATAAACTATTAGACCTCCATTTTCGCTGAATAAGTCTATTGGTCTTTAATATTTATCCTCATATTATGTGCCCTTAAATGCATTGCCTGAACTTCTCGTAGATTCCTATGGTCGGGCTTTGAGATGAAAATATCTTGTTCAAAAGTTGCATAATCTATAGTGATTTTTCCCTCACAAGAGAACGGTCATGAGATTTTAGACCTTATGGCCCAGAATCAAGCAACCACCTTCAAACAGTTTTGGTCTATCTTGAATAACAAACTCTTTTAGCTAGGATGGAGAAAAAATCAACAATTTAAGGCATATTACCTTAAAAATCTACAAGGAAGATGTCGGTGATGACCTCTATACTTCCTTATGGTATTACCCCTAACATTTTTCTAACTATTTAGTTGACTGATATGGTCCAAGTATTATCCGTAATATTAGAATATGCACCAGTATTCTGGTTTCTAATGTCTTCGATAACAACTCTTAGGGATGGCCCACTCAACTCTATTTTGACAGAAGATTTCATCAATCATATCTGCAGAAAACGGATAATGCTATTACTCTTCTACAAGCCTCTCTCAAGCAAGGAGGACATTAAAACTTGGATACCAAACTAGAATCGTAACACTTTTACAATTAGTAATACTTATCATCATATTCGTTCATCTACCCCATAGATCCCCTGGGGAAATCTCGTGTGAATTAAACATAATATCCCCAAGTATTCTTTCACTTGGGATTATAACACAGTTCTCAATTGTGCTTTGTGCAACAGCTTCATGGAATATATTAAACATATTTTGGTGGACTACCATTTCTTTCTTCCCATTTGAGAGGCATCATCCATAAAGCTTAGGTTCCATCCCCCTTCCTCTGATTGATCCTATGTGCTACACAGTGCCAACATTTGAACATTTTATCCTAATTTCCTAGGTTATCTTTGGCGCGCGGCTTTTCATGTGGTTCTTTACCACATTTGGTATTAAAGAAATGATAGGATATTCATGAACTCTCACTCTCTTTATTTGGAAATATCCCATTGCATTCTCTCGGACTTCCGTTACTGATTTCACGTGTAAAAGATCAATTGGCCGAGTTAAGCACAAGTAACCTTATATTATTACTTTTTCAGGATATTGTCGTATTTTAAATGGTTTCACCTTTCTTACTTGTTGCGGCTAATAGAGTTCTGACCCTATTTCACGGTATTTTATTGAGTTTTTTTTTATTGTACTCTTCTCATTTCAGACTCGTTTGTCTTTATACTCTTTATGTATGGATACACCCCGAAGATTATGTATTTATTTTTACTCATGTATACAAAAGAATTCTCGGAGAGTATATATTTCTTTTTACTCTTGTATACAAAATAATTCTCTGATGACTATGTAAACAATTTCTTAGTTTAATTTATTATTTCTTCACCAAAACAAATTATCTATCAGATCTAAATATTTTTAATTTTTTTACTAGTCTAATTTCTACGAAAAAAATTTATAATTAAATTTTTCAAAATATTGATAATTTAATTTTGATTAAAAAAGTCAAATATTGTTTAAATAAATCAGCAAACAACAACCATAAAATATAAATTATAATTTTTACAAACAATGCTTCACATTTTAAAATTTAATTTAGTTTATTTTCTAATTATTATTTTTTCCAAATTAATATACACAATTTTAAATTTCCAAACATATTTTATTTGTTTCGTTTAACTTATGTGCTAACCTTATGTATCATATATAGGATTTATATATATTCTAAATAACTAAGTTAACATTTTCTAGATAACAATTTTATGTTTAAAAAAAACATCATCATAAAAATATCATTTTGAAAACCTCTTAAGCTCATTAGCAGTTTTTCTCACATGTCACCATTCTTTTATTACAAAAACAATTTATATAACTAATTTTAGATTTTATCTTACTTGTAAAATATATATTTTCATCCATATTTTTATTTATCTTTGTTTATCTCACTCTGATACCGTTACACCTGATAATAATATATATTCATGAGATGCTGAATTTCTACAACATTTATCCAAATTTCTTTCAAAAATAATTTAGTTTCTTTATCAATAGAACTTAGTAGTTTTATATAAGTATTTCAAAGCTATATAGATTTTTTATCAACCTTATATGAGAGTTTATTTGTAAAGCATATATTTTAATTATTTTGTCGTCTAAATATTTTTTCGAATAAAAATATTATCATCATTTTCTTATTTAAAAGAAACATTGGAATATTTTATTTTAAGAAAAACAATATCAAACAATTATATAATAATATCTATGCATGCTCATTCATTTCAGAATTTGATCAACCACTATTACTATTTTAGAGATAAATGAATTTCATCTCTAATATTTACAAAATCACTTATCGAGACAATACTAGTCTTTTTTTCAAATAATACAAAAATCATATGTTTTATTGAATTGCTCAATGTCATATTTTAACAACAATTTGGTCATATTCAATTGATAATAGTAGTAATAACATAATTAATAAGTGTAGTAATATGTAGATAATATGTATATTTATCGCACCTACCATAATACAATAAATATACTCGAATATACAAGACAAAGTATATTATTTCTAAGCATATATAAACAAATCTACTTAATCTTAAATTTCAAAACAAATTATCAAAAGGTAAGATAATAATACTATTATTTTGAAATTTTATCTTTTACATCAATTCTCTATACATTTAACCAAGTCTTAGTCTTTTATATCCCACAAGAAACTTAACTTTAAATATAATATTTAAACAAACACATATTTGCATGAATCATGTCATATGAACTAAAGTTTAATAAATAATTACTAATATATGTATTATTTTTTTCCCAATAAGAAAATACTTACTTTTGTTATAATGACAATAAATCAAATCCATGAACATCGAGTGAGGTTAAAAAATAAAAAATAAATAAATGAACTATTATGAGATAAAATTTCAAAATAAAAAAGATAAAACTTATTAAGATGATAAAAAAACCAATTTATATCTAAGAGAAAGTGAGATAAAACATTTGCAAAATTATGTGTTTTTAAATATTAACGAAATTGAGTTTTCATGCCCATAATGCAATATCTCTTTTGCGGGATTGTTATGATATATTTTGAAAATATAAAACACGTGGTTTTATTACAATCCGAATGAATACACATCAAAATGGTTTCATACTCAATGTTATCATTTCATGTTAACAAACTGTAAAGGTAATACCGATGTGATTAATAAACTACAAAGCTAGGCTGTTGAGTTAATGAAAAAGGAGAACGTGAGGTAAAACATGAGCTCGTGTGTTGTTCTTATCTTATAATTGATGAGATTCAGAGGGTGCGTGTAACTTGCAAAAATACCAACACAACATTAAAATATAAACATCATATTCTTAGATTATATACATATTTTCATTAATTAACTTGAATATTTTGGATATCGTGAATTTTTTAATATCAAAAGATGATGAATGAAAAACTTTTATAAAACGAAATATGGTTTATATGAATGGTTAGTCATACCTTTTAGATTGACTAATGCATATGCTATTTTATATAATTCATAAATCATTGCATATATGCTTCGATTGTCATATCTGCCGGAAAATATATTGATTAGAATATTGAACATTTAAAAATGGTAGTATAATTGTTTTGTATGTTTGACACAAATATGTATGCTTATTGATTGTTTTGTATGTTTGACACAAATATGTATGCTTATTGATTGTTTTATTAATACATATGGAATACATTTTTATAAAGGAAAATATTTATTTCATATAGAAATGAAATAGTCCCGCGAGTATGTATAATGTTCAAACTTTTCATGGATATCTGATCTTTATCGATGATTTGTAAATAATTTTGTTAGCATAATCACATAAATAACCTACTGAAGTAATCAAGAAAATGTTAGGTTTTGATGGGAACAACAAAAAAGACTATTTTAGATAGTAAAAAACGTTTAAAATGTCATATACTATAATTAGCTAATTTATCAACACTTTTGAAATTAAATGAAATGCTTAAGATATTAGTATAAACATTATACCATTGTAAAATGAAAACCAATAACTTACTTTAACAATAAACTAAGTGGTGTGACTTTGAACGATCATACTTATAATAAGGACCTCAATACATTTATTAGAGCTTTGGAGTCAAGGAAAATTTATATATGGCTTAAATATTTATGATACATACTCATCATGAGGATTTAAAGCATTTAAAAGTTCAATACAACCTAAACAAACGACATGTAATATGAACAAAATTTATTGAGATATTTTCTTATGTCATTCGTTATAAAAAATGTAGGAGAATATAGTTGCAAATGTACTTTCATATAATCATGCCTAAAACTCTTGCTGTGAAACTACTTGTCTTTACATACTTATATGCTACAAATTCTAATTTTGAAACTTCTTATCAATCTTGGGAGAAATTAGTATCAATAATTTGTTTTTAAAATGATAAAAAAAATTCTAAAGAGATTAAGGTTTGTGTGGAAAATTATTCTTGATGAACTTATTAGTAAAGAATTCATATGGTGAAATATTATAAATGTTAGGTGTATGCTAAAAGTAATTCGTTAACAAAGGTATTATCGAAGGACTATATGGACATAATTGGATCTGTCGTGACATGGATATACAAGAATTGTTGGAAACCTTTGGGTGAAGCTGGTGTGGTGACTTAATGGAAGAAACGTCTGTTGGTTCTTATAGGCTCGGAAAGGTTATCAAGACTGGTGACCATTGGATAGAAGGAGTTATGTGTTGATCCAAAACAGGTTGGTCTAAATCTCGCTCATTATAGGCAATATGATCCAAAACAAGATGGACTCAAGCAACATAGTTGACCGAAGTGAAGTATTCTATTATGTTAGGTCTTTTATATTAAATTGGGTCTCTTATGTTGTCTTTCCTGTATTAATTCTATTTCGTATTAATTGAGATTTTTATATTAATTATGATTTGATATTTATAAGGTTTCACTTATTAAAGGATTATTAGTTATTTTATTTGTTGAATAATAGGCTTTAAACAAAGCGTCTAATGAAGCATTATGGTTTTTCCTAAACCTATAAACAAAAATAAAAAATGCAATTGTAAAGGTGTGATGAGATGATAACTAGTTTTGTTAACAACATATTTCGTGAGCAAAAGAAGTAACTCTAGGTATTTTGAGAGATAAAGAAGGTTAGCGATAAAAACTGAATAAAGATCTTTGTAAATCACGTCATCTTTTGTTACAAAGAATGATTGAATCCTTTGTGTTTATGAGTCTTTATGTAACCTACTTATTTATAATAAAGTGTTTGTTGCTTGTGGATGTAAAATTTCTTCACAACCGAAACCATGTTAAACCTGTCTTGTGTGATTTATTTTATTTCAATTCCTTTTACTTGTTGATAATTCTTGAACATTGTATATTGTTTTTAGAAAAGATTGACAATAACATTTTGGCTTTTTGCTTCGTAGGAACGATGATTTTTCCTAACAAGTGATGCGGTGAGCATCTAGCAACAATAAAATGATTAGATTGATCACCGATCTGATGGCTGGACAATTAAATCTAGCATGGAACCGGAGGCCACAGAAGATAAGTTCCATGAAGCTTAGCCTAGAAAAATTTGACGGATTGAATGACTTATTGAGATTTAAGATTAAAGTGTACCTAGTACATAAGGGATTGGTATGTTCTATCAATGATAAATCTATACAAATAGATCTCTTGGTATTGTCTAAAGGTCATAGTGCACTCATATTTCACTTAAGAGAATAAATGCTACGAGATATATATACATAGGTTACATTGTTTGGGATATATAATCAACTGAAGGCGATTTACATGAAAATTTCTTGGTATATATAGTATCTTAAGAAATAGATTTATACATTGTCTATGGATGGTAGCACGAAGATACAAAGACACATAGATGATTACAACCGAATCATACTCGACTTGAATGCAGTTGGTGTGAAGGTGGAAGAAGAGGATCAAGAAATCATTCTCTTAAGTTCTCTATTAAAGGTGTAAAATATTTCACGGAAACCATGCTCAATGGGAAAGACTCCCTTACGATGACCGGAGTTAAGAGCGCCTTGAACTCCAAATATCTTCATAGGAAGAATGTTATGCAGAGTGACTTCATATGACATAAATTAAATGTGAGGGGTCGGTCAATAAAGTAATATTCAAGCAGGAGAATAGAAAACTCTCGGTCAAAGTCTGAAGGGGACGGGATGGGTTCAAAAATAATTTATTGGGTATGCAAGAAGAAATAACATATCAATTGAAATTGCCCGGAGAAAAGAAAGGGAAATCGCTATCAGAATACCAAAGTCAAAGATGCTGCAATGTTGTTTGATAAATATGAGTACGCGGATGGGTTAATAGCTTCTTATTCTTGAAGGTATAACGATGGTTGATTGTTGGGTTTGGATGCATCATTCCACATGACTTCCAATACGCATTGGTTTAAAAAACTACAATTGTTTGATAATGGAAGATTCATCATCGAGAATAATGAATCATATGATGTAAAAGGGATTATAACGGTGTTTAGCTCAAGTTTTTAATAGGGTTTGAGAGAGTGATTAACAAAGTAAGATATGTATTTGAAGTTAAACATATGGGTGGATATGACAGATTTAAGGTCTTGCAAGGCTCCTTTGTTGTTATGAAAGCCAATAGAAATAATTGTGTGTTAGTTCTTGAGGGTATGTATTAGTAAGAGATGTGTCTAGTGTCGTGATGATTTTAGCAGGTTGTGGCATCATCGGTTGAGGAATTTAAGTGAAAAATGACTCACTGAACTAAGTAAACAACGGTTTTAGATGGTACCAAACTTCTAAAGCTGATTTTATTTATGGAAGTTGTGTTTTGTATAACATCGAGCGAGTGAATTTTATGCCGTCAACCAAACATCTAATGAAGTATTTGATATTGTTCATTCATACATTTGAAGTCCCATGCGAGAACCTACAATAGGTGGTGCAATTTAATTTATATCACTAATTGATGACTATTCTAGGAAAGTATGGGGTTTTACTTTTGAAGACCAAATATGAAGCATTTGTTGTCGTTGTAAAGTGAAAGACTTTGGTAAATAATCAAATGGTGAAAATGCTGAAGAAACTTTAGACTGACAATGTCTTGGAATATGTGAACAAGGGTTCAGAAGCCATTGTGCAAAGCTTGATATTTCTAGACACTGAACCATAAGTAGAATTTCCTAATTGAACGATCTTGCTAAGATAATTAATCAAACCTTGTTGGAACAGGTTAGATGTATGCTTCATACAGTTTGAGGAGAAATTGTGACGATGGCTGCATATATCATCATTAGAAGTCCATCTATGATGCTTAAGTTTATTTGCCTTTCAGAGGTCTGAACTGGAAAGAACCCTAAGTTGAAATATTTGCGAGTGTTCAGATGTGCTTTGTACGAACATATAAACAGGGTAAGCTTGCCAAGAGCACTGAAATGTTTGTTATTTGTCTATCCCAAAGGAGTAAAATGATGCAAGAGCACTGAAATGTTTGTGGTTTCAAGCTTTAATAAGCATGGAAGTGGTTTTCAATGGGAGTCCGGTCCGCATATTCCACCTCCGTATATAAGCAAGAACACATACAATCTCAACACTAGTATGATATTGTCCGCTTTGGCACCCGAAGGCCCTCACGGCTTTGCATTTGGTCCTCTTCCAAAAGGCCTCATACTAGTTGAGGTATATTCTTACTTATATACCACTAATCCTTCCCATGTATTACCGATGTGGGATGTGGAACTTTGGTCGTTACCCTAACAGACACACCATTAAAGAATACGGTGTAGACTCAATCTAATACTGCTGGGAAGAGACGTAAAGTTGATGATGAATCTGATCTAAAAACTGAATCATTAGACGCTTCTGTCGAAGAAGATTTTGGATCTTGCTCTTTGGGTCGTACGAAAGAAGTCAAACCAGTGCAAGAGTTTGAAGCAGGTCGAGGGTCTGGTGTTCCATGGATTTCGGATGATCATATGATAGAGAAACATGATCTTGATGGTTATCAACTAGCGAGAGATAGAGCATAGAGATCAAACAAAAAGTCGCAAATGTATGATTTGCAGATGTAATTGGTTATGTTTGATAAATACAAAAAATGTTATTGAACTTAAAACAAATCAAAATACTATAAAAGCTAGTAATAAAAAGAGGTGGTTCATGACCATAAAAAGAAAAATGAGATTTAAGAAAAAAAGACGTATAAATTCTAATAAAACAACAAAAAAATCATTAGATAATTAGAAATAAAAAAAAACTAAACAATCTATCTATTAAGTTATTCAAACACAAAGCTAGGCTCGTGGAATAATCTTTTAAATTACTAAATGAATGAACCATAG
Organism: Limnanthes douglasii subsp. nivea; assembly: GCA_036936605.1. Classification (NCBI taxonomy): domain Eukaryota; kingdom Viridiplantae; phylum Streptophyta; class Magnoliopsida; order Brassicales; family Limnanthaceae; genus Limnanthes; species Limnanthes douglasii. The sequence goes on along the minus strand of JAUPFV010000005.1, from coordinate 85,326,316 downwards.
TTATTTGAATATATTGGTTTCTCAAAGTATTAGTAAAATAATTTTAAAATTAGTATAAAATCAAATTCTGATTTCATTAAAAATAAACATATTTTAATATCATTGTTTTTCTGAAATATGTATACTAATCCAGTGTGATTCAATAAATTCTATTAAAACACATCAATGTATAATATTTTTATGAGTTTCTCAACTACTCGAGGTAAAGAGTTACTTATGCATAGTGCTTGGTTCGTGTTTTGATGGAAGGGATTAAACTGGACTGTTAAATTTTTGGTTTTGAATTTGAATAAGTTCGCTGTCCGGTTCGGTTTAGTTTTGTTCGGTTCTGATTTTGGTTGATTTTGGTTTGGTTTGGTTCGCGTTCAGTCCGGTTCTATTTCGATTTGTTTTGATTTATTTCGTTATCCGTCCGGTTTGGTCTATTTAAATAAAATAAAATCTAATTATTATTTTATTTTTTTATTTAAATAAATTATATAAAAATTAAAATTTGAAAATTAATTTTTAATTTTATAAAAAATATAAATATTATTAATTTTGAAAATATAATAAAATAAAAAGATAAAAAATAATCGGTTTTAACGATTTTATTGATTTTTTTTCTAATAAAAGGTCACACGCATCAACTGTGGTGTCGGTCTTGCTTCGATTTTTTATCGGTTTTATTGGTTCGGTTATGTATCGGTTTTATCGGTTTACCGGTTTACCGGTTTTATCCATTTTGATATCTAGTCGTTCTACATATTTATCGGTTCGGTCCCGAATCAGTTTTATTATTTCGATTTCTTATCAATTTTGGTTTTTAAAATAAAATCGCGAACTTAACCGTTAAAATTCAGTCCGGTTAACGGTTCGGTCTCGATATGATTCTCTTTTTTTGTTAAAAACCGTTGACAGCCCTTCTCATGCAGCGACCATGAGCCCCAAAGACATGCAATGAACTTTGGTTGAGATTTATAAGGAAATGCATCACTTTTTTTTTTGGTAAGTTTTAGGCTAAGGAATATTTTAGTTCCAAAGATATCTGATCGTCCTTTGATGCTGAGTTGTAAGCGGGATCGCGGACTGATTTGATTGAGAGTTTAAAAGAATGTCGAAATAGGCATGCCTATTGTTCTTTATCCTGCCGAGTCTCCTACCAAATGGGCATGTCAATATGCCTAAGAGATTCAAACCTCTAATAGAGTAGAAACATTTCAACCTTTCGTTTCATTCTAAGACCGAAGAGAGACACCACTTGAACTTAAGCAAGTAGACCCTCACATAAACCAACTGAACTCTATTGAAACGGATGAATTGTCAAACCTTTTGAAAAAGATCAATATCTTTAGATTCCTCGCATCTAAACTGAGAAAGAAAGTACTCAGCTTGTCAGTCACATGTGTCTGCCATTTTGAACCGATAATCTTAAGCAAAAGAGAGAGTGGTTTCTATATGTGCAAAGAACACATTGGTATGGCTTACCTTACATAGATCCACTAACTAAACTTGTTGGAACCACTTAGTTGGATTTTCAATATCCTTCTTCTTTTTGTGGGGAGTGATATGCTTGGTCAAGCCATGTCATATCTTATGCAATATCACTTTTCAATGTTGTCCCACCCTTAAGAAAGATCATAATAACCTAACATTAGAACTATTTCACATATAAAAAAAGATCATATTTTGTATGATTCTTAATCAAAATGGATGATTTCAAATTTCACAAAATAAATTCATGATTCATAGAATGTGGTTTTGGTTTTAATTGATATAATTTGTTATTATTAAGAGAGGACACCCTAGAAAACTTATTTAATGTAATGGACAAAACTATAAGGTATCCCTTAAAACATAGTACTTGGTTACTTCATATGCAAATATATGGATTTCCTAGTCCGGGCTGTCTTATAGTCTTATACAATCTTTGTGTACTATGTTAGGGTTGTCTTGTAGTCTTATACAATCTTTGTATACTAAGTTACTGATTGCTAACCCTTTTGAAACATATGTAATCTTATACAATGTATATTTGGTCTACTACAATTTTATATATGTGTTTGTTTTTTTCTATTCAAATTTATTTTCAATGCTCTTAGAGTTTATACATTTGATTGTATTTTGGATATATATATATATATGATTTTTTTTAAACAGAACAAAAGAATGTATAGTTGGTATCAATTGAAATTTTGTTTTAAATAATTCTAAATATAAAAATACCGAAACTAATTTATTTAATTTATTATACTAAACTATTTATTCACCAACTATATTTTCAACTAATATCTAAACTAGTATTAATTCTTATTTAATACACATCTAACCTATATAATCTATTTTTATTTTTTTTCTTATTTTTTATTTTTATTTTACTTTTAAAAAATCATATCTTTTAAACCGGAGTTCACAACAAATATCTAAAAGTATCACTGCCTTTGCTATTTTAAAATGAACAAAACTAGATTTATTGATGATATTTTTCGGATTTGTTTTTAAAAATAAAATTTCATCAGAAACATGCGAGTTTTTTGAAAATTAACCATAACAGTTCTTTGAATATCAGTCATGCGAGGTTTTTGAAAAATTAACAGTGCTATTTTGTTTGAAAAATCAACCATACAAGTTTTTCTAAAAATTAGACATGCGAGTTCTTAGAAAAATCAAACATGCATGTTCTTTGAAAAATCAATCATGGGAGTTCTTTAAAAAATTAAACATAGGTATTCTTTGAAAAATCAATAATAAGAGTTTTTTGAAAAATCAATCATGCGAGTTCTTTGACAATTCAATCATGAGAAAAATCAACCATGCGAGTTATTTGAACAACAAATAAAAAAAATATCATTAATAGATCTACTTTTGTTCGTCTAAAAAAATAAAAGTGATGGTACTTTCAGATTTTTCTTTTTCCAAACTACGATTTGAAAGATACAATTTTTTTTTTAAATGATAAAAAAAATTGATTTTAAGCTATTTGCAGTTTTTCGGTCTGTAAAAGTAATAATAGTTATTCATAATATAATACTTAATAAAATAATTAAGTGAGTATTTACTTATATTTTTCTCCTATTTGAATCAATTTACTAAAAAAATTATCTTATAAACTATTTAAATACTTTATAAATAATTTCAATCCAAATAAAACATAAGAAAATAATTAAAACATTTTCAAAAAATATTAGTATATCCTGACTTTAAAAAAATATTGGGATATGTATTTGGAATTCCTCTAAAAATCCATTTACCAATACCTATGAAGGAAAGAATCAACATTTCTAACAACTATCTTTACTTTTTCTAAAACTTAAAAGTATATCAAAATATATTTTTATTAATTTGGAATCATAATGACAAATTTTGTAAGTTTTTTTAATCATTAAAACAATAAACAAATAACAAATAAAATTTGAAAATCGCGGATATATAAATTTTGATATTTACCTCAAATCTATTTACATGAAAAAAAATCAATATATTTTTTAATAAAATCTATATGTTAAACCTTTTTAAAGAATAATATGCAACAAATAATTTGATCTTATTTCTGTTTCCATTGAACACAAAATGTGCAAAAATAAATCTGGACAACCATTGAACACAAAGTAAGCATTAACCATCAGTTGTCTGCGGTCGGATTTGGCGTGGGTTTCTTTGTCGGATTCAACTCCATAGAGGTTATCTTCATTAATATATGCTTTGACTCCCCTGCCAACAACACCTAAATAAGTATATAAATTTTTATTGATTATTATAAATTTTAATAAAATTTCAGTCAGTACAACTTTAAATTTAAAACAATCTTAATGTCCTAGGATTGGAGAAAACTATAAAAAAATTATTATTTATTTATACAAATGGAACCATCCTCTTAATTTTTATATGATTTTAAATCCTAAATATGCTAGGGTTTTTTATTTGTTTCTTTAATTATAAAAAGAAAAAATACAAAATCAAAAGATATGAGTGATTTATGGGTGAACCATAACTTAGTCAATAGACAACCTTATCAGTTTAGGTCTTCACTGATATCGTTTCCATATATTATTTAAAACAGAGAAAATGAGAGAAAATTTAACACTATTGTTCAATTTCTTAGGTTATTTTTTTAAGAAAGTTGGTTTATTATGTTTTTTCACTATATTATCAACAATTCCCAATGTATATATAAATTTAGAGTAAACAGAAAAAATCAGGAGAAATCAGGGTAAATCTGGATTTTCTGTTTAGGGTAAATCTGTCGTGACTCTCTTAGCGTTTCGTGATGGCCAATGAAAGTATTTGAGATTTTCTATGGGAAGCGTTTCTTGATGGCCAATGAAACTATTTGAGATTTCCTATGTGTAATAGTAACACCACTACTGTTAAAGATAATAATACTAAATACTGTAATAAATTATAAAAAGAAAATGTCAGATAATAATAGTAAATACTGTAATAAATTATAAAAAGAAAATGTCATTACTCTTAAAAATATCTGAAATATTATAGTCTGTTAGTGAATTTACTAAAGTCACATTATAAAGAAAAATATTAGTTAAGTACTTTTTTTTATTCTCTGAGTAGAATATTATGATTTTAAAAAATATAAAAAATAATAATAACACTAAATAAAAATTATGGAAATATATTTAAAAATCTAAATACTTCTTCTATTACATAAACTTGCGTACCACTTTTTCTATATTCTATATATCTATGACACTTACCTAAGAAGATAAAGCTTGATTAAACTAATATATAAATCAAACAACAGACTCAGACTCAGAGAGAACTTAAGATAAAGCTGGATTGAACTAATAAGTATATAAATCAAACGACGGACTCAAAGAGAACTTTGGAAATATGAGAGTCGATAGTTTGCATGTCGCAACAGGCAGTGTAGTAGCAGGCTTTAACTATACTTAGAATTGTACGCCTTCCATGTGAGTCAACCACGCCCTCGTCTGATTTCTGAAACATCATTTCCAATAATTGTTGCATCTGACCGTCTATTTCTCTTTGTATGCTTTCATCTCTGTCTTTTAACTGAAACAAATAATATTAATATTTATTAGTGTCGCATCAAAACCATATCAATAAATACTACTAGTAGTATATGCACCGAAGACTATAGAAATGATTTTATAATTGAGGATCTAAAATAGATAACATTTAAGAAGAGAGATAACTTTGATGTTTCTGATTTCTCTATTAATAAAAAATTTGGATTCCAAACATTGATTTCTTTAATTAAAAAAAAGGGATAACTTTTTATTTGGTCAGATAGTATTATGATTTATCTATCTTTAAACAAATTTTAAAGATACTAATTAAATAAAAGATTATGCTAATGTTATTCCATTGGAAAATGAAAAAAATAAATATATATGAAAAACTAACCTTAGGGTCATATATACCACCAAGTTTGTAGCAAATTGAATTGGCAAGTGTGGTGATGGATTGGTATTGAGGATGACTGAGTAAATTGTTTGATACAGAATGGATTGAACACTGATTCATAACTTCAAGTAGTAGTTCTGCATCTCCAATCTGTCTTGTATCTCCTTCGTTAAATTCCTTCATCCAGTTTGCCCACTATATAGAAAAAAAACATTAAAATCTAACACATTATATCATAAAATCCAGTTTATATATTTAAATAAATGAATGTTACTCGGTACTAACCAAAAGATGTAAAGTGTGACTGATAGGACGGTCATGATTCATAAGAGCGTCCCACGAGAGATGGTTGATAGTTTGAAGCAATGTTCCGATAAGCGTCCTTTCTTGTTTTTTGTTTCTGCCTGACTTTCTGCTTAACATATATAGTTTTAACAGCATTTTATTGATGAAGTGATTGTTTTAGAGTTTGTTCATAAATATAAAATGTTTGTAAATACCTGCGCTTGGTGGAACCACAGAGATTCGCAGCGTACTCAAACCGTTCGATAAACTTTGTCCTAACATCCTTGGAATGAGAACATTTGAAGTAAGAGGATATTGCTTCCATCAAAACTCTGGTCTTAGCCCATGCAAGTCTTTCTTGTGATCTTTTTATTTCAAATATTGTTGATGCTGCCACAAAATAATGAACAAGAACTTCTCTTCTGCTTATTCCATAAGCATCAAGCTTACAGTCTGTGTACCAACTGAACAAAAAAAACAGATTAGAAACATAATAAATATGATAACCTTAATGTATTTGGACTAAAGTAATAACGTAAAAACTTACCTTTGCATATTTTCCCATTCAATTTGGTGCAAAGCCTGGCAATTGTTGTAGTCCATTTTTGCAAGCCTAAGATAGACATCATTGTTCACATATGGCATCCTGTAGTAGTGAAGATTAGAAACATAATTCATATTGATTTTATTGTCACCTTTATCTTATTGAAGATATTTATGCTATGTAATAATTAGTGTTTAAGCAAACTTATAAAATACAAACCTTGACATTTAAATTTTCTGTATATTTTTGCTTGTTTGATATTCATTGACTTACTATATTCCTTTTACAAAGTTCAAAACTATAATATCATATCAAACAAACAAACTATCTTAAGAATGGAATCATTCATGTCACTATATCATCCATAAAACTTTATTTACTTTTGATTTCTCTTTGAAAGGAACAAATTAATATCCAAATCCATAAAGCTTTTATCAAGTGAAAGTTGAAAAACCTTATGATTTTATTCTCTGCACTTTGATGATAAAAAAACAAATCTATCAACATATCTAAAAGATTGTTCTAACTAGTGTCCTATGTGTGTTGTCATATCATATCATGAATCTATGAATATTATTTTATATACTCTATAACATGATATGATCAATGCAACTAAAAATGTTCATTATAATGGTCACAATACCTCATATTCCATTGACTGCCTTTTGTTCATAAGTAAAACATAGATGCTTCTTGCTTATAGTGAGAAATGATGATTAAAAATAAAGTACCTGTAAAGGGTTTTGCCAATCCATACATCATCTTCCCCACCATATTGTTCAATGTAGAATCTAGTCTCAACCCTTGGCAAGCTTGCATAATATGGAATTTCCAAAGCATAGCCAATCTGCTCCATTGTTTTCACCAGCATTTAATAAATAGAAAATAGAGAAGCTACATGAAAATACTTATAATATATATATATGAATAAACATGTACCTCGCCAGGTAGGTCTTTAGTGATAATCCATTTATCAAATAGTTGATTAGATTGTTGTTTTAGGGCTAAATAGTTTGAAGAGAACTGATGAGCATGATGAAGAATGTCTTCGTCAGGATAAGACACTTGAGAAGCCCTAAGCAAGTTGAACATGCCGGTCACGGCCTGATTTGATTGCCCAGAGAAACAAACAAATTCTCCATCTTTTTCAAAATTCTTAAAAACATCTGCAAACACAAATATATAAATAAGTATGTAATAATATATGGACCAGATTAATCACAACTCTCACAAGGATATGTCTATCAACCATATATTATATACAAAACTTTATGGATCACAATGGTTACCAGCGGAGATTTGATAGCCGTGTAGTCTTAGTATTCTAAAGGCCATAGCAGTATCATCAATATCTTGAACCTTTGTATTTCTTGCCCAGCATATACCATCATCACTCCAATGCCTGAATTTGAATTTGAATTTGTTTGTTAAAAATCAATACTTAGCCGCGAAAATAAATAGACTAATCACTTTTTTATTGATGATATAAGTAACTTCACCTGTAAATATACTCAACGCATTCGTTTATCTCATCTTCGAAAAACCTTGATACTCCTAGTCGTTCCAATCGGTCGATAGCCCAGATATGTTCGAACATATCGATCGGGTACACATTTGGAACTAAAATGATAATAACAATATGTTAGTTAAGGAATTGTTGATTATATAAAAACCTAATTTCGTTATAGTTACCTCCTCCTTCGAATCGATCAACGATGTTTCGTAAATAGTTGAAGCAATTCTCATCTTTGGTTTGCATCAGGGCGAAAGCAGTCGATGATGGAGAAAACAAAAAAGATCCATCTTTGGATTGCAATTTCATTAGATTTTCCCAATCAAGATCTGCCATTCCTTCTAAGCTATGAAGCAGTGTAGTTGGCACTTTGTGCAATATCTCCTTTGGAATCCTGTTAGCCACAAAATCATTAGAGTAAAGCTTCATGTCTTAAGGATTAAAATAAATAATCATATAGCAAAACTCTTTAGCTCTAAAACAAGAGTGTATGCTTACTTTTTGAGCTTTATATCTCTTAAGGTGTAGTAATCTTTCAACGAAGGCGAATCATATGGAACATCGATATTTAGCTCGCGAGCTTTGTCGAGTACAGAGAAAAAGGCAACTTCGAAACCAATAGGCATATGCGTCTGATTTTCGTCCGCGAGCTTGTCCAGATTATCGTTGAAGAACTTCAGTCCTATATACCATGACCAAAACCTATTAAAACGTTGTTTAGATTAATTAGTTAACTAACACAGCTAAAACGTGTACCAAAATCAAAAGTACAGTCCGCATAAGAGTTTTGTTTTACCTTTTTCGCATTTTTCGTGATGTAAATCCCACGATTTCAACGCGATAACACAAGCTAAAGTGTTGAGCAACCGATCAAAAGCGAGGAATAACTTGTCATCTCCCCATGAACCATCTTCAAGCTGGTTACTAGCTATCCATTCAAGAGTCGTAGGAAAGACAGGCCTTTTGTTACCGTTTTCGTCGACATGTTCAACAAGAGCAACCCAGGCTGTGTCATAAGCTGATATGCTTATCTCGCCATCTTCCATTGAAGTTAACATAGTTTTGACGGCATCCAAACACGCCCTAATCCTACTCGGTGCTGAAAACTTCGGATAAAACAAAAACAAAACACACATCATTATTATGACTATACCTTTAATGGGTGTAATGTTATAAAGCAAGAAACTTTCATTAAAATATATAAAATTTAGAACTAGTAAAACAAAAACATCCATACCTTAAGATTAGCTTCTTCATCTTCTTCTGTGTCATAATCCACAAGCTCATGCCACTTCGTCACCGGCAAACCATTTCGCAACAAATCTACTCAGAAAAAACAAAAACAAAAACCTTATATCCATCAATCATTCTTCATCGAATACTGTAAATCATTTTGATTATATTATTATAATCTTACCTTGAGCTCGAGGCTTGGATGAACAACTGAAGTTGCTTCGTCGAGTACAGAAATGAAGTCGTTTTTCTCTTGGCCCAAACAAAATACCTATTTGAACAAAACCAAAAAACACAATCAAAACATATAGATCGAAGTAAGATCTGGACTCATATCAAGAAAATAATCCTATTACCAATTCTTTGTTATTAAAAAAAACAAAAAGAGTACTTTTGATTATATAAAACTCAAAAGAGAATCAGAAACATGGTGTAAAGGAATTAGGAAGCAAAGAAGATCTTAATATAAATTATAAAAAGAAAGCTTGTATTTTTCAATGGTTCATTAAAAAAGAAAAATCTTAACTTTAGTTTAACAACAACAACCCAACACACGCTCACTTATAAACTATGTTCAAAATCATTCCTTTGTCACTTTCAGACACTGATTGTTCTTTTTATAAAACAAAACTAAATACTGTAGTAGTAGTAGTACAAAAGGACCTAGATAGCTTTTCGATCATTACAACAAATAAAACTATACAGTAATCGAAAAAACATATATAGAACTAAAGCACTCACCGGAAAATCTAGAGCGGAGGCGGAGGCGGAGGCGGTGGAGGATGAGAGAGAAAACTTAGTCGCAAAGGAAAATGAGAGAGAAAACATGCTTTTGTGTTCTTAGATGGAGATAAATAAAACGAAAGAAAGGTGTCGAATTTAAAAGAAAAGAAGGAGGTAGATGACAGAAAACGAATTCCGAGAGTCACCCCTCTCCTCTTAATCAAAATGCATGGGTCTGTCTACTTGATCCACTCAAAGGTAACTTCGTCTTTTTATTTATTATCTTTCTTAATATATTTAATTTTAGAAAAACTACTAATAAAACATTGTGGAATATTACCATTACAATAACATATAACATAGTAAATAAATATTTAAATTAGTGCATTAATTTTATTAATTAATTTTATTTTATTTTAAATTTGTTTTTTTTTTCTATATTTGGATATATTTTTCTGAATTATTTTGTTTGACGGAAATTTGTTAGTAAAATTGGTAGTATTTTAGAAAAGCTACTAATAAACATTGTGGAATATTACCATTACAGTAACATATAACATAGTAAATAAGCCCCTAAGGGGTAGCCGAGTTGGTTGAGTATGACATTTATATGACCAAAAAGATCATGAGTTCGAGTCCCTCTACATACGCTTTTTCGGCTGAGCCTGTCACCTTGTGTGGTTTACCTTCTGGCGTTGGTTTGCAGACTATCGCGTCAGACTGAGGGTTTACCCTGTGCGGAGATATGTGGTTTATTTATGTTTAAAATTAATGTATCCAAATTATATAGTGTGATCTTTACAATTAAATATCTCATTTTGAAAAAAATGATTAATATGATTACATATTATACTAATCCGATTATCATATTAACTATAACCAAAATTAGTTTTAGCTAAAATTATATAGCTTAATTCACTTATATAAGACGTGTAAAGGTTCTTTTTAAATTGTTGAAAACAATTGAAATTATCCATATTTTGTAACCCTATATCCATGTTATGGTCCAAATTAAAAAGATTAAAACAAAACCTTAAAACGTGAAACAAAGATATTTTTGGCAATATTTTTGACAATATAGCCAGAGCTGTTGATAATGTTGAAATGTACTTTGAAACTTTTAAGAAGTTAAAAAAACAAAATAAACCTATCAACAATAAGAGTTATTCATTTTCAGCTCTTAGCCAGAGAGGAGACATTCTGGAAACAAAATAATGCATCCAACTAGTTTAAGACTAAAGAGAAAAACTCAAAATGTTTTCAAAACTTTGTCAAAAATAGAAACAATTGAATTAACATTTATCAAAATTGGATTGAAAACCAAACTCTTATATCACCCTCTGTTGTAGATCATTTCAAAACTCTCCTCTCAAACAACAATCTTCCTGAATACTCTGATTTATCAAATGAAATTATTCTTGAAAACATAACATATTAGAGGATAACCGATACTTATTACTTATCCTTTATGTTAAGAAAATCCATTTATCAATCAAATCGCTCAACCCCAACAGTGTTGTTGAGGTTGATTGATTTAACTTAAAGTTTTTCCAAGTCTGCTGGCCAATCATCTATATTGACCAGTGTAATGCAATCAAAGCTTATTTCAAATGCCGGAAAGACTATAGACCTATTAGTCTTTGCACAATATTCAATTGATTTTTATCAAAAATAATAAATAATAGACTTTTTCAAATTTCTTCAAAAATAATATTAGAAAATCAAGATGGATTTGTGAAGCATAGAAGTATTTATGAAAACACTCTAATATAATTCTTAAGCTAGACATGTCTAAAGCATTTGAATTATTTTTTTTTTCAGTTTCATTTTCAAATTTATAAAATTATTTTGTTTCAATAACCAAGTTATTGAATTGATAAAAAAAAGGCCATTAATTTAGTCCATTTCTCAATCATTTTAAATGGCCAATTTGTTAGTTATTTCTAATCTAGCAATGGTGTAAGGCAAGGAGATCTTTTCTCTCTCATCGTTTTCATCATTACTGATGAAAATATTTTAAGAGGAAGAAATCACCTTTTTCAAACCAATAACTCAATGAAATTCAACTCAACGAGTCAAATGAACATACCAAGTCTTGTATGTGCTGATGATATCATCATATTCATAAATAGCTCTATAAACAATGTAAAGAAACTCTTTGAGTTTCTTGATCATTACCAAATCAATTATGTTAAATCAATAAATAACCAAAAAACCAACTTCGTTTCCTCAAATCAAATGAGTATTTGAAATATTTCATCAATTAAACAGATCATTAGCTTCAGCCGCTGTAATTTTCCTTTCAAATATCTTGGTATCTTAATTCATCCAAGAAAAAACTTGTTTGATGGATTAGTTACTAAGATTAGAAACAAAATACATGATTAGGAATGCAAAACTTTATAATTTGGTGGAAGTTTGATTCTTATTCAATATGTTTTTCTTTCCTTCCAAATTTATTACACTCAGAGTTGCTTTATCCCAAAATCTTTTATCGTTGAATAAACACATTATTAAATAAGTTTCTTTGGGGCTCCAAAGTTGATGAAAGTTGATGAAAGCTGAGCAAGACCAATCACTAACAAACTGATAAAGGTTCGCAATTCCATCTTTCTTACATTTTTGGACTGTTTTAATATTTGCATAGGTTTCTCATTTACTATTTCTGCTTTACTTTAAAATTTGCATAACGTTACGTATCTATCTCTTTAATCTGATTCACATTAAACTAGGTTTTGTATCTATCACATTAAACATGTTTCAAATCAAACCATGTTCCGTATCTACTAAGATTAATGCAGGTTTCACATCTAGCTTTTTACCATTTACCTAGGTTTCGCACCTATCGTTTTAACTTCCCTTTCACATTTCAATATGTTCCGAATCTATCTGAATGTAATTACTAGGGTTTCGCATCTATCTCTTTTTAAAAAAATGTTTTTTATTGTTGGTAGGATGCAATAAAGAAAGCAGTAAAAACATCTGGACAAGAGGTAATAAAAGATGTTGTCATACTCTTTATATTATTAGCATGATCTACCTTGTTTTTCTCTACATCTGGAGATGTACTAGCTTCGATTGTGGTGTATTATGTACAACACCTTGACAAAATAAACAACTACAATTGGGCTGAAGCAATCTGGGAAAAGTTGATGAATTCAATAATAGTTTGTCATGAAACTAAACCTGGAAGAGTAGTTGGTTGTGTTGTCCTTTAACTGGTTAGTATTTTTCTTTGTTCTATTTCATATATAATATTTAGTCAATAAATGATATCTAAAGTATTGTTAATATATAATTATTCATCAAGGAACACACAACTTTATGTCAAGATATTGAAATTGAAGATAAGATACCTAGATGCTTCAAATGGCTGAGTATTGAACGCAAAACAGATTTAGATTTGGTTGAATCCATAAATAACATAAAAAATGAACATATATATTTACAATATGTTTTTATTCTTGTTTATATTTTACATATATATCTCTTTAATATTACATTTTAACAATTTTATAGATTCTTGAAGAAGAATTGAAGCTATCAGAAGAAGAAGAACAATTTGGAGGAGAATTCCAAATACAAGAAGAAAATAATGATGCTCCTCAAGAAAATGATATTGTTCCACCAATAGATTCTGAACAAGTAAACTTCAACGAAGATGAATATGCTTTGCATTCAGCTGTAACAGATTCTACTGATAGCAAAAAACACTCGAACAATACATAGTTCAACCATGTAAAAAAGTTCCAAGAACTAAAAAGACTGCAACGCGACGAAGAAAACCAATACAGAACATGAAAGAGAAAACTTTACCGGTAGAAACTCGTCCTCTGAACAAACAAAAGACAGTACATACAGCTCATGTGCATATTGCAAGAAATGTGAATACAACATCACAAATTTTTAGAAATCTCAAGAAACCTGAAAAGACAATAGAAAAGATATCTAAAACCAAATATTCAAACAGATTATACCATCTTAAGACTGAAAACAGAAGGTTGAAAAAATTACTAGCAAGAGAAAAAGTAAAAATCTCTTGTTTTATCATATTTACTGTACATTCCGCATCTAGCATCAATAGTATCCTAAGATGTTTCGCATCTAGCGTCATGATTACTGAAGGTTTCGCATCTACTTTATAATTAACGTTTCTCATCTATCATTCTGTTTAGGTTCCACATCGATCATTTCTGTTTTACGTTCCGCATCCATCGCTCATGTACAGGTTCCTCATCTATCATTTCTATTTATGTTCCGCATCTATCCTTTCGATTTAGGTTATGCATCTATTATTTCTATTACGTTTCGCATCTATCATTTTGGTTTGACTTGAAGGTTTCGCTTCTAGTTTATGAATGTTAAGGTTCCGTATCTACCATTCATCTTCTGATGTCAAAGGTTTCGCAACTATCTTTGGCATTGCTTATTATTTTGCATAAAATTAACACAATATACCCAACCACAACCCCACACCCAGACCCAACCCTAACAATAACACCAGCCGTAGACGTAGCCAAAACACAAACTTACCCAGTCTTTAGCCAGAGTTTTGACTTAACAATATTTGAAAAAGTAGAAAAAACTATAATGGAACATCGAAGATTTCACCAACAAATTGATGAACTAAAAAAAGAAACTCGAAAAACATGAGAAGATCATTACACAAATGAAAGGTGATGCAGAGATGGACATTGAGGTTTGCCTACAAAACAAACTTAAACTGCTTATGTTAAAGCCAAACATATAAACAACTGAACATCAACCAAAAACTTATTCAAGAAGAAAGAGATTCAATGATCAAGGCCACCAATCACCAAATAAAATCAGAAAAAACACCTAATATTGTAGTTCGAAAACCCTATTGTTTATGATGAAAACCAAGACAAAACACAAAATATTATTGTGGAAGACAAAGTTCCACCTCCACAACAAGAAAAAGTTGAAGATGATTTGGAAAAACATGATCGTAATGTTGTTGTTGATGTTGAAGATGACCATGTTGAAGTTAAGTTTCATGTTGCTGCTGCTACATCTGAGGATGTTTTTGCTGTTAAAAACAAGAATGTTGGGGTGGAAAAGCAAGTTGATGCCACTGTTTATAATGATCCCCCTATTAATATTGATATTGTTACTTCTAAATTTATTGTTGCTGTAGAAAAGGAGAATTTTACTCCTATTGAAGTTGGGGTGGAAAATCAAGTTGATGTTACTGTTAATAGTGATGTTGGGTTTGAAAAGAAAGACATCCATCGGTTGAAACTCCTAATGAAGTTGGGTTTGAAAACAAAGATGATACCTCAGTTCATGTTAATGTTACAGAATAACAAAATCCCAATATTGTTATAGAAGAACTAGATAAAAATACTAATGCTGCTGTTCCTATTGCTAAAGAATCAGTTGTTGAAGTATCTGAAAGGACAAGAAGTGTACCTGAAGTATTTAAAGGGGATAAAAGTGTTGGTGAAGAATCTGGTGTATTATGTAGAACACATTGACAAAATAAACAACTACAATTGGGCTGAAGCAATCCGGGAAAAGTTGATGAATTCAATAATAGCTTGTCATGAAACTAAATATGGAAGAGTAGTTGGTTGTGTTTCCCTTTTAATGGTTAATATTTTTCTTTGTTCTATTTCATATATAATATTTAGTCAATAAATGATATCTAAAGTATTGTTAATATATAGTTATTCATCATGGATCACACAACTTTATGTCAAGATATTGAAATTGAAGACAAGATACATAGATGCTTCAAATGGCTGAGTATTGAACACAAAACAGATTTAGATTTGGTTGAGGCCATAAATAACATAACAAATGAACAGGTATATTTACAATATATTTTTATTCTTGTTTCACATTTTACATATATATCTCTTTAATATTACATTTTAACAATTTTATAGATTCTTGAAGAAGAATTGAAGCTAAAAGAAGAAGAAGAAGAACAACAATTTGGAGGAGAATTTCAAATACAAGAAGAAGAAAATAATGCTCATCAAGAAAATGATATTGTTCCACCAACAAATTCTGAACAAGTAAACTTCAACGAATATGAAGATTCTTTGCATTGGGATACGTTCCAAAAACCAGCTGCAACAGATTCCACTGATAGTAAAAAAACACTCGACCAATACATAGTTCAACCATGTAAAACAGTTCCACGAACTAAAAAGACTGCAACATGACAAAGAAAACCAGTACAGAACATGAAAGAGAAAACTTTACCAGTAGAAACTAGGTATGGGCATTTTAACCGGAACTGAAAGAACTGAACCGAACGGAACCGAAAGAACCAAACCAAAGTAGATTTGGTTCTTTCATAATACCCGAATGGTTCCAGTTTTCAATTACCCACGGTTCTCGGAACCGAACCGTACCGAACCGAAGAACCGTGGGTACCCGTTAGGAACCGAACCTATGTATTTACCCTTAATTTTGAATTGTTTTAAAAATATATTTTCTATTTTAAAGTTAGATTCCCCTAAATTTGTCTTTTATCATTGATCTCTAATTATGTTCTCTTGAATAAATGACAACATGTTTTATTAAAGTGGCGACATATTTATAAACTATTATGCGTATAAACAAAATAACAAAATACCAACCTTTATATAATTTAATAAACTTGATATCATCTCTCTATTTTTTTATATTACAAATATTATTCTTTAATATATTAATTTTGAATATTTCTTATATTTAGTTTTTTTTCTTACAATTTAACATATTTTTATTGTTTTAAAGTGTAAAAAGAGTTTTATATACGTTGATATTGCAAAGCATTTAAAGTATCCAAAATTACCCGATTAGAACCGAGTTAAGTACCCATACCAAACCGAATTAAGAAAAACCAAACTGAACCGAAATTTATTCGGTTCCTAAATGGGTACTAGTTTGGAAAAACCGAAAGAACCGAGAACCGAAAGAACCGAACCGAACCGAACCGAACTGAATGCCCATGCCTAGTAGAAACTCGTCCTGTGAACAAACAGATGACAGTACATACAACCCATGCGCCTATTGCAAGAAAGGTGAATACAACATCACAAATTCTTAGAAATCTGAAGAAACCTGAAAAGACAATAGAAAATATACTTAAAATCAAAATTTCGGACAGATTATACCATCTCAAGACTGAAAACAGAAGGTTGAAAAAAATTACTAGCAAGAGAAAAAGTAAACATCTTCTGTTTTATCATATTTACTATACATTCCGCATCTAGCATCAATAGTATCCTAAGATGTTTCGCATCTAGCGTCATGATTACTGAAGGTTTTGCATCTACTTTATAATTAACGTTTCTCATCTATCATTCCGGTTTAGGTTCCACATCTATCATTTCTGTTTTACGTTCCGCATCTATCGTTTATGTGCAGGTTCCGCATCTATCATTTCTGTTTACATTCCGCATCTATCCTTTGTATTTAGGTTCTGGATCTATTATTTCTATTACGTTCCGTATCAATCATTTTGGTTTGACTTGAAGGTCGCGTCTAGTTTTATGAATGTCAAGGTTCTGCATCTACCATTCATCTTCTGATGTCAAAGGTTTCACATCTATCTTTGACATTTCTTATTATTTTGCAGAAAATTAACACAATATACCCAGCCCCAACCAGAGCCCCACCCCCAGACCCAGCCCTAACAACAACACCAGTCCTAGACGCAGCCAAAGCACAAAGTCCAAGAAAGTTGATGCCACTGTTAATAATGATCCCCCTATTAATATTGATATTGTTACTTCTGAACTTATTGTTGCTGTAGAAAATGAGAATTTTACTCCTATTGAAGTTGAGGTGGAAAAACAAGTTGATGTCACTGTTAATAGTGATGTTGGGTTTGAAAAGAAAGATGATCCATCGGTTGAAACTCCTAATAAATTTGGGTTTAAAAACAAAGATGATCCCTTAGTTCATGTAAATATTACAGAAGAACAAAATCCCAATACTGTTATGGAAGAACAAGATAAAAATACTAATGTTGCTGTTCCTATTGCTAAAGAATCAGTTGCTGAAGTATATGAAGGGACTAACAGTGTAGCTGAAGTATTTAAAGGGGACAAGAGTGTTGCTAAATAATCTGGGGTGACAAAGGATGTTCCTGAAGAATCTAAAGTGACCAACAAAGATGATGTGGACAAAGAGGTGATACAGATAACCCAGAATTAACAAAACATTTTTCGAAAAAACTTTTGTATTTAAAGATATACACTGTTGTGCATTATCTTTTTATTTGCTTAAATACTGTAATATTATTTGTATTTATATGTTTATCTGCATCTGGTGTTTAACTGAATACTGATTTTTTATTTAAAGATACTGAATACTCAACATCAATTCTATAAAGAACTACATAACAAGGAAATTACCAGAAAAGAATGGTCATTTACAAACAAAGTAACAGCTGAAATTGCCATACAGGAATACTACAAATTAGAACTGATTGAAAAACGAGAAAACAATTTTGATCCAACAATATGGTCATGTCCAAATATACCATAATCTAATATTTTTGTTAGTACTTTGATAGAGATAGCAGATGAAGATGAAATCGTCCCTACGGTAAAAGTTAAATTTAGATTTAGTTTGTTTCCATTGCTTTCCAATACATATGTTAACAAACTGGTGGTTTCCACTTTTGACAACACAGGTAATTGACGGTTATATGTATATCAACCTTAAACAACACAATTTTTCAAATACCAGTTGCTAGTAGTCTAGGAGAATATATCTGAGTAACATACTTATCTGGAAGCGTAATGGTAAGAATAATATACTTTTAAAACATGTGTTAATTTAAAAACATAAATGTTTCTAAATATTACTCCTCCAATGTAGCATCCGCTGAACCAAAATATGGATGTAACATTATATGTTGGTGATAAGCTACGCGGCATCACATAAGTTTTAATATTTGTTCCGCTTCTAACAGAAGCTAGACCTGGGAATGTTAAGCATTGTACATTATTGGTAAAAGATGTTGAACATGAAAAAGCAGTAAATCTAAACCCAATACCAAAACGTCCAGATCCAACAAGAAAAACTGTAGAAAGATTAGTAAGTGTCTTTCTTCTATAACAATTTCATAAAATATATATATATATATATATATATATATATATATATATATATCATCTGATTTATTTGTATGTTTATTAAATTACAGATTGCATACCTCCAACACAAAAACATTTTACAAGTATAAAAACAAATAAAGATATATTGTCTAGTAAAAATTCCTAAGCAAATACCTGGATCACTTGATTGCGGAGTAATGGTATGCGATTACTTCAAAGATTATATTTTGCATGGGAAACTTGACTTACACAAAACTTCTGATATTGCAGCATTAAGAAGAGCAGAAATGTTTTACATGTTTCTTAATGACATGAACACTAACAAATATTAGGACGATGTTTTGTAATCTTTGTTTTACTTCTTTTTGTGATGTTTGTGATATTTTATTATTGTACAGTTTGACTACTATAAAATATATCTCAATGACAAAACTGTCTAATAACTATGGTTTCCCATCTATCTGAGTGTCATTACTAGGGTTTCGCATCTACCAATAGATCTCGAATCTATCTATGGGTTTCGCATCTATCAATTTGTTTTTTCTCTTGGAAACTCTTTCCCATCTTCTGGTCTAATTATTTTTCATCCACTTACCACTTACAGAAGTAATATGTTTTTGTAGTTAATATACTCAACCAATCTCACACATATAAATTTCAAAAGTAAAAAATCAAACTAGTAGCTTTAGTTTGATTTGATATTTTCTTACATGATTTGACAAGTCTAAGTTACTCATCATTACATTGCATTAATTACAAAAGCTCACGAATATCAACCAAAGATATCTAATATTTTCACCTTCTTAATATTTTTCCCTATAAAATTTAAATATCACGTCCCGCATCTACCATATCATATGTCTTTTTATTTCACGTATTATTTCGTATCTACTAGAGAAATATAAATTACACGTTTCGCATCTATTATTTAATTTTTACACAAGGTTTCGCATCTTTCTTTTATTTTCTTACGAATGTTTCGCATCTATAAAAAAAATTGGCTTAGAAACTCTTTCCCATCTTCTGGTATAATTATTTTTCATCAACTTATCACTTACAAAAGCAATATGATTTTGTAGTTAATATACTCTACCAATCTCACACATATAAATTTCAAAATTCAAAAATCAAAGTAGTAGCTATAGTTTGATTTGATATTTACTAACATGACTTGACGACTCTTAGATACTCATTATTACATTGCATTAATACAAATCTAAACAATATCAGGCAATATATTATTTCTGTTAAATCTTTAAACTTTTCACCTTCTTAAAACATTTTAGCTACTCCTATAAAATATCACTTCATTCTTTGAGTTCTCAAAAACAAAAATTAACTTCATTCTGAGTGAAAATCTTCTAAACTTTTCACTTCTTAAAAAATTGCTTTAAAAAAGGCCAAATTTAAACTATTATTCAGATGATGGTCCATATTATAGTGATATCAGTTCTCCCACTCCTTCACCCGAGGCTAATAAAGAGTTGAAGCACACAAACACAAATGAATTTTCTAATGATATATCTGATGACAGTTTCGGTTCTTTTTATGAAGACAAATATACCGAATATGCTTATTCTGAAGATGAAGATGAGCTAGATGAGGATCCTATTTTTTCCTCTTAAAAAGAAAGAGGAAACAAGACTAGATAGAAGACGATGAAAACACTGAAGACAAAGAAGATGAAGACAAAGATTCAGAGGAAGAAGACTCTGACTGATGGTTAGGTGAAGGATCCTATTTTGAACATATAGACTCTGTTTTTAAATTTGTTTAAGTTTGTATTTTGGTTACCGAACTTAGGATGTATTGCACTTTTTTATAATGAACTTAATCCTTTTATTTATTTATTTTATTCATATTTTAACATAGACATCAAAAATGTATTTTATGAGCTGGTTTAGCAACTGCCAAAAGAATGTACTTAAATCCAACGTTTCGCATCTATAACAGTATAATATATTTGATTCATCCAAGGTTGCGCATCTATAAAACAATATTTAGTATTTCATTATTCAAGGTTCCGAATCTATCAGATCAGTGTATTTGGTGTTAGTTGTTTCGCATATATCATAAATAATATAACTTGTTGTCAAATGTTTCGCATCTATCATAAATAAAATAACTTGTCATAAAACGAGTGGCATCCAGTTCAGTAAATCTTGTAAAACGTGTTTCGCATCTAGCAAAACCCATCTTTTTGGTTATTACGCGTTCGCATCTATCAGGTAGATATATAACAAAAGGTTTCATATCTAGCATCTATTGAAATGTTCCCAATCTATTGTCATTATGACAAAACATCTCAGAAAACTAAAAGTATTAAAAATTACATTCATCTTACAAAATGTCTACACATGTTCGTCTGTTATGAGCAGATTTACGACAACAAGAAAACGTTATCTTACGAATACTTAATTCTCCTCTAGATGGAATTCTTTTCTTCTTAGGTCGTCCAGTTTTTTTTAAAACTGGAGGAAGTAGATTTGGAAAAGTTGTTGAAGTAGATCCTTGACCAAAAGTAGTAAATGCAGCTATACCATATGAATATGTTGCCTTATAGGAGCTTACAAAATAGCATGGCTCAACATATTTCATAAGATCTGCATCTATATAAAATATCGCAGCTACAACATGAGAACAAGAGAAACACTCATGTTGCCACAAACCACAAGAACAACTACGTACACTAAGATCAACAACCATAACAGGATCACAAAACACTTCATACAAAAGAGGAGTAGACGAATGAACTATCCATGGACGATATTCTTCCACATTAGCTTTAAACTTTTGATCAAATTCAGGACACAAATGGATAGTCCAACGTTCAGCATCACGGAAACGTCTCAAAATTTGACTCATTTCTAAAACTCTAACACTATCAATTAACTCCAGCATAGGCAAACCACAATTTTTTTAAACTTGATTGTTAAAAGATTCAGCTGGAGTAGATGACATAGAACCATACCTCTTGCCGTTGAAAAAAGCACAAGCATATTTCTCAGGAGATAAAGTTTGAAAAAAAAAACTTTTAACCTTCTCACCTCATTGCTTAAGTAATTCATCCATATATTGATTAAACAAATTCTGATTAGAAGCATATGCACATCTTTTAAAAAGTTTAACCATAGTATCCTTAAATGCCGTCGGTGTAGCCCTTAAACAATGCCTCAAATTATTCATAAGATGATAAAGACAATATCCATGATGGCAATCTAGAAATATAGTTGATACAGTAGTAATAATACCTAAATGATGATCACTAATAAATGTGATCTCGCGATCCAAAAAATGAGGTTTCAACATCTCCAAAAACCATAACCAATTCTCAGTATCTTCAAACGAATTCCAGAAAGAGATTCCTTAATAGTACTCACCCCTCTCCTCTTAATAAAAATGCAAAAATAAATGGGTTTGTCACTCATTATTTTTATTCATTATCTTTCTTAAAATATTAACATTTTTAAATAAATTAATAATAACTTTTTTGGAAGATTACCATAGAAAATAAATATTCAAACTAGTGCATTAAACTTATTAATTAAATCTACTTTCTTCTAATTTTGTTTTTTCTATATTTGGATATATTTTCCTCAATTATTATGTTTGATTGAGATTTGTTAATAAAATCGGTAGCATTTTTATAATAAAACAAAAAAAATCTATAACAACTTCAAATAAACCATAATCAAAGTACAAATACTATTTTCTAACTTCTAACTTCTAAACACGAACTATATTTGTTTATTTAATTTTTAATTCCTTAGAGGGTTATATTCATAAAATATTTCAAAAATTTTAAAAAAATAAGATATAAGGAAAAGTAGTATATAAGATGCACATTAAATTATTTTTAGTACTTGTGGGTAAATATTTTTTTTTTCCGAGTAGTCAATAATATCAAAGTTTAAATATTTATATGTGATATTATTTTGGACTTACGTCATTTATGGAACATACTCAAACCTAAAAACTTATTTATTATGTTTATAGAATCATTTATTTAACGAAATTTCTGGTATTTGGAATTATTAATGTTTGTCGAATGGAGCATACCTTCAGGTAAAAAGTTATTTATTATGTTTATAGAATTTCTGATAATTTGTGAGTGCCCAGATATGCGGTTTATTTATGTTAAAAAAAGTATGCAAATTATATAGTCTGATCCTTACAATTAAATATCTGATTTTGAAAAAATTGATTAATATGAATACATATTATACAGAGTATAATAGGTAACATATTATACTAATATGATTATTATATCAACTAGAATCAAAATTAGTTTTGACTAAAATTAAATAGCTTAATTCACTTAATATAAGAAAATATTGAGTTAGGAGCTTTGCTTAATAGTCTTATGTTATGTAAATCAATGAAATAACCTTATTGATATTGAAACAGACTCGTTAATCTTATTTAAAATCTTATGTTATAACAAAGCACCCTGACATATGGATCCATTAGTAAAATGTTGTAAAACTAGAAGACTCACCAGAAAATCTAGAGGTGAGGAAGGAGGAGGATGAGAGAGAAAACTGATTAGCGAAGGAAAATGAGGGAGAAGACATGTTTGTTGTTCTTAGGTTTTTTCTTTAGATTAAGATGAACAAGAATTTAAAAGAAAAAGAAAAAGAAATTGTGTGTCAACTTATCTAAATCTATGACTCGAGGGTAATTATGTCTTTTCATTTATCATCTTTCTTAAAATATTTATATATTTAAAGAAACTAATAATAACTGTTTGGAATATTACCATCACCATAAAAAATAAATATTCAAACTAGTGCATTAAACTCATTAATTAATTCCATTTTTTTTCTAAATGTGTTTTATTTATTTATTTAGATATATTTTTCCTTGACTGAAATTTATTAATAGAATTGGTAGTATTTTAAAAATAAAAATCAAAAAATTCTATAACAACTTCAAATAACCATAATTAAACTAGATATACTATTTTCTAACTTCTAGCTTCTAAACCCGAACTATATTTGTTTATTTAATTTTTAATTCCTTAGAGGTTTTACATTAATAAAATATTTCAAAAGTTTTAAAAAGAATAGGATATTTCAAAAGTTTTAGAGAGAAGACATGTTGGTTGTTCTTAGGTTTTCTCTTTAGATTGAGATGAATAAACGTCAAAGAAAACTCTAGAATTTAAAGGAAAGAAAGAGGAAGAAGAAATATTTTTATGTTCTTAGATCGAGATGAATAAAACAAAAGAAAGCTCTCGAATTTAAAGGAAAAGAAGGAGGTGGAAGTCAGAAAACGAATTCCGAGAAGAGATTCTTTAACAGTACTCCCCCTCTCTTCTTAATAAAAAATTTATCGGTCTGTGAGCTTGATCCAAAATTATGACTCAAGGGTAAGTCTTGTCTTTTTATTCATTTTCTTTCTTAATATATTTAATTTTTTTAAAAATAATAATAACTTTTTGGAATATTAACATCACAATATAGCAAATAAATAACATTAAACTTATTAATTAATTCCACTTTCTTCTAAATTTGTTTTTTAATCTAAATTTGGATATATTTTCCTGAATTATTATGTTTACCTGAAGTTTGTTATTAGAATTGGTAGTATTTTTAAAAGAAAAATAAAAAAAAATTATATGACAGCTTTAAATAAACCATAAGTAAACTACAAATACTATTTTCTAATTTTTAACTTCTAAACACGAACTATATTTCTTTATTTAATTTTTAATTCTTTAGAGGGTTTATATTCATAAAATATTTCAAAAGTTTTTAAAAGAATAAGATATACGAAAATTACATCGAGTATTTGTCCAAAAAATAGTATATAAAAATAAAATAAAATTATTTTTTAGTACTTGTCGGTAAATATATCTCTGTACGAGAAGTCAATAAGATCAAAGTTTAAATATTTATATGTGATATTACTTTTGACTTACGTTATCTATGAAACATACTTTCACCTAAAAACTTATTTATTATCTTTATAGAATGGTTACTCTAACTAAATTTCTTTTTTTAGAGTGGAACTTTAGGTTAAAATATTATTTATTATATTTATAGAAATTTTGGTAATAGTTATTAATTATTAGTATTTAAATAAATGTATCGTAAGTGCCCAGATATGTGATTTAATTATTAAAATAAATTAACTGATTTTAATAAAAACTAAATAAACAAGTTATCCCAATTAAATTTAAAATATAAAAAAATTACCCTTAACCATCTATTTAAAGATCAAATTACTTTGTAACATATGTTGAAGGTTGTCTCTATCCCCGGAATGTTATCGGTATATAGTCAGATTTTGTGTAATTATCGGTAAATTTGAAATGTTATTTGTATATAGGTAGATTTTGTGTAATTATTGGTAAATTTGAAAGATTGTTGGTAAATTATTTTTTAAAATATTAAATATATCTAAGTCGATAAAAGATTAAACAGTATATATGAAAAGTTGAAAACAGACAAAAACGGCCGTAACTTATGTTATCACTTACAGGGTAACGAAGTTTTGTATCTCTTAATTACTAAGTATTCATCCTGGTCTTTTCTTTTTTCGCAACCTATAATTTGATTCCAAATAAGAAGAAACTGGCCCCAAAGATTTCTCAAAGGACATGCAATTTGTTTAATGTGTGATGCAATTCGCCGGATAAAGCCAATCAACTTTATAAAGTTGAAATATGTTAAAATCTAATTTATAAATTTGAAGTTTTTAAATGTTTTTCTTGATTTATACATTAAGTATTGAGTTCTAACATTAGTTATACAAATGAATATTGTATTCTACGAGATTCTAGAATTATATTTTTAAAACCAATTTGAAATCGGAACAAAATTGGTTTCTATATTATAATAATATTATGATCAATTTTTTTAATTTATTATTATAAATATATGATTTTAGAATATAAAACAAATAAAAACTCAGTAAAACATGTAAAAAAAATGACCAATATAATATTTTTAATAATAATAGATATCAAATATGCTTCCGATTTTTAATGATCTTTGATTTTTTTTTTAACTTATCACAATTTTAGAAAAAAAATCATTTAAAATGCCATTATATATTGAAAAACTAAAATTTATTTTGTCTGAATAATTTAAAAAACTAAATCAAAATTGGAAATTAAATTATTTTATAAAACCTAGTTCTAAAAAGTTATAAAATAAATAAATAAAATAAACGAAAAAAATCGATTTTACGATTTTTTTAACCTCTAAATTCACCTTACGTAATATTATTAATATTACACTTTCGGTAATAAAATCTAAAAAAAATCAAAAGATATGATATTTTCTAAATAATAGATATTAAATATGCTTTAGATATGAGCGTATCGTTGATTCTTTTCATATTTTTTAATTTTAAAAATAAACGCAAAACAAATCGGTTTCACAAATTTGTTTGTGAACCTCCAAATTCATCGTCTATAATATTTTAATAATAGATATCAAATATACTACTTTTTATTTTATTTTATTTTCATTTAAAAAAAAAAACCTGATTTAGTTTTTGAAAAAATAACCTAAAATGCGATTATATATTGAAATTTATTTATTCTGAATAATTTAAAAAACTGAATCAAAATTTGAAATTAAATTGTTTTATAGAAATTGGGTTTAAAAAGTAGTAAAAAAATCATAAAATAAATGCGAAAAATTTGGTTTCACGAATTTGTTTGTGAATCTCTAAATTAATATCAAATATGAGACTATGGGAGGGTGATAACGCTCGTTGATCATGTCCTACATGCCAAAGAGGCCAAGGCATCCACGATTGTGTTCTTTGCTCTTTGGAGTTTTGAAAAGATAACATCATCTAATATAGTTCCTTGGCCCCAAATATCTTTTAACTTTTGAATAATAAAATATTGTTTAGCTTTGACCTGACCGAGTAGCTGATCAACCACCAGTTGAGAATATGTAAGGACCCGCACTCGTTTTGCTCCACAAATGATGGAAAGAGAAAGGCCTACAATATCGATGTCATATTATGCCTCTTTATTAAAAACATGTAATTTAATTTTAAAGGATTGTGAATATATCTCATGTGGAGTAGTTAGATGGATTCCTACCCTCAAGCCTTAGTTACAACTTCTGTAATTTTCAAGCTTGCCTAGTTGATTCAACATGTTTCTTTGTCGGTATTAGTCTTTTAGAGTAGATTTCGTTTAAGAAATTTGTCAAGGCGTCGGATTTGATTATCATACATGGTTAAAATTGAATGATATAGTCTCCTAACTCTGCAGACCACCTAGTTAGTCTACCAGATACATCCATCTTGTGCAATATATTTCTCAAAGGAAATGACATCCGAATAATAATTGTGCGGGATAGAAAATATGATCTCATCTTTCGAGCCGTAACCACTAATGCTAATTCCAACTTTTCTACTATAAGTATCAATTTTATGTACTTAGTAAATATTTACTTACATAGTAGATTGCCTTGGACTCTTTTTCTTCTTATCTGATTAGCACGACTCTTACAATATAGTTTGAGACTGCCAAGTAGAGAAACAAAAACTCTTGGGTTAGAATTTGTTAAAACTTATGCTGAAGCTAGGAGTTTCTTGATGTTTTGAAAATATTCCTCACAAGTTGGAGTTCATTTGAACTTCCTTTTAATCTCAAAACATGGAAGAAATGTTGACATTTTTTCAAAGAAACCAATTTAAAGAAACCAATTTTCTTGCCAATATTTGTACTTCTATGTTTTGTGTGCGGGATCCATGACGACCATGGTTAAGAGTAAACTAGGATTGGCTTTAATAACATTCTCACCTGCCATAAAGTTAAGGAACTTACCTATTCAGATCCCAAAAGTGAATTTCTCTAAATTGAGCTTGAGATTGACTCGCTTGAGGTTTGCAAAGTTTACGAACATATCAGGTAGATCTTCTTGATCATTAGTAACTAACATGTCATTAATTTAATCTTGTAGATTTTGACTAGGTTGTGCTTCATAAATCGTTTTAATATGTTATTGATATGTAACTCCAACATTCTTCAGCCAAATGATATTACTTTGTATGAGTGAAATCCCATTTTGGTGATGTATATTTTATACTTCTAATCATCCTTATGCATCTGTATTTGGTTGTATTCAAATTAAGCATCCTTAACTTATAATATCTTATTCTCAGAGGTCGCATCCACAAGTTGATGGAGAGATTCCTTCGAATATGCTTTGTTAAGGTCCATGAAACCAATACACACCTCCACTTTCCATTTTTCTTTTTTACCAGTACTAGATTTGTTATCCATATTGGGTACCGGGATCGCCGAGTGGTTCCCGCAGCGGTAAGTTTGTCGCCTTCTTTAATAATGACTTATGTATTTTTTTGAAAGTATGGACTTTTTTGTTGGTCATAAATTTTTATTAATTGAGAGTTTATTGAACATAACTTTGGTTAGGACCCTTGTGACATCTTTGGTATTCCATAAAAACATGTCTAAGTTGCACTGTAAAAATTCAAGTAATATTCATCTTAGTTCTTTAGATATGTTATGGAAGATACACAATATATGGCTATCTTCCATATTAATATTTTCAACTTCCTCTTTAGATTTATAAGGAGAGGGTATCTCTTTCATAATCAATATCATCAAGGTTGTGTAGCATTTTTGGGAAGTCTTCTGATTCCCCTTGATCATTCGTGCATTACTGTTGATTGGGTATTGAAGGCAATGGTGTATAGGGACTACAACATTGATTTGATCCATGTTTGACCTTCCCAATATAACGATGTATGAATAAGAAGCTTATACTATCATAGAAAAGCATCATACCATTTTATATAATATTTTCCCAATGACGACATATAATGTAAGTTTTTTCATCACGTTGGTATTCGCAGTGTTGAGTCCAGCCAAGATCCTTTAAGAGATAATAAGAACTGAAGCACCCTCTTATCTTATAGTATATGATCTTGTACGTATGTTGTCTGAGTTTTTGGTGTCTATCATATCTCATTTGACAGTTACTTCTGCCTATTCCATTATGATTAGTATGATGTTGTTGTAGAGTGCCTTACCTTTCAAAAATCATCATCCGTGAACCCCCCCCCCCCCAACATTGGGTCTCTAATTGTATTAGCATTGGTAGATCTTGTGTCTCATATCTTAGCAGTGATCTCAATTGGCCATTGCATGTCTTAGTTCATTTCCGTTCTTTTTCTTAAGAAACGTAAAAAATTTTATTTCTTGAATCATTTTGTAGACCTGATCTTGCAACGTTTAACAATTAATAGTTTAATATCTGATTTAATTTTTGAACTTGAAAAAAATTGTATTGTTTATGTATTTTATGGAGCTTTGTAAATTCTCCAACATCTGATACTTGATTGCATTGTTTTTCTAAATAACTGATACATTCTCAGTTAGTTCGGTGAATGGTCCTTTAGTCTCACACTCTTTATTTTGGTTGTTGTTAATACTATTCTAGTTGTGCGTGGCCTCTTTCGACTATTTTGATTGTAATACTTTGGCACTATCAAATGTTCAACAATTGTTTTGAAGGACTCATGATGTTTTGTCACCTATGCACATAAGAACTATAAAATTATAATAAGAAATAAATATGACTTTAAAGTCTATTTCTAAAGCTTCGAATTATGGTTGTTCCTCCATACTAAGGATAAGAAGCTCGTCAAAATTAGTCCAAACTAAAAGAGAACTTACACCAATGACCTACAAACTGATGTATAAAGAGGGATAATATTTACCCTTAAAACATTAAATAATATGATTGTACACTTTTTAGGAACTCTCACACAACTTCAGTTGTCTTTATAAACACATAAAGGATATAACGAGGCATTTGTTATCAATAAAATGCGTTCATCATTTTATACTTATGTTCGAGTAATTTTATCTAAATATAATTTCAAACACCTTAAAGAGTCCCGAGAGATAAAAGCATTTTCTCAAGAGAATCATGAAAAAAAAATTCATATGAATCAAGTGGCAATATATTTTCTATATTTTTCTCACCCATCGAGGTAATCAAACCCTCCCCCTAATACTTTAAGATAAAACCTTTAGTCGAAAAAATCCATATTAGGAGAGAACTCTTAGGATATAAAGCTCTAAGTCAAGGAAAACCAACAAAGAAGAAAATAAAAAAACTTGA